>CM029918.1:37455000-38920000 GCA_017639245.1 Myiopsitta monachus | reverse complement strand
GCAGTGAGCTGTCTGATGCCTGGGGCTGGCACTGCCTTCCCTGGGCTTATGGGGCTGTGGGACAGGCCTCTGCCACCCATGGCTGCTCCACTGCTGGGGATGAGCAGTGCTCATCTCCACACAGAGATTCCACCAGCCCATCAGTTACAATGGTCATAATAGTCTCAGTTTGCCTGCCTGGAGAGAGAAGAGGTTCCACTGAGACAGAGCACATTGGCACTCGCTTTGTTTTGTTGCTGGGGGAGGAGAGGGTTCCTTGTAATGGCTTCCAGGGGGTATTTTGGGGCATGGAAGGAGGTGGCTGGCCCAACCTGCTGTTGTCCGTAGGGCCAGGGCCTGGGAGCACAGCCAGCTCCCCAGGGCTGGTGCTGCAGCAGCTCAGGGCATCCCCATGAGGCCATGGACATTTTGTTCCTGGCACAGAGTGTGGTCGGCTGCTGGAGTTAGCCCATGGCTGAGAAGCTCTCTCTGGGTGCTCTGTCACTTGAAATCACTCGTATCATGTTGTGCTTCAAATCTCTGACTTGGGCTTAAGATCTCGCTGCCTGAAAATGTTGGCAACGAGAGTGCAGGAGTGAGCTGCTCTCAGTGATGTGACCTGAGTGGCTGATGGCGTGACAGTCCCGTTTTATTTTCACACCATATGCTCTCTGAGAGATTTCACCTTCCCATCAGTGGGATTGAGAGGAGCTGTCAGTGAAACTGTGCCTCCTGCTGAAACATGCTCAGCCAGGGCAGGAGCCCTGCTTTTCCTCCCTGGAAAGATGCTGCTGCTGGCTCTGGCGATTGCTCTGCTGATCCAGTGCTCTGAGGACACCCCACCTTCAGTGGCCAGGCCACTCACCTGAGGACCAGGTGACATAAAAAACAATGGAGGCCATACCTAGCCAGTAGGGTCAGCCTTTATTGCTCCTTGCAAAACAAATAATGTCATGGTCACCAATATCCCAGCTCATGAGTTTTTAGGCTTCCCCACCTTTTCTATTTTCATTGCTTCCATTGCTTCAGGGCAGCCCATGGGATGAATATTTCACTCCAGACTTCCATTCAGCTGTTAACTCAGGATGCTTGCCAGAAATGTAATTCTTTCTTATATCTCCAGGATAATAGCTGGGCAGGATGGCGGATGGCTCATTCAGGGCGAGACATTACAACACTTTTGTTCCTGGCGTAGGATGGTATGTGGCTGTGCTGCCTGTGGGTAGGTGCTTGGCTAACAGGGCTTCTTTAAGGAGGTACTTCTTTTTCTTTCCTTTTTTTTTTTTTTTTCCCCAATTGAATAACTTCCATGCTTTTCCCAGGGAGTTCTGCTGGTTGGAACATCCTGCATCAGGAAAGGGACCCGTCCATGCGTGTGTTAGATACCTGCTGCCCTCTAATGGCTGCCTGTCCCCGCGAGCCTTGCTTGGGACGACACAGGTTTATGCATTCAGTGAAAGAAATCTGCTTAGCTCCGAGGTTTTCCCAGCGATTTCGTCATATGAGACTAATCTCTGGAGAGAGAGTGTGGAGAGGTCCCTTCATTACTTTTCACTGTATAACGTGCCTCTTCTTCTTCCCTGCACTCAGTGCGAACCCCATCTTTTGCTCCTTGCTTCTGCCACATCCCATCCTGCTTTGAGTCCTGTCGGCGAAGTGCTTGCCTTTCCTAACAGCTTTAGATGCAATTTAGAGGGCTGAAAAAGAATAACAACAGCACAGCCCTTGAACTTCATGAGCTTTCTGCAGACCATAGGAGACCTGCAGAACACAGTCAGAGAGACAGTGCTCTGGACTTCTCAGACGCTTGGAGAGGGTTCAGACAGCGCTATTTGTGAAATGCTTTACTGCGGTAGTGAAGACACACAGTGTCAGCTTCTGCTCGTTCACTACCAGGTGTGATAATGTCTGCTCTGTTCTGAGAAAGCTATCGCCGCCTTGCCCGCCTTGTTGACTTAGAGGGATTGCATTCCTTATCAAGTGGGGACCATGCAGTTCCCTGCTGAATGGCTTGCTGCTGCTTACCTGCAGGCAAGGTGCAGCATGTTGCTCCCTTAGGAGCATTTCCTGAACCAGTATGGGCTCCCTGGAAAGCCTGGTGCTCATCGAGTGTTGTGGAATTTTCTCCCCAAAACTAAAATCTTTAAGACTGTAGGGAGGTATATAGCTATATTAGAGCAGCACAAGGGAAGCAGTAAGATATCTGGAAGGAATTTTGCAGATGAGTTAATAATGAGTATGAAGAATGGTACCGACACAGCCTGCATCTCTTTGCCAAGGAATCTAGCATCCTACTGGGAACTGGAGGCTGTAAGCGACAGGGGAAAATGAAAGATGAATTGCAGTTAAGCAGAAAAACAAGCACTCTGAGACATCTTGCAGGAAAGTTCCAGGGCTGAAGCCCAACTTCATTCACAGCTTTCTCCCTCTTTTAGCTACTTTCGATAATTTTGCTAACGATCTCAATGAGAACACAGGATCACAACTGTTGCTCCATCACAGTTAGCCAGCCTCAGTGAAACTTTAATGAAAACAGCAAGGCTGCAATCTTTGATGTTCCTTCTTCTATCCAGCCTGGACAGAACAGTTTTTGTGCTCTGTTTATGAAATGTATTTTAAATCTGGGTTTGTACATTCTGGAAGGTGGGGGGTGGAAGCCTAACTTCATTGGGAGTTTTGCTGTGATTTGCACGGGCCAGAATTTCATCCTTGTTTATGTAGTTTTGCAGCCAGGCTGAAGAACTATTAGGATGCCTGGGCCAGAAAAAGAAACCTTGAATCACAACACTGCTTGCAAACAGTTGGGGTAAAACTGCTGGGAAAGTCCCAAGGAAATCGAACTGGCATAAAAGTCATGTGTTTAGCTGGCCATGTTTTAGATGTTTTTTTCTGTGCTCTCCATCTCCTCTCTCTCTGCCTGAACTGAGAACGATGTGCTACAGAGCAACCTGATCTGCAGAGAGCTGCAATTCTGACTCGTAGCCATCTGCGATGCCTTCACCAACAGGGGAATGACGGGTAGCTTTTCAAGATCAGATAATAGGCGGGTGCAAGACAACCAGAAGTCTGAACATACTTAGTAAGCAATGTTCCTGACTAATGTAGGCAGCAGTCTGTTTAATAGCAATCCACACTTGGTAGCCAAAGCGCTACGGGATGTGCTTGGATCAGGTTTGGGCATGCATCAGGTTAAAAAACTGCTCTGTTAGATGGGTTACTTTTTCTAAGCTGCCATTATAGGTCAGGGCAACATGCTGAACTAGGAACCATGTGTGAAAAGGATTTCTAGGTCACATCTCCGTGGCTATGAATTTGCACCCTTGAGGTTTTCAGGTGGTCTTTCTATATCTAGTAGCACTCATCAGCTTCTAAATTCCCCAGTCTGTGTCTGCACAGCAAAGAACAAGTGCAGCTGTTCATTTCATTAGACAAATCCTACACCTCATATTCCAGAATAACAGTCAACACGCTTAAAATTTCTATTTTGGGTAGAACAGTGAAACCAATAAATTGCAGTGTAGTTTTTCCCCCAGAAGCTGCACTTTAAAAATGGTTACATCTGCACAGCTCCTTCCGCTAAAACACTGGGATGCGAGGTGCCGTACAAAGTAACCCGAACATCCACGTACATCTGCAACACATTAAAGTGGCTGTGTGATTTTAAACTGATTTAGTTTAATATTATACCACCCAAGTGTGGAGGGAAAATTTCACAGGTACCACCAAGGGCTGTGCTGGGCTGTTAAAACAGGCAACCCTTTAGGTAGAGCTTTGAGCTAAAAATAAGTCACTCAATCCAAGTGTCCACATAAGGTTGTGCTATGCTCAGTAGCTTATCTGGTAGCAGTGACTTCAGAGGAACTACATTGAAGAACGCAAGAAGAAAATGTGGTCCCAGGCTCTGATCTCACAACGTCCTGTAGGCTGCAGAAGTGCGTAAAACATTGATGCTTGTTTGGTGCAACACTGTCCCTTCTTTCCACAGAATTTGTCTCAAAAGAATGAGGATCCAGTCAAGTACAGACTAATCCTAAACCCAAGCATGATGGCTGAGGAGTTGCTGGACTGGATCCTACAGGCCTTGTTTAAAACAAACCAAAACAGACGAACCCAACAGTCCTGCTGACACAAGGTGGATTTTTGCCTGAGGGAGGCCTACCAGGTTTGACACTTGGTAATTGGAAAGAAAAAATTGTTGGGGTGACTTTCCCATTTTCTTCAAATAAACACACCAACACTCTTATCAAAAGCAATGCTCTGCATAGAACCAGTTTGGCTGCTTCTTCTAGACAGGACCCACCAGAGAGAAATCTGTCAGATCTTGTCAAGATGCTACTGGCTTTAGTAAGCTGGATATAAACTGGGCAAAGGGACAGCCCATGTGCCTTCCTTTGCCCCTACCGGTGGAAAAGGGATGGTTGAGATGTCCCTGCTGTTGTTCAGCTGTTGGTTAACAAAAGAAGCTGTTTTCCATTTGGTTTTGTGCTGGTTGAGCAGTCTCGTCTGCATCTGTATCGTGTTACACACTGTTACGCAATCCCATCCTCTTTTGCAAACAATGACAGGAGCAACCTAAATCATGAAACGTAAAGACTATAATTAAAGAGGGGAAAGTGCTTATTTTGCATTCAGATACCCACAGCCAGTTCAGATTAGCTGAAGTAGCAAATCGCTTGGCACAGGCTTAATGAGGATAACATTTGCACTGGACGACATGATGGCTGTTTCACCTCACTGTTGGCCAAGACACTAGTGTAACCTGACTGGTGCTGCCATGGCTTGGACAGTTCTGTCCTTAGCAGACACTGAGATTTACACCAGGAACAGGAGGAGCCCTGCAGTTAAACCTGCCTCAGGTTCTCAAGCCATTAGCATCTGGGGGAGCTCTGGTCCGGAATGATGTTTCAGGTCTGCTTCTTAGGATTGGAAGTTTGCAGGTCTACAGATCTGACACTATCCGGTCAGACTATTCTGTATGATTCTGTTCTGGGCTTACGCTCTTCACACTGGTTGTGGGGTTCATGCATTCATACAGCTTGCTGTTGCAGTTGGCCATGAAAAGTGAAAGTCACCTGCTAAGAACTCTGAAAAGAGAGTGCACAAGTATGGAAGGTCCCTGAAAGCCTTGGAAAGTGTTTCTGAAGCCCCTACTCTCTCCCTCCCACTTCATAAGGAAAAAAGAAGCACAGTTTTTGAGATCTGATATTTCTTTCTGATTTTTCTTGCTGGAGGTCTTCCTTGGGGAACCCAGGTTTGTAGCTTGAGCAAGCATTACTGGAACAGCAGCTGTTTAATGTTAAACAAAGAGAGATTTTCATCCAACTGATTGCTAGATATTTAAGTTAAATAAGAATTAATTAAGAATAAAGGCCCTGCTTCCCTTTTAGCTTGCAGCTTTAACTCTGGTGAACATTTCCAAGGGACCCAGTTGAGTTTTCTGATTTGTGCCACAGTCGTCAGGACTCCAGAAGTTTTAAGTAAGCTAAAAAAACCAAAGGCGAATGTTTTTATGTTGCTGCCCTGGGGACTATGAATCTGTACACACCTGCTGGATCTTCAGTTGACCCTAAGGATATCTATCAGGGGAAGGAAATAACTGAAGGTTAAAATGCAAAAATATGGGGAAGATGAATCAGCGCAGTTTTGATGCTGGTGGCTCCAACCTCCCTGTTTTAATGATGAATCTTCCCCTTTTTCCTGCTATAGTCTTTGGTGGTAAGAATTTTTTACAGATCACTGGATGCCAGAATTCATGCAAGTTATGCTGTCCCAGTATCAGTGACACCCACATCTTGCTAATTTATATTGGATATGAAGATAGTTACCCATGACTTTGGGCAAGGAGGTCAACAGTTTAGTTTATGGAGAGTTCTGCAAAATACTGATGACAAAACACTGCAGCATCTTGTAACAGTGGTTACATAGCAAACACTTTCTTGTCCCACTGCTGTTCAAACACCTCCGCATTATCCCTTTCCCCAGCCATCCCATCACAGCCAAAAGCTTATCTATCTGAAGAGCCAGGCAGCTCTTCTAATGGGAAGACGTTGCATGATATAGAATAACAGCTCTGTTTCTCCATATGCATACATTTTTCACAGTTAACCTCTCATTCCTTTGCCCCAGTCTCTGGGAGGAAAAGTTCAGGCATCTTAGCCTTGAAAATAGCTCTGTATTGCCAGACAGTTAGCTAAATTTGAGATGCAACAGGTTATTCCACAGAAGCATGATTCAGGCTAGGGGCTATGTTTACCAGGAGGGCACAATACCACATTTTACTGACCAAAGTATCGGTCAGACACAAGACACTGCCTCTGCTGACACAACACAGTGAGCCAGTTTTCCAGCTCAGGTGTATCTATACCCCAGCCTCATCTCAGAACCTCACAACCAGAGATGTTTCTTTAACACCTCCCACCCCCTAAGATTTGTGAGAGACTCGCTGTTTTGTACATAATGAGGTAAGAACTCCAGCAGCCCTGAGCCAGCCTAGCTCTGCTTCTGCTTAACTTTGCTGTAGGCTTTGCACGAGAACCGTGATGGTTCTGCATACTAACAAGCCCTTAATTGCACTTGCATTTAGATGCGTTCTCTCTTTAGTTTAGCTGAGCTCACAGCATGAGGTTCACCTGCCTGAGTGTATAGCAGGTGACCAGTCTCACATGCTGACAGAGAGGATCTTATTTACAGCTGGGACCATTTCCAAGCTATAAGGCCCAACAGAGCCTGGGCAGGTTTGTCTGATGTGGGAGGATTTGCAAAATGGGGCTAATAGGGTTAATTCAGCACTTCCTTGCCTCTAAGATGCTCGCCTGCTTTTACTCAGTGATGAAGCAGTTGCTGGTGCAACCCACCATTTCACTCACCTTTACATTTTGCCCTCCAGAAATCTCAAGAGTTTGGACTTGCTTTTATCATCAGCTTTAATTTTCAGTTTAGGAAAGATGGAGATGGAAGTTGAGATGTCTGTAAACATTGCTTCTAGTGCAGGTTCTGTCTTCTCCTTCATGAAGAGATAGACTGACCTGATATTCCCTTCATCTGCAGGAGCTTCTCTGATTCTGAAGGTATTGTTACCAGGCAATTTTTGTAGAAGTGTATTGCTCATTTTGAATTCTCTAAATATGGGCTTAAGATCATAGACAGTTGTCCTTTTTATTGCCTTTACTTAAAAAGAAAAAAGCTACTTTGGGACTACTTAGACCTAGGCAGATGCTGACTATCAGAATTTGGCTCTCAGTGATGCTGCTGCAAGGAGCACAGGGAGAAACAGCTGCTTATGAACTATGAAAGAAAGGCTCTTTATCAGCCAGTGGTGGCAGTCCTGCAAAGATCCTGGGAAAACTGGTTCCATGGATTGCAGTGCCTTGTTGGATGGAGGAGCAGTTGGGTATTTGATACTTCTTCAGAAGTCATATACTTGCGAAGTTAAATGCTGACATCAAGTATTTGGCAAGTTAAGAAGATGGAATTGTGGGTTATGTTGGTGTATTCTACTTTTTCCTCTGTGTCTTCCCTCCCTCAGTATGTTTTCTACTTTAACTCTGCTTGAAACTTGTTCTCTTTTTTCAGCTTTCAGTGACTGGTCCAGTTCAAAGAGTTAATCTCTTCTACATATGTTAAACACAAAGGCTCTCTTCTGGCTCAAGTGCTGCCTTGCTGAAGCCTGTCCTTTCTTTTCACTGTTTTTTGGAACCAAATTTATGGTTGCCTCTCCACAGAGCTTGAAAGTTTCTTTTTATTATTATTTTAAGTAAAAAATACAACTGCCGTGGTGTCCCACTTCCTGGATGACATTGGCAACTTTATGTGTGGCTACTGACATTTCAAGAGAGCCATCTCATACAGGCAGCCTGTGTTTGGCTAAATTTAGTAAGTCACAGATCAAGTGGCAAGTATGTTCCACCCTGAAACCTATTTTAGGGAGGAACTCTGCATAGGCACCAAGAGGTTAAAAAGCTGTGTGGGGGAGAAGAAGGGGGGGGGGGCGACAAGACAAGAAGCAAAATATTTTGCAAGAATTGTTGCTATGTTCTGAGCTTCAGCTCTTGGACACTGGGCTCTGAATCACATTCACTGGGGAAACAGCTGCAGCTGTTTAAGATGCTACTGCTCTTCAGCTGTTTGTTACCTTCCCTTTGCAGGCTGTGGTCTGAGCGCAAGCCTTCTCCCTTGGCAACTTAGACTTAAGGTACTGGCTTCTAACCTGAAGCAGCCAGAAGAATAAAACCCAGGCATGTACTGGGGAACACAGCAAGAGGGATGAGTTCGGCCTGGATGTTGTAAATGCAGCACTTTCAAACACATTGCAGAAGCTTGCTGGGAATGCCTGAGAGTCCTGGTCATACTCTACTGTCCCAGATCACAAAAAATGTTTCTGCATATTCAGTTGTGACTGGCTAGTTAAAATAGTTTGGAAAATTGACTTGGCTAAATCACAGAGAAACCATGGTGTGGAGATGCTGGCCTGTAATTAATTGATGAGCGCTAACCAGATAAAAACCGGTTGGCAGCTCGCTTAAGCGCATTCATATGGGTTTGTGCGTGTTTAGCCAAACAGTTCAAACCCTGGTTTGATTCAGCTGCTTCTAGACACTGTTTATTTCCTCCTATAAAAGCATACATTAGCACAAACGAGGTGTAATGCTGTCCCAGAACAGAGGTGTACCACTGCATGCTCATCCTCTCTCTGCTGCCAGGGCTGCCTGTGATGGATGATGCAAAGCAGACTGCCTCCTGGGAGCCCTGCCAGTGGCTGACTCAAGGTGAAGTATCTCAGGGCTGGCTGTAATGGGTAAAAGCCACACCTGGGCTGGGTGAGCAGCACACCTGGTGCTGCCTGCTCTGGCAGCGATTGGGAAAGACATTGGTGTTTGCTGGCATACCCCTGTGACAGTGTGCCTGCAGCTCACTGGGGCTCCAGCTGCAAACAGGCCTGCGAGCTCACACAGCTTTGGCATCTCATGTTGCCCCGGCCTGTGCGGGTGGGGAGCTGGCACAAGCGCCTCTCCTTCCCCGCTGGAGAAGGGAGATGGACGAAACTAGGCTGGGGGCAGCTGAGTCACAGGCTGGCTCCTTGCTTGCTCTTGGGGCAACTTCCTGCTTGATGATCCAGAGGTACGTTAGAAACAGGAAAGGTACAGAGGGTTCCTAGTGAGGATGCTGGTCTAGCAATCTGGAAGTGTAGGAGACTCCCAGCTGTGCTCCTGGCCTCAGCTTCCCCTGGAAGCAAGATGGGACTAATAACTACCATGAAATTCAAGCTCTGGAATATTGAACATTACTTAAGGGAGCATTCATGGACTATCACTTGTTTTGTGTTTCTATTAGCCACACTGGCACTTAATGGAATGGAAATAACCTGAGGTCTAGGGATCCCACATGTAGCTCTTTTTTGTGTAGTTCGCTTGCTTATTTTACTGAGCTCAATCAATTGACAAAGTAGTTGAGAGTCTTCTGTGTCAGCTGCTAGTGCAATGTAAGAATAAGCATGATTGAGATTTTTTTTTTTTTAAAGCTTTTGTACCACAGTCCTGGGGAAAAAAAAGGGTATTCTCTTTTTTTGTCAGGATGTACTAAATGGGTCCTTATAGTTAGTGTATATTAACACAGAGGTTTTGACCAGCCCAGAAGGCATCCTGGCAATGAGCAAAGAAATGCAGTAAGTGCTTTTGGTGCCCAAGTGTTTAGGAGGGATGCTTTCCTAAGTATTCAGTACTCTTTCACAAAAGTCCTGAGAATGGTTGGTACTCAGCTGTGAAAGCATCTTATGTCTGCAAAACCAGAGAAGGCCATGTTTAGTTTTCTTCATATTCCTAAAGCTGGAGAAAGGGGAAAATTCCTCTCCCCCCAAACCTGGAAGGAAGCATGCTTAATCCCTCCCACCTTCCCCAATAGGGGAAGATTGAGTATTTCTCAAGCCACAAGAAACTCCCTAAAAAAGACCAGAAACTCGATGATGTTTTTGCAAGCAGCCTTGAAATCTCTGCAAGAGAAGACAGAATTAAACCTCTTGAAAACATTACTTTGACTTTACATGGGGCAACACAGGTTAAAGTACACTTTTCAAATCAGACTCATTGTCCCCCAGTTTCACTTCTGTGACACTGAGCAGAAGTAGAATGGCTGTTTCAGCCCCTCCTGGCAGGATGCAGCAGGGTTGAAGAGCAGAAAGCAATACTTCAAGGCTGCTTGGGAAGAGAAGGAATTTAATTCCCACCTTAATGAGTAAAATGGGCTCTTTCCTATTGATTTCAGTGAGGCTGCTGTGGACACTAATTGACTGAAATCACAGACTAAACCTTGCTGAAACTGGTGGTTGAGGGAGAATGTGTGGCCTTCCCCTCTGTTTATGGCAGGAGTAGGAAACAGGTAAGGTCCCCAAGGGTATTTGAATGGTGGAAATACTGGAGGCCCTGCCTCAAACACACTCGCAACAGCAGCAGAGGCTTCAGCTAGCTGAACACAAAAGGATTGAGAAGAAAATACAAAAGGATTGAGAGAGCAGGGAAAAGTGATGGTGTCCTTTTAATGATAGAGCAAGGCTGTCCTAATGCCTACCAGCTGTTGAACACACCATCCATCTCTCCCTTTTCCTCTGTTCCTCCTTTCTGACTCCCACGTGAGCTACTTGGGAAGACACAAACAGACTCAGCACCTTCCCTGCAGTGTTTTATGTTTGTTTATTTTCTCAGGAGGACCAGCTTGCTGTGGGATGGCAGGGATGGATGTGCTGGCCTGAGAGAGAAGCACAGCTGCAGATGGGCGTTGTGAGGAGGGAAGAGGCAGTGATCTGAGGGCAAATCTCGGGAGAAAAGGACTAAAAACCTGCTGAGTCTTGTGTTGGCAGATAAAGCTGTTAATGACCTAGCTGTGGATCTGCAGCAGTGGATGGGCAGCTATATTAATGCTTGGTGTTGACAGGTCTGCTGGTGCACCAGCCTCTTACTGGAGGTGGCTTGGGAGCAGGTACACATGCTTGGCGGTCCCCTCTATAGTCACCTCTGGCAGAGAAGGGGTTGGTGGCTACTGCTGGCAGTGACCCTAAGTCCTGTAGCAGCAACAGTCAATGCTGCTGTTGAGGTTTGAAGAGGCTTTTTCAAACAGAGTATGGATTTCAGCAGGTGACATGAGAATGCGAGCAAATACATTGCTTCATGTTGTTTGATCTCTGCTGTGTTCATGGGGTGGGGAGGGGAGAAAAAAAAAAGGAATTTGTGCATTCTTTGCAAGGGATGGAGGGAACAACTCATTCAGCGACCAAATCCACTTGTAACGGAAATATACCACTCCCTACATTTTTGGCTGGCCACTGGGGTCAGAAGGGATAACAGTAGCGCTGTGCTGGGGTTAGTGTTGCTCTGGTTAATGAGGAGGAAGCTCTGCCTAGTCAGCACAGGCTAAAATAATATCTTACTAGGGACATGGATGACATTTAAGGCATTAACACTTCAGTGATAAGTATCTCGCATAGTAAAGTCCTAAGAGAGTGGCTTCAATAAAAATCAAGATGATTGCTTGATTGGAAACTTTCTATTTTCAAAGCACTTGTACTGTGTTGGCGTGCAACCCTAGACTTCCCCAACACGGGGCCCAGTGGGGCAATTCATAAGGCTTGCAGCTTGGCCCTTGTTGCCTGTCTGGAGAGTCCTTTGAAGCAGACAGTAGGCCACTCTTGCACTGCAGGTGATGGTAGAGGTAAGCAGCTGAGCACTGCAGCCCATCTGTGTTTCATGATAGTCTTTCCTGTATCAGGAAGCCAGGTGTGAGCTCTCTGTGGGAGAGGAGGGGCCACCAGGTCCTCAGGAAAGCTGGTAATTGGGTTAGTTTCCAGAAAAACTGGTGCTTCTGGGTAGCTCCTCTAATGAATCCCAGGAGCTTTTGGAAAATTACATGCACTGCTATCACTAGCACAGGATCATCCTCCTGATGGCATTGGTGGGAAGCAGGGTGGTACAGGCTTGAATGAATGCCTGCAGCAAAGGCAATGTTTCTGAGAGGTGTTGAGCTGAGTGCATGTACACAAGTCAGCTCTTCCACCTGTGTGATGTGATGTTCAGAAAAGATTAGGCGTTTGGTACTCATGTGGGGAAAGGAACTTGTGGCCTCTCTCTAGCTGGAAACTTGGGTACCACTGTCCCAGAGCATGTAGCTTGCAACGCTTCGTTTGCTGGTAGTTTCTGCAATTGTGGCAGAGAAGGGCCAAGTTTCAGGGAGGAAAAAGTGGTTATGAGAACTTCTAAATCGCTAAAAAAGACACGGACACTGCAATCTTTGCTATGACTCATCTGGGCTGTTACTTGAAAAAGGCAGGCTGAGCAGTTGTGGACCTCCTTGCTCAAGGGAGCAGCGTTCATTTGTGAACTTGCTGAAGCCCTGAAAGCAGAATTGGTGTAGGTGAGCAGCTCCCATGCTGAGCCTCTGACTGCTGATTTCCTTCCAGCCATGGACAGATGCGGCTTAGGGAGGGCTAGCAGATCATAGTTGGCTAGTTTCTTCCCACCTGCAGCTTCCACTGCTGCTAAACAAGTTTGAGAAGTAAAAATCCAGCAAATAAGTTCTCATCATCATCTGTCATCTGCAAAAAACTAGTGACATGGTTGCAGGAATATCAGCAGCTCCTGGATGATGGGGCTTTGCACTGCACTTCGCGTGTTGCAAGTGGGGAGGAGTGTGTGTAAGGAAAGCTAATGTCTGCATTTGTAAGAGTGTGAGTGGAGGTAATTCCAGGATGTGTTGGCAATGTTTTTTCTACTTTGAATTTTATTCCAGATTCACGCTCAGTCAAAGGGCTGCTGTGAACTGCAGCGGCTTGTTCGGTCACCTCCCTTCAGTGAGCAAGCCATGCTGCTGTGGGGCCTTGCTGGGACATGAAAGTGCCGACAGATGAGTTCTGGGAAACCCCACAGCATTGCTGCCTCCTCCCTGGGGATTAGGGATACACCTGAGTCCCAGCAGGAAAGCGTACGTCCCCTTGGGTCAGCAAATCTTGATGCAAACTGCTGAGGAGGGAAGGGCTGTGCTGTTGCACTGTCCGGCGGCCCAGGCACTGGGGTGCTGCTGTCCCTGGCCACTGCTGCTATTTGGGCAGGGAGCGGGACTTGGGCCAGTAATATGTCCCTCGTGATAAAGAGCTTCTGTTTGCCTGCTGGGTCAGAGCTAGGTAGGTGTTTTGCATTGGCGTTGTGCATTCAGGGTGTAGACTGTAAAAGAAATTAAATAAGGGACTTTGAATGGGCTGTGTCCAGGTGCCAGAGGGTTAAATCAGTGCAGTTCTGGTAGTCACTACTGAAGGGAAAAAGTTCTATAACATCGCCTTACACTGAGTAAATATCTCCATCTTGCCTTTTAAAATCAATGCAAGAGAGAAACACTAGTGCGATCAGAACGTCATCTGTTTAAGGAGCTTTTATGTATTTCCAGCCTAGTTTTTGCAATGGTGTATCATCATCCTCAAGGCAGGGGAAAAAAGCTTACTAGGGGGAGGTAGGAGGGGGAAAAGGACGCTGGTGGCAAGGCTCAGTAGTTTAACAGTGCCATCTCCTGGATGGCCGTGAGCGGCAGGGATGTCCCAGTTCGCACTGACGTGTCCAGCACTTACTAGCTGCCAGCAGCAGCCGCCGTGAAGCCCTGCACGTGGACTTTTAGCCAGGCCCTGGACGGTGCGGGGCTGAAAAGGGGAAAATCAGCTGCAGCTTATAGCTCTTTAGTGCAGCAGCCAGGAGCAGTCTTTGGTGTGCAAAGGCTGGTCCAGGCAGCGTTTTTCCACTTCATCCAGACACCACGACTCTTCAGTATTTTTCATCTGCACGGGGCAAGAAGTCCTGATCTCATCTCGTCTCCCAGGGATGGTGGGCTCAGAACATGAAGCTCTTTTGATTCCTAAAGGGGCAGTTCCTCTTTGGTGAGGTCAGATCAATTGTCCAAATGCTGAGATTTAAATTTCATAATATATTAATTAAAGGCAACAGTTGAAAAGGTACTTTGAAATGAAAAGCCTCTTTTTATAGCACTGGTGTGAAGGTCTCTCCTTAGGAACTGGATGGGATTTCCTAGTGTGAATGGGTATCCGTTGCCCCTGATCTATTAACACCAATTAGAGTAGGACATGGGTCACTGCACAGAGCAGCACGGGTATGGCCAGGCAGCACTGGGTGCTGGTGCAATGCCTCCTGAGCCGGGATGGTGTGATGGCAAGCGTAGCTGTGCTCCTCCTCAAGCTGGAGACTGAGGACTTGCCTGGGGTAGAGGAGCTGGAGCTTAGTGTACTATGGAGAAGGCTGCCCCTAGGGAGGGCAGCAGAACAGGGTGTCAGCTTTGAAGGAAAGGATTTCCCCAAAGGGTTGGGTTTGTAGCCTTATCTTCACTGCTGTGCTTGAGTTTCCATGAAGCTGAGCAGGATCCAGAACTGCCTTGCAAGTAAGGTGTCAGTTCCACAGCAGTTCAGGCAGCTCTTAACATCCTACCTTGCTTACCCCCCTCTTGGCTATGGCACTCCTGTGACCCCAGCACAGTCAGTTCAAGAAGCTAAACCTGCAGAAAGCATAAGGCAGAGGTGAGCAGCTTTCAGCTGGTGTGGTTCAGTGAACAGGCGTGTAGCAGAGCAGGGTGAACCCAGTGTGGATGTGAGGGAGGGGATGGGAATGCACAGCTGAGGTGGCATGAGCACAAACACAGCTCTGGTGGCCTCAGTGCTTTGCTTTGCCCTGCAGCTGTGGCAGGCCTTCAGTAGCAGGGTGCACTTCTTGAGGCACATCAGCTGCTTCAGTGTACTCTCAAGAGCACTTGCAGATGCTCGGGACATTACAGGCAGCATTTACGCACTCTAAGGGAACAATTTATCTTTGTAGAGGTTCCAGTAACAGCATGGAGTGGTCTTTTGGGTTTTTTTTTTGGGTTTTTTTTTTTTTTTTCCAGCTCTAGATGGTAAAAATATAGTCACTTATGCAATCAGCTTTATAATCTTCCCTCTGTTGTACCTCTGGGGATTTATATCTATATTTCATGGTGCTCCCCATTCTCCTCACTTTCATCTCATCCTACTAGTGTTCCCTGTGGGTGTAGTTCCTGCCACTCCCTGCTTCCTCAGTAGTAACATCTCGAAATGGTTGTGATGGAAAAACCTGGTAGTGCGGTAGTGCCTCCTGCACAGCACTTCAATCTGTGGTGGGGCAATGCAGAAACCTCAGCAATGCTTTTGATGTGAGGAATGCTGTGTCCTGGGACATCGACACTTCAGCTGGGTAGAAGGATTTGTGGTACAAACCAGACAACTGTCTGAGGCTAAAATAAGTGAATAAAGCTACAGTGCAAGTCCAGTGTGGTGAAACAAGCCAGGAATTAATTCAGCCAATTTTGCTACTGAAACCCCTATACCATCAGGCTACAACTTAGTAGTTTTGGGTGTTCTTCCAAATAGCTCATGATGAGTATTCTTGCTACCAGGCCTTTCTGCTGTGTGACCCCAGGCTATGCCTGGAAGGACTTCTCCATTTAATCCATCCTATAGACACCACCCTTTACAGATAAAGAGCTTTACTTTGCCTGCATCCCCTGCCATTGAGCAGATCTTCAGGATTTGTCTGTTAGCTCTGTCTCACGTGTGTTTGGGGTTTCATCGTAGGTGGAAGGAAAAATGCAGAGGAAATACCTGTCAGTCCTGGTGGTGATATCAGTTCTGCAAAGGTCTGCACACGATTATTTCAGTCAAGCCAACGCAGAAAAATTTCCATGGATCATTGTCACAGGTGGCACTAGACTGTTTTTTTTGCCACAGAATAGTTTGGTGGGGTTAAGCCAGAGATAACCAAGAGTTTACTTGAATTCAAGTTTCCTACACTGGCTGTACTTGGGGGTTGTGTCTGCATAGCTCTTTTGCTGGCCGGTAGGAGTAGTTTGTTACTGTAGACACTACAGTAAGGGAGGGAGAACTGTGTGAGCAAGCAGCAGTGATTTAGAGGTGCAAAAATCCTGCAGTGTTGTTTGGTTGCCACCTCCTGCAATTGCAGTACCAAAGCTCATTGTAGTACTGGCTCTAGGCCTGTTTGTTTACTTGTACTCATGATCCACAAGGTACTGATGTATTTTTGAACTCTCATATCTCTGGTTGTGTGTTTACCCTTGGAGATGTTGATGAAAGAATTAGGAATGGAAAAGCATTGTGTATTCCTGATCTGGATCTGCAGTTCCTTAACATCCAGGGAGACCTTGAATTGATGTTACTTTCCTGTTTCTCAGGGAACAAACCAAGCTATGAATAATAAATACAAGGCTCTGGGGCAAAACTGTTTTCCATTCATAAAATTCAACAGTGAAGATTGAGTAGTAATTTCTTAGCCTGTGCAAAGCAATAGGAGCTCTACTTTGGGACTGGAAAGCTACTGACAGCTTCTTCAGCTTTTGCTGCGACACAGTTAATACTTTGGTTCAGCTTTGATTTTTTATTTTTTAAACCCAGGTGCAACAAAGGTGTCTCCAGCCAAGGGATGCAGATTGGTGTTGTTTCCAACGTGAGTAGTTTGAACTTGGAAAAATAAAGGCAGAACAAAGCTCCCTCCTTCTGTTGGCTTCTCTCTTGGCTTTCAGAATGGGAAATAGCTGGTGCTTGTAACTTGAATAAATCAAGGAGAAACAACAGATGAAAATTATGGTATTGTGTTTTGGGCTGAATTAAAAGCTATTGTGCAGTCACTGAAGTTTCTGCTTTGGTGATGATGGGGTGAGAAATCAAATCATAGGATGCCAGTAGCTTTCTGTGGTCCCAATCCTGCAGCTGCTTGTGTTTCAGCATCTGAGGGGCCCTGTGGGAGGCCAGGCAGAGCACTGCTGGGAGGGACAGGGTGTTAACCACTGTCAGCACAGTGGTGCAAAAGTTGAGGAGGATCTCTAATTTGGGTACTCTAGTAAAGAGCATCTCAAGCTTTCGGTGGGGAAACTTGATTATGACTTGCCCTTGGGACAGCCAGTTGTTTTCCAAGCTGATGTTTGTCAGGTAGTAGAAGGAGGTGAAGTTTTGCAAGGGGCAAGAGAGCATCCTGGATCAAAGTATTTGGTTTTTGAAGGTAAAGCTGCATTAAACTGGGGAGAAGCAAATCAGCAACAGCCAGGAATAATCTGTGCATTTTATCACTCTGCTAACCCCAGCTGTAAAATTTACCATAGGAAAGCTAATAAAATGGGAGCCACACAAGCAAACAGAGGGCACGAGATTATCGGCAAACATTTATTTTGGCTCTGGTGGAGCCACTCTCCTGATCAAAGTGGTTGGAGTTTGAACTTCTTTTAAGTTGTTCCCTGCTCAGTCTGGGAGTGCCCTGCTCTTGCACTGATGGCATCAGTATCCTCTGTGCAGCTGAGTGGAAGAAGAAAAGTATCAGTAGGGAGAAGGAAAGTATGTGCGAGGCTGCTTTACTGCAGTGTGAGACAACAGTAGCTTATTTTAGCTTTGCCAGCTGCTGCCTGGTTTAGGAAAACAACCTAAGGCTTATTGTATAACTAGATAGTACAGGCATTATCCCAGGGCCAACAGGGAATGCTTTACTGTCTTGCAGGCTCATGGCTAGCAGGCTGAGTAGCTTTGCAGCCCTTATCAACAAAATACTCCACTGGAAGAAATCACCTTGAGCCTCAGGCTTGGCCCTTCAGGAGCCTCTTCTTTGCCTAATCCCTTTGTTCAGAGTTGCCTTTCTCCCCCCAGCAAGAGATGCTTGAATCCTTCTTGCCAATTAGTCTCCCAGCTGAAATGAATTGCTCCTCTTTGATCCTTGTAGGCTCCATGGTTGGTGTATGGTGGGGCTGGCTCACTTGGTGATTGTGGTGTTCTTGCTCAGTCTCACTGGGGAAATACTTCAAGAGCTTCTGGGAGGAGGTTTTGTGGGCAAGGAACACATGAGAGTCATGGAAAGAGGCAGAGAGAGGAGAAAGATTTAAGGCCTCAGGAATGGGATGTTCTGTGCAAACATCTTGTGTCTTACCTTATATATTAAGAACAGGACAAAAGCAGGCTTATTTTTTACTTTCCATGGTTTTTTTCCTCACCGTTTTTGTCCCTTCTGTGTTGTTCTTTTTCATACTCTGTGAGGTGATTGCTGTAGATGCCACTGTGCTTGAGTAGATATTCAGTTCAAGGCTAGCTCCTAATGTGTTTATAGTAGAGATGCAAGTGGGGAGCTGGGCTTAAATGTACCTGCTGTACTGTGGCCTTCCTTGCTGTGTCAGGGCAGTGCTGAAGAACCACAGAATCTCCTTGCCTTGAAGGAGAAGGCCAGGCCTGAGCAGCAAGAGAAGAGATCAGACACTAGGAAGTTAATCCTCTGCAGCGGATTGCTTCATCATACCTTTTTACAATTCTTACTTTCAAATGGCTCTACATTACATAGCCAGAGCTAGGCTAAAGTACTTGTTCATGGGGGCCCCCCTGGAGGTGTGGTTGTTGAGAGGAAGCTGAAAGGCTGGCAGTGCATTCCAATCTAGACTTTCCCCTTGCTATCCCAGGGGACCATGTGTGGCTTTTCTGACCTCATATTTGCCACAGCCAGCTCCTCTGTGCTGTGTGAGGAAAGTACTGCACCCATCACATGAGGTCCAGGAAGGCTTTCCTATTCAAGGCTGGTTGGAGGCCTGTGGCAGGGGCCACCTTAGTCTGAAAGCTGCCCTCTGGAGGAGCCCCATCCTACTGCTGCACAGAAATAAGGGTCTCAGCGGTGTACAGCCACATAACTGAAGCTGGGTGGGTGAGAGCTAGGTTTGTGGGTGGACCTTCATGCTGATCTAGGGGTGTGCTGGTGTTACAGAGTGGTGGGAGATCTGTTAGTGTCTGGCAGTGTTGGGCTCTGCTGAGATACAGAAATCCAAGACTAGGTTGTGCATGACTTGGTAGAAACGTTGTAGTAGCTGTTTTATCTCAGCTTTAAACTGATTAGTGAGTGTATTTGTAGCACACTGATCATTGTGTTTGCTTGAGCTCTGTGAGGGCTCCTGGGGAGCAGACTCACAATCCCATCTATCTCGCTCAAGCATTTGCTAGTCCTGGGAAGGTTAGTTCAGAATAATCCACTGAAAAGGCTGGAGTCTATATTCTAGGCAGATTCTTCATTATAGACCATTGCATGAGAGCTGAGTATAGAGATAGCTTCAGTCTTTACCTTCCGAGTGTCCTCTGGGTCAAAAACTTGATTTTTGTTGGAATAACACCCTTTAGATGTTCCCCTTGCTCCCCTTTCTCATGCTGTAGAGCACCATTAAAAGGATAAAATGGAGACACTCTGTGATTATTTTAGGGCTACGCTGGAGAGTGCAAGGGATGGTGTATGAGAAACATAACTGATGAATCTTTATGGGAAAAAGTAGCATATTTCAACACAACAGAAGTAACAGCATAAAGACATTTCCAGTTCAGGCGATCCTGCCAATAAGGGCTGAAAGCCCGAAATCTGGCCACGGGGTTCACTTATGCCTCATCCCCCTGACTTCAAGGAGGGCTGGCTGGAAATGTGTGGAACCTTGTTTTGGCAAAACACAACTGTCTCCTTGCTCAGGCTGCAAATCCCTGGAGGGTGTTGCTCTTGCCCTTGCACAGTTGAGCTATGTTCAGAGCCTGGATGATGCTACAGTGCCTTTACTAAGCATTTTTAGGCTACTTCAGAAAGACACCTGCAAAATATATTTGAATTCTGGTATAATAGTGTGAATACACCACAGACCTTCTGGGACAGCAAGGGATTCATTAGTTGTGCTGGGATCAAAGAAGATGAGCCCTTTTTTTATTGCTTGATCAGGCACAAAGGTGTCTGATTAAAAACAGGAATTCATGGAAGAAAACTGAGACATTTCTTAGGCTGAAGGTGCAGAGCCCTTTATAATTTAGAGAGCAGCTAAGCCCTGAGTGATTTTTGGACAACGAAGCTCCATGGCTCTGTAGTATGGCAGACATACTTTTTCTCCTGCTATCTCCAGTTTAAGGCTTGGATTAAGATGGGTTTAAGATTTAGTCTTGGTTCTTCAGCTTAATTCCAATACAGAAAGGGCAAGTAATTTTTGTGATAGGAAGCCAAGTGTTCAGCTGGTGCTGGGGAAAGCTCTGCAATGTCTGTGTGTGAGCTGAGCAGTGAAGAGTCAGTGATGGAAGATCTTGAGGGCCAGAAGTCTGATGTTTTAGAGATTAAATTCCCATTTTTCTGGGCAGCTGAGTTCTCCTGGAGCAGTTTCTGCTACAGATGCTCTAAGGGAGCCCTTGCACCATGTGGAAGAGAAGGCTGGCTTGTTTGCTGTGGTGGGCCTAAGGGCTCATTGAGCTGTTCTCCAGGGTATAAGGAGCCCGGAAAATTTGGCTAAGTGGATCTTGGCTATCATGGGATCGATTTCAAGTAGAAAAAAACTAGCTTAAACTAGCATGGGTTTGTTTTTCATCTGGCAAGTGTTTCATCAGATATCAGACCAAGAAGCTTGGTGGCAGGAGTTTGGATTTTAGTCATGCTTTTGTGGTGTGGTTGCAGTGGAGCTGAGCTGAGCAAGTGGACACTTGTGCGTGTGCTGCTGTTGAATGCAGTTTTATTAGCTTCTTCTCAAGGTATGGCTTTTCTGATATATCACGGAGAGGTGAATCTGAAGAGCTACTGACCTAAGGAGAAAAACTGAGCTTGTGTATGTTTTGTGATACTCTTATTAGTTATGAATACCTAAAACACATCAATGGTGGTGACTTGGATGAACTGCTTCCAAAACAGGGTGTAATAAAAATGGGCTGAAACAGCAGTATGTTAAACATGCTGTATCCAATTTTGTGGCACTTGCTGATCCATGTTCAACAGTGGTAAGCCTCCCTCACTGTGAGTCAGGGCCTCAAAGGCTTGCTTGCCTTTGTTGGGATAGCAGGTGAGAATTTTGCTGTATGGGAGGGAAATGAGGGCAAGTCCCTTGCCACTAGCTGTTGCCTGCTCCGTGGTTCAGGTCATCTGTGCAGCAGAGATGCTCTTGCTGCTCAGGAATTTGTTTGAACTGCAGCATGTGGGTGTGTAGATAGAGGCCATGTGTCAGAGCTCCTGTGTGGCCAGCTGTGAGCCACAGCTGCCCTAGCTGTACGTGTTGAACCTCTCCCAGATGAGGCATGCAGCCCAGTGCTCACTACCATCCTTCACAAGCCTGTTCTCAGCTACAGGACGCTCCCGTGGCTCTGATTCCTGCCCATACCTTTCCAAATTAGAACTCAACCCTATTCCTGATCCTCCCCCTACACTACAAGTCTCCCAAACAGGTGTCCATACTCTCCAGGCCAAAATCCTATTCCTATGTCTTGCCCTGTGCTTGGTTATCCACCTACCCATCAGTTATGCCAGCTGCAAAGGCTCCTGGAATGAGAGGGTTTGGGGATGTGTTGCACCTGGGAGTGTAATTAGTGTTTACTTCTCCTGGGTCTTCATGCTCAAAGCAAGGAACACTTTGTCCTCCTGCTAGCATAAAATGTTTGTCAACATGCCTGATACTTCATGCTGAACTGCTCCTTCATATCGAACTTGTTTCCTTCAATCTTTTCTCCCCTCCCTTTTTTCCTCCACTCTAAGCTTTGGATAGAGCTAGAACCATGAGGAAAAATAAGAAAATTTCTTTTCATTATGAATTTATTGAGAAGCAAGAAAAGCATATAGCACATAGCAGAATGATTCATGTATCACTTAAAAGACATTAAAGAGTGAAATTCTGGGTAGACCCCAGAAGACTTGAGTGATGTGAATCTGGTAACAGGGCATGGATCACTGGGAAAAATCCAAGTTCATACTATGTGGTCTTTGTTCTGTGGTATAACAAAATCTATGCTAGTGGAAGCTCCAGACAGACTCTGTAGAAGATTGAAAATGTTGAGTGCTGTAACTGCATGGTAAGTGATGCATATGAAAGTCATCTTCAGCCTGTTAGAAATGATACCTCCATAATTTACTGGGGGAAAAAAAGAGAAGTTTAGGCTCTTTCCTGTTCTGCCTCATGCTATTTCCATCCCAAGATGAGAATGTTGATATCAGAAGCTTTCTACTTGCAGTGGTATATATTGAAAGGAAAAAGTAGGCTATAGTGTGCATTTAGAGAGAAAATTACCACTAGAGGGTCTAGTCATACCTTGAAAATAGTGATTTATGAAGAGAAATAGCATCGGAACCACCATGTGGGGATTATTTCCTTCAGAATCTTTGTGACATGCAAGCAGCTCACTTGGCTTGAATAGCTTTGGTAGCTGTCATGAAATCGGCTTGTTGCTAGTAATAATCTAAATAATTTTTCACGGTAATATAGGCACAAGCAACAGTGGTGCGGTCTTCATTAGTCAGCTCTGCTGAAATAGTGTAATCTCCCTGTATGAGACAGACACAAAGCAAGAGATTAGCCCATCAATAGTTTATGACTGCTTCTGTTTCTGTGAGGGAGCCCACTTCCTAGAAACAGAATAATACTTTCCCTATCCAGTTTCTCCAAAACACTTCCTGTCCAAATGTTTCAGAACTGGTAAAGGACTTGCCCATATTTTCTGCCAAAATAGTCTCATCAGGGATGTCAGTGCTGACAGCACAAGTTCAAAATTAAAACAGTGAAAGGGGAACAAACTGTTTAGATGCATAAAAATTCATTTCAGATCTGGTAACTTTTCATGTTTCTTATGAGCAAGCACAATATGGCCTGTGCTGTTTAGTAACGGGAATGAGAAGAGGTGCTCTGTCTGGCACTTTTCTTCCTTGGATCTTATTGTTCAGTGTGTACACTGTTATCAGTGTAACGTTTATGAGCTTGGGGGATATGTGTGTATAGATGACTCTATCTGTAATGAATTCTTATATAATAAAACAAGAGGCGGTTTAATTTCAAATCGTGTAGTTAAAATTACTAATAATTCTGGCTTTGGGGAGAACTTTTTATTCTTGCAGAGCAGAAAAAATCTCAACTTGAAACTATGGCTTTTCTGCATTGGTCAAAACTGCTCTTTCCAGACACTTGGAGAAGTAGCAGCACTAGGCAGAGAAGGTAACAAATCTTATTTAACTTCAGAAGAAAAGGTGAACTAGATGTCATTCCCTCTAGATTACTGGTACTGCAGCATTTCTGTTTTTTTCTGGAGTGTGGAGGGGAGCAAAACCTGGGGGAGAAGAGTTTGGCAGCAACGGCCTTCTGGCTTTGAACCACAGAAAGCTCTTGCCCAGCTCAGAACTCTTCTGGTTGCAGAGTGGAAAGAGACACAGTTAGAATGAGTCAGGTTTTTTGGCATTTGCCTTTTACCATGGGATTTCTAAAGCAATAAATGGCCTGTGTCCTCACAGAGAGGATCAAGTTAAGTGCAACATCCAAATTTAAAGAAAGACCCAATGGCAACATGCTCATGAGAATACAGCCTTGTTGTAATTGCTGTACAAACAGTGCAAATGCCCATCAGGCTGCTCAGATGAGGCCGCTTTTCACAATGAGCAGATGACAGTTAATACTTGGGATAACTCCTTATTGCTGGCATGGAAGGATGTTGTTATTTGCCTGATCGCTTAATTAACAAAAAAGGTTTCCTATTCCCTTTCTCACAAACATGTTAATTCCCCAAAAGCTTCTAGCTTTATTCATGGAAGGGTGCTTATAACAACTGATTTCCATTGCTCATTAGTGATTTAGATTTTTTTTTTCTCCTCCGGAATAATTTCTTGCTCATGGGTAAAAATTGTTATTAAAAGAAGATTGTGAACAGTCTTAGAATTCCTGGCTCTGAATTCAGCTAATTTACCCAGAACTGAGTTTTATTGATCTCTGTGGATGTTTCTAGGGATTTCTCTTGGTCTAAAGACCTATGCCTTTGTTTGTCTAGAGCCTTGGTATGCTAGTAAAGATGCTCCTGGACCATGATGCTGACTGATATGAGCTTGGGCACTCTGGTGTGAGAGATCAAAAGGCGTTGCTCAACACAGCATCTTTAGGTGTGGCCTTTAGGGAAGCAGGCTGGTAAGGGTAGGATAATGCCTGCATGAGGGGGCCCAGCTCCCTGTGTGATGCCTTGGAAAGTGATAGTTGTGGTTGCTATTATCACCAAGGGAAGTCTGAGACATATGAGAAAGTAGCTGTTATGGAAGGCTCAATCCACCCAGAAGCCAGATATCCTTGTTATCACCTCTGCCAGTCTTGGCAAGCCAGGCTCTCTGGGACTCATGTCCTTTTTCTATATACCCGTTCTGATCCTGTTGTCTTTTCCTGCACCTGAACCAATCCAGTGCAGAGCAGGCCCCAGACCTCATGTTTGAGGCTCTGACATAGGTTTTATGTCTGCTGCTGAACTGAGAGCTCAAGCTGTGCTTCTCTTGTGGGAGTAAATCTAAGGAGTGTGTGAGTGATCATCTGAACTGTGCACATTTGCAGTAGTGACTGTAATACTTTCTTCACCATGCTCTCAAACAGATACCTTGATGATCCAGATCTTGCCTTTTCCCCTTCAGTCTAGTCTCTTCATGCATGTGGCTAAAAATTCTTTGTTATTTACTGGTCAAATATGGCTTCATGTTGTGCCTAGTTAAGAGATTCTGGTGCATTAAATGTTTGAGACTCATCTTGCTTTGCAATGTGACTTGGTTGACCTTCTAGATGGAGACTTAATTCAGCACGGAGAAGGCTGGTTGTAAAGACCTTCTGTAATGGATGCCCAAGAAATTCAGAGCAGTGCCTAGAGTACTGCCCATTTTCTTACCTTTCTAAGAAATTATCTTATTGTTTGAAGACTCCGTAAGTCTAGAGAAAGTGTTCTTGGCCTAACTAACTTGTACGTCCGATTGCAGCCTAGAAGACCTCTGTCTCTGTATCTAACACCATATATGCTCAGTAGAACTCATACAATTACAACAGTTGAATAAATTGCCTTCATAACTAGTGAGGATGAATGACCTTCTCCAAATTGTTCAGCTCACTAAGGAGTAAGCTGAATTGCAACCTTGGTCTCTCAGGAGTCTCCTGGAGCTGCTCCTTTTCTTCCTATTTCAAGAGAAGTAGAGGGGGAGCCTACTAAAGAACTGTATGGCTGCATGACTTCGTGCTGGCAGAGGAGCCCTGCTATCCTAAGAAAACTTGTTTATCTCTCAATAATGCTTTAAGCGAAGCCAACTTCATTTCATATTAAAAAGGATTAGTCATGTAAACACTATCAGATCCAGTGTGCAATCTAGGGGAGCTTGGAATATGCTGATGTGATTGCTGGTAGTCCTCTGATTATACCTCATCCAGACAGCCCTTCTGCTTGAGCGAACTTACCTGTGGGATTTCTTTGATGCCCAGTGTGACTGGTCCCTCATAGTAGATGTGCTCTGAAAAGCAGAAATGGTGGTAGGTGGTTAGACATGCAGCACATGAAGAAAATGAGCAGCTGATCGTAGATGCTTTTTTATAATAGTGCTTCAGAGTGCTCCAGTGACAAGAGTTATGGAACCACAAAGTGCTCTATAGACTCTTATAACAGCCCTCCTGAGGAAACATCAGGATGTGTGCTGCCTTATGGGGAAAGCAGGGCAGAGCCTGGGCTCAAGGAGAACCTGCAGCCCTGTCTGAGTGGAGTAGGGGGCATAGCTTTGCACAACCAGGTGGGTGTTCCTGTGTCAGCATGAATCCTGCAAATGAGGAAGTGAAAGGGGAGGGGAGATTGCCAGAAATAAGTCCTTTAGCATGTTCTATTAACCGCCTGCATCTGCAATAACTGAACGGTACTGTTTCGGTAACTTTAATTAAAAACAGTTTGAGCTGAGTGTTTCTGTAGGTGTGGACTTCTGACTGCTTGCTGAATGTGACCATGAAGTAATAAAAACATGTCTGTCTTGCTGCTGAGGGAGTTTTCGCCGATAAGTTACATGATGTGCTAAAGCCATCACAAGTTGTGTTGGTGACTGGAATAGAGCCCAGGAGCTCCAGCTTCCAATCCTCATCTCCCTAACAGCAAGGCATGCTTGCTCTTTGCTGTGGAAGAAAGGGCAACTTTGGCATTAATGGACAGAATTAGCAAGCTGTTCTGCAGTTCCTCCTACTTTTTTCATAGCTTACTAGGCTAAACTGTGCAGACTTGACTGAAAATAAAATTGGTAGATGTTACAGTATTTCAGAATTTCTTGCACAACTTGCCCTCCACAAGTTGTGGAAAAGTCTAAGAACTGTTTAAGGATTCTCTTTTGTAGGTGTCATGGAACAGTCTTTACTTTAACGGAAGAGTGCTTCATGTTTATACGACTATGTGCTGGCATACTGATGCTTGTCTCTTCTAGAGAGTTGTTTTAGTCCAGTCTCGCTGTGCTGGTTTAAATTGTTTTGTGTGAAAGATTGGATAAAAGGTTTGTAACAACATTTTTGTGTCGTGTGGTCCATCTCACCATGCAGTTGGTATTTGACTTGGAACAGAGTCCACAGGAAGTCTTCCTTATACATGCTATGAAATGTTAGTGCCTTGTAGCAAACTTATATGAAAGAAACATAACTGTAAGAAAGAAGCAGGAAAAGAATAGGAGAAACCTGAGACATCACCAATGTTCTACACATTTGCATTAATGATGAGTTTATTAAACTTAATGCTCTGATGATTCTGGTAGGTGGAGAAGATGCAGAAATTCTCTCAGTGTTGCCCTGAAAAACCTAATGCCAAAATGGAGAATAGAATGTTTTGGTTTTTAACTCTCAAACTGATCAGCTATGCTGCAGTACTCATTCCTCTCTGTGTCCCTGGCTATTTCACCTGTCCACCAAGGAGTCTTTCCAAAGAGCAGTCACCATTGCTGCTTGCTTCTGTGCACGAAGCAGAGCCCTGGAGTCTGACACATCTTCACTGCAAAGAGTAGTGACTCAAGACTTTTAAAAATACAGAGCAGCCCACTTCTCAGCTCACAACTTTAATAGAGTCTAAATGGGAGTTAAAGGCATTGCAAACTGCATGATTTGGGTGATGAGTGTCTCCCGTGGGACTTGAGCTGTATGTGTTGATGTGTGCTAAGCCATACTGTGAGCTGCCTCCTCAGGGTGGTGAGGACCATGCAATGTGTCCTCTCTCTCAGTAGAGAGCCTTCTTTGACTATTTCTCCTTCAATCAACTCTAAGCCTATCAAATCTTGCATGGCAGCAGAGGAGAGTGGAGAGGAGCCTGAGCGGTGAACAGTCACCCTTCCCCAAAGTCCTTCTCCACAGGGATGGGGGAAAAACTCCTCTTGGATCATGCGGCTCATTAGAATCACCTACACTGTCAGAAAGCCTACACTGTCAGAAAGCCATCCAGAATCTAAACATACAGATGCAGCATTCAAGCTCTGCAAAGCCTGTGATTTAAAATGAAGTAGGAGTCGTCAGGCCATAAATTTGCTTCTGAAATGATGGCAATGCTAATCTCTCTCCTTGAGTGTAGGTAGAAGCTATTTTCCCCCCCTACTTTGCTGTGACAAAGTAACAATTACATCAGAGCTAGATAGATGCAGTCTTGGGACTCTGCTTCAGCCCTCTCTGAGAAGTCTTCCATAATTTCCCTGATGTGTGATAGCTGTGCCTTTCCTCACTAATCAATGGAATTGCTCTCATGGGCTGTACTGTCTTTTAGTGACTGCAGCATCTCTTCAAGGAGAAAAATCTGGGGGATCTGGGACTGTTTAGCCTAAAGAACAGAAGGATTAGGGGAAAGCCCATGAATATGCACAAACACCTGAAGAGAGGATGTAAAGAGGACAGAGCCAGGCTCTTCCCAGTGGTGCCCAGTGACAGGACAAGAAGGAGTAGGCACAAACTGAAGCTCAGTAGGTTTTGCCCTGCTATAAGAGTAACTGAGCTCTGGCACAGGTTGCCCAGAGATGATGTGGAGTGTCCATCCTTGGATGTATTCAAAAACCCCACCTGGACATGATCCTGGGCAACCAGCTGTAGATGGTCCTGGGTGATGTAGGTGGGAGCTGGACTAAATGACTTTCAGAGAGACTTTCCAACCTTGGTTCAACAATGAAGGGGGTGGGGGAAGGACTATGCTGTTTTGAAAGTATATCCTGAGAGGAAACCAAGAGCAGTTTTCATTTTCAGCTACTTGAGACTTGCCAGGAAACAATGTGGATGCATAGATCTGCTGAATCTTATTCATATCCACTTCAGACCATGGCAGCCTCTTCGATACCTATGTTGGCTACATCAGGCTTTTCAAAGCCTGTTCAATACTCCTCTCACATGAGGATTTCTGCTATAATTCCAGAAGTGTAAACATCATCCAAGGCTTTAAGGACTGTAGTTTATCACAGCATCTGTCATATACATTTTTCTCCATACATTCATACATTTTTATAATCCTTCATTGAAAGAGGATGAACACATCTGCTGCAGTAAGTAACTGTCACAAACACTGAGCCAAGCTCATTGAAAGAATTCTGTGGTTTCTTTTCAGAGCAAACCCAGATGTAGCTGCAAAAAAATGTACAGACATTGGGAACAGCATAAAACATGAGTGCATTTTTCCAATTAAAAGTTCTCATATGTCTTTATTAGTCTGTTGGTAAGTTATGATATCTGTCAAGCATGCTGTCATCAATGATAGGCTTTCAATCCACCTTCTATTTTCAGACCTTTTTATTAAAGACTTAACTGAAGCTGATTTCTGTAGAGCATGCTGGAAAATATTTCTGGTGTACCGCTATTTCAAGGTGATGATGTTGTATTTATTGTAACAGCTTTTCGCTGTTGTTTCTACTGAAAATAACTAGTCCCTTTCTTTGCCAGTGATCAGGCCTCTAGTAGTTTCCAGTCTGAAGCAGAGCTTCCAAATGTGTAAAAAAACTTCCTGAGGATTACTTCAAGTTACTAGTTATCATTTATCATGAAGATGCCTCTCATTCCTGACAAAACACCTATAATGAAATTCTCACTCCTCTTTCTCAAATCTTCCCTGCACTGAAAATTTTTATACGTTCTCACACTCTTGTACTATATAAAGGCCCTGTACATCTGCACCCACCTCTTCCTTTTTCTGTTTTAAATCTTTTTAGAACTTAAATGCTCCATGTTGGAGTTGTTCTAGGACACGATCTTGCACCCATGCAACTGACACAACTTCTCTGAGTTTTAGGGGTGTAGGAATCATCTGAATAACTGCCAGCTATATCTGTATAAATGAGTGAGAAAATGTACATAAATACACAGCCAGGTGAGAAACATCCTCTCTCTTTTTACAGAGGAGGAAAAAATGAGATGAAAGGGCTTGCACGTCAGCCCAAAGACCTAGCTTTGTGGTGTAGAGGCTTTCTCAGAAACATGTACCTGAACTCTCAATGCAATACCCAGTTCTGTAATTCATGTTATGTTCTTTACTTCTATTCACAAATACTTGTTTAGAAACTTGGTCACTGTAGCACTTGCCCGAGGAAGCAATAATGCAAAGAGTGGAGACGGCGAGCACAGGGGATGTTTCCGTATGGTTTGGGAGTGTGCACAAGGAATTGTGCAAGTGCTCTGATGGTGCCTTTATCAGTGGGGCCTGAAAGACAACTTGCAGGCTTGCAAAAGATACAGCTATGTTTTTGTCAGGAAGCTTTGCATAAGCCTGCAAGTTGTGGTTGGCACATTGCTAAATATTACCCTGCCAGGTCTTTTTCTCCAATTTTGATGATTGTGCTGGGAAATCTGTTAAATGTTACATAACCGTTTTCTTTGGAGGAAATGGGGAATAACCAGTACTTTCTACTAAAAAAGAGAAAGATCTGAGTTCATGTTATGCCTCAGAACTTAGCAGTTTTGTTGTTGTTGTTATTGTTCTAAAAAGGGCAGCGGCCCATTTCCTTGCAACCTTTGAGCTAACATCTTTACAACAGGCATATAGCTCAAAGAAAAGGATCTTGGAATCCTATTTAGGAGTGCCAGATGTGAATTTTGTGTAACAGTAAATACTACATGGTTATGATGAACATGAAACTTCCAGCAATATCAGGTCTCCTAAAATATTTCCAGTCATGGCAAAAGTGTAAGGTTATAGGAGAGCAAAGAATAACAAAACAACCCCAAACACCAAAGACTCTTACATCTCTTTTCCTTGCAACTTCTGCTCTGCTTGTCCACATGACTGAGTGGACCAGTAAAGCCTGTAGCAAAGCAATATTCTGTCTCACTTTGGGAAAGGGAGGAACAGGAAATACTTGGCCTCCTTGTGGAAGGAAAGCAAATTCTGTGTGAAACTATATTTAAACTTGGGTCAGGTCTGACCAGATGTTGGAAATGTTGCTCGTATAACAGGGAAAAAGGGGCTCTGCATGAAAAGCTTCAGTTGAAAAGGCTATCTGCTGCATATTTGGCCATTCACAATATTGTCCTTTCTGCATAGGTATTTGGTCAGATTTAGAGCTGTGCCAATATGACTAAGTATGGCTGTGCTGAACAGCCTCATATTGGCCTTCAGCTGATTTCTGTGTCCTAAAACATGGGTTAGAATCAAATGTCATGTAATTAAAAAATACCACATTTTGAGTTTGAACCTTAGTGTGAGAAAGTTTAGTTCTTTCCTGCTGTGGCTTAATTACTAAATAAAAACAGCTACTGAACGAAAGATTGTGTATTAAAGTGTGTGGCAGAGATCCTTGCACTAACTGAGGCCTGCTTCTAGATGAAGATATATAGTATTATTTAAACCACCAGCAATGGCTTTATATCATAATGTACTTCAATTAGCAGAAACAATCACCTGTCAGTTTAAGATTAAGGGACTTGGAAACCCCAGGAGGTTTTGGCTTTGTGGCTTAATGCTTGAACACCAGTTTGTGCTCAGCTCAGGACTGACTCTCCTTCTCCTTAATGTATTCTCTAAAGGATGTTATTTAGTACTTCACAAGAAAAAGATAGTTTTTCAGTAGGCCTGTGGGTGGCTTTTTTTCTCTTGCAACTCAATACACAATTGAAGAAATCTCTGAATTTAATTTTTTGTCTATCGGGCTTACAGGATTTACATAATTGGTTGCTCATGCAGCATTTCTCTATTATTCTTTGTGATATTTCTATGCTCTGTGATATTTCTTAGTAATTTTCCAGGGGCTGTCTTAGCAGCAGTTCTATGCCTGGTCTTTAAGCCCATAGCCCTTGCACATGAATTATTGCAGCATTATCAGGATGGAGATGCAAGTCAGTGAAAGGAAAGCAGAGCTTCTGAAATTAACTGATGCTCTAACAACTCCGAAACTTCCCTGAAGCTCTACCTCTTTGTTTTAAAGTCAGCCTAAAGAGATGATCATGATGTAAGAGGGAATTCAAAATAACCATTTAAGATACGTGGATATTGCAGTCCAGAGGGATGACTATAGCTTTTCCAATCATACCACAACCACCTTTGCACTGCCTGTGTCATGGCAGACAGGACCTTGAGTGTCCAGGCTCACATGGGACCAAAGATGCCTGCTTTTTGGGGGCTGTTAATGCTGCTGTAAACCAACTAGTGCAAGTCTGTATCAATTGGCAGTTTTACCAGCATGAACTGAAAGCATCTGACTGCTGCATAGGCATGTGTTGAGCAGAAACAAGCTGCAAACCATAGATGGTATCAAATAGTATTTTGATCCCAATATCCTTAATTCAAGCATAATTCCTCCTAAAGTGAGTTAAGAACTGCCTTTAAGGACAGGAAGTGTTACTTGCTTAATAGTAAAGAACATGTTCAGAATGGCTTGTTTGTTTGCTCAGCCATTTATTTTCTAGAACTGGCTTTTATTTTTGTCATACTTCTTGCTCACATGACAACCATGTGGCTATAAATAGGGCTTATGAACCTCTGTGCTGTTGGATGGGGACGCATTACCACAGTTACTTTTTATGGACTTGAAATCCCATGTGCATGCAATATTCTGTGATTAAAAGAAAAGCAAGCAGGTTAGGGGAAAAACAGGCTCTGAAATTAAAATGTCTCTGTCCTACTGTGTTTCTGTCTTCCATTAACATGCTGTTGAAGTAAACAGAACATTACGATGTATTGGTGAGTCCAACAGCACAGCGGGTGCATCCTGCTTGGAGTATTCAGTAGCCATCAAACACTTAGTGCTACCTAAATTACCTCCTTTCTTCTTTCCACAGAAAATAAGCTTAGAGAGACCCGGTTCACAAAGCGTCTCGGTGTAGGTTAAGACCGTCTTCCCATTAACGATGAGGTTAAGCTTGACATACAGTTCCTTGATGCTGTGTCCTACACACAAAGCAGAAGGAGAGCTTGGAGAAAGTGCAAGGGTAAACAGGTTTATTATTTTATTTTTAAAGATTCTATTCTTTTCTCCTGCTGTTTAAGCCATTGAATGTCTTCACCAAGAACTCCTAACACATAGAAATCCATGCTTCAGGAATAGGTTCCTAAGTCCCTTAAGGTATATGAGGGGACATAATAGCATATATCTTTATTGTTAAATAAATACACCCCTGACCTTTCTCTAATTTTGAGGCAAATTTGCATAATAAATCTAGTGTCTTCACATCTAAACTTCTTACTCTAATTAGCAGAGGGACCATGTCCAATGGGCCCGAGAGCAGCCTGTGGCCTGTACCTGCTGCCTGGGAAAAGAGTAGCTCAAACCTGTGTTTGAGACAAACGTGTTTGAGCCAAACCTGCATCAGGGACCGGCATAGCAGCCTGGCAGTGATGGGAGGTTTCCTGCTTGTGCCTGGCTTCCTAACATAGATACAGCCAGTGAGGGTACTGGATTTAGAGGGAGATTCTGTACTCTGAGTTAAGTATTTGCAAATGCCTGTAATGTGATTTTGCAGGCTTGCTTAACTTTGCAGCCACCTGAGAACTGATGCTCCTAGGCAAAAGGGCAGCATGTTTCACAGGAGGGAGACCTTATGCAAGGAGGCATTTCCAAGTGCTACTTGGCATGTAAACTTACTTTCAACACTAGGAGCATATAGCAGTGCTCTCATATTTATGCTCTGGTAGTAGAGGTTCTTGGTGGGGCCAACAGGGTTGCAAAAAGGTGGCTTTCCTGTGCAAGGGTCACAAAGCAAGCTATGGCTAATATTAACTTGCACGCCCATCCCATTAGCTCAAATGCAGTTCTGGTTTTGACCTTTTACTGCTGATCAGTCAAGTGCTGAAGGGTATAATTTCAGCTAGCACAGGTGCTGAGCTGATGGCATGACTGTGTTGCCTCAGGCTTACGCTTCCCCAGCAGTCCCCCAGCATCCTTCTCTGCATGCCCAGGAGGGACAGAGAGGTGTCTCCACCTTGCTCTGTGGGAGTCCCTTCAGTCTCCTACCTGCAAGGGTCAGCCCTGGCAATATAGTGAGTACTGCTGGCGCTGACATGAGACTGTGGCTGCTGTAGCTCTCTCATTCAGCAAGATTCTCCCCAGAAGATTTGGCTGTGAAGACAAGCTTTAGAGCACCCCCCACCTTGGGTATCTGTATGTAATAGTGAGTAGGAGAGGAATAGAGGCTGAGGGCTGATATGACTTGCTAAGGGTAACATACATAGTCTGAGGCCAAGCTGATATCAGAACCGACGTTTCTGTAGCCCTGCACAGGTTTTGAAGTTTCTCAGATGTGAAGCGCTTTCCTATTTCATAGGAGGTTGTCACCCTCGCTTGCTTAATACCAGCACTCACACATGAACTATGTGTTTATGGTGTGAGAAAATACCGTTTTACTTACTTAGCAAGATTGCAGCTCTGATGTTAAAGATGTGGGTTGAGATGTCAGAACAACGGTCAATGCTGAAAGCAAAATCTTGGTGGGGATCTGTTTGGAGACAGAAAGTTGCATTTTTAATGAGATACTGACTGTATAGAAGACACCAATAAAATAGGGAAGTGTTGTAAAAAACAGATTAAATATTCCTTAAAAATATCCAAAATGTGTTCAAAGCTCCCATACCCTGTATTTAATAACTACTTCTGTCCTTCCTGCCACTTCAATATGAAGCATGTTCAGATGATAGACTATATATGGCTAAAACCTACTGTGCGGGGAAAAAGATCCAAGTTCAGGGAAAGCAAGCTCTCCACAGTGGTGGATAGCCAGAACTCGTTTAGCAGTGAAGTCTTAGCACAGCTGCTCTTCCCAGGATCTATGGATCACTCTTCCTTCCTCAGCACTGATGAGCAATTGGTTATGATGATGTTTTTTAATTCATTAGTATCGCAAGATGGCTTGGTGAGGCTGACTGCAAAACTGAATCCTGAAGTGGGATGAGAAGTCCAAAGACTAAAATAAAATGTGTAACTGAGATCCTGCAGTATTTCATGCTGGGTCCACCATCATGTGATATTTATAACCCAGGAAATATTCTACTTTTCTTCTCCCTTTCTGAGAGACTGTAGTCAAAGGGAAGCCCTACAGCCCATGACTGATACGAACGTGGTTCTTACTAATTCCTACACTATCCATTTATCCACATCAAGCTCCAAAACTCTTGTACAAACAAAATTGCTTTCCCCTCACTTCCACCTTTTTCCTTGCTAGCCTGTATGAGACTATATGCTATGCCTGGAGGCTTGCTTAGGTGTCACTGTCTGGTGACAGGCAGCAGTGACAACTGACAGTTCTGCTCCCACAACCAAAGGCATGTGAAAGTGTTCCAGAGCCATGGTTGGAGGAGAAAGATTTTGCCAGTTTGGAAACATATCATCCTGAGCCTTATGGGTTGATTTAGGCATAGGTTTGTCCCTCATGGTGGCTTTCCAGCCAGCCTGTGCATCCAATTTTCTTCTCTGTGGAAACCAGAGAAGAGACTGTGGCATGTGCTGAAATAGCTGTAGTCTCCCCCATTTGCACAGACTTGGGAGTAGAATTCTGTTTTTAAGTTGTTGTTGCTCGAGGTAATCTTCTCACTGAATTGAAAATAATAGGTTGGGAGAATTTTCCTTTGCTGTGGTGAAACTCATCAAGAGTGTCTCTGTGACACTGGGGCTGAGCTAGCACCCCTGTAGTCTGATCCTATTTTTGCAGCAGTGCCCCACAGCTGCAGCAGCTAGCAGGGAGCAATCCTGGGTGACTTAGAGGGGAGCATGAAATGAATGGAAGTGCAGGGAGAAGCTGGGGCTTTAAGCCAGGCTCTGCAAGCACATGGATTATCAGTGAGGTCCAAAAGGAGCTCCTGTGTCTTAAGGTCTGTTAAGTTAAAATAACTGTTTAAAGGAGGGAGAAAAAAGGCACAGGTATTTTCCACAGATGTGTCCCTTGCTGGATTTTGTCCTTCACACCACTAAAGCAGTCTCTGCATCTGCATGATCTGTTTGGGACAAAAAGTTAGTGCCTGCAGCGGTTTATCTGCTCAAGTGTGACAAGAGTCAGAGGGTTGTCATTCCTCCATTTCCATATTCTTGTCAGTTCTTGTTTTGTTATTGCAGTTTCAGAAGCTGTTGCAATCGGGTAGGAGAGCAGTTTCCTGCTCCAGATGGAAAGCATATCAAACTTCTCTTTTCTCCAGGACCATTATGCCTGCTTCCCCTCTGGTGTCTACCACCTCGCAAGGCTTGGTTTCTGCTTTCCTCTGGACTTCTGCAAGAGCCCCTCTTGTTTCTGTTTTGTGTGTGATACAATGATAAGGTCCAGGAAACAGTTGCTCGGATTCTGAGCAATTTGGCATTGGTGCCTATAAACAGTGCTGCTTTTCAGTGACTGGCCAGGTCTGTGATTTCCAAAGAGAGCTATGGTCACAAATGGTACTGCATAATATGCAATCCTTTTCTCTTTTTAAAGAGACTAGGCTGTGCTTTAGTCAACAAATTAAATTATGGTATTAGGGCTAGAAGTTCAATTTTTTGTTAATTCTCATCAATATCTGTTTGGATTGAAAGGGGATGCTCATGAAACCAAGCTTCTCTGGAAAGCATGGGCTTTTTATAATGAACCTGACCTCTGGGTTGCTTTAGTTTGGATAATCTCATGCCTGTTGCATTTGGGGTTTTGTGTGTGTGGTATGTTTTGGGTTTCTTTTCTACTGATTGAGCTCTTTTTTCAGATGGCATATTTCATGGTGCATTGTAGCCATGGGTGTTTTCTACTGCTAGTGATGCAGCATAGGACTTTGGTGTGTCCAAAGAAGCGTTGTCTGTTCCCCAGAGAGGAATAGAGTGAGGAAGCACTCACATGAGATATTACAGCAGAATTTGTGAATTAGGGTACTTGGATTTTGTGTTGTAACTCTGTTGCTGACAAATGTAAACTTTTCCACTGGCAAAATAAACACCAATTAATTTTCTGACCATCTCCCTGTGGAAATTCAGGCTGTGACTTTGCAATCCAACATCTTAGATATTGTGATGTGTGTGTGGGTCTCCTGCTGGAATCAATTGAAAGGATGGCAGTGTTGCTAAAGCAATGGTGCCAGGGGGTCTGGATTCTAAACAATGTAGGCAGAAAGGTTCCTGCTAAAAGGAAATAAAATAGTGATTCTTTCTTTTAACCATTTGATAAGTGAAGGTGTCTATGTATTCAGCTGTGCGCTATGGACCAAGGTAGTGTGCCATACCCATCTTTTGCTTTAAATGTTGAGGAGTCCCTCGTGTAGCAAAGGCAACTCGAGGCAACTGCCATTTTTGTTTCATCTCGGATACACAACTGTGAGTCACTGTGTGTCTCTTATGAAGGTTTAATACTTATCCTTCCTTGTTTGCCTCAATCTGAATTGGGCTGGTTAGACTGGAAAAAAAATACATGTTATGTCTTTCACATGTGCAGAGCAATAACATTTACTGTTGAATCTCTAAAATATGTGGGGCTGCCCTTCAGCCTTCCACTTCCCTGCAACATTTCATAGTGCACAGTACTGTATGTTCCCAGACTTCCCTCCACCCACTCCCTTCAATCTGCTTCCTCTTCCATAATTAAAGCTAGAAACTCTTCAACTGGTTGCAGAGTTCTGCTTTTCCAGTTTGGCTTTGATATGTTACCAACACTCACAATGTTGCTGGAAATTTTGTGAACACATTGAGGTTTATCAGTAAAAAATCTGCTTAATGGGGGGGGTGGGGGGGGGAAGGGAGAGAAAGGGCTTTTTTTCTTGTCCTTGTGTTTCTAGTGAGAAGGGCTGGGGCCGCAATATACGTTAGAGCTAGCATGAAGGTGCCTGGGAGCAGGATTTTGCCTGAAGCTTCTCTCTAGCCAGTTCTAAATCTTTCAGGTAAGTGCTCTGAGAAAGGGGCTTTTGTAGATCATCGGCAAACTTTCAGATCTCTTAGACCTGTGATTTGAACTTGGTGCTGCGGCTGATGCTGAGCTTTCAACTGTATCTAACACTGAATGTACAGCTCCCACTGAAGACTGGCTTCTGTAGTACAGACCTGCTTTGTGAGATAGAAGTCTGGGACAATACCTGGTATCTTGCTACAGATCATCTCTTATATGGCATAGTGCCAGCTGACCCCATGCATTCCACCTCCCATTTCACCCTTACCCAAGTACCCTAATGAAGGTTTATTGCTATGTTGTCTTGGTATGTGGTTTTCCTTGCATACGACCTGTAGCGGCACCATAGTTCTAGGCTTCAGCCTGGCTTGCTATTGCAGAGTGCTCGCAACAATGAATTCGGCTGGGCTTTTCTAGAAGGCTGAGCAGATGTGTGTAGTACATCCTGAAAGCACAAACAAGTTCCTGAACATTTCTTCCTAGAGTTTCTTTTCCTGCTCTTGGCAGAAGGTTCATAGGTAACTTAGCTCAAACACATCTACAGTGGTGCATCTAAGTGACCCTCCTGGCAGCAAACCTTGCACCTTTGATGGAGATTATCACCCTGGTAACAGGAACAATAGATGGGAACACACATTGATGCCTCAGTTACTGCAGTTCTGGATGCACCAGCTCATGCTTGTGCTGAGCACGGATGTGCATCAAGCAACAGGGCTGTGAGCTGGGGCTGCCTTCACACCCCACAGCCTTCTGTGCTCTGGGAGGTGATGTCCTGCAGGAAGATGAAGCAGGTAGCTGGAAATGATAGCATGCTAACCCACAGGGAATATGTCCCTCAGAGCCTAAGCTGCTGCATGACTAACTGGGCATTACAGAAACAGCATTACATGGCCAGATGGGAAGCATCTGTTATAGGAATTTTGCTGGGCTGGTGTACAACAGCCTCTGTCTCTTATTCTTCTCTCTCCCTCCCTACATCTTGTTAACTATCCTCTACTGGCTTTACTCTCATCTGAATCTGCTTGAAAATCACGTTGTTTCCACATGAGCGTGAAAATCAGTGGCATGAGTGAAAGGAGCAATAAGCAGGGAAGCTTTGCCTGTAAGAGTCCATATCTGTTAGTCCTGTAGTGTGAAAAGACTCTCCAAACTGGTAAGCTTTGCGTGTTTCAAAATAACACTTTGGGGAGCAAATAAGCCATAGAATTGAAGGTAATGACATAGCTGTACTTGGCTAGGGTCAAACAAGGACAGACTGGTGCTAGAGGAGCTGGAAATTAGAACAAGGAAGAAACATATTTAGTAATTACCCAACACTTCTCACCTTCAAAGCTCTTAATAAAATTAAATCATTAGCCCTTATAACATTCAAGGTGATGAAAGGAGAGGGAAAGAATGAGGAACTGTTTGGTATCTCAGACTTTATGCATTCACTTAAAAATTTCCTTTAATGTCTGTTTAAATAAATTAACCTGAATGCTCAAGGTTATATTTGACACTGGAATCTACTTATAAGGCACTGAGGAAGAAGCATCAGGTGAATTAGCAGGTTTCAGTTATGCATCTAAATTTCACTGAGCACCTTCATTTTAACGAACTTCCCTTTGGGTCAGCCTTCACTAAGTGTCACTCTGGGAAAAGCAGAGCGACCCTCTGTTCAGAGGGGAGCAGAATAAATTTTAAGACTCATGTTGGCTGTTTCTAGCTTATCATGAGGATGCTTTATCTCAGGATGCTCACCTCGGGTATGATCAGCTCCAGGCTTTTGCCTAGTTTAGACAGACACTCTGACCTCCCTTCCAGAGGTCATGGTATCTTTTATCTCCTGCACCTTTCTGGCTTGATTAGGCAGCATGGAAGTGGATGAATAGAAAGATTAGAGTTCACATATCCTTAATGCCCTGGGGGTACAGACTGTGGGAATTCCCCTTTGAAAACAGCACTATAAACTTATGGTCTCTGAGGTCTGCTTAAACCTGAAGCTTTTGGAGATGTCCAATTGCGTGACTAACTCTGCTTCCTTTCTGAAAAAACTTACATGGCTGTAGAGGGAAGCCTGAAGATTTGGTTTCAGTGCCATCTATAAGCTAAAAAACCCCCCAAACACTAGCAAAATTAACTTAAAATATGGTTTAAAAAAGTATTTGTGCAATATTTAAATAATTTCCACTCTGCTTTCAAGAATGTTGAATACTGATAATGCAAAGGGCAATTTTATGCTGCTTGGTCAGTCTAGGGCATGGGCATTGCTGGCTGGTATTTACAGCCCTAGTTTTGGAGCAAGGCAATTCCAGCATCTGACAGAACTAGTTTAAAGAAAGGATGAAAACTTTGCCTCTTGCTATTTCAAATAAAAGTCATTGCTGAATACAATCAAGGTCCAAAATTTGCAAATATTCAGTAACTCAGCAGGCCGATAGCTTCTCCAAACATGTTGTTGGGGCACTGGTTGCTGTAGTAGGTACAGCGTCTGAGGCATGTGAGGAGCAGATGTGGGATGGAGGGCTCAGCTTGTGAGCCAAGGCCTGAGGTGTGGTAGATGGAGAAGAGAGGAAGAGATTTGCCTGGAGCTGCTGGTGGCCTGGACAAGGAGCTGTGCAGTGTGATGAGCTGGAGAAAGCCCCTGTAAACACAGCAGGTCTGAGGGGCTCTCTGCAGGTGGAGGTCTGTGTTTAGGGATGAGGGTGCCACCAACATGCACAAAGCAGCCTTGCAGAAGGCTCGACCTCAGTTCCCCTGCCTTTTCCTGCATGAACCACCTTTCTTGGCAGTAGGCTTCTTAGAGCTGTTTGCCAGGGCTCAAGGGGAGGCCCAGTGTATGAAGGTTCGTTGCTTTTGCCAGTGGTGGTATTTGGAAAGGCGGGTTTCTGTGCTTTGTGTGGCATGGCGAATTTTTGTCTGAGCCTGTTTGAGAAGACAAAAGTGAAAGATGCCAGCTTTGAGAGATAGGACATACAGGTCTTTATTTGTATTTGATAATCCTTATTTGTCCTAGTTAGCTTGAGAGAGAAAGGCAGGCAGGGCAGGCTTCAGCTACAGCAGTGTAACAAGAAAATCCTGCATTAATTTGAGCCCAGCAGGGAATGTATTAAGAGAGAGAAAGTCTTTGTTCTTCTGTTCTGTGGGTAAGTAAACACCATGCCCTACATGAGTAAGATGCATACAGTAACTGCCTGTATTCTTAATCAGATCTGTCTCTTCTCTCCACGTGTTGTGGGGATTTTGTTGCTTTTTGTTTAAAAAAATATAAAAATCATTCTTTATAGCGCTCTACTTGAGATAGATTTTTTGGATATCAGTGTTTGCCAGTATGACTGGGGATTCATAACAGACTTGTACACTTGTGTCAGAAATAGAACCAAACATTACTAGAAGCTGCCCTGCTGTTAGACACATGCCATGCTCTGGGATAGCAGGCTTTACCACTGATTATACAGAACAGTAACAGCAGCATATAAATGGGCTAAATGTTCCCCTTTTCCCAGGATGGGTTGAAATCCACTGCAGGAGCGCGGCAGTGCGCTGTTGTTGCTCTGCAGAGGAAGCTAGCTGGGTTCCTGTCTGCCCGATCACAGCTGGATTATCTGACAGGAGCCATCCATCTTCAGCCAAAGAGGAATCTGGTGCATTGGATTGATTTGTGGTAGCTTTCAAGGTCCTGGCTTTTCACAGCTCGAAGCTCTCCTGAGTCTAAAAGTAGCACCTGAGACAGATCAAAGGCTTTGGATTGGCATGTGGTGGTTCTGTACCATGCATTGGTATGTCTTGTCCATGACGGTCACCTTTCCCTCCCTGATTTTAGGCTGCTTAAGCCTCCTTGAAGTTGGTGCAGTGACACCAACACACAGTAATATTAAAGTAGTTTTTGCGTTTTTCTGAGGTGTGTTAATTATTCTTGAATTATTCTGGATGTTTTTGCTGATGGATGTTAAATTGCTGCGAAAACCTGACACCAGCCTCTTTTCTTTGGTAAACTGTAAGCATTGTAGGTTCCATTTTTGAGGCCTTGATGACAGCTCTAGATGTGATGATGTGGCATTGTCAAGGAAATCTAGCAGTGTTTCATATGATTACTCAGAAAGCTTTACACTGGAACACTTACAAGCAGTTATGGTTTGTTCTTGCTCCTGACTTTATGCAGTGAATGTGCCTTTTGATAATTTCTATTTTATGAGATGCAGGAGCTAATCTCAAGTTTTTATCAAACTGTTAATATAGCTGTGACTCACCTGTTTCATATATATTAGACTGCTCCCTCCTTATGGACTCAAATTCAGCACACAGCAGCAAATGACAGTTCTGCCTTGCTCACAGTACTTCTGGACTGTAATGCATTATACAGTTTTCTAGGTGTGCCTCTCCTATTTGTTTGTAAAGGGAAGAAGCAGGAGCCATTACTCCTCCTGCTTGTAATACCTTGGTGACTTAGTGGCCACAACAAGACGTGGCAGAAGTCATAGGTGGAAAATGTGACTACTAGTTTAGATTTAGCATCTGGAGATAAGCAGGAGGGGCTGCCACACATACACAAGCCTGTTTTGCAGTCCACAATACAGGACCTTCATTGATTTGGTGAAGAAATTGGCACTATGAGAAAACATCTGAGAAGTAAATTATATGGGAAAATTTAAAACGTGGTGGGAAAAGTTCAGCCGAGGTTAATTCTCTCCACTACTAATCTCAGTGAAAGCATTAATATTGATTTTGCTAAATGGTTCAAAGTCTAGATGCTGAACCTAATGTTTTTGCCAGCTTACCTTGGAGGTATGAAATTGTCTCCTTCTCCTTCTTACCATTTACATTTTTAAGCTTAATATATACTCTCCCCTCTCTAAAAGAAAAGGTAAAATGGAATCAGAACCATCAATAACAGGTCACATAGGAAAAGAGGGTTTTAATCCTCTCTAGTGAATCATAGAATGAAATAGATGAGGTAGTTTTAATTCATGGAGGGACCAAAATTTTAAAAGAATATTTGCGTATGCACTTAGATGTATGCTACCTTCATTCTGATGATAGCTGCAGTTTGTAAGGATCTGGTGCTAGAAATATGCATGTCAACATCTGCCCTTCCCTCTGGAGTAAGTGAGATATAGCAGATGAATACTGCATCAAGGCTATGGCACTAAGATGGCTTGGACAGAGCAAGCAAACAAAATAGAAAGTGTTTTCAAGTGGAATTCTTAAGCTCTTTGATTGTTTGCCCATTAGTGATCTATGCAACAAAAGATCAGATGGCAGTTCATGTCGTGTGGCTTTAAATAATTTAGAAGCAGAAGCAATTGCTGGAGACTGCTTGAGGGAAATAAGTTCAAGAGAAGCATCTGGCTCAATCTTTCTGCCAAAAACCCAAAGAATAATGGAAAAAGAGCCTTCTTTTACCAAGCATCTAAAGAACATTTGCCTTGAAAAACCATGAGGTGCGATTTTCTTTGCAGACTTTTCTTTGCCAGCTGAAGCTATTGGATTACTTGTAACCTTTAAATAGAGGATATAAGTGTGTGGCCAGGGAGAAAAAGGCCTAATAATATTGGGTGACATAGAAAACAAAGTGATGTGCTGTAAAATTAGTGCTGCAATGATAACAGTTTAGTGGGACTGTTTACAAGCTGGTATTGCTGATTGAGCAGGGATGGGCACCACAGGTCTATGTTTTAAAGAAGGAACAAGAGGATTTTAAGATAAATAGAATATTTGATCTCTCAGGATGCAGGAGGAAGGGTATGATGGGCTGAGAGGGGGGGGGGGCAGTAAGGCTGCAGCTTTTCAGCATGGACAGACAGATGATCAGAAAATTGTAATCTAACCACTTTCTCCTCTTCTTTCATTTTTCAAGCACGACAAGTTCCCTCAAAGCAATGTTTAAAAAGAAGGTGTCTATACTGTGGTATCTGGCCACACCAAGTTCTATACCACAACAATCCTGTTGACTTCAAGGTGCCATTTTAATGGAGATCCAAACCTATGCTCACAAGTTGAAAGAAAAGCCATACAAATGAGAGTTTCTCTATCTGTAAATGCAATCCAGTGCAAGGTCATACTGAAGTGGGCAGTGTTGCTCTCCTACTGTACCAATGTAGGGCAGGAAAAAGCTTTACAGAAATTACCCTGCTTGAAGTGTGACATAGAGCTATGCAAGCAGCCATGGAGCTCAGTGGATGTAAGTTCAGTCTTTCTTTGCTCTGCTTAGGAGGAGACATTGGCAAGTAAAAATAACTCGCTAGATGACCAGAGGGCCCTGCTTCTTTGTCTAACAGAAGATGTTAATTAAAGCAAATGGTTACCCATATCCCTAAATGTGTTTTATTACATTTTTTTAATCTGTGGATATGCCGATATAAAACTTGAAACTGGGTGCACTGTTTACATATTTAGGTTTTGGAGTTTAAAATTAATACAGATTGATTGCTCCTTCTGAAACTTCACCTAATGGCTGCTAACCTTGCTTCAGATGAAAAAAGGAGAAAAAGTAATCAAAGTCAGACACAAATTGGGAAATGTTTGTCTGATAGTAAAAAATCCCATGTCTGAGCAGTGTTTTATAAAGCCCAACGAGTACTTCTCAAGATGTCATCTTCAAATACTACTGCTTTGATTCTCCTGAAGATCCCCCCAGAATTCCTGGTTATTTACTCACATACACAGAAAACAAAGTCCTTAATGGTTGATGCACTCCAAACTCTTTTAAAAACCTTCTGCTGTATCAGTAACCTTTTCTGCATGTCAAGAAACCTACAGCTTCAGGCACCAGGTTGCTCTGAAATCTGAGGTCTTAAACTAAAAGTAGAGCTTTATTAATCACTGAGCGTACTGGTTTAGGTTTGCTGGTCAAAACAAAACCAGACATTCTGAAATGCTGATTTTATCAAGGCCCAACTAACATTTCAGGAAAAAGCTGTAAAAATAGTTGGAAAACAGTTTCCATGTGTCTGCAGCAGCAATCACCTGCTTTAGCCTATGAAGAGGGCCCCATTTGGGCATTATATTGGAAGAATGTTTTCACGGCTAATTAAGACAATTAGGCTTACATGAATAGCAGATAGAATAATGGAAGCAGGTGCTGGTAGACACGTAGAGGAGTTACAATTTGTAGTCCCTGACTGCATCGCACTTTGCACTTTGAGGTGGATGCCTGACACTCAAATAACAGTGGAATCTGCTTGGGGCATTTTGCTGCCCCTGCCTTTCCGCCTTTCCCTTCTCAGACAATGGCCTTTTAAAATGTAGCTGGAAAGATCAAAAGTGTTATTACTGTAAAAAATCACTGTGAAATTAAAAGGGATAGGAATCAGCCATTTGTGTAGCAGGTTCTTTTCATGTCTCTGCATAGACTTGCCAATTACAGTTCTCTCTTCCCAGTCAGAGATGTTAACCTGTGTTGCTTTTATCTCGGGATCCCTGCCCAGGTTTCTAAAGTGATTTATGGTCATTTGAGATCTTCCTTCATTTTTGTCACTTCTTTCTTGGAGGAAAAGTGGTGCTGATGAGAAATGTCTTGCTATTTATGGACTGCCTTGGTGTTATGTCTCCTGTGGTTGTATAAAGGAGGCAGCATAGTGTCTATTTACTTTACTTTTAGACCAAACTTCTCTCAGACTGAGTTTCTCCCTATGGATTTGCTGCTGAGAATTTTTGTCTCATTTCTTTCAAACTACTTTGTTTTTTTTACAAGTGCATTATATTGATTACTAGCATCATGTTTAACCCTTTCTTTTGATGCATACTTTGGGGTCCTGGTTACGTAGTCTGACATGTTGCTTAGTCTGACATGGATGGGTGGGATGGATCTACAGGATCCAGAACATGGACTGATGCATGCCTGTATCTTATGCACTACAGGGGCAGGATACAGCTAGAGTAAGTGTTTGTAACAGGGAACTGGGATTTGCTCCTGGGTATGGGATATGCTTTATCTGTCTCTCTTCAGTTATCAACCTAAGCTTCTCTGATACATTTATCAGTTATATTGGCTCATATTTTTGGCTTTAGTCAGATTTTTACTGCATTATAGGAGAGGATCTGATAAACTGCAAAGTAAAAATGAGCACTTAGCTCCTTTTTAAGTGCTCAGACTGATCTATTAATCTGTTGATACAGGGCATTCAGCTCCAGAAAAAAAGTTGTCAACTACTTGGCAAAAGTTCTCTCAACTTCCTCAAATTTTACTTGATTCAACCCTGATTCACTGATAACAGTTTATAGTAACTCTCTATAGAGTTACTATAGAGCCTATCAGAGGTGAAATCCTGACCCTCTTGAATCCAACAGGAAATCCTTTACCCAAGATTTCATCCTAGACACCTCACAGCGGCCACTTGTATTCCAAAAATATGTCATCCTCTGGCATCTTCAGTGAGTAGGAAATACCATGGGGATTTCTGAGCCTGGAGGCAAATTAGGAGCAGTCTTCCCCGAAATAGGTAGAGTATGGGCAGTTGCCTAGCATTGACTCAGCGCTTGCTGACATTGCGAAGTTCCCATGAGAAGCTTTGTTGGCAAAGGATCTTGTTAAGCCTAGGCATTAGCTTGTCTGTCCCCTCCTGGGTTAAGAACAATTGGTGGGACACCACTCACCCATAGCTGAAGAATGAAGCTATGTTCTACCCATCTATTTGTGGCTTACAGTAAAATGAAGTGGGGACAAAACTTCCTCACCCCTGAAAAGGTGATCTGCACCTTTGGCATTATTGTTAGCTTGCCAGGAGGCTCAGTAAGACCAATGCCTTCTCTGAAGGGAATGTAGAGTAGTGTATGCAGATTTATCCTCCCAACCTGTAGAGTTTTTGGGCTCAGCCCAAAATACCTTGTATTTCTCTGTTTTCTGGAAGCTACCAGACTATGAGCTGCATCAGCAGAGATGCAGATGGTGCATCCTGGTCTGATGCTACAGGTGTGGTAGCCTCCAGAAAAAGGCAGGGCAGAACACTAACAGCAGTTGGGAGTGTTGACACAAGTGAATCTGCCAGAGCTGTGAGGGAGTGAGGAATCTGATTTGATTCTTGCATTATTTCCATGTCTGTGTAATCTTATCTCCTGTAGCTGTGCCTGGGAGAACAGAAATCTTCTTTCATTGTTGGGCTCTGACCTGCAGGATCTCTGGCTTGTGCTTGAGAAAGCTGTGAATTCCTTCTGAATGAACATACCTCTTACCTTTCTGCATGTGGCAAACCAGAATAAGTGACACACAAGCTCTAAACAAATGCATTTTGTTAGCTAGGTCACTGGTGTGCATGGTAAGAAGCATGCACACGTGCCCAGCAGATGAATTTCATCATCATTTGAATTGACACAAGCTGTAGCTTGTGCCTCTGTGTCAAGGCTTCTCATGTTAACTGAGACCTTCTGTTGAGGGAACAGCATTAACTTTTACAATGAATTCTTACTAAAAGAAAGGTAATAATGAAGCTTGTATTCAATATCTAATTAAATATTTTCCTATTGCAGTATACTCATTTATTATATGTGAAGCCTGACTTTAGTCTCCTGGGAGCAGGCCAGTAAAGAATAGCATTACAAATATTTATTTACTTCTCTTGTCCCTCACTGGCTTTATTTTAATGGGTATGCAAAACCGAATGAAAGCTACCAGCCAGAAAAAGCCCCCTGGGAAATCCTTTGTATCAGGATGAATTGGAAAAACAAACTCTAGGGTGCTCAATTGCTATGAATCACTTTTCACATCAGGTGCAGAAAATGAATGAGTCGTCTGTGAATCTAATTCCCTTTGTCCCAGTTGTAAAGCAGATCAGCACAATAGGAAACGCACAAGGCCAGCAAAGCAAGGGGTGGAAAGCAAGCACCATTCAGTGAATTTATTTTCAGTCATTCCAGTGCTGCTTGCTCCTTTTCTTCTCAACAGATTCAAAGAACAGACAAAACCCTATGGTCCCTGGGAAATGCCTCTGTTAAAGTGCTGCTGCTGAAGTCTCACTAAGCAAGGTGGCAATGGTGGAGAGCATGAATCTCTCCCACTGTCACGCCGGGTCCCATGTCACTCCAAGTGGGAGGACAGAAAGCATATCACCACAGCCTTGCTGCACATCAGGAAATCAGTAGATCAGTGCATTGAAGAACCTGTTTCATCCAGGGGCAAAAAGAAAGATAAAGGTCCAGGGTCTTCCTGTTTTTATTTAAGCTAACTTTGAGATAAAAATCCTAGTCATCTCTTACACGCTAACTGGATTTTTGACAGCTGTTTATTATTCTAAATTAGGTTACATTATTTTCTCTTTATTATCTCCTATATAAATGCAGTTAGATTTGTGTGTGTGTCAACCAAACCAGCTGTATTTGAAAGATTAAAAATATTCTAGCTGCAAAACCCAGTGCTCATTTGGGAGCATAACCCTTCCATTCACTGCCTGGATTACAAGCATCTCTCATTGCATAAGAATAACTCTGTTGCCCAGGGAAAAGGAAAATGGAAATTTTAAAAATCTCACCACAGCTTTTGTAATATATTTCCAAGTTGTCCTCTTTGCAGACTGTGTGCGTAGGCCATTCTGTGCTGGCACTGATGTAAAGCAGGACTAAGATGAGAACAAGTACATTTGATGTCTTCATGGCGGTGGTGGTAGTTTGCAGGATTACTTGCCTGTCTCTTGTGAACTCTCTGTGGAGGGAGGTGTTCCTTCCTTTCTTTAAGGGAGACAGGAGTTACAACATTTGCGCCTGCAGAAGGGTTAAGTGAGCCAATGCAGCCGTACTGCAGCATGGTATAAACAAGAGGCTAATCAGAATTGGGAGGTGCTATTTCCATGTGCTTAAGCTTCCGCTTTCTGCTTCATGTTAGTTTAAACTAATAACAAATGAGCTAACCATACCTACTTACTGCACAGCATACCCGTTCCTCGGTGCCTGCTGGAGCAGCGCAGCAAACTGTTTAATTTTTCTCTTGCTGCCAGTTTCTTCTCTTGAAGTCAAAGCATCTGGGTCAAGGCTTCAGACAGGCTTAATTTGCCCTTCTGACTGCAAAACACTGTGATCCAAGTCACCCCATCTTAATCACACAAAGAGAAAATTTTGCAAGATCGACAGTTTGGTTTCTATGTTCTTTTCAGTAATAAATGTGTCTGCTAGAGGGAATGGAGGTGTGTCTGATAAAGCTGACACCAAATAAAGCAAGTCTTGAAACTTTCAGGAATGAATCCTTTCTGCTTCACTATGCTAAATAACTCATTTACTTTTATCTTGTTCAGTTATTTCTGTTTAACAGTACAATCAGGTAAACCTAGATGTAATTTTTTCCCTTCGGTCTTCCTGGTTATTTACTGCCCACTATTGACACTGTGCATCTATTTGCAGTAGCTTTTTCAAAGCTGTGCTTTATGCAGCAGTGAGTGGCTATTGCAGATGGTGGGGGATGATAAGTAAGGAAAGGAAGAAAGGTTGCTTCACCTCCAGTAAACCTCTCCAATTCAGTTTAAGATCCAGGGTTGGAACAGAATTTCAAACTGCAGTTGCCAAAAAGCTCTTTTCTGGACTTAATACCAACTGGAAAAAAAAAAGCTGTAAGCTAAATTCAACCCTAAAGCAAATATCTGCAGTAGTTTTCTCTGAGTTGGAGGCAAGGAGAAATTGGCTCCAACAGAGCCAATGACGGAGTTGGATAAAAGGTCATTTTGGCTATCTCAGCCTTTCTTGACCTGAAGGGTGTGAGTATCACTTCCTCTGCCTCTGAGTAAACCTGAAGGGGGAAAAGCCTTTAAATACTTTAGCAAGCAGGAAAGCACCCAACAGGATGATTACAAAATGATACCAAAGAGTAGAGCTGTTCCTCAGGCAAAATCTTGGCCTGAACGAAGGTAATACCATAAAGAAGGGGCCAAGGTTTCAGCCATGATATATTAAATTCAAAAGCCAATTCAATGCAGTTCAGGAGACTTTTCTTAGAATAATGAGGCTTAGGTCTGCTTTGTGGTTTGGATACTATAGTAATAATAAATTGTATGTCCACGGCCTGGGTGAGAATGCAGCCAACTGTCCTTAAGCACGGAACATGTACAAATCAGGTAAAGAGATTTGGGTTACAGATCTGTCTGATTTGACTGGACTTTGGTTGTACCCATGATCCTATGATAGTTGATGAAAACAAGCACAATTGCAAAGGCAATTATAAGAAGAGACAAGTCTGGTTTTACTTTAATACATTTAAACTATAATCACACAAAGTGAAAGTTGCTTCCCGCTAAGATCTACAAAGACAGTAAAAATTTGATGGAGCAATTTATTACAAAATGCAAAGTATTTCAGATCAGGACTGTGAGAACATAACTTCCAGATTTTTTTAGGAATGACATCACCATGGTCTTTCATTTAAAATGTCAGCTTAATGCTCAAAAACAATGAACAAAGTAAATCAAATGATAGGGCAAATGCTTCAAAGAGACACCCACTGGGAATCACTAAATAAACAAATCAAATCAGACTCAGGACCTCTCCTGAGATGAAGATCATTGGAAGCTGGGAAAGTAAGTGGGAGAAATACCATACATGCTTGCCCTGCTCTTTCTCTTCTTTGCATGCTTGCTTGTCAGCACTGCTGGGAACAGGTTACTGAGCTAAATGAGGCCTTAGTCTGGACTGGAATAGTTTACCTGGACACCTGGTAAACCCAGGTTTACCCGGGCTTGTTCTTTACCTCCCCTGCCCTTTGCCTACCCGTCCTGTTGGAACAGTGTTGCTGATGCTCATGGCTTTCAAAATGCTGACTCAAAGCCGGTTTTCATCTTTGCAGAAGCTCTGTGGTAGCTGTTCTGCAGATATCCAGTACTCTGGGCCTTGCCTTGGATTTCAGTCTAAGCACAAGTAGCTTGTGAAAGTGGAGCAGCTCTGGATTTCTGGAACACAAGTCCTCCTGCTTCACTGGAAGCAGGATGGCTGGGACAGATCTAGTGGAAACCAAATATGACTTTGTAGATGATGAGCTCAGGAGCTCTGCTATACACAGGCAAGTGCCTGTACTGTTTCCCCTTCTGGTGCATAGACTCTCTTGCTCTTTTGAGACAGCTACTTTATCCATTTTTTTGGCAGTGATCCTGATACTGATTCAAAATGACAAGTCATAAGATTTTTTTTGTGAGTGCAAGGCTGGAACGTGTGTCTGAAGTAGTTTTTAGGTAGCCAGTGTTCTGAGGGGAAACAGCCATGACAGCTAATGTTTTGGAAAGCCATGCTGTCTTTTCCGCTTTGTCCCACCATGTTGTTCTCAGTGGGAAGGGAATTTTACTTTGAGTGGTTCAAGTTTACAACATGTACTCCAGACACTGTTTCACCATTTCATTCCCTGTGTAATCCTTGTATCTCCTAGAAAGTGCTTTATTACCAACTCCATCTGTTCTGAGAACTGCTTTCCTTTCAAACAGCCGAAGCCTGTGGGCTGAGAAACCACATCTAAATGAAGTGGTATCAGTGCTGGCAGTGGGAATTCTGTTTTGGCAGGTTGCTTAGCTGGCCAACAAGAGTGTTTCTTTATCTGTCTTATTGAAGGCTTTGACCATGGAGATAAGCAGCTGAAAAATGCCTATAAAAAAAGCTATCTGGTTAAGGAAGGGCAGTGGCTTTGTATACCTAGAGCATTCTTCTCCTTATTTGGATGCTTCTGCAGTATTAGAGTGAGAAGCCTCTTGTTCCTTATCAAGATTATTATATCTGTAATACAATTGGAAAGAGTCAAAGATACAAAGATAGCAAACTAGTAAGCAGATAAATCATACATCAATATCTATAATATCTTGGGTTGGCTGATACAAGATTGCTGAAATAACTGTATCAGCAAGTAGCACACTCCCACCACCCCATCCCTAAGTAGATGTTTTTTGCTCACATCATCCTTGCTCTTGAACTGTTTAATTACTCCCTGGGTTCCCTGCAGAGGTTAGCTAGTCACGAGGCTCAGTGTTCCAGCAGGGCCTCTTGCTTGAATTCATACAACTGCACCTACACTATGATTTTTGCCAAAATAGTTAAGGGTATGTTGCTTTTCCAATGCTCCTAGCCAAATAATTGTGTTTTGCAAAACTTTTTCAAACATAGACCTGGATAGTGCTTTACCTCATCTCAGCAGTGGGGTTTCCTCTTAAGAGTTCCTTTTATTTAAAAGTTTGAGGTTTTTTTCCCCCCTCTTTTGCACAAGTCCATTTTAAGGTGAGTCCTAACCAAAGTTCAAGTTCTTTCTTTCAAACCAAAACTTTTTTTTTTCTTGCCTTTGGTGTCGAAGTTTAGATTAGTTATAAGGAAGAAATTCTTTACTGTAATGGTGATGAGGCACTGGAATGGGTTGCTCAGGGAAGTTGTGAATGCTCCATCCCTGGTGGTGTTCAAGACCAGGCTGGACAGAGCCTTGGGTGACATGGTTTAATGGGCGGTGTCCCTGCCCATGGCAGGGGGGTTGGAACTAGATGATCTTAAGGTCCTTTCTAACCCTAACTATTCTATGATTCTATGATTTGTGACACCTGTGTCGTAAAATGAAACATTTCCACAGGGAAAGCTTCACATTAAAAGCTTCACTGATTTCCCTTCCTTTTTCTTGCAATTCTCTCTGAACAAACGCTTTTTGCTTCAAATTTCTCAACAGGGTCTCCTGCTAGTGAAAGACAGTAAGCAAAAATATCTTGGCAAACAGATGAGACTTTTCAAAGGAGATACCTTCACTCTCCAGAAAAATCAGCTTTTCCTACTGTGCTTTTAATAGTGTATTTAATATTTCAGTTAAAAACAACAAGGCCTAGAAATGCAGTGCAAGCTAATGTGCTGTCACTACCCCTTTCCAGTGCACCTGAGAGAAGATGCGTTTTGTTTTATGAGATTTCCATAGTGCTTGAGGGTTTTGGAGTGCTGTGCTGTCAGCAGCGTGCTTGATGGGGCTTATGCACTGTGTAAGCAGGAGCCAGAGACCGGGGGGATATGAGCCCCTAAGGCTTCTCTCTTCCATGGGGTGGAAGGTTTCTGGTACCCACCAGCCCTGCTGGCTGCCAATGCACTCAGTTCCTGCAGTCATCTTGGTTCCTGCAAATACTCCAGGGCCGAATCAAGACCTGGGGCTGAGACTGCTGTAAAGTGACAACTTAGTGCAAACAGGACTTGCTATTTCATGCTTTCTCTGAGTCCTGTAAAGCTGAGCTTTGCTGAGCCCAGGCATGTTCTCAGCACAAGCCCTTTGCAGCTGTCGGGTAGAACTGTTGCTCAGGAGAACCTGCTCCTTGTGAAGCGTTCGTGTTGTTTGTATGCAGCATGAGCCTACGTGGTCTGATACAGGTCAGGTTTTAATTTGACACCTTAAATGGTAGCAGACTACTATGTTACATACCTTGCTAATTTTAATTGCTCTCTTTAAAATTAAAGCTTTCAGGAAAAGGGAGTAGTGAGTGGGAAGAAGAAAATGTGGGACAAATTTGTTCTGATGCTCTCTGAAGAGAATAGCCATACTTGTGATGTGGTTAAGGTGACAGGTATAGGGTAGTGACTGAGAGTTTGGGATGTTATTCTTGGACAAATGTTTCTGTGTTTGTCAACTCATCAGCAGCGTGCATCTTTGAATAAGGGAATGGGAAGGAGAAAAGCAGACTTAGCACCACTTAAAGCAGAGGATACATGTGCACATTTATTTGTGGTTTGCATTGCACGTTTATGATGCAAATGTATGTGAGACAAAGGCTGAAAAGAACTTCTGGCCTTGGAATCATGTGGTCTCTCAAATCATAGGAGGGGTGGAAGTGACAAAATGAGCTTTGATTCAAAGAGAAAAGCATTCATCTGCTTCTGCGTCTTCCCTCCTCTGTTTCACCAACTGATCTCGGTATCTGTGCAGTTATTACTGCGGCAGACAGGTTTTGAGGTAGGTGGGATTTTCCTAGTGAACACTGTTCTCAGAAAATACCACTTCACAGAGTCTAAAGCTTCTTTGGAAGTGCTGGTACAACGTGGTGGGAATGTGCATGCCAGCAGGGGAGTTTTCTCAGCCCCAGGAGCAAGGACTGCAGTTAGCAGAAAGCTCTCTTTCCAGAGTAGCCTGGATAGGTTGAGGGAGTTTTTTACTTCTTGGGAGGCTGGAATTCAAAGCAGGGACTTGACTTCTGGGCTAACAGCCTCTGAGGTGCCATGGAGGTTGCCTCCTTTTGTTCAGATGAAGCTCAGAATGGGAGGAGCTTTGAAACCTCAAGCTTCAAAGGGGTGAGAAAGGGTGTTTCATGCTGCTGCGCTGTCCCTTCAGTGGGCGGCCTCAATGCACGGCAGCAGCAGCAGTATGATGAGGAACTGCTTTGATAAGCAACCTTTAATTAGCGAAGGAAACAGCCTCTGGCTTAGCATGAACTTGGCAGGTCTCATTATATCAGGAATCAATCTCTCCTGAGTTACTTCATGGCTGGGCTTCTGAGCAGCTCTTTGACCAGGCGATATGTTTAGATTGGTCTTAAATCAGGATCACAGCGGATCAATGGCCTCTATTAAAACCCTGTCACCCTCCTGGATGGACTGAATTTGTTTGCCAACATTGCAGTGCAGGTGTGCAACTTTGGGTCGATGCAGATTGGTGTTGGGTAGGCAGTATGGAGCAGCACACCAGGACAGTTAAACTGAGGCATGGTGTTGGCTTTTGTAACTGGTGAAAATGGGTGTTTCTCCATCCTGGCTAACAGAGTTTCCTTTCTGTTCATGAGGAAGTAACTCTGTAGAATAAATTCAGTTTGCTGCCTGGGAAATGCTCAGTGGTGTGTTGGCTCTCTTTTCATAATACCCCCTGGGACCTTGTCATGGAGCAGACTCAGCAAAGGACTTTAACAAGAAGTTAATGTTTGATGTAAGGAGCAGAGTATCAGGCCCTACAGACAAGCTCTATTTACAGGTGACTCAACAGGGCAGGAATTGATATTGAGTATCTATAGCCAAATGTACACAGTGGAATGATGTGAAATTTCGTAGTCGCATTAAATATTGTTTTAGGAAACTTGGCAACTTAGCAGGGTTTTGGATTGAATAATAATCCACAAGCAGGGATAACATCAGAAATAGCTGCCCTTGTTCTATTGCATCACCTAGTACTGATAGTCTGTCTCTCCTGAAATGATCCAGTTGACTTCCACACATGAAATCTTTAAAAATGTTATAACTATCATGTACTGGCAAGTATGTAAAGAAGTGTCTGTTCACTGAGAAAGCTCTACAGGGGAGATCAGCTCCAAGTAGAGGCGTTTTACCAGCAACAGACATTGTGAACGAGCAGCTCAGACCTTCCCTGCAAGAAAGTAGGGCTTAAATTAGACAAGAGTTTTGGATTTAATCAACCTTCTCTGCTATTTGCTCCCTTTTGGTACATGAATGTTCCCTAACCCGTATTTGCTCACTTCTTTCTGACTACTGGGTGGTGAGGTTGGATTTGTTTGGATGCAAGGGAAAAAGGAGGTGAAGGAACTACAGCTGAAGGAGGATTAAATCGGTTTATGATAGATTTTTAGGAGTAAATTTCAGACTGGTCAGCCTACTGCTAGAAAGTTGTCTGATGCAAATGAATTTCATAACTGCTGCTGACGTTCTCTCAGTTACATTCTTCCAGCAGAAGTATATCTGCTAAGAGAGTTTGCAGTTGCTCCTAGTGAAGCTATTCTTGAGTTTATCCAGCTGCTCTTAGACTGTAGAAACACAGGGTTTCTGTGTGTCCCCTTGTCGTCAGCTCAATGCCAGTAATGAGAGCAGAGTGTTCAGTGTCTTGGTGGCTTGTGCTGTTATTTGAAATGCTGCTTCGATGGAAGGTATAGCTTCCTCCTTGTTGAGCATTCTTGTAATTGTGCAGGGAAGAGCTTGGCTGCTACAACTGAATCCAAACCTGATGGGGGTGGGGGGGGGTAGAGCCTGGTACAGGCTTCCCCTTCCTAGGTGGGGGAAAGGACCTGCTACATCCGTGCTTTCCTCAGGGGACAGAGCTGCTAGACGGATGCCTTCAGTCGAGGTGTGTGGGGCTCAGATTTGTTGAAATCCAAGTTCTCTGCTCAGTCTCCAGTGGGTAGCCAGTGCAGTGAGCTGTTCTCCACCCCGCTGCCTCAGCTAGGAGCTCCAGCAGGCACAGGTTGGTGTGGATCGCATCTGATGTGAGGGTGGAATAGAGCTGAGTGCAATCTGTGATGGGAATTTGCCAACAAGGCAGCAATTATAGATATGGGATTGTATGTGTGGAGGGACATTTCCACTTCTCTGTTTCTAGAGAGAATGACAGGAGCCATTTTAGGATGAGACTGCTACTCTCTGCTCTGTGTCCAGGGTAGGGCAGCAGGGATTCTTACTTAGTGGCACAAGAGGATGAAGATGTCCGGAAGCAAACAAGCATAATGTGTGCAATACCCCTGGTTGCTGCTGAGACAAAACAGAGAGAAAAGCAACATCTCTGGTCCAGGTCTTGGCCTGATATCACTTTACAATGCTAACAGTGCTGTTGTGCCTCTTCAGGAAGCCAAACTTGCTTTCTGTAATAGTCCATATTACTAGGTATGGGGCAAGTAATATACTAGGGTAGGCTGCTTTTTCTCAATGGATATTCAGAGAGCATCATCTGGGAGAGCTTCCAGCTCATTCTAGCTTGTTTCCTTGATAGAAGTCAGTATGGATCAGAGCCACAAGGTACTTCTAGTATGCAGATTGCCAGAGATCTAAAATTAATGTATGGACCTTCTTGTCCCAAGAGACCAATGTGGCTATAAATAGTTCTCTTCAGAAAAGCCAGATAGATATATCTGGTTTTGCATGATAGCTTTCCCTTCCAGGTAGACAAATACAGACTTTCTGAGTTAGCAAGGATGTGACAGTTTGGACTAGCTAAGCCCAATCTGGATGCTGCTGAGATGAAAAAATGGGATTTTTTTTGGAGTTTCCTCTGGCAGAGAAAAATTTCAATTGCAGTCTTGGTCAAAGCCTGTCTGAATCTGTTTCCTAGCAGAAACGTGCTCATGTTTCCTCCCAGTTCTTCTGCAATCTCTTCCAGAGGATTGGTGGTGGTGGGAAGGAGTAATCGCATTGGTTTTGAGGACTCAGTTTGCTGTGAGCACCCCAGCCTGAGCTCCATGCTGGCTGGAAAGAATGACGTGAGGAAATAGGATCGCAGAGCCTGGGGAGAAGCTTTGCAGACCACCTGGTCTTCAAATTCCTGGCACTGCTCAAACTTGTCTCTGTAGGAAATCCATGTTCCAAGTCAAGCTCAGGTCACATGAGAAAATGAATTTGGCAGGAATATTATGAGTCCCTGCTGATCTGCCAACAAATCCACCCCAAGCATCTTGCTCCATGGCTCTACACTTAGAATAGAGCAGCACAACTGACAGCCCAGGGTAGAAAAAATGTACTTACAGAAGTGCCTGGAGGTGTCTTCTGCAGGCTTTCCCATGAACCAATGCTGCTGCAAGCTGACTTTCCTTAGCACTGCGTTCATCTTTTACTGAAGAATAAAAGGCAAGGGCTGAGGAAGGGCTTGAAAGCAAGGAGAATGAAGGTGGCAGTAAAAAAGACATTCCTTCTTCTTAGTTTTCTGTATTCCTACTCTCCTAGGAAGACTTTGGTTCTCCTGGGTGCTGTTTATTTGCCCCAGAAATGTACAAATGTAGTGACAATTCATGCTCCTGTGCCCACCTGACCTCCTCTGACATCATTAGTAGCAACTGGTGAGATGTTGCCATGTGCATTTAAGTGCCGTTTTGTGCATTGTTTTTCCCAAAATATCTCTGCTTCAGAGCAAGGTGCATAAAAAAAAGAAAGAAATTCAAAATGACTTTGGCACAATTACAGTAGAAACAAGAAGCTATTGAGCTTAATGCAGATGCCATGATGCAAAATATAACCTCATTTCCTCTTCTTTTTTAGTTTTGTGTTAGGTGCTCTGTTATCATCTTTATGCGGGATATTCAGAAATGTTATTGTATTGAGCATATCTGGGAATTGGGAGGTCTCTTTATTACAGAAGACAGAGATTTTTGAGATGGGCTGTCAACAGCTTGCAATGCTTTATCATCCCCTCAAGGTGACTGAATGATGCCCCTTGTACAGAAGTGTCCCTTGGGGCCGTATAACTAGAAACACGGGACTTTGTTTGGGCCACAGGGTTTTGAAAATGAGAGGCCTGAAATCAGATGTGCAAATCAACCCTTCTATATGCAAAAGCACAGACATAACTGTGGAAGGTCCTGATTTTGGGGGTTGCTGCTCTCAGATCTAACTGTGGGCACTTAAGCCTGAAACTCTGAGCTGCGGTGTTTCCTGAAGGAACTGAGTAACCACGCATTTGAATAGTTTTCCTTTAAAATTGTGAACATGACTCTATATGTATTTATTTGCATATTTGTTTCTGTATCTTACATAAATGTAAGACACATAAATATTTAACTTCCATAAGTAAAAATATGTGTATAAACAAATAAATATACATAAACATGCAACTAAACATAATTATTTGTATGCATTTCTATTTAAATAGTCTGCCAGGAGACTATTAGAAATGCCTAATTATTCACTGGGGTGGAGAACACCCTAAAGGAAAATCTTCTAAAATCCAGGTATGAGGATTTTATAATGAGAAAAAAGCAAATGAGACTATTGCCATGGGTCCCTCCTTTGGTAGTCATGCCAATAGTATGGGTATAGTAGACACTGCAGCACTGTGGGTGAAACCGCATTTTATTTGCCTTCTGATTGTCTCATCCAGTGCTTTCCTATCTTTATTAGGATAGGTTAGGGTGACACGCAGGAGTCTGAGCATAGTGGTTGTGACATGCCTGAGGTCTGGAGCCTGGGAGCTGAGTTCACATCTGTTATCTTTGTGTGTTGGGACTATATCTGCTATGTGACTCTCAGGGGATGGAAGGGGCTCTGGCTCATTAGTGGAAATACTTCTGCTCCTAGTTCGCACTAACCAAATATGCGAGCAGCAAAAGAAGGCAGCAAAGATGCTGAAGGAGCCAAGTTATTTCAAAGGCAGTCATTGGTGAAATATCACCTGCTCAAGGCTGAACGAGGCACCTTCCTCTTCCCTGTACAGGCAGGAGGAGATGGATGCCAGCAATGGCTGAAAGGGGGTTTGTACACCGAGAATAGTTTTCAAGGTGAAAATACAAATTTGCCAGTGCCCCGAAATCTGAAGGTGCTGAGGGAGGGAATGAAGACTTGTACTCTGCTTAGACAGGCTTTTTGGATGCCAGCACAGGTAGCCTGTTAATAAGTCGGTTAAACTATCTAGTTAAAGCTGATATATATATGGACAGGACATGGAAGACTTGCATAGCAGGGGGGAAAGAAGCACATTGGAAGTTTTCCCTTTAGGCTTTTCCTGGATGTGCCTCACTGTCATTGAAGCTTTCTTTTACGGTTTTGGACTTGGTTTTTCCCAGGAGGGGCTGTGGGCCTTCCCTGCTCGTAAGGTTGGAAGAGGAGAGCAGAGGGATGGCCGGGTCCGGCTGGAGATGTCTTGGGTGGCTCGGCACATTCATTTCCAGGCGAGCCACCTGATGGTGCTGTTTGTTCAAGTTCCTGGCCGCTGTGGACCCTCCTCGCCCGCAGAGCTGTGGACCTGCACGCTTTATCACAGGGCGTTTAATTAATAAATAAATGATTAAAGAAGGTCCTCATCGACCACCTGGCCCTGGCGGTGGGAGCTCACCTCTCTGTGGGGCCCCGGCGCAACAAGAGGTGGGTGTGTTAAGCTCGATTTCAAGGAAGAGCCGTGGAAAAGGTCTGGGGGAGGCCCGGCCTGGGTTCCTCTGCGCTCTGTGGAGGCTGACGACAGCTTGCTAGGTTTTCCTCATTTATTTTGTATTCTCCTCACAATTTCCATTGTGGAGCTTTCCCGTACGAGGATTAACCATCGCAAGCGGTGCAGTGCAGCGCTGGCAACCTCCCTGGAAATCACGCGTCCTGAATAATGATGAGAGCTGAAAGCAGGACAGAAAATCCACCCTTCTGTTCCCTACAGCAGCCCTGGGTAACACCACCCCAAATAAAGCAGTGCTTGGTTATACCCGTCCCCACAGCCTGTCCCCCTTGCGAAGCTGGCCCCCTCTCTCCAGGGGCTTACATCAAAACATGCAGGCAAGGCAAGCGATGCCCACTGTGGGGATGCTCCCACCCAACATCAGATGCATGTTGGGAGGGCAGGGCTCCCCATTTGCTCTGGAAGGCACAGGTTTGTGTTTGACACCTTAGGGACCAAGCCCCTCAGTTAAGGGCAAGCGGTGTGGTGCTTTGCAGTGTAGGTGCGGGGGGTGGGGGTGACTAGTGACAACCACCAGAGCCGACATTTGGGGAGAACAAAACAGCTCACCCTTCTGTCTTGCCTGGTTCATTTTCTGATTGTGACAGAAGGCAGTGAGTAAAACAGCCCCGGTTGCCCCACTAGCTCCCACCACAGGCAGCACAGACAGTCGGTCCCCCTGAAGTGAACAGGCTGGCTCCTCATTTGCTTCTCACTGTCAGGATGATGAGTCCAGCTAGATTTCTTTCTGTTTGTGTTTGCTGCTTGTCTGCGCTGACAAAACAGGCGTAGTTTCTAGCTCCCTCACTTCTGCTGGCTGCTGTTCCATTTTAATGCAAGGCACTTCATCAGAGGTCACTTACTCAGTATGTTGCTGGGCCATTTACAAATATGAGCTGATGAATATTTCATCGTCGTTCACCAGGAGTTCTGTTCAAGTGTAGAGCTTCATGGCAATGAGTCAGTACATGATGCACACAACTTGAAATTGTTTCCTTGCTGCATCTCTCATTAGACGTGCTAATTGCTGACGTTGAGGAGGTTAAGTTGGTGAAAGGGAGAGGAATGCATACATGTGTTGATACAGTAATACTACTTAACTCATCTTGATTCTACCTGGATATCCCTGGAATCAGCGCTGCTCGGGGAAGAGGCTCATTTGACGAAATAGCAAGAGCGGCCATCTTTACTCATTCAGTTTAAGAGCAACAGCCAGGCTAGCTTTCCTTCCTGCTGTGCCACACCTCCCGGAGGGAGGCTGTGCTGGACTCGGTGACTCCCTCTTAAGTGCTAGGGAGAGTGAGTACTTGCAGTGGAGTAGGTGGTGAGACCGATTTCTCTTGATGCAGAGCATCCTGGTGTAAGCAGGGCGCAGTGTGCAGAGGGGGTGTGCTGGTGTTAATGCCTCCTTGAGACTCCAAAAAGCCTGGAGCAAGTAGTTCTGCAGAGGGAGACCCAAGCCATTTGTCTTGTATTCCAATGATAATTCAGGCATCAGCATCATTAGGTATTTTATTGTTTAAGACAGAAGCTGGGACAGAGTACCATGGTGGGCAGCCTGGGTCTTTAAAGGAAGTTTACCCAGGAGCTGCCAGCTGAGAGGGAGGATGTTGCTGTACCATGGCAATGATGTGGCAGCAGAAAGTTCTAGCTGGATGGCGCAGGTATTTTGGTGGCAGTGGCTCCCCCTTCACCTGCTGACAGGGGAAAAGACAGTGGGAAGGTGTTCTCCTGTTAGGGTGTTGTTTGTGCCCCTGTAAACCAGTTTGCATTGGATTTTCTGGGCTGCGCAGCTTTCATGGTGAATGTCATCTCACTCTGATAACTAGTGCTGTTGAGAGCATTAGGGCACACTGTGTTTCACTAGCAAGAAAATAATCCAAGCAAGGAGGTCCTGTAACCATCCAGGCTTCTGCAGCCCTCTCTCTTGGTAGTGCTGGAGTCAAGCTCTAGGGGTCTGCCAGCAGCAAATGTTATTGTAACTGTGTCAAACACAGAAAAGGGAAAGAAGGTCACATGCCTGGAAGTTACCTGTTTCCTTGCATGCTCAGAAGCTTCTGTCCGCGGCCCAGACCAGAGTGATGGGCTGAAAAATGTGTCTGTTCTTCATTCACTGCTGGCAGGTAATCTGGTGCTTCAGAGAGAGAGCAAAGGAGAGAAACTGTGAATGTATCAAGTTGGGTAGCTGTGTAGGAAGTAGAGGGTCATCTTGATATACAGAAAAGTTGGCAGTTTGGAAGTAGGCTCCACAACTCTTCTGAAGGCAGAAGGTAAGATAGGCTCCTCTTCACTTTTCCATCTCAGTTTGGTCTGTATTACATGGTTCACACAGCTCTTGATACTGCAGGTTGTCTGGCACGGCATGTGCTTATGCAACAGGCCATCCCATGCTGTGCTGTAGGTAAGGTCCTGCATACTTGGTTGGGTGCCCTGCTTTGCTTGAAACTCCTGCCATACACCATGCAGAACAGAGACAGGATCTGGAAAGCAGGCAGATGTGGACTCTCCATAGTGTTCCTCAGTCTGCAGGATTTTTGGGGCCAAGCAGGAGTTTTGTGCTGGTGGCTATCCAGTCATGCTGTTCAAGGGGATCTGGTGTGAACTCATGGTACCTGAGCTGCCCCTTAGCACCAAGCTACCTGGAATGAGTTTTAATCTTAATGATCCATGGGGTTTTTGCTTTGGGGTATTTTTTGTTTTGTTTGTAAGTTTCTGCTGAGTCTCTATAGTATGGTCAGTCCACCACTGTGATATTCAAGTCTGCCTGTGTCTGTGTGTGTGTGTGTACGTATATATATATATATGTTATGTTTTCTCTTATTGCATGTTTTGATGTAGTTTTGGAAAGCAACCAGGAGAGGTCTGGTTATCCTAAGTACAATGTCATAGCTGTCCTTTGGTTTCTGGGGTTGGCTCTCCTCAGAAAGGGCCCAAACTCAATGAGGACAGTGAACATTGCTATAGAAGTAGGGTTAGGCTGGCATGGACTTTTTGTGACTGGAAAAATCTCTGTCTGCCAGAAGCTTCGCTAATATGTCTGCTTCACTAATATCTGGCTGCTTTAAACCCCTATGTGCTTCATCTCTACTTTTGAGTAGGTTTTGGAAGGTTTTTGTTTGTCCTTTGTTTGTTTTTTTTTCTTTAAACCTTACTCAGGTCGTCACGTTTTTTTGGGCTGGTACTCTGTGATACAGGGTGCTCACTGTAAACTGCTGAAGGGCAGGCCAGATTGTAAAAGGAGGATATAGTTTGGAAGTTAGTGTATGGGAACTTGATGCCAATATTCATGAAATGCAATAAAAGCAGGCAGTGTGGAAAAAAATGTGAAGGCATCCTAGACTCCATCACAGCCTTTATTGGGCTTTTTAGTAGATTTTTTAAAAAATATAACAGGATTTGACTGCTTATAATGAGGCCAATTCTGTAGCCAGATCTTCTAAAACCTGTAGATCTTTAAAATATAATTAATAACTTTTTGTAGAGTGATACTTCTTTTCTGTGGGGGTGCATGCATATGTAGGTGGTTACTGAGAATACATGGTACTCCAATCACTTCTCGCTGTCTCTCTTCCACTCTCTCTTTCTGATACACACAGATATTATGGGCCAAAATTTGCCACTTCTGTCATCCCAGAAATAAACAGGACTAGTCATAGGGCAAAACATGACTTACTACAAATACAAGTGACAGAAACTCTACCTGAAGAAGGAACAAATATGGTCATTTTTAATAACACTTCATTGGTTTCCAAAGTAGAAAACAAAGGAATGAACTTGTATTATGCTCTAGGAGAAGAAAGAAGGAATATCATGCTAGAGAAACTTGGTGTAGAGAGGGCAATTACAATGGAAATTGCTATTTGAGGCAGAGTGTCTAAATTTTGATACAGGGTAGGCTTTCTCAGCAGCACAGCTGACATTTCCCAGTTTTCACACTATGATTTTACAGTACTTCAGCCATGAGCTAAGTCAGTCCAGATATTGCACAAAAAAGTAAATATAGTAGATTTTACTTTTTTTACTTAAAAAGTAGATGCTGCATCTGTCCATGTCCTTCATTACTCAGTTTTCTCACCAGACATGGATGCTGAGTGCTCTGTCAGTCCATCTGCCAGCTGATGCCTTTGCTTGTCCATCTCTTAAGAAAGCCTGGAGAGAATAAAATAACCAGTGCTATAAAACTTGTTTCAAACCTTAGTGTAAACTGGCTTGAGTCTTTCCACTGTTCTTGGCTGTTTCCAGGGCAGTGGTTGGGCAGGTAGGAGTGCCAGTAAGAATCCCAAAGAAATATGGTGGGGGGAATCCCTTTGATTCTCTTCCTTTTACCAACTCAATACAGACTGCGTGGCTACTTTCATCTCTGGCAGCCCTGCTTTTGGTGATACTGAAGACCAACTGCAAACTAAGCTGTGTTAGCAGGATCTTGTCCATCAAGTTAAGGGAGGTGGTTATCTTCCTTTTTGTGGCGCTTCTTGTGTGGCCATGCATAGTGTTCTGGGCCCAGTTCTGAGTCCCTAGCACAGGAAGGATATTGGCAAGTTGACACAAGTCACAGCATGAGAAATTTCAGCTAGATATAAGGAAGAAGATCTTTATAAACAAAGTAGTCAAACATTGGAGGAAGCTGTCCAGAAACACTGTGGGAACTCATCTTTGGAGGTATTCAACTTTGCAAATAGAACTGGATGACCTCTAGAGGTCCTTTTGTACTTCAATTATTCTGTGTTTCCATGATTTTGTGCAAGAATTTGAGCAAGTGTCTTACACAATCTGTACTGCCTTTGTAATGCACCAGAAAGATTTCCAAGTAAGTATATCCATGCTCCCCGTGCAGCTTTGCCACAACTTTGTAGGCTGCCACTCCACACTGAACTTTGCATTCTCCTGTACGTGAAAATAGCTGTTAGACCCATCTCCAGTTGAAAACATCCGCTTTAACAAAGAACCTGAAATGGTAGAAAATATACATGAGAATTAAGTCTACTTTAGCCCAGTGCTTTCCTGGTATTTCCTGTGCTCCTCAACAGGTTCTCATGGAAAGCTGTTTCCTCTGGCAAGTCTTACTCAGAGACCTGTGAGGTGACGGTTCTTCTCTCTTTTCACCAATAGATGTCATTGAACTCTCTCCTCTTTCTTCCCTTCTTCCACCCCACCCCCCCACCCCCCCCCAATTTTCAGGCCACCAGGCTTTAACAGACTGCATAAAACCACTATGTCAACATTTAAAATGAAACAGAGAACTTGGCTGTGGTCTCAAGGTTGAAATGCAGATCCGTGCTTTGGATCAGCCAAATGCTGTTTAGTCTGTACCAATGTATCTGAACAGGACACAGGGAAAATAGAAATTTTTCTTTAAGTTTTGGAAAAAATCTCATCCCGTATTCTGTAGGAGAAAAAAAATAGAAGACTGTTTATCCACAAGTCTTCCACATTTTCACAGGATCATAGGATAATTCAGGTTGGAATTAATCTTGTGAAGTCTGTAGTCCCATCTCTTGCTCAAAGTAGGATAGCAGTGAGGTTAGACCAGGTTACTCAGGATTACTTACTTAGATCCTTAAAGCCTCCATGGGCATAAACTGCACAACCTCTTTGGGCTGTGTCTCTTTCAAAGAGGTCAGTTCTTGCAGATTTTCTGGAAAAAGCCATCGGTAAGCTGAAGCCCTAGTTCCAAGGAGTATGTAGTGTTGCCAGCAGAGAACTGTGAGCAACCTGACTACAGCTTGAGGAAGCCATTAAAAGGTCCTCCAGCTTTCCCTTTGTAAAGTGGATCTCACAGCACTGGAGGTGCCAGAAAGACTGTACCCTAGTTCAAGTTGCAGCTGAGCTTCAATGCAATCCCAAGTGTTGGCACCTTCCTTGCCTTCAACCCTGGAACTCATACAGTTCTGGGCAATGTCACACTGGCCTTTAAATCCAGAGCTGAACATGGAGGGCTGTTTTGTTAATCTGGTGTGGATGAGAGAAACAGTTGCTGAAGGGCACTCTCTTGTTAGCAGTCAGTAAAGTACCAAAGTTCAAGATTTCTGTTCAGATCTCATCCAATGATATGTTAATTTTACACCTTCTTTCAGAAGCTGCTGTGAGCTGGGAACATTGCAGCATATGCCAGTTTAGCAGAAAACTGCCACAAGTTACTGAGTTTGACCCAGGAGTTTCTGGTTGAAAGATTATGGCCTGCGCTCTGTAGGAAGCCACACAACTGCCAGGTTTTGGATCAGCAAAGTTCCTGAGCACTGCATAAGCACTTGCAAAGTTCTCCTTGGCAAACTTTTTGTGGTCTCAGTGTTAGGGCTGTTTTCATGAGTGAATGGATGTGTGATGGGAGTGCAGAAGAACAGTGTGTCTAGCTCTGTCTGAGCTAACAGCAGTTACAGAAGTTTTTTTGAGGCATCTGCTCCAAACACTGACAAAGACCACTTAGGTTTTTTTTTTATAAGGTGGACAAAGAAGCAAGAAACTTTTTCCTGTGTCCTTTTCTATGGACCTGAACTTGATGAAGCACCCTTTGTGGGTCAGCTTCAGCTAGACAGATGAATTTCTGGTATCTATGTTGATAGCCAATGCCACAAGAAAAAAATAAAAATTTAATAATTCTTTCTTAGTACAGCCCTCCTGTGTCCCTGCTCAGAATAGTCTAGGTCACCAAGTGCTATTCAAAGGCATGGGAGCAGTAAAAGCTGTGCTCTGAATGCTTTCATGTATCATGTTTTGTTAAGCTCATAGGTTGCTTTGAAGGGCTCCCCGTGACAGCAAATAATAGTAATCTTAATCTGACATACTCAAATAGCTTCCTTGTTAACTGAGCAAGTACAAGAAACAGCTTTTTGGAACTGATGCACTTTTCCTTTTGATAATGATGCCCTCCACCAGCCTATTTATAGTAGAAGCAAAGTTTAATTAACAGCTTTCCTGCAGCCCTTGTCCCTTTCTGGTCTGGATCTGAGCTCAGGCATGATACCTTTCTTTCATTTGTCCATTGTCATAAAGGTCTCTTTTTGTTCTAGAAATGGATGGAGAGCTATTGTTTGTGTTTTGGAATCAGCTAAAGAGATAAACATGTAAGACAGTCCCTAACCTGCTGAGTTTACTTTACTCAAAGGGAGTAAAACCCATCAGAAGTGTGTGACACAAGCTCCAAATTTAGGTACCAAATTCCATTGATAGGTAACAAGATCTAGACTACCAGATTTCTTCCAGGATGCTGTACTCAACAGCACAGTGCAGACAAGCTTAGACTTGTTTTCCACAAGGCACAAAGTACTCTTCAGCAATCATTTAATTTTGTAATGTAGCCTTTATTTTTTCTGATTTTCTGATCTTTCCATTTCAAACTGTGCTCTTACACATCCTTCACAGTTCTACACATTGTTCCGTGTAGGGGCCGAATCCTTATGAGAGAAATCCATCTGCGGTCACTGATCCCCAGATCCCTGTAAGATTCACACAGCTTAGTGCATACATGCTCATATTTTCCTCCTGTTCTGACAACATTCACACTTTTTACCCTGAGCTCCAAGTTTCAGGGATATTTGCTATTTATATCCATGCCGGCCCTCCTTTTAACTCAGCTTTGTATTGCCTTTTTATTACCTTTTGCAGATAATCTGCTGGCAAAGTTGTACTTGATAATGACCAGGTAAAACCTTCATTCTACTGAGTGGCCATAGGCCTTTATGGTTCCACATGCAGAGAGCTGTGTTTTAGAAGCAGCAATTTCCACAATAAGTTTTTCCATGTTGACACTGCAAGTAACATTTCATAAAGTTTGAAGACCTGGTCTCTACCTATAAATACACTAAATGAATCTTTCTTAGCCTCTTCTCAGGTCTTGTAACTTAAACTATGTGGCAAGATCCAACCACTGAGGATTTATGAAGCTTGGGTAATGGCAATTTATTGACTTCAGTGTTTTTGCTCATTTACAGAGACAGTCAGCTGAAGGAGAAGCATTCATACTTTATTACTCTTCCTTGAATAGTGACATTTTTATTTCTTAAGAATTGTTTTTCTTTTTAATTTAAAGGCAAAACACAATTTTCCTTGATTTGACGCATAACAGAAGACTGGCTTGAGATGCTTTGAATTCTGTTTCTAATAATGACAGAATTCACTGCCCAATATTACTTTCTAATAACTTTAGGATTAAAAGGTGAAAAACACACTGCTCAAGGAGAGTAAAAGTCACAGCTGAGATATTGTCGTTGCTCTTTTTTTTTCTACAATAAAATAGATCTATTTGACCGCTCCTTCACAGATCATCACTATATCGGTGGATGCTCTGCTATTACCAATAACTTAACAAAATAATAGAAACTGTTATGATGATAGCAGAACTAATTAAATTGGATGTCTGTGATGTGAGTTTGTGTCCTAAACTGTACACCAGTGCAAAACTACCAGCCCTGGCAAGAGCAAACACCACTGATGTTAGTCTGCTGCTGAATACGTATGGGTTTGGCTGTCTCAGGCTTGCTGAAATATATAGCGGCTGAGTTTTGCCTACTTTCCCTTAATGGAAAGCACTAATTTTGGTCTTTCTTCCCTCTCCAGCTGCCAGATCCCTGAAAATTATAAAAACATAATTATCTGTGAGTCTCCAGCCCTTCTTTCAAATTTGGTTAAAATTAGCTGAGGAGAAAATCCACTAAAGGAGCTGACAGACAGGAATCAGGCCAAAAATACACCAGCCATCATGTCAGTTATGTGTGTCATGGGTAGCTGTTAATTTAATACTCGTTTCTCCCAGACCAGCTTGTGAAGATAGCTACCCCCATGTCCAGGAAGTGTGATTATTCTGTGCCTGTTTCAGTGAAGAGCTACTCAGAAATGTTTGCGTCCATCCCCTCCAGGCGCTGCTCAATGCTGTGTCATTACATGCTCTCAAATGGGGCTCAGCAGCCTGAGGTTTTCTATTCCTTGTGGTTTTGGGGTCATACCAGACAGCACAAGGCAGATGGGGATGTCCCACAGGCTCTCTTGTGGCTAAAGGATTTAGGTAAAAGCAGCAACAAGGCTGTAACAATGTGTGACCCTTCTCCAGAGGAAGACCTTGGCACTCAAGAGCCAAAGACAGAGCACCGACCCTCTGTCCACAGGTTGGTGTTGCCCTGTTGTTATGGCCAGAAATAACTTTTCTCTTTAGATCAGAGCTAACACAGTTAGCAAGACACAGTCCAGCTTTTATGTTTTGAGCCTGTGTACAGTAAGATACATTCAAGTGTGTGGTAAGTGCTGTGTTCAAGGTACAACACCCATTTGTGTTTGGTGTTGTCACCCAATAGCATAATATCGCACACAGGTTCTGAAGAGTTACTTCTCTAGCATGAGGGGTTTACAAATTCTAGGCCCTACTGCTGCAGAACACCCATATGCCTGGATGTGATTTCATGCCTGAAAGCACTGCTGTTGAAATCTCTAGGCATATTAATCTATGCTCATTTAAGCTGCATAGGTTGTCCTGACCGGGGTCTTTTTGCGAGATATATTTAACATTCTATGTCTGTAAGGGTACCACAGCCACTGTTCTGCTCGTATAGAGGAGATAGTGTGATGCCTGCCTTTTCAAGGTGTCCTGCAGTGTTGAAGACTAAAAAAAGTATCTTTCAATTGCACAGTGCAATTTGGTGAAGAGATTTCAGAGAGAGCTCTAAACTAGTTAGCAGTAAGTACTGTAAGCAATATAGCTGCATTAGCACAGAACTCAGCTGGGTAAATTAGCATTGTGCAGCATAGACATATCCTAAATTTCTGGGATGGTTTCCTCAGTGACACTTTTTCAAACCACAGCTTGAAAATAAGATATGATTTTTTTCTACCCCTCCAAAACACTGTGCTAGGAAAGCTTGCATACATTTTTCTTTTTTTATTATCTCACTGTCTCCTCTTTTAAAATAAATTCTAATCTGACCTCATTTTATTTCATTTTTTTTTTTTTGCTTTTATTGGTGACATCCTCTCATTCATCTGAGCCTGGATCCACTGTAACTAAAGCTGTTTCAGCTGGGGCACTGAAGATACTGCTTCTGCATTATGACAGCTATTGTTTCAGTTCTCTTGTGACCTCATGATGGAAGGCTACACATGATCAGAAAAGGAACAACAATCTAATATCAGTATGTCCCTATATAAATCTATGCAGTTCTGATAATCTCAAATAGGATGCAGTAGGACTTGAAAATGTTCAGAAAAGGGCAAGGGGGAGGATAGATGCTGTAGCTTATATATCATGAGACTAAGTCACATTCTTCAGACAAGGAAAAGAACGTGACTGTGGGGAGGCAGTTGAGTGGTGCCATAGAGGTCAGTTGTGAACAGCATGGAGAAAGTGAATAATGAACTGCTCTGGTCTGCTACAATGCAATAAAGCCTGGTGAAATTCACTGGGGAAACAGGTTTAAAGGTCTTCAAGGAAGAACTCTCCCCACAGTGCTTGATAAGTAGCGGAACTCATTGCCACAAAGTGTGAGCAAGACTAAATGTTTAAAAGGAGTTAAAATGATGACGTGGATGAAGGTAATCACATTGACAGTAGTTCAGCAATGATTTAGGGTTTTAGCATTTGGAAACCAGGAAAGTAAGGATAGGATTATTCCTCTCAAAAGGAGAATAAGAGGTTATTATCCTTTGTCCTTCTAGGATTGGTTGCTGTCATCACTGGGTAACCTACTAGATTATTCAAGGTACTAAGCTGTCTCTACCTGTGACAGTAAAACTACCATTTTACACAGTGTAAGTTCTTAAACTAAACCCTTGTAGTTTTCCTTGGCATTTGCTTAATGGCTACATGGTGATTTTCTTCTTCCTGGCTTCACCATCCCAAGAATTTCATGAAGAAATGGAGTGAAAATCACAAATGTCATGGCTATTTTCCATCCTGTGAATTGGTATGAGAAAAATTTAGGTTTATGATTGATGTATGGATTTTTGAGTTGATTTCTTGTTTGGGGCAGTAAATACAAAGGGGCTGGGGTCAGATAATTTCGGCTTATCTGAATGATTAGCAGAAACTGGACCACAGGCAGTAAAATACAGATTTTCAATACAGACTCTAGAGCTGGCTAATAAGATAGCATGACTGACATAAGAAATCTGATCCATGATCTTGGTTATGTGCGAGCAGTCAAAAATAGTGTTATTTTTGCTAGAAGAGTTTGTTCTGTCTCTGCCTTTATACCTGGCAGAGAAGCAGTAACTCTGAGGCACAAATCAGGAACTCCTACACACAGCCCTTGATTGCTTCTTTTTCAACTCACCATGCAATTGCCATATGTGAATCTAGCAAGTGACACTTCCTAAAGTAAAGCCCTATCACTTTCCTAAAAGTACAAGTTTAAATAGACAGTATGTTTGTGTAAATGAAATCAATACCAAGCCTAAAATATTAAGAAAGATGGACTTCTAATATGACAAGTGTTCTCTGCTAATAACAAATAGTAGTTACTGATACTGGTGGAAAAAGAATTTGGTTATCACAGAAACCTGGATTCCTGTGTGCAAAGGAAATAAAACCTAGTGAATGCAGGGTATATTGACACGCTTCTGTGGCGGTCAAGTTTTCCCCATCCTTTCATTTTCATCCTCTGCCTGTTCCGCTTACTAAGGTAGTCAACATTTAGATCAGGGCAAAGCAGTGGATAATCACATCTGATCCTTTACTGGGTGTATCTTTTCCAGTATTTTAAGACCTATTTTTCATGGTTCTCTGAGCATCCCAGCAATATGCATGCAACATATAGAGGCTGTTTGCAGAGACTAGAGAAAAAAAGTGAGGCTGCTTAGGAAATGTCTGTCTTAGTCTCCTCAACATGGAAAATACAGCGCTTCTTCAGAAAAGATCCAGCATGCACAGGCACTGCAGGGGTGAGTAAGATGAATGCTGGTCTGCATCTCCAGAGCACCAACAGGTAAATTACAAAGGGCAGAATCTTCATTGTGGTGATTTGAGAGGCATAAAGAGACACAGCTTGATTTGTGGATCCCAAGTGGAGTTTTCAAGGTTGACAATTAATACTGTGAAATCGACTTGTAAACTGAATCTGACGGAGGGTCATGGAGGGAAAATTAAATTTGGAAGCACTAGTGCAATTTTTCTAGTTACTTGTGAGAAAAGTGTGGAACTGTGATTGCAGATACTTTTCTACTCTCCTGTGCTTTTCTCTTGCCGTCCCACAAAAATTCAAGCCTTTCTTTGGGGATTTAAGTGTTTAACTTCTTAATCTTGTAATTAGAAGTAACAAGACAGTTGGATGACATTTTACAACAGGAAAACCATTGAGTCAGCCTCTTGTAACTACACAACAGTTAAAATCCCCATATGACTAACCTCTAATTCCCTGCAGTCTACTGCAAATGAAATCATAGTATTGAACTGTGCTACTTTAATATCCCAAATAAAGCTCCCACACGGCTTCCAGTCCGGTTCAGATGCCTGGTTATCCTAATACCAATGATGTTTATATAGATCACAGACTGCATTAAATAAAACTCTCCCTATAAATGTTTGTGAGAGATTATATTAAGATAAACAGTCTTTGAAGTCTTCCTAAAAATGCAGGGTGCTTGGCCTCCTGTGAAATGGTATTTAGGAAGATTAAGCCACAACAGTATTTCTGAAAATGTATCTTTACTCTTCCACAGCTGAAGGACTAATCTGAAAAAAGAAGATTCCTTTGCCTATGCTGATTTTCAGCCTCTTCCTTTCAAACTTGCATGCAAAGGGCCCTTTGGGAAGCAGCTTGTTTGGTTTGCTCTCCAGATACAAGTTCCCAAGCTCCAGATACAAGTTCCCAGGCCCAGGAGATCTCATTTGCTCTATTCCTTTCCAGCTAGCTGCTCACAGGTGATATTTGGAGATGTATGATATTTGTACTGTTTCACAATTTCTCTGTTAGCTTTCAAAGTGATGGGATGGTTTCTGAGTTGCAGGCAAATTAAATGATAGAGAGAATCAAGCCTTTGCATTTGTAAAGAAATTATGGTCCATGCCTATTTTTAATAGCATCCAATGCAAAGGTGAGCAGGAAGCTGCTTCTGGGCTTCCTGGGGATTGCAAATTATTGAAGGGCAGCTCTTCTGCACAGCACAGGAGCTTTCTTCTGTGTGAGGGAGCAAAGCCTGGCTCCTCTGCCTGCGTTTGGGGGACAGGCAGCACCTCTGGCAGGAGCTGCAGGCAGGGCTGGCATCCTCCAGGCCCTCAGATGCAAAGACGGTCTGGGGTTGGATGCAGACTCTCAGACATAGAGGTGTTTGAGGATGAGGTCCTGGCTGGGGGAGGCTGAGTGAGCAGTAGGAGGCTGGTACATGGTAAATGGAGATTTTGCTGTATGGCTGGCTTGCTAGATCAAGAAGGCTGACCCTTTCATTTACTCGCCTTTCGAAGAAGGGCAGTGGTACAATGGCAGTATATTCTGGCTCTGTAACATATACTGTGTTTTCAAAAATGGCTTATATCTTGACTAGCAGATGTGTTTCACTTAAACTGCAGCTTCAACACTTTGTAAAAAAACCTGAGGTGTTAGCAATTACTGTGCTGAGGAAGCTTCCAGCATGCAGTCAGAGCTGCCCTAAATGATACAACATTAGGCCTTGCATATGTTTCTCTTCACTTAGCAAACACTGTGACTTGAAGGATGACCTGTGCCAATGGATTTTCATGGTATTTTTATTGTGAACACACAAAAGGAGACCTCAGAAGCACTGCTGTGATGTACAGCCTGTATGATTGCTGTCAGCGATATGTTCCCAGTACCCGATGTGGGAAAGGGAAATGTAAATGCAACATTTGTCTCGTCAGAAGAGGCTCTGAACTGCTTGGATTGAAGGGACAGGCTGAGGCTGCTCTCCAGATCGGTGCTTTTCTCTACCATGCAGCGAAGAGCAGGAACTGCCTTTCCACTTCTTGACTGTTGGTACAAATCTGTGGTGCCTGCTCACCAGCTGGTGACACGGCTCCTGCCCCTACCCGGGGGGGAGACCCTGCATACAATTAATCAACACTGAAAACTTGGCACCTTTCAGCAGAGAAGCTAAAAAGGCACCGACTCTAAGTCCAGCTCCCCCCTGCTGTGGTCCCTTTGCATTGGGCTGATGCCGAGGGGGACACACAGCACTTTACCGCTGTGCCACATCTGCTCCAAGCTACAGTAACATGCTGCTTCGGGGTTGTCAGTCCGGCAGCTGTCACAGTCCCTACATGGATACAACTCCTAAAAGGAGTTGGAAAATGTCAAGGGTTTTATCCGAGTGACCTGCCCCTGCTGTGCAGACCAGAGTTGATGCACGTCACAGAAATGCAGGTAGGATTGTGCAAAGAATCATTCAACACACATGAGTACTTTTGATGAGTTTAATGATGAGAGGGGATTTATTTTTAGGACATATGTTCATTTCTGATGGCTATGCACATGCCTGCACACACTGAGCTTTCACTTCCTGACCCCCTGATCTATCTGGCATAGCAGCAGGGTTTTCATGCACTCCTCCAATTTGGGCTGCTATTTTAGCATTTTTTGTCTTAGCACCCCACCCAATTACAGTGCCCAGCTGGAATTGCATTGTCTCTTGTGAATTGCTTTGCCACCACAGTTCTATAGTGAACAAGGCAGGCAGTGAGACTAAGTATGGACCCCATAGACCTGGAGGAAAGCACCTCTTCTCGCATCAGATGTAAAAGGACAGATCCCAGTTTAATAGCAATTGTAGTGAAATGCTGAGAGAATGGAGAGGTACCTGCAGAAAGAAAGGAAAAACTTTGAAGGCTGAAGTGACAAACATTTTGATTTTAGCCCTCTGTGTCTTCTCAGGTTTTACTTTGATTTTGTCACTCACACATTTATCTGAGACCATTTATACTGCCAGTGAAGATCCAACTTGATCTTTTTCTTGGAAGTAAATATAGTCTAGTTTGACAACACTGGTCAGATGTTTCTAGTTAGAAGGGGAATAGAAAAGAAGAATTTTTCTTATATAAAAAACAAGCTTTCGTCTCCCCTACAGATCCTTCTCTGCACCTCCACAGGGTGCTCATGTGAAGAGTTGCATTTCCACTCTTACCTGCTGCTATCCCTACCCTCAAGGGCAGGGATCTCTCACCTTCCTGCTGCCTCCTTTCCCTCCAAAAATCCAAGGGCTGCCTATATATCTGGTGCTGACGGGTTGTTCTAGATTGTCTATAAAGCTTGTGAAGTTAACAAGTGGAAAAAAGCTATCAAGCTTTATGCATTTATTTTGACTGTAGCATGGACTTCTAGAGCCATGCTATTTCTTATGGCTTTCATGTTTCTATTTTTAAAAAGTAAGATTCTGATGTTGGTGGCTACAAAGAAGAGTTTGATCAACATAAAAAATCTGAAGACAAATCTCCTCTGAATTCATAATTGTTTAAAAAACTGTTCTATTTCTAAAGCAGTCTGATGAGGAACTGAGTCATTAATTTTGTCTGCTAATGGCTGGTGAGTACTGGTGAGAAGGCTGGGTATACATTCCTGTGAATCAGATGTGGATGAGTTTAATACTGATCAGAAGGTCTAGAAACGTTAAGGAAAGCAGATGCGCATTTGAGTTTCATTGTAGAAAACCCCACAACTATGCTATTGAGAAGCTTTTCAGCTAATGAAGTGTGGGGGACAGTTCCATGGCATCTAGCAAAACATGCAAAATACTGTATGAAAGAGTTAGGTAAAGATAGGTAAAGACCAAGAAATTGTTAGTCTTGTATCTACGTTCCCTGGGCAGCTGAAATGTAGGTGGGAGATCCCTTTTGTTCTTGCTTGTGGCTGTATCTCAGGTAAGATATATGCCTAAACAGCTGTTTCTGGTGTTTTTGAGCGTTGCTTTCTAAAATCCTTTTTTCTGTTTACACATGCTTTTACTTGACTCGTGGCAAGCACATGGGGCCTCAAAGACATATAAAGTAAAAAACCTTCAAGTTTCTCATCATTTTTCTGCTAAATCTCGATAGAGAGCACCACAAGGAAATACCATCTTGTGAAGTTGTTGCTTCAACCCATTTTCTGTTTCCCGATATACTCAGTGAGGAACTACTATGAAACATCTGATCACATCAAAGTGTGTTTTCCAGCAATATTCATGCAAAGGATCCTGAGCAGAGATAAGTTGCCTGATTTTCTGTGCTAAGATTAACAACGTGGAATAGCAGCCGCTCCACAGTAGAAGATTCTTTTGCATTTTTCCCACGTTTTCCCTGGTATCTTTGAAATGTAGACAGTCATACTTTTGAACATGATGAGAGACAAGAGATGTTGTGAGATGTTTGAGGTAAGCACTATTAGAAGCAGTAACCTACGGTGTGAATGAACCATATGCAGGTTCCACAAAGTAGTTTGCCCTAAATTTTAGGGCAAATCTTGCAGTATGGATGTAATATGGAGGATACTTTCTTCAGACTGATGGACTTAATACTACCTTTATACTACTGTATGGACTAAGGTCCCGGTCAAGGGCCTCCAGAATCTTCCAGCATGCAAAGATTAGGTCAAACGCAGGGCAGAGAGTTGGAAACCCTGGAGGGAGATCCACTATGCTAAGTCTGGCAAAATAAAAGCAGAAAAATAACTTCTTTTGGAGATCGTGTGCTTGTAAGGAGTGGTGGGAGTTTTATGTTATCTCCTACCTACATTCTCAGGCAGAAGGCTGAGCATGCAGTACTTTTCTGCAATCTGTTCTTCTGCTTGAGAATGGTCTTGGCAGAGATGCCATATGCGCAGCATTGTATTAAAAGTCAGTTTGGTTATCTTTCATGGCAATATTAGGGCAGTAGACGTGGCAGTTGCAAGAAAAACAGTAAAATCGGTGCACATGGAAGCTCATTTCAGTAGATGTTCCTATTCCGCTGCTGCTTCTGCTCCTGGAATGAAAGTGGCTGTGAGATAACACAGACTGTGCAGCAGCCTGTCAGCTACCTTTCTTCATTAACTTTGACTGCAATAAAACACAGCTTTTTAAAACAAAGTTCAAGTAGCCAGAGCCTCTCTGTGGAAATTAATTTCCTCTGGAAGCTAGTTTCACGTAACTCATCACCTCCTTCACTGAACATTATTCAGCCCTGTTGCTGGTGAACAGAAGTGCTTGACAGAGCTGCTGAAACTAGGTCATGTGGCAGATAAAATATAGTCTGCTTTCCCAGGCTGCTCTTAGCTTGGACCTCCTGAGATCACAGTAAATAATATATACCTGAAGGCCACTGTGGGCACTTTGTGCAGTGTTTGGTCCATGAGAGGAAGAGATCATTAATGATATAAACCCATGAAACAGGTATGCATGGAGAAACACTTGCCTGCCTGTCTCTGTCTGAGCTGTTACTGTGATGATTTTTTTCCCAAAGTATGGATAAGTTCATACTGTTGGATGATGCAGCTTCTATCCTCACAGACCTGCTTCCCAGGTTAGGGGATGACTTTTGAGGACTTCATTGGTGTGGTGGTAATAGCCATTGTTTGTCAATGCTTCTGTAGTGGCACTGAGAAGAGGAGCCTGAGAGCACTACTCTTGGGTGAGAACCCATCTATGCTTGATTACAGGGGTGTAGATGTTTGGCTGTGAGAGCATTAGTTGCTGCCAGAACAGCCATTTCATGTCTGCCCCAGAGGAAAAGGCTATGGGCCGTGTGGAAATTAATGTCTTTAAGAAGTCTTTATTAAAAGTGCAAAGTAGTGCTGTAAAAGGCTTTTTAAAAGTCGTGTCCTTTACTTGAAAAGAAACCTGCAAAGAACTGAAACAAAAAAAGAAATTTGTGATCTATTTTTGTGATGTATAATGACCTCTTCCTTTCTCTTACCTTTCCCTTTCCCTTTTCTATGCCTCCCTGGAAAGGTTAGGAGTTTTCCCAGTCATTTTTTAACAGCTTGTTATCCAGCCTATAAAATGCTGGATTTCAGTGCTTCCCCTCACTGGAAAAGCCAAGGCACTGAATCATTAATAAGGCTATCCTTTGTGCCAAGTGTTTGTTTGTGATTAATGTTAAGCAGATTTAATGAATAAAAATAATAAAAAAAAGGATTAAAAATATCATCTCTCTTAAAATACACATCCTGCAATTTTCTTCCACAAAAAATGTATGTTTGGACAATTCTATTTGCACGGTTTTCTTTTTTCTGTCAAAGTGCACTCCAAAGAATTTTTACCCTTCCTTTCTCACCAGTCTGCTTGGATCCCTTCATAGTGATGGGAGGCAATATCTGTGTGATCCCAAAGGTGAAGTTGCATGTTATGGCTGAGTCTTGCAAACAAATCACATCTGCTGAGGGGGAGAGATCATCTTCCTCCTTGTCCTCCCTACCCCTGCTCTTGCTCTCAGTCTTGTGCTGACTCTGCAGCTCGTAAAACTTTTTACTGAACCAATTTTACCCCTATTCTGGCAGAAAATAAATTGCTTTTTCTGAGATAATTTGCTGCTGGATTACTGGGTTGTATCAGTTCTCAGCCGCTCCCAGCAAGCACCAGAGCTGGTGGAAGGTAAGCAAGAGACCATGTCTAAGAGTGATATGGGGAGTGTAGGAGTTCCCCCTTTCAACAGTGGCAGCAAAATATTGGATGGGTTCAGGTGTCCTGTGCTGCTTCTCCACTGAGACGGTCACTCATCGCTTGAGCCATCATAACTCATGATATGCGAACTCTCAGCCTGTCTCAGGAATGAAAGGTGGATGGACATAGAAATACTGTCCTGAATGTTCAAGTGAGATGAGTGTTTCTGCTGTCTCTCAAGCCACATTTCACCAGGATGAGGCCTGCTCTTACAGCGACTGCTTTTTAGTAGCAGTGTATCTCCTTGGTATGGATGGGAGTATTTCTTTAGGGGTTTTCTCAGGGTACAGAGAGATGTGGATTTGGTCCTTGCAGAGGTTTTAGATAGCAGTTGATCTGTGGTTAGCCTTGAGGTGATGCTAGTCAGAGGAAAACATGAAGAAGAGGGCCTACCCACACTGGAAGTGGAAATTGGATAAGCAAATACAAATTGAAAAGGACTGTGGAGATATGAATGACAATGCCAGTGGATCAGCTCCCAGTAATCTTGCCATGCTGTCAGCATTTCATCCCCATTGCTTAGCAGTTACATCCGTGTGTCTCCCTGTTCCCTCAATACAGGCAAGCAAGGAAGCAGAGATCCTCCTGGGAAATGGCACCTTTGTTAGGCTTTCATCTCAGTGCTACACAAAAGGAAAAAGCAGGAAGGGCTTTAATAGCAAAATAGAGAGCCCCAGCAGTCTGAGGAGCATGAACATTGTGTTGGTAGATAGGCACTCTTGCCTTTAATAGGTTATCTTCTTCCATTAGAAGGCTTTAAATTTCGAAGTGGCGCACATATTCATGAGGGCTTTTACTGTGTGGGTTCCGAGTTTCATGTGGGTTTTGAATGTGTGGGAGAAGCTAATGCATTAAGAACTGCTCATGAATCTCCTATATTTCTAGTCTTCCCCCTGGGAGCTATTGATGGTCATTTTATTTTCCTTACATGACTTTTAAAATCCTAAAAAAAAAAAAAAAAAAAAAAAAAAAAGAGAGAGAGAAAAAGAAAAGAAAAGAAATAAGGAAGTGTTTTTCTGGTTGCTTCCCAGTGAGATATCTTACAAAGAAATACCAGGGCTGAAAATGAGAAGTAGAACATAAATTCCAAACAGCTTAGGTTCAAACCCACAGTTAGGATCCTCAAAATTTATTTTTACCTAAGTCGCAAATAAAGTTAAATCCCTGAGAAAGTAAAGAAAAAAACAGCAGAAATAAATCGCATTCTTTCTATCGTGATTTGGGTTAAGAGGGCTGAAATAGTTGTGTTGATGCACAATATATCCAGCTATATGACTGGCTTCCAGATGGGAGATGGGGAACGGTATTAGTGAATTATGGGTCTGACGAAAGGTCATATTTTTTCCCTGTCACATAGACCTCAAATCAGTCAGTGTGTCTCATTTACTCTTTCTTCTAATGAAAATGCTGTGTATTCCAAAATCTCTTTTCCCTGGTGTTTTGCAGCTAAAGGAATTTCTGATTTGCTTTAAAACTTGTTATAGGTATGAAGAGAAGTTTAGTTGTATGGAGAAAATGCTTCTCACTTTGAAGATCTCATTTGAAAGGCTGATAAAGAAATGCCCTGAAATTAAAGATACTCTCAGGTTCAGAGAACAAAGGGGGAAAGCACACAAACCCGAGAAAGAAAGGTAAGCAACTTGTCTACTGGAGAAATTGCCTTGAACTGAAATTATTTCCCCAGAGATAATTTGGTCTTATGAGTCAAATTGTCACTAAACAAAAAGCTAAATCAAGAGCAGCAGATTGATTTTGCTTCCAGTGTCTTTCCTCCATTTTTTCCCTAATTAAAAAGTGAAGAAGTATGTGATAAATTCAGCTGCTTTTTTCCCTTGCTCTTCCTTGAAGAACCTCTTCACTATATGCATTTTACTGGTGGAGTGGAATGAAAGTCCCTAGGTTAAATTTTCAGAGATGAGCACCTACTTTCTATTTAATTGGAAAAGTAACGGTTTTACAAATAGTGAACATCTGCATCCTCTGCATATCATTACAGAAACTTGTATGTCCCGTACCTATGAGAAAAGGGTCACACACACCAATATGTGAGTAAGCACTCAGGTTTTGTGGTTTTGGATTCAGTGATCCCGTCAGACACATGCAGAAATTCATGGTGGGGAGGGGAAATGGAAAGTTACAAAAACAAAAAAGAGTTTAGGTCTCTTTGTTCTTGACAAAATTTGCGTGTGTGTCTTGCCATCATCTGTTTCCTCTCCCGATGCATACATGCATAGAGACTACATGTTTCTTCCTGCTTTTTGGTCTTGCACAGCTTTTCTTCGCTGCTCCTGGATACTTTAAACACTTTGCACAACATTTCCCTTTTGGCTTCTCATTTTCCCGTATCTGATGCCAGCGTTTCTCACCAGGTTCCTTCTCTGTTCTTTATTTGTTAAATAAACAGTTTCTCTGCCGAGTTATTTTTTCATCTTCCCCCCACCCCAGAAGAAAGGATAACAGGGGTGCACAAAGCATATCCAAGTGTTGCTTGCATGTTTGGAGACAAGAAAAGCAAGATGCCAGCTCTAAGGGAAAGCTCAGGGTTTGTGCTGTGTAATTTCTGTTTAATGCTGCTGCAGAATCTGTTTTTTGTGTCTGGCTCTTCAAAGATGTAACTTCTGTGGCATGTTTTGCAGCTCCTCTTGTGCGTGAGAGAGTAAAGGACACTTTGACTCACTTGAGATCCCTCGAAATGCTAAAAAAAGAAAGGGAAGAAAAAAGTACAAGAAAAGACACTCATGGAACTACTGAGGTGATGTAACAAGGTGTCTTTTCATGTGTATCCTTTATTTTCCCTTCTATCTCATCAAAATTAAACAAACTAATTCTGTGAAGGATAAAAACTGTAATGTCTCCATGCCATGTTTCTGTATTCTGGGCTTTTCTCATGGGTTAGCACTTAAGCTATAATGAGCTTTGAGGTTTGGTGGAAACAGAGGCAGCAACTATTTGCACATGAAATGGTAGAAGACAGTGCCTTTTCCTTGGTGAAGGCAGGTTATTCTCACTTTGAGTCACAATGAAATCTTTCCAGTCAGTCGTACGGCCCCTTAAAACACCTGGGAAATGGGGTGTTTGATTTGGGTTCCCTGAGACCTGATTTGATTTTCCTGGGTGCATGGGGAGAATAGATGATGCTGTCAACAGGACTCTTTTGCATCTCAGGAGCTGGACTCAATCTGTAGCCACATAATATGAAAACCAAAGAGACAAATTCAGGGTGCACCTCCCTTGCACTCTAATGCTTAATCCCATTATGAGTTTAATTCAGTGTGTCTCTGCTCACAGCCACAATAATATGGCCTATGGTTCCTGCCTGAAGCCCTTTGCAATCTAATAGTGATTTAGTAATTTCCTCCTGTGACCACTAGTTTGAAGAAAACACCCTAAATCTTAATCCATCCTCTGTTGGGTTTATTCCAGGTTGAGATTATCCTGAGTGTAAATGGTAGTTAGTCATGGGGTGTCTGAACAATATGAGAGAGAGTTGGTTACTTCCTACTTCAAATGGTTAGATGTTTATGTGAGGAAGACCTGAAACTGAAATTCTGTCATCTTGCAAGCACATAACACAGACCCTGGCATCACAGGCTCCTTAACTGCTCCAAGTGGGAAGAAGAGTTCACTCCTTGTTCATGGCCCTTGTGAAGCAACTTGAAAAAAGTGACAGTGAGTTCTAAGTATAATGTTCTTACATGTCTGCCATGGAAAGGACTGCCTCCTGAAACTGGCTTTTAAAGGTCTAAGTCACTCTGATCTGACCTTCCTAGTTATTTGCAAGCACAGTTTGACATTTGGATAATTAAGCACATAATTTATGGCTGAAAAGGGAGTACAGTTTTGGTTTGTTTTATTTTTTTTCCTGGGATCTGACCCAAAATGTAGATAGGTCATGCTAATAGGAGTCATTACATCTCTTTCTTGACTTCAGTAAGCTCACCCTGAATAAGGTCATAAAATATAGTCTTGGCTCTGAAAGACAGCAGGTATGGGCAATCTCTACTGAAGTGAGTTGATACTATTGTAGTCAGAGTGCTTCAGGATAGTCTCAAAGGGGTCCCCACTATCCTTTCTTCTACATGAAGACAATGCTTATATTAAACATTTCTATGGGCAGAAATATTTTCTTTGTGGTTGGTACTACAGTTATACTTTAGCAAGATAACCCACACAGTTCCTCTGAAACCACTATCTTACTGACACAATATCCACTGCGGTGAATAATAAGGGTAGTCTGAATCTGAAATGGCTTGACAGGCCTATTTTATTGGTCATGGCATGAACACACAGCTGGGATGGGGGGGTCATCTGAGCATGCAATGGGAGCACAACAGGGCAAGCAAATGAGCACCTCTGTCAGAAGAAGACAGGTTTCTGGAGAAAGCTTTCCACTTGCAGAAAGCCACCTTTTGCTGTGTTTCATAAGTTTCCATGTTTTCTATAAGTTTCCTGGGCTACAGAAAGAATACACAAAACTAGTTGTGCTGTTGAAGTTTGTTTCTAAATGTACAGTGCTAGCTAATGCCTAACGGAGAGGCCTCTCAGACCAGCTCTATAGTGTGCTGGAATCCACTTATGAAAGGGAACTCAGAACTAGTTCTAGCATTAGAAATACTCTCTCGAGCTTGTAGTACCAGACCTTGCTGGGGTATGACCTTGTGCTTTTTAGAGCCACATTTTCCAAACCTCATATCTGTTGCATAAAAGGTGTACTTGAAACCCAGATAGTTTACTCTGTGCCCACAGCTCATAAGCGCGTTTCTGTCACCGTCTTAAACACAGTCACTGTGATTTTCCCAAGATCTGGTAAATTTCCTTCAAAGACATGTAGGAAGATTTCTTGGTTTACGTTAGATGATACAAAAAGCTCCATACTGTACAATGCCCTGTTTTGTGATAGAGCTTTAGGGTGCTGTTACTTCACATATTTCCAATGGTGCAACTGGTTCCCCTTTCTGAGTATTACAGTGAGGAACAGGTCTTGTAACGTTTGCCACCACAGTTTGTTTTCTCACTGGTATCATTTCAAGTGAAGGAAAAATAGGCTGGTTTAGGAGGATGGCGTGTTCTTGGCCACTCTAGAGGTTGAAAAGGTCCTACCTTTCGTTAGTGCAGGGTTTTTTTGTAATCAGTTTGAAGTCTTCTCTTGACCTGTCAGTGCATAAGAATTAAAATGGGAAAAAAAAGACGAGAATGAACTTTCTTGGCAGTACCCAGTAAAGCTACAAGGCCTTCTTGTCTCTCTGTGCTTTGCTTTATGGGACCCAATCCTTTACAGACCTGCTGAACAAAGATGATCAAGTCAAATGAAGCTCTGGCTTATATCTCTGCAAAAAGCTGTTTGTTTTGCAGGCACATTGAGTACCTAGGCCTCAGCTGAAGGCTATTTTGAAGCATGATGGCCAGAGGAAAGCCCAATAGTTTCTTTTTCTTATTTTTCCCCCTTTTTTTCTTTTGTGTTTTTTTTTTTTTTTTTTTCACTTCTTGTTTTTCTCATCACCTGATTGCATGAAAAACATGCAACCAGCTGAACGGTACTGAATGCTTTTTAGCCTCTAGAACTGAAAACACTCTATGTAATTGATGGTTTGTTTTAAGACCACAGGAAACTATTTGTCACTATCCATTAATGAGCACTTTGCTAGCTGTTTGCCATCTTCAGAAAAAATAGATCATGAAGCAGAAAACTCCACCATCCACAGTCTGCTATTTTATCCCACTGGTCCAACTAATAATCTGCACAAACCACCATTTTCATTATTAGTGCTTGTTATTTTTTCCCAGTCTTATTAAAACTTGCCAGAATAAGAAAAAATGAGCTAAATCCACAGTAAGCTCATTCCGTCTTCAGAGCAGAGAGGCTGGTGCTCCTCACAATGGTGGCTTAGTCAAGGCTGGACCCTATTCAGTGCAGAAGGTGGAATAACTGTCCTGGTGTATCAGTAGGCATCTGTGGTGTAGAATGGGTTATTTGTCCTAGATGGTATGGGCAAAAAGTGGTGGAGAAGACAGAGAGACCAAGACACTGTCCCGCGTTCACAATCTGAGTATGTAGGCAGCATGGCAGCAACCTCATCCCCGCCCAACGGGCATGTCTGGCTGCAACAGCAATTAAAATAATGTAACAGTGAGATTTATCATCTTTCTCACTGTGGTGTCTTAGACTGTATTCAGTCACATTCACCAAGATAACTGCCCTGAACTTGTGTGCTAGTGGCATGTTAATGTGTAAGAGGGGAGCTGATATCTTCAAGTCACTGATTAAAAGAGAAAACTTCCCTTCCTATCTTGGGAAAAAAAAAAGTGTGAAAGACTATTTTTCTCTTTTTCTTTTTTTCCTTTTATTTTTTTGGTCAAGTTTTCAAAGGCACAATGGAATATCTATCTACGGGTTGAATTGGCATCTGTTTGGATTCAAGGCTTTTTGGCTGTACAAGCTCATTGTTTTGCTCATTCTCACAGTAATCAGACCAGTGTGTCAGACTTGATATGTAAACTCCATAGAGAGGAGATTCGTGAATTGCTTTGTTGGGGGAAAAAATGGAGCCATTGCTTGCAGATAAACTATTTATTTTTAAAAATTGGAAAAAATCCCTTTTGTTTATTTGCCACTCTGAATAATTGATGTTTTTCTGTTTTCCAAAGCTATTTTCTGACATACAAATAGCAATTTATTTTTATGTGGGATAATCCTTCCTGTGTACTTCCCACTCTGTGAAATGGGGTTGGGGGAAAATATGTCCTTTTCCATGAAAATACTAGTGACTGAATCAAAGCATGACTCAAGTGGGCACTGTTCTAAGCACTAATATCAAAGTTGTCACAATTGTGTGTGGGCTTTAATGTTCTGGATGGTACTTGCAATTAGCCTGCAAATCCATGAGTCAAGGCAACTGTTGAAATCTCTCCAAACATTAGGTGGGGCGCAAACAACTTATTTTTCGAGGTGCTAATAGAGTCATTTGAAGGTATAGCAGAACTGACTGAAAAACAGGGCCCACTGGGAGCATAGATGATGTAGGCTGTTGCCTTGGGCAGCAGCAGCCTGCCAAGGGCACAGCAAAAATGGTCAAGTTTTCATCACTTTGCCTCTGCTGGCACCCGGGGAAATCAGGTTTGCTGCCGCTGCCAGGACAGGGATCAGGGTGAGTGAGATTGGGACCAGCTGCCTTTAGTGGTCACTACTCTTGCCTGGCGATTTACCTTCTGAGAGCAGGAGCTGCCTGAGATGAGATATATAGGGTCATGATTATGGGGATGCTTTTCCTGGTGAACATAGAGATAATCCTTACCAACTGTGATGGCTTGTTCAAATCTTGCAAGATTTGTAGCCTCTATGAGCATGGGTAGAATCTCTGATATGTTCCTGCTTATAGGCCTGTGGTAGCGCAGCTGGAGGCCATAACCCTCCTCCTCATCATCCTCTGTCCTCTGCGCTGACTTTTGTATGAGTGCCTGATGTTCCCGTGACTGGGATGTGGTGATACAGTTTGGAGCTCTGACAGCTCTGCAATACACGCAGGGTGGTTATATTTTCCAGCACATGGTGGATGTTGTCAGTACATTTTATAGTGAATTTCAATGTGAAAATAAAGTAAATTTTATTACAGTACATAAACCTCATGTAACATGAAGAAAACTTCATTAAAAGGACTGCAAAGATGTGACCCTGATGTTCTGGAGTCAGTGTTGCTTGTGATTGGACAGGCTCCTTACTGCTTTGACCCTCTCTGTCCATGCTGATTGATCTCGGTAATAAAGACAACCATTTGACTCCCCTTTACAAAATTGTTGTGTCTTCCATGATCTTCCACAACAGCTGGGACTGCACAGCAAATGAGTTGGAATCATAGAATGGTTTGGGTTGAAAGGGACCTTTTAAGGCCTCATCTAGTTCCAACCCTTGCCAAGGACAAGGACACCTTCCACTAGACCAGGTTGATCAAAATCCCACCCAGCTTGGCCTTGGACACTGCCAGGGAGGGAGCATTTACCACTTCTCTGGGCAGCCTGTGCCAGTGCCTCGCCACCCTCACAGTAAAGAACTTCTTCCTAATTTCTTTCCTTAGGGTAACCTCTCTGTGATTTCTGGAGACAGAACCCTCTGCATAGCACCAGCATCAGGTCGGAGTGGCTTTCTAGAGGTTGCGTTCTAATTTCATGACTTCTCTCTTCAGTAAGGACTCTTAGTGAAACAGTACAGTCCCAGCAGTGTACTCACAGTCTGAAGGAGAGAGCTCTAAACAGCAGTGGGCAGATGTTCCAGCTGGAAGGGTGTCATTTTCTAGTAATCCCCACCCAGTGCCTACACATTCTCTTCAGGCAGTTGTATTAGAACCAGGTGTGGATACAGGAGTATCGAATAGTTTCAGGAACAGAATGGAAAGATTTTCTTTGAAAGCCAGAAATAATTTTGCAATTAGCTGTAGGATGGATGTCATTACTTCTGAAAGCAGCCTTGCAGGACAGTGTAACTGGCTTGTAACAAACATCCCAGGCAAGGCTTGCTCGGGTGATCTTTCTAAACGCTTCCTCCCTTTTTTCCTCATAATTAAAGAAGTATTTGTATGGGGGAATACATTGACCATTTTAAACCCAGATTCCACTTACTAATGTCACAACAGTCATCTGACACTGCCATAGTGGTATTGCTGGCAGAAAGCGGTGGCAGAGTACCAGAGACTGGCAAATACAGGGTTATAAGTGAATTTCTTCTGGTAGATATAAAAGGTGAAAGTTTCTCCTTTGCTGTTCTGAAAGAGTATTCTTCAGCAATCGTATCCATCTTTATTTAGAGATATTTCTGTACAGTTGCAAATCACTCGTTTATTGTGCTGACCAAGTGAGCTTTCATCACCCAGCAGAGCTGTGGCTACTGAGCACATACCTTCTTATAACCTGTTCCAGCTGCTAAGGAAAACATTAGCACAAACTGTTCCCTGGCTGTCTTCAGTGTGATAAGTCTTCGTATGTGGCATTTAGGATATGAACTAAAAAATCCAGGTCACTGGAGCTCTTTGTTGATTGTGGTGAGATTTCAGATGTAATGGCTGTTTACTGGTACTTCAGTATTGAGTGAGGCAGTATATGTCTTTAGCTACATACACAGGTTTTTTACATAAAAGGGAGCGTATTTGATCTTGGGATTATGGTATGTGGGGTGGGTTCATGCTTACTTTTAAATGTGCAACCTTTTTATGGTAGGAAGTATCTGATTGAAAGTAATGCCTCAGAAAAGGGGGTGCCTTTTCTGGAAAAGCCCATATGTCTCTGATGGCTGTGCACATTGCCTGAAAACTCTTTGGACTGCTGCATATTGATACTTGGCTGATCCTAAGGGTGACCTAGATGACTGTAGCATCAAAGAAGCTTCAGTACCTGATGGTGAACTTTAAGTCAAAGTGCTGCTTAAAATGAAAATCAAATTTCAAATTGTATATTCCTGGCAAATAAGTTGCAAGTTACTGCCTTATTGCAGAGAAGTGTACTCTCAGTAATTCTAAGGCAGTTGTCACTGTTATGTAGGCACTGGTACTGCCACTGCACTGCCTTATAGCAGCAGGAGCAAACAACTGAATGGTGAATATTTAATGAAAAGCTTGACGTATATCTACAGTGAATTATTTGCTACAGAATTGTAAATAAAACAGTGTTTTTAATTCACTGCCTAGGGCTATTTAAGTGTACCAGGTATGAGTTATGTCCACAGGGCAGAAAAGCTAAGGTTAGAGTAGCCTGGGCTGCAAATTTGGCAGCATAGAAGTATGTATTTTTATCTGGTAGCAGTAGGAGTTGTCTGGGTCAATTTTCAACATAGGGTTGTGTCTGTGTGTGTGTGTGGTGTTGTCTGTGCACCAAAAGCTGAATGTTTAGATTCACCTTATTTAACTTCATCCATCCAAGCCCCTGATTTGTCGCCCCATTCTTTTCCTCAGATATGTGTGTGAGTTTCCTTTAAAAGGGTCTTCAAGTACGAGTCACACTCACTTTGGACTTCTCGCCTCAGTCAAGATGGTTGGTGCTTTTTCAATTCCTTTTATTTTCCTCTACATTACTCCATCCTTTGAACCCCACACTGAATACAAACTTCCTTCAGGGACTGCAAATACTCTGATCGTAGTTTCTAAGCTGCTCATGAACATGGGTGGATTTCTCCCCTCAGCTAGCACTCCGTTGAAGTGAAGTGGTGTTAGCTCCATCTTATATGTGAACCTCTGAGATGAAAATGCTAAAGCTGTTCCTGCCTGATATGCCCACTCATTTTGAATTCTATATGTGGGATACGGGGGGGTGGGGGAGACCAGGGTACTTAACATTTTGTTCCTCTATTTGCCTTTAAAGCATACCTTCCATTGACCTTCAGTGGGAGGTGGGAATTTGTTATCTATGTACCAGATGTTCCAAAATGGACACCTGGGAAATGAAACATGGGTACATTTAGGACACTGGCTTGGGAAGGAACTCTGTGATGCAAGAAAGCTGTGCCCAAGAGAAGGGTGAAAATCTCGTTTTCTAGGGTGACACAGAATTGCCAGTACTACAAACTCACCCTTCTAAGGCAATTTGAGAGACAGCTCAGTCTGGCTGTCAAACCTGCTGATGGAATTACAGCTTGCCACCAGGTCAGGTGTTTTGGCTGTGCCCATCCCTCTGATGTTGACAATGTGGGCACTTCTACTGTCAGCCCCTCCCTCCACTGCTGAGTTTGAGGGTGAGGACCTCTGGGCCTGAACAAGGGAAGATTCTCTTCAAAACCTACAGAATTTCCGTATCTTCCTTGTGGGCTCCTTTCACAGCCCCAGAGGTTCCCACCCGCAGGATTTGGCACATAGGTGTTTTTATCTTCCTCCTCTGCCGCACACTCCTAATGATCTTGCAGGAGGGGATTTAGGACAAGAAGGGAGGCTCTTGCTCTATACTAGGAAGCATTCAGCTCCTCTGTGGCTATTCAGGAAGGCAGTCCCTGACACATTGCATTCGTACAGCCACCTTGTCTCCAGGTTTATCATTAAAGGGAAGCATCGAGCATCTCCCAGCTTCTGCGACTGTGAATCCCATCAGAGCAGAGGCCGCTTTAACATGCCCCTCTTTGCCTCTAAAGAATTCATGCTATACATTGAAGGAGGTTGGAAACTGTGGGAAAATACTGTATAATTAGATGCTGGATTCTGGAGTATACAATCCATGGGAAAGGATTAGGGTTTGCACAGGCATCTCCCAGAGGCTAGAATTTGCAACACTTTATTTCTTTGAACTGAGGGAAATGGACTATGTGACTGGTCTTTCTGAAAGGGAGGGAACTGACCTCTGCAAGCTGCCCAATAATGAGTCTTTGATTTATTTTTTTTCTCCCTGTGGTTATGTGATTTCTTAAGATTGACTTGATTGCTGAACTTGAGCACCTTCTTTGACAAGCAGCCTCACAAGTTAAAAGCAGTGTGCTACAAAACAGAACTAATATGAAGATCAGGATCTGGAAAGACTGGCTGTTTCAAGTGCTGTAGCGAAACAGCAAGAAAATAAGTGTATGTGAGACCAGAAGGTCATTTATCCTGCTAGCAAATCTCATATGTGCTCACTCAGGCTTACTGGGATGTATCCTGGGGACTCAATCTAATGAGAGAAACATTAAACTTTGGCATTAACAGAATGGACTGTTTGTTGGCAAAATAAGGAATATTGTCAGGGAACAGAGACACCTGTTTTAAGTATGTTAGGAGACGAGGAACCAGGAAAGATTCAAAAGCCAGAACTTCAGAATAGTCTAGTGGGTGGGAAAGTCTCTAAAGATTATCAAATCCTCCTATTTCAATAGAAAGTTGGTTGGCAAAATATGGCTGCTTCATCGTAAATATTGTAGGCAAAAATAATAAAACCTCTTGCTTCAGCTTCAGTTTTCTAGGAATAGGTCTTATTTTGTTTCCTTCTGAGATTCTCTGTTATAAGAAATGTTGATTTAAAGAAACTGTGCAGAAGCAAGCAAACAGTAAATTTCTCAGAAATGTTTCCATTCTGTTTTTCCAAATGTTGTAGGAATCTAAAAATCTGAGATTTTTCTGTGAGACAGGATAAAAATGGAGCTGAAGATCAGTTTGGGGTTTTGGCAAACTGTATATATTCATGGGGCCAAAGAGTGAGAATAACTTGGTATCATACCAGCCAGGGCTCTTAGCAGGGAACAGACACCTGGTTTAAACATGTTAGGAGAAGAGGAACCAGGAGAAATTCAAAAGGCAGAACTTCAAAATAGTCTAGCAGATGGGAAAGTCTCTAAAGATTATCAAATCCTGCTCCTATTTCAATAAGAAGGAGAACCCTGCTCTTCAGTGTCCCTGATAAATACCTTAATTGTGGAACTAGTGTAATACATTCAGAGACTTCCCTAGCCCACTGACTTGGTGTGAAGCACATGTGTGAAAAGGTCCCCTTCCCCACTTTCCTTACGCTTTGATTCATACATTAAGTGTGATCCCAGACTTGATTTCCTTTTCCTTTCCCTTGAATTTCTATTCTTTCTGAGGGAGATACATCCCAGTGTAATTGACTATCACTTCCTCAAACCGCTGATGCAAGCCATTGCAGCACAGATCCTTGCAGGGCTTGCTGAGCCTTGAGGGGTTGGTAGTGAGGGAGTCAGCCAGAGCTGCCTTAGACAATGCTGCCTTTGAGCTGTTAGTGCTTCAGCTGTCAGCCTGACAGAGAAACAAAATGGAAATCAGTCAGGAGCATGAACCAAAGTGGGGGTGCTCCTGGTACCAGTGGAAGAGGCAACCCAGATGTCTTTGGCAGAGGATTATGGATGTCAGCTTTTGTGTTTCCTTGGTGAATGAGTCACTGTGTCTGTGCATCTTCCTTTTTTAAACATTCACAACAGCATTTTTTCCGTGTTCATATGACTACTTCCAAATACTAACTTCAGATACATCCATGTGGGCTTTTGCAAATCTGTCTGAGCCCTCTCTGCTTTCCTGGATAGAAGCCAGCTTTGACCCAGCAGACATTTAGCCATGTTAGTGTGGTCCAAAACTTGGCCTGATCTCTCTGTCAGGGTTTAAAAGCTCAAGATAAGATTTTTCTGGCTGGCTTTCCATTGTAATAGTGGGCTCTTCTGCAGATGGATCAAAATAGAGGCAGATAGAGCTTGTAGTTACTTGCAAGGTAAGTCTGACTTTATCCTATGAATTTGAATAAGAAACAACAAACTTAAACAGCATGACAGTTCCTGACTCCAGTTTTCATTGCTTCTCCTATTCTGGGGGAGCTGCTACCTTGTCAAAATATGATATGTACAAGAGAAAATCCCAAAGGGAAAATCAAAAGACATATGGGACATTCTTCATCATGTTGAATTTTGTGGTGCAAACTGGAGCTCTGAGACACCATGTACTAGAGATCAGGCCATAATACATAACCTTAATTTGAACTTTTTCGGTGTCAGTTTTCTTGTGTCAGTGTTTGAGTGCTCTGCTGAGTTGGCACTGCCGGAAGCAGGTTGTTCCTTATCAAGTGCTGGCAGGAAATGTTACACCAGAAGGGTGGACACAGAGCCCCTGGCTGCTGGGCATTTGCAATGGGAGATAATTTCCTGAGTGTCATGAGACAACGTGGTTTGTTCATCATGTAAAGGCCCAGCTCTTGGGGTATTTTCCTCTGGTTGCTAAGTCCACTGCAGAAGAGTAAAAACATATGATACTTAAAAATAGGATATATCCTGAACTGTTGCAGATGCCATCTGTTCTCAAAGAAACAACTGGCAGAAAAAAATAACCTTGGGTTGAAACCTTGCATGAAGTTGCCATTTAAAATAAGCGGGGTTGGCTTTGTTATTTTTATTTTTTGGAGGTGTGGGGAAAGGGCTGTTTGATGGCAACTGACAGAAAACAGAAATGTGGAACTAGAATGTATGTATTACAGACATGTAGAAAAGTCATGTTGCGAAGACCTGTTAAATAGAAAACTCAGAGATCAAAAATCACAGTGATACTGGAAGGGACCCATGTACTGTTTTAAATGAGCTCATGCAGAAGACTGCAGTAAGGTGTCTGCCCACTACCAGAAGGTGGTTTCTAGGGAAAATGTCTGCCTTACTAGTCATAAGCAAGTAAGACCTATTTTCTAGTTGGGCTCAGTTCTCTGGTGAAAGGTATGGCTTCCTTACCCATTCAAATTCCATCCAGTTTGTCAGCAAGGGGTGGATCAGTAGCCATGGGAATACTGACTCCATCCTCGTATGCTGTTCCCTCAAGTCACACCCAGAGCCCGTGGAACGTGAGCAAAGTCTCTTTGGGCTTTGGCTGTTCCCAGCAGTCAGCACTGTTTCTTCTGGTCCTGCTGGGGTGTGATTACGTGATTGAAAAGAATTGGGTTTTCACACAGTGACAAGTTGCTTTTCCCCAAAGAGCTGCAGTCAGTAGCCATGCCACCTGCCCCAAGTCTGATGAAAAATCCCAAGAGCCCATTAGTGGACTTGGTCACTTGTGCTGTTTTGGATATCGTTCTGAGAAGTCAGGTGGGATACCTTTATCATATTCCCATGATTTTCTTTGGTATTCATACAGTCTGAAGGCCAACAACCAGTTACTGAGCTGAGGAGCAGCCCACCTGCCTCCTTTTACACGAGCTGATGGCTTCAGAGCATCTGTGGGCTACATGCAGGTGTGGTAGCATGTGCAATTGGCATGCCGCAGTTGAGAGTCTTATACAGATTAAAGGTCTGAAAACAGCATGCCTGCATTTCAGTGAATTTACTCCTGTTCTACACTAATGAGAAAAGCAGCAGACTTGTACCCAAGACACGTGCCAAGAAACTGTACGCAAAAGAATGAAACGGCATGATGTTCTCTCAAACACGAGAGTCATGTTCCAAGGGTGTGTCCTAATCCTGTCAACCTCACTGTTTTTGCTAATCCCAAGTGGCACATCTTGATGAGGTAAAAAAAGGGTGTTTTAAAGAATGGGGTTGATAGTGATATTTCTGACTCTGTTCTTTTTTTGCATCTCTCAGCCCAGGAATAGCTGCAGTGATGTAATGTTGCTATTTAGAATTTTTTCAAAGCATGTTTTGAGTTTGGTGTCTGTGGGATTGATAATTTTGCTTTGGAAATGAGTGCACCTAAGGTAAAAGGCTGTGCACATGCATTTTCAGGCTCTGTCAGTCTACCTGAATTTGATCTGCCATACTTCCAATCCTCTTATCTCCAGTCTGAACATCAGAAGATTTGAATGATACTAGCTTGTGCTCAGCCTTTATGACAAGCAGCTGAGGGATGGGACAAATCTACTGAACACATTATCTTCTGTGTGGGGCAATAAGTCAGTAATCTGTTTGCCAGTGTTAGGCCCTACTAGACCTAACTCCTGAGATTAAGACCTTTCAGTACTTGCCTCATGGAATGAGAGATTGTCTTGTGATGTGTTGCTGCAGCATGTTTCTGCATTCTGGAGATAGACTTTAACGTGCTGCAGCAAAACCTGGCTGCATTGCCCTGCAGTAAAGTGAAAAACCACTGCGGCCTCCGAGGTAAAACTCCATGGAAGCATGGGGAGTGATGTGCCTGGAATACTTCACAGTGGGTGGGAGAGCAAGATTCTGATTTCATAAGTGACAACACGACAAAACTCTCAGTTTTGCAGGAACTATTTCTCCACCAGCCCTCAAAGTATTTTCATACTGAAACAGTGCAGCTTACTTACCAGCCCAAGGAGAGAGGTAACACTGAGCCCTGTTTAAGACAAAATATACTGTTCTTGCAACACAGCTCATATTTCTAGATTTGAGCCTTGCATGTGGGTCAACTATAGATAATGTTTTAATAATCTAGCAGTATTTCAAAACCACTCTGCTTTTGTTTATAAGCTTTTCCATTCCTTGGCAATGACAGTCTTGGTCTCCCATGGCAGAAGTTCGATATCTCTGAAGTTGAAGTAAAATCTTCTGCACTTGGAAATATTAGATCAGCCCTTTTTTTTTTTTTCCCCCTCCTAGCTGTCAATCTTAATGCACTTTTTAAAGCATTCTGCTTCTTTAAGATACAGCTAAAGTTGTGGGTAGTGAGTATGTAACAGGTGAGTATGTAACAGCGTGTGTATATTTACTGTACATATATGTGTTCATGAGAGGCCTGAACTGAAAACTAAATTCTGCTATCATCTAAATTTAACAGAAGTTTAACCCTGCTCCCAGGTTTAGATCTAGCTGTGAAGTTTGTAGTTTTGTTGATTTTTATAATAGGTTAAATGAAAACTCAGTTTTTAGGCAATACTACATTTTGGCCCAAAATTTATGAGTTGGCTTACGGTACATTCCCACATGGATTTCTATGTATCCTATCACATTCTCTTCTGTGACTTCCACCTCATATTTGCCATGCTGCCTAATATTTAAATTAGTTCATTAGATACGTCCTTATTTTAAGAATATAAACTGCATTTTTCAGGCTATGGACCAACATGTAAAAACCATCTGTGATATCAGTTGCTCAACTTATGCTCTCAGAGAAGCCTACGTTACTTCAGGCGAGTGCTCCGCACTTACAGAAAATGAAGATGGTCATTAAGTACTTCAATTCACTTTTGAATATTTCAGCTGAGACTGTATCATTATAGCTTGTGTTGCATCTAACCCTGTGGGCTCTATTGTAAACATGGCAGGGTCAAGTTCTTCTGTCATTCATCCTAGTTACCTGTGAGCCTGAATGTGGAGTTAGGTAACTGATTTTGAGCACATAACCTTGAAAACAGGTTCTGAAAATGGTGAGTAACAACAAAATGAAAATCCACAGCTCGATGCTTAGGCAAAATGTCCCTTTAGCAGTTCAGGTTGATGTGATTACCAGAAAAGGTAAGTTTTTCTGGAAGTATTTTTATACATATATATATATATACTTTTTCCAGAAGTATTTATTCCAGATACGTTTTTGTTATCCCTCTCTCCTGCTTGGCTGACTGCAATACATCTTTGCTCTTCTGTATGTAAATAAGCTGAATTGCGAAATAAACTGATAGTGAAATAGGAATTCTGTTCTGCCATCAGAATGGTCTTTAAAAAGATAAGAATATTTCTGACTATAGAAAAATGTTTATTTCTAGGTTGGATTTTGTAAACCACACTGGTATGGCCATGCTGTTGTCCATCTAAAATTGTTTCATTGTAAAATGCAGCAGAACTGACATAGAAGTGAAGGAGGAAATGCATGTCACACAAAAATTCTGTATTTACAAAGTGACCTTCTGCACTGCAGGGGCATTTTAAAGAGGAATATGAAGGCTGATAAACCTTAGTTGTAAAGCTCTTCAGAATTTTAGCCCTTTAAAATGTATTTGATGGTCAGTACCTAATGCCATGTTGGAACAAGAAAGGACTCCTCAACACAGCAACAACAGCTTGAAATAAAAGATCTCTGATGCTTTCTCATTTCATGCTCATTCTGCCCTCAGCCACTGGAAGTGGTGGGCATCTTGATTTAAGCACTGAAATAGACAAGTTTTCTGCAGGTCACTGGGAATTTCTACTCTTCATTTAGTCAGAGAGAAAAAAATTAAACATACACTACTACCCCCCACACCTGGGCTGTGAGCTTTTTAGACTAATGCTTAGATGTAACCCTTGAATAATGTAACCCTACATTCAGGTTCTTCAGTTGTGTCTTTTTTTTTTCTCCCCAGAATTTGAGGACTTCAGACTTCTTCAAGAATTCCGAATGGTTTGGAGTGGTTGGAGCAAAAGCAATTGCTTATATTGCATAAATAAATTTGGGCTGACAGCCACACCTTCTCTGCACACGCTCTGAAAGCTATGTATATTCCCTACTGCTCCAAGTCCCGCCAGCATGGACCATGGACATTGAAAAGTTTAAGTCTATGATAGTCTGTGTACAAGTGCTCTTCTGCATATCCCAGTTAACACCTGTGGCTTGGGTCTGTCTTGCAAAGCTGCTGTCAGCCACTCAGAGTGACCCATTCTTCCAGTAAAGATTTTAGATGCCCAGAAGATGTCTTTTGTTGTCAACTGTGGCTTATTGCAACTCTGCAGAATTCCAGTATCTTTGTGCAAGACTGTATTGGCCATTACAGTTTGTGTAAGACACACTGAATAATACTGTACAAACCATCATTTGGTCATGTACAGACTTGGCTATTCACTGAACTTTGCTCAGCCATCTATTTCCATCAGTTCCTTCCTCAGGTCATGGCTTTGGTTGAGCAAGACTCCAGGCTCACTTCTGTACTTCTATCTTTTCCTAGAAATACCTGTACCCACATTTGATTAGTTTGTTGTCAGCATTCTCTGATTTGTTGTTAGTGTCTTGTTAAGTGAGACACCAACGGTTTTGGGGCCAGTTTGCTGATAGAGTACAAAATTTACACATTAATGTGAAGCAGCTCTATGTCAGGACTGGGATGGTCCCTGCACTTCAAGTTAATATAGTTGGTTTGTATTTTCATAGAACTGTCGGTTGGAAATTTTCACGAGCCTTACTTGGTTTAGTTCTTACTTGCTACATTTTTTTTGTGTTTTGGTTTTGGATCACCTTAAAAATTCTCTTTTCATACTAGGTTCCCAGCTTACCTAAATATGTGAGTATATCAGCATCCATAATAAAATACAAAGACCTTATTAACACACCTTTCTTTATCAAATAGTGGTGCTTACATGCATATTATAGTCTAAACTTTTGGAAGTTTCCAAGTAATTGTTCAATGAAGATACAGGACAACAAATGTAATTTTTGATTGTTGAATTTTAAATGGTTTTTGCCATGTTTTACATCTCTTGACACTTATTTAGACTAAGGCTTTTAAGAGCTTTTCTTTTTTCCAGCTGTTAAAATAGACCAATCCAGTGTTTATCAAGATGTCTCAATTAAGATTTTAGTGTATTGTTATTGGCAGGTCAAAGTACAATTTTTTTCACATGTTTTAAGTGCAGTGGTTTCTCTACAGGCAGTTTTTCTACACATTCTTGCAAAAGCTGTGACACAACAGTGTTGCCTGGCTACCTGGTTACTGCAGGCATGGACTACTGGACTAGTGGAGAAGATGGAGGAGGCAACATTCTTGAGTGCTGTCCCATCCTCAGCAAGTGGCTCCAGAAAACAGTACCCAGCCTTTGCTAGCAAAGTGCTCATCTTTGAGGTGGGTGGGGAGGGACCTAAATGCATGTGGAAATAGAGGTACCAGAGTGCTAGGTCAAGGGGAAACAACCTTCAGAGAAATGGAGGAGTTGGTGGAGCACTGCATATATTTTTGAGGAGCCCTGCAGGGATGGGATCTTCCCCACTGTTACTTCTGTATTTCCAAGGCCATCCCCATGGGGAAAGGGGTGAGGTCTGAACGATGAAGTAACTCAGCATTGTTACTGGTTTGATTCCCACCTTAACGCTCCCTGTGAAAAACTACACCTCCTGACAATAAATCAGCCCCTGCCTGAAGCCTTTGACTTTGAGGTAAAGCGAAACTTAGAAGTTCGGTGTGTACTTGCACAGGTAAGAGAAGGGCTGGTGGGTAATCACAGTCTGTGTGATGAAATGAGTTCAAAAAAGATTACTGCAAAGAGTCTGACTTTGAACAGGTCTGACATGTCTCTCAAGTAGGATATTAAGGTGACAGACAGTTTGACCACAAATATTTTCTCACTGATATTTTGGATCAGGTGCATTGATTAATCATGAATGAGAACCAGAAAACATTGTTTAGAAGATCATATGTGTACTTAGAGGAAAAGAGCCAAAATCTCTCCCACCTTAGGACAACAGCTTTATTTTGAAGTTACCCAAGTACAGCTCTGTGTAACCTGAAACATCAGTCTCTTTTGGCTAATCTTGCAGAATTAGATACCTTCTGAGGGCAAAATAATGGCTATATGGTTTGGTTTTATGAAGAAAAAGTTGGCAGTTTTAATAGATAGGTATGCTTGTTACAACCCTACCTGTATGTCAGTGAGAACTCAAAAGCACTTACCTTTCTTATCTTTTAGATGGTCCTGAGACAAGGGAAAAAAGACTTCCATCAAGCATTTTCATAGCTCTCGGATCTGAGGTCAATAATGTTCCTATCTTTATTTACTGTGACATAATGGTATAAAGCCATTCCAGCTTTGAGTGTAAAAATGAGGAGCCTGAGAACTGTGCTTTATCATTTGTCTCCCTGGCAGGCCAGGGCTGGGTTTCCCTGTGCTCTGGGAGGATGCTCACAGAGTGATTTTCATAGCCTTGCTGCAGTGTTCTGTCTCAGCTGGCAGAGCAACATGTTGCCACAGGTCTGAATATTTCCACGTACACTTTGCTTCTCAGCCTGTGCATTCATTTATGCATGCAGAGGAACTGTGGCCAAATGCTGTGCACGAGGTGGGCATGGGGGCTGTCTGGGAGACCATGGAGCAAGGCGAGCAGGAGCCTGGTCATGGCTCTGACTGCGTGCCAAAAAGTCAAGCTTCTCTTGAATTTAGATATGCGGCTAATAAATGAATAGTGCCTAGAAAGCAGCTCTGTGGAAAGGGACCTGGGGGTCCTGATGGACAGCAAGCTCAATGAGTGAACATTGTACAGCTGTGGCAAAGAAAGCCAACAGGATGCTGGGTTGCATCAACAAGGGCATCACCAGCAGAGGTAAACAAGTCATTATCCCACTCATTGCTTGTCAGGAATACTGTGTTCAGTTTTCGTTCCTGCTATGCAAAAAGATGTGGACAGGCTGGAGTGGGTCCAGAGATGGGCCACAAAGATGATCAAATGACTGGGAAGCCATGAGAGAAGAGGCTGAGAGAGCTGGGTTTGTTCAGCCTTGAGAAAAAAAAGGTATTTAAAGTTTTTAAAGGGTGGCTACGAGGAAGATGGAGACTCCCTTTTTACAAGGAGTCACATGGAAAAGATGAGGCATAATAGGTATGCATTACCCCTGGGGAGATTCCAACTGGACACAGGAAGAAAATTTTTTACAATGAGAACATTCAGCCATTGGAATAATCTCCCCAAGGAAGTGATGGACTCCTCAATATTAGACACTTCTAAGATTCAGCTGGACAGGGTACCGCGTTATCTTGTCTGCACTGTGCTTTTGCCAAGAAAGATTGAACCAATGATCCTTGAGGTCCCTTACAGCCTTGTGACAAGTAGTGGCCAGTTTTCTGCATTACCTTACTTTTCACCTTTTAGTCTTTGGCTGTGGTGTGTGCTGCATGCTGCTGGTATCAAGGACCATGAGTAAAGCGGAGGTCAGTCTCTCAGCTACTTGTAGTTTAAATGCAGGATGGAGAGAGAGAAATGCATCTTTTGAAATACCTTAGCTGCTTCATGGGCAGGCTGCCTGAAATCTGCGAATTTACCTTGCTAAACATACATGGAATGTGACACTTAGCTAAAATGAAGACTCCTCTTTCTCCTCCCCTGGAAACCTCTTCAAATCTCAGCACACCCACACACTGAAGGTCAGGCTCATTTGATGTGTACCCAAGATCTCCCTGGGTGGTACAACACCCTGCCTCTACACAGCTTTCCTCTTAATCTGCTTTGCTAGGCTTTTTTGCAGTGAGGTTATTGCAGTTTCTCAGAAGCACTTTACACTCTTTCTGTGAGAAAAAGGGTGAATTTCTAAAAACTAGATACTCTCTGTCTTTCTAAACAAACATGGGGTTTGTCTTAATGTAAATCCGTTGCCTTTGCTGAAGTATTTGTTGATATGCTAGATGTGCCAAAGAGAGATTTTCCTTTATGAAACATTCTGTCTTCTAATTCTTTCCCTTATGGTAAGCCTCAAGTCCTGCTCAAATTCCCATTTTGGTTATCCAGCCCACTTTCAGCATAATGCTGAAATAGAGTGAAGGCAAATTATGTTATAGTTGTCATAACGGAGGATGCTATTAGCATAGTAATAATTGAATGATCCCTAGTTAGTGAAGTCAATACATTCAGGGCTGAATTGTAGTATCTCTAGATAATACTTTCAAAAAGTGGATGGAGGACCAGGAAATGCCTTTATTTGTGGGAATTTCTTGCTAATTCTCTTTACTGGAGGAGAATGATGTTAGCACCTGATGTTTTGGCTCAGTTTCATGGCTTGCTTCTCCACAGTGCTATCTCTCTGCTGGGGTCTGTTTTGGCACTACTAGCTGAGATAAACTGCATCACAGAAAAAGGAAAAGAAAAATGTGGCTAGGGAACTTTGAAAATGCATCAAGTCTTTAAAGTGAGTAAATCATGGAGAAGGAAGAGTTATAGAAGATGGAAATAAGCAAAATGGAAAAAGATTAGGTGTTTTATGTTATACCTATGGTCCACCAGATTTTTACCACATCAGTTTGTCTCCCTTAGTCCTTCACGAATCAGAATAAAGTTCAGCCAATGACTTGAAGCCTTAAGAAGAGCCTACTACAATGAAGCCAAAGTGACAAACGTGAAGAAAAGAGGGATTACTGTCCTTCAGTATATCAGGATTTTCTTTGTATCCATATCTACTTTAGGTCGCACCACTCTCAAGCCCAGGTGTCATTCTCAAGGCGTCTAATTACTAGGAACTGGTGATCTGAATTTCATTTATATCTTTGAGTCATATCTGTACTTAGACTAATTGAATATTTAAATGTTATTGATGGATAAAAAAAGTGTTTTTCTTTTCAGTGTCTTCTGTTCACTTGCAATGGTGATACTTCTTACAGGGGCAAAGGAGAAACCAATGTCCCTTATGCTTTTCCTCTGATAAAGAATGGCTTGTTGGACTACAGTACTTGTGACGGAGACTCATGGTAAAGTTCCTGTTCTGCTGCTCTCATGTCTTGGATGAGTTCTCTGAAAATCAGCAAATAACTGTCGCTTTAGAAGTCAAGAAATCTCAGAGAAACCTTGATTATGAGTTTGTCAGAGCTGTCGTTTCCCTGAAAGAGATTCTGATGACCAATTCAGTATATTCTAATAACAGAGCTTGCTCTGGAGAAATTTTTGGTGATCTCATATGAATAGCTTGCATAAAGAGTTCTGGTCATAATGCAAGTGGAATGCAAGTTAGTTCCAGGGGATGAGAGACATGAAGATGGATTGCAGCGCTTCTGGAACAAGTTAGAGGCAAATGCACTGTTCTTGTTCCAAAGCAGACTTTTGCAATCCCAGCATTTACTGACCTGTGAAGACAAATAACAATTACTATCCTTCTCATACTCTTATTCCACCATGGCAGCATATCTGTAAGTAATAAAAACTATGGAAGGTCTGAGTATATCTCCAAACAATTATCATGCAGCATTGCCTTATCCAATAGCCACTATTCAGTGGTGGCTAGTTTCTAATTCAAGTCTCAGATCTTTTAAAGATCTTGGCATCATTGAAGATGAAGGGTATAAATAATTTTGAGAGAAGCAGATTTGAAACAGAGACATTTTCTCTGAGGAGACAAATTTAGAAACCCATTTATTGCCATTTATCAATTTTACATCTGAGATGCCTCAGCATATTCTGTTCAAATTTCTCTTCATGTATGAAGTCTAACAAGAGCATTTCTTGTTTTTCCAGAAAGTTGTAACTATCTAGGGAAGCACCATTAGGTCAGTTCTTAGTCTGATAATAAGATAATAGCCCGAAGTCCCAATTCTGACCACTGAAGTGCTTCTTCAAAAGCCCCTTTTGTATAGTGCTGGCTGTAATGGCAGTAACAACCCCACTTGCAGGTCCACGTGAGGAAAATATGTTTATGTAATAGGTCAGATTGGTGTTATCTTTCTCACATCTCATGTAAATACTTATTAAACCAATAGTCAAGGGGTGAATTTATTATTATGGTCTGTTACTAAGAAACTCCAGATGATTCATACAAATGGCGCTTGCTAAGTCCAGCCTTGTAGGGAGAAATCTTTGGTTGAGCAGATGATACTGTGTTAATGGAAACAGTTGTCTCTAAAGAAATTGCATCTCTTGGCACTTTAGTGAAGAAAATAGCAGGCTTCAAAGATTAGGCAAAAAATGCAACCATCACAATGCACAAGAATGCATTGCTTTATATCACAGTGCTGCACAGCTGGATAAAAATTGCTTCAATGGTTTGCTGGAAGAAAAAACCCAGACCTCTACAACCTCTTCTGGTCAATTATCATTTTTATAAATCTCAGATAGGCAGAAAGGTTGTTTAGCTCTAAAAGCTGTAAGAAAACAAGCGGGTTGTGAGCAGATGTGGCCGGGGTTTTTGGAATTCTGTGGAAACACTTATGTCTTAAATAATAATTTTGAAGCAACATGTGTCAAGTCCCCTTAGGCAGCACCCCATTACTAACTCAATAAATGTATTACTGGTGCTGCTAAGCCTCTCCAGATCACAGGTACCTTTGTGTACGTCTGTTTTGAGTGTTGAATGTGCAACATTAACCATAGCTGTAGCCATAATAGGCTTTCCTATTACAACTCTTACTAGCACCATGCGATTCAAAAGTCATATTAGTCTTTTTTCAGAAGCCATTGTACTTCCAAGAGCCAATGTAGCCCTTGTCTAAAAGGTTGAGCTCAGCTAGGTTACATGTGGGACTAGGTGTTGCTGGTGCTAGCATAGGCAGAAAGTCTCCATACCTTCTCACATCCTCCCTCTTAAACTAACTCTCACACCACCTGCTACCCTGGCTTCTGACCGGGTAGCTTTCTTGGTGACTCTGTTTCATTAACTTAGATTCTCATTTTTTTGCAGATTCCAGGTATTTTCCTAAAATGCCTTCCTTGATATAGTATGTCACTGCTTTCCTTTGTGCGAATCCATACTCGGTTCTAACGTGCCACATGTCAGAGCCCTTTGCTCTCTGCTGCTTAGTTGAAACTGAGCAGTGTGTGTGCCATAGGCTTTAATATTCTTGCTATTACAGGGTAGAATTTTAATTTGGCATAGCCTACCTTACATTAAGGAGCCATTTAGAGTGATGGCCAGCCTAAGGAATCTTACAAAGAATTTGAAAAAGCATTTGAGAGGGTGAAAGTGAAAATACCTCATGCTCTTCTGTGCAATGTGCTGAACTATACCTTTTTTTTTAATTAAAAGGAGAAGATGTTATTTTGAAATGTTTTCTTTGGTATCATCATGTATTTGTATTGAGAATCAGTAAAAAAAAAAAGACTTCCTTATAAAAATTTTTAATTTGAAAAATTATTCAAAATCACATTTTCCCTTGCCTTTTCCCTGCTCAATCCTCTTTATACATACATGCATACATACATATGAAAAGAGGAAATGGAAAAATAAGCTTAATTTGAAGGAACGATGCCTATTTGAAAGGATCTCTAAATAAGAACTGATAAAAAGGAGAATTTCACTTTGTTGATTTGAGTTCTGTTTGTGAGAATGCAAAAGGAAATATTTTTACAGTTTAGAAGTTTTTGCGAAAGCTTGTTTATACTAATTCTGAAGGACCGGGTAATGCTAATTGGGCAATATTTCTGGAAAATTGAGCAGTTGAAGGGATAAAAATGTTTGCTGTCTTTGGGTTTTTGCTGTTACTTTGCTTAGAGATTGCTATATAATATTCAGTTACCTTCAAAAGGCCTCACAATCTTTATCAATTGCTCAACTATTGTATTAATTATTTATTTTGTCAAAAGTTATTTGTTATCCAGTATCTTACCTAAATAGTATCTGGTCTTATTAGGAAACAGAGCAAAACAGAAATATAAAACTTATGACCTGGGTTTCTTAGGAACTGAAATATTAACTCCACAGGGAATTCTGTTATTTCCAATGCATTTGTTTGAACTTCAAAAGAAAAGCTAAATATTATGTATTTCTTGGAAAAACAAAAATTGCTTGGATTTCAAGAAAAGGATACGAATATATTTAGATATGACATCCTTTTTTTTTTTACTGTGTTTTTATTCATTCTACATGTATTTACTTTAAAGTTATACCAAGGTATCAGTAGCATTAGATGTATGGCAATGGAATGTCCTGAATTAGGCTCTTTGAGATCCAAATTGTGTATTCACTTCTTCAGTGCGCTTTTTATCAGGATGAGGGTGTATAGACATAGCCTGGATTGGGACTTGGTCTCACAGGAATCAGAGGTGGGAAAAGGATCTTCCGCAGACTAATGACATCAGGGAAAAATATGTGGCTTGTAGCAGAGCAGCAAGCAGATAGCCACTGCTCCAAAGATCAAGAAGGGATTTCTGACACACTTATGGACTCATAATACGGAATTTAAAATGGCATGTTCATCCTGAAGCAAGAGAGAGGAGTTTTGGTAGTAGGCTAAAGAAATACTCCCGCTTTTCCTGCTGTAGAGTACCTGTAAATCAGCTCTTCCTTATTTCTATGTGTCTTTTGAAATTTCTCTGTTCAGATCATACAGTGGATGGAAAATCACAGGAGTGCCTGAAACCCTCCAGAGGAGACTGAGTGATTCAAAGGATCTTCTTAGACACTGATGGGAAATGGAGATCCAGACTTCAGGTGTAATCTGGTGAGGAGTTTGTTGCCAGCAAGACGTCCTTTGAGGTAGCTGCAGCTCAAAAGATTGCTGAAATGAGCAGAGCTGGAGTTTGACTGGAAGCCAAGAAAAAGAGTGGCTTAGGTCAGTTAATCTACCTCATTGCACATGGGGGATCTATGATATGACACTGTCTTTGCCTGCTCTGAAATAGTGTACTTGAAGGGATACAGACTTCAAATGTATCCTTGCCTGAATGGTGCCTGTTAGGGCTTGCTAGACACCACTGATGCAGGACTCAGGAAAACTGCCCCAGGGAAACATTGGAACTGGTGAGAGAAATACTCATGTAGTAGTCTGTGGGGCTCACAGAAGGAGTCTTTGGGGAGAAATAGGAAAAGTATGGAAACATTTCATATGAAGCATGAAGACCAAGCTCTTCAAAGGTGTGAAACATCTTCTGTACAAGCAGCAGCTGAAGAGAGCTGGACTCTTCATCCTGTCAGTGGTGGAATGCCATGACAGACGCTGATAACATTCTGAGTCTGAGCTGCTTGGTGACTTGAAGTTGACTTCCAATTTTGCTGTTACTCTTAGTCAGTATTTAGACACACCAAAACCTGAGCAAACCTCCTGTGCTTTACACACAGCTTTCTTGACATGTCTCAGACACAGCTGAGGATACTCATTTTTAAAGACATAGGAGGGGATGCGGGAAGCAGAAATACTCAAAACTAAATGGATAATGGAGCTTGGAATAAGAAGCATTCAAAGGGGTGAACTGAAATCATGGGAAACATGCTCACCATCACCTCTCCATTCTGAAGAGAATTTCAATGCCTAAGTGGTGATATTTCAGTACTCTGCTGATATGATCAAAGCAAACAGAGAAAACTGTAACTATTGTAAGAGGAATTTTTGCTTGAGTTTTTTACAAAAACAAACCCTGCAAACACCTCTCTCTTTCTTGGAAATGATCCCTACTTTCATCACACACGCACTCTCGCACCTATCCACAGTCTCTTTCCCCCACACCCTAAAGGGCAAAGAACTCAATGAATGATGAAGAAATTAAGAAGTCTTAGTCCAGCTGCACAAGAGGATATTAGCTGATGTCAAAGTTCTTGTTTGGCATCCCAGGAAGGGTAGGGGGTTGGTGCACTTCTGGAAGATACCTCTGTGTTTTCCCTTTAACTGTCCCTGAGTTCTGAGAACTCTTGTGTAATTGCTCATTTCACAAATCTGTAGCTCTACCAGAAAATTTTGTTCCCCTGAGGTCAAGATTCAGTTGTGTTGTGTCATCACAGGCACAGCTACAGGCTGGGTGGAGGAGAGATTCAGAGCAGCCCTATGGAGAAGGACTTGGGGGTGTTGGTTGATGAGAAAATGAACATGAGCTGACAGTGAGCGCTCGCAGCCCAGAAAGCCAACTGTATCCTGGGCTGCATCCAAAGGAGCGTGACCAGCAGGTCGAGGGAGGTGATCCTGCCCCTCTACTCTGCTCTCCTGAGACCTCGCTTGGAGTACTGTGTGCAGTTCTGGTGTCCTCAACATAAAAAGGACATGGAACTGTTGGAACAAGTCCAAAGGATGATGAGGGGACTGGAGCACCTCCCGTAGGAAGATAGGCTGAGAAAGTTGGGGCTGTTGAGCCTGGAGAAGAGAAGGCTGCATGGAGACCTCATAGCAGCCTTCCAGTATCTGAAGGAGGCCTATAGGGATGCTGGAGATGGACTCTTCATGAGGGACTGTAGTGAGAGGACAAGGGGTAATGGGTTCAAACTTAAACAGGGGAAGTTTAGACTGGATATAAGGAGGAAGTTCTTTACTGTAAGGGTGTTGAGGCACTAGGAATGGGTTGCCCAGGGAAGTTGTGAATGCTCCATCCCTGGTGGTGTTCAAGGCTGGGTTGGACAGAGCCTTGGGTGACATGGTTTAGCATGAGGTGTCCCTGGCCATGGCAGGGGATTGGAACTAGATGATCTTAAGGTCCTTTCCAACCATAAATATTCTATGATTCTGTCATCTGAAGCCTGTTCTGGCTCTGGCAGGCTGGCTACCTGGCTTCAATGAAGGTGAACTCTGTGAACTCCAGTCCAAATCTGAAGATACAAGCAAAAAATTCACGGTGGTGAAGTTTGATCACTTGGAATACAAATCTGACATTGTAAATAGATGCCTGTAGTTTCATCTACAGATTTTGGAAATGTGATAGAAATTTCCTATATAATTTCATCTGATTCATAATGGTTGCTGCTGTGATAACCAGGTTTGCAGTGGATCTGCTGGATTTGTTGATCCCCTGAGCAATAAACCTTGCAGTGAAACAAGCAAAAGGCAGAAGGATTCTAATGGAATTTCCACTTAGAAAATTTCATTTGACAGTAAACCAGGAAGACGCGCACAGCTATGGGGAACCTGATCTTACAGACTTCTCTCATTCACTCCCATTTACTGCTGCTGATTTTCCTGACCTTGCATCTCAGTAAATAATCTACATTGGGCAACATTTCAATTCTCTTTTTGGCGCTGTATTTGTAGGTCTCTTCTGGGCATTGCAGTCCTTCTGAAGAGTTGGCTGTGTGAGAAGCAACGGAAGAGTGTCTGTCCGTGGCCCTGGAGCTGTTGGGTTCTCTGTACTTTTTCCTTGGTGGCCCCAATTAGGGGATATGACAGCTGTTTTTTTTAATCATGTGTGCAACAAGGTCTTGTAGACTTATGGAATAGGCAGCATCCATTGAGATAGGAAGGTGACTGTCTTTGGGTGTTCTGCTCAGGGTGCCCTGAGCTCCTGAGGCACTGCGAGCAGCACTATCACCTAGGCATTTCTCAGGAGGACTCTGAAAGAGAAACCAAGACATGGCCACTGTGTGTTTAGTTACGAGCTGTGCATTCATATGTGATCTATATGGGAAGAGTATTGATGCTGGAGTACTTTTATCCTGTGGGTGTCTGTGCATGTAAACATGCTCAGTCACTTTGGGACTGCATGGTACTGTGTCTGGTGTAGGATTATGTGTATTACTTGGGCTGTGGTTTTGCCAGTTGTACAGTTTACAAGCTACATGGATTTTCCTAGAACATAACTCAGTGGAAGTAATCGAGAACTATTTTAGACAGATTTGGAAAATACGCAGGAACTTGTTTTACCTGTTCATAACGACAAATGCTTTAGTTAGAAGTCCTAATTTTTAGACTGAAAAAGTGACCATAAAATCCCAGAAAAATTTAAATAACCTCATGGTACTATATTGAAGCCTCAAGATTTCAACTAAGTCCTTTCTGCTCCCTGCAAGACCTGAAATTTCCCTGTATCCTTTGCCACAGAGTACTTATTTCGGTGTTGGTAGGATGGGAGAAGAGGAAACTGAAAAAACTACCAATTATTTGGCTTTAGGGTAGGCAGCTCATTTAGAGCAAAAAGGAGGGAAGCTTTACTGAGTTGATTTATAAACTGCTATTACTTGGATTTACCTGTAGAATTGTGATGTGTTATCCTATAAATCACAGAGAGATGGATGACTAGACAGAGGAGAGGGGAAGCCGCAGGATTGATTCAGGTATTAAAAATCTTCTATTTATTGTGTTGTGATCCCAGCTAACGGTATGGACATCGTTTTCACATGGTAGCAAGGATCATGTAGTATACAACTAAAGAGTTCAGTTCTGCAAGGTACTGTTACTGGCCATTTTCCTCTCTGGTTTACAAACATTTGCCCAAGAAATGGAAGTAAAGCTCTATGAAGTGAATTCCTTTTATCTGCTGGGAAATATTTTAAGAAAATATGTTTGGGGCAAATGCTGTTCTAAATCTCACTGGGTTACTTTCTTCTTTAGTGAGATGACTTGGTTAGCTTCCTGGGTTTTCTTAATCAATATAGTGGTTATGGTTGGTGTGAAGGAAGGGTCTTATGTTTAACAATTTGTTCTGGCAAAGCTCAGATCAATACATTGAGTTCTCTCTTTTTTATTTTTATTTAATTTCATATAGGCTGCTTCTTTTCCAGGGTTGGCAATTTCCTCCACAACCTTTCTGTCTAGAAGTCTTTAAAACTGACATGAATTTGTCTGTCACAACATTTGACTTAATATTGATGTTGTGACTTGGAATGAAAGCTCCTGAAGAGGGCAAGATGAGGTGTCCAGCTTTTATTTGATGTGCATCCTCTTTTAGCCTGTAAGACTCAGCTCTAGTAAATTGCATGGATTCAGGATTGAGGCCAGCCTATCAGGAAAGCTGCAACCTTCCTGCACATCTTTATCACCTCAAAGAACACTCATGAGGAGACACAGGTAGAGCATGTGACCTAGATTTTGCTGCCTTTTGGTGAAAAGTGTGTGTCTGACTGCTATTTCTAAGTTCATAATACTTTGGTTTTCATTAAATAATAGTCTGAATTGTGTTACAAAAAAATCCCTTTTCCTGATGCCTGCTTGTATATCTCCCTGATGGAAAACTTTCTGTTGCAGTATTCATGTGACAAATTGAAATGTTTTACAGAAACATATATTGACTCTATTGACATTTTCATTTCAGATATATTCCATTCATTTATGTAAAAGTCAAAAACGTAATGACTTTATCCAAACAGTCCTTTGGAGCTTTCAAAAAAAAATATTCAAATGAAATATTTACAGGGGATTTTGTTTCATGAAATATTTGGAATTTTTGACTTTGAGAAGTTATTTAAAAAGTTTCGTGGTGGTTTCTTTTGTTTGGTGTTTGCTTTTGTGTTTTGTTTTGTTTTTTCTTGAATGAAATCTAGGCCCTGAGACAAAATGTAAGCATTGAGAGCTTTTGTGGGGGTGTTCACCATGAAGAACAACTCTAGTTTTCAGAGGTTGCCCTGCATGTAAGCAGATGTCAGAAACTGGCAAACATTTGCCCATTACCTTCACAGGTAAACCTCAGGCTGGGCTTCTTCCTGTGTTTCTGAAATGGACTCTGTTGGAAGAAGAGCCAAAGGACTCTGCTTCTCTTCCTGTTTTTATCTCCTACTGGTTTTGTCATGAGGATCCTTTTGTGTGAGGATCTTCCATGCAGATTCCACTGCTTTGCTATGACTTGATGTCTCAGGAAGATCACGACAGGTCCCAGATGTAGGACGCTGCTCATCTTGTGCCTTCTGTGTCCAACCTAAATCGAACAATGCTCAGTCAAGTGAGAGGCTGCACATCTTCCTTGACAACAAGTCCTACTTATAAACACAAAAGAATTAATCTGAGGACCAGCACCCGACCAAAGAATGCCTGTAGTTTCATCCATGTGAGAATCTGAGTTGGCTAGACAAGCTGATGAGATTTTAAATGAATTAAATAAGCACAGTAATGATTGTTATATTTTAGCTTCTGAAAGAAATAAAGGGAAGAATTAGGTGCAAGAATCAACAGTTTTAAAGTGTTTATAGTCTAAAAGAGCACAGCCATTTGTGTGCTTAAAGGAACTGGAAACTTGTATGTTTGCTGATATTCCAAGTATCTCTCTGAGGATGAAAAATACTTCACTAGAATGGACCCTGATCCTTGGCTGTCACTGACTTCACTAGAAGCAGGTTTGGGCCTGTGATCTGGAACAATATGCAAGGTGGGCTTTTAATGCATGGTGGTCTTTTAAGCCAGGGATAAATGGAATATTCATGAATTTCTTAGTTTTTCTTCTTTTTCTTTCCCCCCCAGCCCCCCCAACAGACTCTCTCTCCAAATCTTTGGCAGTATTAAGAGCCCACTAAGGGCTGGTTCTCTTTCAAGTCTTCTAGTAAACATGGGGATTGCTCACTAGAAATCCCCTTCCCTGCCTGTCTTTCACAGTCAACCACATGCAGCAGCAGGAAATGTCTCACTCTTCTAGGTTAAGTGGGCTCCCATCATTCCCATGCATGTGGCCAGGCTCTGCCCTTTGCTTTATCGTTGCCTTCCGCCACACATCAGTGAGGTTCACAAGGGCAACCTTTCTATTTTCACTGAATGAGTGCTAGCATGATTCTGCTAAAGACCACGTATGGTAACTCAGCCTGGCATTTGTTCATTATTTCAGCACTTATTCTTTCCCTGGCAGTATGGGTAGTCTGACAACATATTTTGGTGGTCTGTCATGCAGACTCTCATGTTCGCTCAGTGGGCTAGACATTTATTGATTTGTTTGGGGTTTGTCTCAACAACCAGGAGAAAATATTTTGAACAGCATTTTGGACAATGTCTGCCTGAAAAGATGTACAAATTGGCAAGGAGAACTGAGAGACCTGAAATAACTTTTAACTCTATTATCAGCATATATCCAAAACTAAAAGAATATCTGGTTAGAAATCAGGGGAAGAGATTGAATTCTTTTGTGTGTTTAAGTAGGACTTGCTGTCAATAAATATATACAGCCTCTGACTTGATTGTGCATTTCTTAGGTCGGATTCATAAGGAAGGACATAAAGGAGAAATGAGACTATAGATGTGGGTATCAGTAAAGTCTTCAAAATTCCCATTTACATTCCTGGTAAGAATAGACTCCTAATGATGACGTGGTTTGGGTCACATAGTTTAGTGTGAGGTGTCGCTGCCCATGGCAGGGGGGTTGGAACTAGACGATCTTAAGGTCCTTTCCAACCCTAACTATTCTGTACTAGAATCATAGAACTAGTTAGGGTTGGAAAGGACCTTAAGATCGTCTAGTTCCAACCCCCCTGCCATGGCCAGGGACACCTCACGCTAAGCCATGCCACCCAAGGCTCTGTCCAACCCAGCCTTGAACACTGCCAGGGATGGAACATTCACAACTTCCCTGGGCAACCCATTCCAGTGCCTCAACACCCTTACAGTAAAGAACTTCCTCCTTATATCCAATCTAAACTTCCCCTGTTTAAGATTGAACCGATTACCCCTTGTCCTATCACTATAGTCCCTAATGAAGAGTCCCTCTCCAGCATCCTTATAGACCCCCTTCAGATCCTGGAAGGCTGCTATGAAGGTCTCCACACAGGAGAGAACAGATTCAGGGAGAGAACAGAGGCACTGCCCATACTGAAGGCAGCTGCAGCCTGGCTGCTTTATTCCCTTCGAGCGAAGGACAGTCCTGAGTGCCCAGGCCACCCCATCAGCACCCTGCTTCACACAAATTTGGGCTCATCCCACACCCTGTAAGATACAGGTGACTCTGGGGGACCTGAGCGCTGCAGCCCTCATCTCCACACCTTACACTGAATCCCACTCAGCTCTGGTGGAAGGGCACCGTGAGAAGGAAAGCAGCCTTTTTCTCCTCTGTGTTGATATGCACCAGGCAGGCAACAGAGCTGCTGACGTTTTAGTGTCTAACTTCCATTTGCTTGGGGGCACCAGGGCTTTAGCCCTGGGAAATACTAACCAACTACTCTGATCTGGCCAGATGAATCCTCAGCTGGGAAAATCCTGCCCCCAGGAAAAGGAAGAATTGAGGCAAAGAGGAAAGTATATATGAGACTATTAAGGAGAATCAGGCTCAAGAAAAGGTGAATTTGTTAATTTACAAAGGAGGCAATCTTTTCACTGAATAATGATAATGTACATTTTTGTTGTTGTTTTGAAGATTGGGGTGGGAAGATCGATCTAGTTTTATCTCTTTATTAATGGTATGTTTTGTAAGAATATATAGAGATTTTTTTCTTAAAATTGACATTCTGTATTACTTGGGAAATAATTAAGAAAGGATTCCCTGCATACAGAAAACACTTTCTAAAATCAAGGTTTGCCTGGCAAAGAGAAGGAATCAACTGGTGCTGTAATGACTTCCTGATTCTGGAAAAAATTGGAAGGACATGGTGAACAAAGAAATATTCATACATCCAAGCTGTCCTTGAGGAAAACAAGGTTTCTAAGGCTTAGAAGATAAAGCAGCAGGCTCTGAGGCTCATGGGGGCAGAAATTAATGGCAAACAAAAAGAGAATTAAACGGCTTCAGTCATTAGTAGTTTCAAAGGAACAGTCTCCTTTGTTTTCCTTGCATTAAATGGAGGCTGATGAGGATCCTAGAGAACTAGGTTTAACCTTGATGCAGTCTCTTAGAAGTTTGAAAGAAACATTTTTGGCTGTTGACCCGAATGATAACCTAACACTGAGCATAGTGTTGCACAGAACTGAAGTCAGCTCCACATATCAGTGCTGAATATGCCCTCTATGGTCTTACAACCTCCTGGGGACACCAGAAATCACCATTCCCACCCCTCAGCTTGAAGGTGATAATGTAAAGAACAGAACATCTGGGTTTCCAGAGGAGTGAACCTCTCCATCAGTCAGTCATTGTCTGTCTTTCAAATCTTTATTATTCATGCTCGAAGAGTGACACTGCCAAACAGTAGCCATCTAAATGTTCAGCTTCTCATCTAAAAGTGTGTTGCCCAATCTCCTGCTCTCTCAATACAGTGGGATGAACAACCTTCTGGATCCATCTCTCTTCATTTACTGCAGAGAAATCATAGACAACTGATTTGATTTAGGCTATATCAAATTCCTAGCTGGCTATGGTGAGAGGAGAATTATCCAACCCTAGCTTGCTGGGTCTAGGTCTGAGTATGACAAAGAAAGCAAATAAAAGAGAGTTACAGTGAAAGTGGGTAAGATAAGTGCACACAAAGATGTCAGTTCCTTACTTCAGGCTGTGTAAGGTAAAATGTCATGTGTGGATGTGGCTGGGTTAATTGGATTTGCTGCGATAGCATTGCCTGCGGAAGCTTGACTACACCAGAGGACAGGGTACAAGAGCTAGTCGAAAGGCTAGCAGAATCAGCAAAGTCAAAGAAGGAAATGGGTCCAGCCTTCCTGACAAAGCCTTATTCCAGAAGGGAAGTCTATCCATGTTCAGCCAAGGGGAACCATGTTTTTGTTTTGTGTCAGTCCTAAAGTGACTTCATGAAAGAGAGAGACAAGATATCAAAGATATTTTCAGGATAATATGGTGTTGAGATCTGGGTCATTGGGCTGAGGTCCAAAGAGCTGAACAGCCCTAGGAGAAAGCAGTGGCCTCTGGCTCCAAGTTCCTACTCCCTTCACAAGGATTGCAATATGAAGGGAAGACAGTATTTCTCCCTGGGGTAAGCAAAATTTGGCTAACCAAGTACCTTGATGCTCTTTTAATTTGTGCATTGTTTGAGGTTCTTTTGTTTGCCTGTGACCTCTTCAAACAGTTACCACCTGGACCATGTTGTGCTTGCCATTTCATTCACTTTCTTTCCATGGAGGTGGAAGATGTGCAAAGCCTGTTGAAGAACACATGCATTCAGGGGAGCTCTAGAACTTGCTAATTCTTTGATCATTGTTTTAATTTCTGAATATATCTACTTTTGCACCCAATCTACAAACTGAGAGGACTGTCTACGATTCTCAACCAGGGAGGTGGGGTAGCCACAAGATTTTCACGAGGTTCACACCATACCGAAATAGGCCAGTGGGAGGCTATGTTGGGGATGTCTAGCAGTTTCCATTCTAATTTGGAAACAGCCTCTCAGTATATCAGACTGCTCTGGACCTAAGCTCTTACCTTGGTCCAGAACCGAGGTGGTTGGTGATCCAACATCAACTGTATCTATATATGAGTGGAAAAAGTAGACGAGGGTGGTTTGGGCATAGTGATCCCTGAACTGCTAATGTGAAGAGAAACATACTTGGCACCATTACAAGTCAGGCACTCTGAGGATTTCAAAGTTGTGTCCTTTTTTATAACAACTAATAAATTTGTCAGTTATGTGGGCAAACATTTTGAAAAATGAATCTCTTTTACTGCATTCAGAGACATTGCTCCACATCCAGTGAGATAATGGCCAATAAAACTGAGCTGGGAGGTTGAGTTCTGCATTGCTAAAGCCTTCATTATGTATGGTTTTAGAAAATGTACACATGTGCCAGAGTGTCTCATTGTTCTTTCGCTGTTTTATTATTTTGTCAGTATGAAGTGGCTCTGATTCCAGCTATGAAATGCAAGTTTAGCTTATATTGATCCTGCTGTCCATGTATAGGTCCTTAATAGCTTTGTAGGATGCTGTTAAGAGCAATTAGGTTTTATTTTCAGCCGAACCATACTGTGCTCTGTTCCCTATCGAAACAAAATTGCATCTCAGTCTAAATGTACTTGCTTTATGCTTTTTATTTTTGTTTGTTTTCATTATAGAGGGAGCATAGTTGAGATCCCTCAATTCTTTTGAATGCTTAGAGGTAGTCAAGAGCCAATCTATTTCAATCTGCTTGGGCATCCCAAGGCAGGGAATGTGGCTTTGCGGTTCCCAAAACCTCATTGTTAAATGGCTGTCTCTGCTGTGGGTTCATAGTATAGCATCCACAGTCTGACCAGACTACTCTTGTTTTTATAGATTTTTTACATATTTAGGCCAGCTTCTTCATTTGGTGTTAGGCTGAAGCTCACCATTACATGTTGTAGCTCCTAGGATAACTCAGATTTCTTTTACATCTTTGACAAATCCAGTAACTCCTTGTTTGTCAAAAGTTTATAGTTTGTCAGGCTGGAAAAAAAATAGGAGTTCTTCTCTAACCAGGTTCAATTTTCAGCACTCAATGAAAGTCCTCCCTCTCATGAGAAGTTATCATCTGAATTTGTAGGCATGTCATAGTACCAGTCCACTTGTTGGTTCTTTGAATGTTATAAATCCAACTCACAACATCACCCCTTCCCCTGTAGTGTCTTTTTTCCTAACTGGTGTGCAGTTAAAAAAAATTATGTATATGCTGCACCCTTTATCGGATGCTTGGAGGGATGGCATTAAAGACACAATGACTTCAAACAACATTGAAATGCTGCAGCTTTTAGGGTTAGATATGTGAGGTCTTTTTGTAGTGAGACCAAAGCTATGCTAGGAAAAATGTAACACCTCAGGCTGAAACAAAGCTAATAGACAAGAGCATGTGCTTGCATAAAAACACTACTCAGGTATATCATAGAATATTCTAAAATATAAGAACGATGTGGTACCAAAGAAATGAATGAAGGGATCATTGGTTAAATGTTAACCAGGCAATGTTCTGGCAACACCAAAGGTCTTACAAAATGCTAGGAGGACTAGTGCACCATCACTGATATATCTCATCAGATCCAAGCTGAACTCCTTGTGGGACTGTGCCATGCACTTTTTCAGCAAAGATGGACAAATGCCTGATGAAATGATGGTAATAAACATCATTGTGCCTTTGCAGGGAAGACTTGGGCACACAGCACGTTAAGACTTTACCATTTAAAGCTCTATGCTGGCAGAATGGTGGCAGGACAGTTGGACATGGGCTGGCTCCAGCCATGCTCTGCTCTGAAGGACATCTTTCTGGAAGGGCAGCAATGTGTTGGTTGTGGATCCCCTCCTTGAGTAAGGAAAGTGCTGGCAATGCATCAGCCAGAGGACCAAAAAATGAAAATAGTTATTCTCCACTACTACTTTCCTATCTCTGACACCTTGTGTGTAGTACATAGTTTTAGTGCAGTACTGTCCCATGCATCTGTCTGGGGCTGTGTAATGGGTGTGCTGTACCAAAACAGTGTAGGGAGATTTCCTGTTCTCCCTAGTAGGTTACAGCACAGATGTATCAGTAGGAAAACTCTTCCTGAAGTCACCTGGCCAGATTTTGTTGCTGATCATATACATTTGGAGAAACGCCATAGTCTTCAGTACTCCCCATTGGATTGTACAGGCAGTGGGGGGGGATCAGACCCTTTTTTTTATGTAAGCAGTCAGAAGCACTTGCAGTCATTCATAACTGTTATAGGACCTGCTTCAAAAAGTCTATCACAAATGCCAGGGGACCAAGGCACTCATCTCTTTTTAGACTAGACTCTGACACTACAGCAAACCTAACAGAAAAATTCCCAGGAGTGTTTGTAGACATAGTGGCCACAGAATGCCGAGTGCTGGTGCCACAGGTATCATTTAGGTATGGTTCAAATGTCAAAAGACTGTGAGGTTGGAAATGGCAATGACAATTTTTTTGCCAATGCAGATATTACCTCTATCTCAAGTCCTATGACTAACTTGATAGAAACCATAGAATCGTTGAATCATAGAATAGTTAGGGTTGGAAATGTAGTCTTCTGCCCAGATCCAGCCCACATTTAACTTGTCTTGCTGAACACTCTGCTGGTGGAGAGACCCAGAGCCTGTTGCTGTGAAACCCTGGTGTGAGACTGTTTTACCCCTCTCCTCCCAGAACCAAACATCTTAGTTTTATGTCACGTGCAACAGGTGGTACAATAGAAAGACAGATCTGTTGGTTATCTGCCTGTCACCTGAGAGCTATCTGTCTGGCCTAGAAGTAGCTTCTCAAAGATAGGCTTCCTGCTTTTCATATGGTCAGACCATACTGCAGAGAAAGGATTTATTAAAACACAAACAGGAGTGAAGCAGAAGGGTCCTGGGGAACCTGGGATGGGGTAACTTTCCCTTGAAATAGTGCAATTAGGTTGTGTTAGGATTGGACTCTCTCATGGAAAATTAGCCCTGAAGACTACATTGAGAGATCATTAAAACATCTTTCCTTCTGAAGGAAAGTGCAACTATAACAACATAATCCTTATCTGAGGTGTATATAACTCCTCCTTAAAAGCTTGAAGTTGAGGCCTCAAAGATTAAATAAGCATTAGCAAGCTATAGCAATGAACAGCTGTGATTACTAGAATTAAGCCTGTATTCTAAGGAGCTGGAACAATTAATCATCATTTTAAAATATCAATGTGTAAGCTGATTAGCCAAGCCACCAAGCTAATTTAAAATTAAGCTCTGGAGAAAGGTGAGACAGTAACTCTTCTGTTCTTTCTATTTTTATTTTCCCCTCCTTCAAACTGAGCTCACCCTGTGTCTTTTATGATACAAATTTGACTAAAGATACGTAACATCTTAACACCTTTTGGTAGTGGGGAAGGAGGAGGATTGCAGTCAGAAATTAAGGCATTCAGCCTGGTTTTAACTGCAAGTTTCTTTCTGCCTTATTTCACATGGGGTGGAGGTGAGCAGGTGGTGTGTGGTAAGGCAGTAACTAGTGACGACTCTTTTAACGCCTTACCTGCCTTGACTCAGAAGCCATTAAGCTCCCCTCTATGGGTTTGCAAAAGCTGCTGCTGAAAATCTGTATTTATTACTAACTTGGGTTTATCTAGTTTAAGTATCTGGCCAACAGGTTTTGTCTCTTTTGTGCTTACTATGGCCTTTTAGCAGCCTTTCTTTTCAAAATTGCTGAGGGATGTATGAAGAAAATTATCCGTGAACTGTAGTCTTGACTTCAGAATTGGGTCTTGAGTTACTCTCTGAGATTTGGTCCTTAAAACTAAACTGTCAGCAGGAGCCACTGAAATTGCCAGGAGATACACTGTTAGAAAATTCAGCTTGTTTTTACCTGCACAACTTCTTGTCAGGCTCTGTGAGAATTTGATTCCAAGCCCAGTACAGCCAAAGGAGGTGACTGTACTTCAGGAAGGCTGGGGATTGGACATAAATTAGGTTTGCTTTATAGAGCAGACTTAATTCTATCACATACCTTCATCTCTCTCCCATATTTTGCTCTAGAGTCAAAGTAGTTAAGGCCACAGGATTTTGAGCTGAGTGCATCTTTTACAGATATAAATCCCTTTTCTAAAACAGGAAAAAGAGAAGTATTCTGTGACTGACAGCTCAATCTGAGCTTTGCATCTAAGCAAAACCCCAGTCTGCGTGCAAGGCAGGAAGTGAATTGCAGAGCTTCAGAAATAGCACAGAAACCTACATTCTGCTTGCAAATACACTGTTCATTGCTCTCGCAGGGGCTGTAGCTCAGCCCCGTGCATGAAAAGCAGCAATCCGGGTGTGGAATAACACGTAAAAAGCTGTGTTATGATATACACTCACAATAAGGCTGCCTTACAGCAGGTAGGAAATCTTCTAATTGCTTGGAGTATGTGTTGGAAGGTTGCCTTAATGCAGAGAGTTTGCATGGAAATGGAGCTGAGTGCAGCAAGAGCAAGATGTAGAAGGGTCAGCCTGGTCCCATGAAGCTTCAGTTTGGTCAGGCCTAGTTCATGCTAATGGGAAGTGAGCCAAAATCCAGCACCTTCGTCTGAGCATGGGAAGCAAGACCTCGCATTTATGAGAGGTGTCAAAAGTAGTTCTGCACAGGTTGGGCTCCATCCCTCAGTCTGCTTTGCTTTGATTTCTTTCTCTTATGGTGGGACTGGGCTTAAATTACAGTGTGTGTGTGGAGTGAAGTCTGACTCTCTTAAAATGACCCAGAAAAGAAGTTCAGCTGACCCTGGATGCTTTTTCTCAGTTTCCAGGGGTGCCACTTGCTTTCTTTGCAGAATTCTGTTATTTCTATGGTACAGTGTGAGCAAGAACACACGTATACACAATAGGTATAAATGCATGCCTGCAGATTACTTTGGTAGTGGTAGCATCACAGTATGGGACAGGGCACAGAAAGGGCCAAGATGAAAGCAAACCAGCCATCAAATCCTGACATCCCATGACAGTGCTAAATCAAGACCACAAGCTGGATTGTGCCTTTATTGTCTGGTGAGGGAATTGGCATGGAGCAGTGACATGCTGGCTGCAGCTATGGAAGGCCTACTGGCATTGTGTGGATGAGCACAAGCACAGCCTTCCCCTTCAGCCACTGTATATAATTCAGGGCATCCCCCAAGTATCACACAGGATGCGGCTACATGTGTGTCATCCATGTCTGATGAATCCATGTCTGATGCACTGATCTACGGATCAGTGGGAAAGCAGAGTCCAAGTGTCCTCACCAGGCTGTTGACAGTTGGAAAGGATTAGAGAGGTGTTAGGGAGACATGTCCTAATTCCACCACTGAGGCACAGGCTGTTTTTTTTCACCTCTGACGTCATTTGCTGCATCAACAGGTTGCTGAATCTACCAGCATCTATTCAGGGAGTGTTAAGACCACAGGGGATTGAACTGTTTTTTTGGAAAGCATGAGTTTCTAGCACTTACTGAAAACTTGAGGATGAAATCAGAGAAATCCTGACATTTCTAGAGAAGCAGTTAGAAACAAGAGACATAGGCACATTTGCGCTGTGGTAGTCTGTCATTGTGTTTAATGTAGTTCATAATAAATGTGTGTGTGTGTGTGTGTGTGTGTGTGTAAATACACATCTGTTTGTTAAGTAGCTCCTCTACTTATGATCCTAGGAGTTTTCTTGTTAAAATGAAGAAAACATTATTTCATATCACCTATATTTGCAATCCCATTGCAAAAGAAAGTTTTGTGGTAGCTTCTGTTAGTGCATCTCAAGAACAAATATCTGAATATGGTTTATTCAAATATACCAAACACATTTGGTTGCAGTGATGGAAATTACAAAACCTTTTAGAATGTCACTTTTTATTCGCTTGAATGGAAAGTAAACAAGCCCCTTGTTCACTCCCACCTCAAACAACAAGAATCTGGAAATTGTTTTAAATGCTGGAAAACACCCATAGGAGATGCAAAATGGAGAAACAGAATTGTCAGCTTTCCCAAATGATTAATTCTGGATTTTAAACTAGACAAACGAAGTTTCATCTCAGACAATAATTTTCAGAAAATCATGACTAAATGAGAGGACAGCTTTCCACCAGCCCAGTTGAGTTTTTATTTTCATCTGCACTGCATGCTACCCTTTTCTGTGATTAATCCCAGAGGAGAACTCGGTGTGAAGCAGGTTATGGGAAAACAGTCAAATGAAACCAGTTTTGCATCTTTTAAAACACAGCTGTTTTGCTAGACAAAGTGAAGGAGGCAAGCACAGGATATTTGATGGCTGGACCTCTACCCCCATCAGCAAACAATGGCAGAGCTTATGTTTGGGCTGGTGGGGTGTGTGCTACCACCCTTACTTTGCTAGAGACATGCAAGAATGTGTCTACATCCCGGGCTACAAATGGGAATAACTTGTCATCAGCCACTTCCACCGGTAGGAGAAGGTTTGTACTTCTTTTCTTACTGTGCATAATAGTTTTCCTTGCCAACAGCTTCATTGATCAAGGTTTAAATGCAGGCAGGGAGCTGACATTTGCTGTCCTCTCCCCAGAAAGAGAAATGCTGGCTCTGCAACCTCATGAATGAAGGAAAAAAGTGAAATCACCTTGCTCCCCTTCTGCAGAGCAGTCATTAACCTCGCTAACAAGGAAGGAGATACCTTTTTTAAGCCCCATGCCTGAGGGATTATACATGCAATTACTCTTAGTGTCAGCATTGATGTTTCTGAGTAAGTATGTACCCTCCTGAAAACATCCCAGGCGAGCAGAGGTTCTGACTATGCAGATTTATACCAAAAGAGTGGAGGAGAACATAGGTTACAATATAAAGGCCAAGCCAGTCCTGTTTATGATAAAAGAATATCTATATGTTTTTATTTGTAAAAGTGAATTTCAAAGAATATACATACATACATACATACGTATAATATTGCATGAAAACCAAAAGACTATTCACCAGTACTTTAATACTGTGCCTTAAAAAAACAACACTTTCCAGAGCCAGTCATGAATTTAAGCCAGATCATGGCTGAAAATATTAAGGATCACCACAGCAACAGCCACATTGCTCTCCTTCTGCGGAAGAAATGGAAAAATACTCAAACTTTGCCAACCTGAATAAATTATCCAGATTATCAGAACTGTAAGGAAAGCCGTGTGTAATCAGCTCTTTGTGCTTGAGTGCCAGTGAGAGTATACACGTGTGTTAAATGGATTGCAGCCCATTAAATATGTACGTCAAATGGGACAGCTATGAAAATATGCTCAAGAGAATTAAAAATTACCATGGTTGTACCTTACTTGACTAGCAGATATCATGTGCAGTGTGGTGCTCACTGCAACACTGGGAGACTCCCATCAAGCTGCTGGGCTGGGCTCACCTGCATCTGGGGGCCTTGAGATGGCACAGAGGTTCTCTTTTTGCTCTTTCTCTTTTGCTCCTGCTTCAGTGTGAAGCCAGGAAATGGCGAACATGCTCACCTTAATTCAGAAGTGCAGACTAACTCTTACTTCAGGCTGGCAGTTGTTTTTGTGTTGGTCATAGTTTGCTTTGCCAAAGAAGATCGTCTCATTATCCAGGAAGGGAAAAACAGGGTAAAAGTGGGCAGAGGGGCGGGAGAAATGTTGTCACTGCTTGACTTTATGCACCTTGTACAGGCGTCTTCACTGGAAGACTCCTCTTACCAAGCTGCCTGTACGATCAGTGAAGAGAGGGTGACTTTCCTAGAGGCAACCCAAGGAAAGGACGTGACATAGGATAGTGGTAATGATGTCAAGATCTTTAGCAAATTCAGAATGCATCAAAGACTTTAAAGTCATGTTAGAGAAGCCCAAAAGCACATGGTTTTTGAGCACAGGAAGGCAATGTAAAGCTTGGAGTGCAAAGGCTATGTGCTTCCATTCCTGGTTCTCTTGCCATTAAGAAGAGCACTTGTTCAGCTCTTTGTTGGTCTAGTACTAAGCTCTGGATTGTCTGCCAGCCAGCGGGCTGCCATCACTTTCTGGCTTGGCTTTCTAGCTGGAAACGGCCTTCAGTTTTTCTGGGATCACACATTTTAAATAAATAGTGTGTGACTGCTCTGTGCCTTCAGCCTTTCCTTCTTCCCAGGCTCCCAGATGTTTTGCTAAGGAGGTTCATGCTCCTACTGAAAAAAATTCAGCCTATTCATAGAAGACTTGCTTTTTCTTTATTTTTTTTTTTTTTTTTTTTGCAGGCCGGGCTCAGTTGGATGAGGTAAGTAATCCCAGTGGTATCCTGGCCCCAACTGGAGCACCTACCAAATGGTGGGTCTAGAATATACTGCAATGTTGATGCAGACTGAATTCCAGTAATGACCCATACCTGATGGTAATATGCCTGAAATTTGGCTGAGATGACTGCTGTCAGAAGCGTATGGGGCTTTCTCCTGACTTGCAGTACATGTTGTTCAGGGTCTTTGGGTGCCAGTGGCGGAGGTGCACATGAGCAAGCAGGAAGTTTGTTTGATCACAGCTGCAGAACCTCTCTGGCTTTCACTATCATTACGTCCAGCTTGTTGTAAAGAACAGTTTAGGGCAAAATTGGTTGCTTTGCAATATCATGCTTTTCATATTTATTTATTTATTTAATTTGAAGGATGCTGTGGGCCCATCTACCCCTTGCTCTCTTTTCTGTCCTTTGATATTTGCCACGTTGCTGTGCCCACTGTGGCTGCAAGGCTGGCAGTCTGCTGAACTACAGAGTCTTGCCACATGGCATGTGCTTTGGGGCTGGGTTTTGTGGTGGCTGACAGTGACACTGAACCGTTGCAGTGGGGAAAAGCTAACAGCAGCAGCTGGAGTTAATGAATCCTACATCACCCAGGAACAGGGGTGGAAATCCCAGAGCTCAGGGGGTTTTCATGGAGGTCTGTGGCAGTCTTGATGTGTGAGGGACTGGGGGAGATGAAAGCACATCTGGGAGGGCTGAGGAATACATGCACACTAGAGGTTTCTTTGTGCTATATTTAATTCAGTGCTTGTGCATTAGGGTTTTTTTTCTTCCCTTTTTAAAGTCTGCTTGCTTTTCTGGGTAAGGAAATACATGAGTGGTGCATATGGTTAGATGAATGTCTACTATGATTCTGTTATTGTGTGCTGGACCTTTAAAAATAAAGTGTTCCCTAGGCTGTAGTCTAGGAGGGATTGCTATGCATCAATGCAAGATGGTCCTTACAGTGAGTTACGTGCTTGTTTTTCTTTCGTGTAGTTGTTGTTTCTCTCCTTGCTTGTTTGATTTAATTTGAAACAAAAGCTATTCTGGTTGTAGGTAATTTTGATTTAGGTGTTCAGGAAATGGAACAGAATTAGGTCTGTGGAAAACAGCGCTAAGGAAATCCTACAAGAACAACATGCTGCTTCACCCACCATCAAACCAAAGCCAGGTCTGGTCAGGATGTCTCCTCTATACCACCCTGACCTACCTGTTAGGAGGACAGATTCTGAATTAAATGATAATCCACAATGATTTTTTTTCCTTCAAACTTCGTCCATCCAAACTAAGGTCCATATATTATACCCAACAGTCTGCTCTAGAAAGCTGACTAGATTCTTGGCTGCAAAACTCCTATCTGTGTTCCTGATAATGTGATAATATCTAAGAAGCTACCAGTTTCTTTAATCCAGATCTACTGGATGAAAGTCTCAAATATCAGGGTTATATCTAGACCAGCTGTTGGTCAGATGCTTCTGCTGTGTATATATTTTTGATGCAGAATCAGCTTGCTTGCGTTATAGTTTGGGAACAAGAGACTCAGCAGCCTCTAAGCTGAACTCAGCCTCACAGAGTGCCTTCCTGGGGGGCTATTTTATTCTCCTTGTTGTACCTTCCTCTCAAATGTGATGGGAAATCAATGATGAATAGGAGATCACTAATCTCCATGGATACTTGTTCCTGCATGGTGTCAAAATCTGAGTTGGATGTTTACTTTCTCGTATTTCACATACAACTTATTTACTTATGAAGGGGATGGGAAAGGAGGAGGTTATTTGGGGTTGAAATAAAAAATGAGAGAAAAAAATTTAGCAGTGGCTCTCAACTGGAGCTGCTGGGAGGCCTCTGGAGTCCTGTCCCATGTCTGCAACCCCTGAGCTTGTCATCAGCTCTCACGCTTTGTTCTGTGCTCACAGTAGGGTCTCAGGGGAACACAGCTGCTGCAGCTGCTTGTAGACCAAAAGGTGACCTTTGGAGTAGCCGAGGAATGATGCATTATTTAGTGCATTCCTGGCTAAAATGGAAATGAAAAAATTTCGTGAGCAGAATGATTTGTTTGTCCTTTCACTTGGATGCATCCTCTTTGCACCACATAATAGCATAGCATGCACACCACACCTCATGGTTTCTTCTGGGTAAAGCTTTTGGTGAGACAGGTATTGCACTTTGAAAAACACTGACTGTTAACTACAAAGACCTTACTATCCAGATGTAATAAACTTTGGTTTAGAGGTATTAAGTTTTCGATACCTAATTTCTATTTAAATAATGCGTAGGAATGACAGCTTCCTGATGAAGTATATGCCTCTACATTATCAGCTGATACTGGTACGTACCATAACCAGCTGTTATTTCAACACAAAGTATTTAACTTCTTTCAATTAATCAAATGTCTCTTGGAAGGTGCCATAGCAAGGCATTCATTGTGGGGATGTTTAATGAATAGAATATTTGTAATTTGCATAAACAGGAGGCTTCAGCAACTGCCTCCCAGTGATCTGTGATAACCAGGTACTTAGACACTCTGCATATCTGTTCGGTGAAGGAGGGGAGGCAGATGGGAATAATTTTTCAGAATGTCTAACTAAGTTTCCTATGTGGTCTTTCAGACAGAGATTCAAAGAACCTGAAGCTGGAGCCTCCCTCTCCTGCTGACTGAATGAAGACTGCAGTATACTCTGCTGCAAGTCCATCTGCTCTTGAATTTTATAAATACATTTTAAAAGATTTATCTCACAGTGTTTTTCCTTTGAAGTTTCCAACACCATTTATGAAGGCTTGAAAAGATATTATTCACGTATTTCAGATGAAGAGATCTGAATTATCAAGGTAACAACTGCTCTGAGAATGGACAGTTTTGTCTGAGAGATGAGCACGTGGAGGAACCTGGGGAAGATCCAGTGCTTACCAGGGATTTTACTGACCTCAACAAGCTCTGAAACATAGGAAGCAAAAGAAATCTGCAAAAATGAAGAGGAGCCCAGCAGATCATGTTATCTCACTGGAGAACCCAGTGGTAAAAATTCTCCATAAAATGATAGGTACCTGCTTCTATGGGTTTATTAGTAAAGGATTAGATGAGGTAAGGCCAGTAAACAGGATTTCATAAATCATAGAATCACAGAATGGTTTGGGTTGGAAGGGACATTAAAAATCATCTAGTTTCAAGCCCCCTGCCATGGGCAGGGACACCTTCCGCTAGACCAGGTTGCTCAGCGCCTCATCCAACCTGGCCTTGAGCACTGCCACAGATGGGGCAGCCACAGTTTCTCTGGGCAACCTGTTCCAATGTCTCACCACCCTGAGAGTAGAGAACTTCTTCCAGTGTTTGGCATTGTCTCAATTGTTACAACACACAGCACAAGATGACAAAAAATTACCTTTCTACACAGAAGATAAAATGCCTTGAAAAAGAAAGGAATGAAACACAGATCTGTGGTTTCTAGGATCCCAGTTAATTAAAATGGGCACAAACTGAAGAAGCACAAACACCTGAGCAGCTTTCAAGACATTTCTATGGCATATTCTTAATGACTCTGAGCCCTAATTTCCAACTACGGCGTCTGCTCATCCTATTGCAGCACCCTTCAAAGCAGTATCCCCTGCAGGATCCAACAGATGTGGTCTGGGAGTAGAGCTGAGCACAAGCTGGTAAGCATTCACTGCAGGGAGTTCTAAGTGCTGTGGGATTTAGCCAAACAGCACAGTACAAGCTTCTACTATGACTCATCTAGTGTAAAACTAGTGCTAAGTATTGTACATAATTAAGACAACATTATTACAGTGCGATAGCACTTCTTTTTTTGGCATGGTTAAAGTCTTGAAAAGGTGTAATGTTTTCAGCCTTCAGAGCTGTGAAGAAGATGAAGAGTTCTGATGGGAGTTCATTCCGAAAAATATCATGACTACAGTGAGTTTAGATCATAATTTGCGTTATTCCTGAAGCTCTGCATGTATATTTCAGACATCTTCATGGAAGGTTGTGGTTTTGCTGAAAATAAACACAACCTTAAAGTAGCATTCATTAGATATGACGTGCAACAATGGCCTTTCTAGACATTCCAAAGATTTGCTGATTTTTATGTCCAGAAATCACTTATTTTATTTTGAGCCACATTCTGACAGAGATACTATTGGTATTTCAAGTAATGGACACAAGAAATGACATTTACCATTGAATACAATAGAAAATGTTGGCAACAGTGGTGTTAGAGAGCTATAGATTCAACATTTGAACATGATTGTCAGCAGGTATGGAACAGAAGTATTAGGTAGGCAATGGCCTTACCCACAGGAAAAGTTAAACAAATAGGTCGTTACAACTTCTCCCCACTTTTTATTTCAGATATCAGCAAATCAACTTTGATTTTTATACATGCATGTTCTTGATTAGAATTTATAGTAATAAAATGCAAAAAATTCAGCTAATTGGTTGCTCAAAAGTAATTTATTCAGGGTTACTTGTTTCTCATTATCCTGAACTAGTAACTGGTTTTTATGGTGTCATCCATTAGCTGTCTGACTTGAAAGCAAGAGGTGGGAAAGCGGACTGCAAGATGGTGACATGGACCTTTTTAAGGCACAGGACTTTGGATGAATCCATTTCTATCCATGTATTCCAATGAATGCTTTTGATGCATGTTTATGCTCTTGCTTAAAAATACATTGGCTATTTCTTCAAGCTAATGTTACTGCCCCTTTTCTTATCATTTCCTAACATGCTGCTTGCACCCCATTTTCATGCACATCTCCAGGGAATTATCCAAGTTACAGGGACTGCAGAATTTCAGGAGGAATCCCAGATAAACAAGGCTCTTGGGTCAAGACATCCGAGCCACAGCCAGTGAGCCCCTTCTTTTTGTGTGAGTTGAACAAACCGTAATTTTTTACAAGCCTGAAGATTAGAAATTCCAAGGGCTTTTCTGAGAAAATGATCATCTAATATAAGAGATAGATCGATCAATTCCCATTTTGTTTGCACTGCTGTTTTCTGGATGAGTTTCCAATCTATTAGTGAAGTAGCAAGTGCTCCCCTAGCAGCCAATCATTGATGTTTTGAAAGAAAATCAAAAGCTGTACAAGGTTGTTGAAGAAAAAGTCTTGAAAGCAAAAGAGTGAAAGATCATACTACTCTTATGAGACTGCAGAAGCTTGTGAAGATTATAGCTGAGAGTGATGGGCCAGAGAGAGACCAAAGAGACAAGGAGAATGTATCTGCCTGCAGAGCTTTGCCCTAGCATGCCTTCTTTCAGGCTCACAGCCTAAAACTTTATAGTGGTTGACCTGTTAGGGGCACAAAACCAGTGCGGGAGATGATGCATAAGGGTCAAATGGAGAGGGCATCTGTTGACTGTGGTTATTGCCTTGATCTTTGTATAGCTTTGGCAGAATGTACACAGCCTCTGGACACTTGAGACAAATACTGTGCATGCCTTTTCTTTGTAATGTAGGGTTTTAACATTAGCTGAGAAGCCAAGGACCTTGCTGTGAGTGCTGGAGTTATCCTGGTTCAGTCTCAGCTGATCTGACTTATCTTTACTCCAACCATGAGCTCACTACAACCGCAAAGGGGTAAGTATTTGTATTCCGCTGTGCACCTTGACAGTAATATGGAGGATGCAGTACAGCACTACAGAAAGAAACAGGTATATGGAGCATTTAGAAGGCATTAATTTTGGCTCATGTTCTTTTTCAAACCACACTGCAAAAGGTTATAGCGGGAATAGCAAAGGAAAGAACTTGCAGACTTCACAAAAATTAAAGCATACAGCTTGTGCTGGCCGGGTATATTTGGCACACATCTGTGATTATGAGATTACTTTTAAATTGCTTTTGAACTTCATCTGGATAATGATTCATCCTTTCAATTTCCTTTCTCCCTCCAGAACAGCCACTATTAACACACCAACCAGTTGTGATGTTTTACAATCCATATTTGAACCTACTTCTCAAAACATTGCACACTTCCTTAAATAAGCAATTACTCAGCTCATATGCACAAAGATAAGGTCAGTCTTGGGACTTAAAGATGGATCAACAACCCAGTTTGGCAACCATCCTTGAAACAAGTCAAGAAGCAGTTGCACTAGAGACTTGTTAAGCTGCAACATCATGCTGCAGAAGTGCAACATCAACAGGCAGCTTCAGTGTTTCTGTACAAACAGACATTATACAGCCTTGATTTGATTGAGCTAAGCCTGTTACAGGACTCAGGCATATGCCTAAAGATGGAATTACTTACAGGACTGAAGTTAAGATGTGCTTAAGTGTTTTGTTGTGTATGGGCCTACACACTACATCTGTGTTTGTATTAAGATGAAAATCTGTTCTACAAGACTTTCAAGTGTTTTAAAATGTATTTTTGTTCTGAACTGGAACAGGAAGTTTTACCCTGATATGAAATTTAGGAAATCTTTAATTCCAGAAATCTTGTAATTGAGTGTACTTGAAACATGGTGTGTCAGTAACGTTGAAATGCTTTGTGGTATTAAGATTGAAAGATTGCATGTCCACATATGTTACTAAATTAATTAGAACCAACTGTGAACTAAGCATGCTGGGATTGCCTGGATTGTGTATTACCCACACCCCAGCTGCAGGAACAGCTCTGGTCTGATCTAGCTTCTTGGCTGAGGTGTAATGCTCCATGAACACTGCTGTTCAGCCTGCCACTAACACAAGGGTATTCGTCTGTGTATGATGTAGAGCTGGACCTGCTAAACCCTGATCAGCCCAAATGGCTTTATGTAGGGATGTTTCAAGTGTATTTTACTAGGTTTTTGGCATGAATCCTTCAGGGATGCTGGGCACAGACTCTGTGCTTGTGCTTGTAGGTGGTTTGGGTCTTCTTGGGCTTATCGATTCTGGCCTTGATGTATCCAAGACAACTCCTTGCTGTCCAGGAGCCATGGTAATTTAGGCACAGCACAAATGGATGACGTTGTTTGTATGTGATGCTGTGTGCGACAAGCGAGCTCCTCTGGAGCTGTGGGGTGCAACTTTGCAGCAGCCAGTCTGGGTGCAGGACTGAGCTGCAGCTACTTAAACTCAAGCTGTGTCTTTGCAGAGACTTTAAGGTTCCCTTCCCTGAGTTTCCCAAGCCTGTCCTGCCGTAAACATCCCAGCTCAGCTTCTCTCTTCATCTTCCTGTAAGAAACTAGGGCAGCCCTTCGTACACAACCAACTGAATGCTTTGGATTCAGATGTTAGTGAGAATGGGAGTGGGAACCTGGATTGTATGTTCATAACAGGCAGTACAGTTGCTTTCTTATTTTGCTGCAGTTACTACACACAGAGTTATATTTCTGTCTGGGGAAGCAAAAAGCCTTCACAGAAGAGTACAAAAAAAAAGCATGTGTTTTCCCAAGCCTGAACTCATGAGCTTGTATGCGCTTTACTGTAATCTGAATCTTCTTGTAAGAAATAGATTTTACATAACTGGCAGTGGCAGCCACATATTCTGAGAGAAAAACTGTGTACACTGTGTATCATTGATAATGATTTGCAGCCGAACCCTCCATAAAAGTAAAGGATAATTTAGCACTTGAAAGCCAGGCCTCAAAACAAAAATAAAATGTTTTTCATTTTCTGTGCCTAGGCTAGGATTCTTCTCACCTCACTGTAGACACTGGCAGCGTAGACACATATGGTAGGACCCATCACCCAGCTCCCTTTGCAGTCAATACAGGGAACAGGCACTTTTTAGGCCATGATTCATCTGACCTATTTACATGTCTGCTGTAGGAGTAGATGAATCACTGCCTAGACTAGATCTGTGCGGAGGATAAAGGGAGCCTAAGATGGCTAGCTCAGATGTAGATAGCATATACAGATCTACAGCTTGAATTTAGGCTTGCAGTTTGGAACAACAATTTTTCAGAGAAGAGTTAAATTTCCTAAGCCACATTTTCCTAGCAGAATGTGTGTATGAATATATATATATGGGTATTTTTCTTCCTGCAACAGAAACATTTGCAACAATATATTTTGAAAACTAGCCCTATATCCCCTTCTCCAAATGTTCCACCATCTGAAGAGCTACCATTTTATCTCTCTCTGCTTCTGTCCCTCTTTCACACATACAGACATGTGTACCCATGCCATGCTTCAGAGCTGGGCCTCCTAAATTTTCAGCATTAACTCAAAATATACTTCTCTGTGTGTGGTAGCCAGAGCTGTTACACAGATAGGTATATTACCTGGGGGGTTTGCTTGTTTGTTTGGGTTTTTGTTTGGTTTGTTGTTTCGTGTTTTTAAGTGAAAGAAAACATGCAAACAAAGCCATCAAATGAACATTCCTGAAATTTGCTTATGTTTTAAAGTAATAACTTTTATTCATGTTTTCTGCTAGAATTTGCGCTACTCTGCCTGCAGCCTTGGTGAGGCAGGCCATCATAGGAATTAAAACATACGTTTCTGGGAGACAAGCACTGATGCAGAGGAAGCGGGAAGACAGAATTGATCATCTGAAAAAGGTATGCAAGTTTCTGAGTGAAGCTCTGGGAAGACAAGAGAGAGGTAACATTATATTATTATGTATAGAAGATCAGAGTTGAAAGTATCTCGTGTGCGCGGATTGAGGATGATGTCCTCGCAAGTACACTAGTGCACATGCTGCTCTATAATGTCCCAGTGCCTCTGAATATCTATTGACTCTGCAAATGACAAAAAAAGGTAATATTTAATAAATATTAACATATTTTAAAAAGGAAAAAAGGAAGCCACCCTTTTGCAGAGCTTTACAATGCTCAGCTGGTGCTGAGCAGTGCTTGGTATAGCTACAATAGTGGTAGGCAAAATCTCTCTCACATCCAGCCATTGGCACACAGCACAGAAACCCATGTATGCAAGCACCTGGTTGATCAGTTTGCTTGTGACAGTTCTTGGCACGCCCTCTCCTCTGGCTGTACAGCTTTACCAACTCTTGTGTTTTGTGGGATTTTTTATCTTTTCCCCCACATGCTCTTGTCTGCCATGGGAAAACTTGGAACAGAGCAACACTGGTGCTGGCAACAACAGGAAACTGCATTTTGGATAACCCTTTACGGTGCAAGCTTTGCAGCCATTTAAGGGCTTTCCTGTGGGGATCAGGAGGAAGGGCTGTCCATCATCCAAAGTCCATTGCAGAGGGAAGGGTGCTCATGACTGCAAAGGTCTTTGACAAAGGCCAGGAGCATCTGAAGGCCACCTCTGAGAAATGGGCATGGGCTTATGGTTTCCCACAGGGTGCAGTGCAGAAGCAGCTTGAAGAAGAAAGAGTGCTCCTTCACCGATCATCCCAGTACATCATTCATTAAATATAATGCCCTACAGGAAAACCAGGGCTTCGTGTTCTCTCTGCCCCCTCCTGCATCAGCCCTGACGTCAGTAGTTTCCAACCATGGAAGTTAAATTCAGGCCAGTGCAGCCTAATAGGCGAGGGAGAGCAAATGCTAAGAAGTCCAGGTAATGAGAAAATACCTGCCATCTGGAGCTGTCATAAGTACGAATTTACATCACTTCCCTCAAAATAAATAAATTACAGCATGGGGAACATAACTTTCCTTGGGTGAAGCGCCCCCCTACTGCCCAAAATGTTGGCCTCCCTGCTTTCTGTGTGATTGGTGGCTTCTGCCAAAAGCCCCAGAGAGATGTGCGCGGGCATGGGAGGCATCTGCAACCGCTGGCTGTTCAAGCGCAATGGCTGGAGTGGGATCTGCTCGGCTGCATCCGCTTGCTCCCTTCCTCGCTCTGATGGAAAGTTTTCCTCCCAGCTCTGACAGCACCGCAGCCACTTGGGGAAGCATGTGACTTCCTCGGGAGACGGCATTTCTTATTTGTGTTGCAGGCCTCCAGCAGGCATGGCACTGAGGCAATATTTACATCAGTTTTTGTAACATCGTCGCAGCAGCTGCAGTTTTGGGAACCGAAGTGCTGGCTGGAAGCGGAGAGAATGGCACAAAGCACACCACGCCACGTAGAAATCAGGGTGGAAGGGGGGAGAAAGAAGGAAAGGGAGAAAATCATCAACCAGCCTCCTCCCTTAGAAAGCTCGTTGTGTTCCCTTGTGCCAGGTGTGCCACTTGCCCTCCAGATGGTTGCCACAGGGCCCATCTGTGTAAGACTGAGTCAACAGAAATCGCAGCTCAGGATGACAGAGATGGGACCAGATCTTTCCCCACAGGGTGTTCGTGTTCCTGGGGGCACAGGACAGGGGAAGGGGAGTCCCCTGCCTGGGTGATTTTCTGTGCTACATGCCTAACAGCTCACTGGGGGTAGTGGGGAATCGCTCCAGCCCTTTGTCTATGAGACAGTGTAGTGTAACCCTCCTGTGCGGATAGCAAGGCTGCCTCCAAAAGCAGGGCAGCCCAGTGCCGTGCCTTGGCAATCAGCCTTACTAGGCCCATTAGCCTGGCTGCAATGCCATGCTGGTGCATCCATGCTGCTCTCAGCTCCCCAGCTGGTTTCTTTGCCCCATGCTGTGCAGGTGTCCCAGCTTAAGTGAGCTACCTCACTGTGGCTGGGCAATCCCCAGGAAGCTGGAATGGGGGGTCTGTCTTCCAGATGATTTACTTGCTGCTTCCCATTACAGGACTGTGACACAATTCTCTCCACTTGTGCCTCCTGGCTTGATTTCAACGGCGTTAAGCCAGCAGACATTTGAGGCTTCACTATCGCTATAGGCCGGGAAGTCATAGCTGGCTGAAAGAGAGTGGAGACCTGTTCACTGTGTCTCACTTCTTTGTCTACCCTGCAGCTGAGGCAAGTGCGTGCCCATGGCAGGTCCCATGTGCGCAGAGGGGGCTCTCTGCTGCCCATGCATGCTCTTTGTAGGTGCCTTGTAGCTCTGCTGCCAAAAACCAGTGTCTGGCAGGAGAGTGGTGCTGAATTCTTCCCTGTACACTGCTTGTTCTCTGTGCCATTCCCTTGGTCTGTGGACTTATGTCTGACAGAGAAGGTATCACACAGTCCCCAGTTATCTTAGAGCTTAGTGGAACCGAACAAAGTTGACATGGAACTAAAATGTTTCCACCAGACTGCTGCAGACTCCAGTTATTATGAGATGCACATGATAAAATGTGCAAGAGCTGAACGTCATTTGCCTTAAACATAGCTGTTTAGTGCAAAATGCCTTCACTTTCCTGAACTACACAGGGTCCCAAGAAAAAGGCCCTCATTGCTGGGCCACCAAAGAGTGCTCCATGTCTGTATGCCGCACAGTCCTCTGAAAGGACTGCCATGGGGCACAAGGCAAGGGAACCATCACTGTCATCTGCTCAGGAGCACAATAAAAACCGGCACTTGAAATTGCACTGCAGGCAGCCTGAGGTAGAGACACCATTAAAAACTGGTAATATGGTGAGCATGGCTCCTTGGGCTGTGTCCTTCAGAAAACCCCCTCCAGACTTCCAGTTCCTAAGCCCTTGTGCCATGAGCAGTTCTACTCCATCTCACTAAGAACTGAAACATTGGTGCTCAAGCTTTTTTCTTAGTTCAAGCCGTTTCCTTAGCCCAAGCACTCTGAAATGCTGCTGGTGAGCAGGGCTGGGGTAAGACAGGCAGAGAGAGGGAGGGAATAAGCAAAGACAGTGCCAGCAGTGGTGGCAGATCCTCAGAGGTGGTAGGAAGGGGAGGGCTTGACAGCCCATTTGGCACTGTCCTATTGCAACAGGAGGGAGGAGGATATACAGAGGTTACTTAAAAGCCCCCAACTTTTTTAGACTTCTATTGCACTTCAGAAATTCTGCAAGGGAGAAGGGAAAAAAAAGACTATCTGAACAGAAGGTACCCCTGCTAACTAAAAAACTTCCTTTAGGAGCTTACTGCTGTTAAATAATTGCCACATTTGAATTGCTGTTTTCAGGAGCTTTGGGAAGAAGTTGAGTTCTCATCCATTAATATTTTCTTAGAAGGATGGCATGGCTTTTTCATTGCTACATGCTTACACTGAAATAGATGTGAAAGCAGTTTTGACTAGCTCAAAGAGAAGTCTCTGATCAGCCTACATCTGAGAATTCCCTTAAGGTCGTTAGTGGGAGAGAAATAAGTGGATAAGTGCTTTTTTCTTCCTCCCCCCCCCCCCCCTTTCTCCCCCCTCTCTCTTTTTTTCTTTCCCACTTTCCCATTTTCTCCCTCTCTCCCTCAAAAGTGGATTCTCTAGATGCAGGAGTTAGCCCTTTAGATATTAGTTGTTTGTGTGCATAGGGACAAAAATACAGTTCTCCAGTAATCATCCACAGACTGTTGTAGGCTGTAGTATTTGGGATGATTGCAGTATAACTTTGAATGTCATTTTTATTAGCGGAGATAGTATGCGATGTGCTTTCTGGAAATATAATTTGCTATTTTGGATTCAATAGTGCTGTTTTGGAGGGTGGGAAAGTGAATGATTTTCCAGTTCTGTCACCTAAAACTCCCTGATGTTTTTAATGCCTTGCTTCTTCTAGGCAAATACTTCTGTGAGGCTTCCCTCTCCTTCTTGTGCCCCTCTTCTTCTCTAATTCATGTAGTATGACCAACACAAAACACCTTCCAATCCTTAGAGAGCTGTGCTCCATCATTACACTGATGTTTTCTGCCTCTCAGTTTTTGTTTATGTGAGTTTAAAAATGTGTGGCTCACTGATACCCCACACTGTTTCTGGTTTCTCCCATCTTACATGTGCCATGCTGGCTCATGTTTGCTTTTTCCTTGCATTCTTTCTTTCTTTCATGGTGTTGCAACATTTTCTAATACAGGATGTCTGAAACAACGAGCACCAATGAGGAAAAGAAGAAACCTCCCCTGAACGGGAGACGAGCCATCCCATCAAACAACTCCAATGAGGAAGAAAATGAGGTCCCTGAGATAGAGGCTTTTGGATTGATACCTAGAGGATTTAATCCAAAAGGTATGGTGTACAGTTAACCCATGAGCCTATTTTTACATCTTCCAAACTCACCTCTGCCCAGCTCTGTGAATTTAAACCAAACCACTTTTTTCCTTACATGTCTTGATCTCAGATAGCTTTTATTGCTGCTCACTGAGAAAACTAGCTAAAAACACCCTCCCTTCTTTATGGCCCCTCTGGTTTGTGTGGCCTTAAACTGACTGTGAAACTACTGCAAAATGCTGGCTGGCAGGGAAAACTTGTGCTAGATGTTCAGCTCACTCCTAAAAATAATGTGAAATTGAAAGGAATCTCCATAGTTTTAATTTTTCTCCTGTGAAAAGTGTTTCAATCATATGGCTGGGGAGACAAAATGTATTGTAGGGGATAGGTAAATCAAATCACATTCTCAGCGCCAATTCTATGGAGTGAAGCTGAATAAAAGTAGGGAAGATTTGGTTTAAAAGAAATCTCCTGTGGGAGTCACCAACCAAGCGACATTAATTTCTTAGCCTGTTTGAAATGAACAGCAGAACTTGTTGAACATGGCAACTCAGGTTAGCCAGATGTAATAATACTTAATACTCATATGGGACTTTTCATCCAGTGTTGAAAGAGTGCTTAATAAATGTAGACAAGCATTAATTACTGTATTTTACACGCTGGGAAACAGGCACTTTTAAGTGACAAGTTCAAATTTCTATTGCAACGCATTATCTCTGTAATCCTAATCATGCACCTTAGCCACACATCCCCCCCATTTTAATACAAACTCTTTTCTTTAAAAAGCATTTCTTTTTAAAAATGCTTGAGCAAAGCACCTGGCATGTTAAGACTGTAGAAACTTTGCTTGAACCTTTTCAAACAACCCTGTAGCTCTGGGGCAAGTATGTGTGTTTAAATTGTCAAATGTAATACAGTACAGGTCCTGACTAGACATCATTTCAAACCCAATATATTCCTAGAAGCTGGGGATGTGTAAGTGTGGGATACCTTAGAAGGAATGCAGCCTGTAGCTAAAGCCCACCAGTACCAGAAGAAAGATTCCTATTGCTTTTTGATGTGCTTCACATGATGCTTCGAATGAAGTGCAGTGCTGGTGGGTGGGAGCCTCTTGCTTTTCAGAAATGCAATGGAAACTTAGGAATGTCAGGTCAAGTGAGTTGAGGCTGGAGCCTAACACATGCTTAAGGTGATGCTGCTGGTGAGAAAAACAGCCCTTGTACAAAGCCAGGGTTTGCATGGCCATAGGATAAACCAAGCTATGGAACTGGTATGACTGAAAAATAAATTTGTGTATGACAGCAAAGCTCTTTTTGTAGAGCTAGATCAGCTCTGCTGTGCAGTTCAGCTCTGTAATGCTTGTAGCAACAACATTAAATGGGTGACCTGAAGGGAAGGGACAGCAGCAGTGTTCCTGTTTCAGTGCACATCATCAGTGATCTAAGCCTTTGATACCAGCTGATGTAAGTATGGTCCCTGGACACCCTCTTTTGGGCAGGATGCCTAAGTCACCTGTCAGACCATATTAAAGGTTTATAGCCTAATGGAGCTCAGACTGGGACTTACATTCAGGAGCTAATCCTGCCCAGAGCACTCACAGCGTTGTGCTTGGGGGATAAAGTGAGTGCAGGGAGAGCAGGAGCAACAGAGTATGACAGGGCTCTAGTGCCACAAGCACATCCTGGCGGAGAACTTCTTGTGTCTCCTCCTTCCCCTTCTGCACATCTCTACATTTCTGTGTTGTCCACATTTTTTGTAGTGATTCCCATATGTCACTGCCATTACACACTGAACAAAGCATGCAAAATCCCTGCTGTTGCAATTGAGGAGTTTACTAGCCTTTGGTGTAGGATAGGACACCTGCAGTAAACATCCAAACATCACTGTTTTCACATGTGCCAGATTGTAGTCAACACAGAGACATCCAATGAGTGGAGGTGAAGGTGCAGGCTGTCCAGAGAGGCAGTGGGTGTCACTTCCAGGGTGATCTGTAGCCTTCTCTCAGCTTTGCTGGCTGCAGCAGCCAGCCACCAACTGACCATGATGACAGGTTACATACCAAGCTCACTTCATTTAGGTGCGTAAATTTAACTGAATCCTTCCCTTGATCTGCACAGTGTAGGTGTCTACAGTTGAGCTAGTCACCCTCGTTTCCCTTGACAGCCAACAGAGAGAAACAGACATTTTTAGGGTGTGATTCATTTGACCTATTTTAGCTACTACTCCAGGATGAGGTAAAACCTTGTGCTTGACTAGCTCTCTGCTGACACCCACTTCTACTCCTCTGAATCACAGCCAGAGCAACCAGTGAATGCTGCCAGGGACCACTGCTTCCCCAGCCGGGTCAGTGGGCTGCCTGCTGCTGGGGCCTGGCTTGCTTGCGGGAGAAGATGCTCAGTGAGGAGGGTGCTCAACCCCCGAGTTCTTCTTCATCAAGAAGCCTGTATCTCCATGAGCACGCCTGTGCCATGTCCTCCCCCTGGCTCTTCCTCGCCAGCTCATCTCACTGCAATGTGTTACGAGTGGGCCTGGTGCTTACAGCCGCTTGGTGGGAGGACACAGCCCTGCGGCCCCACAGTCTGCAAGCTCCCCACTCACCCTCCTTTGCAAAGTTTGGCAACTCATCAGGGAATCATGCTTCCCCTCTTAGCAGAGTGAGGGGCACCTCCTTTGGAAACTCACTGCTATTGGGTTTGTAATCCAAAGCCCTTTTTCTCTGGACCTCCAAGAAAACCTGATGTTTGAAAGCTATTCTTGTTACTCATACAAACAACTCAAACTTGTCATTTATTTTCATGCAAGCTTAACATTGTAAAAGCTTTAAGAAAGCATCAGACTGCTGCCTCCTGTGCAGCAAACCTGCTTGCACTAAACAGCAGACCAGGCTAAGGTAAACCATCATATGGACCTGTCTTCAAAGGGGGTCTTGATGATGACCCTTTGTGAGGGACACATGCCACATCTGTCCCTCACAAACAGATGAGCATAGACTGTAGCCTTCATTTTGATTGCGCCCTGGTGATGGTGTTAGCACTACCCTGTTAGGTTTTGTCCTCTGTAATTACCATTAGTGTAATTCAAACAGGTGTGGTCACAGGTTATATTCACCTGGCAAGCTCAACATACATTCTAACACTGAGTGCAAGTGGAATATGCTGTCCACAGATGCGTGTGGTTGTATTTTAACAGGAGCCATGTAAGTCCTCAGATGAAATGCTACAAATGGTGAACTGAAGACCCAGAGTGGCTCAGCTTTACAGTTCCTTGAAGGATTAACGTGAAGGAATGGCTAGGTCACTATTGCTTTTTATTTCAGAACATGAGATGAAAATACAACAGACCCTCAAATCCATTTGTATGCTTCCTCAGAAGGAGGGAGAGGCTGAGCAAAACTTACTGATAGCTTTACCCCTCGCAGAGCCCCAGGACATGCAGCTTTTTCATGCAGTGCTTTCAGCCTCAGAGGGGTTGAGACAAATAAGGGGAGAGCCTCTTCCTTGCCCCCATTTTATCCACCTCCATGAAATCCCCACCTCATGAAATCTGTTTGTGAGCTTTGTCAGCATTATTGTGAGCGATCATTGATTTTTTGCAGGGAGAGAGGCAAAGTATGCCCCACTTCACAAAGGGGCAATGAGAATGATTTCTGAGTAAAATGCATTTAACATTTCACACAAAAACCATCTCTGTAACTGCAGCCAGTGCTAAAGCCAGCGAGGATCTACAAAAGTTACTCCAGAAGCCTGGTGAATTGAGCAGAGAATAACTATAACATAACCATGGGACTTAAAGCCTGGCTCAGGATTGAATAGGTATTCCAGCTTTTCCTCAGGTTAAGGTTAGCAGGATGGTTTGGGGTTCAGTTGTCCAGGACTTTTCCACAAAAAGAACTTTATCTTGCTGTGTCCTTGAGCATTTTCCTTTCCTTCTGTTTCCCAAATGTCTGGGCAAGGCAGCTGATGGTGACAATGGGCAAGCAGGACCTGCTCCTGCTGCCCTTATTTTCCCCTCTTCTGTTATCTGTAGCCCAGAGCCCAGGCTGGGTGGTTTGGCTGGAGCATGAGAAAGATTGTGTTGGTATCCAGGGGATCCTGCTGCCTGCAGGACTCTGCTGATGTCTTGAATGCATCCCTGCAGAATGCCTTGCTCCCCAGAAAGAGCTGATTTGCTGCTTGTCCAGAGCTGGCAGCTATGCAGTGTTCCCCTGCCCTCAAGGAAAAACAGTGTGCAAAGCTGTTTCCTGAGCTTCTGTGAAATGGGTTGTGTTCAGCCCTCAGTGACTTGAGTATCCAATTCATTCGCTGAGCACATCATTTCTGCTCACAGTGTACTCAGTATCAGGCCAAATTAACCACCATCACGAGTACACACAGCTCCACCAGCTGCCATAAATTGTGCACCTCTTTTTGCCAGGCATGAGTTTGGCTCTGTTGCCATCAGTATAAAATGCAAAAATTACCCAGTTTCTAACTGTCAGCACCTGGAAAGACAAGCTGAGAGCTGCAAATCAAGCTTTACTCTTCTGTCTCTCTCCTGGTGGTGAGCAGTAATGGTCTTCCTGGCAGAGGTTTTGTGACTATCTATCTGCCCAAGCATGTAGGCGAAAGAATGATGTCCATTTTTGTTTTCATGTGGTTGCTTGTTGTGTGTGAAGACTCCCATTGTGAAGATTCCTGGTATGGTACAGTCATGTAGCTCATGGTGACTGAAAATGCCTTTGGTTATCCCAGTGCCACCACTGGACATTAGCTGAGCAGACTGTCTTCTAGTAGTGGTAGGGTTTTAGACACCCCTAATTTGAACAGAGCGAAGATTTGCTCATGTATGTTACAGATACTTACTGCTGTTTGCCTATAACTCTATGCTGTAATTATATATTGTAATGTTATATTTAGTTTTCATAAGAAGACACTAATAGCAGTGGAGGTGTACTAAGAAGCTGAGTCTAGACACATACAGTACACCAAAACCTTATTTAATACAGACAATCCAAGCTCTCAGCTGGATGAGAGATCATTAACTGTCTCTGAGGCTCTTCAGCACTTGATAGTGGTAGTGCTTTGCAAACATTAATGTATTTAAGTGTCACAAAACCCCTATGAATCTGCATTTTGCAAATGGAGGGCCACAAAAAGTGAGACAGGAAGGCACAACTGTCAAGGCCCACAGAATGCTCTGGTAAACTTCTGAAAAGGAGGCCCAGACTTGCAGAAAGCTGATGCCAAAGGAATGTCCATCTTGAGGACGTTCAGGTTGCCACCCACAGGAACCTGCTAATTCTGCAATTGCTTTAGTCATTCCCTAGAAGCCTTGCAACCTCTGTGAAAATGGCAGATGGGCAGACAAGTGTCAGTCCATAAGTCTCTTGCTCACCCAGGTAGATGCAAGTCCCAAATAGATCCAGTGTGCTCTGTCTCACAGTATTCCTTGATGAGGCAATGCTGAGGAGGGGGGGAGGACAGGGCCTCTAACAATGTTAACATCAATGTTGATATTCCAACATACTGACTCCTTCCCTCTCTGTTCATTTACATGTCTCTGCAGATTACCTGCGTGCTGTGGACATTCATATGTTCAAGGAGCCCCACGAGATCAACAAGCAGCAGCACCACACTGACAAGTACTACAGCCCCAAGCTGATAGTGCGTCGGGGACAGATTTTCCAAATCCAGATTGACTTCAACCGACCCTACAAGCCAGAGACAGACCAATTCTGGCTGGAGTACTTGATAGGTAAGTGCCTGGCAAAGGCTGTGTCATATCAACAAAGTAGGGTTGAAGAGTCTCTTATAAACAGGAACACAGCAGCAGTTAATGGCTGTCACAATTGATAAATAAAAAAACCCCAGGCTTAACTATAGGCAAAGAACTGCTTTTCTACATGGGGTCTGAATCCTTCATCAAGAGAATCAGCAGAAATGCTTGTGAGAGAAGCAGGAGCAGTATTTGCAACCTTCTGTTCAGCAAGAAACTGTACTTCACTGAGCTTAAAGTCTTACCCCTGGTTAATGCTGTATGTCAACGCTGAAAGGTAGGTGGAACAGAAAACATTTTTTTTAGTGTTTAGGAGATGTACAGAGGAGGAGTCTGTTGTCTGAGGTGGAAGAGATGACTGTGTAAGAGTTGGGATAACAAAATGTTGAGTACACAAGGCAGGGAAATTACACAGAGTAGAAGAATAGGAAGCCCTGCGACTTTGCAGCCTGCATTTGCAGCCAACTTGGTAACAAGGGAGAAGGTTCAGAGACTGTAGCTTTGGGCCAGAGATTTACTCAGGGCCACATCAGAGGCTTCCTTGATTTACTGCAAAAAGGGCAAGAGAGCATTTTCCCTCTCACTGAGATATTTTTGACAGGCCTTGATGTACCTGTTAGCTTATGAAGGTACAGGACTAGAGAAGGGGATAAAACAAGTGATGGAGTGGAGATTCCTGCTGTGCTCCAAAGATGGCCACACCAAATGCCACTCCCCACATGACAGCTCTGGGAAAGCCCCAGCTTTATCTAGAGTTCTCTAGGAGTTTCTGTGTTAAGACATCAATATTCTCCTTATAAAGTCTTTAAAGTAGGTTTGAATTGATGTTTTAATTAACTTTCCTGAGAGATGCAGTTCCAAAATTTGTAACATTGATTTTTTTTCCGCCCCTGAATTATGATGATGTGGCCATTTATTAGATTTGGTGCCTTTTAAAGCTAGATTGGCGTTTATCTCTTAAACATATGTGCAGTGAAAAGGTTAGTGTCTGCACATTTTTTTTTCATGGATCTCTTCTTTCGCATTTAAATTAGGGTTGGGAGGCATGTTATGACAGTCCAGTGAATGATTGGCTGAACAGCCACAAGTGCCTTTAAAAATTTAATATGCATAAATATCATTAGTTTTTTCAGGATTTAATTAAATTCAAGACTCTTCCCTTAATCTTTATATGCTTAAAACAAACAGCTGTATCAAGAAGAAGTGGGAAATGGAACATTTGGGTTTTATTGCATTGTGTGCAGTTTGCATTTGGTTTACTCATTTATTCTATATTGGAAGAAGAAATTTAACACTTGTTTTAACATTGCACAGTCCACTTAAGAGAACCTATTCACTTATTTTCCTGTTGCTCTTTCCTAACATGTCTGTATGTAGTTTGTACCTTGAATCTCCAAATATGGATAAAAATCTCCTCAGCCACAGTAGGAATGGGGTAAAACACAACCCATGTCTGGAGTCAGCTTTGAGCTGTGCCTGATTTCCCCTTATCATTCTTTAGTGTTACTGTCCTTCCTGTGAAATGGGAATGGCAATGCTGGTGTCTCATGTGTGTTCAGCTGGCAACGAGCTGAATGGAAGTGCTGCTTATACAGGACAGCATACAATACTCTCCTCTGCTTTTCAAGCATCTGCTTCTGTGAGCACCACTGCCCTCTTGCTGCAAGGAGTTTAGCTCAGAGATTCAACTGGGAGATGTTCAAGCTCCTTTTCTAGAAAGTGGTTAATTCTTAGTGCTCCACAAACATTTTTTCTGCATGCACATGTGGTGAAAACAATGTACATTTGTTCTTAGACACTAGCAACAGAAAGCAAAACAAAAACAGTCCACAAAGGAGAAAGAAATTATTTGGAGATGATCTGCTTGACTCTTGATATGTCTCCTTCTAGTGGCCAAGTTCAATGCTTAATGCCCTGAAGAGGAGAAAGAGGGGACTTCTTACACTTAGGAAAGGGCACTGAGGGCTCAAGGTTTCAGTACTGTTCTCTCAAAGCATTTGTCATGGGGAGATGTGGCCATTTTCATTTAGGCTTTTTCTGTTCATCTGCCTGAAGGGCCAGTATGCACCTCCTGTGATGCTAGCTGCCGGAAAGCCAGAGCCCAGTCCAAAAGCTCTTGTCTAGGCTGCCTCTGTAAGCAGAGGAGGGAGGCAGGTACCTCCAGGTGGCAGTTTAGCCTTGCTGTGTTGCCATGAGATGGATGAACTGTCCTCTGAATATTTGTTTAGCTCCTCTGTTGACTCTCCCCCATAGACCAGCCTCTGTCTTTTAAGATCACCAAGACAGGGGAGGTGAATCCTGCCCTTTAGTTCTGTCAGGTAGAAGCATAATCGAATCATAGAATAGTTAGGGTTGGAAAGGATCTTAAGATCATCTAGTTCCAACCCCCCTGCCATAGGCAGGAACACCTCACACTAAACCATGTCACCCAAGGCTCTGTCCAACCCGGCCTTGAACACCGCCAGCAATGGAGCATTCACAACTTCCCTGGGCAACCCATTCTAGTGCCTCACCATCCTCACAGTAAACAGCTTCCTCCTTATATCCAATCTAAACTTTTGCTGTTTTAGTTTGAACCTGTTACCCCTTGTCCCCTCACTACAGTCCCTAATGAAGAGTCCCTCCCCAGCATCCCTATAGGCCCCCTTCAGATACTGGAAGGCTGCTATGAGGTCTCCATGCAGCCTTCTCTTCTCCAGGCTCAACAGCCCCAACTCTCTCATCCTGTCTTCATACAGGAGGTGCTCCAGTCCCCTGATCGTCCTCATGGCCCTCCTCTGCACTTGTTCCAACAGTTCCATGTCCTTTTGATGTTGAGGACACCAAAACTGCACACAGTACTCCAAGTGAGGTCTCATGAGAGCAGAGTAGAGGGGCAGGATCACCTCCCTCGACCTGCTGCTCACACTCCTTTGGATGCAGCCCAGGATACGGTTGGCTTTCTGGGCTGCAAGCGCACACTGCCGGCTCATGTTCATTTTCTCATTGACCAACACCCCCAAGTCCTTCTCCACAGGGCTCCTCTGAATCTCTTCCCTGCCCAACCTGGAGCTGTGCCTGGGATTGCTCCAACCCAGGTGTAGGACCTTGCACTTGGCACTGTTAAACTTCATCAGGTTGGCATCAGCCCACCTCACAAGCGTGTCAAGGTCCCTCTGGATGGCATTCCTTCCCTCCAGCGTATCAACCAAACAAAGACACTTAGGGACTGACTCAGACAACAGCCATAGAGCAGAGGCAGCTTGAGCTCAGAGCTTTTTGCAGTAAAATAAGGGGTATACCTCCCAGAAAAGTGCTGAGTTTGAGAGGTTAAAGTGATGGAATACACACAGGAATATTGGCAGGTTGTTCTAAAATGACCTTTCCAAGGAGCTCTCTGTGTGCCTGAGAAGTGGATTTCAAACAGTGTAGCAGAACTGTAGAATAACCTAGTTTGGAGGAACCTTCAGGGGTCTCATGTCCAAGTCCTTGCTCAAAGCAGGTCCAGGTTGCTTCAGCTGCTCAGAGCCTTGCCCTAGGGACAGGCTTTGGGTATCTCCAAGGGTCGGGATATTGCCCCAAACAGTGTGCCCAGAGCTGTAGAATCTTCTGGGTGTTTCAAGGTTCTATTCTCATAAGTTGCAAAGATACTTTTGGTAGGAATGGATGGCCTTGGGTCCTGGAAATTCAGTTAGAGCTGGGAAATCTCCACGTTTCTTTTTGCAGGGCGGTTCCTACAACGAGGTCTGTTTATACAACAGCACCGCAAAAAGCTATTCAGAAATTATTAGTTCCCAGCACTGGAAATTTCCCAGCATTGATGTTAATCCATCACAGAATTTTTATCCATTAAAGACTAATTTTGCTCCTGAAAAATGTGACAATGGCAACGACTCGATCCTATCTTTGTGCAGAACTATTCTATTTCCTTTATTCCCTAAAATTTAGTTTTACTTCTCTCTTTTTGCTCCTATTTTTGCTTCTTTTGCATCATTAAGAAGATGATTAATGAAGCAAGCAAAGCAAGTAGAGACTGCTTAATCCTTCTAATTGATAATGAATCAAAGGTACCTGGGACAAATGCTTCTTGCATCATGTGGAACTCAGTCTAAGAAACTCACAGAATAATTTTCAGTAACAAACTTTTTTAAGCCACAGTCCATTTAAAGACCATTTACACAGAGTCTAGAATTCACAGGCTAAATTGTATAAACAAATATATATACATGTGTGTAAATACGTAAATATGTCACATTAATCTCTTGAAAGCCACTTTTATTGATATTCTTCTGCAATGGTTCCCTATGCCTAAAGTAGGTTTTGCTTTAACAGACTCTTTTCCATAGAGTCATTATTGGTGAAACTGGCTGAAGTGCTAACATGTGAATAATTTTAATTCAGTTTTCCACATAATGCTTCATTAAATTAGGACCATATTTGTCTGCTATAGTATGGAAAACAATAAATGTGCCAAAAAATCCACATGGAAAAATATCCATTTATAAAGAGTAATGGGATGTTATTCCAGTTCTTGTGCTGGACTGCAGCCCTGCATCAGTACCGGTGGTTTGGGAGCTGCACCATCACCAAATATTTTCTTTGTTTTAGCCCACTTCCTGGCTTTAATGAGAGGAAAGGTGAGCATCACCCCTTGGGAAATATTTTATTGGCCTGGGGTTGGGATGAAAGAGCCAAAAGAGAAGTGTAAATGCTGTGCTTGCATCCAGTTCCCCACACCAGGAACAATTTCAGTTTGCTTGGAGTCCTGGGGGGCCAGGGGAGCCAATGACCCCTTCACCCATCTTGATCTCTCCTGACTACTGCCTTTGTGGTCATGGGGATACTTTGTACTACTCTTGGCTTTCTCCTGTGTGGAGACTGGGGATCATCCTGACTGAATATGGCTCCCACAGCTGGGCAGTCAGTTTGTCAGGAGTGCTGCAAAGTTTCCACAGTCACTGCTGCTCTGTCAGTGATTTCTCTGAAAAGCAAATATATGATTAGATGGGCTTATATGGCCTTCAATCTTGCTTTTAGTAGTAGTTTCCTGTACATGGCTGTAAATCCTGGAGTGGCTGATGAGTTCATATGGTGCATCCTTACTCTAATATATTTCCCCACGTCCTCACAAATTGTTGTCTATTTGTATTTTCCTTAAATGGCTTCATAAATCCATATATATCAGTCTAGTCCTAAATATTATTATGAATGTTTTATCCATTGGCACACTTCTGGAACCGTCATAAATCCCAGTCCTCCAGGCTACTATCACCTTTCCACATGTGTGCATGCTTTGACACTCATGCGCGCACTAATATGCCCTTCTCAGGCTTCTATAAATCATTGACTTTTGGCCTGACATGAGAGCAGAGACTTACTGTTCCTTTTTCTACAGTCTTCCCAGGCCTCCTGCTCCACAGGAATAGTTATAAACACATGAAAGCTGCTAAGAACACAAAGATGCTAGAGCTGATCCCATATGGCTTATTTAGGTGACACCAAATTCCCACTTACAGTCAGATGGGCATCCGAGTACAACAAAATAAGGTATCCTACCCAAGACACCCATGCCAGAATAAATCGAGCTCCTCATGCTGCCCTACCATGTCTGCAGCCTTTCCCTAATTTCACAGCAGTGCTGGGACATGGGTTATTCCAGGAAGGTTGAGGTTTTGTTCCTTTTGTCAGGCAGTAAATCTGTCTTAGTGGAAAATATTGCTGCCCCTGCTGTCACCTGTCCACCTCAGCAGCTCTGGAGCAGTACAGCTGGTAGCTAATGGAGTGGCTGAGCCATGAGGTGTTCCCCAGCACCTCGGATGGGATGTCAAGATGAGTTCTGCATCTGGGGAAAAGTTGCTCTTTGGAAAATGCTGCATCTTGATATTTTCTTAGGAGCCTTCTTGGCATTATACAAGATCAACTGACTCTGGTGCTAGGGTCAAACTCTGTGGTACAAAACACAACACTGAGGGTTTATTAAGCCACCCTCTAAACTGATTATTTATCACTGCTAAACTATTTACCATTTAGGCTTGGCATAATTTGAGTCTCTGTTTAACAAAGAACTATAAAATTTGAACAAAGATACAGAAACACCTGATAATCTAAACATAGTGTCCCATTTGGGAGGAGAAAGAGTAATTTATTAGCAGTGGAACACATTTCTTACAGATTGACTGCATACAGAGAAGAGATCTATTTGACAGCTCTTAGAATACAACAAACCTCTCCACTTTCTGAACAAATTCATTGGGGTATTTTTGCCTTCCCTCTGGAATTCCCAGCCAGGCCACAGAGAAGCTGAGAGGGTGGAGTCCCTCAAAATATTCCATGAATGCAGTATTTCATACAAAGAAATCTTTATGTTTATTATGTCCTCTCCTTCTACTGCTGCAGCAGCAGCAAGTGGCACATAAAATCTAGCTCTGTTTTTTAATGATTTTAATAGTTAAGGTGAGTGACTCCAATGTGTGTTTTACAATCACAAAGTTCTATAAACATTCACTCCTGGAACTGAGTGGTCAGATGTTAAGGTTTCCTAACGAGTCATAAGCAAAAAATATTTCAAGACATTTGGGTTTCCTACATTTCCAAGCTTGTATGTAGCACTTGTGAAGGCAATGGAATTTGAGGGTGGAAGGAACGCAGGTGCGATATTACAGCAATGGCTTGAAGTCACTACTGGTTTTTTTTTTACAAAAATTTGTCTCTCCTTCTTGCTTGTTTTGTCTTTGTTTTACTTTTCCATGTTTTTTCTCTTCTCTCTTTCTTCTCTTCTCCTCCTTTTTCCTTACTCTTTTTTCCTCTTTTGACATTTGTTGTAGTTATTTATAGTGATTAATAAGGCATGGTCCCAGTATGCCAACACCCATTCTTGGGTTGCTTGCTACAAGTAAGGCTTACCTCTGTTACACAGCTACTGTACTTGTGGTTTCCAGCTGAAATTTATTTATTAATCTTCACAATTGTTATACTTCCAGGGTTGGCATTGAAACAGATTCTTTACCCTTTGTATGAAAGAGTGTATCTAAGTACATCAAATGAACCTATGACGAAAATTGTTAACCTTACTGTATATAATGTATGTGCCAAAGGGAGATAGATTCCTCAACTCCTTTAAAAAACCATCTTCTAAGGAGGGTTCCTAAAAAGACTGTTGAGAAATAGCTTTGTTCACCTTCCTGTCTTCTGCAGTATCCTACTTCCATCAGGGGGGAAATGTCTCTAAAGCTCACTTTATCTCTAATCTCTGTCCTACCAAATTTTCTCTCCTCCCTGTTGAAAGCAAAACATCTACACACTTGTGAGTATATGGACCTATACAAGAACACCTATCACTGCTTACACTGGCTGTGCTAACAGAGCAGCTGTAACTCACACACACAGAGCATTGTATATGTTCACTGGGGATCAAGGAAAAAACTAAACTAGGTGGAGATATGGGCTTCCAGGTACTGAGCAGGGAAGGAGGATGATGAGTGTCATCTGAGGAAGCCCCGGTCCCTGTTAGTCACTTGTAAGGAACAGCAGCAGAATTGGATAACCGGAGGAGGAGCGCTCGTGCTTTTCTTGCTGAACTTGCTGTACTTATCTCTCCCTCTGTTGCTATAAATCTCTTTGGTGTGGCAATTTAACCCAGAATTAAACACAGCTTGCCTCCATGCCTGACAGGCCCAGAGCTGACATGCTAAGGAGCTAAGGCGTATGTTAAAAATAACTCACTTTGCATGTGTGTGTGGCCATAGTTCTGTGTTTCAGATGGCTCATTCTTTTGCTGCTGCATAAATGGGCTTCGGCAAGCTTTAACAAACACTGCACTCTGCTTTCTGCCCCTGTAAAATGTGTGTGTGTGGCAGCATCCCATACACGCCCACATCCACACATGCTTAATTCATGGTGCATTTTGCCATGTGGACCTTCACTCTCATTTGTTTGCTTTCAAGGCCTTGTGATGCAACACTGAGGGAGAACTGAGTTCCTTTAATAATGATAGCAGCAATATTAAAAGACAGCTTCTCTTTTCCTGGGCGCCTGGAAACCCCAGTAGTTGCTGAGCTGAGCTGCAACTGAACTGAGCAGGACCTTTAGGAGCCCAGCTTGGATAGCTACAGAAACCAAGGTGGGATAAAAAAGGATAAGAAAGAAGCATCAAAAGTTAACAGGCCTGTACACTGTGCAGCAGCAGAAATAGATATATTTGTGCCATTAAACCTCCTGTACAAGGGAGGTTTCTGTAAATACAATGACCTCTGGCAATATCACAGCTCAGTATCTAGCACTGAAAAGCAGAGAGTGGGAGGCCCATAAAGAAAGAGGGTCACTGAATTTTCTCCTGTACTCTCCTGCCTGGAAGGCCAGGCAGTCAGCAGCCGCCATTCAGTGCCTGATATCTTCTAATCTCCAAAGGGAGCCTATAAAAAAATTTGCTCTGTGCCTGGTGGTAACAGTGCAGCAACCTCCAGGCTTTCTGAGTTCTCAGGCTGGATTTTCCCATCTCCATGTGCTGTTAGAGCAGACAGGAACATCCCAACAGCGTGATGTCACATAGCAATTCTCTTTCACAGAGCAATTGGCTGTGAAATGCCCTCATCTGAGGGCCAGGGCCTCCTACACCCAAAGCACACGTGAACATCAGGCAGTAAAGCAACCACAAAGAACTGGCTGTGGAGTGTTTCAGGCTGCCAACTCCTGGAGCAAATCAGAGTAGGAGAGATCCTGAGCCAGCTGATGCTGCTGGCAGAAGCACCCTCCTGTCAGCATAAAAAGGGTTTATCTTGCCTACATGGCTCCTGGTCCTGACATGCACCCAAACATTCCTCCTGCCTCTCTATAGTTTGGGTTAGAACCAGAGGCCCTGCAGAGACTGCTCTGCCAGACGTTCCCGAGGTCTTAGTAATAAGTCTTTGTATAAAATTGGATATTCTTGCTTAGAAACTAACACAGAGAATGAAATCACCACTGCATGCTAGCCACTCGGAGGAAGGGCTGACATTGCAGATATCCCAGCTATGAGCCAAAGTTGGCCCTGCTTCTCCACTGCAGCCAGAAATGTGTGCTTAAGATGTAGATAAAAGTCAAATGGAGTCCTAAGAGGACTTCCTTATGATGTTGATAAACATGGTACTGAATCTACATAAGGATTCTTTTGCCAGCAGCCTTAGCATGTAATGCCAAAGTTACTCAGCTTTAAAACACTTTAGTATCAAGACAACAGATGTGTGTATATGATACCAATGTGGCTGATGCTGTCAGGTGTCTAGATGTGTGATTACAATTCAGCTCCACAAGTTCCTGTCAGAAGTAACAATTCCCTTGCTCTTCCATTTGCCATTCAGTTTTTGTTTCAGAAAATTAGGGAACCTGTCCTCTTTTCAAAGAAAACATTGGAAACTGCTCACTGTGCTCTTGAGGGCTCTGCCCATCTTCTCAGACTTCCTTATGGGTTCAGGATTTATGAGAACATTAGGGAGCACCAAACCCTGCCCATCTGTCAGAAGCAAGCAATGTTCTCTTGTATTTACTGTTTATAACATCTGCAAATTACTCTGACTTCTAGGATATCGTTTCTCTGGCATCCCTGCTATGTCTGCAGGGATGTAGGCAATACCCAGAGCACCTCCTTCTCACAGGTGAGCAAGATAGTGCAGTGGCCTCTTTCTTACTACATGGGAGTAGCTGTGTGGGGCATGCACAAGCTCTGGGCTGAAAGGACCTTGCATACTCCTCAGCAGCAGCTATGTGTGCTCTCTTGTCAAGAAACAGGTATATTAGGGTGTCTTGTGGCTTTGCATGCAACAGAGACCTTTGTTCGGAAGAGCAAATGCAGTTCTGCATGTTGAGATTTCAGAAAAGTGAGGCTTGGTACTTTGCCAAACCTGCTATGTGGTGTCAGTGACAGGGTTTCCATAAGAATGTTTTGCAAAGGCTTCATTGCCTCTTTCATATCCTATCTTGTTGCAACAGACAGTTTTACTGGGGAGCGATTCTGTAGCCTCCCCATGGGTTCATGTGATGTACATGACATAGTGGTGCAAAGCACCCCCCACAGCACAGCACCTTCTGCCCCCGTAGGCTCCTACACAGACATGCAGCTTCCAGTGAAGATATCAATGTCTGTTCCTAACCTTGTCAAAATAGAGATCTCTGCCCCTTCCCACAATTCTGAACGAGATAACGGAGGTATTCTTAAAAGTAGCACTTGTTAATGGTTCTCAAGGATGTCAGTTCAATTACTTGGTTTGCTCTGCTGCCTTGAGTGGACTGCTTTTTTAAAAAAAACCAATTATGTCAAAACTAGAAGCAAAATATCAACTGCAGAGGCAAGCTGGGTCACACACAGTTGCACTACAAAGAACAAGAATATCTTCAGCTCTTAGATCGCAATTGTTAGCAGGCGCGAGACTCTCATCTGTGCTGCCCCTATAGGCTCTTCTTGCTAGGCTGGCTTTTCTTTGATGACTTATATTTGAAGCATCCAGTGCTTTATCTTCTAGTGTTTTCTATTGATTTTGCTCTTATTCTGCTCCTTTTTCTCTCCTGTAGTTCTTTGCCTTCTGTTGTATCCCTTGCTGATCTGAATGAGTTTCCTGGGTTACAGCATCCCTGGCCAAAAGAGCAAAGCGAGCTATTTATGTGAACCAAACATCTGCAAAAGGGAAATTCACATGCGCTAAATAATCTCTCAGATGAAGCACAGTAGCCCCAGATTTCACTGATATTGTGGCAGCTCATAAGCTTCAGATTCAAAGCTGGAGTAGTCCTTTCCCAGAATGTATCAGTGTTCAGATTTGGGATTATCTTTAAATCAGTTGTATAAAAATAAGCAAGCAGGAAAATCAACGCCCTTGTGAGTTTAATTTTGAAGTTCTTAAATAGTAGGAATGAAAAATATAGCAGTCTGTCTCTCTGCTATCATTGTGTTTCATTGCCCTATTTTTGAATGAGAGTCTGATTTTCAGCCTAAAATATGAAATGAAGAATAGATTTGAGAATGAGATAAGGAACTCAGTCTTCTCACAAGTGTCTTTTCTGTCTACACTGCTGGTTGGCTTCCAGATATAGTTTGGCTCTACCTTACGCTTGAAGGGTGGAACCTCACACAACTTTGAATCCTGGCAGTATACATGTTCACATGTAGCCTATCTGTCTAGATGTTTTTTATAGTTGGCAGAATAAAATAGGCTTCTCTGGGGTGTGATTTGTCTTACTATGATGTAGACTATCATGTGAAGTACTTTGGAGTTGTGTCATACTTTGGGACACATTGCTTACAAAGTTTGACTATCCAGGCCAGATGTCTTCATCTATACTACTGGTGTCCGGATTTGGTTCCCTCTCTGTCCATGAGAAATGGATGCTTGGGAGAAACTAGCACTGGGTATCTGCTGGTGGACTGACTTGGCTTTCCTCTATCTATCTGTGTGAACCTGCATGAAAGAGCACATGGTCTCTGCTTCTTATCACAGTAATGCAGTGAGAACAAGGTTCGGCTCTGCTTAAGAGCCTCAGGGTTGATGTCTGTGCCCCAGTGGGCACTTGAGTGCTAGTGAAGAGGGTGGTGGGTGCATCTAAACTGGGGACGGGGTTCTTACCTAAACTTACCAGCAGTGTAGCTGACACCAAGGCAAGGAGCAAGCTGGAGTGCAGCTTGCTGCAATAGGATAAACAGTGGTGAGTAAGGAAAGGCTGGAACAGCCCCTACTCATGCTGCCAGGACTACAGTCCTGGCCGTGCCCGAGCCAGCAAGACTGAAGTTTGCTGGGGCAAGATGGGTGGAGTAGCTGCACGAGCTGCCTGCTGGGAGGAGTTGCATGTGTTTCTGCAGCTGTACAGCGAAGTGACCAAGCACTCTGCAAAGTAATGAGGCAGGTAAGTGGTTTCCAGCCATGAAAACTTGCCACCTCTGCTGAAAATAAGGCAGGCAGACAGAGAACTATCAGGAAATTAAGAACCTCTTCACCTCTCTCTTCAGGTCGCTACCCACAGCAAAACAAAGGCACCTACATCCCAATCCTAGTAGGTACTGTGCTGAAACCCGGTGAGTGGGGAGCCAAAATTACCCACAAAGAGAACAACTCCGTTCGCCTGTCCATCATGTCCTCTGCCACCTGCATCGTTGGGAAGTTTCGCTTGTATGTTGCTGTCTGGACTCCCTTTGGCATCATCCGGACACAAAGAAACTCAGCAACCGACACTTACATCCTGTTCAATCCCTGGTGCCAGCGTAAGTACCTTATCAAAGCCAAAGGTTCACACTTTCTGCTGCCAGGCTCATCGGGTTTTGGGAGAGTGTGGTCTAGGAAGGAGAGCTTAGTACCAAGGAGACTGGAGAAATGCCAGTTTGGGTCTGGAAACTATATAGTAGCTGTGCCAAGAGGATTTGGTGTGGGACGGGATCTGTCAAGTTACGTCACTGATCACCACGTTTAGGATTGAACACCTGCAGCCAAAAGCCTGCATGAATTCAACCTGCTGTGGCATCATTGGTGGTGGTGCCTTCCTGCCAATACATGACATTTGCCCTTTTAATATTCCCTTTACTGGTGACTAATTAGCAGCAGCTATGCCCTCTGTGAAGAAAAAAGCATTTGGCAAATTAGTCCTTTTTTATTACCCAGTAGGTTGAAGAAAAAATTATATTTTTAAATCTCCCCAAACCAGACCTTAGACTGACAGAATTGTATTTTACCCAATGAACTCCATGTGGTTTAAGGAGAGGGCATGGAGGACCAGAGACATTCGGCTCAGCCTTCTGACAGGCTGCAGCACTGTGTCTTAGCTTCTGACACTTGTAAGGCTCCAAGTCATACATATTAGTGTATATTGAGGTCAGCGGCTAACTTTAATATTTTCCTGCCATCCTCCCTTCATCTTTAAATCTTTCACCAGAGTATTTGCATCAAATAATCCCATACCAAACAAGGGCCGTCCTACCTAGTGACAAGTATGTTTAGCATTATTAATAGAGCCCATTATTCAGCTGCGCTACTGTCAGTACATTGCATGATTTGTGCTGAATTCATTACTTGCCCTTGGTCCAAGGGAATATAAGCAATGATTAGCTTATGCATTATTTAAGAACATATATGTTAATGCTGCATAAAGTGGAGTTAGTTAAGTGGGAACAGGAGGGAAGGGCAGGGCCCAAGGCCCATGACACCATGAAATACTTCTGAAAGCAGCGCAGAGGTAGGTACTTTACAGCAGCATGCTAAGAGTTTGTTCTGGGAAAGGCGGGAGTGTGTAACAAAAAGAGAGGAAGCATTGCCAAAGTTATGACCCACTGTGAGCAGACAAAACTCAAGGTTTGTGAAGACATTGCCAGCCTCTCACAGCTCCAGCTAGGGAGGTGCAATTCTCCACCCCAGGGTAAAACATCCCTTGGTGTTAGTTTGGGGTGCCCTAACAGCGAGTTTGTTAACCAGCATGTTGACTGCAGTGCATGGTGACTGCAGTGGCACAGCATTTACTTGTAAAGGGATAAACCCCAAAGAAAAAAGCTTCTTAATTGCCTCATTACTAGCATACAGCAGCTATGGCGGCATGCAGCCTGAATGTGGAGAAAAAACATGAAGTGAAGGGTTTGGCTACCCCACTGTGGTGTGACTGGGACAACACAGGCTGATCAGAGGCGCTAGTCAGGGGGTGGGAAGGGAAAAATCAATCCCTTCTACGCACCCCTTTTCCCACCAGCCCTGTGTGCTGACTGATCCACTTCAGTGTGACTGGGCACTATGCTCTCCTGCGCCCTCCCTCCCTCACTCACACCAGAGCCGAATGGGGCCAAAAGCGAACTAGATTAAAACCATGGCATGAGCAATCCAGAGGGAGCAAGACATGCAGCAGTTTCCTCCACCAGCAGCAGCCATCCGTTGCCCACAGCCCCAGGAGAGGCAACTTGGTGTCACCCCTGGAGGACCACATTTTCATCACTTGCTTACATATTAAGGTACCTTGATGGTTCCAGGTCCTGTCCCTTGTTGACTATTGCAGATTTCATTTTCTGCATGTTTCATTTGGATTTATTTTCATTTCTTGCCCCTACTTTGACTCCTACGTAGTTTGAGCTAATCAACACCTGCATCTGCCTTTTCCCCATTGGTTAGAAAACCAATGACTGCCTTTCTTCGCTTTATTCCCTGGCTGGAAAAGATTGTTCAGTGGAATGACAAAAGGGTATAAAAACTCAGGCAGTTAAAGTGCAGAGAAAACAATAGTTTGAAAATCTCCTAGACTTGTTTGCTGGGTTAATAGCTAAGCAGAAAAGTCTTAAAAAAAGAGAAGGCTGATGCCAGGAATGAATGGGGATTGGGGGTTATTACAGCAGAGTACAGGCTCTGTCAGTGCCTAGCTCAGCTTTTCAACTCCTCATCTGGGAGAAACATCAATGTGTCAGTATGGGTTTTGCTTTAAGATGGAGGCATTTGTGCCCTTTCTTACTGCTCCTTTTCTCACTGTAGTTCAGTGTTGACATATCTTCCCAGCCAGGGATGTGGGGCTTTTCCTGCTGTTCCAGAACAAGTTTGAATACCAGTCAAGCTACAGAGTACTTTGCTTCCAAAATCATCAGATGCTTTCTTATGTTTTTATCCCCTTAGCTACATTTAAGGCTGATCACCAAGAATACTTTAAAGATGCAGATGCAGGGCTTGATTCTGCCAAATAACATGCACTAGCCCAAACATGTGGGGATTCAGCAAGCTAATGGATTGAGATTTCACATACTCAGGTGGAATTTGCATTACTTAGTGAGCAAAGTAAAGCCTGTGAGGAGAGACAGCATCCTTTCTTCAGACAGCTGAGGTATTTGGGAAAATCAGGTTTGCTTTTGGGCATACGGAGCCCTCTTCAGTTCTGAAACACTATACAAATGGCAAGTAGTTAAGGATAACTTCTAGGAGTTTAACTTAACTCTTAGCAGTATCATACTACACTAAAGCAGAGAAAGGCTCCTTTGATCTGGATGCTTGTAAGCTCTTTCGAAGGAGGCACTAACTCCCAGCAACTTTCTGCTGGGGAGCATTCAGTGCTTATCAGGACAAGAGCTTGCACTGACTTGTGTGGCTCTCACCCTCCCACAGGGTGGAGATTCATAGCGCATCTGAGCAAGCCACAGATGCTCAGAGCTGAGGTGTGCATTTCATTCACCCAAGCTTCCTGCAAAGTGCATTATATTTAAGCAATTGAATATATTGCAACTTTATTGAGTCAGTTACACATTTCTTCTGCTTAAATATTTTGATACAGTTTGAGGATTAGTAACATGTGGTTAACCTTGGACTCTTCTCAAGCATTACCAGTCATCCAAATTTGGCCCAAAAGCATTTTCTTGTGCTTATAGCTAAATCCTAAATTTGATCTCTCGTATCATAGATTCCAGCTGGGCAAAATACACACAGAGCTTCATCTTTCTACTATATTAATACAGGCAAGCACTAGCAGCTGCAAGGCAGCATACTGATCTTAGTCCTGGGGGTGGAGTAGGTTTTGTAGATAACCATATTTAGCTCTTGAAGCTTTGTGCTCGCCGAAGTGCTGCCCTCTTCCACTGAGGCCCACTCTTGCATTCCTGGATTCCCATGGGAGTGTGTTGAACGGAGGCTGGGTACTCAGGGTAAGATTGCCACCTCCACCCATCTGTGGTGCTGCTGTGCTCAACGGTCACTGTCTGCACTACAAGATAGAATTTCCAGCTCCAGGCAGCTGCTGTAGTGCGAATGAGGTCCCCCCATAGTGGCCAGGGTCCTCTCATGCTTATTCACTTTCCCCATGGAAAGGGCTGTTCTGCATTCCTCAACCTTAAGCCTGCTTTCAGTAGGATTCTTTTCCTGCAGTACGGTCTTCACGTGAAGTGTATTTTCACCTTATCCATCTTCAAACAGAGAAGCACAGAGGCTAATTTGCTTCTTTGTAGCATTGCTAGTGTCCTAGTAATTTCCCAGGATGAAACAAGTGAGTAAAAAAACCCCTTAAACTGTTAGAGAAGCAGAACAAACAAACCCAGCGCATTTCCATGGAATTCTTCCGTTTGTCAGATGTGAGCCTCCACTTGCACAAAATAATTAGGAGTTGTACTATGTAGAGCACGCTTAGCATCAAAGTAGTCACAGATGCCTTATATTTTCTTCTAAACAGTCTCAAGGGTAGTGAAAGCTGTCAAAAATCAAAGCAGTTGGCTTCTCTGGGAAACGCAGAAGCACTTTTTACTTTATCAAAAAACACAAATATTTTAAAATAATTGACAGAAAAGTTAATCAATTTTCATCTGATTTAGCAAAGATCAGGCAGTCTCAAAATAACATAAGCATCTCAATTGATACCAACCAGATCAATACTGATATTTTTAATCCCTGAAAGAAAACAACAGCTGTCAAGAAGGCATATGCACACACTCCCCTGAATGCAGAACTGTACAGAGGAAGGTGTGAGTTCTTCTTTAAATGCATTCTCTGCACCATTTGTGTGGATGTGCCTTAAGAAAATTCAAAGCTCACTGAGAAAATGCATGTAATTGTTCAGTCAGCAAATCAGGCAGACCCAGCCTGATGGAACAGAGCCTAGATGATCTGTAACATCTGCAACATTTTTAGTGGGATGTTATGCAGAATTTGTTCAGAGCTGGGATCTGGCCCTTAAAAAAATACAGTTTCATAAGTATCAGAGTCCTTGCTGGCATAAATGACTGCATATTTTTGATTCACTGTCAAGTTTTAGTGCTTTCTTTCACCTGATAGCCTTTAAATATAATAAACCCATGACCTTCGACTTTGTCCATGGGTACAGGTTGGCTAGGTCAAGGGTAGTGACAAGCCTATATGGAAACTTCTTGATGGCCAAGCCCTTAGAAGCCTGGTGAATGCCAACACTCCATTGAATGTAAAAGTGGGTCTCAGACATGCCCACCTTAGGGAAAACCCAACAAAACCTGCTGCTTCTCTGTTTGCTTGGATTTGGAAGGGGTTGGCAGAGGCTGTACAACAACCCTGTCAAAAGGATAATGGGAAGTACTGATCTCCTCAAATGCAATAAAGGTGTCTTGTATCTAGTACCTGCTTCTGTATCATTCATTGCCGACTAATGTGGAGGTCATTATGTTACGTATCTATTCATAATCCCTCCTGTATATATATCTTCAGAGAAAACAAAGCTCCCAGCAGGGTTAGGTGTGTAGACTGGCAAAACCCTTCATGTAGTTGAAGCCAATGTTAAGTTCTGCCATTGATTTTTTCAGAGGGCTCAGATTTTAACTTATTTTCAGCCAAATTGCTGTTTTATGGGCAAATGAAGAAGCTTGTGAGGATGAGGTTCAAAAGGAAGTACAAATCTCATTCACATTTCAACAGAATACAACAAATCAATAGGCTTTTAAAAGTTAGATGATCCTCTGGTAATTTGTAGTGGGATGCTGAAGAAATCTACAGTAGTGAGTGGTAGTTTGCCCGTACCAAACTACCAGAGGTTATTGCTTCCCTTTAATTTCCTATCTGGCACCACATTACTGATTTCCTCAAGTTAATTAATTCCCATAGTATTAATTGTTAAGCTGTATCTCTTAGTCTCAAAATATAAAGATTGGTACAGTAACAAAATCTTCAACTATTCTAGCATCACAGAATCACAATCTTCTTCGTATCTGTGAATGTCTGAATGTTTCATGTCATTCAGGGTTATTTATGAATGCTAATAGAGGGTTATTTACTTCTGAAAATCATGTTTGCAGGGTGAGGGCCCATGCATATGTTCTTGACTCTTGATATAAGATCAATCTAGGATATATTCTTTGTATATGTTTTGATAAAGGTCTCTTCCAATTACTTGCAGTTTTCATGTAGACACTTGAATTTCTCCCCATATTAGCTGGTCAGTCGAGCTCCATGGGGGAGGGATACTCCAGTCAATAACTTACATACAGAAAAAATAATCAAGCCCTTCTGTTAATACATTATAAAAACTGTATTCCATTTTTTTTAATGCACTACAGATTTTTCTTTAGATCTCTTGACTTGAGCTGTTTCCCATTAACATTAATGGGTTTGAAATTGTTCTTTGATCTGTTTGTGTGGATGCAGAATTGCGTCATGGAGCTCCAACTTTTAAATTAGTGGTGCACAGTAATCATAAAATTCCTGATAAGTTGTGACATTTTAATCTTACTGTACAGATCCTGAGAAAGCAGGCAGGAGTTGTCAGCATTTTTACATTTTGCGTGCTTTTAAGTTGCATATCATATTCCTGACTGGGGTCACTACCTCCTTATTCTTGTACTCTGTTGAAACAAATAATGCTTTGTTTGAGGGAAGAGCTGTGCTTTTTATCAAAGATGACTGTATTATATGCTAAGATGTTTGATTTGTCCTACATGAAAACTAAGCAACTGTGTTAACATTTCTTTTCGGTAAACTGATGCAGAGGATGCCGTGTATCTGGACTGATGAGAAGGAAAGGGAAGAATATGTCCTGAATGATGTTGGTATTGTTTTCCACGGAAACATCAACGACATAAAATTAAGAAGCTGGAGTTACGGTCAGGTGAGCTATTTAGACCTTCCCTGGCTGCACCCAGTAGGACAGCAAGTGAGTTTCATTGACTCCAGACTATGGTCGCGACTGTGGGCTCTGGAGTGCACTATTGGTCACTGCTTCAGAAAGGCAAGGGGCATAATTTAAAAACTGTATGAAGTGGGCATATGCCTAATCCAGAAAAGCAGTATTATAATAGCTGATATTTAAGGATCTTGGTTTAGGAGCATATTTCAGATACTAAGAGGCTGCCTGTTCAATGTTATAATCATTAGCTGAGATTTCCACAATGCAGTAATATTTCTGCTGCTAAATTGTTCCTGCTTCAGGATCAAAATGATTTGGCGAAAGAGCAGAAAGATTGATTGATTGATTGATTGATTGATTATTGATTGATTGATTGATTTTTAGCAATAGGTTGTACTGCTTTTTGACTCTTCCTTAGCAGTTTGGTAGAGATAATTCTGGTCTTCTTAAAAGTCAGCTTGTTCATATGGCAAACTGTGATTTAATCCCAGAGTTTTTAATTTCTTCACTACAGTAACCAAGCAGAAAAACCTCTTCCTTTGGACTTGAAAACATCAGTCTCCAGTGACCTCTTACAGCCTGGGGAAACACTCCTTATCAGGCTGCTGTGCAGTATTGGTGTGCCTTCAATAACATCAGACTTACTGCTTGACTATTTTACCTCAATCTGTTTGAAAGCGCTAACCAGCCTGAAAATCCCTGTGGGATGAAAGACTTAAGTTGTCGTGTGAGAAGGGCAAAAAGCAGTAACGTGCAGAATCAAAACAAGCAAAATTCACTCTAGTTGTCATTTGTATAGTAAACTCTGCTCATCTCACCTCCTGAATTTTTACAACAGCACAATGAAGAAAGTATTGAAGTATTTCCTTAATGCTTTGGTGACAGATCCATTCAGTTTTCATGGCACCTCCCTGGCACAGCCTTGCAAGAAGGGTCCTTCTTGCTTTGCTTTCTTTCCGTCAGCTAAAGACAATCTCAGAGCTTGAACTAGATGGATCGCCAATGTGCTTGTCCTGGAGAGCTCTTTGAACTCACGTCTCTCTTGTTTCCTTATTTAAGGGTACAATTTCATCTTTTTTCCTGCAGCAGCACTGCCTTAGGGAGTTCCTGCCTCTGCACCATTCCTTTGGTTGTGTCAGTGCCGTTGTTGTGGGATCTGACTGTTTTCCGGACTGAGATAAAAATAACCCTTAAATAAGGTGTTGATGGGGAGGAATTCCATGAGCTGATGGTGCCTCTGATATAAGAGATGGGAAGCCAGATCCTGAGGCCAAAACTGGTGCGCATTTAAGTTGACCAAAAATGCCCCCTCCTGGCCTTTCCTTCCCCCTGCAAGCGCTTGCACAGCCGTGCTGTGAATCAGAGTGGAGATCTGACCTAGCTGAATAAGCATCTTCTTGATTTCTGTTTTTGGGTTTTTGGTTTGGTTTGGGGTTTTTGTTGTGTTGGCTTTTTTTCTTTCTTTCCCCTGGGTTATTTTTCAGGCTTGCTCTGTTCCTGGATTTGGGATTGACTCTGTGATAATTGTAAGAGGAAAGGAGGGGAATGAGTGTCTAGAGGTGGAAAGTGCTGCTTTAACCAGCTGCTGGATTTATGTCCTGAGATGCTTAATTTATGGCCGATACTGGCTGGGCCTGAAGTGCTTATATTCTGAAAATCTGGCACCTTCCTGACACAAACACCAGCCTCCCTTGAAAAACTGCATTATTTATTTGGTTTTGCTAGGAGGTAGTTCTGTCTGTGAGGTTAGGGCTGTTCCATAGCCCTCTGTCGTGTACTTTCATTCCTATGTTGTGTGAAGCTGGAGGTCCTGATTTCCACACTGTGCTGTGGTGCAGTCTTAGCTGTCACTTGCCCATGTGAAAACTGTGGCAGATGCATCTAAGAGGGCCAAGCAAAGAGCTTTAATGGAATCAGTCATTTTGTATGGGTGTAACAGGCATCTCAAATTGCAAAGCAGTGCAGAAGTACGATTCCCTCACTTTCAGTGAGATGGATATGTGAGATTCCTGATCTTACCCTGAAAACTTCCAAGCATTAAAACCAGGCATCTCCCTCATTTTTAGCAATCCTGGATGTTAAGAATAAGAGCATTACTGTGAGCAAGTAAAAATACTAGCAGCATGGCCTATATTATGGATATATCACACAAGTATGCACTTTATATTTATGATATATAGCCCTTTATGACAGTGTAGGTAAAAGCACAAGGCCACATACAGTCATGGAGAGGAAAGGTATTGGGTCATATACAAAATACAGATAGACCTGGGTTTGGTAACAGTCTCAGGCTAAAAAAAATGCTTTGACCAATGACAGCTGAAAGCTTTAACTCAGGTTGTAAATTAAAAAAGACTATATAGTTCAAAACTGGGTTACTAGTGGGAGATTATTCTCACAGCTTCTGTCTTTAATGAGCAGCATCCACATGAGAGGAGGAAAGGCAAGAAATACGGACCAAGGAATAAAAACAACAGAGAAATTGAAACACGGCTCTAATGAATGAGGATGGAGGTGCTCCTTGTAATATGACTGTGATTCCTTCCTTGTAAGAAAGTGTATTCAGTCACTCAGAAAAGACCAGAGGGAGTTCAGGGGAAATTCTGCTTTGGAAGAAATCTAGGCACATAGGAATTCTCTAGCTGTGAAATGTCAGAAGCTGGGTGCTGTATTGTTCATTTAATGTTGGGGATTTTTTGTGAGAAAAATAAAATTAGGCAGGTGGTCACAGAATTCTTATTGCCATCATGAGTTGCCTCATGTCAACATGTTGAGTTGCATTAGCTCTGCAGCCCACTGCGCAAATGTTATTTCATGACATGTCCATTTGGTCAGATCAGACCATAATCAGTAGGAGATCACATATGCCTGCAACTGACTGTGAGAAATACAGTCCTAACTCAACTAGTGCAAACAGCCCTTTTGACTTTGATCTCAATGGAAGATCATCTATTAGAAGTAGTTGAGCATGAAAGAGGATGCCCACGGAAGGCCAGGCCAGCTAAACACATTGCTCTGTAATACAATGCATGTCCGTGTGCAAACGGAACCACTTCACCTATGTACTTTCTCATGCCTTGTTTTTCATCTGCAGTCTTTCCCAGGTGGCTTAGACAAAGTTTCTTGGTCCTGAATTTTGTTTATTTCTATTTCAACTTGTGTTGAGCTGACAGTGCCTGCACCTGACCCAGGTTCACTCACTTGTCCTGGCTACCTACTGCTGCTCTAGTTCCTCTGACATTTCAGAAGTGTTCAGCCTCACAAGTGCTGTGTTCCTATTCCACTTCTCTCTAGACAGCATTTTCAAACCAAGAATGAGAGCAGGAAACTGATTTAGTTTGATTTAATGTTTTCAAATCCCTGGATAGTGAAGAAGAGCAAAACTGGATTTAGAGTTAAGGCTACTCTGCATCTTACTGCAACAGTGTAAGGCAGCTAGACTTTACAGCTTTTCCTATCCCTTGTGCTGTTAATCCAGTTATTTCACAAGCATTCATGTCATTTTTTAAATGCTAAGGTGGAAGGCAACAACCCTGATAGCAATTTCTTTTCTCTTTATTCTTTCTGTATACACTGGCAAGATTGACAGTGCCTCATAAACTGTAGATGAGAAAGATTTAATTTGCAGGGTAAACGTCTTATTAATTTAACTGAGGTCTTAGGCACCGCTGATGACTTGAAGTACAGAAAGCAAATTTTGATCCTAATGAAAGTGATAAATCATTGGGCCAGACCAGAAGAAAAGTGAACTTGAAGCAGGAAGGATTGCTATGATGGCTATTGCTATGATGGCAGAGTTTACGCTATCTGCTATGAGGATAATGGCAGAGAGGGTCTCCACAGCATCTCTCCACCCAAGATTATTTACGTCACATACCAGTGGAGAAGACTGGAGAGTCTACTGTGCAATTATGCAGCTTCTCAGGGGGGATACAATATTAGGAGCTGATCCCTGAGAAACACTGATCTCTCTTTCCCTATTTGCCCAAACACCATTAATGCAGTTTTGCTCAGACTATAAGGTGTTACTCACTAGTGAACATCCACTCCAGAGAAAGTAATTCAGTGCATGTGTGGGTGATGATGAGAGAGGTGTGTTGCCTTGTTTGCTGAGAAGGATCCATATGGCGGTGGTAACCTAAGCAATGAAAGTCAGGCAAGCTCGAGACAGAGGCAAAAAAAGGGACTTTCCTTCGCCAGGAAATATTTGAGAGTGGTAAAATGTTGTGTTGCCTCTGTTTTCTTGGTTTATGTCAGAGTTCTGCTGCTGCCTGCTATGTCACTTCCATCCCGCTCATCTTGCATGCAGCATCAGCAGAGTCTTGACTCTTTTGAGCTTCCTTTCCAGCACCTCAGTTTTCTTCTCCTTTGCCTCTCCCAAGGCAGCCAAAGCAGCAGCTTTTGCTCATTTTTTTCAGGAGGCAAACCTTAAGATCTCCCATACGTGCCAAGGAGCCCTAAGCCCATCTGGAGACAGCTGCAAAATCAATGCAGCTCTAGTAGCAACATGAGAGGAAAAAATCCTGTTAGAGGGAATCATATCTTTAAGGATGCAAGCATAGAACGTAAAACCTAGCACAGCAAGGGGACGAACTCTGTGGAGTTTCTGTCTTGAATGTTAATATAAGATCATGTATCTAGAAAATACTTGTTTCATTAATGTGCATTTCCCTGTCTCCTACCATTTTCTAGGGGAGAGGTATTTTCCTTTGCTATGCAGTTTCTCCTCAGGAAAATGAAATACACTGCAGGGCAAGTTCTGTGACAAATGGTTTCTGGTCTATTTAGGCACCTCTGCCCTCAATTCATTCTTGTGCTTGTTCATGCTGGATCGAAGAAAATGTACCTTTTCATTCTATTTTTGAAGAAGATTACTTTAGGTTACTTGGTATTTTTGATGTCTACATTTCATAGTCCAGGATTAATCTATATAATCAGTGTTTGGTTGTTAATTTTAAAGAGATTTAAAGATTAATTTAAAAATGTGCCTTTGAATTATCTTTGGCAAACTACTTATTGTTCAGCTTCCCAGCATTGCCTTGTCTGTGTCTGAGAAGTCCTGAAATTAACAGGTCCGGAATCTGTGAAGGACATGAAGTCCTTCATGAGCCGACCAGCTTCTTGTAGTTATTATTCTAATATCTTCCTATTATATACTTGTTAGCACTTAAAATTTTATGTCCTGTCACAAAGGCTGTGTTGTCATTTCAACCTTCTGAAAACCGGACTGAGATTGAATTGAAAATTACATTCTCTTTTCCTTCACAACCTCTCACCTTTTTTTTCTGCCATACATGGGCGATTATTCTAGAAGAAAGTTTGTATTTTTAACCACAGAACTTTGACTTGACTAAGCAGATGAGCTAGTGTGACAACAGTAAAATATGACTTTGTCTTTGCTTTCCTGAATAAGAAGTGATACAATTTTCCCTGCTATTTCCCTTTTTATTTTCTTTTATCTAGTTTGAAGAGAACATTCTGGATGCTTGCCTGTTCCTGATGGACAAGGCAGAACTGGAGCTCTCTGGGCGCGGAAACCCCATCAAAATCTGCCGTGTTGCTTCAGCATTGGTATGTAATGGATGCCTAACACATGTCAGAAATTACTTGTAAATCATAGAATCATAGAATAGTTAGGGTTGGAAAGGACCTTAAGATCATTTAGTTCCAACCCCCTTGCCACAGGCAGGAATGCTTCATACTAGAAATCAAAGCCAGGCTGATTGAACTGGCTGGCCCTCATGCCCCCATGTGCTTACTCCAACAGGTGCCAGATCAATTGTCCATTCTGACCTCTAGGGCCTGGCTTTTTATTTTACTCTACTAAAGGTGAAATACTTACATTGGTTCATCTCATTTTCCTAATAATTGCACCTCATTGGCAGGAAAGCTACTTCTAGACATTGCACTCCAGGCACAATAACATTTCTTGCGACACTGTGCTCATTTTCCATTAGCTGAGATAATTGAGAAAACTATTTCTGCCATGGGCAGCAAGGAGGCATGGGTGGAATTTGGGATGAGGAGCTGAGGTACTTTATGTGGACTCTATCACTAACCTTCATGTGGTCTTAAGACACTGCAACCATTACTGTGTCTGATTTTCAAGCCCCAAATGGCCTACTTAAGCTGAGAACACTTATGCACGCTACCTTACCCCAGATGAAAACACTGTGAGAGTTGTTCTCTTAAACATGGGGTCCACAAAACTTACAACACTTGGAATGGAAGTACCTAAAATAACCAGAAGCAAAGAGTAAGGAGAAGACCTTCCATATCTCCACTTTTTCCAGCTACTAGGCACCAGGAGTCATGTGGGTGCACGAGCAGCCCCATCCCTTATGTTCAAGATGGAAGACTCATCCAGGATGTGGAAGGAAGAGGCTGAGTTCTTTCTTCTGCCTTCTAGAGGTCTAAACTGAGGACTTCCTCTGCCCAGAATAATACTTAAATCATCAAGCTAGTGTCATTAGGTGTTCTGCCAATGCAGCCACTAAACACCCACAGCTGTATGTGCGTCCACAAAACATGGCTGCAGGGGCTGACTAGCATCCTGGCTGAGATAATGCTTTAACTCACTTGTTACAGCATTTGCTCAGGCTTTAAGAGCATGAGCTCTTTTTCTTAGATGACACTGAATGGGAATCTCCAGCCTCTCAGTGCCACATGCTGAATCTTGCATAGCAACATGTGAAATGGAATAGCTTCAGCAAGAAGTATTGTGAACACCCTCACTTCTCTTTTGCTTTTAACCTTTTGGTTAGCTCTTTCACCTCAGACATTAGAAATATGGCTTCAGACCTTCAGATAGAAGTTAGAACTGAATGTGGTTCCCTCATTCCTGGGCTAGTAGATGTAAAGAGTCCCTTGTACAGGGACCGTGGAATCCCTAAGGGCAGAATAGCACAGAATTTATGAAGCCAAAGAGGCTTGAATATTACTTAGGTTTTGAGCCACTCAAATATTTCAGGGAGGCGGAGTGTTCACCATTGGAAATACAGGACTCAATGGACTTCAGGTTTAATCTGCAGGGTTAGGCCATAGCTGGGTGGGAGTTTCGGCCACCTGAAATCTGGACCTCGGTAGGAAGTGGCCAAGAGGTGTTGAAGTCCCACCTGTTGTCCTTGCCCTCACTCTTGCTCAAGTTGAAATGTGCTGGCTCTGAGCTCGTCTGGGGAGGTACCCCCACACTGGAATCCTTCTGAGGCATTATGACATTACAGGGTAGGTAGAGTCACCCCCTTCTTTCTCTCTTTACAGCCAGAGGAGAGCCTGAAGATCAGTGTGCTGCCCTACCCTTGAATTGTCTTTTCTTGACATGTTTCACAGCAGTGAGATGGGCACAACCCCTTAACCCTTGGGTTATGACTCTGAACACTTATCTTTTATTCAGTCCTAGGGTTCACAGGAAGTCGATTTTCTAATTATAAAACAGTAGTTAATCCAGCCAAAAGCTTTTAAATGAGAATTGTGATTTATTTGGCTGGTGTGTAGCTGTTCCACATTAGCATAATTAAAAGGTACAGAGCGAATGAGATTTTTGCACAGCCTCAACTGGTTTAGTTCAAATTGCAGCTAGGAGATGTATTGCTCATTAATGCCTATCAGTATAGCCATTAGTCAGCAAAACTCTTTGCTCTGTATAATCTTACCGGGGGAAAATTACACAGCAAATTCCTTCTTGTTTTCATACGTACTGGACCAAAGAAATTAGTTTCTACTCTAAAAATAACAGTGGACTGATTCTCCTCTTGATCCACTGTAAATCAGGAGTGTAAAATCTCTGAGCATATGTAGACAGAAAACCAGACAATGTTAGGAAAGCTTCCAGCTTAATATTTCTGAGGCTTGTTTATCAGTGTATAACTGATCATGTTTATTAAAAATGCATAGCCATAAGCATGTTTAATGTTAATAAAACTTACAAAACTGGCAATACGAATACTCAGTGTGGTGGTTTAATTTCACCATTTTTTTAAGTGTCTGACCTTCATTCAAAACTGTTCAGTGATGGAGAATCCATGGCCCTAAGCGAGATTGCTTTATTCATCTCATACCTTCATAATTCAACATTCTACCTTACGTTTATTCTAAAATTGGCAATATTCAGTCTCTCCCATTCTGTCTTTGTCTGCTGTCTTAAAGAGCTCTTTTATATTCAGTCTGTGACATCCCTAATGGTGGTTTCCTTTATCCTTAGATCAACTCCAGGGATGATAATGGTGTGATTGCTGGATCCTGGGACAATACATACACTTATGGTGTTGCACCTTCAGCCTGGACTGGAAGTGTGGATATTCTCTTGGAGTACTACAGTTCTAAGCAATCTGTGCGGTACGGCCAGTGCTGGGTCTTTGCTGGTGTCTTCAACACGTGTAGGTATCAGTGAGAAAAACTCCACACTGCTATGTGATTCTTGCATAACAGAGAGAGCTTTTTGGTTAAGCTAACTAAAATACTTCCTGGCTTTGTGATGTTCAGGAGTCAATAGCAGAGATACTTAAAAAATACATGGCTTAAATAGAAGGTTTTAAATAAACCTTTGGCATCTCCTTCAGTTTGGCTGCTCTTCCACACAAATCTGTTAACTATTGGTTCTGTAAAATGTGTTCAATGACTCACAAGGGTAAGTTTGGGAGAGAGAAAGTTAGTTAGGAAATCTCAGATGAACAGGGGGCTATTTATTGACAAGTAAGGGATATAGTGTTTTTCCTTCAGAAAGGCCAAACATCACCTACTGATGATTGTTCCCAGCAAAACTGACTTGTGCTGTAGCAGCACCTGTCTACTGACCACAGATAACTTTTTCTATGGAGTTTGTGAGCCAGAACAATAGGGAAAACGTTGGCCTGGTTTGTGAATTGTCTAGCACTACAAGATCAAGTCTAAACACACTTGCTCAAACTAGAGTTCCAATATTGCAGCAAATGGGGTGTTGCAGGTTGTAATACCCAGTAGGGAAAGCAGTGTTGGATTGGTCCCATTTTTTACTGTCTAGCACTTTCCTAACAGCATCATCTGCTAATACACTCGAACACACTGCAAGCATATTAGCAGTCAAGAAAAACTCTGAGAGTGTAAAAAGTGTGTGTTATACAGATAATAAGAACCAGACTTTGAAAGCAGTGCTTATGGCAAGTGCCAGTGTAGATCCAGTCAAGCAGTTCCTATGCTTATGGTGCTGGCCCATAGAAGAAGCTGAACAGATATTTAAAGTAAGTGTCTTTCTTAAGCCCACATGATCTTCCTTATAAGCACCATCAACATATGCGTATAAGTATCAACCTGGGAGGGACCAGGTCAGCTTAGGACCAAGGGACCAAATACAATGTGTTTTTCTGCAGGCTTGGAGCCTACTTTACGTCAAGCACTTTTCAGACACAGATGAAGGTCTAAGATTTGGTCTTTATATTTAAGCTGTGAAAAAGAAATTCCAGAAAAACTTTCTGTGAACCCTTTCCCCTTTTCATCTACCTCAGTACTGTAACATATTGCTGTCTCAAGGAATGGCATTTTACTTCTCTTTATATTACACTTCTATCAAAAGTGAAGGATATTAATCATTCACCTTTTGCAGCAAACATGGAAATGGAATAATTAATGACAAGTTACAAGACTGGTTCTTCACCCTCAGGCAATCCTGGACATCTCTGGATTTTCACTTTATTTTTGCTTGTTCTGAACATGTATGTTTCATTTTTGTATATAATTTTCCTACAATCTGGATAACTGAATTTCGTAGCTCATTTTGGTTACCTGAGGTAGTACAAAAGCTATTCAAAATAGCAAGGATCTCAGAAATAAAGCTGCCTTCTGTCCATCTAGCCTTCTGATACCACATGCTTCTCATAGCTGCTGTAGGGGATGTAGTTTCAGTTTCTGTGCTTCTCATAGGATCATAGAATGGTTTGGGTTGGAAGGGGCCTTAAATATCATCTAGTTCCAACCCCCCAGCCATGGGCAGAGACATCTCCCACTAAACCAGGTTGCTCAAACCCCCATCCAGCCTGACCTTGAATGCTGTCAGGGATGGGCAACCACAGCTGCTCTGGGCAACCTGTGCCAGTGCCTCACCACCCTCATAGTGGAGAACTTCTTCCTTATACCTAATCTAAACCTACCCTCTTTCAGTTTAATGCCATTCCCCCTTGTCCTATCCCTACATGCCCTCGCAAAAAGTCCCTCTCCAGCTTTCCTATAGACCCCCTTTAGGTACTGGAAGTCTGCTTTAAGGTCTCTGCAGAGCCTTCTTTCCTCCAGGCTGAACAACCCCAACTCTCTTGGCCTGTCTTCATAGGAAAAGTTGAGTTTCTCATCAGCCAGCACCCCCAAGTCTTTCTCCTCAAGGTTGCTCTCAGTCCGTTCTCCATCCATCCTGTATTTGTGCTTGCTATTGTCCCAACCCAGGTGCAGGAACTTGCAATTAGCCTTGTTGAACTTCATGTAGTTGACTTTGGACCACCTCTCCAGCCTGCCAAGTTCCCTCTGGTTAGCATCCCTTCCCCACAGCGAGTTGACCTGCCCACAAAGCTTGGTGTTGTTGGCAAACTTGCTGAGGGCGCACTTGATCCCACTGCCCATGCCACTGACAAAGGCATTAAACAGTGCCGGTTCCAGTACTGACCCCTGAGGAACACCATTTGTCACTGGTCTCCACTTGGACACCAAGTTGTTGGCTGCAACTCGTTGCAACCATCCAGCCAATTTCACTAAGTGATCCATCTGTCAATCCACTGTCTCTTCAGTTTAGAGACAAGGATGCCATGTGGGACAGTGTCAAATGCTTTGCACATGTCCAGGTTCTCTTTCATATATCCTAAAGAGGCTCCTGTTTTGATCTGGGGAGGTGCTGGCAGGTGCTCCTATCCTTCGACACATGAAATGGTTCATTTTATTCCACATGCAGTGGGGTAATAAACAATCATCATCCAAAGAACCTGAGACTTGTCTTTTCCTTCACTACCTGAGGATTCAGTCTATACGTGATGCTTCTGAGCCTTTGCACAATGCAATGGGTTCGAAAAGGCTCTTGCAAACATTTCCTGTGGATACAGTTCCTTCAGTGGCTTTCACAGGCCTCTTTTGTTCTCTGTCCATTACCTCATCAGGATTTTGCTAGATCACAGACAGACACCTACACCAGTTCTCTCTTCTTCCTTCTGCACTGGCCCTGAACCACCACTACAAAGTATTTTGCCTGCAGGCCACTTTGAAACCAGAGCAATGCAGCAGAAACACAGAGCCTACTGTGTTAAATGGAGGGACATATTTATTTGGAGAAAAACTAGATTCAGTTTGCTGGCTAAGTTAGTCAAGTCAGAGACATGACACTCTGGACTGCTGCAAATATTGCTGAAATATAAAGTCTGCTGAGCATTATAAATTGAAAATTCTGTCCAGTGGTAGATCTGATATGTGGCCCTTGATATGTCCAGCTGCTGACCACTGCATAGAGAGGACAGTGAAGGTCCGAACAGCCATGTGCAACTCAGAGGGTTGATTTGAGCTGATCTTGAGTCTTCCTTAGCTGCCAGCGTTTTATCATTGTGACCAGTCCAGCTTTCCAAGGTTACAATATTGTACACTCTGGATAGTCATCCATTAAAAATGCTAAAACGTTCTGAAAAATGGTCATTAATCTTGAAATTGTCAGACAAATTATTTGCAATGAGCCCTGATGGCTCATGCGCTGCAAGCCTGGGAGGGCACTTGAATTAAGTTTAATCAATAGGTACATATGGTATTGGATGCACCCAGGTAATTTGTCATCCAGGAACTTGAAATGAATGTGTAGCGTTACACTTTATTGGGAGTCACAGTAGTGACACTAATGAATATACAAAACCCAGCAGTAGGAGCAAGGGCTGTTCAACATTGCAGTATCAGAACTATTTTTAAATAGGATTTTCAGTAAAAATATTCTCCAAAATAAAAAAAAAAAAAAGTCCCCCCCCCCCCCCAATCCCAAAACTCTCCTCTCTGCTCTCTGAAGAACCATGTTGGCTCCTAAATTGGAAAATAAGAACTTTTTTTGGCTGAGAGACAAAATATTTCATCTGGAGAAGCTGAGATGATGTGTCATCCTGCAGCCCCAGTCCCCCCCGGGCCCATGCTCCATGCCTGTTTATCAGCCAGGGTGCAACACAGACACAGATGCCTAATGATGCACTACTGCACTTCAGACATAGCAGTAGCATTTCCATGTTTCCCAAATTTACCACTTGTCAAATGGGTGGAAGTGTCACCAGTTCTGCATTGTGATGTTCAGAGATTTGGGGGGGGGGTGTGTCTTTTTTGATCCTCCTTTTAAGATCCTTTATGGGAAGGGACTATTGACTCCAAAATACTGTTACTTAGCAATCAATAGAATCTGTTTTATTCAAACTAACTGACATTTCACTTGTAAATAATGCATCTTTGTTCCTTATTAGAAATAATTTTCTGCTTTATTCTTTGTGTCCTCCAGACCCCTTCTGACAGCAGATTTGAAACAGGAAAACTCTTAATTAACCAAAATTATATGCTTTCTATTAGTTTTCTCTTTAGTGCAGTTTCATGATTCTTCTGGGTTACTGTTACTAGGAGACATTATACATTTTCTATTTCTTAAAAGCTCAAAATTATTTTTCTTCGTATCACATTTGGTCATGCAGTTGACCCATTGCACCCAGATTTGCCCTGGAAAGCTACACTGTAGTCACTATGCAAGACTGTTCTAAAACTACTGATAATCAGCTGCTTAGTTTATAACCATTGCACCATTTCATATCTTGAATGTCATAATTTTGGGACCAAATAAAATATTTAACAGTATTCTATATGAAGACAGATAGCAAGAAATACTTGGGTTGATTTGATAAAGTTTTCCCTATTTTGTTCTTGCTATTAATAGTTTCTCTCTTCTCATCCTGTCATTCGTGAGCATGATCTTCATATTGTCCTTCTCATCACACTTCTTTCTTTGCCACAGTTCTGAGATGCCTGGGGATACCTGCAAGGCTCATTACCAACTATAATTCTGCCCATGATAACAATGCCAATTTACAGTTGGACTTCTTTCTGGATGATGAAGGGAAACTGGACACCAAACTGACAAAAGACTCTGTCTGGTGAGTTCTCCTGACAAATGCCTTTAATGCGTCAACTGTATAAGCCGTAAAAATCATGACAGCAATGCCTGTGGTTGGTTTATTTCTCTGAGCATTAAATAACATAGCTAGATTCTGTAAAACAGAATGAAGAGATTGTGAGTAGACAAAGTGTTTGTCATGTAAAGAGATGAACCCTAGGGGATCCTACTACTAACGTTACCATACAGTGCACATTTAAGCATGCAGAAGAGCTGGAATGGATTTGTGCTTCTTAGGGCCAGGCCATTTCTAAAAATTTAAAGTAGTAGAATGGGCACTTCCATGGGTCTGGAGCCAGGCTTGTAGTGATACCACAGGATCTATGGAAAAATGCCTTTCTAGTTCTGCTTCTGCCCAGCTCCTGTATTTGTAGACTAGTTTTACACAGTGTACATGCAGTCACTCCTGCAAATAAGTACTTCCCAAAATAAATAAGGTTCAGCTGAAAAAGAAACAAGCCAAGGTATCATACAAGTTACTGAAATGCTACTGCCAGATTTATAAAAAGAAAAATCTCTAGGGACAATAAATGGAGTCTATGTATATTTTCGGAGAAGACAGTCTGCTAACTTGCTCCTCAATTTCTTACTGTCTCCTGTCTGACAGGAGAAGTGTAGCATATATTGATTATATGCTCTGTTCCGTAGAAATTATGTGTGGGCTATTGGGCCTCAAGCCTCTCCTCCTCAGAGTGCAGCAGTGAATGTGACCTCTATATTGCTATGTTCAGGAGATACTTCTTGTATTCAGTGTTCATATACCTGATTTGTGTCAATGATGTCTTCAACTTATCAGCATAGCTCATCAGCATGTTTCATTAATAACTTAATATCTGGAAGTCTTTATATTAATATATTAAAATTGTAACCAATTCTGTGGTGGTGAAAATGACTGAACCTGATGCTGTAACCTCTTTTATGTGATTTCTATAATCTGTTACCAAGAGGGACTCTAAGGAAAACCATTAGGTTCATTCACATCTGAAGCTCATATCACAGCATCACAGAATAGTTGAGACTGGAAGGGATCCCTGGAAGTCATGCTACCCCTCTGCTCAAAGCCAGGTCAGCTAAAGCTGGTTGCTCAGAGCTGTGGCCAGCTGGGTTTTGAATATCTCAAAGGATGGACACTCCACAGCCTTTCTTGGAAACTTATGCTGGTGCTCAACCATTCTCACAGTAAAAAAGCTTTTCCTGATGTTCAGACAGAATTTTCTGCTGCTGCAATTTGTGCCCATTCCTTATCATTCTGTCACTGGATGCCACTGAGAAGAGCCTGGCTCTGTCTTCTCCCCTCCCCAACTCCCTAACCAAGCATTTAAACGCATGGATAAGATCTTGTTGAGCCTTCCCATCTGCAGGCTGAACAGACCCAGCTTTCTTAGCCTCTCCTTGTGTACAGTCTCCAGTGTATCATCTATTCCTTCCAGTTTTCTATGTAGCAAACTTGCTAAGGGTGTAGTAGATCTCACATCCAGGTCATTAATAGAGATGTTAAACAGTATTAGACCCAGTATTGACTCCTGAAATACACAACTAGTGACTAGGTTCCAGCTGAAGTTAACACCACTGATCACAACCCTCTGATCCCAGCAGTTCAGCGAGTTTTCAATATGCCTTCCTATCCACTTAGCTAGTCTATAATTCAGTGGTTTGTCTATGAGGACATCGTGGGAGATGGTGCTGAAGTGAAAAGAGAAACCAACCCCCATGCCTTGTCTCCCCTTGTCTGCTCAGTCATTCATTTCATCAAGAAAGGCTATCAGGCTGGTCAGGCACATCTGGTCCCTTGTAAATTCATGCTGACTACTGCCAATCGCTTTGCCCTTAATATGTTTGGAAATGTTTCACAGAGGAAATTGCTCTATAACCTTCCCAGGGATCAAGGTGAGGCTATATTTTGAGTCTGTATTTTCCTGGGCACTCCTTCTTCTCTTTCTTGAAGAAAGGAGTGATATTTGCTTTCTTCCAGTCCTCAGGAAACTCCCCCAGTCACCATGACCTTTCATAGATAGATATGAGTGGTCTTACAATGGCATTGGCCAGCTCCCTCAGCACTTTCGGAGCAATCTCATTGGACTTCTGTGTGTCCAGTTTGCTTAAATAGTCTCTAACTTGTTCCTCTGCTACAGGTGTTAATTTTTCATTACTCCAAACTTCTACGCTTGTCTCAGGGGCTGTTCCTGAGGGTAAATCCTAGCAGTAAAAACCAAGGCAAAGAAGACATTGAATACTTTGGATTTTTCTTAGTCTCTCATTACCAGGTCCCCTGCCCCATTCAGCAGCAGATCCACATTTTCCACAGTCTTCCTTTTGACAGTGATGTGCTTGCCTTTCTTACTGCTTTTCACATCCTTTGATATACTCCATTTGATTTGGGGTTTGGCTTTCCTGAACCTGTCCCTGCATGCTCAGACAGTGTCTCTATATTCCTGCTGGTCACTTGTCCCTAGCTCCACCTCTTGTGCACTCTTTTTTAATGTTTGAGTTTAACTGGGACCACCTTGTTCACCATGCAGGCTTTGTGCCACTTTTATTTTATTTAATGCACATACGAATGTGTCATTCTTCAGCTTGGAGGAGGTGACCCTGGAAAAATAACTGGCTGTCCTGGACCCATCTTCTGTCCAGAATTGCCGCACATGGGATTCTTCCAAGTAGGAACTTAAACAAGCCAAAATCTACTCTCTTGAAGCCCAGGGTTGTAATCCTGCTATTTGCCTTCTGTTACGATCCTTGGGGATTCCCAGTTTGCTAAGCAGCATCTGGTCTATGTGACAGCAGGACCTCAGAACCTCTCATGGTGCTGGTCCTTCTATGGATCACAGAGCTGTAAAGGAGCAGTCACTCTTCAGAAACCGCTCTGCCTATTAATGATGTGAAACAAGACACAGTGACTGGCAGTCTCACTGCTCAGTCAATATACACTCAGTAACAGACTATTGCCATGCTTCAGACATTTCACTGTCTATCTCATCTCTTCTTTCCTTCTAACCTGATCTATGAAACACCTCTCACCCACTTTTGACATTTCCTTTTACTTCCCTACCTCTTCTTTTCCCAGCTGTTTTCCAAGACTTCTTAATTCAATCAATTTTTTTCCATTCTTTTGGGACAGGGGCAGATAATCCAAAATCATCCTGCTCCACTGAAATCCATATGCAACTTCACACTATCATTTCATCTCCCATCCTGCATTTGCTTTTACTTGGTTTGATTACTTTCTGAACTGCCTTGTTCATCCTTTTATCCCTCTGGTGCATTTATTAGTACATGGTGCACAGAACCCTTTGGGCATTACTTAATATATTACACACCTCTTTTCATTTCTCCTCTGTGTCCTTTCTCTTCATTACTCTATAACGCTCCATGATAGCCTATATGCCAACTTTAAATGGCTTGTGTCTTAACCTTGATTTTATTTTTAATGTGTCTTTTATTTCTTTTATTTTATTTTTTTAAGAGGACAAGCTCAAGGTGTTTATAATGATTTTTTAAATGTATTTCTTGCCTTTATTCATAATCTCCTGAAAACTGGAAGCAGAGCTCTTTTTCTTTCAATTGCCTTGTATTGCTGGAGCTGATCTGTCTTCAGGTTTTAAATACTCTCAGACTTCAGGGGTACTTGGAGCCAGGAGTTTTAGTCCAATCAATCTCTGAATATGGGGCATCCTCTGAATGTTATCTGAAATTTATTTATTTTCATTAAAGATCATCTTTTCCCTCAGGACAGGAAACAATGACAACAACAAAACATATATACAAAATTACACAGACTTTGTTATTTTTATAACAAAGAGTTATTTTTATAAATCTGTCCAGATTTAAGCCCATCAGTACTGCCTCTTACTTTGTTCTCCTTGTCTTTCTTAATGATGATATAAAGACACTTAAAGAAATAATTTCTCTTGGATGGAAATCAAGACTCCTACTGTGAGGTCCAAGACCAACCTCAGTACCTCAGCAGAAACATACTCAAAGTCACCCAGCGCTATGAGGGCCATCTATGTTCAGGCCTGTGAAGAAAGCCCTTCTGTGACCCCGGCTCTCCCATTCGCCTTCAGCTCACTTTTCTCTGATTTCTCAATAATGCTACCAGTGCTTCTCTCAACCCCAATGCTTGAGTTTATTAGTTAATGAAAGGGCAGCAGCTGTTTCCAGCATGTGCTTGTCTCATAAGCAATACTAAGTACCCTTCTTAAATTGTCTTCCAGGCATAAAACCCACCTGGTCATCTTTTATTAATTTCCCCATCTCTTTGTTTAGTCTATTCGTAACTATCTCTGTAAATATTTAATGGTCACCACATTGATCTGTATAGCCATTCTTGTTTTCTTTAATGTCTCAGGCTTGCTGTAGAATACAAGAACTACAGAATCAGTTTAACAAACTATGGCTGCAGAGCCAGCTCCTCAGCTGCGCTCACTTCTACCAGAGAGAAGTTTCTGCTACATTCTGGAGAGGGAAATGTTCCCTTCATCCTCCTTTCCTTAATACTCATGTGGTTTAGAAGCAACGTCTCTCTGTCTGCATTCAATATCCTTACATGTATTTATTTGCATGTCAAGAGACCTAAAGGAATTGCTGTCCCTTTGTGCCCAGCACTACATCAATAGAAACCAGTAAGATATGTCCTGTCCCCTAGGATGAATATATAAAAATACAAAAAAAAAAAAAAAAAAGAGCATTACCTAATTACAGTACTTAAGCAGAGCTGCCATTTTTCACACTGTGATCCACCCCCCCTTGGTTTTATTGTCCTTCTCTCCTGCCTGCTCTTCAGGTTCTTCTTTCACAGAACACAAAGCCAGTAACACATCTGACTTTGATTCAAAGTGAACCAGTGAAGGATTCAGGGCAGGGATTGTCTCTCTCACATGCTGGCATAACAGTTTTCAAAACCCCACCTACCACAAAGTGTGTCCCCATTCTCTGGTAGCCCTCAGCAAAGCTCTGTGAGCATGATTCGGCATTGTCTACTCTCAGCAGCATCAAAAATTCTCTGAGTGTGCGTCATTTTCCTCGAATAATTTCTTCCTCTGTAGTGCTGCTTCATTAACTCTCCTAACTGACAAGTTTTACTCTGATCCAAGCTTTCATTTCCACTTTGAGATGTCTTGTTAGACAAGCCTCAGATCTTTCTGACTCCGCTCCATGGCTGGTTTTTACCTATTATTAATGAAATGGTCGGAGTTTAACAATTCCCATTTTGGTTGCTAATATCATTGCATGTTTTAGAGGCTGTATCAGCAGCTACACAGATGTAATTTTATTCATATCTGCTGTAGGATATGTATAACTTGCAAGCAAAATTGCCCCTTTCTCTACTCCTTCCTTTTCATTTTTTGCAGTAATGGCATTCAAGCACTGTTCTGTCTGTACTGCAAGACCCTCTTCCTAGTTTTACTTTTTTTCTTGTTTGTGCTCTCACTTGAGCACTGCAGGAAGTTACAAGATGTTTCTTTTCCACTCATCTTACAAACATTATGGGCAGACTGATGGTGCTGTAGTGATTCTTGGGGTTTTTAGCTTTTCTTTTCCTAAGCATGTTGCTAAGTGAGGGCATTTCAACACTGAGTGCCAAGATTAGTGACTCTCAGAAATTCACCTTTCAGCATACTGTTCTGGGCCCTAAAGGCAAGACTTGGCTCAAGGTGAATGTAAGTGTGTTTTTGGAAAGCTGTATGGTCTAGGAGATCTGACCTCTCTTGTTGGCATGACATGCTGGAAAACCTATATAAGGAATCCACAATGAGGATAGTCTTGTAAAGCCTTATAAGGTCTTTTTCTCAACCAAGATGGAAAACAGTTAAGCATGTTTGCCTTGAGCCATGAAAACAAATCTATACACTGTACATTATGGATTTGATCCTGAAATCTCTTCAGAGGAGGCACCAAAGCTTCAGAATGGCTAGGAGGAAATTCAGAGCTTGCTTTTGCAGGCAGACTGAAGTGGAGGTGTCTGGTTGGAAAGAGATTGTAGTTTGTGTAGATCTTCATATACCCCAACAATCTCCAAGCATTGCGAAGTTTTCTGAGACATTAGCATTCAGAACACATTAGAAGAATCAAAAGGCTTCTTCAACTTGTCAAGAAACTACAATGAAAGATTGTGGCCTTCAGGTTTTAACAGACAAGTACCTAACTCTAAAACCTAAAAATCTGTTCTCTAAAAAGAGTCAGATTTTTCATCCCTAAATCAGCAAGGGTCGTTATTGAAGCAGTGGCAGGACATAAATACACAGTTTTGGTTTGGTCTGTATGCTTCTTTCCAAGATTTTAATCTTCTGGTACCATCTCTTGTCTAAGGAACTATCATTGCTGGAATGAAGCTTGGATGACCAGACCTGATCTTCCTGTTGGTTTTGGAGGATGGCAGGTTGTTGATGGGACACCCCAAGAAACCAGTGATGGTAATACTGCTTGAATTCCTCTTTTGCTGTCTTTCCAACATTTGAGTTCTTTGGGGCAAGCAATGAGCTGATGATAGCTGAACTGTTTGCACCATACGGCTAATGACAAATTCTTGCACCGGATAACTACATTCACTTGTACTCAATACCTTCTAATCTGAGCTCTAAAATATTAGATTTGTTTTTATTATAACATGGCTCATGATGCGTATGCACAAAGTCCTTCATGAGAAAGGCCCTGCTTGCTATGGAAGAGATGTAGTTCTGTTGCCAAAGATGCCTTCTAAAATTTTAGAGAACCAATACAAGAGACAGATCAAATTAATTCTCCTTCATTTCATGTCTGCAGCCCTTACTAAGCTTCCTGAGCAGGCAGGAGAGAAAAAGCGAAAAGCCACTGTTATTTCTTCCTAGCCCTTAATTTTCCAGTTCTTTGAAGACATTCTTAGCAAAATTGCACTGAGACCTTTCTCATTTTGTGGTATGACTGAGCCCTCACAAAATTATCTGCTTAAACCAAAACCAGCTGTATCTGCGTTTCAAGCACTTGAGACTTACAGTGAACTTTGCAGTGTCATTAAGGTATGGAACCATTGGGTCATTTCAGACTTGAGACTGTGTTGTTTAGAGGACTGGTAACAGAAATAAAAATTTTCACTTCCTGTAAACTATCAAAAGAGTTCACCAAGCCCCAATAATTCTTTTTCTTTGAGAAAATATAACATTTTGACGTGTTTTTAATTGATCTCTCACTTTATCTCTCTTTTCCCCGCAGGTATGTACAGGTGTGGCCCAGCCTCAGTTCAAGCCATTAAACATGGTCACGTTTGTTTCCAATTTGATGCTCCTTTTGTCTATGCTGAGGTACAGATTTGAAAATTTTCACTACATTGAGAGATATTAGTGGGATCATAGGTGAGACAGCAGATAGGGCTCCACTGCAATATATATTTGAGAAGTTACTTCATGTGTACCCCACGTCAAAGAAAAAATTCATCATTATATTTTGACATGCAGGCCAGCAGGTGTGATACAGCTCTAATAAATGACAGAGATTTCTCTAATCTCTGCTCACCAATGTAATAAGCAGGAAAAGCTACTCTGGCTCTAATGAAACTTCAGGCTGTGGTCATTTATCCTTCTCAAATTCCAGCTATGCTGGCAAATGAGTCACTAGATCTAGCTGCTCATCTTCATCCCTTGTTAGCCGTTACCTCCTTCTCAGGCTTGCCAGCAAAGCTGCTTATCTTAAAGCTTCCTTGCTTTTTTTCAGTCAAAATGGATGCAATGATTTTAAAGAAGTCTGCTCACAACATTCCTTTTGGCTGCAATAGGTCAAGGAGAGCTCACATGGGTGGTTTGACTGACAGATCTGAGAAGGGAATATCTCCATAAGGAGCAAGATGGCCTGATCTGGGGTTTTAACCTCTTGCACCACCAGAGCTGGTGTTCTCAGAATTGCAGCAGCCGTAGGGCAAGGCTCTTTCTAATTGAATTGTATATAGGTTAGGACAGAAAAGAATAAAGATATTTTATCTATGAAGCATGCTCTTCTCTATGGTCTCATGTAATCATGCTCCTCAAGCCCAAAGGGTATCTCTGTACCTCACTCAAGTTTATGCCATCAGTTATTCTGGAGCTATGGCTGATAAAATGCATCCAGTCATTATTATAGCATATGACTAATTTTAAATGTGGGACTTCAATGCAAGTAATTAGTGGGGCTTAAGTCAACATGTCATTATTTTGAGGGGATATAGGCTGGCTTCCCTTCCTCTCTCTACTTCCATGTATCTCTGTCCTTTTTCATTTAATTTTATAGGTGAATAGTGATATTGTTTTCTCAAAAAGGCAGAAAAATGGAATCCAAGTGATAGAAAAAATTGACACAACCCATATTGGGCAGTTGATTGTAACCAAGGAAGTTGGGGGTGATGGAATGATGGAGATTACCGAGGAGTACAAGTTCCAAGAAGGTAACCTGAAATGGTGTGGGACCATACCAATGTAGATTTATCTCAATCACATCCTGGATGGTGTATTAAGATGGTGTATGTAAAGAGCCTGGATGATGTATGTAAAGAGCTCTTGGAGCTCTTTATTTATAGCTTGATCCCATAAACACTGCAGATGCCTTGAGAAAGCACAAACTTTGCTACTCAGAGATGTTTTGGACTGAGTAAGCTGTAGTGAAAATGAAGGGTAGACATGGAATAACTCAAAGCATTCAAACAGTTCAAGGCTTTCTGTACAGCTGTTTAGATATTTCTTACTCAGGACAGATGTTCACACATAGTAAATCAGCATAGCCCCGTTAATATCAGTTAAGCTACATCAGTTTATTTGACATGGCTTGAATCTTTAACACAGCTCACTTGGAAGCTGTGAAGTTCTCCTATTATTAACTTTACCACAGGAAGGTTCACTGTCCCCATCCATTCATTTCAGCTACCACAAACTATGGAAGATGCGCCCATGTGATAGGCAATTGGGCTAATGCAGTACTCCTGCTTCTTTTCTAAATTTGATTTTCATTCATTTCTAGGCTCAGAGGAGGAGAGACTGGCTCTTGAGACTGCTGTGATGTATGGTGTTAAAAAGCAAAGTACCCAAGATGTGTATCAGCCACAAACAGATGTTGACATGGACTTCCAAGTGCAAAAGGCAGTCCTTGGCAGTGACTTTAAAGTCACTATAACTTTCAGGAACAGAAGTCGCAACTACTACACTGCTACTGCCTACCTTTCAGGCAACATAGTGTTTTATACAGGAGTTGCAAAAAGTGAATTCAAGAAACACTCTTTCAGTGCAAAACTGGAACCCTCTTCATGTAAGGCTTGCATAGTTGTTTTCAAACCCTTGTTTTCTGTGATATTGCTAGCTTTGTTTCTCTGTGTCATTAACTGTCAACCATTGGTAGAGGAAATTCCAGAGCTAGGGGTAGGATACTCTACTGGATGTCAGGAAGCTCCGCTCTTAGCTCTGGCCCTGCTACAAGTGTTCTTTAAAGCTGAGGCTGTTTGTTCAAGCTGTTGCTCTCTGCATAATGCTCTCTTACACCAAGGTGCATGTTTGGGAACTGTTGATTTTTCCTGTTTAGTACAAAAGAAAACAAAGCTGTGCAGGTATTAAGCTTTAAGGTACTGGTTTTCATACATTTAGTCTTCTAGCAGCATCACAGCAAGTGAAAGAAAAGTTCTGGGTTTTCAGGGTGTCCTTTAGAGGGACAAAAAGGTGAATACCTTATCTTACTTGGTAGAAACTGACAAGCTCTGAGTGGACTATGGAGGACTGGGTGGTTCAGGATTTTGTATTTACAGTGATCTAAAAAGTTTCTGTGTAACTAGAATGGGGCACTGTGGAGCAGGGGCCTTTGTCAGTTGGGCAGGCACCCCAAAGGTGAGTTATTATTTTTTAGACATAGCATTTGCTTTTCCTAGTGCCCTCTGGCTTGTGACAAAAAGGTCCTGTCTCCTTCTTCTCATGAGAAAAGCAGTTCCTGGCAGCCTAACTCACACTGCTGAGGGCAGGATTTTACATTGCTCAAAGTAAGGAAGAAGGATGTTGTCCTTTTTTATTTTGGACATAACTGAACTATTTCATGGCAGCCATGGCGGCCCCATCCAGAAAACAGTATGCAAGTGTTGAGGACCTGCTGTACTCCAAAGCACTATCGAGCAGACTGGCTGTAGATCCCTGGCTTCTCCAGCAACAAGTGACTGCCAATCACTTGTTTTCCTGCCAAGCTTGTGCTCGTGGGTCAGTGTTTCCAGCTCAGCGGAAGTGATGAGAATGTGCCCTTATGAAGGTTGACTCAGAGAATCCTCCACTTAAGTTCCCTACTGAGAGAGTCAGGAGCAATGATTTTGCCTTCCTGATGCTGCTACTGGTCAAACACAATCTCTGGTGAGCACAGTGGGAGTGGCAGGACTTTGGGTGGCCAAAAGATGGGCCTCTTGATCTAGGTCTGGTGCTGGATCACAGCAACTCTGAGCTTTCTCATTCATCTTGTCTATTTCATCCCAGCTCAAGTGACACTGTGAGCCCTCTCTTCTCAAAGAGAACAAATTTTATATCAGTGACAAGCCCCATGGAACCACAGTTCCCACCATGCCATGAAAAAAAGTCCTCTGCTTTCTTGCTCCCTTTGAACATCATTTGAAACTACACATTTTTATCTGGAGCTGATTAATCTCCATAAAGTAGGACTCCACTTAGAGGGATCTATAGGTGAAGGTTAATAAAAATTCGACGTCTGGTCTATAACAAAGCCCTGACAACTGCCTGATGGTTCTCTCTAACTCCCTGACTCATTTGCAGGGGGTCTGGAAATGAGCATTGAGTTGTTCCAGCACAGCCTATCAATCAAACACGGTGTGGAGTTTTATAGTGTCTTGCGTCAGTTACTAAGTATTTGATCTGAAATACTGCAAAACTTCTGGACACTTGGCTAGGTACAGTAAAAAAAATCAATTTCAAATGCTCAAGTCTGAATTCTGTGCCTCTTCTTTGACGGGGGAAAATTCAGTCACCTTGTAAGAAATGTGCAAGTAACTGCTACACTTTTGGCTGTGATTTGTGCTTGGTTCCAAGACTTATGTCTTCTATTGCATCGAAGGTCTGTATAAGGTATTATTACCTAAAACACAGCTTCTGCAGGGCTTTGAGACTCATTTAGCTCCTCAATGCAAGAAATTAAATGAATAGATGTTTAAGCATCACTGAACCTCATTGCCAATTTTTTCTAGGTTAAGTAAATGGTTTGTAAAAAGCTTATTGAAAGCATGCTGCAAACTCTGAATTGACTGACTGAGTGAAAACAGGTTAAGAGAGAGGCACTTGAGAGAACAGAACATGGATTTTATTGCTTGTGTATCAAAAGTATGTCCCCATCACTGCTTCAGGCCAAGGAGGCATGTTTTAAGGTATTACCACTATTCAAGGTGGAAATTATCTTGTATCTGAGCTACAGTTATCAACTTGTGGAGCATTTTGTCCTGCAACGGGACAAAAAGCCCTCATAAGTTGCACCATCTCTGAAGGTGATATATAAAACTTGATCATGAATTCTTTCACCTTTGCTTTGGAAAGCAGTGCTATCAGAAACGGTGTTTGAGCAGACAGGCAGTGTGAAGGGAGGCAGCATGATCATTTGCAACTGCATGAGAATAATCTGTCAGAGGTGTGATGGAAGGATACCTATTGAGGCACTGAAGCAGAATTTGCAGGCTTCATTCATAGCAGATAGTGTATATGTGTATCTGGAGGTAACAAAAAATTACAATACAGTAAAGATGTGTCAGAGGCATTCTTCCAGCCCATGCTGCTGAGAGAATGAAGCAGAGTAAGTTTTCAAACAGGAAGTAAAAGCATGATTTTCAGAATAATGATTAAAGGAATTGTGTGGGTTGAAAACATCTTTGAGGATTTGAATAGCTTAAACCTTCCAGTGCCTTCAAAGGTGCTCTCACATCCACTTGGTTATATTTAGTTTTCTTTGTTTTTTGTAAAGGCTATAAGGCAGCTCAGTGTTGTGTCTCCCTTGGCTTTCCCAGGTGCAGTAAGTGCTAGTGGCATCTTACTAGCACAGACAGTGCTAAGGAAATAGAAGATCATTATTCTTTTTTTCTTGTTTTTTCCTCTGGTGATTAAACAGAAAAGTTCATCTTGCCTTTCACTGTAAATTTCTCTTCGATTGTAAATCATTTATTTATTTACTTATTTTACACAAATGATAAATACCTTGCCCAATCTATAATTTACAGTTTCAGGCATTATGAGAAACTCTTCTATAAGAGAGACAGAGTAAAAGGGAGGGAGAGAGGTAGGAAGGGTGAGCACATCAAGTAAATTTAAGGCTGGCCTGGTAAATCCAGGTCAGGTGGTCACCAAGGGAATAGCTTTGAAACCAAATCAAGGAACTAGTTTTGATGTGAGTGGATCAAAAGAGTGAAAAGGGGTGAATGTCATTTACCCAGTTGAGTTGAATTATCTGTGTGTACAGTGCATGTCACAAATACAATACAAATAATGGATAACAGTAATAATCATAGCTAACAGATGGGTGATCTTGATATGTTTACCAGGGTTATAATGAATGTTCATAAAGGCAAGAGGACCAGATCTATATATTCTGCCTGGTTACTTAGTTAGCAGGTCTGCTTCTCTGCGTCACATTCTCACACCATTGTTGGCCTGGGAATTGCAGTTCAATATGGTTAAAATTAATGATTCCCTGCATCTCAACCATCTAGCCTAGGGGAATGTGTTCCTTCCGATAATTATTGTCAGGGAGCACATGAAACCTCTCTGGAGGGCATGCTGGTGACAGGAGAACCTTCTTGCCAAATTTTGCAGGCAAGTCCAGTGTAGGACAAAGGCAGATATCCAGATTTGTCCTGCAGAGCATGTTGTCTCTCAAGTAGCCTGCATGAGCTCACAGCCCCCCAGTGTGAGCCCCAGTGGCTGCTCTGGAGGCATTCCCGGTGGCATCTCTGCCAGGAAGAGAGGCAGGAGAAAGCGCAGGAATAAAGTGGAAGAGGAACTATTTGGAGGCGTGACACTTAAAAGCTGGTTTTGACCTTCATGCCCAGTAGCTACTTATTGCCAGTCTTGCTTCTCACTTATTTTGTGGGAGTGCCTAGAAACTTTCAGCTGTGGCCTGGGCCCATGTTGACCAGCATTGGACAGACTGTGCACAAACACAGCTTTGACCCAGGGAGCTCACAGCCAAAATGGAAAGAGGGCAAGAGAAGAGGGGAAATGGTGACATGAAGAAATGGAGATAGTTTGGGGAAAAAAAATCAAAGCCACTCTTTGGGTGTCGGACACTTTTTTTCCAAGGCACTTGTGTAGCTGGCACTGGCTACGATGGGAGGAGGAATCAATCATTAGATTGCTTCAGATACCTTTTTTCTTTCCTGTTTCTCCCCTCAGCTAGTGCTTTTGATGTCATGATCAAAGCAAGTGAGTACATGAGTGACCTTCTGGACCAAGCCTCCTTTCATTTCTTTGTGACGGCACAAATCAACGAAACAGGGAAGATTCTGGCCATGCAGAAGGCGACAGTCCTGGAAGTTCCTGCCCTGCGGATCAAGGTAGCTCAAGGCTGCGGTGAAGGGGATAGATCACTATGCTGCATGCAGGCTGTTCTGTACAAGGCTGTCACATTGACTATACATCTCTGATGGAGGGGTGCATGGCTATGTGCACGTTAGACCTTCAGTTTAACATGGACCTTATAAAGCAGTGACTGGCTGGAGTGTATGAGGGTGTATAGGTGTGTTATATATTGTACTGAGTATCCCTACATTGAAGTCTGAGGCTGGCAGCATCACTGGTAGGAGACAGCTGAAGTGATCTCAGTGGAGGAAGGAGGGGAAAAGATCTGAAAAACCTGGAGAAACTCAAAGGCTAAGAGAGATTACTCACTCCAGTCACTCAAGTCTTTAACAACTTCAGAAGTCTTATATTTAAAGCAGCACAGCACAGAGACCTCCTGCTGAAGAATGAAGCTAGTGAGGTGAATTTTCTTGGAAAGCTCCTGCAGGTGTTATGGAAAGTTTCTCCAAACTTGGTCAGGCAGCACTGATTTTAGACAATGCTTTCAGGATTTCAGTGCTTTGCTGCCGTGCTGTGAATGTACTACCAGTGGAGTTCCCTCAAAGTTCAAGCATTTCTGCATGTGGCATGGTGCCTATGAAAATGTAGAAGCGTAATATTTATGGTAGGACAAAGACTCTATGTTGTACTGCAAAGGCAGGGCTGAGATTTAGAGTTCTCAATCATAACTGAGCATCCAAATAAATTGCCTCATTCTCAAAAGCACTGAGCCTTCATCTGTTCTGAATAACTTCATTTGGATCTGCTTTTTTTCCTAATACTCAAAAAACAAAATAATCAGAACACCTGTACAGGGAGCTTTATATAAACATGAATGCAGCTTCCTAAAATTCAGGACCTTGAAAGAAATCTGTTTATAGACTTTTTTTCTCCTGCATATTATTTGAATCAATGTTCAGGTTTCTATATAATAATTTATGTAGTAACCGCAGCCTGCTGCAGAAAAAGTTGGGTTTTGTTTTTTTTTAGATGCAGCTCAAAACTGCAGTGAATCATAGAATCATAGAAAACAGTTTGTGTCAGAAGGGATCTTAAAGTGAAGTTTACAGAAAAGCCCACTCCATTTCGTAGTCTGCAGAAATACCATAATGCTCTGGTGAGACTTTTTTGTATTTGCAAACAACAGTTTTTTGGTTTACCGAACATTCCAGAGGGGAGGTAAACAAGACAGATAAACTCTACTTCAAATACCTGTTTTCAGTAAACGGATTTTAAAAGTAGAAAGTTCTTCCAATTCAATACTTAAACAGAACATCTTCATACAACATCTCCAATTTCAGCTTCAGAATTGTTTATCCTCTCTGCTGTTATAAAGAAAGGATCTTTAGTATATAGGATAGGTTGTTGTCCAATAACCATGTTTTCTAGTAAAACTGAGTTTGTTTCCTCAGTTCTTTATGAGTGCAAAAATAAGCTGAAATTTTAATAGTTGATCTTTGAACTGTGTGCACACACATATATGCATGTACCTATATGTTACTATTTACATTGGAAGCTTCAGTTTATTGTTCTTTTTAGAAACCTGAGAAAGCTTATCCTCCCAGTTTTCTTGTCAGTTTTGTTCAGTGAATGTGACTGACAGACTGGAGTTCTTAATGTGAGAGTAAAAAAGTAGTATGAAAAACCTATTTCTCCTCATCTTCAGATCTTTGTTGGTCGAAGATGATTGTCAGAGTTAACAGTTGAGGGAATTACACCATATTCTAATTTAGCTTGAGACCAAGTTACAAAAATACTCTCAGCAAATACATATCATGGTCTCAAATGCATCTGTGGATGCTCAAGATGAACATCTAACTGTGATCTTAACTGGACAATTGAAATATGAGGACATAAGACCTCTGATGGAGTTAGAACTTCTGAAAATGCCACTGATGTGTTTTTGCAAATGCAGGTGGCTAACTGCTGTTGATAGCTCAGCTGTGAGTAGCACATCCTTTGCTCCAGTCAACATATTGGTATTCAGTGCAGAGTGATCCCTTAGACCAGTCTCTTTCCAGCTTTTTTGCAGCTGTCATGCTCCTTAAAAATTTGCAGTAGGGCTGCAGACCCCAGCAGAGCGCTTTAAATTTATTGACAAGGTACTTCTCAATGCCCTTTAAAGTAGTTCATGGACCAGCTTGGTTCTGCCACTTTATTATAAATAAGTTGAAACCCCTTGCCTGAGCCTTTCATATTCTGCGAGAAATGTTGTGTTTCTAGGGAAAAACCAAACCAAAACAAAATTCCCATGCATGTAGTCTGTGTTTAAAAACATGCTCTTTTGGAGGTATTTGCCGTGCAGCTGTACTACCTGCACTGATCTGAAGGGACAGACAGATCCCTTCAGCTGTGTACAATACACCTATAAACATATGGAAGTCAATGTGATCACTGCTTATTAGTCCCACAGCTTAATATTTTCCAGGGTAAAATGCATTGCTTTTTTGTTATTTAAGGGGTTTGGAGGACAACTGGCTCTCAGGTCTATTTAGAGCACATGGACAGGGTCAGAAACCTTTCAGAGCACAGGAGGCAGTTGGGGAAGATGGGCATGACACTTTTCAGGGCTGCAAGCAATGTGACCCCATGTTTCTAATATAGGGTAATAAGACTTGCCCTTCTCTTCTGGAGCTCATGTCCTGAGCAGAGCGTGCACTTCAGTGCTGGTGAGGAGCCTGGGGAGGGAAGCAGACTCTGGGGGAGAGGCCTCCTCAGCTGGACATGCCCTCAGTTGGACACTCAGCTCCAGGACTGTGCACACAGATTTCTGTTTCTTCCTACGGAAATGAGGCCTGCCTCCCGACCTACCATGTGGCTTGAGGGAAGATTGCAATGGGTAGAAATATCTGCAGTGGTGCCTATAGGCCCATCCATCTTACTAGGCTTTCTCTGCCTCATGCTGTTTTGCTGTTTTACCATCTGCAGTGGTACCTATAGGCTTACTTTCTTACCATCTTACTAGGCTTTCTCTGCCTCATGCTGTTTTGCTGTGTGCTTCATTCTCCTTCCTCTTCTTCCTTGAAAGTACATGCAAGATTTCACCGTGGGGCATTTAATTATTACTATCTTGTGGGGCATTGTCCTTTCTGTGTCTTGCAGACCCAAGGTGAGCTGGTAGCAGGTAAAGTAATGTCTGTGACTGTGGAATTCACCAATCCTCTGAAACAAACCCTGGAGAATGTCACTCTTCGCCTCGAGGGACCTGGCGTGCTGAGAACGATGAAAAAGGAGTTCAGGTAGGGAAGAAAGCACAACTAGCTGGGAGTTCATCTCCTGCTTGCTCACAGGAGGAAGCTCACAAGAGGCACTTAACTAATGCTACGCTGAGTAATTCAATTCAGATGCTCTCTCCTTACTTCAAAATTCAATACACGGTGGAGCTGTAGGTCTCAATAGTCAGAAGTCAGGCTGTCCAGAGAGACCGTGCAGAGAGACTGGGAGAATTTCACCTGTTCAGCACCAGCACTGGAGGAAGGGGTAGTGGTTGTAGGTAGTTGTTAATGCAGCCTGAGTTTACTTTTTCACTGTATTATGTTATTTTTAGCACTTGACAATAGCACCTATGAGCTTTTATCACAGAAAGAAAGATTTATTCTATCCATGAAGTGTTTACTACCACTCACTCAGAATGTGCAAATCAAGCCTTGTGCTGTCTTTCAAAAGGGCTTTTCTCCACTCATGTTAATCATGATTATACAAGACGTTCAGATATCTCAGATGATCTTTGCAAGCTCATGTCAAGACACAAGACGTGTGTCAGATGCAGCAGAGCCCTCAGGGATGGCTGCAGCGTGTGTGAGAACACAGCTTCCCCCTGCCCCTGATAGCACCACTGCACAGGGCTGCCCTGGCACAGAGGTGTGTTCTCAACACAGGGTACTCCCAAGTCTGATGAAAAGGAAAGCCACCTTCATTATACTGAGTTGCACCTCATGCTGACACAGTGGTACCCATACTCTGAGCAAGTTGTTTCCTAGACCCTCCTTCCATTTGAGTTCAGCGTTATGACTCCAGTGTTAAAAGCTCAGCATTAGCCAGTTCCAGGATAACTTGAAATTTTGCAGCCATTGCTTAGTCTTGGGCAGACAAAGCAATACCATCTGTCATTACCTGAGCTGAGGGTCCCTGGGTGTGTGCAAAAGGAGTTTGAAAAATTGCCTGTGCTTCAGCAGCTGCATAAATTGTCAGTGTTATCTGCAGCCAGTAGCGGAGGTCTGAGTTTGATTGCACCTGGGCCAGGGATAAAAATGATCAAAACCAGTCTCCAGAGTAGAGCTGGGTGGAAAAATGGCTGTGAAAGGGCATCATACTGTGTTTGCTTTGTGCACAAGGCGTGTCATAGACGCTGCTGAACATGACTCAGTGCAGTCCACGAGTTACACAAGTTACAGCCGTAGCCCTCATTGCTGCCTAGCCATGCCAGCCTCCCATGTTGTTCTGCATCCTTCTCAAACCAAAAGCTGCCATGGGCTGCTCTCACCTTGAAAGATGCAGAAGTTGCCAGCTGCATCAGAAGATAGGGCATAAAAATGACTGACAGAAAGATGTCATTTTCTCTCAAGTCAACGTGTTTTCCCTTTCCAGTAGTGCTCTTGGCATCACTTAAAATGGAAATGGATCAGCTTAGTCATTTTAAGATTTGACTTATCTGAGATGAATGGAGGGTGCAGGTTATATGCACAAAGGACAGAGCAGCAGGCAGTTGTAGTTTATTTAAATAATAATCACAATTTGCCTCCATGCATTCAGAGTGATAAATGGCTCCAGTATGATGATGACTCAGCATATTACTCAGAACCATTTATCACTGAATTCTCTTCCAGGAAAATCATATTAGGGTGACCTTACTCCATTGCAAAGAGAATTAAACCTAGTCGAGTCTTTCCTCACTCTTCCACTGCTGCCCTGTCCATCAGGGACTGCCACATACGGGATGTGGATTCTGCAGTTCCTTGTGCGGATGAGACTTTAGACCTCTCCGTACTTTCAAGTTAGCTTTTCTGTATCACTTGGGTGACTCCACAAAACAGGTATGTGAGATCCAGCTGATACACATTATTCTGGCAATGTAGTGACTTGAGGGCTTCAGTCTTGACTATTCATAAAAACAATGCATATATATAATATAAAATGGTATTTAGCTATTGGCCTCAGACAGATGAGGAGCATGACTTAGGGAAAAGCCTTTGGCAGCAGCAATTCCTACATAGGTCATAGTATTTGCATGATAAATGAGAATTAACCAAGGCAGTGATGAACAGTTTTAGATGGATTTTAGCCAAGCACGCTTTCACACTAGCAGGTAAATAACTTTGGTGTTTCTATGTGTAAAAGCTCAGCTAGTCTTTGCATTTGTAGAGAAAAGCAAGTTTTTTTAGAAGTAGTACAGTAAAGAAACAGGAAAAGGTGTGTTTGGTTTCCCAGGGGAGATGCTGTCTTCCTGCACACACACACTTTTATATAAATATATATATATATACATATATGCAGAGATAATAGCACTAAAAATCAGAGATGGTAGTGCTACCCTGTCTCACTAGGGCACTGTGAAAATGTGATCTGGAAGCCTTCCTCCAGAGAGTGCATCCCAAGTGCTCAAGAAAGTAGAGTGAAACTTGCTGCACAGCAGACTTATATAGTATCTTCTTCACTTTCCGTACAGATAGTCCCTTGCAGATCATTCCCATAAACTCTTACTTTAAAAAGGTATTTAACCTTGTGCAGCAATTGAAGTCACTGCTTTATCATGCTGCCATTTTAGTGGGCATTTGGTGGAGCAGGCATGCCAGCTGAGGGAAACAGAGTATCTCTTCTTAAGAACAAAAGCAAAAAGAAGAAAAACTCTTGCTGGAAGCAGTCTGTACATAATCGCATAAAAGATATGATCTTCCTCTGCTTTTTCTTTTCTAAAACTGGGTTCATGCCCCAGGGTACCTGTGACTGTATATGCAAAATTCAATGCAGTGCCATGTGGAGGTACTTAAGCTAACCTCTAAGGAACCAGAATACTTCTCATTTCAGAGGGCACAGACATGCACTGAAAAAAATATTCAGGTTAGGTAGCTCATTTAGAGCTAATTAAGGCTTCTTGTCTTGTGGCAACTGTGCTAAGCCTGGGCTGTCATTTCTGTCCTGAGCCTGTCACAGGACATGGAATCTGAGAGCCAAATCCTACCAGATGAGAATTTGAAAGTGCGACTGAGGTTTAGGCTTACTTTATTCTGACTTTAATCAGTTCTTTGTGGAATATCATAGCTATGTGAGATGAAAACAGTGTCTAAAGTCATAGTCCTCTTAACACTAAAGAAAACAACATTTATTTTTATAAATAGCTGCCGCTATGCTACCTTCCCCATTGGTTCCTTGGGAGCAGCAGTATCCTGACATCCCCTAAACATAATAAGTATCAGCCTTCAAAATCTGCTCACAGAACATAGTGAAAGCACTGAGGAAATATAGAAACCCAATACTTAAGACTCTCTGTGCACACCCTGAGTTGAAGCAGAAATAGGAAAATCATGAGTAGTGCAGAATGCAGTTGCTTTATAGTATGAGTTATTAAGAGTCATACATAATGTAAAAGGGTAACTGCTAACAGCAGGAGTCTCGCAAACACTTTGACCTGTTTGTGTGGACATGAAGTCATCTGAAGTGGCCAGTGAGATTTGCTGATGTTACAAGCTATAGAAGGGTGGTTGAAGGTAGGAGCTGGCAGAGGAGCTCAGCACCTCATCAGCTCTGCATTGGGTTTGCACAGGAATGCCATGGACACTTCATAACAAGGACTTATTTAACCATTTAAAGAATCACTAACAGGCTATAACAGGTAAATTGGAATTATAAAGTAGGAAAAAAATCTGTTAGCTATGAAGATTATTCTGAAAGTGATTGTGAGAGGAAATGAGAGGAGGCAGAAGAAAATGTATTCATTTTGGAAATTTAAAATTAGCCTGGAGGAAAGGCTAGAAAAGGCTTTGACAGAGTCAGTTCTGAGAGGAACAGAGGATGGAGGGAATAATTTATAGGACACTTACGAGAATGAATGAAACATAGAACAATTGAGGCATGTTATACTGTCCACCTTCAGTTTCTCCAGTGGGTCAGGCTGAGAGCACTGGCTGGCTGATCACAATATTGTTGCTTTCCTCTTTTCCTGTAGGCAAATCCCATCAAACTCTACCTTGATCTGGGAAGTAAAAACCATCCCAAGACAACCGGGGTTACGAAAGCTGATTGCAAGCCTGGATTCTAATGCTTTGAGGCATGTGTATGGTGAGCTGAACATCCAGGTTCAGAAACCATGAACCGGGATGCTGCCTTCTTCTCTCATTTAGCTATATTTCAAAATATTATGGTGGGGAGAGGGAAGGGGAAGAGGTGAAAATCTGCTTATTGTTATTTCGGTCATCCTTGTGCTGAACAAAAATTTCACAAAGAAACCTAACTTGGTAAGACTGGGGAGAGCATGAAAAAGCACCTGAATGATTTAAAATTAGATACATGTAATTAAAGGCCATTCTAGGCCATATTATTCCTATAGTTCACTTGTATTTATGGTCTTTTGCATGAGTGCTGCAAGGGAATCTAAAAAGCTCCATTCACCAAAGTAGTCTGAACTTTAGTTTTAATTAAGGCCTGATATTTCACTGAAAAAGGACCCAGAGTTATAAATTCTTAGATTGAATTACACAACCCTATGGTAGATCATTCAGGCTGCAATAAAAACAGGTATTTCAGCTAAAGAGACTGCTTTATCTTCCGACATTATAATTTTCCAGTTCATGGAGAGCTCACTTGCTGGAAGCACCTCTCAGGATATGTTAGCTCCAGAATATTCCCAGCTCCTTGTTATCTCTTGCTGCTTCCCTCTGCCTTTCTCCTATTCTTTCATGTGTGCAGACACCCATACATACTCACTCATGTATTTCATGCCCTCACCCCACCCCTATGCTGTTGGTATGTTGTTCCTCTCTTTTGCTTGATGAAAATCCAGAGGTTTTCATGCTCCTGCTCAGAGTTCTTCACACCAAACTTTCACTTCCTGGTCACATCTCTTGTATATGATGTATTCTATCTTCATGCTTTCCTGTCTTTTCTTCTCTCCTGAACCCATCCTGCAGCCCTATTTCCCACATGTGTGTCCTGCCCAGAGCAGTTCAGGCTCTGGCAGCTGTTAAATGGTGTGAAGGAAAGAGGAGTGATGGGGACAGCTTGAGGGTCTTCTCCTGCCAGCCCCAGAAGACTAGCAAATATCCTGCACTGGAGCTGTGGGTGAGTTTAGGTGAAACACTTGGGGATGAGTTTAAATTAAACCATGCCTGAAAGTTTCCGGAAATCACTATATCACTGCTACTGCAGGATGAAGGGATGTTATATGAGCAACCTCAGAAATGTCCAGGGACAGAAGCTCAGCTAGAAAAGGAATAAAGATGTATCCCAAGTCAGAAACTTCACAAGCTGGATCTACTTCCTGTCTTTCTTGCAGTATATTCCTCTGTGAGGTGCAGTAGGGCCTTCCAAGGCATTACTCCTCCACTGAGGACCTTCTGGTTTCCATTAGTCTTCCATGCAGGGTACCACTCCATCCTAAGCCATGTACCCCATTGTGTTAGGTCAACAGTGGGGGGGGGTGTGGGTGTGTGTGTGTGTGTGCATGTTCGTTTCTCATCTCCCATGAAATCCTTGAAATCTCTTTGATTTTTGATTTGAAATCTCTTTGCCTCCATGAGGCAAAGATGCACATGCCACAAGCTGTGGCAGCTCCTCTCCACAGGACAGTGTGTAAGAGTATGTCCTGTGCTAGCAGCAGAGGTGAGCTAACTGAGCTTCCAAAGTAGTTAAAAGGAGCCTCATATTCATTAAAAGGTGGGGCTTTATTGTACTGTGGATGGCTGTGTCATTTTGTGGTCTCATTAGTAAGAAAGCAAGGGAGATGAGTTGCCTTCTGCTCCTCTTCTTGCCACACATGGCCTTGCTCAAAACCTGCTATTAGCTGTTATAAACAAGCAAGTCCTGGGAGGGTAGAAATGCGGGTTGCTTTTTTGACAAAGAATGTGGAATAAAGCAAAGTTTCATACCACCTGATATGCTCAATGAGTACCCCTGGATCCAGGAGCACCAGACCTTTAGGCGCTTTCACTTAAGGCATCTGCACACACTCCTTTTGTACAGCTTATGTGACTACATTAGAAACTGTGGCGTGAAAGTCTCCATATAAATCCTCTGGGGCTCAAGGGACAGAACAGTGTGTTTGTAAATGCAAGGTGACAATCTCTGTTAAGTAATTAAGCAGTCCTACCAGATTCTACATCTTCCTAATAAAATTATCTTCTTGTTTTGCCCTTGCATGTAAGCCTGCTTTCCATTCCAGACTTTTTATAACTCCAGTGTAATAAGATTTTAAAATAAAGCATGTGTGCACTTGTGTGTTATGTTCTGTATTTTGACCACTTCTTCTACATAGTAGCACTACAGACACCACTTGCTACGGCTGAATTGTGAAAGTTAAAAAATTCACTTCTAAGCCGTGCTAGTGGAGGTGCCTTTTTTATCTTTTTTGGTGCTAAGCAGAAAACCCTACCTTTATTTGAATGAACATTAAAAAAAATTACAGGCTCACTTTAACTATTTGCCTTTGGTTTTCTTTCTGTTTGAACAACTGAGTGCCTAATGCATTGGAGAAGGTGACAATTTCCAGAGCACATCACAGTGCCAGCACAGAGAATCTCCAGATTCCCCTGGAAATTGCTGTAACACGTGAGAGCCCATTAAGTGGCCAGTGTGCTCCTAATGAAACCTTATCTACTACATCCTGCTTTTAAAGTGCGCTTCTTTCAGCCAAATATTTCAAGGCATTTTACTAACAGTTGTTAAGCTGAATAATGTCCTCCAGGAGACAGGAAGTACTTTTATTGATAGTTTATGGAGGGGTATAGTGCAGCAAAGAGAAGTGGATGACTGGGAGTAGAGGCCAGGGATGACAGCAGCCTTTGGCATCCCCAGCCCGCTTACTATGTACAGAGTTGCTAACAAAAACCCTAAAGACAAAACGAGGATGGCCTCTAGGATTTCAGTCACTAATCACCCTGTGCATGGGCTGTCCCATTAATCATGAGTAAAATCTGACTGAAGAAGCAGTAAGTGCTGTGTTAGCGCTATAGGTACACATGGGAAATAATCAATCAATAATAAGGTCAGATTGGCAACCCCAGATCCAGAAGATCTCTGAACCTGAAAATAACTGGAGTTCAAACTCTTCAGCTGAAGGTCTCTTTTGAGTGGTGTGAACTTGTGTCCTCAATCCAATCATCACATCTCAGAGATGGACTGGGGAGGAAGAAGTCCAAAACCACACCTGTGCCTCCACAAATCCCACTCGCCAGCAGCTCAGAGAAGCCAAGTACAAACAAAAGTCTGCGCACTCCTGAAAGTACACCTCAGCTGTTACCAGCTTGTTACACACAAGCTACAGAGCAGGTTGCTCCAATTCCCATCAATTTGTCACTTTCAAAATCTTCTTGTGATCAAAAGGAAACACACCTTACATGCAGAACTAGAAAGACTATATTGCTAGTCTTGTTAAAAATAATATAATCAAATAATTATTATTAGTTGAGATAATTAGGATTGAATTATATTCTTGTATTTTCATTACAATGACACTAACACTTGTAGTCCAAATTATATCAGGTTCACTTGATACACATAAACTTTCTAGCATACTCCCCTTTCTCTTGTTCTATATGCAACACTACGCTGCGCCTCTGATACCTTCAATCTGGGGCAGAGGCATGTGTAACAATATCAGTCATCAGTGTTCCTGGTCCTCCACCAAGCACAGTCTGACAGTGGAAGAGTTTCTCTTCCTCTTTGCATAACAGAAGATTTCTTCCTTCTCACCTTATGATCCACCAGAGGTCATTTTTACAACCATAGTAATACACTCCACATCTTGCTCTTCCTCCATTGGTTCATAAATCCACAATAGATCCAAATTTGCAATATGATGCATTTTATATATGTTGGGTACTCATATGTTTGTTCTCCTTTTTTACATTCAGATTTGTCTTACAACTGATAATGCTGTACCCTTTGATGACCAGGAATTAACTGCTCGTTAGCTATTTTAAGCTTGAGGCCTCCAACATCATCCTGCACCTGTGCTGCCAGGGTCCCTGTTATCCCATCCTAGCAAACCTTTACATTTTACTTTGGGGTCATGAAAAATTCATTCCACACAGAATAACTACCTGCTATTACTGTCTACTAGTTACAAAAAGTGCATATAACAACAAACATTTAATCATGTAATTAAATAAAGCGAAGAAAACATTAGAACAAAGTCGGTAGTAGATATCACGTCATTAGATAATTGCTCTTGCAGTTAAACAAAGCAGGGTAAAATCATGACAAGTCCTGAGGCCTCTGCTGCTAGCTTATTACCAAGTCGTGACCTTTCACAAGCAGCATCTTATTTGTGGAAAAAAAATCAGAGAATGTGCCTGAGCATTGACTTTTCTAGTGACTGGTACTACCAGTGATAATTGGTTTAAACTGAAATTAATCAACAAATGCTCTGCCAAATGGGTGACACCCCTGGCCCCCCTCCTCTTTTCTCTCCTGCTGGGGACTTATATACTGCCCTTTACACAGCATGTTGCTTCCATGTTTGTCCTTATCTTTTCTAAGGAGGAGGTAGAAGCTGCTGGTGCTGGCATCTGAACCTGAGTGACAGTGGAATGGAGGATCAGAGGGGGTGGGAAAAGTGTCTGAGCTTCTTCAAACTATAACTAATAGCCCCATTATGACAGAGGAGATTCAGAAGTACACTGTGAAAGCTGATGGAAGGAGAGGGATTGTCCTGTATATTGGTGCTTGCATGATAGCTGGTAGTGAGTAGGAGTGTGATATATACATTAGAGAAATGTGCACTGGAACAGCAACTGTAATGGAGGACAGTGCCTGAGAGAAGCCAAGAGGTTTTGGTGTGCAGGTGGGAGGGATTTACTTAGCGCTTAAAGGCACAGTTTAAAAAGCTGTGTTGAATATTTAGGAAAATGATACAAAGAGAAGATTCCTGGTGGGGTGAAGTGAGGGAAAAGAAAGCTGTAGGAGAGAAAGGCAGGAGGACTGTGTTGCCTGCTGCAGGGAATCAACTGGAGAGACTGGCAGTGGTGGCAGAAGGCAGACCTTGTGTCCTCCTATCACTGGAGCTGGATGTGGACTGGTAGCACAGGGATTCACCTTCTCCACAGGCAGGTTAGTAAGCCTGTGCTGAGGACCACGGCAAGGCTCAGGAACAAGCTTTGTCTGCAAGGCTGGTAGATCACGGGGAGGGGAAATTCAGAAAGTGGGTTGGGTGATGGAAACCCGGGCACTGCGAGGCAGTCAGCAGTTGAAAATCAACTGCGTGGCCGAATGCGCACTACAAGGATATTCAGCCTGGGCTCAGCATTTTCCTTAAGTCGCCTGCAGCCCAACCGAAACATGGTTGTGCTTTTCAGGCCTCTGCAGTACTACCCTGAGAATAAAAGGGGCCCCTCATAACTCCTTGCTCAACTCCTGCTCAGGTTTTGGTTAACACAGTGCTCATGATAGGACCTGATGTATGCTGCGATCTGCACCATTAGGTCAAAGCCAGAGCAACTTACAGGCAGGGTGTGATGGACAGGAATGGGTAGAGGTCATTTTAAGCTGTTATCACCTGCAGCTTGCTGTCTCCTGCAGCCATAATCCTTGTGTATTGATAGTGTGACAGTTTCTTCAGAATCCACTTATTTCTGGAAATGTTGCTGACCAAACGTCCAAACTGGAGGTTATAAATATATCAACATACCCAAAAATCTTTTGAAGTGGATCAAACAACAGCCTTTGCTGAGGCTTTTGTGCATCCAGGTGTGATAGAGGGGATACCCACAAGGTGATGGAGAAAGAAGAATGAGCACTCACTGTGGATTAGGTAACTATTGTACTCACTCCTGCATGAGTTATGTATTAAAGAACTTGAGTTAGAAACGTTAAGTGATGAATCAGTGAATTTGCATGTTAAGACTAGTCTGTACAAAGGGGATTTAGACCTTGTCTAATGCATTTGTTTTCTTTCATAGTGCGTTCATAAAATAAAGTTCATAAAATAAAATTTACACAGTACATTGTCCTATAAATCCAAGTGACCCAAATGCATGAAGCCACCTTGATTGTAAGAAGTAGGAAACATCTGGTCTAGCAAAAACTGTAATAGCAATGAGTGGCATTGCAGATGCACGTGTTTTGCTTATGCTACAGGAGTCTCCTTACTGGGCACAACTGCAATGCAGTCTCTCTGGTAGCTTTGGTGGCTTTTTCTTTTGTGAGCTTTTGCAGCTTTATTAGCTTTTAGCATCTAAGACACACTTGGGCAAGGAGTTCCCCAGGTGTGCTACTAACAGATATGAAGAAAACATTTGGACATCATTCTCCTACTGGCCTCCTTTGACACTATGCATCTCTGGTACTGGAATAATCAGGGAAAACTTCCCTCTCCAACATGTGCTCTATAATGTCATAGACTTCTGTACTGTATTTCCCCCAAATCACATTTATCTTTTTCAGTCCTACCTCAGTCACTTTGTACATAGAAACTGGCCCACAGCTGTCATCAGTCCATTTATCTCCTCTGAACTTCTCCCACTAGTATGTCACTTTAAGTACCATTTAAATCCCATAGAGCTGTTTTAAGCATCTGTATTTTGAAAGGATACTGCAAATGAGAGAATGGCCTACCAGAGTAGGGAGAATGTGGGTCTCTTGCGATCTAGATTCATCAGGTTAAACCTGGACACAGTTGTGGCTCAAATGGAGCCAAAATCTGCCTTGGTTATAAGCTCTGTGCAATTGAAGTTGAACATATTTTATTCCTGTGCATGTGTTGTTTCTCGAAATCCTCCCTTGCTCATACAACCACCAGTGTGACTGCCTTTGAAAAGACCATGGGTACATGTCTCCTTTTAACCAAACGCAATTCCATCATTAGTGATGTACACTGGCTCCAAGTCCCCTTTGCAGCTGTAAAAGTTTACCTTGCTGTTTGCTTTAAAGTTTGTTAGGTTTGTTGTCCTCTACAAAGCGAACAACTTGAGCTAATTTAGGGACTGTTAGAAAGATGGTGTTCCAAAGCCTCTGCTACCTAAACAGTTTTGTTTATTGGAAGGCATTTTCCTGTACTAAGATAAGCTTTGCACAGGACCATTATAAACCCCACTGCAACATGCTAGCGAATTATTTTCTGCTTTTCAGCTGGCTAAGTAAAGTAGCCACAGTTTTTGCATTCTAAAAAAATACTTTGTGTTCCAACCAGCTAGCTCTGAAAGAGCTTATAACTAATAAAGCCTACTCCAAAAGCTCTGTTTGCCTTATAAGTGTTACTGGTGCCCAGGAAAAAAATGCCTTTGTGTTCAGAGGCACTTAGCATGCGGGAAATGTCATAATCAAACTGCAAATTAGCTAACATCAAACTGTGTTTACAACTGAAGTTATGAGGTTAGGTAAATGGGAAAAGCCATCATTTTGAGGGGAAGGGGGTTGTGGGGAAACAGACCAGATTGTGGGGGTCAGGAATATAAGGAGAAGTGCCATGCTTGACCCTGTGCTCACCAACAGGGAAGGGATGGTTGGAAATGTGACACTCCAGGGCAGCCTTGGTTTCAGCAATCATGAGATGATCGAGTTCGAGATCCTCAGGACAGTAAGAAGCTCGTGCAGCAAGCTCACTGCCCTGGACTTCAAGAGAGCAGACTTTGGCCTCTTCAGGAACCTGCTCAGTAAGGTTCCATGGGATATAGCCCTAGAGGGCAGGGGGGCCCAAGACTCTTGGTTCATATTCAAGGATCACCAGCCAGAAGCTCAGGGGTGTTGTGTCCCAACATGAAGGAAGTGCAGCAGGAGGGCCAGGAGACCTCCTTGGATGCATAAGGAGCTGCTGAGGAAATTTTGAGGGGAAAAAGAGGCTTATAAAAGGTGAAAGCAAGGACAGGCAGCCTGGGAAGAATACAGGGATGTTGTCCGGGAAGCTAGGGACCAGGCTAGGAAAGGTAAGGCCCACTTAGAATTAAACTTGGATAGGGATGTGAAAGATAACAGGAAGGGATTCTGTAGGTATATTGTGAATAAAAGACAGAATAGGGACAGCGTGGGCCTCTCCAAAAGCTATTGGGAGAACTGGCTACCCTGGATTTGGAGAAGGCTGAGGTTCTGAATGACTTCTTTGCCTCAGTCTTCATTTGCAAATGCTCTGACCAGGCCACCCAAGTCTTAGAAGGCAGATGCAGGGACTGTGAGAATGAAGACCCTGGGCCCACTGTAGGAGAGGATCTGGTTCGAGACCGTCTTAGGAACCTCAATATGCACAAGTCCATGGGACCTGATGAAATCCATCTGTGGGTCCTGAAGGAGCTGGCAAATGAAGTTGCTAAGCCACTATCCATCATATTTGAAAAATCATGGCAGTCAGGTGAAGTTCCCCATGACTGGAAAAAGGGAGCTATAACCCCCATTTTCAAGAAGGGGAAAATGGATGAGCCGGGGAACTACAGCCCAGTCAGTCTCACCTCTGTGCCTGGCAAAATCTTGGCGCAGATTCTCCTGGAAGGCATGCTGAGGCACATGAAAAACAACAAGGTGGTTGGTGACAGCCAGCATGGCTTCACTAAGGGGAAGCCCTGCCTGACCGATCGGGTGGCCTTCTATGATGGGGCTATGGAACTGATGGACAGGGGTAGAGCAGTTGATGTCATCTACCTGGACTTGTGCAAAGCATTCAACACTGTCCCACACGACATCCTTGTCTCTAAATTGGAGAGACATCAATTTGATAGGTGGACCACTGGGTGGATGAAGAACTGGCTGAATGGCCGCATGCAAAGAGTAGTGCTCAATGGCTCAATGTCCAGCTGGAGACCAGTAATAAGTGGTGTCCCTCAGGGATCGGTGTTGGGACCGGTCTTGTTCAACATCTTTGTGGGTGACATGGACAGTGGGATTGAGTGTGCCCTCAGCAAGTTTGCTGATGACACCAAGCTGTGTGGTTCAGTTGATACGTTGGAGGGAAGGAATGTCATCCAGAGGGACCTTGACATGCTTGTGAGGTGGGCTTATGCCAACCTGATGAAGTTTAACTATGCCAAGTGCAAGGTCCTACATGTGGGTAGGAGCAATCCCAGGCACAGCTCCAGGTTGGGCAGAGAAGAGATTCAGAGCAGCCCTGCAGAGAAGGACTTGGGGGTGTTGGTCAATGAGAAAATGAACATGAGCTGGCAGTGTGCACTTGCAGCCCAGAAAGCCAACTGTATCCTGGGCTGCATCCAAAGGAGCATGACCAGCAGGTCGAGGGAGGTGATCCTGCCCCTCTACTCTGCTCTCATGAGACCTCACTTGGAGTCTTGTGTGCAGTTCTGGTGTCCTCAACATCAAAAAAGGACATGGAACTGTTGGAACAAGTCCAGAGGAGGGCCACAAGGATGACCAGGGGACTGGAGCACCTCCCGTATGAAGATAGGCTGAGAAAGTTGGGGCTGTTGAGCCTGGAGAAGAGAAGGCTGCGTGGAGACCTCCTAGCAGCCTTCCAGTATCTGAAGGGGGCCTGTAGCAATGCTGGGGAGGGACTCTTCATGAGGGACTGTAGTGAGAGGACAAGGGGTAATGGGTTAAAACTTAAACAGGGGAAGTTTAGATTGGATATAAGGAGGGAAGTTGTTTACTGTGAGGATGGTGAGGCACTGGAAAAGTTTGCCCAGGGAAGTCGTGAATGCTCCATCCCTGGCAATGTTCAAGGCTGGGTTGGACAGAGCGTTGGGTGACATGGTTTAGTGTGAGGTGTCCCTGCCCATGGAAGGGGGTTGGAACTACATAATCTTAAGGTCCTTTCCAACCCTAACTATTCTATGATTCTATGGCTCTAAAGCAAAATAAACATTGTCTTACTGCTGTCTTTCTAGTGAAGCTGTGTGACATCAGCGTGCTTTCAAGAAGACCAGTTGTAAGGTCTTAACGCTAGATACCATTACCAATAGCTTGAGTATTTCAATGTTAGAGCAGTGTGAATTTGTTCTATCACATCTTCTGTATTGAGCACTGAATGGGTATTACCTGGCCTCTAAACAAAAACTGCCAAGAAAGGCCACTCTGGGTTTTAGAGCAAGTACAGCCTTATGCAATTAATCACAAGCACACAACAGTCCCTACAGTATAGCATCTCAGCAGACCAATCTGGATTGAAAAGCAAGTGAGGTTTATTTTTCTTTCTTTTGTCTACATGAATGTCTTTTCTTTACAACAGTATTTATACATAGATCTTCTTTAGCTACTTTTCATTCTGCAGAGCACCATGTGTTTGGGAACTCCTGTAACAGTTTGTATAATTTCTGCTTCTGTTTATTTTTCTTGATTTTCTACTTCTGATCTGGTTTTGCCACTTATGGCAGCCCAGCTTGTGCCTGCCCATCAGGATGCCACTGAACAATGTACTCAGTGGTTTGATTTCCTTCTTGATCAGATCCTGAACAATTATGCAATTATGAAAAGCTACACTTAATGGTATTTGAAGAAAGAACAAGCTAAGACCTCATAGAAAGAAGTGAGCAGGGGGAGGGAAAGTGTTGCATTTCACTTATCTGCTTTGGTGGAACTTCTCTCTGAAATGTTGCTCACATCTGTACATCTCCTACTATCCCAAAGGGCCTGAGGCTATAAACACTCAACAGAAGCACAGTTAACAGTGTTTTTCCAAGCTGGACTGCAAGTTTTGAAAACAGTGTTCTCCCTGAACATACTCATAGCAACCAGAGCAGTTGTGGCCAAGATGGGAAGGTGACACATATCCTTGCAGTGCCAGAGGAGAGCTAGGTACAAGGTGTCCAAGAAGCCTTTTGTCCTCTCCACTGCCTCAGAGGTGCTTCGCATTAGTGAAGAGCTTATTGCCAGAACTGAAAGTCCTTGGAAAAGGTAATACTTGAAGAGACTTTCAGCCACTACGATTTGTTCAGCCTGTATGTCTCTTTTGCATAAAACTTGTCCCTGGAAGAGAGGCACTTTGAAACAAACCACGAACTAAAATAATGCTGCTGGCAGGCCGCAAGCTGCCCATTCGGCTGCAGGCTAAAGCTGCAGGTTTTCCAAGATTTTAGCAGCTGTGATCCCCCTGATTCTGTCTGGATTGTGCACAGCAAGCAGCTCTGACCTGGCAGGTCCAAGTATGTAAAGACAGTCTGGGGAATTTTCCCTTCCTAGGTACTCAACCTACTCTTCCTGCATCTACATAGAAGTCATTAGCCAGTCACAAAGTCATGTGCTACAGGAATGTATGATGGATGCTAAGTCAGTCCCCTTGCAGGGCAATGATCATCGTTGTATAAACCAATTATGCCATTTTTTCCACAGGAATAGTCCCTCCCTTGGTGGGTGGATGGGGCAGGAAGGGGGGGTCCCTGTCTGCTGGATCCCAGTCTCATCTCCTGCAGAAGTGGGGGAAAACATAGTGGATAAGGGATAGGATTGGCAGAAGAACAAAATGAGGGCCATGATTGCTAAAGCTGCACGTACCCTCACTGGCACTGCATTCTTGTGGCGGTGGGCTGGTAGGTCCATCTGGGATGAGTGATTAGATGTTTGCAGCTCTGGATGATGGATAACAGGCACAGGGCTCCTGCAGACAGAGGCAGAGTATTCATTGCTGTGGGAGAAGTTAATGAGGGTCACATGCTGAACCCATAAAATGCAGCAGGGAGTCTAACTCCTCTCAAAAATCAGCTGTTAATTGAGCATTCTCAATTTTTTGAGGTAAATTTTGGCTTCTCATCACTCTGTGCACTGGAGGGCTTATTGGGAAAGTGCAGTCATGAAGTACAACAGAGAGCCCATGAAAAAAGAGTAACTCTGCTTGGAGTAGGTTGTCTGTACTAGCAGTTTAAAAGTGGGAGTACCTCCTGCTGCTTTCGGTGGGACAGTAGCGGCTGAAACTGCAATAGCTAACTTCATAAGGACTTCATTGTCCAGTTCTTATAATCTTTTACTTTAATGACTCATTATAGCAATTGAAGTTACGTATCTGGACAGTTGAACATTTTAGTCTTCCAGGAGGATCAGAGCTTTCAGGCAAATCCTAGCCTGGTGTGTTTCCTTAGGGAAAGTCACCACCCGCAAGGCTGCTGGACTTGCACAGTCTAGATGAGCATGTGTAACACAGTCCAGAGGCTGTCAGTCCTTCGGTCCTCGAGCGTACCACCTCAGCATGATGGTCTGAAGCCTGGACTTAAAGGTTGATGTGGCTGGGAGGTAGCTGTGTTTAGTTTGGCAAGCAGTAGAGATCAGAGATCCTTTCCTCTCCCCTTTCTTGTCGATGAAGATTCATCACAATGATCAGTGAAAAATCAGGGAAAGAAATTTTTTTCTCAGGGGGAAAGAGATTTACTTTGTGCTTCTGTCTCTGTCCCTTGAAAATTGAATGAAAAACATGTGAAAATACCAAATAATTGAAAGAAAACAGTGGTTTTCCTCTTCTTTTTGATTTCTTGTGCTTCATGAATTTTGAGGCATATTGTTTTCTGACTGGGCTGCAGTAGATCCGTTCACTATTGGAATACACCCTAATAGGATGCTAATAAACGACATGAGGAAAATGAAGCCATGAAGTCAGCTTCAGGAGCAGCATTAGTGCACACCAGAAAAGATGAACAATGACAGAAAGAATAGTTGGTAAATCTTCTTCAGAAGCCTGAGCGTTGCTTCTATTGTTGTCAGATATTTTAGGGGATTTACGGAAAAAATACAAGAAAATCAAAGGAAATGATGAGAATAAAATCAGAGAACCTGCACAGGAACCACAGCTCCGTACAATAAGAAACAACCGAACCCACTGCTGGAGCCAGAGAAAGAGGGAAACATTTGCCAATGAGACAATCACCTGCAATGCTCTGCAGATGCTTTTGGGACACCCCTGTTCAAGCCAGTTCTCTGTTTCATGTCCTGGTTTTAAAGCTAGGAAGGGATTACGCTGCTTGCAAGCATTGCCTGAAGTCAAGGACCACTGCTGAGCCACAGACTCCAGAAAGTGATCCCCAGAACAACCATTGCTGGTTTTTTACAGCAACTTCACACTTGTAGGGAAAAAAATAAATGGGGAGAAACAATAAGAATGAACAAACTTTCGAAGTATGGCTAATTCTTTATTGGCTTCAAATGAAAACCTCTACAACAGTCAGAAAGTTGATATTTTTTTCCCCAAAGTTTTGCATGGGCTGTGGATTTTAAAAAGTCTCAGAAACACAGTATCACAACACTAGATTATTATAAATGCTGTATGTAATGTGGAAGTGGGTAGAGGAGTTAAAGTTGTCCTGTGTGTAACATCTCCAGCAACAAATGGCCCAGATGGTTGCTTTTGCTAAGGGTTGCTTTGCAAAGAAGTACAGAGCTGTATTTTAAAGCTACTGAGTAAAAGTGCTTAGCTCCCACTGACTTCAATGAAAGTACATGGCCCCTCTCTCTGCCAGCTTTTAAAAGAATCAATATTAATTACTGGGGTTTGTGTTGAAAAGACAGGTAAAAGTAATACCAAATGTAGCTGTTGTGTCAGAGTTGGACTAGCTTACATCATTTCTTGGTTTGGCTTTGTGCTCTTTATTGACTAAGAGGTAGTATATGATTTAAACAGAGAGATCTACTTTTAATTAGCCCAGGTTTGATGCTTGTATCCTGAGTCTTTGATTAATTTCATTTGATACTAGTGCAAACACCGAATTTGACACTGCTGAGTCATCTTCCACTCAGAAATTTCTCTCAAGAAGTACATCAACTGATCACTGCTATGTGACAAGCACAGTGAAACACCTCCATTCTCCAGCCAGGTTTTCTTTTTTCATCAGGGACCAAACTATTTACTACTATGTCAGCCTTGGAAACACTTTTCACCTGTTTGCTCTCCCAGTGCATTTGTAATCTTAAGTGTCTCACTACATTGAAGGCTGGTCCAGGGTGGCTCAAAGTGATATCGAGCAACACAGTGATACAATTTTTTTGGCACTCTAGTAGAACATTCAGTGATGTTTTGATGCCCTTCATTCAAAATTAGCCACAATTGCATCTCTGTATAAGTTTGTTTCATTCTGCTGCTATAGCCGTGATGGTTTTCTACTGCCTTTGAGTCAGTCACTTCAGATGATACTGATTCTAAAGCATTACCAATTGTTTTCACTTTCCCTTGACCCACTGATTTTTGAAATATTGACACATACACAGACTGATGACATGGAAATGAATCAACTTCGTTGTAAAATACATTATATATCCTGTAGCTTGAATCTTAGCCTGGTCACCTGGAGGTTTGACATGAAGGGTTGTAATACCTTTGAGCTCTAAACTTGGTTCTGTTTCAATCAGTAGCCTTGAGAACATTATTGAGTTCCCCAGCAACTTAAATCAGGCACTGAGAAGTGAGAGTAAGGGCACCAGAAGCCCAAGGGTCAGTGTTTCTCACTTGCTGTTTCCATTGCCGAAACTGTTTACCTTCATTCATTTTATCTTAGGCAGTCCTTCAAGTCACTTGATTAAATGTTTGGACATTATCCACCAAAATGGCCTCAAGGTCTCCACACAGCACACATTGCACACACACCCCAACATGTTCCTCTTCAGGAACCTCCAAAGCACTCAGATGTCCAGCGACGTTGATCCCTGGCCCTTTAGGATGTCTCAAGTTAGTAAGAAAGCAGCTTACATTTTTTTATGTCTCTTCAGGTAAAGGGATATTCAAGAGCTACTGCTAAGAAATTATCCAATTTAAGACATGGCAATAATCAGGCTAACTGCTCATAGAAGCAATACCAGGACCTGACCAGTTACTGCAGGGTTAAATTTATTCTGTTAACTTCAGCTCATACCATGGTCTTTGCTGGTCATTCCTCCTCTTTCTCGGCAGTGCAATTGTCACAGACGTCCCTGTCCAATCTCTCCATGCAGCCTCAGGGGTGTGCTTATATACCCCTTGCATGAGAAATACCATCTGGGATGGAGCCCTTTGGGTTTGATGATCATTTGCCAGATTCCCTGTGCTAGTGAATGTAGTATGCAGACTGCTTGCCTGTGTTTTAAAGACCTGTTTCCATCTGAAAAATAACTTTTTTTAGAAAACAATTCTCCTTTAGCTTCACCCCTAAGCCAGACAATTCACTCATGTCCTGAGTTATATATATCTCTTTTCTTCATGCTTTTCTAATAATGGCAATGGTATTTTTCTAGGAAAAGCTCCTTGCTTATTAACTATTCCTCTTCTCCTGCAGCTTATTTCCTCATTGGTATCATAATTCTCTGCAATATCAGCATTGATTTCTTCTGGAGATGTTAATAAAACTTAGTTCTTTATACATAGTGGTCTGCAATTGTAAGATGTCGGGGTTTTTGAAGGTTTCTAGCGGTTTTTCCAAGTTCAAACTGAGATGCTGAGAGAAAGCTTGTTTTTTCAAAGAATGTTCATCTGCCTCTGTAAATAAGTTTTGCTCCTCTGAAGTGGTTCAGGTTGGACTCCCATGATGAAGTGACCAAGAAAATGGATGCCTGCTACCAGGTAACTACCACTTACCGGCCTATGGGCCTGAATATGGAGTCTTGTGTCCAACTCAGCACACTGGAAATACCCACAGCAGTCTTTACCGAGGTTGTGCTCGCTCCACTGCTGGTATGGTTGCTGCATGAGTCTTTGCAAGGCCACCACACACACAGATACACCTTCTCATCCTCCCATATAAAGTCTTTAACACTTAACTTTCAGTTGGTGAACCTGCTAGCAAGGTTCTCAAGCAGATGGCAAGTCTCTCACATAAAAAGAATTTCTATTTCTAGCCCCATTTTGCAGAACACAAGAGCTCTGTAAGAGCTGCTCATGGCCTTGCAATGAAATCACAGAACCGTGATGAGCAGCCAGGTGCTCAGACCTCCCAAGCACCTTCGTCTTGCTTCAAGGCCAGGATGAGATCTGCATTCTTGCTAAGAGCCCTGCTGCTCTTTCAACTACTGTTAGCTGGCCATCTCAGGAGTACAGGGCTTTGAGTAAGCCAATGGCCATGTCTTAAAAAATTGAGTGGCCACAGCATGCGAGATGTCTTTTCAGGCTGTGTCTGACCTTCAGCCCTGGGTTTCTTACCCCTGCATTAGACTACAAACATACAGCATAAAGGAATGGAGAGTGACCAGGAAGTACAACTGAGTATGCATTGTCTGAAGTGCTCAGATTTTCAGGCTTTTTCTTTGCTTTACTCTGGCTCTCTGACACATTTAGAGGCTCTTGTTGTCAGGAGCAGAGGAGTCCTTCCCTCTTTGAAACGGAAGGGCTGTGGGCACTGTACAGCGCAGTAACAGCTTCATGCTGTCTCCATTGCCTGCAAAGTTATTTTGTGTGTGGAGCTGAGCAGGTAATGGTCAACTTTGACAGCCAGGCTGGAAACCAGTGAGAGAAGGTCCCTGGTCCAAGGTATCACTGAGACCCTCAAAAGAAAGTTGGATGTCCTTAGCCTCTCTGTACAGCCTGAGTGATGTGAGGGAAAGGGAAATGCCACACCAGACCTGGCAGAGACTGTCCCACAGACCAACTGGGACAACTTCCATTCTTCAGGTAGAGAGCACAGCAGTGCAGATCTGAAAAGGAGGGTGGATTTAGAGTTGCAGGTGCAAGAAGCTGCCGGGAGAGCTGAGAACTGAGCAGTTAAAGATCTCCTGGGTAGGCAAAACATACACTGTTGATTGCTTTGGCCATGACAGGTGAATGGGTCTCCTGGTTTGATAATCTAAGCATGGGAACTTTCCCATGTGTGCCAAGCAGCACACCTATACGACAGTGGTTTTGAAGCAGGTGTTCGTGGGAGTGGATCCTTCACAAACAAGTTTTTCCTAGGCTGTTTTAATAAATCAAGAAAGAAAGCATATTCTGACCAGCAATTCCTTGTTATTATTTCAGCTAACTGCGAACTCTGCTACTATTTTGGCTCAGCCACCTGCTCACAAAGCTTAGTTTGTTGCTAAGTGTCAAAATACCCTAAATCAGAACTGGTGTCTCAGCTAGCAACCAAGCAGCAGTAACACTAATGAGTCTGCAACATGATTTACATACAGGATCTCAGCGCTTGCTACTATAAGAAGATCAACTATGAAGGCTACTAGGTCTGCATGAGCATAGATATAAAAATCGACCACAATTATGGTCACTTAAAAAAAAAATCCCCCATATTCAGGGGAGTTAGAACATTTTAGGATTATGTATCCCTTCCTGAATTACTGAAACAATATATTCATGTTACGTAGGAAGTCCTAACTCAAGTCAGTATTTTTCAATCATATTGCAGAAAGAGTTTTTAGACTTTGTAGGCTTTCTGGTTTTCTGTTCTTGACTAGAAATGAGTATTTGGAGACAGGACAACGTAAAAGTACAGGTAATTTTGCATTATTTGACTCTAGAATTGTTATGGTCAGCAGATCAGAATTAAACTATCAGGATGTTTGGATTAGGGCAGAGTGCTACTTTGCTCCCACTTGGCTTGCTCTGCTTGGCTCTGGATGTGCCACAATGACTGCTTGTGGAGCTCGTTAACATTGCTGGAAAATGTTCATGTGTGCAAGGGGATGAGGCTCCAAACATCTGAATACTCATCAGCAGTGACTCAGAGACTAGAAGACTAGAAGACATTAACTCATAGCGGCACAAACCGTGAGGCTGATGCTCCCAAATGTGATTTGAAACCTGGGGTGGCTGGGGGAATTATTTACAAAAACTAGCCACAGAGGGCCAGCACCACTGAGAGTTGAATAGTAGGATTGTCAAGGTGCATGGGACATCCACACACTTTCACCTGGAGTTCCTTTAGCTAGTGACACTTGATAACATGCACAGGAAACACCAGCATTCAGTTTTGACCTTCACTATTTGAAAGCATATAGGGAGAAGCAGGGAGGGACGGGGGAAGCATAATGGTCTCTTCCCCTTTATTTTCCTTTTTAAGCCAACAGGCTTGACCCAGCAGGCTGCCAAACGGTACAGGCCTGCTTGTCTTCTCCTCTCTCTGCCCCAGTGGGAACCATCAATACCTCAAACTGTGCTGTGCTGGGAGCCCTGTCTGGCAAGACATCTGCTCAGCATCTGGGAAGTTGCAAGCATTCACTACTAATGAGCCTGATTCAGAGGGGCTGGAAGAACTAGTGGAAACTGGAAGGATCAGGGCAGAAGGGGTAGGGGGTTTCAGTCTTTGAAGGAGGGATAACGCATCAAAGCAAGGGAGAGTAATTTGCAGCACCCAGAATCAGCTTGCTGATACTCTGACAGAGGGAAAACTACATCTCATAGGGACACCTCATGCTTCGGGTGTGAAACTACATCTGGTTCTGATACAAAGCAAAGCATGAGAGCACTTGATGATGTCTACGTATGAAGTAATCACACACATGTCAACGGGGTGAAAACATGTTCATCATGGCAGGTGTATATTGAAAAATTGACATCTCCAACAATGACTGCTATTTGCCTGCTGGGAAGGGAAGGGAAGGGAAGGGAAGGGAAGGGAAGGGAAGGGAAGGGAAGGGAAGGGAAGGGAAGGGAAGGGAAGGGAAGGGAAGGGAAGGGAAGGGAAGGGAAGGGAAGGGAAGGGAAGGGAAGGGAAGGGAAGGGAAGGGAAGGGAAGGGAAAAACAAGGCATCTTTTGGGGTCAAAAAGCAATTTCGAGACCTGGAAACCATGTGACTTTCATCTGAGAAAGGCTTTTGTGGAAGCTCTCCCAGACTGAGATCATTCCCCATGAAAGAATGAAAATAAGGCCAACACATTGTTTAAATCCATTAAAGGTGGTGGAAGTAAGGCACACACTAATATTGTACTTACCCTCTGCACAGGCAAAAGAGGGATGCATAACCAGGCAAATTAAAGCCTAGATGCAGTTTCTCTTCAAGTTTAGGCAAGTAGAAAACCCAAAACAATTAAACAAAGACCACAAACAAATCGTAAAACTGAGGAGGAGGAAAAGAAGGAAGAAGGAGAGAAATCTAGAGTCACTCTCAGGAAAACTACATAGAGAGCTTCTTGAAACTGTACTGATCAACATAAGGATATACTGAAGAAGAAATCGTGTTCCTGATGAAGTCAACTTCACTGCTGCTTTGGACTTCAATGATGCCACAATTTCATGTGTTCTGTTGCAAATGAAGTGCATGAAAATTCAGTGTATAAAACCTACCACAAAAGAATGGGCCAAAAGTATAGAGAGCCTGTTCTTCATCCCTTTTTAAAACTGGACACTGCACTACAGAAACACAGATAAGTAAATTTTTGGCATGGTGCTCAAAAGATAGCTTCAGCTATACCCATCAGTGGAAGAAAGAATATTAATAATGCCAACTCTCTTACCCATAATGAGCATTACTGTAAGAACAGGAAGCTAAATAAAATATATCTACTACCTCCTTTCTCCAGCACCACAGTACAACGGTATTTGAAACAGCTATAATTGGATATAGTGTAGCTTGAAAAAGTCCTCAAAGGGCATAATTACAATAATCAATGCAATAATGTGGGATGAGACCTCGTATTATAACTAGACCTGAATCTTGATTAAAAATATTTTCTCTCTAAAGCCGAGCCCTAAAATCCAGGTTGTTTTGCTTTCTGAGGCTACAGCTGATAATCATGTGCAGCAGAAGTTCCTACATCACTTCTCCATTTCAGATGTTGAAGTCTGGATCCCTGTCAGACTTCTGCCCCATATGCAGCCTCACTTGTTCTGGTGTGGAACTGGAGACAGTGAATGGACTAACTCAACAGAGCACTGTTTATTCATAACAAAGTCATCTGTACAGCCCACATCCATTAAATAGAGTTTGTAACACCAGGCAGAAAAGCAAATGCCTAAAATTTTCATGAACTGAGATATTGGTCCTTGAGACATGAATGGATAGAGAACCAGAAATGAACTTGTGATGATGAGTCATAGTTTTAAAGGGTGCCAGGTAAGTACTTCTTTTCAGCCTTTGTAATTCTATTACCAGCACAACAGTTTGTCTTGCTACATCTGTGAAAATCTGCAGGGCTCGATCCTTGTCTGGCAAATGCCAGCTGAGTGCCCCAAGCCATCATTCCCTGTTTCACTGTTTTAAACAGACAGGAGACCCTCCCTGTTGCTCTCAGTCAGGCCCTGGTCCAGCCACTATGGTCAGCCGTAGCAGGTCATCAGTCACCTGCATATGACAGTCTTCAAGCTATGGGGGAGCAAGGGAGGTGAGGTATTCATTGGCTCAAAGCTTAAATGATCACACCAGCATTGAGACCACAGGATTGCCTTTAATGAAAGGATCCTTCACCACTAGTTGTGTGATGTTCAACTGTTCTGACTGGGCATGCCATACACCCTATCCAAGTGGTGGTAGAAGGGCACCCATTAACCAGCAAAATACTGCAGAGCATGTTGACATCATGGCCCATGAGGGGTCCATTTTAAGAAGGGACTTCTACCCCAAAGCGTGGGGTGGTCTTGCAACACTCCTCTTATGGCACAAACTTGTAGCAAAGCAAGGAATGCTTCAATAAAGTTCCAAGAGAGCAAATTACGGGTAAAGCTACCTAGATTTCCAGAAAACCTGTATTAAGACCTATACAGAAATTCATGCAATCATCTAATCAGCTACCCACCACTGATGGAGCCTGTAAGAAAGAGGCAAATCACACAGTATCCTACTCATCCTTATGCTAGAGTATCTATGAGAACAGGACCAATTTTACATTTGGAAGTATTGCTGGAGAGAGAGATGAATGTCCCAGTCAGTCAACAGTAAGAATTTTTCCAAAGGTGAGATGATGCATGATCTTGGAGCAATGAGCATGCCAACAAGAAAGCTGCAGATAACATTTCCTTTGTGGCCTGCAACTGCCCAAGGGCCATCTTACCCACAAGAAGTGCAGAGGAATCTCTCACCTCTTCCCTCATCGTGGTATCCATGCAGGCCTTCATAACAAACAAGTTTAATTATTTTGGAGTTCCATGATAATTCAAGGGGCAGATTTTGTCATGCCCTTTGCATGAGTCCCAGAACACTGTATTCACTGTATTTATGCACAAAACATTGTGCATAACTTTGTGAATGTCCAGCTATGTCCGCTTCATCAAACTATCCATTGAACATCATCTATGTGCTGGTCACCACCAATGTTGTGTAGCATAAAGGCCTATTCTGTAGGTGTCATTGGACCCTGGCACGATCAAGGGAACCTGAGGCACTATACAGCTGTCAGGCTGCGGCTGACAAGAGGAGATGATGCTATTTGAATTAAGCTGTGAAGAGACTGCTACAATTAACACCTGTCTCCAGATCCTGTATAAAAGATTGTAGAAAGTAGAAAAAGCACATTAACAAGGGCTTCTGAGCCAATCTGTGAGGCATATGAGGCAAGAATTCATATTCTGTTATACTGGTGTTAGGCTAATCCCTCACCACACTCAGCTTTAAACAAGACCAAAGCTCAGCTATGACCTGTTTTTACTAACTTGAGGTAGAAGGTCAGATCACATTTGATTATGTTTGGATGATTCAAACAGATTCTGTCCCTCTTGACACTCACCTTTATGTGACAGGGAAACACATCCAGATCATGGCAAACTGTCATATGTGTCCTCCACGATGTGTATGATGGATTCTTTTTTGAAGGAATGCGAGGGATGGGAGGACAGTTTGTAGCTACTTCTCTTGCTTCAGACAATGAAGAGTCTGAAAGAGAATTAATGTATCATTTTTTTTGACATAGAGAGAGGATTTCACTGAGGGAGGCTGGTGAATCCAGCCACATTGGTGGAACAGGGACAGGAGAGTCTGCCATGTGAAAAGAAAGAGGATAGAGAAGGGAAAACTATTAGAAGGGATGGAGTAGGAAGTGATGGAAAAAGAGGCATCTCAGGGGTAGGCAGTAGCATAACTGTTTCTACTCATGGTGCAGAGTGATATAGAAGGTTATGGAGACAGAGGACTCTGATGGTGCATGCACAGATAGCAGCACATGCTGCTTGTCTCTTTACGGAATCATATTCCCCAAGAGCAAGGGGCTTCTGGTTTCCTGCTGCTTGGGTTGTCAGGCTCCCTACTACCTTGGCACAGGTTGGGTGAAGGACCTGTATGGCAACGGGGGTACTATTTGTCTCCTCCAAATTAGAGTCAAACCCACCATTAGGCAGGCAGCACTGAGATATACCACAGGCTCTCCTCAGCAGGTGCATCTTGCGATGTGCAGAGTGGATTCACTTGAGGCACCACAGTCAAAGCAGTGTCAGTAGGCAGCCTTGTGTAGAGCAGTGCTTAGATGGCTGTGTCCAGCAGGTGGAAGGAGGTTATCCTGCCCCTCTACTCTAATCTCATGAGACCTCACTTGGAGTATTGCGCACAGTTCTGGTGTCCTCAGTATGAAAAGGATGTGGAACTGTTGGAACAAGTCCAGAGGAGGGCCACAAGGATGACCGGGGGCTGGAGCAACTCCCGTATGAAGATAGGATGAGAAAGTTGGGGCTGCTCAGCCTGGAGAAGAGAAGGCTGCATGGAGACCTCATAGCAGCCTTCCAGTATCTGAAGAGGGCCTATAGGGATGCTGGGGATGGACTCTTCATTAGGGACTGTAGTGAGAGGACAAGGGGTAACAGGTTCAAACTTAGACAGGGGAAGTTTATATTGGATATGAGGAAGAAATTCTTTCCTGTAAGGGTGGTGAGGCACTGGAATGTTTTGCCCAGGGAAGTTGTGAATGCTCTATCCCTGGCAATCTTCAAGGCCAGGTTGGACAGAGGCTTGTGTGACATGGTTTAGTGTGAGGTGTCCCTGCCTATGGCAGGGGTGTGGAACTTGATGATCTTGAGGTCCTCTCCAACCCTAACTATTCTATGATTCTATGATTCTATGTTAACCCCTCTAGTCACTTACTTCACTGCTCCCTGCCTGCTAACAATCATGCATTAATTCTCATCCTTTATTGAGACATCAGGTTGCTAGGGTTAGGACCACCATCATGAACTGTGTTTTGTTCAATATCCAGCACCGCCTTCTTGTGGTCCTTAACATCTTGCTGGGAGACAAATGGAGTTGCAAGGCTCCATCACTGAACAGTAACTCAGTGCTGATTTAGGGGCAGTAGGAGGGAGAAGTACTTGAAAATAACAATGTCTCAGTCATCCCTTCTTCCTCAGGTTCTGCTTTCATCCTAGCTCACTAATAAAAACATTAATCTAAATATAATATGATAAAGAAACCTTCCACTATGACATGAGAAAGCATCTTTGCTTAAAAGCTGCAAGATATCATCAGCTTGTGGAGCCTGTCAGCAGGTCAGCACTGAGGCTGAAGTTTATTAACAGGGCTGACAAGGTTGTGCTGGTCTGTCTGTGCCAGCAGCAAATCACAGGGTTTCTAATTCAGAGTCTCTTATTAATAGCAGTCCCTGTTCCTTGTTTTTATTTGTAGGACTGATTGAGGGCACTGTAAATCTGTAAGTGAGCCGTCCAAGGACTTGAGTTAGAGTCTGGGGGTCAGTCTCAGAGGAAAACAGCTTTGTAAGTATGTGCGCTGCCTGTAATTCCCTCTGTTTACTGAGATAGATCCTCTGATAAAAAGAGCATGCAACCTAATACACAAGAGAAGTCGGTTGCCCATGAGTTACAGGAATTCTTATGCTCTCTTGCCTCTAGAGAGTGGCACTTTTGGAAATAAAGAGCTGTCATGCAGACCTCATCAGAAAAAAGCAGTTTGCCTAAAAAAAAACATCAACAAAACAAATAAATGAGAAATGAACAAAAAAACCCACAAAGAAAAAGAAAAAAAGAAAAATGGCTTTATTTATTGAATTCTGGTGCTTTATACCGGATGACTCATTGTCACACTTCTTTTCCCTCTTCGCACTGAACTAGAATCGTGTAGCACGTTACTTTCATCCATTGTGCCTTGTTGATAAGATGAAAGGACAAATTTTAAACTTTAAGCTTTTTCTTATCTTATCAGAAATCAGGAGCATTAAATTTTCCTCTCTTGTCAGCTAGTTGGCATTTAGAGCTGAGGAGTGCCATTTAGTATTAGTGGCCTCAGACCTGAAATGTAAGTATTTTTATTAGCATTCTTTGCATTGGTAATGGACCTTCAGTGTGGGGGAATTAAGGTTGTTTGAAGTCACCAGCTCTGTTTGTTGGATTTTAGCCAAGGATATTCGCATAAATATCTTCCTTGGTATGAGATTAAAAAAGTCACACAAATTACAGTTTTGTCCATCGTTTCCCAGAGTCTGATCTAACTCTTTCGGAAGCTGGCAAGCATATTCTTTGATTTTGATGAGAATTAGATAGAGACTCAGATACCATGAACCAACTATTCATTTAGCATGAAGTCAGCAGAGCACAACTGGCTTCAATAAAGATGTGCCAGTTTACAGCGTGTGAGGAACTGGCAACATACTGCTCTTTAACAACTAAAGAGTTGATGTCAGGATTTTGGTGTCAGAACTTTTGGATTTGAGCCATTTGGGGCAACAGGTGGAGTGAATAATGAAAACCAAGTGAATATTTTTTCTTAATAAGTATCTCCACCTCTTCATGTTTAGTGTTATAACCACAAAGTTTTGCATATGAGACATTTGTGTGTTTACTAACCTGAAGGGAGCATAATCTATCACAGACCTTCTAGTAGAGCATATCACCAAGACCTTGGACCTGAAACAGTAGTATAAGTGCATTTGGTGGATTATAAAATCTAGGCAGACAAATAGACCAAGCCCTTAATTACCTGTCCTAGACAATTTCTAGATCATGTTAGATTGTTTTCATAGAATCATTGAACAGTTAGGGTTGGAAAGGACCTTAAGATCATCTAGTTCCAACCCCCTGCCATAGGCAGAGACACCTCACACTTAACCATGCCACCCAAGGCTTTGTCCAACTTGGCCTTGAGCACTGCCAGGGTTTGCGCATTCACGACTTCCTTGGGCAACCAATTCCAGTGCCTCCCTGCCCTCACAGTAAAGTACTTCTTCCTTATATCTAACCTGAATTTCCCCTGTTTAAGTTTGAACCCATCACCCCTTGTCCTATTGCTACAGTCCCTAATGAAGAGTCCCTCTCCAGCATCCTTGTAGGCCCCTTTCAGATACTGGAAGGCTGCTATGATGTCTCCATACAGCCTTCCCTTCTCCAGGCAGGTTTTATTCTATTTTTCGCTAAAAGAGAAAAAAAGTCCACCAGTTACCCAAAACAGTGGTAAATGCTCCATCCCTGATGGTGTTCAAGGCCAGGTTGGACAAAACTTTGGGTGACATGGTTTAGTGTGAGGTGTCCCTGTCCATGGCAGGGGGTTTGGAACTAGATGATCTTAAAGTCCTTTCCAACACTAACTATTTTATGATTCTATATGGGAGGCTGAATTTTTATAGAAACAAGTTGGAAGATTGAGACAAGAGCACTACCTTATTACATTGAACTGCTTTCCTTACCAAAAAAAAAATGTAACCAGTTAAATTAGTTATTTTAATTATACAGACCCATTATAATAGCTTTTGATCATGTTAAATGATGACAACAATGCTTTTGAGGTAAAGTTCATCTAAGAAGTATCAACACAGGTAGCCATTTGGGTGGCTGCAGTTCGAGCACAGCAGGATTTTATGTAGACAGAACTCACATAAAGAAAATTGATCTTAACAACCATGAGGACCACAGAAAGAAATTACCACACTCCTTGAGGGAACAGAAGTGCAGTCACGCCCATGGGAAGAGAACTAGACTTCATTTCTCAATGAGGCTGAATTTCACCAAGATTCAGTAATTAAACTGCTTCTTTTTTTAACAGTCAGGATATTTGCAGCCAAATGAATGCTTCTTCCTGCTTAATTGATAGGAAGGCACATTTCCATTTAGTGTTCACCAGGGTGAAATTACAACTGCATCACAGTGTTGTCTACTTAGAGGCCAAAGACTGTGGAGGTGAATCTGAGCGCCTGTTAGAAGCCACAAGCCAAACCCCACCACCTCCACTTGTGTTGAACCCTAGTGCCTGTTCCTCCAACACCACCATTAGTTGCAGCAATCCCTACTTGACACTATCCTCACCAGCTGAAGGGAAATTTTGGGTTAGAAATAATCAACTCCTTCAAGGATATGTGTTTGACAGGCAGCTTATCTGTATTAAGTTACACTGGTGTAAGTTGATGGAAACATCTGCCTTATGCTCCAAGCCAGTTTGAGCTCAATTACTGGGGCCTGGGCAAGGTGTCACAAGGAATGGACCACTGACACACAACAGCTGTATGTCACAGGAGGACATCTGGGGTGGCTTGGGATTCACCCAGAATTTACAGCATTCTCCAGGTGATCCAAAGGCAATACCTGTGATGCTCCTTTCCTCCAGATCTCAGGAATTAAAAAAAAGAGCAGGGCATTTGCACTGGTCTCTGCCTCCCCCCCCACCAAACCACTGAGTTGTTGCCTGTTGGCTTCTTCTTCTCGGATAGAGAAGCTGATCCCAAAGGGATCCCCAAAGTGATCAGCTGCAATGCCAAACACTGTCTAGGAATGTCTGGCATCACCGTCTGCCACCTGAAGCATCCCAAGCTCCCAATGCAGGGCAGAGCCACTGTTTCAAACCTCCTTGGACCACACAACAGGCCTGATCAGTTCCATGACTGACCACAAAGCCATATATATATGTGCATATACGTATACATACACATACACGTACACATACATATACACATATACACATATACACATGTACACATATATACATATATGCACATATACATATATATATATATACAACAAGCCTTAAGGAGAGGAAGGAGGAGAGGTTAAACAGTCTGTGAAAAGGAGTTAATCTGTGGAAAGAGAAAGAGAAGAAGAAGGGAAGGGGTAAGAAAGGACATGAGCCAGTTATTACAGCATTTCAGTGGATGGGTAAGGAGAAGAATAACTGTGTCTGGGAAGAATTACATTTACTCACTCCTTTCTAAATTAAGACTTGCAAACTAAAGTGAAGAAAATAATTGAGGGAAACAGGGTGCAGGTGCAAAGCAGGAGGCAAAGCAGGAATGATAATGAGGAAGAGGATTTTCCTTTGTCACACGAAAGAAATGCCAGGGTAATGAGGGAAGAAGATGCTAGGGTTTTGGCAGCTTGAGTGAATGGTAACATTAGGAAAGGCAAGAGGGGGCAAGACTTGACACTTTTTATGGTTTTCAGTCGCTATAATGGCCTTTTTTATCAGATTACAAGATCATCTGAACTGGAGAAAAGAGTAAAATGGGTGTCTTGCTGCTTGTGCATGGAGGACAGCAGGGCAGCAGACAACTGGAGGAACTCTTATGGGTCCCAACTGAAAACAAAAACGCTGGTGTGAAAAGAAATGCCAAATGCTCTCCCACAGCTTATGTACAAGCAAAATTACTCCTCACTTTCACAAGACCCCTTGAAATTTTGGAAGGTAGGAAAATTATTTTCTGTAAGATTAACAAGAAAGCTAGTTCCCAAATGGGACTCTTCATGGAAACAGACTTCAGACAGCTGCTTAAGAGAATGTTTCCCTCAAAACTTTAATTTATTGTAAGGTTATATGAAGGAATTTTAAGTTTTGTTATTCCTTCAGAAATGCCCTGAGCTGTGTGAGGGAACTTGCAGCTCCTGTAGGTCTTCCTGCGGCATGTTCACACCTAATAAAGCAGTGACTCACAGATGTTATGATGAAAAGTTTGGTTTGTAGTCCCTGAGGGAACAGAAAATTGGGTATCAACCAAGCTGCAGTTGCAAAGCACCACCATGACACCTACTGGACCCGTGGCTGGAGTAGCCACCAATTGGTCTCAAAGAGAGGTGAAGCAGTTAACTTGTGGCTGCAAATTCAGATTCTGATGTCGTTGCACTGGTCCAGCTGCATGAGCTTCCACGCAGTCTCAAGCAGTGACACTTACAGAGGTAGCGATTACTTTTGCATGAAAGTGGTCCAAAGCTTTTAGTGGCAAAGCTTCTATTGGAAAGCTTGACGTAGTGCTGCCTATGTGCCCCCTCTGGGTTGCTCATGAGATTGCTGTGTTCAGGAGAAAACTCACTAATCTCCCTATTGCCGTAAACTACAAGGGAGGCTGCTAAAACCTCAGCTTTGGGAAAGGGCAACACTAACTTGTTGGACACAAATTGGATGAATCCTCAGGTCATGAAGGACTGATATTACCTGCAGGCATCAAGATTATCTGCAGATAAGAACAGCTTTATCATTGAATAGGGGATGCTGGAGAGGAATTGCTCATCTTGTAATGCTCCGTCTTTGGTTTCAGTGTGGGCCTTAGTGTATGCCCCTGTCCAACAAGCCTCAGTGGAGCCCTCTGTGTGTGGGTACGTGCCTATGAAGAAGCCAGTTCAAAGTGATGAAAGTTAATTTCAGTCTCACATATGACACTTGAAAAAAAAAAAATCACCCGTGTAAAGTAAATGTTTAAAGACACCACAGATCAGACAATACCTGCCTGGGCTTGACAATGTCAGGGCTTGACACAAGTCAGAAACTCTGAATGTATGGATTGCTTACACGGATGGGATGAAACTGCACCGCTTCTGGAGGAGCATTATTTATTTCAAGGTCACTGGAAGGTACGGTTTGGCTTTCTCCAAGAAGCAAACTCACCACCCTACCTGCATCTTCCAGCAGTCTTCAAGACATGGCTACATCAGGTTGGTAGCACCACCTGCAGCAGCAGCTGGAACATGGAGCAATGATTCTTGCAGCCACTATCTGTCTCCCTTCTACATCATTTTCAGTCACTGCCTTATTTCTCTTCTTTTATATATCTCTTTTTGTGCTCGTTAGCTAATAACCATCTAAGACAAAGTCATCTTTTATCATGTGTGATCTAAAAAACATCCTAAAAGTAATAGCCAAAGCAGTGAAACACAATAGTTTGTCAGATCCTGGAGCAGCTGTGATGAATCTGTGTTTCTCCAGACAAGTTGTTAGGGAAAAAAAACAACAGTGCTGGAGACAGTATCCTTCATGTTGGGACTTACTCTGTTTATCTCACTTTGTATATGGTTCATATGATGTCTCTCTAAAAGAGCAATCAGAATGATGAATCTCTTCCATAGGTCAGGAAGGATTTCCAGCTCTTCTTCTCCTTCAAAGCAGGACAGTGCAAGACCACCCCCAAAATCACCAGCAATATAATAAAAATTAAAGTTTTCCTTCTAATTGGTAAGGGAGCAAGAAAAAAAGTGTTGATACAATAAAAATTACTCCTTATATTTCAAGTGCTTTAACCACTTGCCCCTCCCTTTTTGTGTCTTCAATAAGAAGCTGAATAGGTTTATAATGGTTTATAATGCTATAAAACCTTGAATCAGAATTGATTGTTTAATCTTGTAGCAGTAAACCCAAGCTTTTACATGAGATGTAAACCTGATTCCTTCTTTAGCCTAGGACACTCCATTATTGTCAATACGGAAGTGCATCAAAAGGCAAATTCTAGCTTGGAGCAGCTCTTCTTTTATGATCTTCCTTGCAAATGCTACTTTTCTATCCCCCAAGGCCATCTAGATATCCTGAAGAAATTAGACAAAGAGCAATTCTCAGCTCAAGGAATTAAAACAGCTTGTTGGAAACCAAGGATCAAGGGAGAACATTTCCTTCCTAACTCTCTGAGCTCCTGGTGGGCTCAGCTCTGGGGCTGGAATGAGCCGCTACCCAAGTCCTTAATCATAGCTCCTGAGAGGTGGTGTATGCGTTGTCGGCTACATTGTATAATGGTACAGCTCCCGGTTACAAAAGCCCAGACTAGTTCTCCTGAGTTTATCAGACTAATTTAGATTGTGCTAGTTTAGATCTCACTTTAAAAAAGAATACACCCCCTGTGAGTCATGACTTTACACAATTTTCCTCCCTTTAAGAAAAAACAGTATGTTAACAATTCAGCTGGTGCAAATTTTCCTTAGCATCTGAAATATACAGAATTTATTTCAAAATAAATTCTCTACTTCTGCCTAATTTTCCCCAGACCTGAAGAATAATGAACAGTTTTAAATCCCCCACCAGCTCTGTGACTCCTCAGTGGAATTCTTCTCTCCATCTTTCCAAGTTCAGTCACTTTCTCAGGATGCAATTTCAAGCTAATAAGACTAATAGTGCCCAGCAGTCCTCTACAGTCAAGGACCTGGAACAGGATATGCAGGAGAGATGTTTGGTTTAGGTTTGTTGGAGGGTTGGTGTTTTTTTTTTTGCCTCTTGTGGGAAGTGTCATCAGAAATTTCCTAAATTGGTGGAACTGTTTCTGGGGGCTGTTACAGTGCTCTCTTACAAATCTGTGCATCCACAGTATCTCCAGCCTTATGCACTTCATTGAATTCATTACATTAATTGTTTGACCTTTCCTGTAATGAAGGGAATGTTTTGCTGCTTTCACTGCTGTCCTTTCTGTGTGACATTTCCAGATCTATGGTGGGAAAACAGATCCTGTTGGAAAAGCTATCACGGGAGCTTTTAATAAAATGGAGCTTAGGACTGAGAGAGATCCCACATGGATCCATGTGATGGTAGCAGATGCCTTGTCCTGATTCAGTCAGTCCACATGTGAAAGGACATGAGTGACCTCTGATAGATAGGAGCTGCTGCCATAAAGAAGCGTAATACTGTGAGTGAAGCTGAAGGTGGTTCCTTAAAAACCTATAGGTGTTAAACAAATCAATAACTCATAAATTCAGTCACAATTTTCAACCCTACTGATATAAAAAATATTGGTATGATTGATGTGAGTTTGGAATCTCTTGGCCTGAAAGTCACACTGGGTTTGTGAGCAAAGTTTAAGCTCATTCTTAGAGACAGATGGCTTAAATAACCAGGACCATCATCCAAAATGCAGACTGCACTGTGGCCTGTGAAAAGCAACATGGTGTGGCTGGCTATGCTTTATGAAGAGTATTTTGATTAAGTGCCTGTCTGAACAGAAGCAGTAAGAAAATAGGAAGAAAATGCTGTGTATTGGAAGAGAAGCACAGGAAAGAAAGGGTCATAAGTAAGCAAAAAAACCACAAATATTTAAAGGTAAAATAAAAAAAAAAATAAATTTTAAAGTAGAGGATAAGTAAATAAAGTAAAAAAAAACGGCAGCGGGGGCAACACATTATGACATAGAGAAGAAAAGCAGAAACATTATTTTCTGATGGTGGATTCTTACTGTTCAGGGGAAAACAAGGTGCATTCCCACAGTAGATATCTGTTGGATCACATGAGATAAACATCCAGCTCCATCAACCTATTCTTCTAAGAGGCTCAAATCTGGGGTGAAGCAGGCAACAGAAAGAAGCAGGGGTGATATTTGGCAATATCTGTTTTTCAAAGCCAAGGAGCAGCAAGGGCAAGAAATACAAGGTTAAAGGTACGCCAGCTGCAGAGCCAGAGGAGTCCCCAGTGAACAGAGTATGAGTTAGGATTTGAGAAATCTGATAGCACATCAGGTTTATCTTCCACTTTGCTGTGCTGTGTTTTCGTCTCACCGATGTGAAATACAGCTCTTTCCTACCTACCACTGTAAGCAGTGAGAAATAATTTAACACTCTGGTGGTAGTGGTGTGGTTTGCTGTGTATCAGTTGGTGATGAGTTATCATGAAAGTGGCGAATCTAAAAACCACTCTTTTTCCAAGATCCTGAAACAAAAATAAATAAATAAATGCAATCCCAGAAAACAGTTTGAAATAATCCTTGGTAGCATTTGAAAGCTGCTTGTTAGAAAACAGCTGAACACCAAGAAGGAAAGGACAGAGTTTTCCATTTCGTCTGGGACTTTTCTGCTTGGAGAGCACCTGCAAACCCCTTACCACTTACAGCTCTTAATCTCAAATATACTTGCAATGCCAGACCTGGGTCACACCAGAGCTGTTAGGAGTGCAGTAACCTGGGCAGGCACTGAGACGAAACATGCCATAAGGTGATGCTGGTGCTAATAGTGCCAAGCCATCTCCAGCCCATGCCTGCATCAAAAACAATCAATAAAATTCCTAACTAAATTGTTTAGATAATATAGATAATACATAAAGCATTTCATTTACTATATAGATTGAATACTTAAATCTTATTTGTAAGCTAGGAACTCAGGCATGCACATGAATTCAATGTCTAACAAGCAGGAGCAAGCAACTCCCATTATCAGCCATGTCCCAGAAGCACCAAAAAACAGCTTATGCTCGTCACTAGTTTGAGGGGACAGAGAATTTCCTTAGTCATCCACAGGGAGAAGAAAATGGTATTTCCTCTGTGGTCTCTTCACGGGTGGGGGGCCTGGCTGCATCTGGCACAGGACAATCTGATGCTAACAGTCCCTAACTGGGCAAGTACCACAAAGGCTCCCAGGCATCAGCAGCTGTCTGTACCACCACATCTAGCAACAACAGCCATACAAGCACATCTGGTAACCTGTTTAAACAAGCAATAAACTACAGAAACCAATAAGAGAAAGAAACAAATATGGATCTTCTAGGTAGTTTTAAACTGCTTGCCCATCTTTCCCAAATTTGCCTAAGGTTTTCTTTTCATTCATAAAATTCTAGCATAGACAGAAGAGGGCTTCCCACCCTGTTTTGCTTGTAAAAGCACAGCTCCTTAGCAGGCAGGTAGACTTTTTGTTTGAATAAGAGCATCAGTTGTTTCTGACATGCAGCAGATAAAAAGCAGAATAATGTGTTAAAACTATTACACTGCTGTTGTTAAAATATTTATAGGAGAATAATTTTTCAGGAAAGTAAGCTAAATAATCACATTAAAGGCTTCCACAGCTTGAGATTTGAAATAGGATGCTTTAAAATAAAATTAAAATAATAATAGTAAAAACCCTAAGCCTGAAAATCCTGGAGCAACAGGAAAGCCCTAGTCGAAGTTTTCAGGCTCATATCTCTAAAATGCCTTGTCAGATTAACCTCAGACTTTGCATACAAAAAAATCCTCCTCAGGCTAGGAAAAAATTTGTTGAAAAATTGCAAGAAGAAAGCAGCTTTCCACAGAAAGACAGAAAAATGAGGCTTAGCATGCAAAGCTGGGCATTCTTTACAGTGGGATCGCTGGAGGATTCTTAATACGTTAAATATTTTTGATTTTAAGCTCTATACCTTATCGTCTCACTGCATTGTATCTATAGACTATCAGGCTGCCAGACTTCATATTGTTTCTCCTGATACTTTTATTCTGTTTCAAGACCTTCTTGTGAAGAATGGCAGAATCCCAAACCAATACAGATGCAGTAGGTGAATAGCTGTCTCATTTTTGAGATGCACAGTGCAGCTCTATCCTCTAATGCTCTCAGTGCTGACTGATGCAAGGCATTCGTTCCCTAGGTGTTTGCATCCAGCTTCTCAGCAGCTTCATCGCTGAGGGGGAAGGACATCAGCTGTGGGCCTGAAGGTCTTGCTGCTGTACACCAAGTCACAACTGCTGCCATGGGCTCTGGAAAATGGTTCTGCTTTGCTTTACACAGAATGAATCCCAGTCCCACACAATTCTTCCTGTTAGTTTGTGAGTACTGCCCTGGTGTTTCTGGTTTTGGCTGGCTTTTTCAGTCTACTGAGCTGATTAGAGGCTTCGCTTTATCAGAGGCGCAGAATTACCACCTCTTCCCTTCCAATGTCAAAGCAGCTTCTTGTTGCTCTGGTTCAGGCTTGGCCAAGGCGAGGTACGTGGTCTTCCCTGCCAAGCCCAGACATGAGCTTGCGAGTGGGGACAGTTCCCAGGAGAAGTGTGTCAAAGCTTTGCCCAAGCAGGTGGCAGGTATGCTAACCCTAACTACTGCCATTTCCTGAGTTTTATTTCTTAGGCCTACCCAGCTCAGCCCCTGCTTTTGGTGACAGCAATTCTTGGATGCATTTTTCCCCATTAGACAGAGTGCTTGGACGCCGGTAACCTGGTTATATGTATCATATTGCAACACAGCACACTGCTTTAATTCTTGTACAATGTTCAGCACTTTCATGAATTGAATTGATTCTAGAAGAGTCTAATCCTGCTCTTATTGAAGTCAATGACAAGACTTCCATGAAACCCGATACACGCTTGCTATCCTTTTAATTGCTCCTCAGAAAGCAATGAAAATATCAAGTGGCAGGAGGCAGGAGAGAGAAGCACTTTGCGCTGACTCTGCAGCCCCAGCATTAAAGCTGATCGCAGCCCCAAAATGCTGTTTCGGCAGCCAGGATCAACAGCTTGGTGGGGTGCAGTGGCTCCCTTGTCCTGGGGACCCCTGGCGACTCTTTGGGAGGGGTCACTCTTCCTGCAACACCAGGGATTTCAGGAAGCCAGGAGGTCAGCTTTGCCGTACCCTCACTCCAAGGCACAGCTCACAGCACGCGCGCAGCCAGCTTAGCGTGTAGTAAGAAGTCACCACCAGTCACCGCTGAGCTACGTGGGCTAACTCCATTCATCCTCCCCTCTCCTTTCCAACATAAAATCAAATTAATCTTGTGTCCAGTACCTGCCACCAGGGATACATATTTGTTAAGGGTAGAAGCTGATCTCACTGTGATATACGTACTGCTCTCCCCAGTGCCATGCACCTAAATTTCCCTTAGCCATCCTTCCCTCCCCTGCTCAGCTAGGCAATCTCAGCAGATGAAGAAATCCCCTCAAGAACAAAACAAGCTGTGCATTACAGGGAAATCAGTTATGATACTGAAGCTGGGATCTGGGCACTGCCTAAGTCTGACAGCATGAATTTGCTAGAGAATTTCCCAGATACCTTTGTAATTTATTCTTTGACATTTTGGGAGAAGTAGGGGGAGAGACACTGGAAAATATGTGCGCTCCTTATACAGTTCTAAGTAGAAGTAAACCCAGGTATGTTCACTGTTTAACAGGTTATATAGGAAATGGCTAGCTGTTCAAACATGTAATTCTGTGTTAACATGCCAGCCAAAAAATAACAATGCCTCAATAATTGGAGTATGGAATGCTTTTCTTCCTTGTTTCCCTGCAGATTGGTGGGAGTTTATGCACATTTATCTAAGTTTAAATAAATAAATAAATAAAATGACCTTTTAGGAGCCCTTCAGGAGCTTGACAATTATGTCCTTCTTGTTCTTTCAACAATCAGATAAACTTGAGAACGATGTTATTTCCTGGCCAGAGGAGTATAAAGTAAGCTACAGTTTCTCACATAGCCTGCTTTCCTGTGCTCCTGAAACTCATACTGCACAGGCACTGTTTTTCTCCAATGACAATTCAAAGCCTAGAGAGCTTTGCTTTTTATACTATATAAAAATAAATACATTGCTAATTATAGGACAAAAATAAAAAATCTCCATTTGACTGTGCTGTGCAATTCTGCTACTTGGCATGACACAGGGTTCAGTGCACTGTTGCTGTGAGCAATGGGGAGGGCTGAAAAGGAAAAATCAATGCCACTTCTTGTTCAATTAAGTTCATTGTGATTCAGAACCACCTCCTCACACTGCAGAGCCTGCAAGAGATCAGTGCTGCAATCACTACCTTTTAGCAGCTTGCTTTCTCCATCTGGACCTGCACAAGCCACTCACTGGCAGGGCATCACACTTCGAGAAAAAGAACAGGAGAAAAAAAACCCAGCATCCTTACGGGACCCTCTGAAATACATTGGCATAAATCATGCAAATTCAGGTGGGCATCTCATGGAGCGGAAGAGAGGGCGTTTTTCTCAATGGGTCATTTTACTTACATATCAGAACTACTGCTGTCTTTTTGCCCTTCAGTAAAAAGTTCACTCTCCTTGCTGCCTCACCGAGAAATATCTGCAATACATATCCTGCTGCTTGGTCTCGCTGAGGCTAAGCAGTGCCACAGTCTGACTCAAAGTCTTTTGGAAGTCAATAGGAAGATGCTGGCGGACTCTGCTGGACTACAGATCAGATCAGACACCCATATTCCCAGGAATCAGGTACTAGTAGTCACAGCTATCAAGAGGTCATGACAAAGGATTTTTAGGGTCCCTCCCACTCCCTTGCCCACATTAACTATTCTTTAGCAATTGCAGAGTAAATAAATAAATACATAAATAAATAAATTTATGTGTGGTTTTCAGTAGAATAAGTTAATCTGGAGAGTTTCTGACCCTGAGGCTCAGCCTGCTAAGGATGCCAAATTCTACCACGGAGCATGGTGCCCCCTCAGTGCCAACACCAGCACCCCACAGGCCTGCTCAGCACCTCCCAAAAGGAGCCCAGGATGCTTGTGACCATGTCTCACTCTAGTGACAGGACAGACAAACTACAGCAGCCTGCCACTTTCTAGTCTGCCTTTAATGGCCGCTGCCTGCTCCCCAGGTGGACGGTGCTTGTCCAAGGCACTTGGGGTTCAGCCCCAAATTACAGGGAATAGCAGAGCAAATAGTTCATTACAAAACCCAAAGGCAAAAGTGTTCAGGGGTTGTCACAGGCAAAGAACATGAGAAAGAGATGTAACTCCAAACTCCTTCATGTTACTAGGCAAAGGCCTTTAATGCCCACAAAGGTAGTTTTAGATCACAGATGTGTGTTTGCTAATGACAGTGGATAAGTGATGCGTGAAACATCTTAGTCCACAGCTATCCACATCACTTCCCAGCTTCTATATTGCACTGCTAGATCATGCTGAGGAGCAAGACAAGTCCTCAAGGAGGCTGCCAGCTGTTTAGTTGCTCCATGCACCTATGAACGTGCCATGGAACTGCTCTTGACTTTTCCAGCCACAATCAGCTGCATGGCAGCTGACACACAACAGTGATATTTGAGTTAATTATGCCAATTGTGGCACACAAAAATATAGCCCAAATGTGGGTTCTGAAAAAAGATGAGATTTAATGAATGTATACTTCAGCTCAAGTTGGGCCTTTGTGAAACCAGTTCCCAGTTCACATCAAGAAGTTTTCTACTTGATTCATGGACTTATCTCTGACCTTTCCCAGTTTCCATTGTCATAAATATGTTCCTAAAGCTAAGAGCGGAGAAGGAGCGGCGTGAAGAAGTTTCATGTCCTCAGCCATCTCTGCTGATTGCAGATGCATGTACAGATCCATCCTACTTTTTCTTGTCACAGAGCCCTTTTCACCTTTGTATACACCATTCCTCCCGGATTTCAACCTTCTTAGGAAAGTGAGGTCTCACTTGAAGTCTTGCAATGCATGTGTGACTGGCAGAACATCTGTCCTGGCAACGTTCTAATCAGCTCACAATTAATTAACACACCATTTTCCTGCTCCCTGAATCCCAGAGTTTCCCTGAAACTTTCGTTTTCATAAGGATTGATGAAAAAGATTTGAAATGTAGGAGCAGTTTCTTCCCATGAAGATAGCTGGAAATTTGATGTGGCTGGCTCTTTAAATATGTATTCATGTTTTTTTCTAGAACAAACCATATTGACTGCTAGAAAGAAAACTCAGAGTGGTATTTCAGTTATTGAAGTCCTACTGTAACTGAAGGTTAATAGCTGCTGTGGTGGTAGATACTCTATAAAATCAATGGAAGAAACACGTGAATTGGACTATCACCCCACTGAGGAATGTCCCATCTCAGTGCGGTCGACAGAAGTTGTGGTGTGAGATCCATGGAAGCAGGAAACATTCACGTGCCAGCAACTCTTAGGAGTATTTATTGATACATACAGAGGGTAAAGGTTTTGTGCAGCTAGTTTGCGTTCTGCAGTGGTGGTTTTATTCCAGACTCAGAGCTTGGTTCTGAACCAAGATCCAGAACTTAGTTACTGGCAATTGCAACCAGAGAAAGTAAAATTGTCTTAATAATATGGGAGAAAATTCAAGGTTATTCTCACACATTCAAGATGGCTGGTATCTGGACCAAGGTGTCTATTAAGGGTGTCAAAAATCTCATCACAAACCTTCTGATTCCTTCTGTGGTGTAGATTTCACCATAATGAAGCAATCACTGAATCGACCTGCTCAGGGATGTGGTGGAGTCTCCAGCACTGGAGGTTTTCAAGATATGACTGCACAGGGTGCTAGATGATTTCATCTAGGCTCCCTTTTCCACAAATGGTTGGACCAGATGATCTCTGGAGGTTCCTTCCAGCCTGGGCTGTTCTATAGTTCTGTCTTCTATGACAATAATAAGCCTACATGCCAGGAAATCCACCAATATCAGCATTTTCGCAGCAGTTATACAAGTGTATATACTATCCTCCAGCCTACAATGAGAAGTGTGTAGACTGGCTTTAGTTTTGTGTTTCTTGAAGGAAAATTTAAGTGGTGAAGATGCTAAGGGTTGATACTGCTTTCTTCTGAGAATGCTTTACTGAAGCCATCCCACTCTTTGGAACATCCACAGGCACCTTAAGCAAATCATGTGTTGCAAACATAATTGTAGTGGGTGTGAACTCCATCTGGCTAGAGCGCTGCAGGCTTGAATGCCTCCCCTCAGTTTGCCTGGGCTCAGCCGCAATGCCAGTGCCACAATCCCATATAAAGGGGTCATGCTAATAAGATGCAACATTTTGAGTGCACACACAGGCACCTTCCTAAAAATACATCTCTGAGGAATGCAAGCACTAATGTTTCTGTAATAAATAGTGCTTTCCTTATCAGATTGGCTGGCACAAGCTGATCATGGTCAAGTGATATCTTGGTTTTTAAGACTGCTTTTTAAAAGAGAAAATGACTGAAGAATGAACATAGAGGCTGAGCTTTTCAAATGAACCAAGTGAAGTCTGGCATTCTGGTTTTCCCCTTTGAAAACCCCTGAGGCTGAGACTGAAGATTGCATTATTCTAATCACTTTACAAGTTTATATCAGGTCATCATTTTCTGTTTCAAATAGGTTACAAATACCTTATCCAGCATTTTCCATTTTTTAAAGCTTCAGTACTGAGCAATCACATCCCCTTTACATCCACTGAGTCATGTACTTTTTTTCTGTCCCAGTTTTATCTTTGGAACCACAGCAACAGTTTATATTTTCGTAAATATATTTTCACAGACATTGAATGTCAACGATTTTCGTGGTGCACAAGCACTATTTTAGTACTAATTTTTAGGCAGATGCAGGACAACTTCTGGTCTCGGGTGCATAACTTCAATTTTTTCTGCTTAGCTAAAGTCAGACACATCCAGCCAGTAATGAAGCCAGATGTCTAATGAACAAGGGCACCCAAAAAAGCTTTAGAAGCCTGATCACTACCAAAAGGCATTTCTTTAATCCTACCTGTCACATTTTCAGTGTGTCCTCATCATTTTTTTTCTTAAATGAAATCTTGAAGGTTCACACTGTGAACAGCTATTCATTTTTCAGCTAGGTTTGATATTTGCATGTATTTTTCTGGCTGGACACCTTCCTCTAGGGAAAGTAGCAGCGAAGGGCTGAGAGCCACAGCACAAGCAAGGACAGCCACCTCCAAGTCACTGGCTCCTGTTTCGTCTCAGCCTCACTAGGGCCAGATCTCAGGCTGATTGTAGGGGAGAGTAAAAGCAAACCATCACCTCGTGGTAGAGGCAATGTTACTGCAGGATGAGCTAAGAGCGAACCTATCTCTCACACACCCGTAGGAGGGACTTTTAGATATCACCATGATCACTGGACCTTCAGTCTCTGACTGACATCACCAAAGATTTACTTTTTATCCCTATTACTAACCCACAACTGTGAATCAACGAGAGCCGTGTTATGAACTGCCTGAAGAGATACTTTGCATTTAAAAAAAAAAAAGAAAGAAAAGGAAATAGAAAGAGGATAAAAGGAAACAGAAACGCAGAGATGCAATCAGCTTTGCCAAGAGAAGCAGCTGTCTCTGCTACCTTGAGCCAGCTGCCTCTTTTGAGGTTCAGCCATGACAGTCAGCTGAAAGCTCAATGAGAAACGCATCCGCTAAATGTGGCGGGTCCTCTTGTGGTAGATGATTTAGATGGAGCTGAGCTCGCTTTAAATCAGCTGCCCGGCACGCTGCTCGCCTCCCGGCAGCGATAGCGCAAGGCTGCTCACCCAAATACTTCCCCAGGCACTCCGGCTCATGGTGCAGCCCACGCTGTGCTCGCTGCTGTCTCTGGCAGAGCTATATCTGGCCAGCAGTCGTGGGCTCTGTCCGTCTGCGTCCGCCGCAGCAGCGATCACAAGGGATGACACTGCCACCAACCAACCCCAACAAGCAGAGCATGAGGCTGCTGGCAGGACAGAGCCCTGTTTCTTAAAAACAAAGGGCAAAATCGTGCTGATGAGCTAGTTGTCCTAACAGGGACTGAGCAAGACACACACAGATGTCTCTTAGAGACAGGCTGATATTCAAGCACCTTCTAATACTATGTTGAGGGGAAAAAAAAAAAGGGATAAAAAAGGATAGTTTGATAAACAACTATCCCCACTCCATCCTGCTCCCGAGCTCCCAGCAAAGCTGAGAGTGCTGCTATTTGAGATGGGCTGAAACCACTGGCTTTGGTCCAGAATCTATAGCGCAGTGGGCCCCTTCCTGAGGCAGGGAAGGTGGTAAGGCAGGAGCCAGGTTTGAATTTCAGACAGAGCTGGACTGCCCCAACAGTCAATAACATTTAGAGGAATTTGGCCAAGCCCTTTTTGCCCCTGTAGTTGATGCCTCTAGCTGTTAGATCTTTTGCTGTTGTTGTTTGGCCAGAAACACCTCAGAAATGCCTGTTCTTTTAAGATTTGTATCCAGATTTGCCAGAGGCCCCAGCCGTTTCAGCACTGATGGATATACCAAAAGCCAGATATTAAACTCTTCCTGATTGTGCAGTGGAAACTGCCTTGAAGTTCATTCCAAAGCAGATTTACATAGTGTAATGTCAAAACCATGTTCAATGCAAACCTCCTGGAGCCAGCCCAACCTTTAACCTGCAGCTATAGCTTGTCTGCCCTCAGACAAAAAGAAGCAAACAAAAATGTAGCAGATATGAATGTATAAATAAAACAGTACTGTTATCAATAGGGCAGAGGAGTGAAATAAGAAGTTCCTCCTGCTGCAGCCCCCACAACCTGATGCACCTGCAAGGGTGTCTTGTCCTTCTTAACAGCAAATGCAGACACAAGTGACCGAGCTGCCAAGAGCTGGTAGGTTCAGTGTTTATATCTACTACCTCAGCCTACACTCCTTTCATCCTCTTACTTTTTTATGCTGATAATGCACTGACTGAGAGATACAAAAGATCTTCTGGGCTATCTAACCTAACCCTCCCGGGGAAAATGACAGGGCTCCACATTTTGATATCCACTTCAGTCTCTCTGTTGCATTACAAAAGCACCCATTACCACAGCAGCAAAGAGGAGTGTAAAACTGTTTTACCTTAGCTCCAGCTGAGGAGCCAAACCTTTCATGCCTTTGAAAGAGATTATGATGCACAGTCTGAAGCTTAGCCTTAGCCACCTTGCTGCCACCAGTGTCTTCAGGAGTGTGTAAAAGACAACTCTACTCTGGGCTGCAGCTTCATGGCTGAGTGAATGGAAGGGCAATCTGCCAGGGGACACAGCACCCACTGACTATGCTTTGAACTGCCTTCACTACCATGTGTCCACACGCTGAGCTGGCTCTGGCAGCTGGCTGAAAACGAACCTCTTTCATTTTTCTTATTTCCTCAAGTTAGTTTTCAGCCAGCTCTGTCCTATAATTCATCTCACCATCCACAATGGAGATTTATAAATAGGAAGAAAAGGTGGAGCAAAAAGGAATAGTGGGAAGGTGCAGAAGAGACAGGACAGTTTTTTAAATCTGGGAGCCTCAGCTGACTGCTAACACAGTTACCCAATATTATGTCTGCTTTCCAGTTGAAGAAACAGAGGCTTGAGGTTTCATTACTGCTTTAAGAGGATGGGCATACAGGCTGCCTCTGTTCACATTAAGTAGACCTAAAGAGGCACTATCTTGTGAATGGAGCTCTCAGCAAGGAAGTTTTTTGTCTTGCCTTCCAGTTCCCTTACTTCAGTTTCATCCCTGGCGGACTTCAGGCATTTGCAGCCCATGGGGATCATGGGGACCCAGCCTGGCAGCTGCTGTCCTTCTGTCACTGAGGTCCAAGGATTGTCACTGGGTGGTTCGTAAAAGAGGCACCAACCAGTAGCCCTGCTGGCCCGGGGCTTGGCAGCGCTGCCAGCACCGCAGGATAGCAGAGGGGGGCACCTGGGAGTAGGAGAAGAGAAGGTCAACAGTAGTTCTCACTATAACTAGTCCCCCTTTGGCTCCTCGAGATGCTACAGATGGCTGGTGAAGGTTAGGGCTGAGCTGGAGAGACTATTAGTTTGCAGCGGAAGAGCACAGGGGGAAGGCTATAGCACGGGGTTTTGTGTGGTTGCTTTGCGCCAGGAGAAGCCCATGCCGGCACCTATAGATTCCTCTCACAATGCTGGAGGAGATGGCCCTGCGGGGGTACGTCCTGGGAGAATGTCATGCTGCAGATACACCCCAGACCGAGCCCTGTCGGGGGCAGCGCTCCGCGTAGCCTCGGCAGGTACCATCCCCTTCACGCAGCCCTGTATCCCGTTCCCAGAGGATGGGATGTACTGGCCCTCAGCCGCAGCAATCCTGCGGTCCCGCCGCGTCCCCCCCAGGGCTGCCCCAAGCGCGACCTCTTTCCCCACGCCACCCTCTGCAGTCCTACAGTCAGGCTGCTGTCGCCGGGATTGAGCACAGGCTGTAGGGCCTGAAGAGACTTGCTCCCCCCTTCTCCGCTCCCCCCCACCTCATCCTGGGGGATGACGTCATGGTGGGGGAGGGGCCGGCAGGGGGAGGGTACCCCCGCACCTCTCTTTCCTTCCTCCCCGCTCCGCAGCGCGGGGGCCGGGCCGTCCCCAGCCCCGACGGGGCGGCCCGGGGGCGGCGGGGATGGAAGGGGGGTTTCTACCGTGCTATCCCCACCTCCGGGAGGGCGGCTCCTCCGCCTGCGTGTCTGTGTGCGTGTGTTTGTGTGCGTGTGTGTCCCCATCCCTTCCCGCATCCCTCCCGCCCCGAGGGGACGGTCCCGGTTGCCCCCCCGCCTTGCAGCTACACAGGGCAGGAGGAGCCCGGGGATGGGGGGTGGGTGTTTCTCGGCGATTAGTGGGGCGGGGGGACACTGGGGAGAGCGGATAAATCCAGCCCGCGATGCCTATAAATGGCGTTTCTCTTCCAAGATGCACAATTTATAATAACAATTAAAAAAAAAAAGAAAAAAAAAAAAGGAAAAGGGGGAAAAAGCCCCGGTCCGTGTCGTCCCCCCACGTCAGGGCCGGTGGTGGGCGTGAGGCTGTACTTCCTCCGCCCCCTCCTAATGGAGCGAACCATTCCCAGCTAGTCCTCCTCGCCCTCTCCCTCTGCCTCCCTCTTTCTCTCCTTCTCCTCTCGTCTCCCCCCCCCCCCCACCCCCCTCCTCTTGTCTGCAAAGTCCTCCGCTGCTCGGAACTTGTTGGCAATGCCTATTTTTCAGCTTTCCCCCACGTTCTCCAAAGTAACTATTTAAAGATCTGCAGCCGCAAATGGTTTTACTAAATGTAGGATGGGACTTAAGTTGAACGGCAGATATATTTCTCTGATCCTTGCTGTGCAGATAGGTAAGTGGACTGCCAGATTCGGTACCAAGTTGTGTGCACCGGAGTCCGGCTCATGCATGCAGAAGCGGAATGTCGGAATAACCTGCGCTGACGGCCGCGTTTCGGGGCGGCGGAGGGACCCCACTCCTCTCCCGCTGCCTCTGCCTCCTTCCCGGTGGCAGCTTCGCGGTTCTTCACGGTGGCAAGGGAGGGGGGGTTGGCAGGAAAAAGGGAGCCGATTTTTTTATTCCTCTTAAATCACTTTTGTTGTTCGTTTTCTTAAATCAGTGCATGCTCACTCACTTTTATTCTTCTCCTTTTATTCTTTCCCCTTTTTTCCCCTTCCTCTGCGTTCCCACGAACGATTGCATTTGTATCTGCTTTTCGGATACCCCCTGCATTCCTTTCCACCGACAATCTGGGGACTCCAGTGCTATGAAACCTCCCTCCCCTCTCCCCGAGGGACAGAGAAATACGAACCTGCACAAAATGGCTTGCGAGAGATCTACCTGGAAAGTTTTTTTGCAGAAAATCAGGGGGACAAGCGAAGAGCTCCCTTTGGGAACTTGGAGGCTTTCCCATTTGCAGAGCAGCCTGAAAATAAACAAAACCCGTCGTTAACTTAAAGAAATTAAAATCTAACAGAATAGGGGATTAAACAAATAAAATATACTTTAAAATGTCCAAGTCCCACCGCCCGATCGTTAATTTTGTGGTCGGAGAACCGCGGTCAAAAAACGAGCGGGTCAGAAAAATTTCTATATACGCTAAGTTGCTTAAAATAGCACAGGTTTCCCTCCACGCCGGTATGTGTTTTTGTGTGCTCGTTGCTGGTTTTGTTTAATATCTTGGGGGTTTCGCTGGTTGGTTCTGTTGGTTTGCTCCCAGATTCATTTTATTCAACATTTTTTTGCTGAATTTATTTTTTTTTTTTAGTTGCAAATATTAAACAACCCCCAAGTTAATGACCACTTCGGTCTTGTACAGGCAAATGTGAAATATTATGTGTTAAACATATATATTCCCGAGCATGATTCAAAACTGGGCTTCAAGGAAAGGGCAATTAAACGTGCGTCTTTAATTACCCAGATTGTCAAGTGTGAAGGGACCTTTGAAATTATTTGTCTGCAAAGGAATCCTGCTACAATTAAAAAAATAAATAAATGCTCGGCATTGCTATTTAGAGATCCTTTTGCTCGGTCACCCTCCCCTCCAGAGAGTCTCTGCAGCATTTTGTGGGTACCAAAAAAAAAGAAGAGAATTAAAGGAGGGGGGAATAAGGAAGGGAGGGAAGAAGGAGGGAAAATGCCTTGAACATTTCATCATCGAGTAAGAAAAAGAAAAAAAAAAAAGAAAGAAAGAAAGAATGAGATGAAATGATGACCTCTGGAAAATGTGGGAAATACGATGCAACCCCCTCCATTCGTATACCATTCCATTTTAAATGAGGCTGAACTCTTCAGAAGGCCATTTTCTATACTGTCAGATAAAGAATGGGGAAGACATTATTTGGATGTTATCCCTAATTTCAGACCTTGCATTTGGTTTTGTTTGTTTGTTTTTTCGTTTGGAGGAGGAGGAGGATTTTCTCTCATTTGCGTTTATTTGTTTCATCCGAGGGAGGGTTTTATTCACGGTGACATCTCAAAAGGTAGTGTCTGGGAATCGCCGTTCCCGGGTTGGCGGGAGCATGAGCAGTCATTTGGAAAGTTACCCCCAGATATTGCTGCACACCGCGGAGATGGTGGCTGTGCGGGGCTTTGCGGTGCCCTGAGAGGGGATGGCTTTGAAGCCTGTGGAGGGCTCCTTTCCTCTCTGTTCCTCCTTCGGTATTTCGGGTAACCTCCGCCCCCGAAATCAAGTTTGCGGTTGTCGGTGTGGGGTTTGCAAAGGGCAGCTTGCCTTTGCCACGTCCTCGGCAACGACCGAAATGGATGTTCTGCTCGTTCCCAACATGTCTATGCAAGGGGCTTAAAAAGACAATATTGTTTGTTTATGTGCTTATGTGTTTATTTGGGCAGAGGGACTTGGAGCTGTCCGAAATCCCTGACATTCTGGGAGGTGATGGGGGGGAGCAACGACCGAGTCCCGGAGGCGGGCTCTCAGGGACAGGAGCAATGGACCAAGCACAGTCAAAGAGCAGGCAGACTGGGAGGAAGAGGAGTGGGTTTCGGGATGAGGCACGGTCCCTTACGGATGGCTCCCGCGCTTCTGCTGCATTGCAAATTGCTGCACACTCCTGTCTTTGAAGGAGGGGGGCGGGGAAAAGTGGGGGCCACGGCAGAGCACAAGCGACCTAGTTCAAGAGAGATCCCTCTGCCTTTTAACCGCGCAGGACACTCGCCTCAGCCTGTGCTTGATTTGTTTTTTACATGTTTAATGGGGTTTTTTTGGAACTGGTGTGGTTTGGGGCGGCTTTGAATCGGAGGTACCCCGTGCGGGTAGGCACGCATGGTCAGGCCTCCACGAGGGGAGGGATGCTCGGAGCCCCGCTGCTCCCGAACCCGACCCCCTACCCTGTTCCTGGTCCGACCCGGGGCAGGGCTCCACTTTGGCCCCGTTTTTCCAGCGCAGCTAGTCACGTTTTGGGAGAAATCCGAGGCTAGTTCCCCTCCCCTTTCCCGCTGCAGCTGCCGGCTTCGGGTGGCGCGGGTTTTACAGGACATGATTTTACCCTCGGGATGGTCCTCGGTTCTTCTCTATTTGTTTGCCTGGCTTTTTCTTCCTGCAGCCAATGTCTGTAGCCTGCTGGGATTTGATGTGACGGCTGGTGCCGGTGTGTGTGTGTGTAGAGGGGAGTGGCCACCAACTCATGTTAGCCATGAATCAAACGGCAAGCGAGAGATCTGGGTTGAAAGAGCCGCTTTTGGTGTCAGCCATTTAGCTTGTAACCAGTGCCCTGCCAGGAAACACACTCACACCATGCCACAGCCATGCCCTGGGGGCACAGGCCGAGAGGGGACCTCCACCCCAACAACCTGGGGCTCCTCCGAGAGGAGAGGTGGGGAGGATCCCGCTATTCCTTCTCTGGCCGCAGCGCCATCCCGGCTGCTCTGCCCGCGGTCGAGCCCGGGCTTTGGATGAGGACCACGGCGTCCTCAAGCCCCGTCCGTCCCATCCCCTGTGGGCCTGGCCCTGCAACCCCGATGGCACCCGTCAGGAATCATCATCTCCCGCACGCCGTCATTCATTTTCCTGCCGCGTTTGCAGGCGGTTGGTTGTTCTTGGGTTTGCTACTACTCTGTTTAATCGAGTACCGTTTCCAGGCTAGATCCCGAAGGATACCCGAGGCAGCAGTTTTGAAGGGGGGGGGGGGGGGTGTCACCCTGCCCCTTTCACTTCCCGCTGCCACTGGGAGGGGCACTCAACTCCGCGCCTATCTTTGGGGTCGCTTATTTTCCTGTCTTTATGGCAGCCCTTTCTAGCAATTTTTTCCCCATTATTGTTGTTATTATTTTTCTGTTCCCGCTGTGTCTTGAGCGGTATTTCCCAAGCGGCCTGGGTGAAAACGAGCCGTGTGCGCGCGTGTGCGTGCGTCGGCGTTTGTGCGGAGAAAAGCGCCTGCTGCTTCGAGCGCAATTTTCTAACAAAGGAGCAAGTCCGGGGAGAAGCAGGCAGAGCATCTTCCCCTATCCTCCCCTCTGCCTCGCCTCTAAAACGGGGAGGGGATGGGGGGGTGGGGGATGGGGGAAGAAAACCAAAATTAAAAAAAAAAAAAAAAAAAAAAAAGAAGGGGGTGGGGGAAGAAAAAAGGAAATAATAATAATAATAATAATAAAAGACTGAATTCAACCTCGCGGGCATTGCCCGCCTCCCCCGGTACTAAAAGCCCTTGTCTCATGTCCCCGAATGCCCGATGGCCACCCTGACTTGGTCCTTTAGCAATGGGGGGCTGGGGGGAGAGGGGCGGTCGGCGGGGTGGGGGCCAGGGGGGGCGGGAGCCGACGTCGTTGCTGACCTGTGCCCCTGCCCCCCCCCCCAGCGTACCTGGTACAGGCGGTGAGAGCGGCGGGGCGGTGCGATGCGGTCTTTAGGGGCTTCTCGGACTGTTTGCTGCGGCTGGGCGATAACATGGCCAACTACCCGCAGGACTTGGACGACAAGAGAAATCTCCAAACGATCTGCGCGTAGGTCTTTCCTCTCTCCTTCGGGGCCTCGGGGGGGAACGGGACGAGGGGTTCATTCGGGGCTGGCAAGTGGGGCGAAGCTGGAAAATGGCGGTGGGAAGGGAAGCCACAGAAGCAACTCGGGGTTTGGCGCTTTGGGGATTGGATTCTCTGCTCTGGGGTCCCTCCAAGTGCACTGCCATGGGGACAGGCCTGGCTCGGGGAACGGTGCTGTCTGGAGGGAGTTTTTACAATGCCTTTTTTAGTTTTTTTTTCCCCCCTTCGTTAGCCTGTGTTAGGTTTGTTGTTTGGAGTTTTCCCCTCCTTTTCTATTTTATTTTATTTCCCCCCTCCTTAGTTCCCCGCTTGTATTTTTCCCCTCCTCTTGCTGATATTAACTGCACGGGGCTTGTGGTCCCTTCCCTTCTTGCTGCCTTTGGGCCCTACGCTCACTGGCATGCTCCGGCGCTCAGGACAGAGGCAGGCCCGGGAAAGGCAGCATTCTCTGTTGTTGGGGAGGCCATTCCTCGAGAAACGACATATTATTAAAACGAAAAGAGATGAACCACAGTATTAATTTCTCAGTGGCAGAGGAGCTGCCGTCCCAACAGCAGCTCTCCTCAACCCTCTTGCACCACAGGGGAAAGCCCATTCTAACCCAGTTCTGTCCCGCTCCTGGCAAAGACAGGAGGAGAAGGAAAGGGAACGATAAAAGGGAATAGTAATACTAATAAAAAGGAAAACAACAAGGAAAAAAAAATAAAAGGAAAAAAAGAGCAGGCCTTGCAAAATCTGTTCCTGCTCCTCTCCTTCCGAATTCCCCTTCGAAGCTGAAGAAACTGGGGCAGCTGGGTGAGACCTAAATTTGGCATATTCTTCTCCAGAGCTCAGGGTAACGGATCTTACCCTGGAAGGGGAAACCTGGGGAAGCTTCCAGGGGCCCCGGGGCCGCCAGCTCCGGTCTCGCCCGCTCCATGCAGGGTCCAGCGTCCCGGGCAGGGAGGCAGAAATGGGTCTTTTCCATACGTCAGGAGGCAAAAATAAAATCAAAAAGGCTGCACAAGGTATTCTCCCCCTCCGAAAAACAAAAATAAGAAATACAAAAACAAACAAACAAAAAACCCACAACCAAAACCAAACAAAAAAAGAGAATCATATTTAGAAACGAGATAAGGACCGAGATACGGTCGTTAGACATAAATATGTTTGGCATAGGGTTTTTTCTGATTTTGTTCCTCGAAAATCAAAAAGCGGACCTGAAACAGAAAAGAGAGGTGGGAGAAAAAGAAAGGGGAAAAAAAGGAAAGAAGAGAAATAATTAAAAAAAAAAAAGGAAGAAAATGAATCGAAGGAAGAAAAGGGGAAATGATAAAAGAGGAAAAAAAATAAAAAGAAGAAAAGGAGAAAAAAAAGTAGAAGAGGCTCTGTAACTCCCTTCCTACCTAGAGAGATTTCTGAGCCAGGCACCTACTAAGGTCGGCACCCTCTGTAAATGCTGGACTTGGTTTACCTTTTATTGTGCATGAGAGGCAGATACTCAGGGGCAGTAGCGCCCTAATATTATGTCCTTCAGCCATGGAATGCCGGACCAGAGGTCGCCTTGACCAGTAAAAAAGCAAGACCCTTTTCCCAACCACTTCCCACCGCCCGATTGCCTTCCCCCTGTGCCGGGGTATGTATTGAAGGAAGATGGGGAAAGATTTAATTTTCCTTTGGGAGATGCAATTACAGCAGAAATACTGCAGGAGAGGCACACTCTCAGACTCCGGCTTCTCAGTATCTCATTATTTATTACAAATGTAGCAAACATTGGGAGTCTACAACCAGCTTAGAGTGCTCATAAATTAGCGACTACTTTAAAAAAAGAAAGAGAGAGAGAGGAGGAGAGAGAAAAAGAAAATCAAGACTAAATTTGCAGGCGCCTGCCTTGAGGCAAGGGGAAAATAGGAGCCAGAGAGTAGATTCGGGGTACATTCGATAACCTAGACGTGGAGTGGAAGGTCCTCTTCCCCCCCCCCCCCAAGTGGTGGGGCATTGGGACAGCAACTGCCGGTCCAGTCCCCGTGAAAAAGGCAATTAAAAGAAAAAGTAAAAATACGTATGGGAAGAGCTGGAAATTATCCTGGTGGAGGGGAAACCCTTTGCTGCCTATAGACCCCTGGCCATGGATCAGGAGTCTCTTCCGCGGACCGGTGAGGGACGGCCAGGAGGGACACTTCTGGGCCAGGAGGGACCCTTCTGTACCAGAAGGGGAAGATGCTCCTTACTTTTCCTTTTCCTCTTCTTCTCCCCCTCCTTCTTGCCCTTCAGTCAGAGCCCCCTCCCGTCCCTGGGTATCCCTCCCAAGTGTTTCTAAGGACACACCGGGACTCTCTAGGATACCCCTTCCCTCCTGGGAAAAGTGATGCCTTTCCTACTCCCATCTGCTCGCTCCCACCGGTGACGAAAAATCCTCGGTACGAGCCTGTGGGCTCTTAGGCTGGCGTCTGTCATCCGAAGGGTGCATCCCCCACCCCAGCCAGGCAAAGACCCCCTCCAGAAAAGACCTAGCAAAGCAGCGCTTGCACACACACACACACACACACACACACACTCCCCTCCCGGGCTGGTGCCGAAGGAGGGGTTGGAGAGAAGGGACCCCTGAAACCGCAGCCAGCAGAAAGGGGGGGCCGGTGCCCAGCGCAAGGCGTGCTCTCGGGGAGGACCGTGGGACAGCCCCGGGGTGACGGAAGAGGGGCCGAGGTTCCCTCTTAGAAACAGGTGTCTCCGCGGGGAGAGGGGGAGCAGGAACCGGGTTTTAGGGCGGGGGAGGCGGCGGCTCCTCCCTCCCTGGCGCCAGCCCCCCTTTCAGGCATGTCCCCGCTGTCGCATGGGGGGAGAGGGGATGTGGACGGACGGCGGGCCCGTAGGGGGTGGGGGAAGGTGGTTGCGGGAAGGTGGTTGCGGGAAGGTGATTGCGTGCCTGTTTTGATGCCGGCTGCTCTCCCCAACTGCAGGTACTGGGATGATTTCCACGCGTGCACCCTCACAGCGCTCACGGATTGCCAGGAAGGAGCGACAGACCTCTGGGAGAAATTGAGACGGGAATCCAAAAACCTCGATTTCCAAGGCAGCTTATTTGAACTGTGCGGAGGAGGCAGCGGTGCGGCCCGGTCCCTGCTTCCACCGCCCTTGCCACTGCTCCTGGCGGCCCTGGGGGCCGCGCTAGTGACCTGGCTGCCTTTCTAAGGGGGGCGAGCACACTCACACCCACACCCCCCCGTGCTGGATCTATAGAGGAAGTGTCCATCCCTTGCTTTGGGGACATTGTGCTTTTCTGTGGTTGATGCTGGTGATGGTGGTGGTGGTGGCTGATGGTGGTGAAACACCCGTGTAGGACTGTGGAAGCGTTCTCCCTTTATTATTTTTTTCCTTTTGTGTTTTATTTGCCAAATGTTACCAAACAGGCAGCGGCGCGCAGCCCGAATCGGACCTCAGCTTTACTATCGCTTCGAATCAAAAAAATAGAAAAAAATAATATTAATAATAACAATAATAATAATAAACAACCAAACTCGAGCCCTCGTTGTGCAAAAGCAATCTCAGGAACGGCTCTGGGCCACCTAACGCTAAGGCACTAAGGCTGTAAATCGGCCGGGCTATCTCCCGGCCAGCCACGGTCCCCCTGAAAGTGCGGCAGGGTGCGGGGCAAGAGCAAAACCGCCGCCAAACACAAAAATGGCACTGGCGATGAGTCCAAGGGAGATGTCCACGTGTGAAGCATATGGTGAATAATTCACAATCTCTCATCTTTCCTCCACAGTCGCTTGTTTTCTTGGTCATTCCACTGAAAAAAAAAAATAAATAAAAAAGCATTTTTCCTCAAGGACAAAAGAGCGAGCGAGAGGGAGAGAGAGAGAGGGAAGGAAACGAACAGTTAAGGAAGAAAGGGAAGAGCGACAGAAAGAGATGTGTCTAAATGCCCGGAGGAGTGAAGGAATGCTGCTAACAGATCTCTGAGAGTTTACCTTTACTTGCTGTTCGAAGGCATCTTTCCGAATTCACTGCCTTTAATTTTTTCCTCCTCTTTGTTTTAGATGTTACACATATCAGTAAAATACCTGAATATCCAACCGTAGAGATCACAAAAAGGGGGCTTAAATGTAAACGTAAAGAAAAAAGAAAAAAAAAAAGAAAAAAAAAAGGAAAAAACAACAGCAAAATGATTTTGAAAAAAAGAGCCTTGATTTTAAAAGAGAAGAAAAATGTAATTTAAACAAAAGTTTATTATAAAGTCAATTCAGCAAAAAATAACAAAAAAAGATTTGCTACAAAGTATAGACAGAAGTATAAAATAAAACAATTATTGTTTGAAATGAGGGTGTCGTCCTTTTATCCAATGTGACTAGAGTATCTTGACAAGGACAGGGCTTTTAAGGCAAGGAAGGCTAAATCCCGAACCGATCCCTTGATGAACGCGGCAATTTCAGTTCACACAAGGACAGGGCAGCTCAATTGGTTAGTAGGAGCCTTCCTTCTTCCTTTTTTTTTCCCCCTTTTCATTTCTTTCTTAGAAACCTGCGATAAATCCTCCCACCCTGCTCCTTCTCCTCCTCCTGACGCCCCAAACTGCAGCGCCCACCCTCCAACCCCGTTCTCAGCTGATCGGAGCAGGCGAAGGGAACCCCGGTGGCGCGGCGGGGAGGGCCCGCGGGCGCAGAGCGGTGCGGAAGGGCGCGGAGCCCCGGCGGAGGGAGGAAGGGCGAGCAGCAACCACCATTAAGGAGGAGGAGGCTGCGGAGCCGGGGCGCAGAGGAGCCCTTTCATAATTGATAAGGCAGCTCCGCAGAAGGAGCAAGGGGAAGGGGGGACGGGGTATTGATTTCGCAGCAGAAGCTGCTCTAACCTCGGCTATTTATAGGCGCCCGATGGCTCTATAAAGAAATACACATCAAAGAGTAAACACGTCCTTTTTACTTATAAGGCGAGAGCCCAGCTGGCGACAGGGGGTGGGTGAGTGAGTGAGTGGATGATGGGGAGGTAGGGGCCACGAATTGGTTTGGGGTGATTTATTCCAGTGGGGAGCCGTTGCCCGTGCAGTAGCTCTCCTTTGCCAATGGGTAGTAGGGTGTCAGGGCCTCCCCCGCCTTCGCCCCCACTCCCTGCTCCCCCCCCTTCCCAAGGTCCGCAATGTAATGTGTAAGCAATAGCAAATGTAGCAGTTCATAAATCAAACAGTGGGTCGCAAGCCAATCTGCATTTCCCAAACGGATTGAATCCCAGCAACGAATGCGCTCAGGAACTGGAGACTGGCGCTTTTACCACTGGAAGCAATGTTGATTTTTTAATGATAAAATACATTATGCCTGTGTTGGGGGGAGGGGGGTGTCTTTGCAGAGCTCAGCCTCGTTTCGGCAGGCACAGGTCTGCTTGTATTTCGTTTTCCTTTGCCCTCCCTCTAGACTCACCCACCACCACCACCAAAAGAAAGGAAAACCCTGGAGAGCAGAGCTTTGTTTAAATGGTTTGGGTTATTTTCTCTCCCCATAGAGGATCTAGACCTAAATTGATTTTTCTGTGCACATCTCTGTATTCATGAGGTCAGGCGCGGCTGTTCCTCTTTCCTGTAGCACCAAATGCCAGCTGCTGGAGAGAGACCGAGTCCTCGCCGGAGTGCAAGGGGCTCCTCAGCCTGCGGGCTCCGCCGTCTGTGCCCCGGGGACCTTTCCCCCTTTCTCCGACGGCAGCAGCAGCTTCGCCCCGGGGGGACCAGGAACCTGTACCTCCGCTGCCGTCACGCCCCTACTCGGTGCCGGTAGTGGGCCTGTCTTCCCTGCTGCTGGACTGTGCCCGTCCGTGGGAGGACGTGGGATGAGAGCCGCCCAGCTTCTCCTCAGCCTGAGGAGACAGCTGAAACTCCGTGATCAGGGGGCGATTTCGAGCTCGTTGATGGACTCGAGTTGTCTTCGCGTGAGGTTGAATTATTACTCCGTAATTAGCACATCCCACAGTTAGTCCTCCGCTGAGGCCAATAAGAAAACCGTGACAAACGGGAGAAAAGCAGCCGAGCCGGTCGAGAGACGTCTGATGGCCGGGCTCGGGCCCCTTCCCTTCCCCACTCTGGGCATCTCCCTGGGAGCCTCCAGTTTCAGGGCTCCCAATTGTCGGGCACCCATCCCCGGGGCATCCCTGGCGAGCCGACGCGCAAGGAGGCATTTGCTGCTTAAATCCCTGCATTGCACCCCCGGGATTTCCCTCACAGGCGGCAGGGACGGCAGCAAACCCCACTCCAGCCGGCTCAACTCGGTATCTTTTTCGGGAAACACCAGCAACTAACAAACCCCCCACTCCCGTTTTCCCTCTCTTCATTTTATAAGAGCCCCATAATGCACAACGCATTGGTTCTTCCCCTTTCTGCCCTTTTCAGGGGTTATTTCTGAAGCCTGAGTGTAATGGTCGATTTATATACATATATATTTAACCTAGGGATGATTGCTCAGTTTTGCCTTGTTTTGTGGCCAAGGAAACAGAAGCTCTCCCCCGAGTCCCAGAAAGAGTCAAATTATACCCAGTTTGCCTCCTGTGATCCCGCATCTGCAGGGTTTGCACGGGCTGGAGGGAGGTAGAGGACTGCGGGCGGGGGGAGGCCGAGTGTCCCCTCTTGGTCTGGTCCCGCTACCCCAGGCAAAAGCTGGTGAGGTTCAAGCCTCTGAACACCCCTTAACTCCTGGGCAAACATGAGCTGGTGAACTGGGGAGGGGGAAAAATGCAACAGAAAACCATTTAAATGTTGACAGCAACCACAATAAAATTATCACCTACTTAAACAACAAAAAAATACACACGGAGGAAAAAAAAAAAAAAAAAAAAAAAAGGAAAGAAAAGGCTAAACGCAGATCAACAGGAAAAAAGATCCCACAGCTAAACCAAAAGCCAAACCAGCGCTTTTCTAGCTGGCTGGATATGGATAACCGGGGAGGGTTGCAGCCACTGCGGCTCTGTCTGCCCTAATTCCCATCCTCAGCGCCGGCTGAGCATCCGCAGTCCCGGGGGGCCGCGGGAGCCGGCTCCGTTCTCCCTCCCCGGGGCCGGACGAACCCGCGTTTGGCAAGCGACTGCTCTCTGCCAGCCGCTACCTTTTACCAGCCTGGCTCAGCTCTGAACTGCTCAGCTCTGAACTGCTCAGCCCGCATGGGCTGCCCTCTGACACAGTGAGAATGTGCCAGCACTGGGCTGAGGTGGTGGACGGTAGATCTTTTTTTGCTTTAAAGGGAAAAAAGGTCCCTTTCCCATCTGCTCCCATTCAAAGGCTGCAACAGGAAGGTGGAGCGGGCCTGTGCTGGGAATGAAAGCTTCAGCCAGGATGCACAAAGCTGAGGAAAAGCTGTCTGAATGCTAGAGAGGGCAAACAGGCTAGTCCTTAGGGAGGGAGGGGGGAGGGATGGTGTAAAAGTAAGGTGCAGTACCCATTTCTCACAGGACTTCTGGGTGTCTGTATCTACGTCTTAGAAGAAGCACCGAGATGCTGTTGGCCCCTGGCTGCATTGCACAGCCTAGGGACAAACATATCAGTGACTCTCCCAGCCCTCTCCCTTTCCAGGGGCCTGTTTAAATCTGTGCGGCTGCTTTCCTACCCATTGAAATCCAGTAGGTCCAGTGAAGGGCTGACAACCCAAGGAGACAGAGGCCAGTTCAGCCTTTGCTATTCATCAGAGCTGATTCACTAAGGATTAGTGCCATTAGGTACACTACAGCAGTGCCTGAGGGCCCCAATTAAAGGAAAGTGAACTTGTTAAATCCAGAGAGGCAGATTCTCTCTTACTCCGGCTTGAGGCAGAGGTGGTGCCTCCAGGGTGGGCAGCAGGAGTAGCCCTGGATTTCTAGGTATGCAGCAGCCTCTCTGCCTTCCCCCTCCCTCCTCCTCCAGCTTTTCCTTCTCCTTGGCTGCAGATCCTGCTTATGGGCTGCTGCAGAGTGAGGCCGGTGCTGGAGGTGGCTATCAGGATTTGTGGGAGGAGGTGGCAAATTAGGTTATTTTTCAGAGCCACTTTACTCTTTATCGCAGGGCAAAGGAGTGGGCTTGATGATTGTGGTGTGCGTGGTTTATTTACTTTTTATTTTGGGGGGAGGAGAGCAGGCAAAGTAATGAGGACTGCAGGGGAGTCTGTTATGAAATCAGATGCAATTTTAGCTGTCCGAAAAAGTTGCTTTAGGCTACAGGCAGCTGATGATCAATGGTGCTGTTGGCAAATACTCTTCCAGCTGGCTGCTGTCCCTGTCCTGAGGGATGGTTTCAATCCAATGCCCACTGCAGTGGTGGTACAACAGGGGGCTTTCATCTGTTCTGGGCTAAGGATCTTCTGCTGCCTAGTTCCACCAGGGAGAAGAAAAGCTGGAGGTGATGCAAACGAGACACAGCACTGACATTGGTGAGTTACTGGCTGTTCCTTTCTCCTCAAATCCCCATGGTGGGTCTGTGTTAGAAGACTTTACTCAAAGCCCCACACTACTGAGCTAAGGGTTTGATAATGGACAGACAGGCTGTGCTGGCATAAGCTCTACCTTTCAGGAGATACTGCAGAAATAGGCTTCAATGACTGGAAACCCAGCCTGTGGCCTCTGCCCCAGCTTTTTCATTTTTACTGCTTCTTCTATTTGTTTATCTCTGAAGCTGATATGAAGAAAAGATGGAAACAGCCTGCTGAAGGTCAAGGTGAGACTGACCATCAGTTCACCTGAATGCTGGAATTTTCCAGTGGAAGTCCATGCCCACAGGTGCTGGAAATTTCCTCAGCAAGAGAAACAGCATTGCTGCAGGGGACAAATAACTAGTCCTGACCTTCTTTACACAACCCTTCTCTGGGAAAAAGTATCCCCTGAAGTCAATATGCATTCTGCCTAGGTAATGATATTGAATGCTCCTTTTTGCCTCTGACAGGGATGTTATCCAAATATGAACTCCAGCTTCATGCTACCAAAATGTGAAGTGTTTGCGTGTGCATCGTGCTTTGTGCCTCCAGGTTGCTTGCCTGTGATATCAATTTATTAAGGATTGTGAAAAACTTACTAAATCTCTCAAGCACCCAAGATCAAATCCGCAGGGCGCTTTCTGGTTTTTTTTGCTGTGAAGCAGCAGACTCAAGAGTAAATGGGCAATTCATCTTTTAATACCACCAATTTTTATAACACTTTAGAAACTACTGGATATTCAAACTGATGCTCCCTAAGGCAGGGAACTAAAAATCAAACCCCAGCCAACCAAACTGGAAAACACAAAAAAAAAAAAAAAAAAGAGGAGAGGAAAAAAGGAAGAAAACATAAGGAAAAAAAAATCATCATTGACATTGTAAGGAATTTAGTTTTCATCAGATTTACCCCTCCTTACACCTCCTGTTTTGCTGCAGACACTCACTATCAGCAAGTTCACTTCAGGGCTGGCTAGGTACATGGGCTGATTCTGCCAAATGCACCTCTTCAGGAGTCAAATCATGTGTCTAGTATAGCATATCTCTGTCAGAACTTCTAATAGCAGTATCTGAAGTATGAGTAATTTTGCAGTAAATTGATAGTTTGGTATTTATGCTCCTTTTAATGATTTTATTTTGACTGGGTAGTGAACGAGGTCTTATCCATTCCTGCGCTCCCTTGGGGAATTTTCAATTTTCCAGTCTTCTGGCACAAGCTGCCTTCAGAAAGAATGATTCCTGTAAAGCCACTGCTCCATTTCATTTACCACATTCCAAGAAAACTCTAAATTATGTTGTCAGATGAAAAATCTAGAACATATTCTGTTAGCATGGAGCATTGGTCACATTAGTTTTGCAACGCCTCATTTAAGGATCCAATATGTGAGAAAATTGTCCTAAGCTTTTCTTTTTATTGAGGTGTAATAGGCGTCCTTGTCCCTTTTACTAGACCTGTGATGCAAGACTTGGCTTTGTTCTGTTGCCAAGACATCTCATTTGATCTCCCTCACCCTTACTTCTCCTGTCTATTAAGTGGGAGTAGCACTTTGAGATTTTTGGTGGGTGAAAAATGCTACATGAGGTGGTAGGCATTATTAATTAGGATGATCTTATTTTATCTTTCAGCTTTCATCAGAAGAAAAAACATCTGGATTGAAATTATGACAACAAGTAATAGATAAAGGACACTTCCCTGTGGCTTCATTGATCTGCTGCGTAACAGAAAACATTCAGCCCTGGGAGCACAAGAGTTGTGGTTCATGTCTGCCTCCAAAGAAGCCACATTTTAAAGAATGTTGTAGCATGATCTTGTCCCTCTACTCTGTTCTTGTGAGACCTCACTTGGAGTATTGTGTGCAGTTCTGGTGTCCTCAACAGAAAAAGGACATGGAACTGTTGGAACAAGTCCAGAGGAGGGTCACGAGGATGATCAGAGGACTGGAGCAACTCCTGTGTGAAGATAGGATGAGAAAGTTGGGGCTGTTGAGCCTGGAGAAGAGAAGGCTGCATGGAGACCTCATAGCAGCCTTCCAGGATCTGAAGGGGGGCTATAGGGATGCTGGGGATGGACACTTCATTAGGGACTGTAGTGATAGGACAAGGGGTAACAGGTTCAAACTTAAACAGGGGAAGTTTAGATTGGATATGAGGAAGAAATTCTTTCCTGTGAGGGTGGTGAGGCACTGCAATGGGTTGCCCAGGAAGTTGTGAATGCTCCATCGCTGGTGGTGTTCAAGGCTGGGTTGGACAGAGCCTTGGGTGACATGGTTTAGTGTGAGGTGTTCCTGCCTATGGCAGGGGGGTTGGAACTAGATGATCTTAAGGTCCTTTTCAATCCTAACTATTGTATGATTCTATGATTCTATATCAACCTAATGCAGATGCTGTGCTGCAGGCATCTCAGGCTGTGAATTTCAGCCTATGCCCTTGACTAGGCAGTTGAGGACAAGTTGCAATACCTGTCCTTATTTCAGAGATCCCAGCCTGTCTTCAGCCATGCCACTCACTGCTGGCAAGCTCCCTGTTTTGCTGTGCATCAAAGTTTCATTTCATTCCATTCCCTCCCTTTTCTTTAGGTGTCAGTGATTTGCACTCTCTCCACCTAAATCAGAGATCTGGCACATCAATACTTAGAAGGCTTAGGAGAAGCAGAAAACATCAATATTTCACTGAACACATGAAGTTGCACAGATCCCCAGTCTACATTTTAATGTCAGTTGTGGTTAGTTTGTTTTTCCCCTCTAAGCTGAGTGATTTCAGCTTCTGTTTGAATTCCACTGGTGCAAATAGCTTGATTTTCTCCATTGCTGGCATTAACAAGGAACTGTGATGAGTTTGCTCAGGCTCACTAAGAAGGCAATCCTGAGGTGGCTGACTTCTAGGAAAAGCCAAAGGGGAATAAGCAAGAGCCAGCCTATGCACTAGGCGCAGCTTCTGCTGGTCTTCAGCTTGTGCTCCAACCCATGCTTATGTTAAGCACATTGACATTAATAACTGTAATAGAGGCAAATGCAAAGAAAAATGAGCTGGATGCTTAGTCATGGAGCTACACTTAGAAATGACGGCCCATTATAAGGGAGCTTCACTAGCTACAGGGGAGCTGTGACAGCTTATGGCCATTTAGGACTTGTTCATCTTGTGTTAGGCCACAATCTGAAGTTTCCTACCTCACCCTTTGTGTGAACGAGATCATGCAAATGGAGGTACTGGAGTTAGAGGAAAGTTGAGCAGAGTCCTTCATGAGTACCAGCGTGAGAAGGAGCAGCAATTAGCTCTAAATTCACTCTGCCAGCCTGCATTTCTGAGCTCTCACCCTGCTGCTCCGTAACTGGAAGCCTTGCGCACCAGAAGAATTGGAGAAGAAGGTTTTGCTGATGCTCATGTTAATCAAGCCTTCCTGCAAGCTGACGAAGCTGTGAAATTGTATCTCCTGTGGTGCTCAATGGTAATGATTGTCTCCTATGTGGACTCTGGTGTCTAGTAATACAGTCGTGTTTCTGCAGTGAATGTACTCCTGGGGGTTTTCTCCTCTGCCTGCCTACTTTCACAGCTCTTGTAGGCAGCTCAAACCTTGGAGGTTTCCATCCCCTGTCCAGTTCGATCCAACTTAGCTCACAGGCTCAAAAAATTATTGAAGAGGGGCTGACTGGCACCTGCACAGACAATGTGATCCCATGAGCTTCCTTTCCTTGGAAAACTAGGCTACCAAACTACCAACAAGGGAAAAAAAATGCCATCCTGCTAGCAAAGAGGACCTAAGCACTGGGAAGAAAGAGGGGAGTGGGAGAGGAAAGTGAAGCTGTTTTGAAGAGGGAAGGAGGGGATATCACTGCCTTGTGGTTGCAGAGCTCTCATACTTAAAGGACCAACCTTGGAGACATGCTCTAGAGAAAACAGTCTTCAGGATGTGGCAAGATCTCTTGTGAAAATAAGTAGGGGAGAGAATTCACCTGGATTCACCACCATGCGTCCTAAATGGGTATTTATATTGTAAGGACTGTCTCCGCTGGTTTGCATTTTTATCTACTAGACAGACACAACTACCATGCAACCCCTGTATCTGCAATATCTGAAGTGAGATTTGTCCTGCCCCAAAGGGAATGATCCTCTCACCACTCTCTCCTTCAGTCCAAACTTTTCCATGGTGCTACTGCAGGGTTTGTCACTCCATGTGCCATTTTTGTATTTTAGAAAAACTGTTGCGTGTCTTAACAGCATGATTTTACTGGGCATTTATAAGCACTCATCCTCTGTGCACTCAAACCTTTACTGTGCTTGTATCTTATGGAATAAAATCCTCTAAGTGAGTTTTAATGATTCTTGTACTACTTTACAAATTAGGGAGCTGTCATCCTTTATTTTATTTGATATCACACAATGTTTGAGGCTGTCAGAAGTATTATAGTGCTTATTCATATAAATTGATATTTAATTTCAGTAATTATAATGTCACTAATTGTATTTTTGCACCTGATGCAATTACTGACATTCAGCTCTTGAGCTCAGCTTTGTTCTTTCTAGATTCAGGCACTCCTTACTTTTTAATCTTTCTCACCTACAGTGCACACAACAAAACTTGTAAATAAAAGCTCAGACCTTCCCATAAATGGCTATATCCAAATGCATATGGTAGTTTGTACCATATGGTGTACAGTCTGGGTGTACACAGAGTGCAGGATATGCTCAAAACCCCACTCCATATTACAATGTCATTGTTATGAGGCTTAGAGGGGCTTATGTTGTCCAAATGATGCACAGTGCTTAATTGCTTGTACTTGTTTATTGCTAAAGACCTTCTGTTTGCAACTTTTAGAGGGCATTTTTGCCTGTGGCTTTTTGCTTAACATCCCCTGGGGCTGCTGTGGCAGTACCTTGTGCTTGGCATATCTCAGTGCTCTTCTCATGGCTTTGCACTGGCGCATTTGTTAAGTTGTATTTCATGAGAAAGGGCTTGCTTCCTACGCCTCAGGCATCCTTCTGTCTTCTCCTCTACCTTCTCATCACATTGCTGTTGAGTCATAATTTGCAGTCTACACGGAGGTTTCCACACCCTGTCCGCTTGGTGCCTTCTAGACTGATGACTCCATATTAGAAGAAATATGGCAGATGAGTAAATAATAGTCATTTTAACATATTATAAATATTACATAATTGCAGAAATGTATAAGGCTTAGCAGCCAATTAGCATGCAACATTTGTACCTAGTTAAGCATAATCCAGTCAGTGCCAGTGTTGTCAACAGACAAAGATCGCTAAAAGGCAGTTTGAGCAGGCTTTAACGAAGGGTATAATTTTACCAGGGAAAAATTGTAGGGGATGGCTGTTGACATGACTGCAATCTCCCCTGCACTGGAGCAGACACCCAGGAGAGGATGTTCACCTGAGGACTTCCAACTGCATCTCTTCTTGGCTGGCCATTTGATACAACTTTTCTTTTAACCTTGTCCTTGATGTATGCCACCAGCTACAAAACCAGTAAATAAAGCACATGCTTTGTGCCTGTCAGCCTGCCTCAACTTTCTCTGTGCTAAAGCACAAAGTGAAAAATCACCTGGGCCAAGGAATTCCTGTTCCGTCCCAGCAGAGTTTAAGGTAGTGATCCCTTTACTACAGATACCTAAGACCCATTGGCCTCTGGGTTACAGTCCACACAGAAACTTGTTATGGTTCAATTTCAGTAATAGAAAACCTTTTGTGGACAGTACATCTTTATTTTTATTGCCATATGTCAATATTATTGCCATCTATTATTTCACTTTAGGAGTGGTTTTTATTATTTTAGCTTGAAAATTGTTCCCAATTGTCTTAAATTAAACCAACATGTTTAATTTAACCTGAAGGGAATGATGACCTCCCAGAAAATTGCTGTGTTTCTGTCTGCTGCTAGCAGTATGTGGTACAGCAAGGTTTTATGTCCTATGACAGAGCCATGGCCGCATCCTGGCTGGAGTGTCCATATGACAGTGAGCACTGACTTCACTCTCAGTCTTGGTCTAGCTCATCTGCCAAAATAAGCTCTTTGACCAAATTCACCACTTCATAAAAATGTACATACTGTATAGACCAGATCATAACAGTGAGGCTTGAGCTAGGTGCCCCGTGGGTGATGAGATACCATGATAGTGAACAAGTACTATGCAAACTGCTGCTTGTGCGGTTTGCATAAACCCTTATGTTCTAGCTTTTTTTGAGCAAAGACCAAGAGATCTGCAGAGGTGCTACCTGGAATAAAAAAGAAAACAAGAAAAGCTAATTTTCACTGGAGTACCTGGAGAACTTAACCTCAGTGACAAGATGAGTAGCCTAGAAGAGGACCTACAGACCTTAGAACAAACACCTCTAAACAACAACAAAGAAAGTGACCTCCTTACATCAGGACACTCACTGCCCAAATGTCCCAAGCAGTGTCTTCCCAACAGGCATGCAGTCAGCCATCAGAAACATGGCTTATGTCTAGTGATTTAAATATCACCAGTGCAGGTTATTCTGTATGTCCTCAGCCTCTGTCAGTGCTGCATTTTCCTCACTGTCAAAGTTATCTTTCTTCTAAGCTGAACCCGAGTTTTCCAGCTTTAGAGGTGACTATGAATAGGTTGGGTGAACATCTATCATAAGTTTCGTGGACGAAACACAGACATCAAGATCTCTGGTAGGCCTCTCCAACCCTCTTTTGTCGCTTTCTAGAATTCCAGTATGATAAATGAACAGCTACATAGGCGTTCAATAGTACAATATAGTAATATTGTACAATAGAGTAATATAGTACAATAGCTAAATAGGCATTCGCAGAACATGCTCTTTTGAATAAACAGTATTATTTGACCAGCTATCGTTACCACCACTGAATTATTGAAAATGTTTGCTGACTCATATAAAACCATGAGGGGTCAGCTTTTCTGAAATCTTACTGGGATAAAGACTTTTAAACAAATACATGGGGTTGCTCCTGCACTTGAAAGTCAGCATATGTTACTTTGGGATCAGAACGATGGAAGAACTCCCAAGACATGAAGCTGTTATGAACATCTGCACACAACCTGCTAAGTATGTAGATCAATCATCACTGAAACAGTTAGCAGTACTGTCATTTAAACTTGCCATCATTCTCTTTCAGAGTTAACCCAACCTTAGATACAGCTATGAAGGGGGTTGAGTTACAAGGAAGCCAGTGACTGATCTTGCTGACATTTGGACTAGCACCTGTCTAAACTTATTTTCCCTTGAGGTACCTTATGCTAGTTGGGGGACAACAAGTGAAAACCATTTTTCACACTTTGGGCTGGCATCCCTAGGCTGATGTCCAGGCAGAAGAAGCAGGGAGCTGGCATGCTCAGAGATTTGCAGCGTTGGTGCCTCCTCCAGAGACATGCCAGCTGCTGGCTGCTGCTGGCTTATGGCAGAAGATGATAGAGTAGCAGAGATACGCATCCTGCTAGGCAGTCTGACCTGTGCCAGGACCGACTGCGAAACATTTCTCTGCTGCTAAGTGTTGAGAGCTTCCCTGTGCTTATGCAATGTTAGCAAATACTGCTAACTCTCGTGTGCTAAGGGGGGCTCTCGGAAAAATGCTGTTATGGTATCACTTCAGGTATCAGTAAGCACAACCTCCCTCAGGCACTGACTTCCTTCTTGCCTGGTGGCATCCATTCTCTACAAGGTCAAGAGAAAGACCTGGTGGCTGGCTCCCTCTTCTCCTGGCTTGGGCAAAAGGATAGTCCTCTCAGTCAGACCCACTGTGTCCTCAACAGGCCTCCCTTCTCTCCCATGACTTTTTTTGCAGCACACCTTTCCCCAGCAGCTATATAAACTGTATTCCCCTCACCAACCATATGTGCGGTTCACTGAGACCTCTAAATGACAAACCCTATACTAGGGAGAGTGTCTCCTGGCAGCATGTCCTGGAGAGTTGATGGACTTCCAGAAAAGGGATCAGGTTACAAGGCAGTGGAGCTTTAGTATATTTACACTGTGACAGGCAAACTTTTGTATCTTGGGTTACTTACAGAAGCTGCTCCAGAAGATAAAGGTGTAGGAGGAAACATAGTCAAGAAGAAAAGGCTTACCATGAGTATTTCCATTCAGCATACAGGAAAGTTGCTTAGTGACATGCAGAAATTTGCCATAACATTTTGTGTAAACAGCACTTGGCTTTAGCTTGTGGACTCAGCACCTTGCTTGGAGGAGCTGGAGTCAAAATTGACCTGCATGCACCCTGTATTTGGCACTGAGAAAATAAAGTTCTTGGGGCTGCGGACTCCTGAGATGGAGCTTTAACTATGTTTTTAAAGGTCAGACAGCAGCTTTTGCAACTCCTTTAGCTCTTTCCCTCTGACATGTTCCTAAAGTGGGCTTAGTCTCTGAATGCACCCGTTAAAGAGTACAGTGTGAACAAAATCTTGTATGACCATAAAAGTAGAGTTCTAAGTCACATTATATCTTTGGAGAAATACAACTCTGGAAGACAAATTTAGAGCAAAAGAATACAGTGACTGCAGCTGGGGGTATTGCATTTAGTAATGGAGATGACCATGTGGAAACTGTCTGAGGAATATGCAGAATATATATTCCATGTATTCTTTTCCAGGTCAGTGAAAATCTAAATACAAAATGCAACCATCAGGAAGTTTCCTTGGGTTTGTGGAAGTAATAGAAATTCTGAGTCCCTCTGGGCTTGATTTTCTAAAGTACCAGATCCTCTCAGTTTCCAGTGTTATCAACTGGACCTGTGGTTTCAAATGTTGGTGCAAAACCAGAGTTAGAGACTTTGATACACTCATGAAATATTTTGTTCTTAGCCTGCTCTGCAGACACGGGCCAGCTGTGGCTTTTAGTCCCATGTCTTGACTGCCTCGGGGTTGGATTGATGGGATGCTACTTTTGGAAGAAAAAAGTACTAACTCTCAGGTAGAAAACTGTGAAAGAGTCTTAAGATATTTTGGGTGTGTTTTGGATGTATCCCACCACTTTTATGTATCCTTCCTGAAATGCAGGCTTGGTTGTATGCACTTGTGTTTCTAGGAAGCTAGTTTTAACTGACAGACTTGGCCAGACTCCCTTAGGTAATTTTTTTTTCTCTTGCATCACCAGGCAAATTCTTACACAGCTCTTCAGCAGGCAGAGAGGCTTGTTCTGAATCTCCCCCGAAATCAACTGATGGAGCAATGCTAGGTAATGCAAGCAAGTTTCAGATGCAGGGTTGTAAAATTATTCCTCAAGAAGTTTATCTTCCTGTTCTCCCTGCAGTTGTCATCCTGCATCCCAAAACTATCCTGTCATCCTGCCTCTGAAGCCCCACTTCTGTGGCTTCTCTTGGATGGCCTAAAAGGAACAAAGAGACCAGAGGTGGCCCGAAAGTATGAATAATTAGAGACCAGAGAACTAATTCCTTCACACCTTTCTTTACCAGGCTGGTAGTTATTTTTTTTCCAACCATTTTGGGTTAGGCTAATAGCATGAAAAACATAGAGAAAAGCCAAATTCTGAGCTTTTTCTTTTTTGTTTGTTTTTTATTCCAGGGGTATCCTACTGAAGGATGCCTGAGGAATGCCTGATGTCCTCAGCTACATGAAGGGGGCAAGCAGAAGTCAAAAGAGGTGAACTGCTTTGCCAGTCAAGTGTGAGGTTATGCAATGATAGATCCTCCCAGATGGCTTGTCCAGTACTTCTACTGAGCAGGGACTACTACAGAATAAGGCGGCATCACTCAGTAAAATTTGCAAAAATGAAAAACAAGAAGAGAGCATCTGCAACCTGCTAAATGTTCCTTCATAGCTTAGCTGCCTTACAACAACTTGGTCAAGCAGCAATACCGTCACTAGTCACAGACTCTTGTGGACAAGTCTTACTTAGCTCTGGGCTTTCATTTGCAGCTGGAACATTTTGTCAAATGCTTTTTAATATGCTTGACTACTCAACAGGCAAACACACCAGCTGTTATTCTTAGACATCTTTAGCAGAGCAGATAGCTCAACTAATATTAATGGCTTAAGGTAACTGCTGTTTACCTATTGCAAACCATGGTACAGATTTCAACATGTGCAGCATTAACTGAAATCATCTATAGGAGCTTCAGCAATGCTTGCCTGAAACTCCGACTGTTGGCAAGGGCAGCTGGAGTTGTTTGGGAGAGGTTTGAACGAGTGCAGCTGATTCACTTACGTCATGCCTCTGTGTTGAGTTGTTTCCAATTATCTATTCCTGATTAACACCCTGTGTGGATGCTGTTATTGCAAAATCAGAGGAGCGCATTGCTCCTGCTTAACTCAACCCTTGAGTTGTTCTTAAGAAACAGCAATGCACTCTATATTTGCACCTTACCTTAATCAGTGATAACTTGCAAGTGCAGGCAAGTCCTGGGATACATGGTTCATTATCTTAGAGGAGTGAGAGCAATGTAATGAATATGCTGAGCATTCTAAGGAAGGATCTTCCAGCCAGCCAGCTCATGGAGGGGGTCTGAAATTAATTTTACCTTGGAAGTTTTGGAAAAAAGAAATGGGGTTGTTTTTTTGCTTGATTAGTAAAAACAAAGGAAGAAAACCCAAATGGAACCAAACCAGCATTTTGATGTGATTTACTATTTGCATTGTTCTTGTAGAACAAGTCAGGGAAAATGCCTTTTCACTCGCAAATAGATTGCCTCTTATAGATGTTGCTCACTGCAGAGTGCTGCCTGTTTTGGTGGCATCCATATCTATGGCAGTAGCACTCACGGAGAGCAGCCATCAGATCCACAAAAGATGAAGGAAGATTGCCAAGTTACACAGGTTCTTATTGGTCAGACTGAAGGTGGGCAGTTAGATACTCATGCATGAGAAATAAATTATTGTTCTGGACTAAATCATATCTCCAGTGAGGGACAAGCACCCAGAGGAAAGTGACACTTCTGGGAACAGAAAAATAGCCCAATGAAATAATGTTCCTTACCAAGGATGCGTGTGACTTGGCTCCCTGAGGAGGCTGACATGTGTGAGGCTTCCCTGCCCTTTCCACCTACGTAAGCTAGGCTGCTATTATCATTATAGCCATTGCACGGTATCATCTTGTGCTTTTCTCTCATTTTCTTCTCCACAGTGATAGGACAGAGAAACAAGTGCTACTCTGGCAAGGGCTGCAGAGTGTTACAGAAGAGAGGTGCTTTGTGCAGACAGACAAAAGCCATGGGCTGGGGAAAGTCTGCTGCTCCTCATGCACCAGAGCAGGGTTAACAGTACAAGATCACTGGCATTTTGCAGGGGTTATTCCCTCTGTGCTTTGTTTTGTTCACAAAAGGAACAAGGGACTTCATGGCAGCTGAGATGAATTGTTTGCCTGTCTTGCTTTTTTGAGCCATGTGAGTGTCCATTTTTTACGGATGAAGTGGCTTCTGAGAGCTGACTTACTTCTGAACTATCTTCTGATCCATGTGGGGACTTCCCATGGCAAACTCCATGCTTTTATACAGCTAATGTCCTTATTTCCTTCTGCTATTGTGGCAAGGGGTTTCTCCCCACTGGCCCAAAGAGTCCTTGTCCTGCAGCACATTTCTCCTTTTAATATCTCTGTACTGCTGATGTAGCCTGAAAACTTGACTGGAGAGTTCTAGTCCTTGTGCTCAGATTGAGACTCAGTGCCCTAACTCATTCATCAATCCACTAAAAATCAGCCAGCAGCCTGCAAGGTGAGTCTGGAAAACCCTGTGATGAAATGGCCCTTGACTTGTGCTCAATCTGCAAATCCCACACACTGGTATGTGAAAGGAGTCTGGTCCCAAGGGCTTGGGAGCAAACTGTAGGCTCAGTAAGATGGATCAGGTCACAACAAATAAGTTGATCATTGACCTTGTCTCATTTTCGTGTTTGTGAATTACCCAAGAATGCGTTTGCTGTTTGCAAAGGGTAGGTCAACCTGTTATAAGTAAAATCTGCACTTCATAGCTTTGCTGTTTTTAATGCTTAGGAGAAAGAAACAGGACAGAGGGAACAATAAGGCAGTATGACCACAAACAGCATAAAAAGCTCAAGTGAGGAATCATGGCAAAAGACACAGATAAGGTCAAACTCCCCCGTGCTTTTTTAATCTAAAATAGGATTTTTTGTGTGTTTTTAAACAACCTTTGTTCTTGTAATGAACCCTCTTAGAAAATACCTGAGTGCACAGCGGAGTCTGTCACTGTTCACTCTTGTATGCCAGAAAGTCAATGGAAATGGCCACTGCAAAACAGGGTGTGATGGGTGGTGGGATGCGGGCTAATAGGGCAGACAGAGGTGAAAACCCTAGCACCACACATTGCCAGGTCCTGCTGTCCATTCCCACTCCCTCATCTGTACTGAGGTGAGTGCACAAGAACTTTGAGCTGATGATATCCAGCTTTGCAGGGGCAATGTCACTTGATTTACATTTGTCCTGGGTTCAGCAGCAGCAGTCACTTTTCTCCTTCTTGGTAGCTGGTGCAGCACTATGGTTTTGATTTTGGGCCTGGGAACAGCGCTGATAACACCAGTGTTTTCAGTTACTGCTTGGTAATGTTTTGGTCTGACCAAGGACTTTCTGAGTCTCATGCTCTGCCAGGGAGGAGGGGAGCCGGGAGGAAGCAGAGACAGGACACCTGACCCAAACTGACCAAAGAAGTTATTCCATACCACAGCACATCATGCCCAGGATGTGAAAACGAAGAGCAGAGATCCGGAAGGGTGTGGTGGTGGACTGGGGGGTGCATGGCATGGTCAGGCTTTTGGTGGTGCACTGCAGAGGGGTTCGCTGCTGTGGGGTGCACTGGCTGAGTCGGGCTTGGTGAGCAGTTGTATTCTCTTTCTTTGTACTTCTCTTGTATTACTACTGGTGGTAGCAGTAGTGATTTGTTTTATACCTTAGTTACTAAACTGTTCTTAATCTGTGGAAGTTGCATTCTTTTAATTGTTCTCCCCATCCCCCCGGGACTGGGGGAAGAAAGAGAGGGGCGTGAGTGAGTGACAAAACTGTGTGGGGGGTTAGGGACTTAAACCACAACAACATTACAGCACGAACAGTTTTTCAGCACAAACAAGGATGTGGACATACCATAGCAAAGGGTGGAAAGAGGTTTGGTACTGTCACCTGGGACAACATCTCACCAAGCACAACTTTAACCACAGGGATTTTGCTCACAGATGAGCCCACATCTCTGTTCACTAGATACTCTGTGATGGGATGCGCAGTCTTGTTCCTTGTCCAAACACTACCCCCTCCCACACAGGCATACACAACACAGAAGTGTAGGCAGGACTTCTAGGTCATCTGTGGCCACCTGCTTTGGGCTGCACAGTTAGGACCAATAGTTCAGAGAGGGCACTGCAAACTGGAAATATTCCCTCGTAGAACAACAAGGTGATTTGTGATGTCAGAAACAGCTCACTAATCTTTTCCATAAAATATCCTAGATCCACATATGACAGCTTTAATCTAGCAGATGTCAGCTTTCTGCCACATGTTAAAATTTAGTTTGGCTGTGCTTAGCTAGTTGGTGTAAGGTAAATTAATTCTTGTTATTTAATAGTATGATGATGAAATATGGGTTACTCCACACTTGACTCTGTGTCCTAGATAGTAATGCATGCATTTTTTAATAGGCTCCACTTTCCTTATATTCAAAATCAGTCATGAGAGAGATAAATGAGGCTAATAATAAACAAACGTTGCAAAGGCCTTTGGGATCTCACAGAAATGAGGTTCAGATGGCTGCACAGTGATGGAGATTCCCCACAGCTCACATAGAGGAATTACTGCCAAGTGTTAGCAGTCACAGAGCTGCAGCTCCCAGAGGGCATTTCTCCACAATGGTGAACAGACTCAGCCAAGGGAAAGGTATACAACATCCAGGTTAGGAAGTCCTACAGCTTCTCACTGTTTGATATTAAGGTGTTCTTTCACAAGAAAAACTACTCTACATATGCCTGGCTTTTATATTCTCTCTCCCCATGACACTGCAATGGGCCATACTTGAAGACAGACTACTGGGATTATTAGCCAGATCAGTTACTGCTGCTAAAATTGTCAGATGGAAGAAAGGAGGCAGAATAGCAGCCTTCTCATATTTAAGGTAATTAGTGATGGAGAAGATTCATGGCCATTGCATTTATTGGCTGATTAATTTATTTGGCAAATAGCACTGTGATGGGAACAAATGTAAAATGGGTAGAAGGATTTCAGTGACAGATCAGGCTGGAAAACGTCTTTCAAATAGCGATTAGAAAGTACTGCATGGAGATGCAATGCTTTATCTTGCAAACATCTTGTTCACCACTTACTCCTATAGTAGCTGATGGCATCCTGTATGTTGTATAAAGCTGAGTCTGATCAGACAACCATGGATTCCAGGAGAGTCCATAGGATAGGGTTTTAAGGCTTTAGTGCTTAAGAAAGGCTAAACTTCCCTCTCAGAAGTCATCAGGCAGCTCAGAGGGCAGAACTATAGACCCCCAATCATTATTGATGTAGAGAAAAGAAGGATCTAAAATTATTAGGAACCAATTGTGATTCTATGATTATCAAGATCCCTTTAAAAATACAAATGCAGAGAAATCTCCTTCCCCAGTCTGCATTGCTGCAATGCAGTATCCATCTGTCTCAGGACCAGAGAAAGGCTAAGGGAAGGACGGGACACTGGCTCTAGCCCTTTGGGCTGTGGCCTGGCATGGTGTGATAGATGGAAACAGAGGGCAAATGTCTCCTCCCACAGCATTTCAATTGTCCCTTCTCACCAGCCCCTAGGGCTAAGACGGAGGGAGCATCACAGAAAGCTCTCACGGTAGCTGGTGCATACATGGGAGGGAGAAATGACATTTTAGAGCCAGGCATTTGGCAGGCTAGGATTTAAAAACATGAAGGGGTTATTGCAGCAAGTTCACAGGTGCATGTCATATACAATGTGGAAAAGATGTCACAAGATTATCGATGAGGCTAGGTCATTAGCCAAGGGTGACACGTATTTTGGTGGGTGATTGCCAGCTGAAATGACCATCTGTGTCAAATCAGATGAAACTGGCCATCAGTACACTTGTCTGCTAAAAATAAAAAAATCAAGGAAGAAAGACTTTATTTGCTGACCTGTCAGTTCAGTTCTACAACCCTGAAAACCTGTGCTCACCACCAAATAGATGACAAGTACACACTTAGCTTGCAGTACTCAGGCCATATCTACAAGGTTAGAAGAGATACTACTGTGCTAAAAATTCAGAATAAATCTAAAATGCTTTTGTTGGCAGCACGTTTGAGTTGACAGGATCAAAATCTCCCTGGTTTTAATATCTGATTCATGTCTATGGATGAACCTAGTTAAAAATTGGGTTTGCAAGGAAGAGAAATTTTTATTCTATATTTTCTCATGAAAAATAGAACATCAATGCAAAGTATCTCACCCATTTTTTTTTTTTTAAAGAAGATAATTATTATTTTAGGAAAAAGAAAGAATTGTTTGGGGAAGGTTTCTAAATTTCTTTGATGAAAAGAGAGTACATACTTTCATTATTTTCTTAATGGAGAAAAATATCTCTTGCCTGCTCTTTTTTTTGACTGAAATGATTTCATCCATGTCTACCTGAAAATGCCTTTTTCTGTGAGGAATGAAACTGGAGGGTGAGGTGCACTAGCCTAATCCCTGTACCCTGTGCCCCTTAGTCCCTCAAGCTTTATGTAGTTGTTTATTGCTTTGGTTAAGCAGAGGTGCTACAGAAAGGGAAGAGTGCACAGTTAATTTTTCCACCTGTAAGACAGGACGTTTCTTGGTCTGAGGAGCCGTGCATGGTGCTCTCTCTTTTGTGCAATGCAGTGAGGAGTTGCCATCCTATTTCAGCCTGATGAATTAAAGTAGCTTGATGACTTTTTATACATCAGCCAAACTTCCTTCAGTGACATTTAAACTAATGTAATTTATTTCGCAGTTGCTGTGGACTAATGAATAGGACCAGCTCCCGTTGTTCGCCTTATGCCTGGTCATAGGCGTTAAGTTGCTGTCATCACATGCTGTGCCTGAGCCCTCGTCTTGGTTTTGGCTGGAATAGAGTTAGTTTTCTTCCTAGTAGCTGGTGCAGTGCTGTGTTCTGGCTTTAGTCTGAGAATAATGTTGATAACACACTGATGTTTTTTTGTTGCTAAGTAGCGCTTACTCTAAAGCAAGGACTTCTCAGTTTCCCATGATCTGACAGTGAGGAAGAGCATAAGAAGCCGGGAGGGAGCATACACAGGACACCCGACCTGAACAAGCCAAAGGGATATTTCATACCACAGAGCATCCTACCCAGTATCTAAACTGGGTGAAGTTTGCTGGGAGCCACTCACCACTGCTCAGGGATGAGCATTGGTCAACAGGTGGTGAGCATTTGTATTGGACATCACTTGCAGTTTTTATTGTTATTATTAGTAGTGTTATATTTCACTTTACTTCAATTGTCAAACTGTTTTTATCTCAACCCATGGGTTTTAGTTTTTCTGATTATCCTCCCTGTCTCAGTGGGAGTAGGGGGTTGGGAAGGGGTGAGCAAGCAACTTCATGGTACTTAGTTGCTGACCGGGATTAAACCACAACAGCCCTCAAGCCCTGGGAAAGCAGCTCCAGCTGCTGTGCTAAAGCCAGTGTGTCACCCATCTTGTCCAATACTACCTTGTCTAGAGTGGCCAGCTTGAACACCTCTGTGGAAAAAGAACCCGCCCAAGACCCTCAGGTACAACACAAACTGCCTCTTCTACAGATCTCATCCTATTCTACTGATGTCTATATCTTGAAATTAACATATATATATATATATATATATATAAGTTTTCCTCTTCTATTTTCAGGATTAAATATTCTCAGTCCAGGTATGCTTTTCCATCCTGGAACTATCTCCTTCATCAATATGTCCAACTAAAGGAGAATGTTACACCCCTGACAAATGCAAGCTATCTGTCTCTGGCCACCAGCTAAGCCACTGTTTGGGCACTGTTGGTTTTCCATAGGCTTTCTAGGCTTTTACTGAAGTCTCTTTAGAGCTTAGCCCAGAATTTTTAAAAAGTGAACATCAGGAATTATGAATGGAAACTCTGCCAATCTAGGTCACACTGAAACCCCAGTATTCTCCTGTCTATCTTGGGTGAGGACATTTACTGACCCCTTTGATCCTCCTGACTTTGGAGGCCTGTTATTTTGATGGCCTGTGTGGAAAATTTGTGTCCTGATAACACAGATGCCATCAGTGAGATTTCGCTGGGGTTGTACTCCCTATAGAAAATCAAATTCTGATTAATAACCAGCTCCCCACATCTGTAAGTATTTGCTTTGGTGCTAAGATATTTCACACTTGGTGCTAATCCACATGCAGTTAGGAAAGTATAGGCGGCATTCCCACAAATATCCAATGGCAGTGCTCATTTTCTGCCAACTCTGAGAATGAAAGACTCTCTTCTGCAGAGGAGTAGTGCAACAGCAGCATGCCTCTTCACCTAGCAGGACTCAGGGACTGTGAGAAGAATGAGATTCATTCTCTGAAAGTATTCAGAAATATACCAGAAGTATATATATCAGTACAGTGAAACATATTTTTACATATTTTCCATGAATATTGGCTGAAATTAGACTTTGAATTGACTATCACAAAGAATCAACAAGACACGTAGCTGATCCCACCCAGTCAGACAACACAAGTGTAGCATTCAACTAATGTAGGTCCATGAAGTGTGAAGTACAAATATACCTAAATGCCTGCAAAGCAATTAAGAGAAAAATATTCCTGGGCTAGATGGAAGAGGATTAATTTTCAATTAATTATTTGTACACTAAGCGTTTCATTAAAAATTAGTCTACACCATGCAATCACAAAGTGTTTCTTTGTAGGAAGTCAAGAAAGGAAGTGGAATAATTCTTGTTACAATTCTGGCAAGAAGACTTTGAATGATGATGAACTGAAAAACTTCACATGTTTCTGTACGATAAAAATTAGTCTCACCTTTTCCCCTGCTCTTTCATAATTTAAAACTCACTTGCTTTTAAAAGTTCAAGCCTGTCATGTAGTTAATCCTTACTGAGAGCTAGTGTAGATGACATGTTTAAAAATAATTGGTTTTAGGAATAAGAACGTTATCAGTGCTGAAATTCCCTGTCTTCCTTCAGTGTTATCCAACTCTTGCAAAAGGATTTAGTAAAACACAGCTCAAAACAGTCCAGTTATAATTTGACTAGTAAAACAACTTTATTATTATTATTATTATTGTTGTTTGCTTTTATTACCTCCCATAATACAAACTTTCTACTAGCTTAGTGGCACAGCACCACTGATGAAAATCTAATTGACCATTCTTGCAGCCACCTCAGTATTGATACAGTGAAATACCTCTCTAAGGTAAGAGAACCGTAAGACTGAAAACTCAAGCACTCAAAAGTTAGAAAAATTAAAGAAAAGTTAGAAACTGTATCTTTAAGTTAAAATACAGGCTTCAATTACATCATGACACACTATTTTCAAGAAAGTGTTGTCCAAAGACACCATTATTCAATATTTCTTTAATGAAAACAAAATATGCAGCATATGACAAAACACCAAACAGAAGAGCATTTAATTTTCTCCTAGATTTTTCTGTCACACTCTTACCATAACACTTGAGCAGAGCTAAAGTAATGATACTTTTCTTTCCAAAGCACTGCTAAGGAAGAGTAGTAGAGGCAGTAAAGCCTTGCTTGTGAATTAAATGATTTGAAACACCCAAGACAAGACATCTACAACTCTGGTATTCACATATTGTGTTCAAATTGTAGTTCCCACCCTAGAAATGCAGCCCTGGAAGGGACCTCCTAGATCATTTATCAATTGCTCAAGTTTAGCCTTAAGGCTAATTGGGTTTTTTTTGCTTCACAGCATCCATGGAAGCCTGTGTGAGGACCTCATCCCTTTGATGGTAGAAAGACCTCCACATTTCCAGTCTAGACTGACTCCCAGACATTTTAAAACCATTTGTTATCATGCTAAACTGACTTTTTTAAGAAACTCTTTTCCCTCTCTGAGGTATTTGCAGATAGAAATTCTAGCTTTTGTCAGCTTTTTCGTTGCTAGGCTAAACAAGACAGATTCAGACTTCTCTCAGAAGACAGCCAGTCAACTCACTCTGTTTCCACTGGTGCGCTTGCCTGGCTCCTTTTCCAGCTGAAATGCATTGCTTCTAGGATGGGGAAAACAGGTCTGGACCTGTGAGCCCATCATGTGGTCATCCTCCAAAGAAACATACTGTGCTCAGACTAAGTTATAAAGAAGTGAAAAACACAAGTTTAGCGTGGAAAGGGTCAGGCAACCTCAAGGTGTCAGGAACAATTTCACAGGTAACAACAGCAGTTCTAGACCAAGGATGCAGCCCAAGTCTCTGCTTATGGTGAGGCTGGATCACTGACCACAGATTTACAGAGACAACCAGTAGCTCAAGGAGACAATTCTGACCCCAGCTGAGGGGACAGAATGAATTCTTCACTTTCTCTTTATGCTCTTGATAAAGTCAATGGGTCTGTGGATACGGGAGCTGCTGCAGTTTGGGGCCTTTTTCTATTGCCTGAATAGGTTTCCTTACAGAAGATGTGCAGGACAACATATTGTACGGCACAGGACATGAAAAATATCAGCTGGAGAGCAAAAAGCATTCCTATGTTTCAGCTCCCTGGCCAGTAGTCTGTCTTTTTAGCATACTCCATGCATTGAGTCAGTTCTCCAAGTAAATGTTTTACTCTCTCTCTCTCTCTCTTTCTACATTGCTTTTGTGATGTTGTCAAAAAAGGAGTGAAGCTTTGGGGATGTTGGGAAAGCAGGGTAACACAAGGCACAGATGCATCTGCTGCCACTATCTCTGTGAGGCCCCAGCAGCTTTTACAGCTCAGACAATTATAACAAGTTTGGCTGTTGCCAAAGCTTCTCTATTCATCATTTTCAGCATTTCAAATGAGAAATGCATCCAAGCAAACATAATATCTTCCAGGATATAGGTATGCAACTATCAAAGATAAGTGACTTATAGGTAGCCAGGAAAGCAAACCTTTCTGGAGATGCTGCTATGCAGAGCAGCATATAATCTCAGTTGAAATGTCTGACACATATAAAAGTTTCCAGGAAAGAGTCCCAGGCACTGATAGAACTGCTACAGCCAAATACCTTCTCTGAACATCTATTCATAAAAGTAGGTCCCAAGCCGCATGAATTGTTGCCCTAGGAAATGAAAGATGTATTGCAGAGATTTTGATCTGGATAGGCTGTTGCTCACTCCCCAGCATCATTCAGTGCTGTTAAAAATGTCCTACTTCATCGTGGAGGTAGCAGATGAAAGAAAAGCCATGTCTATAATTTCCACATTAGGTGTTTATGAGTTTGAAACATATATAGAGGCTCCTCTGAGTGTACACGTTTGGGTGTAAGTATGTATATACAGGTTTTTGTATGTATGTGTGTATGTATAAACACATAGATACATGTAGTACACATTGTGGACGTGAGCCAAATTTGTTATAAAAACTATATGCAACAGTAATGAGGGAACTACAAGAAACTACCAGACTCCATACTAGGCTGAGCAATGCCAAATAAATGTCAATCATACCAGTGATGACAGGTTAATGAAAATAAAGGTTTTGCAGTCACTCAGCTGGATTTTCAAGTATCTACCTGACTATCTTTCTAGCTATCTATACAGAAATGCACAATAGGTCAACAACCCTAGCAACTTCAACATGACAAGCATACACCTGACAAATGCCTGATCAGGATACTTGCTGATGAAAACCATGTTTTGTAGTCAATTACTGAGGAAACAATGGAATGGATTAGAAAGTGTGCTACATACATACTGTATATAGAATCATAGAATAGTTAGGGTTGGAAAGGACCTTAAGATCATCTAGTTCCAACCGCCCAATATGTATCAAATGTAAGTATTCAACAAGGTGTGACTCATAGTGTTTGGGTTCTTTCTGCTGCACAGTTAGACTTCACTGGTAATTTTTTGACTAGCAATATGGCACAGTTGAACAGTTTTGATGCTTGCTACACCAACATCTCTGATGGGGAGCTGAGTTTCTAGCCAATAGGTCAGAAGGAGAAGCAGATTTTGGAGGGAAAGCCAGACACAGCCCTGTTTCCTACAGATGAGTGTTTATAGGCCACTGCTCTAGCCCAGAAACTGGGTTATTCTGCTGATCTTTACCCCAGAGATGCAGGTTACGGAAATGGGGAATTGGGGCAGAAGGATTTCACCTCCTATTCATCGTGAGTTTATTATCTCTGTTACACACTGAGTTTCCATATAGGATAGCAAAAGGAACAGGTGATCATTATCTTCTGCAAATAATGCAAGATGCATATTGTGTCTCAAAATCCATCAGAATAGACTGTGTGCCTCAGACAACAGGTCTCCCATCATGACAGCTCGGGACAGCCCCTCCAAACATTTCCACTTCCTCAAGATATTCTTCCTCTCTACCAGACCAGCCTCAATATTTGTAGTTGGGGAAAGCCTCTGTAAGGGGCTACTGGTACCTGCAGATGGCTACATAACTTATGGCACAGAGCAAACTAACCAGAGATATATTCACAGCAGATTTTATTTTCCCATCTGTGAGATGCATATTGGGCTTCACATCCCTGTAAACGAAAACATTAAAACCATCCATTATCTCTCGAAAACTGCTGAATGACAACATGGGGAAAAGGGTGTTTCCTGTTGACAGGGCTGTGTACTAAATAAGAACTAGCCTCAGTCAGTGTTACCTGTGCTAAACAAGAGCAGAAGAGTTAATTATGTATGCGTTTGCATCCCCTTGGTGTGGTGTAGCTCCCAGGCCCCGGTGCAAGGAAGGAAACGGGATTCCCATATCCAGTTGTTCATCAATATTCTTCCACCTTCAGCCCGGTACCTGAGCCTCCCATGTCCCAAGGCCACTGTGCAGCCAAGTATCTCACACCTGAGAAACACGTGATTGTCGTGGATGTATTAAGGTAATCTGGTAAAATTTTTCTGAATAAAACCAGAGCAGATTGACTCAAACCCTCAAAACAAAAAATTCTTGTTTTGTGGAATCCATGATAACTTGGGGCATTTCATGAGAACCAGCACCTACATGTAGAAGAACACACATACACACCAGCCACTCCTTGTACACATGCATTTGTAGACACAGCTAGTGCATACATCTATACATTCATATGCTATAGCTAGATACAACATCTACATGTAGTCTCATAGTTAAATGAGCAATTTTTAGTACACAGATGTATGCATAGTATGTGTATCTCCCTCCCATGGGCATCTGTAACTGTGTGCCTCTCTTTGCACGCATGCACAGCCAGTATCTGCATGAAAAGGCTAGAATTCTGCACCAGCAGCATTCTGCTCTTCCTGAAGGAAGAGCTGATGTGTGTAATAGCTCCAGCAAGAGCAGGAGCAGGCAGCTTGTCCCAGCAGTACACTGCAGTTTCCTAGGTAACTGAACTTGAAATAAGGTGATGTCTGGAACTGGGTTTTATCAAATCAATTTGTTGTAGGTACATACATGGTGAAGAAAAAACCCCAGGTAGGACCCTACTCACTGTAAGAGCTAACAATATACCACTTATTTATTTTGGTAATTGAAGAGTTTGTTGTCTTTTAATGATCAGCAATGACATTTCTCATTGAAGCCATCTGTGTGGGCAGGGACGTGTAGAAAATACGTCTGTTCATGTTATGCATTATTTACACAAGGCCACAGCTATGTGCTTTGCAGACAAATGAAGAAAACAAAGACCCCTGCCCTGAGGAGGCTGCAGGATGAGCACAGGTCCCACCTTGACTGTTTCTGATACCTTGCTTCACCCACATGAACAGCCCTACTACAGCAGCCAGACTGATGCTTAGTTTCTCTGCCATAGACTTCCCAAATGATGGTGGGAAACTTGGTTTGCTCAAGGTCTACAAAAATATATGTGTGCTTACCTAGAGTGTCTGGATGAACCTGAGATCAGTGGGAGGGAGAAAAATATCTGCAGGGAAATGAAAAATAGCTTCACTAGGTATACCTCTGCCTGAGAAACCTCAATGAGATGAGGGCATATCCCTAGGTTCCAGAGCATATTTGCCTCTACTGTTGAATTACATCCATCATCTTTTGGTTTGTGCCAGGTAGCATTTAATGAAGCAATTCCTAGGCACTGTCTGAGAGTGGCATGGGCCAGGTGACAGGAAGTGATACAGGATGTGACACTTCTGTAGGTCCTGCACTGCCCTCCAGCAGAGCTTCTATTCAAGTAACCTTGTTGCTCTCACACCAGTCCTCAAACCACTCTGAATTCAGCATCATCCTGTAGAAAAAAACCAAACCAAACCTCACTAGGAGGAGCTGCTTTTAGCCATTTTTTTGTTTGTTTGTTTTAACTACAACTGCTCTTGGTCACAGCAGGATCATGGGAGCAATCAACATGGCTATTTTTATTGCAACCTAAGAGGGACTGAGTTGAACAAGAATGGTGGAATATCTCACTACCTGATTTTTCACTGAAGGAAACAAAGGTGAGGCTTCTACAAATCTTTTGGCCAGAATAGGGACAAAATAACCCAACTAAACATGACTTACATGCAAGAATTCAGCCAGACTCACCTATTCATCAGGAATCTGACACTAAACTATTCCTGTTCTGTGAAGGAGGGACTGTCACCATGGCCTTTAGCAAACCTGGCCAAAACCAAGACCAGAGATCCTGCCATCCAGGTTCAAGTACCCCTCTTCATAATCCTTGTGAGGAAGGGGAGCCTTCTACATCATGTGTGTAGATGCAGAGGATGCTGGACACAGCCCACCATTTCCTCAGCTGATGGACTTCCATAGCAACTGCATCAGACTAAACAGCAGTAGTCTTGGACCACATCTGCTGAACAAACCCTTGTGTCACCAAGCTGGAAACCACCTCCTGCTTATGCCCAGCATGTACATGGGGTAAATGGGACTTCATTTCCTGCCTAGGCACTGAGTAGAGTTTTCCCTTTTCCCTTCTCCTTTTTCTCTTTTCCATTTGCCCTTTCCCTTTTTTCTCTTTCCCTTTCCTTTTTCCTTTTCCATTTCCTTTTCCTTTTCTTTTTCCCTTTGCTTTTCCTTTTCCCTTTTATTTTCTCTTTCCCTTTCTCTTTCCATTTCCTTCTTTTTCCTTTTCCCTTCTTTCCCTTTCCTTTTCCCTTCTTTCCCTTTCCTTTTCCTTTTTCGCCTGTTTTTATTTTCTCAAAAAGTAACTTTCACAATGAGAACTTAAGGATCCCTGCAGCTATGGACCCTGGTAATACATCTTTGTGCACATGAATATCCCAGCATCTTTGTTGAGATACTTTATGCTGATACTTTATCCTTCAGGCAATTACCTACCAACATGGTTAGCAAATAAAGAGCACAGTGACCTGTTCCAAGAAGGACAGCCTGACTCCATCCCAATCACATCCTGAGACCAGTTAACTCTCAGAGCCCAGAGAGCCTTGTAGAAGATATTAGTCTGAGGTGACTGTGACCATGTAAGGAGAGGACCTATTTTATGAGGATGCTCCACAGAGCGTTGGTTATAACAGCAGAAGATGATGACACATCAGTGCATATCTTTCCATCATGTTTTGTTTAGTCTGATGTTTCTAATACCCATGACAATCCTGTGACTGGGACAAAGGCCCCTGAGGAGGCTGCTACAGCAGCATCAGGAATGTTTTGTGCTGTTACCACCACTGCATTGAAAGGGACATGTGTAGGCTTTCAGTAATCTCAACATTCCACTTGGTCTGAACATGCTCTGCATTTAGGCTCTGCCTTTTCTTAGTGTGCCTGGCAGTGGTTTTGGGTGCAGAGCAGTGCTGTACTTCAGGCTTTTGCAGCTGTAAGACAGAAGAACCTTCAGACCATCCCAGAGCATGGCCTACCTGCATCCCATGTACTGTGCGGCCCATAACTGCCTGAAAAAGCAGTTCCTACATGCTGGCAGGCAAATAGCTGGCATGCTCTGGGGATATGTTGCTCTGGGAGCTTGCTCATCATGCCCACAGATTCAGTGTCTCTACAACCCTTGAGTTCAGTATTAAGGACAGATAGATACCCTCAGGGCTTCCCTCAGGTTGCAGCATTCTCCAAAACTACTCAACACCCCAGGGTGTCAGAAGTCTCTAAAAGACAGGACACTATCTGAGTTTATTCTGTGGCAAAGCAGGCTGCAATCTGCAGTGCCCATTAACAGAGATGCTATGTGATTTCCAAGGATGAATCCATGTTCCAACAGCTTCTTCCAAACTAAATTAGCTTTCTGACACATGATTGCAAAACCACAGCAATTAGCAGATGGCTCAGGATCAAGTCTGGGACCTGATGTGACCACAGTCAAATGTGGAGGACAGCTTCAGCTTCCAGTTTGGTACTGTATCATCTTGATGCAAGTGGGGTTTTGGTTTTGCTTTTAACTGATGTCTAAACCAAAATACGACTGATCTATTTTTATTTAGCAAGATATGCAGAAGTGTTATCAGCAAAAACATTGCCTGCAGTGTAGAGATGTTACATTTCATTTCAGGCAAATGCTGCTAGGGCTGCCTGGGATGTGACAAAACATCTGACTGATTGTTCTCCAAGTGCTGCTCTGTAGCCCTTGGAAAATCAACACATTAAGTTTTCACTATAGGCAAGCAATTAGGCATAGAACCATTCAAATGAAATGAAAATCAAATCTGGAGAGAAAACTGCGGAACATTTGCTTCTCATTTTACCTCAGGAAGTTTCATTACCGCTGTGCTCAGCAACAGCATGACTGGCCTTGGGACAGTGCATCTGGAGTTGAGGTCTACAGGGCAAGGCTGAAATCCCAGAGAGGGGTCAGAGATGAGCCTGAAAAAATGTTTACAGGTTGCTGAACATTTGTTAGGGTGGGATATTCCGTGCATTCACCCAGCCCACCTTGGGTACACATCCTGCGGTACATAGTAGGGGCCTCGTCCCTTTCCCATCTCCCTTGGGTAGACACGTAAAGAGGCCTTCTGCCCAGTTTTTCACCTGGGCTTTTCCAATGCAGAAGCAGAACACAGAGTGGTGGCAGTGGCAGGCTGTGTGCACCTCCATGTGAATTCAGGTCACAGCCCAGGCTCTTGCTCAGAACCAAGAGTTAGAGAGCACTCACAGGTCTCCTGTTCACCCATGGCTTTAAGGCTCAAAGGCGTGAGTTAGCTTAATAAATGAAAAATCTATGCAGTGCCTTTAGTGATGTTCAGAGCCCCAAGACCAGGGAAAAGGGTTAGGATAACAGTGTGCCCCTCTAGCCAGCATGCCAACATGAAATAAGTCAGACTGTCAAGACCCATGCCAAGACAAATAAGAGCAAGAAACGTATATTTAATAGAGAAGGAACAACTTACCAAGGGCAGTGGTGGATTCTCCCACTACATTCTCCCTCTAAGGTCAAGCTGGGCAGGCAGTTTCTCTTGAAATAATGTGCTCTAGTTTCATCATAGCTCTTGCTTTGAAGTAGGAATTATTTCAGTGCTGTCCTGAGGTCTATGCTACTGGAGAAGTCTGACTGAATTGCTATAATGGTCTCTTCTGGCCTTAAAAGTGCGTGGAACTTTGTTTCTTTTCAAGTCATTTTATGCCTCTCATATGAGATATCTGAGTACTTCACAAGTTATGAATCACTTCTGATTCAGACTCTCTTAACAGATTCTGCCACCCTTTCTCTCACACGCAGAACCAAAGCCCTGAACATGCAAGTATCAGCTTGCACAAAGCCTCTGGACTGGGGCTTGGGAGAAGACTTTAGCCTGTACCATCTGCTCCTGCACCACCACCCCACTGGTGTACTTCCACATCAGTACATGTAACTGTATGTTTCGCCTTTTAAAAAGAAATCGTATAACAAACTGAAGAACATATTTGCCTATGTTTTTGAATTCGGCAATGTCTCTTCTTGCCTCTTTTCACAACCTGTTCTCCTGATCAGAGGCTGCCCAGATGCACATTTACCTCAGAGAGGGCTCAGTGAGGGAAGTCAGTCCTGTACTTTCTTTGCTTATCTTACTCTTGAAATTTAAAGGAATAAGAAGGTGAGCCCTGGAGAGTTGTGTGAAACACACATGTCAAGGAAAGCTATTACAATGTAAAAGGAGATTACTGGCTATGTGGAGACACCTTCCAGTACGCTGGTGCAGAAACCATGCCATAAATTCAAAGAAGAGACCCCTGTGCTGCAAGTATGGGAAGGAGGAAAATGACAGTCATGAACGTATATATGGAAGCCAGCTGGACTGTGGAGTAAAGATGTGTTTGCTTTCACCACATTCAGCTATGCCTCTGTGCTTTGGGTTTGCTTATAATTGCTGAGGTGAGTAGCTCGAGAGAGGACGCCTTCAACACCTGAGCGGGTGGAAGCTCAGCGTCCAGGAGCTTCAACTCAGAGCAGCGAGAGCCACCGACGGAACCTCAGGCCCTCGGCAGGGCTTGCCCGGAGCCGGCTGCTCAGCGGACGCGAGCAGCTGACTCAGAGGGGGCGGAGCCAGGAGGAGCGGCACCAGCCCTGACTGGGTAAAAACCTGCCCAGGGAGCGCTAGCGACGAGGGAGCGTCAAGGCGGTTTGCGGCGGCTGGCGAGCGGGATGGTGAGGGCTCGTTTTATGACCAGGGCTCGGTCTGGGGGCTCTGCTCTGGCTGCCCCGGCGGTGGCCAGTGTAGGCACTCAGACAGAGTCGATGGGAAGGGAGGCTGCAGTGCAGAGCTCGGGGTGCAGATAGCACCTGCGCTGGTCTCATGAGGCGAGGGTGCACAATGGGCAGGGCTGCACTCGGTGCTCCCTGGTGGAGGTCCTCCTGCAGCAGGTGGCTGAGCTGCGGGACGCTGTTACTGGGCTGGAAGGTGTCAGGGAAGCTGAGAGGAAGCAGCACTGCTTGCTCCAGGACCAGACTGTGCAGGGGCCTCAAGCGTCCACTGTTGCTCATGGAGGAAAGGAGGCCGCTAACCCAGGAAGCTGGGAAACACTAACAGAAAAAAAAAAAAAAAAAAAAAAAAAAACCAAACAAACAAACAAAAAAAAAAAAACAACAACAACAAAAAAAAAAAAAAACAAACCCCAACCAAAAAGAAGGAGGAAGAGGACAATTAAAAGCAAGGGGCTTCCTCCTAAATCTGTTGTCCCCACCCAGAACCGCTTTGCTGTCCTGCAGGGGGCTGATGAGGAACTGCGCTCCCACCAGGAACAGCCGGCTGATGTACTGGTAAAGAAGATCACTACTGGTGCTGCCAGGAAAAAGCAGCAGATTATAGTGGTAGGGGACTGTACTTTGAAAGGCACAGAGGCACCCATCTGTCGGCCTGACCCAGGCTCAAGGGAGGTGTGTTGCCTGCCAGGGGCTCGGATCAGGGATGTTGCAGAGAAGCTGCCTGCTCTAGTAAGTCCACTGACTATTACCCACTTCTAGTGATCCATATGGGTGCTACTGATATAGATAGCAGTAGCCTGGAGAACATAAAGAAGGACTACAGAGCTCTGGGAGAGATGATTAGGGGCTTTGGAGCTCGGATTGTCTCTTCCTCAGTTCCCTAGGATACAGGGCAGGACCTTAAAAAGGCTAGGAGGATTGGCCAGGTTAATCAATGGTTAGAAGGGTGGTGCCATAGACAGGGGTTTGGGTATCTTGAGCACGGGACTCAATTTAGTAGGCCAGGTCTACTGGGGGCTGATGGAGCTGGTCTGACAACAAAGGGGAAGAGTGGTTTTGGTAGGAGGTTTTCCAGACTGGTCAAGGATGCTTTAAACTAGATGTGTTGGGGGATGGGGACATCATTCCATCCCAACACACCAGTCAATTGCCAGCACCTATAGTAAACATTCAGAGCAATATTCCAGCTGCTCCAGCCAATGAGCTGTCTTCAATTGGAGCTCGGCTCAGATGCCTCTATACAAATACCCATAGCATGGGGAACAAACAAGAGGAATTAGAGATGTGTGCACGTCTATGGGGTATGATATGATAGGCATCTCAGAAACATGGTGGGATGGCTCCTATGACTGGTGTGTTGGAATGGAAGGTTACAGGCTCTTTAGGAAAGACAGCCCCAGTAGGGGGGAGGAGGAGTTGCTATTTATGTTAGGGATAGGCTGGAGAGTATGGAACTCTGTCTGGGGACCGCTGAGCAGTTGACAGAGAGTTTGCGGGTCAGGGTTAAAGGGAGAACAGCAATGGAAGACATTATTGTGGGGATTTCTTACAGGCTGCCTGACCAAGAGGACTCTGTGAATGAAGAACTCTATAGACAGATGGGAACAGTCTCAAGCAAATAAGACCCTTGTTCTCATGGGGGACTTCAGCCACCCTGATATCTGTTGGAGGGATGGTACATCCCGGCACAAGCAATCCAGGAAGTTCCTCAATTGTGTGGAAGACAACATCCTTCTGCAGATAATAGAGGAGTCGACAAGGAGAGGTGCCATGCTTGACCTCATCCTCACCAACAGGGAAGGGATGGTTGGAAATGTGACGCTCCAGGGCAGCCTTGATTGCAGCGATCATGAGATGGTTGAACTTGAGATCCTCAGGACAGTGAGAAGAGCGTGCAGCAAGTTCACTGCCCTGGACTTCAAGAGAGGAGACTTTGGCCTCTTCAGGAACCTGCTCAGTAAGGTTCCATGGGATATAGCCCTAGAGGGCAGGGGGCCAAACACTCTTGGTTGATATTCAAGGATCACCTGCCAGAAGCTCAGGAGTGATGCATCCCAACTAGAAGGAAGTGCTGCAGGAGGGCCAGGAGACCTCCTTGGATGCATAAGGAGCTGCTGAGGAAACTTCAAAGGAAAAAAGAGGCTTATAAAAGGTGGAAGCAAGGACAGGCAGCCTGGGAAGAATACAGGGATGTTGTCCAGGAAGCTAGGGACCAGGTTAGGAAAGGTAAGGCCCACTTAGAATTAAACTTGGCTAGGGATGCTAAGGATAACAGGAAGGGATTCTGTGGGTACATTGCAAATAAAAGACAGACTAGGGACAGCATGGGCCCCCTCCGGAAGCTATTGGGAGAACTGGCTACCCTAGATTTGGAGAAGGCTGAGGTTCTTAATGACTTCTTTGCCTCAGTCTTCACTGGCAAATGCTCTGACCATACCACCCAAGTCTTGGAAGGCAGATGCAGGGACAGTGAGAATGAAGACCCTAGGCCCACTGTAGGAGAGGGTCTGATCCGAGACCATCTTAGGAACCTGAACGTATACAAGTCCATGGTACCTGATGAAATCCATCTGTGGGTCCTGAAGGAGCTGGCAAATGAAGTTGCTAAGCCACTGTCCATCATATTTGAAAAATCATGGCAGTCAGGTGAAGTTCCCGATGACTGGAAAAAGGGAGCTATAACCCTCATTTTCAAGAAGGGGAAAATGGATGAGTCAAGGAACTGCAGGCCAGTCAGTCTCACCTCTGTGCCTGGCAAACTCTTGGTGCGGATTCTCCTGGAAGGCATGCTGAGGCACATGAAAAACAACAAGGTGGCTGGTGACAGCCAGCATGGCTTCACTAAGGGGAAATCCTGCCTGACCAATTTGCTGGCCTTCTATGATGGGGCTATGGAACTGATGGACAGGGGTAGAGCAGTTGATGTCATGTACCTGGACTTGTTCAAAGCATTTGACATTGTCCCACACAACTTCCTTATCTCTAAGTTGGAGAGACACCAATTTGATGGTGGATCTCTCGGTGAATAAAGAACTGGCTGAATGGCCGCACGCAAAGAGTTGTGGTCAACGGCTCAGTGTCCAGCTGGAGACCAGTAACAAGTGGTGTCCCTCAGGGATCGGTGTTGGGACCGGTCTTATTCAACATCTTTGTGGGTGACATAGACAGTGGGATTGAGTGTGCCCTCAGCAAGTTTGCTGATGACACCAAGCTGTGTGGTTCAGTTGGTACGTTGGAGGTAAGAAATGCCATCCGGAGGGAGCTTGACACGCTTGTGAGGTGGGCTGATGCCAACCTGATGAAGTTTAACCATGCCAAGTACAAGGTCCTACACCTGGGTTGGAGCAATCCCAGGCACAGCTCCAGGTTGGGCAGAGAAGAGATTCAGAGCAGCCCTGTGGAGAAGGACTTGGGGGTGTTGGTCAATGAGAAAATGAACATGAGCTGGCAGTGTGAGCTTGCAGCCCAGAAAGCCAACTGTATCCTTGGCTGCATCCAAAGGAACGTGACCAGCAGGTCAAGGGAGGTGATGCTGCCCCTCTACTCTGCTCTCCTGAGACCTCACTTGGAGTCTTGTGTGCAGTTCTGGTGTCCTCAACAGAAAAAGGACATGGAACTGTTGGAACAAGTCCAGAGGTGGGCCACGAGGATGATCAGGGGACCGGAGCACCTCCTGTATGAAGATAGGCTGAGAAAGTTGGGGCTGTTGAGCCTGGAGAAGAGAAGGCTGCGTGGAGACATCATAGCAGCCTTCCAGGTATCTGAAGGGGGCCTATAGGGTTTCTGGGAAGGGACTCTTCATGAGGGACTGTAGTGAGAGGACAAGGGGTAACAGGTTCAAACTTAAACAGGGGAAGTTTAGATTGGATATAATGAGGAAGTTCGTTACTGTGAGGGTGGTGAGGCACTGGAATGTTTTGCCCAGGGAAGTCGTGAATGCTCCATCCCTGTCAGTGTTCAAGACCAGGTTGGACAGAGCGTTGGGTGACATGGTTTAGTGTGTGGTGTCCCTGCTGATGGCAGGGGGGTTGGAACTAGATGATTTTAAGGTCCTTTTCAACCCTAACTATTCTATATCCTCCTTATCAGCTGCAGTGGTTCTCCTATTTATTTTATTATATAGATATAAATTTTATTATATATATATAAATTATAATATTTATTCCTTCTATTTATAGTCAGCAGCAGTATATACCTTGTCTGCAGGGCAATCTGCACCCTCCAGCTTCTCCTGCTGCTGACAGTTCCTTCTCCATCTGGGCCAGAGTCACAGGCACCCCTTCTGGACAAGGGAAAAGAAAGGGGTTTTGCTCCCAATCCCCAGTCTCTTGGCCTTTCTACAGGTGGCTAAACCAGAACGTTTATTCCCATTTTCCTCTTTTTTTAAACTCATGTGATCATACCTAATCTAGATGATAAACAGCCATGGCTGATACGCTGAAATGCACTAAAGCTAATCAAGATGCTTGAAGCATATGGGAATATTTTGTGTCTGAATAAAAACAAATTAAAAGGGGTCTCAGCCTAAGCCCCAGACACCTGAGTGATATCAGGGTGGAGTGAGGTAGTGCCCACTTCAGGGAGTACATCTGAGCAGAACTAGATCTGTCTTTCCACATTTTTGCCCCTCACCTATTTCCTGAGCTGTCACAGGGAACATTCAGCCTACCAAGTCCCACTTCTGCTCATTCTGAGGGATAAATACACGGAGTAGATGTTTCTGAAAATCTGAGGATCAAAGGAAAAATGGTCTGGAGATTACCTTAATGGGTCATCTATTCCAGCTACCATCTCATCACAAAACATGTCCCAGTGCTTCGCTGTCCTCAACACTGGAAAGTTTTTGCTTTCTCTTGCTACAATTTATGGCTGCAACTTCTTGTCCTACCCACTGCAGAGCTGACAAATAGATCATATGATGAAGAACTGATAAAGTATAGGGCAGAGAAGTGGAAGGAGAGATGAACTGAAAACTAGCTGAACTGCCAGGCTCAAAGGATTGCAGTCAGCAGCCTGAAGTACAATTGGAGGCCATTTGCTAGTGGTGAGCCCCAGGGCCAAATGCAAGGGCCTAAACTGTTTAAGATTGTCATTAATTGCGTTGTTGCTGGAACAGAGTGTCTCAGCAAGTCTGAAGATATCACAAAACTGAAAGAAGCAGCTGATACACCAGAATGTCATGCTGCCGTACAGAGGGAGCTCAACAGACTGGAGAAATGGGCTGACAGAAATCTTTGACAAAAGGTAGAGCAGAATCCTGCTCTTGGGAAGTAATAGTCCCATGCCTCAGTATAGGCTGGGGGCTGATTGGATAGAAAGTAGCTTGGCAGAAAAGGATCTGGGAGAGCCTTGGGTGGCATGGTTTAGTGTGTGGTGTCCCCGCCGATGGCAGGGGGGTTGAAACTTGGTGATCTTAAGGTCCTTTCCAACCCTAACTATTGTATAATTCTATGATTCTATGTCATTGTTTGGAAGCCATTTAGCAATATGTTAGCAAAATTAGGAAGGGTGAAACCTTAAGTCTGATATATATACTCTAATATTGCATGCATCTGTTGCATGGCTTGTTTCAGCTGTGTTTTTTCTCTATGTGTTTATTCTGAATGTAAATATCTGTGTGCAGTATCTTCAAGTACTTGTATAATACAAGAACGTAAGATCTAAACACAGTGTGGAATCAAGAAAAAACGTGCAGTTATTTTGAATGAAGCACAATAACAAAATCAGAATTTAAACCCTGTCTGGGAGGAAGAAGTAGATTCTAGAGCTTTTTTTCCTCCTCCCTGATCTTGCAGACCTATTTTTAAGCAAGAAGACATCTGCTTATCTTTCATTAGAAGGGCTCTTGCTTCTTCATCTGCTTGTTTGGAGACAGTGACAGCGCTTCAAGGAGGCAGTGGGTTGGCAGCTCTCACTGCTGGTAGATGCTCTTGAGGTTTGTTGTGCAAAGCAGACCATCAGTCATGTCAGCCTTATTCTTTGATGTGTAAACCAACTTATGGACATTTACTTCTAGTTCAAGCTTCAGTGGAAATTTATGGACATTTACGGACATTTACTTTCTGGTTCAAGCTTCCGCTGCACTCCCCAAAGCAGAAAATCAGAGGGACCAACTCTGGTGTTTTGGAATGATTCAGAGCCCCATGTTACAAGGATCATCACTCTGCTCTGCCTGCTGCAGAGGGCAGGACCAGCTCCTTGGCTTCTCCTTAGGCGAGGTGATCTTGGTAGAGGTGTCGGTGATGCCCAAATTCTTCAGCTTCCCTGAGAGCACTTGTGATGCTGCAGCTATTTTTTTTTCCTACTGAAATCTGAGGGATAGTGATATATGTCTATCCTCCTCACTTCCATTCCTTTTTTACAAATTGGAGGCTAGGTACTCTTGAATTAGTATATCTATTTCTAGAATAGCAACAATGGATTTCAATGTCTGCTGTATTTAATGAGAAATTATAAATTAATAGTCCTTCTTCACAGAAGATCTATGCTAAATCCAAGTGGGATCCTTAAGAACTGCATAGTCAAAATAACTGACTGGCTGTGCAGCTGTAATAAACACAGTTTAATCTAGGAATATCAGGATGGTCTAAAATTTGAAAAGAGCACTAAAATCACATGGCAAAGGATTTAATGTGCCCTCAGCAGACCTGGCTATGCCAAATTTAATTAAGGAGTTTTACTTGTGTCAATAAATTATCATCCAAGGTAAAATAAAAGTAATTCAATTTGTTAAAATTCAATTTTATTTAGGTGCACAATTAGTAGGTTTATCCTATTGCAAAATAATTCAGCCAAGAAATCAATTTTCACACCAACAGGGTACAACAGAGTCTATAAACAGTCTCCCAACACTAACTGGATACAGCTATGGACAGAATGTTTCGTATAAGTGGCACATTTCTCTTTCCCATATGCACACAGACAAATAGATATCTCTGTAACGATTTCCTAAAAATCATTAACTGAATGCTACTGTAATACTAACAAAACTAATAATAATAATATTTTCTTACAGAAATTGCTGAAGGCAGATTCAAGAATAAGACAAAGCAAAAAATCCCGAAATACAGCATTCATAATACTGTCTGTATCTCAATTTTTTTAAAGGCTATGCCTTAGTCTTATGCTTATTTTGTACCATTTTCCAGTAAAATATGCATGAAATCAGATCAAGAAAGTGGTATAAAGAGCAAGTCTAAAGGGCTCTTGCAAATAAGCTTTCCACCATTGAATTGCTGCAGCAAGGATGAAAAACTGCCAACTATACCAGGATGCCTGCTAACCTGTTGGTAGGAAAAGCCTGGTTGTGGAGGATGGGCAAGATGTGCTTGTGCATATTTTATTGAGGAGGCCTTGATAAACCCACCAAAAAGTGACTGTCAGCCCAGAGAGATAATTGCTATCACTGGGAAATTGTCACATCACCAAAACTGAGACACCCAGTAGGTAATTAAGGCAGTAGCTGTCTAATATGTCTGCATTGGCAAATAGGGTCACTCCTCATTTTGCCCAGCTACACTGATTACACATCCTGTATTCATGTTAGCTCCCTTTGGGAATGAACATCCAAGAGGAAACTCAGGCACCTGGAAAGGACAGCATCTCCCAGGGTCTGCAAAGAGAGCGCACTCAGAAAACAAGAAATTCAGCTGCCTCCAAAGGAGACACTCCTTCAACTCTACCTCAACAGACTTTGCTTTGTAAACCTTTCTGCTTAGGGACAGGGAATGGCATACCCTTCCTGTTACAAAAAGCCCTTCTCTGAAGGCTGGAAGAAAAGCCATGTCATGAGCATATGCATTTTGAACAGAAAAAATGCCACATGCAAGTATGTGAGTGTACATGTGTGTAAGAGTAAGTGGTTTTGATGTTTCAGCTGTTCTGCAGGGAGGCTATGGTCAGTCAGAGCTTGCTAAGTTTGAGTGGTCAGGAATCAGCCCCTCCACACCTATTTTCCCCAGGATCTCTGCTTGATGCCATCCACAAAGACAATATGCTTAGCAACAGCTCTAAGAGGACAGTTCACTATGCAGTGCATCAGAATCCACAGCTTTAAGAAGAATAATATCTGTAGATGTGTTACCTTTTGCTGTGGTTATTAGCAACTGGGGTAAAGGGAGGCCTGGTGTTGGGCTTTGGGTTTGTGATAAAGGTATATTCTAATGGTCAACTTCCTTCTGAATTCTACAGAACCCCACAGAATTAGGCAGAAAGATAGGGATCAATTCCTTCTTTTTGCTTTAATGGTGCTCCTCTTACCACAGTTAAGGATACAGTTGGAATTGGAATTAGGATGAGGAGCAGTGACACTTTCTAGAGGCCACTTATTCTAGAGGGCATGAAACACTAGGAAAAGGACTGGTGGTGCTGTGACCAAGGCCATATGATCTCTTTTCCCACAGGGTATGATCTCTTGGCTATTGGTAGGCACAGGGGATGGGTTTCAGAAGCTTGGCTTCTGTAGTTCTCTTTAATGAGGCATACAGCATTGCAGGCTTTCAACAGTGTAAGGACAGCTGGTGTTAACAGAGGTAAAATTATGTGCTCCTTTAGGGACGAAGGTCACCTCCTGCCTGTGAATAACATTAAAGTTTGTGATGGGATTATAGTTGTGGCTTGGAGAATATAAAATATCAGAAGTGTAACTACTTCTTGCAATATGCAAGGCCTACAGATGTGGTGAGAGGATTTGTGTTGAGAAGGGAAAATTTTCTTCAAGCTCTTTTACAATACAGATTGCTTCCCTGACTTATAACAGTGATCAGGGTTTGAAGCGTTGGGAAACATTCATAAGCTGAGCATATTGCTGAATGCTACAGCATTTATTCTTCTACAAAGATGACAAAGGTTGGCAAGGGTCCTTTCTCCTTCACATGCTGTTTTACTGCAGGGATTGGTCCCCAGACATCAGAGTTGGGGGGTTAGGGTCTGCAAATGTCAGCACTATATTATCACACTCTACACTGCCCAGAGGCAGAAAGCAGCTGGTTTCTTCAATGATTCATACACCTTCAGAGTAGGAAAAAAACTGAAGCATCAATAAACAAGCCTCTTCCCACATGTGGCCAGATGAGCTGAGGCAAAGAAACACTCTGATACTGGCATGACTGGGCAGGGGCAGGAGCCATTAGGCTTTGCTCTCTGCTTCTGCAGGGACCGATCACTGGGGGTAGCAATCATGGGAGACAATTTATATTTTTTAAGAGCCCTTTGTGTGTCGTGTGGTCTACAGTCACAGTAAAAGTAGAGACCAATGCTCTCTTTTACTGTGGGGATTGCTGCCCAGGGTACAATTAAGGAAAAGATTTGATCTTGGATTATCTGTTGTCATTTCCCCAGCTTGTTTCCGCTGCCTTCTGCAGTGCCTGTGTGGTAGTTCATTCCTTCTGGACTAAATCAATCATCTTCCTCCCAAAGGAAATCTGAACACAAGTAATGGGGGAACAGTGCAGACAGACACTGTGGGCACAGATGTCATTGCATTCAGCTCTTCCCTCCCAGGACAAGCCCTAGTGGTGTCCTAGCGAGCCTTGCAACCTTCTGCCTTGTCTCAGGGGAGAGATCACATACCCGTCATGCAGGCACCAACCGACGAGTCTGTGACACAGTCATCCCTGGGACTTACAACACTTTGAATTAAAAACCCACACACATACAGAAGTGATCTCTACAACTCAGAGGCACAGGGATTGCACAGTGGATAAGGGAAGAGTTTTGTCGAGGAATGTCCTTGCCACTCTATGCCAGAGGTGCAGCACTGCAGACACAAGCCATATTGCACCAAGCAGTGACACTTCTCTCCACCACACCTCAGAGAGACAGCAGTGAAAAAGAAGTTCCAGAGGAGTTCCTTCATGCACTGACCACTGAGCTTACATTTGATGCTCAGTCAGGTGTAGTACTGCAGGTGTCTTTCTACAACACTTCCTTCCTTCGCACAGTTCCTGATATTATTCTCTAGTCAACAGCTTGGTTTTGCTGCAGGGTGATGCAAAACCAGTAGGACAGCTTATGTAATGGCAAGATAACTTGATCCAATAGGAAAGAGGGAAATAATATTACTACCCTATCTTTTCCCCCAAAAAGGGATTAAAATTTTGACCTTATATTTATAATCAGTTTTCAAGTTAAAAGAACTCAAAACATTTCTGTGCCCTGAAAAGATCTTCATTTTTACTGTAATTTCTGCTTCAAGACTTATGGGTGCTTATTATGCATGAAATAAGTATCAACTCTAAACACCACTACATAGAGTCATAGAATCATAGCACAGTGAGGGTTGCAAACACTGCATGACCCAGAACTACTAAGTATCAGGCATTTGCATAATCTTCCTCAGATGACCAGTATCTTCAGTTCATGTACATTCACGCATGAGCAAGATCATAAAGTTGCCTTGGAGTGAAATTCCAGCCATGCACCACAACCTCCAAGTAAACTGTAGCTGCTTCAGGATTTCATGTCATACCACAGACACAAAGCCATGACACAATAAGCAATTCTGAGCTCAACAGACACAATGAACACAAAGGAATCTAGAATCTGTTAAGACCAAGAAATGAGGTTACTTACCCAAGCTCATGATGGAAGCTTGTCACACAGCCTGAACACCAGTGATGCACTTCTAACATTTAGATTTTATACTTCCAGCCTCCAACCTATCTTTCATATCACTCCTAGACAGCTATCTTTGTCCAGTGTAGCAAAGAATGGATGAGTTAAAGATTTTTATGGCTGTAAACCAGTTCAGTCGTCTTTGATGTTGGTCACACTCATGAAGAGAAGTTGTCTTTGAACACTAAGGTAGCTTTGTGCATGCAAATATTGTTGATTATGAGCATTGACTGAAAAATAAGAATAAAACCCTACTAGTTCGTTCCTGCTTAATCCAGCTATCTTGCCACCCTACAATGTAAATCAACATTCATGAGAAGATAAAATATTTACTAAGCATTAGATTTGACCAACCTTTGTGTAATAGATAGCTCCTGTCTTTTAGACCTTACATAGCTTTCTTGAATACTGCTGGGCAGCGGACATCATTGCAACAATCCAGCAACTGGTGCAGCTGAAGCAGGAACCTTTTGTCTCTGTATCTCTATAGGCAAATGTTGCTTGGATATGCAGTAGAAGTTATGTGTCTCTCACATTCAGTTACATTCAAAATCATTTAAAAAGGACACTATGAGCAGAGCTAGTCTGGAGGAAGCTTTCTGGTCACAAATGCAAGGAGTGCAGGTATATTTTTATTTCTCTTTTAAACACTGATTACCAGGAAGTGGAAGTGTTTTAAATACCTTGGTTCCAGTGTCCTGAGGTTTTTAATGCAAGTGAAAATTATGAAGGTCATGCATTAATATTTCATTGACCACCAGTCAAAACAAGGTTGGCTGGCAAACGTTTTATGCCTTCCCACCTGCGCAGAATTGCCATTGCCCTCCATTAAGGACCTGATTCCCATTAGCTTATTCCGATTGATGGGGGGAAGGGGAACATGTTGTGTGTGCAGTGCTGGAATAGAGAATGAAATTTTTGCGACCTTTCACTTGAAAAAGAAATCCTTGGGGGTCTGTGAATGGCAGGCTGTACTAGTGATCTCTCAGAGCTGTTCAGACCTAATGGCATGATGACACCAAAGCTAACCTTTCCTCACCAACCTTCTCTATGTCAAGGATTGACATTGCTGATTTCACAAAGCAATGATTGCTTCTCCCTTGGTTCACTCTGTTGAGGAAAAGGCTGGTTGGAAATAGCTGTTTACTATTTTGATAGAAGGCATCAGGACTCTGGATATTTCTTCTTTCTTTAAAGGCTTACATTAGGATGTTGCCTATATGGAGTTCACTTTGGAAAATATTCTAGTTAGGGTGGACTGCCTGCCAAGAAAGACTGATGGTTTGCTTAAGTAAAGGAAATTAAGCTAAAATAAGATCTGAATCTGAAGCTCTGGCCACAGCCTGAGCTGAGATGTATTTGTGTTTCTAAAGGACTCCTAAAGAAACTTAATTTTATCCTAAAACCAAAAGAAAACATTTTCTATTGTGCTTATTTTATCCTGATTCTGGCTGAGATCAGAACAAACAACATCCACAAAATGACAGTCAGAAATTTTTGTCTTAAAGGAAAGCTGGGAAAAAAAAAATACTAGCTCTTTTCAAGATTATGAGGCTGTTTGGCTAATTTTTGCAGACATGAGAACTACAACTATCACACTAAAATCAGACTGCCTGATGTGAATCCATTGCTACCTCAGACACATATTGATGTCTTCAAGCTATAAGGGTAGATATTTCTCCAACTAGCAATGTTTTCAAGAAGAGTCAAACTCCTATGTGAAAATCACGTATCTTCCTGGATTTTAGTTGCAGGAGTTTGCTCAAGGTTTGCTCCAGTCAGCCCTTTCACAGCACAGTCTGAGTACTCTGTCCTTGCAATCTTTGTTCTATGTTCTTGCAACCTTTCAGTATGTCTATATCCCTTTTCTGGAGTTCATTGATTTGCTGTGATTTCATTCCCTCTGTCCAGCTTGACCATATGCACTGCCAAACAGCTTTACTTCCTGTGAACATCCCTGGGTAGACATCAACACGGAAAATTCTGCTTTCTGCAACGTTACCTTTTAGGGTTCATCCATGCCATAAAGGGATGGGTGATGGTAACGGACAGATAGGAAGCTACCTTTACATGTGTTCAGAGAAGGCTGTGCAACAGAGAAGAGACATGCTGCAAAGAGCTGAATTTTTTCATGAGGATGCTCGCAAAATTACTATGTACTGTGTTATGAATCTTCAAGATTGGATAGTCTCTATCATGTCCGCAGCACTTGAAGTAAGGAATGTAGTCAGAGGCTATTTTGCCTTAACATTGTCCCATAGATTCTCATACAAAATATATATAAGCAGTAACACTTGTGCAACAGTGCATAAGAATACTAGCACAAGGTTTTGAACATGAAATGGAAAACATCTCTCACTTGGAACTCAAAAGAATACCTAGATCAGAAAAATAACTCAGAAAAATGCATTTATTTGCCCCAGAGAGCATTAACATTAGAACTGATTATATTATTATTTAAAAAATAGATTTGTAATTGGGTAGAAAGGAGAAAAATGGGACAGCTTCTCAAACATTTTTAATGCTTGAAAATGAGGGAGGAATTCATCCATCCAACTGTTAGGGAAACAGAAATGGTTTAAAAAAAAAAAATCTATAAAAGCTTCATTTCTGTTGTTTTTCTAACCTCATTTCCAGTAGTCTTCCTATTACCTGCTCTGTTCAGAGAAATATTCTGCTGCTCTTTAAGATGTTTTTCCCTGTTAGTTTGCACCATATATTTTTATTAAATCAATGACCATGTAATTTACATCATATTGCTTAATTAAGGGGAAATTGTTTCGCTGAGGAGCCTGTTGGAGGATGAATGGAATCAATCAACTTTAATATAAGACTAGCCTCTTCATAAAGCCATTCATTTCCAAGTTTAGTCCTCGGGAAACAATAAATAGAATGCTATTATACTGCCTAGAAAATATGACACTATGGTACATCTTAAATGTTTATGACAAGTCCACTGCACTAAGCTGGAGCAATCTTTTTTATAATTCAGGTAATAAAAAAAAATAAATAAAAGGACTTATTTTAACAAGGGCTGGGATGCTAATAGGTGGCAATTCATTGTCCACAGATGATTAAGGGCAAAATGAGGCAGAAGAATAAGTTTCCAGGCCATCATTTCTGCTGGGAGCATCAGGATTTCAAATGCTAGTAGGAGTTAGAAGAGTGTATTGATGAAATAAAGATATTTTTACTCATTTCCCTCCACTAAGATGTCAACTCTGAGACACTTACTGCAGTACAGCAGTCATGCTGGAAAACTGGTAATTATACTTCTACCAGTCCTCAGCATTTTATGAGTATCAAATATAATTTGTTTCAGTGGTATCATGCAATGCTAGGCACTTGTAGATAAATGCATAGAGTGCTTCAGTCCTAATGTGCTTGTTATCTGCACTCTGGGGTATCCCAATGATAATTGCTTCCAGAAGAGATATCGTGCCTAATATTGCTAATTTACAGAGGGATGGAATAGCAGCTCTAAACCTGTTTTGGACAAGGAGCTCCTAAAATATTTGCATATTCGTCCCTTGCTTTCTCCAAAATTCTTATCTCCTCCTCTCTCTCCTTGTCTGCCGTGTACCCTATAGCAAAAAACTTGACAAGACCATTCCTTCTTACATTTAGAAACATGGCAGAAAAAAGGATGTTCCTCTGTTGTCTGCTTCCCACCTCCGCTCTGAAAGCTTAAGAGAGAAAACAGTTTAGGTGACAGTTTAGACGACTAGTTTGGCTCCACACTCCTGTTTATGACTGTTTTTTGGTGCTGTTGGAAATGAAACTTGTGGTAACTAGCACAATACTATGATCCTCTACTGTTCTCAAGGCAAAGAAGAGTGAACCCACACGTGGTTAAAGGTAGCCATGGTACAAACCATGCAGGAGGACCTTCAGGTCCAGCAGTAGCAAAGGTACTGGTGTTGAACTCAGGGCTGAGACACTGCCTTGGAGCAACCTTTCTTATCATACTTCACAGTTTTGTCTTAGTGGTTTCACTTACCCTGTAAAACCTTTCAGATAAGTTGCTTTTCTTCTTTTTTTTTTCTTCCTCTTCTTTTCCACCCTTTCTCGCATTCAAGTAATTTATTTCCTGGGGTAGTGAGAGTGTTTGCTTAATGTCATAGAAAACAAGACTTTTTTTTTGGCCTAATGACAAATAGCAATTGGTCTTCATTTTGAAGGCAATAAAAAGAAAGGAAAAGCGAATGAAGCCTCAGTAGCCACTAATACCTCATAACCAATTTTTTACTTCGATAAATCAGCTTCAACAGGCACTTGACTAAAACAGTCTGCAACCTGATTTTGTAGCTCCTGCCTGATACCTTAAGTGGGCACTGACAGCAGAGCAAAGTACAGGCTGCACTGAAAACAAACACTCCTGAATTACACTCAGCTGTGTAGAGATATGAACAGCGCATCAAAGTAATGTGCAGTTTGGGTTTACCCAGTTTCTTCCATGATGTTTACTCTTTGAGGTTTTATTGCTGAAAAGGAGACATTTCTGATTTTGTATTATTTGTATTCTAGTACACTATTTCTTGATTTTGCAAAGGCAAAATGGGAGTACTCAAGAATTTTCATTGCCTTAACTGAACATCTCAATTTCAGTATCTTGATCAACTTTGGACACATTTTAAAATGTCCATTAATCATAAAGGAAAGGTTACATTTATTACAGTCCCTATGTACAGTATATAAAATCCACACTAATCATGTTTACCTGCATTCCCTAAGTTGGAAAAGAAATAAGTAAATTAGCTTTATGGAGCATTTTCCTCTCTCCTTGCCTGGAACTCCACACATCAGCATGATGGGTGAAAAGAAACTCTGGGACAGACTATAGTGTCAACCTGTATACTGTTTTTTTTTCTAAGGAAATCTGGAAGTACTACCCCACATAATTTGTGCTCTGGCAAGGAAGAGAAGAGCAATGACAGCACATCTAATACCTGGCAGAGGGTTGCCTTTTAAAAGCCTGAAGTTTCTGCAGCAACTAGCTGGGAGATGCTGTAGTTAACAATAATTTGATATGATTAGGTCATGACCCCAAATGAGAGAAATGGTGTTTCTTGCCAACAGAGAGTTTAGGCACAGCCAATAAGAAGACCAGATTGTGGGTTTTAGAAAACAAAGAGAATAAAATAACTTCTCCAAGGGGTAAGGTTCACCAGTGGATCTCAGTTGCCATGGATGGCAGCAGGGTAAGTGGGTTGGACTGGGAGTAGACAAATTCACATGAAAACGGGTCTATGAGCAGTTCCAGGCAAAACGAGCAGGGAAGAAGACCATAATCTGCTAGTCAATGGCCCTGGGCACTCCTGGATGAGATGTTGCACTTGCAATATTTCACAATGGCAATTGCTTGCTTCTCTGTTGTGAGAGAGACACATACACAGAATATGTAGCCAGTTAGATGCTGCAAACATTACGTCAGCTCTGAGTTTCTGGGTTGCCAGATTGGGGGAATTGGTTTGAGCTGACCTGTGCCTGTAGATGACACTCTCAAGCCAGTACTTTGGCTGGGAAGGGTAGCCACGTCCCCAGCTGACCTGTCAGGTACTGTCTGACAAGACATACAAGGTGGTGAAATGTTCTATTTTAAACCCTGTAATCACCCTGCAGCGAAGCTAGGTTCCACGTATTTGATGAGAGTGTTCTGCCTGGTGATGAATGAATTCAGAGGGAAAGCAAAGGCTTTCCCCTCTGGGGAACTATCTGAGTGAGCTGTTGGAGCATACCATGATATACTGAACCAAGAGTCAGTCTGCTCCAGTCTAACACTGCACTGAATCAGGGGCAGCTGCTCCTCCAGGCTCCCACAGCAAGTACGTATATTTTTAATGCCTCCTTATCTTTCCAACAGGTACTTAGGCAGGGAAGAGGAGGAGAAAGGAAGAGGAGAAAGGGAGTAAAAAAACCCCAATGCTGGAGGACTCCAGAGTCACTTGTGCGAAAGCAGAAAAATGTCAACGAGGATGTCAGACCACTTGCAGGCAGTGAAGCAGCATGGGAAGCATCTATCCAGTGCCTTCAGTCAACATGGGTAGTGTTAAGGGGGTTTTAGTTTGTTTATGGGTGAGAGAGGAGGAGATAAAGACAAGAAGGGCTCTTGCCTCACTCAGGGAAAGGGGCAGTCGCAACTGGATTACTTGGGACTTTCCCAGCTTTCACCTCCAGGTGTGGAAATGCCTTTACTATGACAGTGATTTTCTAAAGGGTTTGAGTAATCATCCTCACTTCCTTTAAACGGCACAGGATAGGCAAGGCATAAATTTGGACACCTGTCCTATGTCTGAACAGCTGTATTAAGAAAATTTTGAGTCAGATTTTGGGTCAGCTACAATCATTTCCTGCTGTTGTTAAGTGCTGGAAAGCTGTATGTTAGTGGGCCAGTAATTGCTTAGATATGTCCCTGTGAAACTGTTGCTCAAAATGAAGTAGGCTTTGCAAAGCCTGGATTTGCTGCTAAAGACACAACCTTGCTCTCATCTAGGTAATCTGATTAGGTTCTGAATTAACAAAGGTTGAGGCACATAATACCATAATCATACAGTAACTCAATTAGAAAGGGATCTCTGGCTCTCATCTGCCCACCCGGCTCACAGTAGAGCTAGCTTTAAAATTAGGTCAGGGTACTCAGGGCCTCAGCAAGCTAAGTTTTTAATATCTCTGAGAATGGAGATCCTGCAGTGTCTCTCGGCACCTTTTCCAGTGTTTGACCAACACTGTGAAGTTTTTTCCCTTAAGATCTATCTGGAATCTTCCAAATCCCAGCTTGTGTCTTGTGGCCTCTTGTCCTGTCACTGTGTGCCTCTGGGAAGTGCCTGGCTCCATCTGCTCTACACCCTTCCATCAGAAAAGCTCCCATTCTGTGTTTCCTTCTTCAGGCTAAATACATTCCATCCTCTCAGAGTCACAGCTGGAATAGGGCTGGGAAGGGTCAGCCAAAGCAAAGGTGGGACTTTTAACTAACAGTATCATGGGATGCATTAGGAAGAGTGTTACCAAAAGGTCTAGGAGGTGATCCTTCCCTTTGCTCAGCACTCATAGAACCACACCTGGAGTACTGTGTCCAGCCTTGGCCTCCCTAGTATGAGAGAGACATGGAGCTACTTGAAAGAGTCCAACAAAGGACCACAAAGAGGACTGGAGCATCTCTTACCTAAGGAGTGACTGGGAGAGCTGGGACTGTTCAGCCCGGAGAAGAGCAGGCTCAGGGAGATCTCATGAACGTGTACAAACACCTGAAGGGAGGGTGCAAAGAGGATGGAGCCAGGCCTTTTTCAGGTCCTGTCAGTGATGCCCAGTGACAGGAGCAGAGGCAATGGGCACAAACTGAAACACGGAAGGTTCCCTCTGACTGTGAGCAAACTTTCTTACTGGGAGGGTGGCAGAGCACTGGCACAGGTTGCCCAGGGAGTGGAGTTCTCCACCCTTGGAGATATTCAAAAGCCATTTGGACATGCTCCTGGGCAACCAGCTGTAGATGGCCCTGCTTGAGCAGGGGGGGTGGGCCAGATAAATTGAAAACATCTCTTCCCAACTCAACCATCATGCGATTTTATGAACTCTCCTCTGAGAAAACTGAGGCTCTAGGTGGAACAGAGTTTGCAGCCTGCTAGGGAGCAGCAAGAGCACAGCTGCTTCCTCAGGGACAGGAGAAAAAAGAAGTGAAAGCCCAGATCTATGGTTATATCAGGGCTGGCAGGAGGAGACTAGGACAATGAAAGCTGGAAAAAGCACCCTCTGCTGTGGAATGCTGAGTCCATGGGAGGGCTGGGATATTGGGGTTAGAGCTCAAACTAGGATGAGGGCCAACATAAAGGAAAAGTGAAAGCCTCCGGCCCCGATGGACATATGTCAGTGGAGTTGAAATAATGCTCAAGAAACTTAAGGGTTGGCAGCAGAATCCATCTCTGAGGAATGCTGAGTATCTGGATGGTGGGGACCCTGTCTCATGGGTAAGGCTGAGAAGTCAATGGTTAGGGTTGAGTGAGAGAAGAAAAAAGCACAGAGCTATATTTGGTGTGAGGCTGGGCAGAGGCTGCCGTAGGAAACTGAAGGTGGCAAAAATAGTCATCCCAAGGGAGCTTTTAGTTATTGGGAAGGTGGAGTCCCTACTTCGAGGCCCAGAATAGGGCTGTGGCCCATTATTGTTGGTATTGAGAGAAGGGAAAGATTTAATTTGGGTGGGGCTGGAAAATTATGCCCAAGTAAAACAGGGGGCTGGTGCCAGATACCTATTCTCATTGAATTTACATTGCAATTTACCACTGACGCTTTTGCTGTATGCATGAGGCCCTAGTCAATACCATTTTGACTGAGATTTCTTACTGAAAATCTAGAATACTCCTTCTTCTACTCTCCTAGGCAAAACTCACCTTCTCAACCACCTGCTGCTGCAGGGAGGATTGCGTCCTGGTGATGCTGGGACCTTTCCATCTTCCTGATCTCTGCGTTAGACTCCCAGCTGCTGTGTTTGACATACAGAATAAAAAGAAAACAACATAAAGGAATCAAAACACTTCAAAACATCCCCTTAGGGCAGTGGTAAAGCATTTATGCAATAATGTCTTAAGTCAAGAACAAAACATTAAATAAATATTAGGGTGGGAACTGGAAGCTCAAACCATGTTTTTCTCCTAGCACGTACAGTGGCTGCTGCTGTCACCAGCCGTGTGCCTGGGGGAACACAGGTCCCTGACAGAGACTGTATTTGCACTGTGATAACACCACTGGAAAATGCATCTTCTCAGGGGCATGGGGTGTGTTTTCAATCACTCCAGCTCATTAGTGGTTATATCATGGTTCAATTAATGCAAGGGAGTTGGCAGAAAAACAGCAGCGATAAAAGGACAGTTGTCCTTTCTACAGCAGTTAGGGACTTGGTCATGTTAAGAATGACAGCAAACTGGAGACCCTAATTCACCTAAAAGTTTCTGAATAATCGTAACCACTCTCCTATTTGCATTTATTTTGACTTGTGTTTTTTTCAGGTTAAAATCCTACTTACAACAGCCAAGTGCTGATTTAGAGAAGGGTAAGTAAAAAGTTGCCTTGAAATCCCACAGCAGGTTTTTATGGATCCAGACAAGGAGGTTATGTTTTGAGAAACCTGAGGAAAAGCCAAGTTGTTGCTAATGTCAATTAATCTTTTCAAGGCCACCTTTTACATCATTTTAATTAACTTCTAAGGAGTGTTGATGTTCATCTTCCAAACGGAAATATGTTCATTAGCACACTTACTAAATACCTCTGCAACACTGACATTGAAGATTGTTAACTAGGAAGGACCTTGAGCCCAAATTCTAAGTGGGGCTGTCAGGGGGAGCTCTGCTGGTGGGTGGGTGCCTTGCCTGCCTTCTCCTAACCTTTCTCAATTGCCTGTGCCTGGGCTAACGCATGTCAATGCATTTCCAAGGGGAAACATTTCTCAACTGGAGTTATAAGCCCTGCAGAGGAGGACTTGTGTTTGTTTGTTTTATACAGTGGGCTCAATACTGCACTGGAAAGAGTAAGATTTAAAATTAAGCCTTGTTACTAGAGCAGCACAAGCATTAAAATTAATTGCATGAGTGTACTTGGTCTGTAACCACACTGAGCAATCACTGAACAGGGTGGAAGAACCAGGTTAGTAGGAAGAAGTAGGTTTCACTGCAGCATCTCCCAGGGCTGGTGGTTTCAAATCCTCTTCAATGACCTCTGTGACAGCATGCCATGAAAATGCAGCCTCTCACACTGAAGCCACAGAGGGGGAGGTGAAAGTGAGATTCATTTTGGGAGGCAACTTAAAGATGGGTAAGTTGCTGGTGACCATATCAGCTCCATGAGAACAAGCTGTATCCTCGCACATATTTAAATTCATGCATTCTGCCCCTCTACTCCATGTTGGTGAGACCCATGCTGAGCGTTTTATCCAGCTCTGGAGTCGTCAACACAGGAAAGGGAGGGACCTACTGGAGTGGTTCCAGAGGAGGACCACAAAAATGATCAGTGGGATAGAACATCTCTCCTATGAGAAAAGGCTGAGAGTTGGGGTTGTTTGGCCCTGAGAATAGAAGGCTCTGGGGAGACTTTATTGCAGCCTTTCAGTACTTAAAGGGGGCTAATAAGAAAGATAGGGACAGACTTTTTTAGCAGGGCCTGTAGCAATAGGACAAGGAGTAATGGTTTTAAACTAGACAAGGGTAGATTTAGACTAGATACAAGTAAGAAATTCCTTTACAATGAGGGTGGTGAAGCACTGGAGCAAGTTACCCAGAAAGGTGGTGGGTGCCCCATCCCTGTAAACATTCAAGGCCAGGTTAGATTGGGCTCTGAGCAATCTGATCTAGTTGAAGATGCCCCTGCTCATTGCAGGGGGGTTGGACTAGATGACCATTAAAGGTCCTTTCCAACCCAAAATATTCCATGACTCCATGAATTTTAGAGAAGTGGTGCACACTTTTTACCACAGAGGTCATGGAAGAGATCGGGCACAAGAAGCGTTCAAGGAACTTCTTCCCACACTCACTGGAGGGTGATTCAGTGAGCACCAGGGCACACACCCTTCAGTGTGAAGGGTGCTTGCCAGCATCCTCCACCACTAATTGCTGTCTGCTATTCCTCAACATCTCCTGAAATTTCATGCATCTGGTCTTCGAAGAAGAAGGGACAGATGGCCAGATGGCCTGTAGCAGTAGGAATGCCAGGGCTGGGGAGACCTCTTGGCCTCACAGATGTGAAGGAACAATGCGACTTGAGGTTTCCTTTGATGGTCTGGGGGTTGAATGCACTGAGCCTGGAACAGGTGGCTCCAGCAGGGCTATGCCGATTAAGCTGCACTGGTGAAGGGTGATAAGGAGTGAAGGGACCAAGTGGATTTCCCCAGACTTGCGCTAGTGATACCACATAGCCTGTGTCACCCCTCTGGCTGGTATGATTTTTCTGGTGCCAAGCACCAAGACAGGAATACAGGTAAGGTAGGTAATCAGAAATGATGAAGTCATGCCATGTAGAGGATCCCATCAAATGTAGCTTCAGGAGAATATAAGACAACTTTATTTTCCATTGCACTACTAGAGAATATTAACCTCTAAATTTGCCATGTACATCTGAGGTGACAAGATAGAAAGTTTCTTGAGAGATAGAACTTCCTTAGAGCCCCAAAGATGGAACCAAAATGACTGACATTTTCTCATCTTCTCTGTCATGCATTTGACAAAAGCAGCATAATGCATTCACCTTTACCTGGTATCAGGAGAGAAGGAATAGCCTGTATAATAAGAAGATAAAGAAAAATTGAAGGACAGACAAAGGACTTTGGTGAATCCTGAAAATCAGACCGTGTTCACTATCAGTGCATCAATTTGCTCTTGAGACACATATCCTTGAAGGGGGCACATTATGAACGCTGTTGCAAATGAGGAAATTCAGAGCTCTAGCTCACCCTGATTTAAAAATACCTTGCAAGAGTTGGTGAGGTTGTCTTTTCATTTTGATTTGCAAGAAGAGACCGATGAAGTTATGACTCAAGAGTTGCAAGGCTTACCTCAATTAAATAATATTGAATGGTTGTGTGACCTGATATTCTTAGCTGATGTTTTCAGCTCTCTCAGCAATGACAGCTCCAAAGTCCCAGAAAGTTCATATCCCCTCTGCTTGACTGTGTGAATTCATCTGAAGGAGCATTGAAATGATTGCAAAAGTCTCATTCAGGCATAAACAAAAAAAAAGATGCTAACACCTCTCTCTGTGCCTTTGTGGATGGATTGTGTTACCTAAAGATACTTCTTGCAAAGTAATTTTGCCATCTGGGCCTTATTTTTGTCCATTTTATGATACTGCTTGAATGAAATTGTGAGAACCCCCTGTTTCAACATGAATTAGCCGCCTGCTTGCTTTCCAAGGGAAATGCTGACACACCCTAGGACTAACTGCTTTATGATATCCTAAATTGAATTAAATGAAAATAAAATTATCCACCCAGGCTGCACACCTGTATAAACTAACCAAAAGCATGAGCTTTGGAAATTTTACCTACGGGAATGATGTAATTTTTATTTTATATCTAAAGAAATCCTAGCAGATTCAATTCCTAAACCTGTCCTGATTGAAGTCAGTGGGAGTTTTTCTGTGTCGTTTAAAGAGCCTTTAATTGCTCTTCCATTCCATAGGAATTCCCTGCAAGTATAAGGAGGTTAATTACTTTCTGAGTAGCATTTGCTTCATATTATTATTAATTATTTAGCAATTAATTATGAGGCATTGCCTCTCAGGAGTATGTGTGAGCTGTAATAGGCACCAATAAAGACAGCCTCTGCCCCAAGGATTTTCCAATCTCTTCTATTTGTATGACCAACAAGATGGGGTTTCATTTACAGAGTAGCTTGACCAAAACAAATGGAAAAAATAGCAATCTATCTGTCTAAGACTGAGTGACTAGAAGTTTGCAGGATGGGGAGCATATGCGCTTTTTACATCTAGGTGACATGTTCACATGCCAGAGACAGGGAGCAACTACAAATATTCAACCTTAGATGGCTGTTCTCTGAGAAATACACACCTGGCATTTGTTCACAAAATAAACCTCTCCAGGCGGCTGCCCTAAAGGGAGCACCTACCCAGCACATGTGGAATTGAACATGGTGACTGAAAACCAGACCTCTCCATACTGAGACAAGAAGATATTAGCAGGGAATATTGCTGTCCATCCTACATCCCTGCTACAGGTTCTGGATGTGAGCTATGACTGTTGAAAGGCTGTTAAAAATATATCTTGTTCTGAGGAGATGTAACAGAAATAGCTTCCAACTATTCTTCAGCTTCTGCCAGTCTATGCTGCAGGCACACAGGAAGCTTCCAAGCAATGGCTCTGCTCCACCACCTACTAACACCACCCCATTGCCTGCACCCTGATAAACACAGAGGATAAGTAGCATTCCTGTTATCAGGCTGCACCCTGAATTAGAGAGAAGAGACATCCCCAGGGCTGTTCTTCTGCCTCTGAAACCAGTAGTGAGGACAGGGGAGTTCGGATTTATCAGAGCAAGACAGTATGCAGCAGACTGTTAGACTTGACACCAGCTAGGGATTTCACTGTTTAAATCTTAACTTTGGATTCAATCTATGCAGCAACAGGCTGAGAATGAAGCAGCAGGCAGCTTTTTCCAATGCTTTCAAAGTCCAGGTACCCAGCTGTTACACCCACTTGCTGGTCTTCCCTATCTTTTCTACTGTGCAGCAGACAAGCAATTGAAAACAGCATCACAGCTTAAAAGCGTCTGTGTAAAAACAAATCCGCTCTTCTGCACAATTAAGAATTCACTAAATCAAAGTCAGACCATCATGAGTCTGGTGTCCTTTTAGAGGGTCTAGCAATCTTACTCCCAGATTCAGTGCCTCTGCAAAGCAGAGACTTTTCCTTGGCATCAAGATGTGTGCAAAGGAGTGAGCAGTCTCCTGTGGCAATGCAAGGCTGCTCTATTTTCTGCATATGACTGCCTCTCAACCATCTTCACTAGACAGTCTGATTAGATGTCTCATATTGCAACACAGCTGTTCATAACTTGTCGTCTGCACCAAGAACACTGGCCAAGTATTCCAGCTGTATAATGGCTTTTTATTGTTGATTGAAGAGTCTCAGTACAAATTGCTTTTGCTTATATCCCTGGAAATCACACAAACATTGCACAAGGCAGAGAGCGATGCATTTAGACCCACCTCTGTGAAGTGCCACAGCAATGTTTTAATGAGGGTTGCCTTCTTCCAAACACTTCACAGCTCCCATTTGCCAGAGCTCCTTTTGCTGAGAAGATACATGAAAGATGCTGTTGATGCATCATTGCTGGGCATGCTTTTGAATTTGGAGGATCCTGCTGTCAGGTTTTGGAATGCATGACAGAAGGGAAGTTATTTTGTGATGACGATGCCTTTAATTCTAAAATCAGCAATGCTGAGTACAAGGAGATTGGTAGAAAACCAGGAAAACGTGGAAAACCAGCAACAGCAGAGTAGGGGTTGATTAGCCTTTGTCCTTCCCAGGATAAGAAGCAGGGGACGTGAAGCAAAGCTGTCAGGTTCAAAAGAAACATGAGGGAATAGTTTTCACTGAGTGCTTAATGAGGCTGTGGAACTTCTTGACATGGATGCTGTGGATGCTAATTTTTACATGGCTCAAATAGGACTGGATGGCTACTTGGAAAGAAAATCTGTTGAGGATTGTTAACTACAGGGACAAGACTTCCAACCTAGGAAACGTCTGACCTGCTATTTGCTGGAGCCTGGGATTGCATTCCCTATTCATCCACTATTTCCACATTACCGTCTCTTGGCCACTGGCAGGAATGGGATACCAGATGATATGTCCCTTCCTTTTAGTCCCGCAAGACATTAGTTTTTGTTCTTAATGTGAATAAGTCCAGAGAACATTGAAAAAAACCTCCAAACACATCTTAGTTCATCTGCATCTCTGGTGCTTACAATGATGATAGGATCCAACGTGCATTTCTTCTTACAAACTATAGCCACCAAGAAGTAGAGTACAGTTGCTGGGGCTGGCTCTGATGCCATTTGCTGAACTCCTGGCAGGATCACACTGCCTGCAATGTGATTATGTCCATCACCAGGAACTGATTTCCTCAGTTCTAGGAAGAGTTTGCTTTGCAATTCTGTTCTGTGAAAGTGATACCTATGGAAATACAGGAGCTTGCCCAGAAACATCTGCAATGCAACTGGCCTGAACTTTTCCCAGAAATTCCGTTGGAATTGAGGCACTTCCTAGGACCATGCCAGACAGATGCTAGGGCACAGTCGTCAAAGATATTTTGATAATGATGTTTTATGTAGCTCACAAGGATTCTGCAAAATGTGTTGCTGCACATTTTTTCTGTTGGCAAGCCAAGATGAGATGGATGAAACCAAAATCTGTTCCACTTCACTCTTCTTCAGTAGCTTTGCCACTGCTGAAAGCTGAAGGTTTATTTCTCTAGTCAGGATGAGACAAGACTATATACTGTTATCAAGCTCACTAATAATCAAGACTTTGTGTATGCTCCCACCTGCTCTGTTTGACAAAACCAAAAAGTACACTTTCACTGCTAATTTTTAGACTTACTTCATAAGGAAACTAGGTCCACTGCTAAGCTCTGATAATACCCCTGTGTTTCTGTCACAACCAGTACCTTCCACAATCACTTTTGAAACCATTGTCCAGTTGACAGGGTGAGAAAAATATACAAAATGTCAAGTTCTTATATAATTAACAGATAAGTCATTGAGTAGTGAAAACAAGCATTATTAATCACCTCACTGAGGGGAAAACAGCAGTGCCAATACAGCTCTTACTAGACAGAAGAGTTCAATCTCTAGACAGGTACTTAGGAAACTACATCTTATTGCTTCTGCTGCTTATGGACATACTTTTTATGACTTAAAGATAGTACATTTCACGGTCTGCAATCCAAATGAAAAAGATACCACCATACCTGGATTAACATACCCCACTGACAGTATGATGAAATGAGAAAGTAGCAGCAGGGCTAGATCAGGGAATAAGCTGGGAGAGGGGTCCTCACTGCTCTACAGATGGCAGAAAATTATTTTCCCCTGAAAAGCATGATAATGTCTTAAGAGAAAAACTGGAGGACATCTAATAAGAAAGAAATCTGACAGAGCGGGAGTGACTGAAAAGGGTAATTTAACCAGGGCAGAATAGGACAATTGGGGTAAGATAATTAATGATAACTCTACCAATTGTATAAAAGCCTAGAGTAACCTGTGCTAAATAGAGCATTGCTGAGACAATATATCCTGGTCTGCTTTTTAACAGTTTATCTGAGGCATAAGATAAATGATACTTCGATGCTGATGCAGATCATGTCATAAGACCTCCCCTCTAACCTCTACCAGTGCTTACCTCTTCAAGTCCAACAGATTCGTTTTTGCAACCTGTGGGTCCCTGCTCGTCTGCAAGCTGGTACATGCAGTTGCTTGGCCACGGGCGCATGACAGAAGAAGTGGGGCTTTCATCACCCACAGCACTATATTTCCCACCCCTCTCTCTGTGGAATGGGTATCTGGCAACACAAAAAGAGGCCATCAGTCATGAGAAGAAAATTAATTGAGAATGATGATATTTTGCTCCTGGTTTTGCACCTTCTCAGGCAAGAGGACTCACTGTAACCACCGTGGGAGGCAGGGGTTGTGTAGGACTTGTCCTTGGTGGCACATATAGCTCCAGCAATGCTCCCTCAACTGCAGGCAAGATGTATCCCTCTTCTGTTCCTCCAGAATGCTTGGTACAAGTATAATGGCAAGGTCTTCAGCACCCACTTCTGTGGCTTTGGTGTCAGTTTCTTAGATTTTCTAAAGTCTGCGCCTTAAAATGGACTCTGGTTTATTTGCAGTTTTCAAAAAAAGGTAATTCAAGCAATGGATTTAGGTGTTGTCCCCATTCACTCCTGTGAGACTCAGAGTTTCTTCTCCAATGCCTTTCCTCAGGCCAGTAATAGTGGGACTCAACAAAACTGTCCAGCAACCACCCACCAGCTATAATATTATCTCCACTGAGAAGGTACAGTCTTCCCCTTGTTTCAACAGCCCCTTGGATTTAAAACACGAGCTTCCCTACAATGAAAGTAGGCACATGCTGGCTGCACCATGGCTAAATTTACAATGGATTAACCCTTGAACAGGGATGATCAAATTCTGATTACACTGGTGGGACACCTGAACCAGTGTCTTTCACCCTGTATGCTTCAATGCAGCAAATCTGAGCACTCTTACCCCTTCATTTATACAGTGTGAAGACTCATTTATATGGTGCAGTTCAGAGACTCCTTCACTAGTGTCCTTTGGAGCCAGGCACAGCCTCAAGCCTCAATTAATAAGACTTGCCTCTCAGACAAGCTAGTCCAGTCTTTGCTGCCCCAAGCACACAATTTTCAATTCCAGGGTTTTTTCCTTTCACCCTGGTGTCTCCAGGGTCTTTGTTGGCTGTGTAAGGGGTCCCTGGCAATTCTATGGTTGCCATGTATTTATGGTTGGATGTTTCAATGATTAAGTCATCCAGGTGTGAGTGAGGAAAATGAAGCTGAAACGTGAAAGAATTCCTGGACATGCACAACAGATGGATGACAAGAGAAAAGGGTACATTCAGGGCCATGTACCCCAGGGAATAGAACTGATAATCAGGGCTGAAATAATGGAAAAAATATTTTGTAAGTCAGCCAACTGAGTCTTTTGGAAAGGTGCTGCTGTCAGAGGAAAACAGAAGACTTCAGGCGCAGGTGAACCTATCTGCAAAGGATCCATGAGTCGTAAAGCTCGGTCAAGCTTAGAAGGGGTGTCATGAAGACATCAGGGAGTCTTCTCAAACAAAAATGCATCTCTCTGCTTTCCCTAGTTCCCTGTGTGTCTGGACACATGTTTGTTAACTTTCACTGACACATATTTTCTCCTAACCTCCTGTCACGTTTGAATTTGCAGTCCTTTCTGACTTCAGCGTTTAGTCCACATCCCCTCTCTGCTTCATGAAAAACTTCATTTCCACGGTCCCAGGAAGTACGTCTTTTGTGATGAAATCAGACCCTTGCCCAGAAGACGGTGTGCAGCTACCTCTGTGAGTTTGCATTGTTAGTCCCAAGCTTTGACTGGTTGGCAGAAAGTCATTTGTAAAAGGACAGTAACAAGCATGATGAATTCTTGTGCTCCGTGTGCCACAGTACTTAGATGGCTCATAGCTAACTACATCTCCAATATCTCACAAAGCTGCAGCAACTCAACACTCTAAGAAAAAAAAAGTAACCTCACAAAAACAACACTTTATCATAATATTCTGGACAGGCACCAAAAAAATCAATGGTTAGGGATCTACATCTATCACAGCTTGCAGAAAACCCTTTGTTAATATTGGGTCAAGGGAAGTTGCTCTAATTGTTTGGATTCCTATGTCAGCTCATATTCACCTGACACCACTCACTGGCATTAAAATAGATTTTCAGCCCCCTGCTTCATGCATCATAGGCAGCACAGAAAATAAATCAGCCCTTTTAGAGATAATGCTCCTGACAATGAAGCTGGTACCACAGAGAAGTTTCCTCATTAGCTGTCTCCCTTGCACCTACTGCATTTCAAGTCCTGTGGGGATCACTGAGACCCCAGAAGGCCAAAGCACTCTGGGAGGCTGGGGACACTCCAATAGCGCACCCGAATGTCACTGACACCCTGATATTCATTCCTTCCAGCACAGGAAGGCAGCATGTTCTACAAGGTTTTGAGATGTCAAACTGTGCTGTAATTTTGCCAACAGATACAAGTCAACCTCAGCACAGCAAAGCCACTCAGCATCAGAGAAAACCAAAGGTTAAGCAAGAGCTTATTATATAAACATTATTAGAACTAAGCCTTGCTAGCAATTAAATAACAACAACAGAAACAACAAAAATAATAATGTAGTAATCACAGTAAGTACATATAACAAGCAATGATAATAGTATAATAGAGATTGCTCAGTGGTCTTCTATCTGCAGCAAATGGTACCTGCTAAGTACAATGGCCACTGAAAAGGGAAGGCCTCCTGTACTCCAGAAGTAATCATACATCAGGCACATAAAGTATCCAACATTTAGTGGATGCTGGGAATAACTTCTGTCAGTGAAATGCAAACCATAATTCCAAATGGAAAGGGACAGATATTGGAAGAGGAGCAGATTTGTACGCAGCGTCAGCAGCTTTACCCTGCTGGGATGATGCACCTAGCCCGGTTCCTCGTGAAGGCTGTAGTTAGTTTGGCTTTGCTCTTCTCACACTAAAGGGGACCGTGTTGCAGTAGTGACAGGGTGAACACGAGAGGAGCCACTCCCTGTTATATCAGGCATCCATCTACCCAATATCCTCCGCTGACTGAAGCCAAATGCCTGGGAAGGAGCATACGAATGAGTCAAGCGTAGAGTGATACTACCTCTAATATTTTCTAAGCTTTCAAGCACTTGCAGCTCAGGGATTTCTTGGTCCTGAGGCAAAGCCTTTGTATGTAACAACTCTCAATGGATTTCTCTTGTGTGAACATGCTTCATGATCCCTTGAGCCCACAGAAACTTCCTGCACCTGCACCCTCCTGTGGCAAAGAATTCCCTCAGCCTATTTGTGGTGTGAAGAAGTACCTCCTTTTGCAGACTTTGAGCCTGCCTCATGCTAGCTTATGTGCATGGCCCACAGTATGAAGGAGGGAGTGAAGAACTGTCTGAAATGGCTGCAACCCTCCCCTCCACATATTTCATCCTCCAGCAAGCCTTCACCCTACTTCCTTTCAGTCTCAGAGGCTGAAGACACCCAATCTGTTTATTGCTCCTGTTGAGAAAGCTGGTTTGTATCTCTGATCATCCTTGTCATTTGTCTCTGCTCTGGTGTTCAGCCCTCAGTGTCTAGAGCCAGGACATGTCCTCTGGGGAGGAAAATGGAGAGAAAAATGAGTCAGGACACATTCTGGTAAAGGGCGGGTGCACAGACAGTCAGGGACCAGGTCATGTCAAAGGCAAAGAGCAGAACACAGACCATAGCAAACACAGTCTTCCTCCTCTGGGGTGGACATGGTAGAAAAATCCACATCTGAACTTGAAAGAAAATGCAGGAGGCTGATGGAGGAGAATTAAAAAGGACATTAGTACTATCACTCGTCACCACAAGTGCTCCATTGACAAGTGCCGTCATGCTCAGCTCAAACAATGCTTCAGGGAAGCCAGGGGCACACCTCTGAGGAAGCACATGAGAGCCCTGTGAGATCCCTCCGTTTAATACATTACAATGACTAGTTAATAACAGGGCACTTGTAATAAATGGCAATACCCACTTCACTGCAAAGCATCCCATGGCATGGATGGAATCCATTGTTTCCCCAGCAATCTCACCTGGCTCCCTGCTTTGTTCCTCCTGTGGAGAGAGACACCTCACACCACAGAAGGTGCTGCTGGAAGATGAGATTCACTTCAATAGTCACGTAAAGGAAATTCTTCATGAAATATCTCATTTGCCTATTAAAAAGCAGCAAGGCTCTAACCTCAGGTGGTTTCACCCTCGCAATCTGAAAGATAATTTTAACCTACAAAGCATATTTCTTTCCCTCCCAGAAAACCTAGGCACTTCTATCTTGAGGCTCTCCTTGCTTAATAAATAGCTCTTTACAGAAAATGGTTCACATCTCAGCATATACCCTGGGTAAAGACTGTTTTAGCAGTGGAATGAGGTGATAATGTGATAGCAGCATCAAAATCTGCTGCCCCCCAAATACTGTTCATTTGGCTAATCTTTCCCTAACAGATCTGCCATTAAGCAGGACTGACTTTTACTAGGGCATAGGAAAGGGAGAAAGGATTGAAATTCTAAAACTTTCTCAACTGACAGTATTCCCACAAATGAACCTGTGCAGAGCTAACAGTATATCAAGGCATTAAAGCTGCTATCATTTTTCAATCCTCCTTGTGCTGCAGCTCACTGGCCCTGAAGCTCAGCTTTTTCTGAATCACGAGATCATTTCTTGCCTGCTTTTGTGCCAAGTCTTCAGGGTATATAAATCACCATCAGACAAATCTTACCTGTCTTTGTACTGGTGCATTAGGAGTGCTCACACAGTTTGTTAACAGACAGTAGCTGCTGGGACCAATATGGTCTAGCTGGCTACAGGTGCTGCTGGTGTGGGGAGCTGCAGTCTCAGCCACCATCTCTGGTACACCCATGTGTGTGACATAATAGCCTGAAGGCCTAGGCTTTTCCAGCCGATTTGCCAGTAACCACAGGTGTCTCATCTGATGATACTTCTCTAGCCCCAGGACACTGAATACACCACCCTCACTCCCTGTTTCCTGTGCATCTGAGTGTCAAGAGCACCAAGTAGGTGAGGTGCTCTCTTGGCAGGCCCATAGCTAGAGGGAAAACCTGCAGCAGCAGTAGAAAGCTGTGAGCAGCTTTAGGGGTAACACCATCAACCACAGGGATCTGCTTTTTCTTCTCTTTTTTTGCTGCTCAGTGTTGATTATGCATCTGTCACCAGGAATTTTCTTAGGCAGGAAGACTCTCCTTCAGCTTCTTTTTGTCTTGTAGCAGTAAGTGCTTTAGCTAATTATAAGTGAGAAGAGCTGAGCCAAGCCCCTGTTCAGCTGAACCTGCAGTTAGAGAGTTGCCTGGACTTAATCCTGAAGTTGCTGTAGCTAAACTTTGAAGGATGGCACCACAGGGCTTTGTAAGTGTCCCTGAGTTATGTGATGCTCCTTACCCATTAATCAGAGGATCATAAAGGACACTACTCCTAAGTACCCAGATGATGACTTGTAGCCTCTCTCACCTAGTAGGTTGTAGTCCAGGTATCGGGGGCTCCCATTACTCACCCAGGCAGCCTTCTGCCAGCACATGGTGAATTGGCTCAGCCCAGCTGCTGAGTCTTAAATTAAGCTCATGTTTTTTAAGAAAAGTCTGATATCCCTCATCTAAACATTTGCTTAACAATGCAGAGTCCTCCCAGCTCACTGAATGCTTCTCCCTGTATAATGTACACCTGGGCACACATGCACACATGCCTGGCAGCTGTGGGAAGCAGCAAAAGTGCAAGAGGGCCAAGATGAGCCAAGGGAAGAACAAACCAGCTTTCCTTGTTCCCTGTCGGTTACAGTGACCTGATGTATCGCAGCTTTCCAATGCTTTTTGGCAGAGGGGTTATAGCTTTCTCTTGATATCTTGTCTCTGGTTCTCACTTGTAGACCCAAATCAAACCCTGTGTGTTGGCTCCATCCTCACCCTGCTTTCAAAGGTCAGGGCTTACCTGCTTCTGGAAGAGGGGAAGAAAGTGAACTTTCAGAGGCAGAGCTGCTTTATAACTCCTCCCACAGGAATCAAGATAAAATTATTCCAGATTTGCCAAAAGCAGGGCACAGAGCAACTAGCTTACTTGGGGCTGCACATGGAGGGTGTTTTACACCTGCATTACTTGTTTGGAAGAAGAGATGATGCCAGCACCTTTGCTTCACCAGCACCTCTGCTTTCCTCCTGCACACCAGCACTGTCTGCATATTGATTGGAAAGGATTTGCAGTGAAGTAGATGAGAAATGCTGGTGTAAATTCCCTTGCAGCCTGGTGAGAATAAATCCCTCTCTCCTCCCCTCTGCTGTCACTGCCAGGAATGATATTAAAACTGTGGGACCAAGGATTTCCAGATTTCAAACACTAAAGTATTTTAATTGCACTTCAGGGTAATTCAGTATGGAGCATAAAAGGCATTGCAGGCAGAGAAAATAGCTACTGTGGAAAATGTCTGCAATTTTCAGGGATTCCTTTTATTGTTGACAGCATCCAAATATTTCTGCCCTTGACTAAGTGCTCCCTGTTCCCCTGCCTCTCTCAGCAGTCCCTGCAGCAACCAAACAGAATAGCTCTAGAAAGAATGAACACCCAAAGCACGAACATAAAATCCCTCAGTTAATGAAGGGGGCTTGTCTGCTCACTGATTTAGTATGAAGGTGGCTCCTACTGCAGACTCGGGCAGGGCTGGCCGCCTGCATGTGCTGAATTGCAACAAGGACACAGAATCTAGGGAAGGAATGCCACTAATGCAACTTACAGCCTCCCTTTCCAGCTTTCCTCCCTTATGGCTTCACTCCTCTGAGGGAAGCCCCTGCTTGATCGGTCATTATTCATTATTTATGGAGCGATGCAAACTCATCTAATGCAAGGATTATTTTTCACACACACACCCCCCCCCCCCCCAGCATCTTGGGGGCTGTCAGAAGCAGAAGCAACCAGAAACTAGCTCCCATTCTGATTTCACACCCTTCTCCTACACACTGGGCAGAAGCAGGCACAGCTTTTCACTTGCTGAGGGCTCATGCAATACTTTTCCCAGTGCCATTCAGAGGTTGCATTCTCAAGCTTTGTGATGGGGGTCCCACTTCAACAAGTTAAAATGTCCATGAACGTGTTCTGGGCTCTTTCTAATGTTTGTGTTATAAACATTCAACATTTATTTTAGACTGACCCCAAGATTTTGTGCAAATCTTTCTAGCACGGTAGCTTTCAGCTCCATCCTCCTTGAGACACCATGGATGGCTTTTGACACAGATTGACTCATGGGTTAATTCTTGTGTCAATGAGGTTATTTATACTGTAGCCAGCAGTGGCTGGATAAAGCAAACCCAGAGGGCCAGGCAAAGCTTACCTCACCTGGCTGATGCATCTTCAGGACACCATTTGTCTTTTCCACCCAAAGGTGTGCTAACAACGCCTTCCATTCCAGAGAAGATAAAGTTTACATGGCTGCCAGATTACTCCTGCAACCACCCTGATGACCCTAAGTACATGATTATGAACTAAATTTTGCACACATGTGCACGCGTGCACACACATTTGCACACTCACGATTTACCCTGAGGAGGCTGCCAACAAAAAAGCTTTCAGAAGAGGAAAAGGGGACATACCAGCTCAGCCTCTTTCTGATATGGGCTAGCAGACATCACCACATACAGAGGCATAGGTAGGGCCCTCTAGGTAGCAAAGGGAATTACATGCGGCATGGTTTTCTTTACACTCAAATTAGACCTGGGATTAATGATTTTTCTGCAGCACACTGAGCCCTCCCCATCCTGTGTCCCATATGACATGGCTCTGAACGCTGGATCTAGGTTTCCCTGAAGCCCAAACATGCTCCTTACGGACAGACATCCAACAAGATGCATAGGAATGGAGAGCTCCTGGCATGGGGCAGAGCTACAGGGGATGTACACCCATCCCCACCTGTCAGGGCAAGATTAGCATGTTTGACCTGTCTCTGGCAGACCTCCATACACCGTTTGCAGAATATTATTATATTTCCCCTGCCCACAGCTACTCCTTGCCTTTTCCACACTAATCAGTTACCAGAACCTTTACTTATCTGTCAGGTTTCTGAAACTGTTAAATCAATATTACCCGCTCTTCTTTCCCATACCTACCAGGTTTGTCCTTCCCCCATTGTTTGTAAGGATGTAAGTTGTAGCCTGAGCAATTTATTGCATGCCTCTAGCCTTGGAGCCAACAAGAGGAAAGCTCACATCCATATTGGTCCTTTGGGGCAGCTCTCATCACAGTGAAAACGGAGCCCTTGCCTTCCCTGCTGGCTTCCCACAGCCATTCATCAGGCGTCAGGAGGATGGATTACGTTACTCTGTTGTTTATTGCTCACAGGGTTCACATCATTGCCACAGTGCTGTGTTTTCATTTGTGTGGTTGTACAGGCTACTAAAGGGCATGGAGAACTCCTAGGACCGAACTGGCCCATGTCATGGCAGGTGCTTTCTGCCTTAGGATAGCAATAAGGCATCCGAGCAAAGAGGAGTTGAGGGCTCTGAATTGCAAGAAGGGGAAGATAGGGTTGCAGTAATGAAAAAATAATAAATGCATTTCTCTTCCATATCCATTCAGTAACTTCATCATGAACAAAATCAGGCAAAATCTTTTCTCTCTTAGCCAATGTTCACTCCAGTGTACAATCCATCATATTCTATGCATATATAAAATATTTACATATGCATGCATGCATATGCATGCACATATATCCACACACAAGAAATCATGTCCTGTGTGGCATATCTTATTAAGTGGTGATGCAGAAATCCTGTTGTCCCCACCATGTTTGACTTGCCCTTCAACCAGACAGGTTTGTGCCCCCTCAGACAGATGCACAGGGCTAAGACGCCAAGTTATGGCTTGTTTTGTCATGTAAGATTAGGAAATGCTTAACAGAAGTTGTTGCATTCTGTCTACTTGCAAAGAGCACGCACACTGCAGGTTCCTAACAATTTTTCCTTCTTACCTTTGCAATACCTTCCCTGCTAGAAGAGCTGAGTAGCAGGGGTTTGCTGTACGTCAAGGAAGAAGATCCCAAAGCTGGATCATTTGGCTTGCGTTCTGCCCTCTTTTACTGATTGCCTGTATCACTTCAGGCAAGCCACTTAATGGATCTGTATCACACTTTGCCCACCTGGAAAGGAGCTACAGTAAGAACGTCTGTACAGCCCTTTGATAACTATTGATGAAATGTATTACTAAGCCTAAAAATAAGAAGAAAAAATATAAGAAATGTCTGACTGGCCTGGATCAATGGTCCACGCAGAGGATTCCTCTGCCTATTACAATGGCAGTAGGAAATGCTATCTAGTGAGAGCTGGTCAGCTATTGTCCCCATCCATCTCCTGTACCTGCAGTCATTGGACCAGTGGGGCTGAAGGGCACATAAACTGTTTCCCTTAGTAACTATTTATAGACATATTTTCCACAACTGTGTCCTATTTGGAGGGCTGGCAGAGCTGCTTTAGTAAGACATGTTTCAGCTGACATTCTTCTTCCTCATCATGGTCTACACCTTGGTTTTCTCATGTGCACTGCACCAGGTAGCCCTGCAGGCAGGAAAAAACCTTGGCTGTGCTAACGATAACTGGAAATGTCAATGAGCACCATGGGTTTAAGAAACCAAATAAGTAGTAATTAAAAATACGTGGGCAGGGGGTGTACGTTCCCTTGTCCCATCTGTAAATGTAGTGGTGGATTTAGTATATCAACACCAACATTTTAATTAATCACTGCTTCTAAAATGCTTTGTGGGTCAAAGCCTAATGCAGACAAAAATATTATTAATAATACTTCTAGTAGCATTTCACTTTTTGTTATTACATTATCATGCATTAATATTAAATAAGATTATTAATAATGACAAAAGCCTGCCCCTTAATATGGGAAGGGGCATCTTTAGCTCTTTCCAGAACAAAAAGACCATTACCACTCATTAAAGATCTTCCCCATATTTTAGCCAATAGTCACTTTATAATTTTATCATTAAAATTAACCACATAGTCACGGGCTGAGACAGTCATAATTAACAACAATGACGGAAAAAAGAAATGGAATGCACTCCAGTAAATAGAAGCAGCCCTCTCCTCACCCACCTCTCCCACCCCCCCAAATGGTGCAAAATACATAGGGGACCCTGTTGTCATAGCAACTGACATTACAGCTTGCTTTCGATAATTAATGGAGGACTTTGCTATTACAGTATTCTTGAAAATTCACTTTCCCCTGTGCTGCACTGCAGAATGCAGTATCATTTCCCCATTCATAAATATTTCATTACCACAGTCTGCTGTGTTTCATCATCACCGATAACACTCAGCCTAATCCACCCATTGCTGAATTCATGTAGCCCTGTCGGTAGAGCAACTTTCATTTCCTCCTTCCACTTCTGCAGTCTTCATTTTTCTTGTTCAGTGTTCTTCTGCTGCAAAACTGTCATTGTAGGCTAAGTACCAAGACCTTTATTTTTCTTTCTCTGAAAAATAACTGAGTGGTAAAAGCTCTGCCCAAGTAAATAGCATACAGCCACATGCGCACGCAATGTTTCCATCACAAATATAACTCGTCTGTATCACTAAATGGAGATGTTTAGATCAGTGATGGAGAATTGCAATATGTTACTGTGGAAGGAAACTCAGGATCTGATTCAGCAAAATATCGGGGTACCTTCAGACATGTGCATTGTCCTCTGATGACAGCTGTAAGCAACAGAAGTGATATTGTCATCCAGAGGACCAGTTGGGGCATAGTAAGTTTTATAGATAACATACTAGTAGAGAATACCCAAAGCCAGTGGAGCAAACAGTGGTGGTAATACAGATGGCAAGGAGAGAAGGAATAGAGAAATAATTTAATTTTTTTCCTTAATATCAAAACTCTAGCAAATTAACCCTCATGCGCTTACATACATCATTTCTATTTCTATCCATGCTTAGAGCACTTGAGATTCCTTGTTGGGCCTCACTTGACTTCTTTTTCTTCTTCTTTTTAATAATTGTCTCTTTTATGTTTCTTTTGAAACAACCTGCTAGCTAAAGACTGAGATACCATAAGGAGTAAGAGCTTGCCTCTCTAATGCCAATTGAAAGGTGTCTCTCCTGTAACTTGGTGATAGACTTGCCTTAGTCTGCCTTTACAAAAGAGGAGACTACAGAGGCCAAAGGGAAGGAAAATGACACATGAATCCTATCAGATAGAACATTGCATGAACCTGGCCTGTTTTGTAGTAAGTATCACAGGTGTGATGTAGTTTTCCTCTGGGAGGGGTTAAATCATAGAATCATAGAACAGTTAGGGTTGGAAAGGACCTTAAGATCATCTAGTTCCAACCCCCCTGCCACAGGCAGGGACACCTCACACTAAACCATGTCACACAAGGCTCTGTCCAACCCAGCCTTGAACACCGCCAGCAATGGAGCATTCACAACTTCCCTGGGCAACCCATTCCAGTGCCTCACCACCCTTACAGGAAAGAATTTCTTCCTCATATCCAATCTAAACTTCTCCTGTTTAAGTTTGAACTCGTTACCCCTTGTCCTCTGACTGCAGTCCCTCATGAAGAGTCCCTCCCCAGCATCCCTATAGGCCCCCTTCAGATACTGGAAGGCTGCTATGAGGTCTCCATGCAGCCTTCTCTTCTCCAGGCTCAACAGCCCCAACTTTCTCATCCTATCTTCATACGGGAGGTGCTCCAGTCCTCTGATCATCCTCGTGGGCCTCCTCTGGACTTGTTCCAACAGTTCCATGTCCTTTTGATGTTGAGGACACCAGAACTGCACACAATACTCCAAGTGAGGTCTCACAAGAGCAGAGTAGAGGGGCAAATCCTGGATAAGGAATCATGGTGCAAATAAGCATTATGGGAGGACTACTGCACACATCCCTTGACAGGCACTATATAGCTGTACAAGGAAAATTTGTTTCATCTATTCTGTATGTAGCAGAAATAGCAAGGTAAAAAATTGCACAGCCCATGCAATAAATAGCAGTTAGCAGTTATTTGCCTATGCCATGCAATCTGCAAGACCTGTTAGGATGTCATTTATGTTGACACATTTAAACAGAGACGCTCTGAAAATCCATTTTCTTCCAAGCTTCGTAAAAAAACCCTACTTTTTTTTTCATGTATTTTCAATTCAGACGCAGTAGTTTCATATAGTGGGAAGGGAACACTGGAAGTGGATTGAGGGAATCTTGGGCATTATTTAGCTTTTTGTAAAATAAAATATAAAAAATAAAAATAAAAATAAAAAATAAAATAAAATAAAATAAAACAAGAAAAAATTGATGCCTTGTAAGTAACCGTAATGGTCTTCTCTGGCATACTATAGGTTCCTCACCATCAGCAAGGAATGAATATACAGAATAGAGGAATTCACAACAGTCCAGGGATTCTTTTTCCTCTTTACATGGGATGTGACTCTGGTGAACAGATTTCATTTTCAGATGAGCTGGTGGAGTCTTTTCCCCAAGCATGTTGGGATGGAGAGTCTCATGCAGCCAAAGAAACACTAGTCAAAGCCAAAAGGGCCTGTGCCAGCATCCAGCAGGAAAGTTTGTAATATCAGTTAAATACACGACAAAGACTCAAACTGCCTGTAGTCCTCTGTGTTAACCTTCAGGTGTATTTTAAGAGATCATCCCTGTAAAGGGAGAGTCTAAGCATGCTTAGCATGGGCCCAAGCTTTTATTCATGTAACCCAAACACCAACCTTACCTGAGCATAAGATGGCCCTGTCTCCCCAGAGACACCCAAAGTTAAGCCCTTCAGAGCTGAGGATTAGTGCTGTCACCAACAGCGTGGAAGGATGCACAAGTTTAAGCCCAGCTGGCAGCCACCCATCTTCATCCTGCTGCATAAAATCGCTGTGTGGCACCTAAAGACGTCAGTCTTGCAGGGCATCCAAGCCCCAAGCAAGAGCACACAGTGGGTTATTTTCAGCAACGCTCCATGCAGGCTGAACATGAGGAGTGGGAAATGCCCCAGTTTGCAATACATTTCAGGGCGAAGTCCATAATAGAGCTGAAACCAGGTTCCCTGACATTCCCAAATGCAAAGCAGCATGGGCTAAAAGCCATTCCCCTGAGGAAAGGTGAGCCCTGATTCCCCGCACAATCACCCTGCTGCCTCCCATGACATTACTGGCATACAAATAGTTGTGTTCAGCCTTCATCCATCCAAGAGCTGTCAGCAGGTAGCTCATCAACTGCACAGTTCACAGGGGCTTTTTCCGTTGTTTCGTTCAGGTTTAGAAAAGGAGAAAAGCAGGTGGATGTTTTGTGCAACACACATATCCACCTGCTCTGAGAACTTGTTGGTAGTGACACATGAGAAGAAATTACTCTTGACAATAAGGCTATGATGTCTTTTCCCTACTATTTCAGACAGAAAGACACGCTTGAGTGTGTGGGTGCAAGAGAGAAAGCAAGACTACAAACGTATGCGTTGGCTTATATGCAATTGCCATTTTATCTTGTTTCCCTATGATTTCCCTAGTTTTTAAAGAGATTTACTAGACCCTGTTCTCCCTTCCATCTTCAGAAGCTCAGTCGTCCTTTCATCCTTTCACCGGCAAGTGTGGCCCCCCAGTCACTTTCCACCATTTTCCTTATAAAATCTATGGTCCCCACCCTGCACCCTTCATTCGCAGGAGAGTTCTAGCCAGTTTCTCCTCTAAACTATAAAATAAAAGCAGCAGAGAGCAAGAAAGTTCATGTCACTTAACACAGCACCCTCTAACTGCCAACCACTTGGCCCTCTCCCCATCTTTGAAGTGACCTTTCTTACACCTTGAGCTTCACTTGAAGCAATTTTTAGCATATGCCTCTCACCAGCTCTGTCACCACCAGCAGATCACTCAGTGCATTCTTGTAGGCAAGATCCCAGTCACACACCCCTGGGCCACCAAGGCAAAGGCTCCACATGCCCATCAGGATGTGGCACCAAATAACCGCTGCATCGCTCCAACCGCTGCTGCAGCCTGGAGAACCATTTCCCAGAGACCAACTGCAGATGATCCTGAAAACAGCAGAAATCACCCAAGAGCGAGGTGCATGCATAAGATGCTAAAACAGCATTGTGGACCAGGAAAGTCACACCTGATGGCATGGCAGAGACACAGCTGCATGGAGCTGCTGTGATGCTGAGGCTTCTCAGACCACCTCCAGCTGTGAGCATGTGTTGCGCTGGGCATGTGGGCTTCAGCAGGTGAGTTTCCTGCTTTGCCACAATGCTCATGTTCTTGCTAGGAATGTTTAGCACAAAAGGGCAGTGACTAAAAGTTACCCACACAGCACCCACCCCAAGAGGAGCATCTGAATTATCTGGACCCTTTAGCAGCCAGTCATTAAGCAGCAATTCCTCATGTTGAGCTGTTCTAGCATGAAGTTTCCTTGGTTACTGCTGAATGTTTCAACAGGCCTTTGGCAGCAGAGGCACCACTATTTCCAGCCCTTTCCTGGAGCACAGGCACCTGATTTTGGCTCTGTGCAGTCAAGTTGGCTTCTCTGCCTGTTTCTAAGGCCTTGGCTAAAGACGATGGAACCTTTTATGTACATCATGCTACAGACATAAGGGTACTGCCCCCCTTTCTGGGCCAAGCAGAGAAACATGGATAGCCTAAATGAGTCTCTCTGGGGAGGTATCAGCTTTTGCTAGACCTCTTCCCAAGGACTTTCTCCCATTGTTCCAGGTGCTTTTGGCAAAACCCACCATGAAGGTTTGGGACCAGCTGCCCACAGGGCATGGCAATGTCAGAGCTCACTGCAGGGTGCAGACCAAAAGCCTTTCTTCATCTGAGGAGTCTGAAAAATGATGGCATCCCTCCCTGCTCTCTGCTCAAGGCTCTGAGGGTCACTGGTGCCTCTGGGGCTGGCTGGAGGAAAAGTCCTTCCATTGGAAATGTAGCTGACCCAAAGGCACCTGGCAGCTGCATGTATGAACTGATGGGTAGAAAGTAGGCCAGCAGCTCGTATTCATCAGCTCCCAGTACAAAGTCCTTGAAGGAGGACTTCAGAGATGCAGATTCCTCTCCCACCTACCCTATCACGGAAAAAGCCAAGGGGAAGCTATCCTGCAGTTCTCTCACCATTGTGATATCCCATTTTTTGGCCCATGTTTGTTCACTGTAGGTGAGCTGGTGAAAGGGATTCAGGGAGAGGAATTCGCAGAGCTCAGCAATGTGTCCTGCAAGCCCAGACCCAGAAAACCAGAGATATTTCAAAATGCAGCCTTGATGCCATAAGTTATCCTTAACAGAATATATCGCTTTTCTCTTCCCTTGCTGCACTAAGCTGTTCTGTCGCCATGGTGACCAGCTGAAGTTCAGGGACTGTTTCCCAAGTAGCCCCCCTCACTGTACCACATCAGAGACTAGATGGTCCCTGTACAACTGGGATGTGCCATGATGTAAATGCAAACATTGTCTCATTAAATACCCATGATAATAAAGTGAGCTTATGTAGATGTTAACTCTGGAAGTCTCAAAACATGTGGCAAAAGAAAACTGGCGTCATCGTTCCCAACTTACAGACTGGCAAACTGAGGGAATGTGACTTCTTCATGGTCTCACTGGTCAGTGACACTGCAGGAAATAAAAAGCAGAGTCCCCACTCCCTTTTCAGTCAATCACAAAATTTATTATGTTACTTAGACCTCTCTTTCCAGTCAGGATCTGCCCCATACCTGGACTTTGGTATTACATCCCTCCTTTCCCCGGATATGAATTTAGTATTTAAGTAGGAAACAATGATCTCTGATTCACTCATACCATGATGATAAGCATGATCTCAGATGAGGCAGCAAGTCCCAGATGGAGGTCCCTTTCCATCCTTTTCCAGCCTCCTCATACCAGCAGCCACCAAGCAAGCAGAGGGAAGGGATCTACAGACTCCTGCCAGAGGCCATCCTTCTCCCAAAACAAGACAGTATACCCAGACTGAATGTTACATCAGGTAACAGCACCTGATGAGCAGCCCACAGCTCGAGAGATTTTCTACTGCGTTTTCAGGAAAGGTAGGATTCCCAAGATGCTTAATGAAAAAGGAATCTAAGTCCCATTCACAAAGAAGTCTAGAAACGTGTCCTACTGAAAGGCAAAATCCTAATCTGCAGTCTAAGTCCTGGGAGCAGGTGAAAGGTTTCAGACAGAGAAATTTGCTATAAGATGGTCCAGAAAAAAAAAAAAAAGAGCTATTCCAGAGGAACCTTGCAGTTTTGGCAGCTCACATGGTAGAAGTTGTTGGTGCAACCATTTTGTCAGCTGCCGTAACACTAAGAACCTGCAAGCCCCGGGAATCCCAGATCATGAAGGTTTACGTTGGCTTTCAAGCCGACTTCTCACCAGCACATAAGGAAATTTTTAACTAAATATTTTTTTGGGGCTCAGATATTTTGGGAGCATGAGAGTGTCAGGATTTTGTCTCAGGCCTGAATGTGTATCTTGTTTTGCTGAAATGCTAAATTTCTGGTGGATAAAGTGAGAACTCCAACTCCAACCAACCCCTATGAATAATAAAAACATTCAAAGGAAAATTTTCACTGCTTTATGCATGACTAGCTAACAGCCGAAAGAACTAAATCTGTATTGACTATTGAACAAAACACTTGAATATTGGAGAAATATGTCTTAAAAACTAGAGGTAGTCAAACCATACAGTACGTCAGCTATAGAGTAGTAATTGGTACTTTATACAGGACTGTTTGCCTCAGATCATTAACAAATTAACATTATGGAAAGTGTTTGATTAATTGTGAAGCTAACAGATATTACATTAAACATACCGTGGCAGACAGCGTAACTGAGAACAATTTTTCATGCCATATGAGTCAGTTCCACGGTGAGCACGTGGATCCAGAAGGATGACATGTTCAACATGCAGGTTCTCACCTAGCTCACTTCCTTCCTTTTTCAATTACAATGACTCTCCAATGACTGTCTAAGAATGTCTAATTTCATGGGGGGATAAACAATGCGGAACATTTGTATTCTGGATGCTTTCTTACTCTCCCTCTTAGATCAGTGACTGCTTTAAAAAGAAAAACAAAAGACAGAAAAAAGAGTTGTTTTCCACATGAATTACATGAACTATAACCAACACAGTTCATTTTAAAATATCAATATTAAAACCAGTTAATAACATATTTCGACTTTTCTAAATTGCCTTTCCTGGTTCCATATACAGATCTTACTGTTTTACATTTTCGTACTTTTCTGATAGGGCTTTCTTGTCATCTTTGCAAAGATAAATAGAAGTCCCCTTGTCCTCCAGGAATTCAGAGCCTGGAAGTCAGGACCCACAAGAAGCAGATAAAAATGACACAAAGAGGCAGTCTTTGCCTAAAGCAGCCATATTCAGGCATCAGGCCCAGAGCATCAAACATCTGTGACCAACAGCCTGGTAAATGCAGCATTTGCAAGAAACCCTCTTGAAAAGCCTCCAAGAGCTAAGAGGGTGAGAGTGATATGGGCCAAGAAGAACAGCAATTTCAGGACCAGCAACAGCGACCTTGTGTCCATCCTCAATGCCAGTCCCGCATGGCTTGGCTCAGGGTCATGCTAGTTCAGCAGATTTCTCCCTGCCCACCCAAAAGCAAACAAGGAAGGCAGGTCAATATGCCAGACCCTGCTGCCTTTAGTGCAAAGACATGGGGAAAGGCAGTTGCAAAAGAAACTTCTGCCTCGATAATTAATCAGTTAATGAAATTCTGCCAAACCAAACCAATTTTCTTCTGGTTTCAATAACAGAAGTTATTCTCTGTATCCCATCTTAAACCGCTGCCCTGTATTGCTGTTTGCTATTAAAACAAGTTGTTTCAGCCCAGTGGTTGCTGCATTTCAGTGTCAGCTGCGGAAATTCTCCCATTACATGGATTCACACATGCACATCCCTGATTTGAAATGTGCTCTTGGACCCTTCTGGACTATGGGGGCTCTGTAAAAATAAGTCATTACCATAATCATTACCAATGTAACAATTTTCACTTTTCCATTTGCAACACTATTTTCGAATAGCACCACTGGCCTAAGGAACTCTCAATCTGGCACTTTCCATGACTATTAAACAAACCTACAGATTTTTCTTAGCTCTTACTGTTAATCTTTTCATTCAGTTTTATCTCCCTGTTATCCTCTGAGCATAAAACCAGTCAAAACTCGTTACAGAGAATACCATATCACAGGAGCTAGAAATGGAAAGAACCTATTAGATCATCAGTTTGTTCTCCTGCCAATTAACGCTCACTCTCTGGAGTACCTTTCCTAATGCTTTGTCCAGGCTGGCTTTAAAAAGGACCAAGCAGCTGGGCTCCTGACTTTTCCCTCGGGAGACTGTTCCACAGCAAAATACCTCTCACTGTCAGGAAATTTTACTTTACATTCAGCCTGACTGTCACACTATTAGCCCTTGTTATAGCTCTGTGTGTCACACTAAAAATCCCTCTCTCGCGCTCAGGAGAGTGGGAGGGTGTTCATACTCATCAGAGCACTACATGTCTCACAAACCACACATTCGTTAGTCATTCCTGAGCTAAGCTCTGCATTGGTTTATATTCGAACTCATCCACCTGTACTTCCACCTCTCCTGATCAGCTTTGCCACTCTCCTCCAAAAATTTTCCGGATTTGTCAGTACCCCTCTAGTTATCGAGGGCCCGGTGTTAACGGTACCAGCTATTTTGGGATTTAGGACACAAAGCGAAGCTAGAGGATAGGTTCAAATAATTCCAAAGCACGCTTTCTTTTTAACACAGCTAAATTAAACTGAGCTTCTTGCCACAGGACATGAATGACAAAAGTTTGCATGGCTACAAATGAAACAGAGTACGTTGACAGAAAAAAACCAATGCGTTGAGAGTTCCTACCTGTATGATCTTATATTTAAGTGCCTGGGCTTCCATGCTATGCTCATCGTATTGAGACAAGAAAAGCAAAATGCTATATGATAACATGATTAAATACTTTCAAATATGCTTACCTGCCTTTCACAAGAGGGAACGTGTTTCAGTCACCACCATGTGAGTCTTAGCTCTCACAGCACCCTATAAAGATGCGTAAGAGTTAAGACGCCTCAATGAAAGCACTGGCAGAGCACACTGCCCTCGGTGCAGGGAAGGACCAGAGGGAGGAGAAGCATTGCAGTTCTCTGCAGCATCATGACTGGAGGGATGCCCTCTCATGGCTAAACCTTACCACTAAGCATTTTATATCCCTCTGTACAGCAGATCCAAGGTGCCAAAGAGCTCCTGGTTGGGAACATCAAATCTTTTGTCAGGCCAGGCATGCAAAAGCCCCAGGTAGCAACTGTGTAGCTCCTGACAATTTCAGTACACACACCAGACTGAGGTACTGCAGGAGATACATCCACAGAGGACCAAAGTCCTGTGAACATGCTGCCAGTTACCCCTCTTAGCCTCATCCAACATGTGCTTTAAGAAGGACAGAGGCCTGGGGAGGAATAGGGAAAATTAAATATCTAGTGACCCTCCTCACCTCACAGTTTCCTTCCCTCATCCTTTGTCTCCCAGCCACCATAACAGAGTTTGATTTTGCAATTTCAGGTGGAGAAAGCATCCAGTGTAATCTATTAAATGCCACTGCAATGAAGAGAAGCAGAGCAGTGAAGTAGGGCCTAATCCTGCCTGGTGCTGCAAGGATCAGGTAAAGCACTAAGGTCCTCTCTTCATCCACTGCTGAAGGCATTCGCCACCTATGGAACAGGACTCTGGTACTGGATCAGAGGGAACCCTGGGACCCCCGGATTCAGGACTTAACCTGCAACACCAGACAAAACCCTCTCAGGCCTTCAGTTCATGTGTCTGGTAAATGTATATGGTTTGATCATCATTTGAAAACATTATTGTCACTATTACGAAAAAGTCTCAAATTTAAGGTCAAATTTTTCCCTTCTTTTTAGGTCTGCCATTAGGTGAAGAGGTTTCCTAATAATCCTATTCTACCCTATTCCCAGGGCATGCTTTTCCACAGAGCTTTCTGGGTGGGGGCCCAATGCATAGTGCTCTGGCTTTACTTAGAAAATAACTCAGTGACCATGTAGGAAAGGCCACTGGGATCACCATGGACTGCTGTGGGCCTCACAATCTATGAAAGGATTGCACAGAGCCCTTTAACTTGAGTTTTCCCAAATCAGAAAGACTGAAAGGAGGTTCTTGGTTTGGCTGAACATCAGCCTGGACTGCAGAGGTGGTCTCCAGGCAGAGATAGCCACGCATGATGATATCTCTACCTACATCAGTCCTCTTCCCTAGCAGCACGGAACAGTTACTGTTTGAATGCAGGGCCAACAGTCTCACATGGATCATCTCACATCTACTCACCAATGGGAAATTTCAGTACTTTTCTCCATTAAAAAATCAGTGCTAGGAGAGGAACCACTGTGCCTGGACAACATCTCCTCCAGCTGATCTCCTTCATAGCCAGGTGAAAGTGGCAGCAATGAACAGGCTCTGTAAGTTGAGAGCTGCTTTCCCGTCTGTTGCCCTGTCCCTTGAAGTCTTTCCTCCTGGAACATAACTAGGTTCCTTTCAAGGATGTAACTGATACATCTTACAGTGGCTCTACTGAAACACACTGAACCTAAGGTAGGAATTTCTTCTCCCTGTCCCAGCCATGTGTTGTCACCTGTGGCCTTAAAATGGATCTCTTTCAGGTGTCATGGGCAGCCCACCCAGCTGTCTGGGCAGAAACACGCTCACAGATGCACTGGTTCCTGCTCAGCTTGGCAAACCCATGCCCGTGAACAAGAGCCCTCCAGAGGTCTGCGTCGTTCTTGCAGATCAAATTCTGAGCAGTGGACAGGGCTGCCCAGGCAAGGTGGCTGGGCTGGTGGCTGTCTGGTGGCTGTCCTGGATGCACAGGAGCAAGCAAGGGGCTGGGTGTCTTTGAAGCCCTAAATGTGACATATTTCACATAAGCCCTAATGATGCTTAACACCTCCAACACTGTGAATGGTTGAGGTTCGCCCTGCAAAGTACCACAGAAGGTGTTGGAGAATAAGCACAGAGGGTGCAATTGTGTGACCGAACAGAAAGGAAGCCAGAATACTACCAAGCAATTTTCCAAAACATGAATGAAAGAGCCGTCAGTAGCAAAGCTTTCCTCTGTTGGAGCCCCATGGGCTGAACTGATGTGGAAATGATACCACTGCACAAGCCTACACTGCAGCGAAGATCAAAACTGACTTTTATTAACAACTTTTAAGAGGCTATGATTATATTTTTGTTATTTTTTTTAATTAGGCCAGGGCATTTAAGTTGTTCAAATTTCTTCTATCAAGTTGGCCTTTCTTAGTAAGTCACCTTTCTTCCCACAAGGCAGAAAAAGCCCTGCATTGTCACCAGCAGCAGGTGTTACACAGGAGCATAAAACATATGCCAGAAAGTCTTTCAGGCTGAAAAAAATATGTCTCAAGTGGGAAAAGGGAGTTCTCTGCCCAAAATTTGATTGCTCTTTGAAGGGAGAGTGCTCAGAAGACTGTTGGCTCTCTGACAGCAGGAGGCCTCAGAAAGTATTGAATTTTTCTTGGGAAAAGGTGATTTCTGCGTATTGGAGCAAAGCAGAAGGAGAGAAAAGTTTCTAATCACACAGAATATGGGGAACAACAACTCTGCTTTTGTATCCACAGCACAGAAATAAGGCTCACATCACCCACTCCAACTGATTTCATATGAATGCGTGTGCGCAGCACATGAATAACGTAATTTGGCAAGGTGCTAAAGATCTCCTTAGCAATGCTAGGCTGCCCTCCTTGTTCAAAAATAAGAGGTTCCTGTTGTTCCTGCAAGACCAGGAACAACAGGAAATCATTTAATTCTTAACCAAATTCACGTTTTTCAGTTTCTAGCAAGTAGGAAGGAATGAAAAGTGATTCAGACTATATAGCACAGTAACAAGGCAGCCTGCAAACACACACAGAAGGCTGCTGTTATTATTTATCAAAAATACAATTATAATAGTTTTCTGGAAGTACATGGAGGGAACCATTCTGAGCATCAGGTTCTTACTAACATGCTGCCTCCCATCTCTGAACTTTCAGTCAGCACATGCTTACTTACGCTGACGACCTTCATTACAACCCTGCTATTTCTCTACCTCGTCTTCCTAAGGAAGCAAGGGTGTGTGCAGTAGTGATGGGTGTCTATCCTTCCACTGTCAGTGACCTTTGCTGACTTTTGAACCCCATGGGATAAACCCATCCAAGCTGGACTTCAAGGTGAGGGCCTCCAAGGCATGATGCTCTGGCAAACTTTGTGAAAAACAGCTGAGAGAACAGACTCAAACATCAATACCTGTGCACAGAGGTCAACAACCTGGTTTGCTTAGCCCCTTGGCCAGCCAGCGTGAAAGCCCTCCGAGCAAGCTTCTAGCGAGGAGCTGGGCAGTGAGAAGAGCACTGTGGTAGAAGGGGATGAAGAGTTGAGGTTTGGGGTGGTAGGAGAGAGCTTAAATAGCACTTAAGAGATCATAGAAGCAAGGAATCATTTCAAGGGAAGGCCCAAGGAGGTAGGCTTACGCATATTGTAAACAACGGACAGGAATTTGAATGTAATCAGGTTCCATCTGTGTCACTGTGCAGGGCACAACATGTGCTCAGAGCCTCCAGTGCCCAGGCAAGGACTGCCTGGTGGACAGTGAGCATGTATCTTTGGAGATCTGTTTGGTGATCTCAGATGGTCCCATCTCTCCTGAAAGCACCCACCAAGCTGCTGAACACTCAACAAAAAGGGCCATGGAGTAGGTACGTGAGGTTAGACCTTTGACTTGCATTAAATCTTTGTCAAGTCCCTCATGATTTGGAAGATACAAGCCTACAGACCGACACTGATTTCTATACTGAGATCTGTCAGTAAAGACTTTGTGAATTACTATTAGTTTCTCTACCACCAGTGAGTAAGGATTTGTCATAAGAATCAATTATCCCTTAAATTAATCATCAGTTACAATAACTGATGACCAAAAAGCCTGGCTGTGCATGCTAATTATTTAATATGTGCCTATGCAAAGGCAGGCAGCCAAACTTACATCTGTGCCTCCTGGAAGCATGGTGGAAGGGAGGGAAAGCAATTCAGACAGGACATCAGAAGACAACTTCTCCCGCCTTGCTGCTTAGCTACCCTGTGATCGCTCATTAAACCTGCTCCCTTCTCCCAAAATGACACCAGTGTCACCATGATCACCAACTGCCAGGTTATGAAATGTTTCAAGCGACTGAACATTTGGACATGTGCCTATTGGAACATTCAAATCTGCACAGACACTGACAAAATCCCACAAGCAGTTACCTGTATCAGTCAGGGACTAATAATTTCTTAATCTCAGCCCTTGGTCTCAATGTGTCTCACATCTGTAGATGGAGATGGCAACAGCCATTCACGAGCACACAGTGACTGCTGAAAAATGTCTGCACAGGCACCGCATCATGAGATGCATCTAATTGATGCTTAGCTGCAGCAAATACCAACACAGAGCTTCTGGCTGTATCATACTGTGATACAAGTGAAGCTGCAGACACTGAAATAAAAAGAGAACAATCTGCCGCGCATTTAAGTGGCAGCTGCTCTGGGTGACTGCAGTGCTGCCCACCAAATTACTGAGCAGGCAGAGGCACAATTCTCTGGACTGCGTGTTAATCACCTGCATCCAGAGGGTAAGCACAGAGAGACCCTGCAGTAATGCGGCATGGGAGCACAGGCTTTAGGCTGTGGTATAATATATCTCCCTGCCTACAGCCTGACAGTGTTTCTTCATCAAAGTTATACCAAACTTGAAGAGAAGGGACTGTAAGAGAAGGTAAGCAATACTGAAATAAGAAAGCTAGGTCATGGCAGAAGTGATTTTAGGCAGTTTTCTAAGTATAAAAGGCAGGCTACACCACACTCGTAGTTAACAGTGGGCATAAAAAGAGTAACAGAGGCCATCTGACAAAAGCACAAACCCATGAAAACTGCCAAACATGTGAGTGCATCAGATGTTAATGATGATCAAATCTTATACAACAGATTCTGGAGAAGTGAGTGCCTTCACCCAGCATATGCCCGCGCTCTATGTTGAACTGCAATCGTCTCCTCTCAGATACTCAGCTTAAAATTCACGTGTAATTACAGTAACATTTAAAAGTAAGTGCCGATGGCTGGTTTCTAGTGTCCCCTACAGATCTGTTCAAGGTCCTTACGAGATTGCTTCCGTACTGGTGGTCCTTCAGAAACAACACTCACAATACCCTGAAATTTGATCAGGATGTGTGTAATTAGTCAATATGGCCTGTTCTACATAGAAAGCAAATCTGTTTTACAGAAAGATGCTGACAATAGCAGAAGAGAGGTCTGAGTTTTAAAAATGCAACTACTTATTTCAGAGCCAAAGTACAAACCCATTTTCTCTCCCAGATGGTAGCAATTCTGATAGACAGCTCAGTGATACCAACTAGCAGGCCTCAAATACCCAGCACGATCATTCTACATTAGTTCCTTGTGTGTTTGGGATGGTGGTGGCAAGATGCAGAGTGCTTTCCAACCTGGGCTTAAGTAACAGCACCAGCCAACCCTCAGTCAACCAGCAGTGAAGACAGGGTTCTTTAGTTTTAACCAACTATGAACTCCATGAGATGGACATAATTCTGCTTTTTAGGGCAAGCCTCCCCATGTTCACCTTGATTGACCACTGTCTTGGCCATGACTGGGACAGCCGAGTTCAGCATTAGTCACTGCAGGCAAAAACTAGCAAACACAAAGCCCACAACTTTCTTTTTTCAACCCCTAAACTATTCAAGGGCTGAGACAAGCTCTTACTCTGAGCACAGCTACACAGAGTAAGAAAACAGTGAATTCAGGCCTGAAGTATGGCCATCAACCTGCAGAAAAGACAGGAGTAACAGTAACACACTCACTGGAAGGCAAACAACTGTCACCAGCAATTTACTGATCCTGTTTGGATTCTCAGTGCAAAACTGCTTTCAGATTTGTGCGACTGTTTGATGATGCCTGGCAATACTACAGCAGAGGTCACTGAAGTCTCAAGGGTAAAAACACAGAGCAATTTACTGGTTATCTACCTCTCAACACTTTTCTATTGCAGTATCTTTAATGAGAACATCAAAACCAGGGAAGTCTCAGTGCACTGTAAATTTGCTGCTGGTTTACAGGGAAGATCCCAAACTGGGTGTTAAAGCTAAATCTCGTCTTCTAGGAATCACAGCTAGCTTGAAAACCAATGGCAACTAGAAACAAAACCTGCACCCAGAACATTAAAACATTACATACTCTTCAGCCATAGAATCCCACAGCCAGTACTCCTGGGGATGTGCAGCTTTTTTTTTGCTACAATTGACTTTTTTCTCTTTTCTTAAAGGATGCTGATATAAAACCCATAAGCACACACACAAAAAAATACAAGCAGTTGATTAAACCAAAAAGCAGGGCCTTGTGCCTCTGACTACGCTAGTCAGTCAGCACGCATATTAATTACTCAAATGCTGCTCCCCTTAATATTTTCACAGATACCACTTTTATATTTAGGAACTCATCCACCTTTAACTAGCCCATCCAAGACTGAGGGATGCTCATGAGACAGACTGTAGGGCAGCAGAGATTAGCAAATGAACTTACCTTGGCAGCTATGTTGTTCTTGGTATTCAAGCAAGCTCACCTACCTTTGTGCTAAATACATCTTAAGAAAAGTCAAATGACAGCTGAGGCTTGCCCTTTCTTTGACAGAGTTGGTCAGTGACTGTACCAAGGACCTTCCTCAGTCAAGTTTTCTATATTTCCACCAAGGATCAGCCCAGCCCATGAGATAATGTTAGCATTATCTGTCTCTGATCAGTGGTACAATAAATCATGGCTATTGCACCCTTAGATTCTCACAGGCACTCCATTGGTACCCACAAGGGACCACGTGGTTTGAGAGTGTACTACTGCCCAGAGAAATTTCCTCAGTAAAATTAAGATCAGGATTTTAATTATTTCTTTTTTTTCTGAGTAGATTAACACTAGAATATATGTGACAAAGGATTACCTAATCTAACATACCCAAGTATTCGTATTATGCTCACAGCCAGCCCATCTGATTTTACAGGCATAAAAACTTTATATAATTGAGTGATGCATGCTCCTGAAGAAGCTGCTTGGCTTTTTAATCTTAATGGTTTGCACTTCTGTCTGAGAGTTGCTGCTATGAAAACTCCTACTCCAGAAGATGATCCCATGGTATCAAGACAACTTCAGAGAAAGCTTTGAATTTCTCTCTTATTAGCCTATGAGGCTGATCTTTCAGATTTCAAAGAATGTTACTCCCCAAAGACCTGGTCGTTGCAGGGAGTCCCTCCTTACCAGAGTGCAGACAGTTCACAGCCAGACATGCCAAACACAACCAATGTCAGTGGCACAAGACTGGCTGATCCAAGAACACTCACGCTTCCTTCCAAAGTTGGACATGACAGGCTGTGGCTGCAGTGACAGAGTTTCATTGTCCAATTTTCTCCTCCTTGCTTTCCCCAGTATTTCTATGCCCCAAAAACTGGCTGACCAGAATGAGAGAAGAACTGAAGGATTTCGGGGCAGGAAAGGGAAACTCTAATAATACAAAAATTAAAAGGGGAATCTTGCAATCTACTCCACCCCAAGTAGTTTCTTGTTTTTCCAAGGGATTTAGTTCTTTCATACAGCAGGCAGGTTTCAGTACTCTCTCCTCTCCATACACAATCCCATCAATTAACATCCACGTAATTTGCCGCCCCACGTGGCAGTGTCAATCAGACCCTGTCTTGGAACAATTACTGCTCAGTGTAGCTCAGAGGATTGCTCCTCTTCTTCAGTGGTCTTCACAGTGAATCCTGAAAAGGCAAAGGATGAAGGAAACAGAGAAACATCAAATGGGCTAGGCTGTATTTATGGATCTTAGTAAGTCATGGTTTAAAAATAACCAAGTAGTTTTTTCTGGGGCCTAAATGGCACCCATTCTTTCCGCCTTTTAGAAAGTCTAGCATACTGTTTTCATAAGAAAGTTATTTGGGTAGCACAACAGTGATTTAGATTAGGATTTGTTTACACAGCTAAATATGTTGAGTAATGAAATTGAAATGAGCTCTCTGCTTCTGTCACATCTGCAATAGTAACTGGCTTCTTATGGTTGAGTACAAGCCTGCTGCACAGATGTTTCTTGATAAGGTATAAATCAGTGTTAGATGCTGTTTATTACAGCACTTTTACTACCTTCTTCCCCGAAGGAGGGAATTTTGCCCGCACAGCAACCAGATGTGACCTGCAATGGTATGAAATACCATTACAAGCAAAACCAGGTCCCATATTCCATATCAACACCTGCAATGGCTCATCAAGCATTTATCAGACTATTTGAACACTTCTACAGGTCCTAGCATTGTACCACTGCCAGAATTTACTTATTATAACCTGCAATGAAAAGGCCAAGCATCCTGTAAAGTGACTGCTGCCTGAAATAGTAAGAGATCCCATTTTAGTTTGGTTTCCTGCCTTAAAGGGCAAATTTCTGAGCAGGCACTGCTGCTAGAAAGTAAAAAACAGGGAGAGATCAAGGCAGCTGCTTTTCAGGGCATTGAAGGGAATAGTTTCTTTGATGGTAGCCATGGAACACACTTATCGACTGGTGCCTATGTGAGGAGAACTGAGACAATGGAGCTCCTCACCTGGGTGAACACAGCACAGCTCAGAGCACCTCACTAACTGGCTCTGCTCATCTCTGTAGGAGCAGGGACATCCAACACGAAAGACTCACCAATAATCCAGGATCTGAAGACAGCCAAGTCTGGCCCCAGAGCCACACTGGCTCCATCTCTGTAGCAGATAAAATCAGTACCCATGGGCTTTGAAGGTAAAAGAGCCAAACTTTGCAAGGTGTACTTCTTGGAAGGTTTCTTAAAGCAAAACCTGACATTTCTTATTTAAAAAAGAGGGAAGGATGGGTTTTTCTTCCCTGAGCTAATCTGTGTTGCTGATTTGCTTCGCTTGTTACACGGACAGAAGATCCTGTCAACGCAGAAATAATGCCAAGCATTTGCAGTTTAATGGAACCCAGGGACCAATTAACAACACAGAAAACCACCAGGCAGTGTATTTCTTATTGTAACAGGAGGGAAATCTTACATTACTGCCTTTCCCCCTTTTCTTAAAATAAAGTGCCAGCGCTTTGTCAATGATTTCTCAGTAGTAATGTTTATTATCTGGTAGCTTTACCATTGCCCATCTATCAATTGTTTTCCATGTGCTAGGATTAATCACAGAACTCCTCTCTTTACTTGCACCACCCAACCCCAAAAGGAAAAATAAAAAAAAGAGAAAAGGAAACTTCAACTGTCGTTAGGGCTTCGGAGCAGCGATGCTAGAACCTGCCCTCAACCCCAAGTTCTCGAACCGCTGATTCTGCAATAGCTTGATGGATGCGATGCACCTCGTCCTGCGTTAAAGTCTTCTCTGGGTGGCGGTAAATGATCCGGTAGCAATGGCTGACCTTCTTTGTCCTACAAAATATAAACCAAAAGAGGACTCATAAATACATTTGCCTGCAAATGCAAATATATGAGGCCAAACACTTACCCTCTGCATCATTTTTTATTTGCGGTCTGATTTTATTCTTGTTGCTTGAAAATCACTTTAATGCTAAAATACACAGTCTGGAGAGGGGGGACTGAGCTGAATTTTAATTTTGGCAGAGGACTTTGCTGAAGTCCATCTTATACCTCAACTTATAATGAGGCGTGGTTGCTTCTTAGCAGAGCAAGCAAGCCCACAAGAAGGGCTATGCTAACCCCACAGAACTGCTGCTAACACCACCGCTCTCTCATTTCTGGTACTAATGGGGCTACCTCAAGGGAGCACTGCACACACATACCCCCCTCAAACCAGTGGGGGTGCCATGATGGAACCTCTGCACACTGAAGAGCAATGTTGATAGCTAATGCGGGGCATCTCACAAGTCTTGCCATCCAGGTTCCAACCTGGGGGACGAGACCAAACACACAGCTACAGAGAGAGTGAAATACTCATTTTTCAATTCAGGTGACTACTTTGCTTTTGCTGGAAATTAGAAACAAGGGCAAAATGCACTGAAGTATCCATGTGTGGGAGAAGGACACAGACGAAGGGTGAGGGTGGCTGTCACTCCCAAAGTGAAGCGAGCACCACATGGCAGCTTTTAGGCACTGGCCACATTGCAGCCAAGATGCAGGAGCAGCCCAGCAAACTTGGGGTTTGACACAACCACAGGCACACGTGGCAATGTTTCTTATCCCTTGCTGTGCAAAGGAAAAGGCAAAAGAGAACATGGAAAAGGTACAGATGGAATGATGTGGAATAAAAAAGTATTTAAGAGTTACTGAGTTAGGCAAAGACAACTTAATGCAAAATCAGGAGCTAACCAGCAAGTTAAATAAGAGAGCAAAAGGTCTTGCTCTCCATCAAACCCAGGCTGGATTACATAGTTCTCGCAAGAGCATCTCTATAATTCTATAATATTACCAATTTTAAATGGCAATTGTGGCATCCTTTTCATTTTTAGTTTCAACTGAAGTTCACACTGCTTCTTCTTTCAAAGGTAAACACTTCAGTGAAAGAAGAAAATCTGAGGGGGAGAATAACAGGAAACCAGAGATCAAGTACTAGATAGAAGGATCTAGCAGACTGGCAGAACACTGGATTTAATGGCACAGAAAGCATTCAGCAAGCTCTGGGTCATCTGTCGCCTGAAAATTGCTTCATGTTAGAAACCATGTTCATTATGACTATTTGATTAAAACTAAGGTTATATGTGCTCATACACAAAGAAAACTCTCAGGATACTCATTTCAACCTCAAATCCTACTAGAAACTAGAAACAGCCTCAGAATAGCTATTTGATACCAACTCTGCGCCACCCAACATGAGTTGGAAGCTTGCCCTGCTCCCACTGGCAGTTCATAATAAAAAGGTTATTTCAAATTAAAGCCTCTCTCCTTTTTGTGTGCTCTGAAGATAAAGCAAGTTAAACCTGACTAGCATAGGAAAGGGCAAACTGCATTTCATAAAGTGTTAAGCTGACTGCAGTTAACTGCTAAAAACCAGGCAAGAGCTTTCTTTGGGAACAGGTTAAATGCTGTAGAAAAGTGATCTTTGAGAAAAGAGTGGGAGGTGTAACTGTGGAGAAAGTGTTGCTCTGCTCTGCTCCTCTGCAAAACAGTTGAGAGGACAGACCTGGGATAAGCAAGTTCATGGAATAACAAGGGTTTGGCCAGATGTTACACTGCAAGAAAGAGATTTGAATGAGAGATAGGGATAATGAATTGGGGCTCAACAGAAACAATTTTCAAAACCAGGCTGGCAAATACCATTACAGCTGGTAGTATTTCGCCTTTTAACAGTGCTACAGCAACCCACCTGATCAAGAATACTTGTAAATTGCTTTGGCTGAATATATATTTAGAAGATGTACAGTTACAGGCTTTATCCTGAAGTCCTGTATAATGCAGGAACATATCTCATGATAGAAAACTCATTACCACCATTTAATGTGACTGCAAACACAAATTTGCATAAAGCATTTAAGCTGTGATAGGGGTAGCTACAGCACTGTTTTTTCCCTGTCATGGTTAACCAAAGGTAATGATTTCTCTCGACCCACGTGTTTACATATCCCCCCTCTCAACCACAGTGAGCAGTTCATTCATGAGGCAAATTAAATAGGTCAGAATAGAACACAACAGCTTCTTGTGGGTGCTACGGAAAACCTCTGTAGGTGGCATTTAAATTAGGAAGGGTCAAGGTCTTACAGAGTAGCACTGGACTAGCGTTCTGCTAGCTGCAGCTCAAGTTAAGCATGGCTGCAGGAGAAATTAAACAGAGATTGCACTAGATGTAATTAATTAGTATTATAGCTAAAAAATGATGTAACTACCAATGCACATGTCCGACTACACATAACTCACATGGTTGGTATGTTAGTTTTGTCCCACCGTTTAGCTAGGTTTACCTGCATTTTGTTACTAATTAGAAAGGAGTATAATGGTTCAATGCTATTTCAATAAAAGACACACTGTAAGTTTCAAAACCTTACGTATTGTTTTAAGCTAACTTTCCAAGGGAGATGGGGAAGGGTATTTCTTGGCTCTTCTGCCCCTAATACTTACCCCTTTGCTCCCAAATAAAATACTAAGACAATGTCATTAACCACTGCTGTCAGCTGCAATGGGAACAATTATCGTCAGCAAACAGTATGTTTGTTGATTCTGTTTCTTGCTTTCCTTTGTTCTGCAGAGTCACAGAGTGTTTGCCTACCTTAAAGATGGCTCTGCTAATGCATAATGAACTCTCAGCTGCATGTCATGCTGCAGCCTGATGATACAGAAGCAGTAGCTCTCTATCTGGAGCAAGAGAAAATTTGAGGCCAAAACCTAAACCAGCAGCTTCATCAAGTGAAAAAAAAAAGCTAAACAGTGAGCTCATTGGGCTTTATTTACCTAAACTGCACCACCAGACAAGTCCATGCGGTTCACAGTCACGTGGACTCCTCTCCCATTAGGCTTCAGCTGATCTTAGTGTCACAAGTCTCCTCTGCACCAGCCTGCGGCTTTCAGGTAATGAAATGCAGTGAATACAGTGAAGCACTGCTCAAAGGGAAAAGGAAGACAGGGATTTATTCTGATGCCACAGAAGGAAACACAATACAGCCCGTGGACAAACACTGGAGTGACACAATGTCTAATGCTCCTTCATAGGTTTTTTGGAGGAAACAGCTTTGCTTCATGATTTTCAGGAATCACCATATAGCCACCCTCTACGTGCTAGGGAGCTGCTCACTGCCAGGTCAGATTCACTGCATGGGGGCCAACCTGAAGGTCAGTATATACATTTTGGTATTTCAGCCTGATTCTGAGTGCTGCAGAAAATTAAGGTGCCTCACTCTGCCTCTAGTCTAATGAAACAAACATAAAAGCAATCTGACACTGGGACCAGGGCTAGAATGAAAGGGTGTGTTAGGCAATAAAAATTGATACCTATGTGTTAGCTTTCCCTGCACGGATGTCCACCAAAGGATGTTGAAATACAACTTGGCTAGAAAGCTGATCCCAGAAGCTATCAACAGCAAACCACCTAAACATACTGGGGAACCTGTCTCAGTGGTTAGACAAGACAAAGACACAGGGTCGTTCGGTAACCAAAATAAATGCCTAAGAATAAATGCCTGGTACTGGCATTTGTCTCATTCTCATGCAATACTGTAACAAGAATGAAATTTTCTTCATCCTGTACTTGAAAAAGGAGATCAAAGGGGCAGTGAATGGGGAAAACCCCCATTTTAAAACTGTGTTCTACTTTCCGTCTGTCTTAAATAAAGCACAAGGGCACAGACAGTTCCACAGAGAGGTTACACCTGCTCTCATGTGGTGAGAACAACACAGAAGCAGACATTTTCTTCCTTTTCAACCCTAGCCATTCTATGATCCTATGATTTTTCTAGAGAGCTGCATTTACTTTGAGGAACAGAAACGTAGAGATGACAATCTCCCAGAGCATCAAGGACCGAAAGAGAGTACCATCTCTTTTGTACTGAGCAGTGCACTAAGCAGTACTACTCACCTCTACATGTATAATGCACCTTTCCTACAGAATATTATTTAAAATGAAAGATCTACACACATGGTGGCATAAGTATTTGAGATTATTTTTCTCTTAAGTGACTTGTGTTATTGAGGTTCTTCTAGCATCTCCCAGTTCCTGCCATAGCAGTTCGTATGCTATATCCCCTCAAAAGATTCATCATGTTATTACCTTACATAAACATTTAAACACTACTCAATGACCGCTACACGCTTCACAGAGATCCTGCTATGCTCTGAGTATGCATGGAATGACTTTAGGGAATGTCCTGAAAGGGATGATGATGGGAAGAAATGAAAATACTGTTCCATGTTAGTAGCGTCATAGTTGCCAAAGCCATGGGAAGAGAACAGCTTTGGTTTTACTTTGTGGCTCCAACAGTTCCAGAATAGGTCATGTTGTAATTGGAAATGGAGGGGAATATTAAACTGCAAGAAGAAGATGATGTAATTACCTTTTCCTTTTTGTTTTATCCATTCAAACCACATCCACCACTATGATAGTAGGCACAACTACTAAATATCCTACTGTAAATTTTAAATTGACAAATAGCACCCTTTGCTAGGAACCACATAATGAAAAATGGCAAAAGGCTTGTGCTATATACCTTGCTGTCAATGGCAAATAATCCAATTACCATGGTGATATGCACGTAGAATATAGCAGTAATTCTCTGAACAAAGGCCTTTCCCAAAGATGCACTCTCATCGGCCCTTTCAAATGCTAATACTCCATTTCTCTGGAAGGGTGTATTGTATACAGCAGAGTATTTAAAAAATGGACATGTTTTTGTTTAAGGTGATTTTGATGCTAGTGAAAGGCAGTAGATCATCTCCAGAAGAAACAATTGTTTTAAACCCACAGAATGCAGGGAACAGACATTTGTGTTGCACATCTTTTCCAGGTGACTCCTGGCTGAGAAGGATGGTTCAGCTTCAAAGATAGTTCAGGTCAACCCAACCATATTGATATTGTCAACATTGCTTGACAACTGTGGATTTTTTTGGTGGTCACTTTAAAAGAGACACATGTTTACTGACAGATGGTTGGACTGAAATACCCTTCTACTATTTCACAACATTGAGACTGTAATGGACTTTTTGCTCTTTTCTAATTGGACTTGGTGAAGTCTGTATCTGAATACCAAACCCTGAACTTGCCTGGCCTTTTCATTCTTTCTTCCTTAAATATTAGTTCCATCTTAAGCTTTTATCTTAATGTAGAAAAAATACCTCAAAATTCTGCAAATAGTCAGCTTATTGAGAGAGATAAAAAGCACATAAACTAACACCTAGTAGTTAAGATGAAAAATTAAAGCGCTTGATAACTTTTCAGCTTCTCAGTCATTGAGATACTGTTAAATAACCGTAAATAGGTTCTAAGCCACTGTCAAGTATCCAAACCCTGATTTGGACTGGTTAGAAAGTCTTGCTCATGATTTTCCTTTTCTGCCTAAATCTATCACCTAATTTCTTACATGCAGGAAGAGATACAAACAGATATGTACTGAAAAAAAAAATTCATAAACATCACCTGAAAAAGCAAGTCTCCTGGCTGTTAGATGTACTCACTAAATGCTGCGAGAAATAATTCAGGCAATCACTTGTACTTTGGCCACTAATGACCTCTTCACATTTCAACAGACCACCTTGGTTTGTTGATACATGCCAGCAAGAGAATAACTAATATGAATGGTGCAGGGCTTTTTTCTGCCATCTCCCAGAGGAAGGGAACTCTTGTAAACAGACAGAGTTACACAAGGAACTGAGAGAGTGTTTCCCTTGTGCCCTGTTACAGTTGTCTCAGTAACCAGCCAACAATATAGTCAACCTATCTCAGATCCAAGCACTTCCCATTAAAAAGCTCTTAAGCCTCACAGAATCAAAAGTAATGGAATCCATTACATGCAGGCAACAATGAAATATCACTAGGGTGAAGGATAAAGAGAAAAATATCATTCTCCATTATACCAAAAGAAAATCCAGTGTCCCTACAGGATCATAAGCTAACTATGACACAGACTTTTGCTACCATAGAAGGCTAAAAAAAAACCCTGCAAAGCCTTGGGGTTTGGGATTGCTGTTTTTTGGTTTTGTTTTTAATACAATGACTCATTGATTCCTTGAAGAAAGCAATGATTGATAGCTGTGAAGCGAGTATGAAACCAGTTCTCAAGGGGATGGTTTCCAGCATCAGTGATGACTCTTTGTCCTTCAATTTTCCTCTCTTCTGGAAAATCATTGATCAAGCACAGATGACAGAATTCCCATCATATCCGACCTATGCCAATACTGAGGAATCCATTCCACATGGATTTAAACCTAGATGTGATCGAGAGTTGTCCCTCCTGTAAGATGAACTTTCTGCTCTCAGTTCATACTGGGCCTCCTCGATTTTTAGGGACTCACCACTCCATCTAGTGAGTCAGTTCAAAATCCTGCTCTAAATACAGGAAGATTTAAAAGTAAGCTAAAGACTGAATATTTTCAAGACTTGCCTTACTGTCAGCATAGTAACCCTGGAGCACTCATCATGCTAGACAGATTGAACATTATGTACTTCCAATAGAACGAGTCTTTCAACTAACCAAAGCTGAGCTTTTCAGGAATAAAAGCTAGCCTTGCAGTGGGCATGCACACAAAGATCAGACCATGCGCAAGCATGTGAGGCTTAGAATAGGGTACAAAACCCTATGTTTTCTTCAGGGTGTCGTGGTTTAAGCCCAGCCGGTAACTCAGAACCACACAGCTGTTCCCTCACTCCTCCCCCTTCCTCCTCCCACTCCCGGAGGGATGGGGAGGAGAACTGAAAGAATGTAACTCCCACGGGTTGAGATAAGAACAGTCCAGTAACTAAGGTATAGCACAGATCACTGCTGCTACCACCAATAATAATAATGACAAGGGAAACTAACAAGGGAAGAAAATACAACCACTCACCACCTGCCGACTGATACACAGCCCAATCCGAGCAGTGATCTAACCCTTCCGGGTAACTGCCCCCAGTTTATATAGTGGGCATTACGTGCTGTGGTATGGAATACCTCTTTGGGTAGTTTGGGTCAGGTGTCCTGTCTCTGCTTCCTTCCAGCTTCCCCTCCTCCCTGGCAGAGGATGAGACTCAGAAAGTCCTTGGTAGGATTAAACATTACTGAGCAACAACTAAAAACATCGGTGTTATCAGCGCTGTTCCCAGGCTGAAAGTCAAAAATACAGCATTGCACCAGCTACTAAGAAGGTGAAAAAAGACAGCTACTGCTGAACCCAGGACACAGGGTTATCACTACAACAGCTACAAGGACTGCACAGGTAGAATAAAGACAGGAACAAGCCAACTTTCTGATACAAATACATTCAAAATTCAGTGAAATAACTTCTACCCATTGCTGTGGCAAACAAGAAAAGGTTGTTTGGTAAAATACTTGAGACAATTTTATGCCCTGAACATAGATAATAATGGGATGCCAAAAGTGATAGAGAAAAAGTGATGGTCTCAGCATCAAACAGGACAGAATACCTGTTCTGTGTACGGCACAGGGTTTTAGGAGATGTCCTTCAATGGCAGGTCCAAGGAGGTGATCCTGCCCCTCTACTCTGCTCTTGTGAGACCTCACTTGGAGTACTGTGTGCAGTTCTGGTGTCCTCAACAGAAAAAGGACATGGAACTGTTGGAACAAGTCCAGAGGAGGGCCATGAGGATGATTAGGGGACTGGAGCACCTCCCGTGTGAAGATAGGATGAGCAGGTTGGGGCTGTTGAGCCTGGAGAAGAGAAGGCTGCGTGGAGACCTCATAGCAGCCTTCCAGTATCTGAAGGGGGCCTATAGGGATGCTGTGGGAGGGACTCTTCATGAGGGACTGTAGTGAGAGGACAAGGGGTAATGGGTTCAAACCTAAACAGGGGAAGTTTAGATTCGATATGAGGAAGAAATTCTTTCCTGTAAGGGTGGTGAGGCACTGGACTGGGTTGCCCAGGGAAGTTGTGAATGCTCCATTCCTGGTGGTGTTCAAGGCCAGGCTGGACAGAGCCTTGGGTGGCATGGTTTAGTGTGAGGTGTCCCTGCCCATGGCAGGGGGGTTGGAACTAGATGATCTTAAGCTCCTTTCCAACCCTGACTATTCTGTGATTCTATGATTTTGCTTCACTTTTCCTAGGTTTGACTGAAAAGGCTCTCTGTCAAATGCTTTTCAAAGTCTAATCATGTTTTCACCAAAACAAAACTCAAGGGGTAATAGTTTTTTGTTATTTGTTGTTTAAAAATTAACCACTAGAGGCTTAAACATTCTCCAACCCAGCAAACAAATTTGAGTCTCATGTCAACTGCCATCTAAACTCCTTCACTTTCTTTTTCCCTGTGTGGTTCAGAACATATGGCATGACAACCTGAATTCAGGAGAATCTGAATCCTGAATCTTCCAGAGGTCAAGGCAAAAGATGCCTATGATGGATCACCTCCTCTCTCTCAAAAGAAACTTGGCTGACATAGCTTATGAGGAATAAGAGCACACTGAGAAGAACAGAAGCATGCGATACCTGGAAGTCCTGGCAGCTGAAGTGTTTTGGCCTCTACAGAAGAATTTACATTTTCAGTCAGCAAAACCACAACAAATACACATATTTGCTGTCATTGCTGGCTCTCCCACTTTTTCTCATTTCTTTTGGCCTCCTAAATCCCTAGTTAACTTAGTAGCAGAATGAAGCAGCTCCAGCAGCAACAGACGCTGGTGGTCTGTTAGAACTTCATGAATCAGGTATCTCATTCAAAACCCTTGTGCCAATCCAAGGCAACTGGCTAGTACTGGAGTGGCTCAGGGAAACAAATTGCTTGTAAAGAGTAACTCTGGAAGGCACACTGTGTTTGCAGAGTTGTTGTACTTCTTGTGCAAAGATGTTATATTCATCTCCCTCTGACCCTCTGACCATAGCGTACAGGTAAGAGGACAGAAGAAGCACTGATCCTACTTCTGTCAAACAGCAATATTAATGACTCCAAAACTTGTCATTAGTCACAACAGTATTGCTCAAAAGTTTCTAACCATCGGCAACTGAAATGCCATCTGGAAGCACTTAAGAGTGACAACCTATTTCAATAATCTGAACAAATCCAATATGAGAGGTGAATTTGGACTCTTTCAAATGCTACCTAAAATATTTATAGTAAAAAATGTTAAGTGTGATACCTTTTCAGTTCTTCTGAGTGAAAGATCAAAGAAGAGAAGTATAAATATTTAGCAGTTTTTTTCCCCTAACTAGATGTTAATACTAAAGGCTACAAAAAGTATTACTGAAAATAACATCACTGTCAAATTAAAACATATTTTGTAATATAGTAAAAGGGAATTTATGTAAGAATTTAAAACAATTCTCCTAAGAAATGAAGATGGATGGGGGTGACAGCTGGTTCAGATGTATCTCTGCGGAGTACGAGCAGGAATCAGGGTCTACATGGTTAGATGACAAACAAGTGCATGGGAAGGACTGAATGCTGTTTCAGATACTTGTATAGATGTCATCACTGAGATTAGTGGTTTTGTCCTAACCATGCCAGGAGCTAGGTGTTTAAGCTCTCTTTAAACTTGCTGAAAGTTGAGGTAAGGAGGAACACGGCTCTGGACTCAGATCAAGAACCTAAATGATTTTCACAAGATCACACAGCAAATCAATGAGAGAGGGGGTGACTTGGATACATGTGGGTGCAGACCCTTTGAGTTACCTTTCTTTCAAGTTATTCTTCCCATGCACACACGCTTGCAGTCACCCCTCTTTTCTGCAAATTGTTGTCCTGGGTTCAGCAGCAGCAGTCATTTTTCTCCTTCTTAGTAGCTGGTGCAAGTGCTGTGTTTTTGACTGTCAGCCTGGGAACAGCGCTGATAACACCTGATGTTTTAAGTTGTTGATCAGTAATGTTTAATCCTACCAAGGACTTTCTGAGTCTCATCCTCTGCCAGGGAGGAGGGGAAGCTGGAAGGAAGCAGAGACAGGACACCTGACCCAAACTACCCAAAGAGGTATTCCATACCACAGCACATCGTGTCCACTATATAAACTGGGGGCAGTTACCCGGAAGGGTTAGATCACTGCTCGGATTGGGCTGCTGTATCAGTCGGCAGGTGGTGAGTGGTTGTATTCTCCTCCCTTGTTAATTCCCTTGTCATTGTTATTATTGGTGGTAGCAGCAGTGATTTGTGTTATACCTTAGTTACTGGACTGTTCTTATCTCAACCTCGTGGGAGTTACATTCTTTCGGTTCTCCTCCCCATCCCTCCGGGAGTGGGAGGAGGAAGGGGGGGAGTGAACGAGTGGCCGCATGGTTCTGGGTTGCTGGCTGGGCTTAAACCATGACAGTTGTACAGCAGCCCTGGAAACAAAATGGTCTGTAGAAAGAAAAAGCAACTCATCCCATATACAATGGATAGGGCAGGGAAAAGTGCAGGGCCAGCATTAGGATAACCAAATCAGTTGTTTGTTAAGTGACAAACTAACCCTGAATCAGGAAAAAAGCAGGACAGGGAGAAGAAGAAGGGAGCAGGAAGGGATGAGTTAACCTGAGACCAGGAAACAGAAAGGAGTTAAAGACTGAAAGCAGAGGTTAAAAGAAATCATTTACCTTTTTCTGTATAAAAGTAACACATGAAAAGTGCCTGCCCACCCTGGGCAGCCCACAGCACTAGAAAGCAACTTAAATACATTTGTACCTGTGTGTGCAAATATAGGGGGTTTCTCAATGGGGCTTCTTACAGTATCTGTTAAAGCTGGTGAAAATTCTGCAGCCACCTGCACAATTAAGTGTTGTTTAATATCCTCTTCCAGTCCATACTTTATTAGTAATCTCAGAACTGTCAGGTTTTACAGCCTTAATCTGGCTAACCTGATTTGCTTTGGAGATGCAGAAATTCCCCACTTACTCTCTCCAAGGGTAGTGTGGTTCCACACAGACAGTCACAAGAAACCTGTTGTCATTGCTTTTCTGACAGTTGCTACCCTGGGAAGAAAACTCAGAAAAAGCCCTCAAAGTAAGGATAACTACTGTCCAGCGTATTAAACTACTGTTAACACACAGGAAAAATATCTGGCTGGGTCCCATTTACACAAGGTAATACATCTGAACCATGATGATAGACAAACAGCCTGTGTCATGTCGGTGAGGCTTGCCTGGTTATTTTGAGTATAATGATGGAGAAAATGTCACAGCAACATTAAAATTAGCCAAATAATGACAATATACACCAATCAGGTGCACTGGCCAGAACTTTTACAGCTGTCAAAATGAGTATTATTTTGCAAAATTCTAACTGCTATGTTTGGCACGTTGTCCCCTTAGTATTATGTCTACACTTTATGAAAAGACAAGTGAAAAATGTGAATGTGATAGGGTGCATGCATAGTGAGCACCTCCTACGGAAAGATGATATAAGCATCATGCAATAAAACACTGTGTGGGCACGAAGACTAAAATGTCAGGGTACAAAATGAGATGCATCCTTCTAAGTACAATGAAATTACTGGACTGCAAAGCAAGAAAGAGAAGTAAGTCATTGAGACATTACACTAGGAAGATCAAAATACTGTTTTTGATAAAACTTTACTAAAAAAGGCCTAGTGATCCTCTCACTAGCAGGAATTAATACCAGCAAAGAAGTGATAAGATTTCAGACCAAAATGAGGAATATATTGAATGAGGAATGAGGAAGCACTACAGTAAATCAAATGTTCTCAAATTGTCCAACAGATTAACTTTGCTCTAAATACTTTAGGAATGAGCAGAAGAAATCTCAAAGCTGCTATCAGTTATCTTTGAGAGTTCATGGAGGACAAGTAAGCTGCCGAATGTTTGGGAAAGGTCAAACAGAGTTCTTATTTTTGAAAATGAAATGACATTAAGAACAAAATATAGGAAGTCATAAGGGCTATAGATTATTTATGTTACATTCCCAAAAAGAGTCTGTGAAGATAACTAAACTACTTGTAAGCACACAATGGAAATAAAAAAAGATGAAAAATAGAAAAACAACAGAAAAAAGTATTAACCAAATATAGTCAAAACAACCTAATTTCCCTCTACAAATGGGTAACAGGCTAATAAATAAAGGAATCAATAAATGAAACTATGAATTGCAGGAAGTAAAAAATGCCATGAGGGGCAGGTGCATGTGTGCATGTGCATATAGAATCATAGAATCATATAAGAGTCAGGGTTGGAAAGGGCTGTAAGATCATCTAGTTCCAACCCCCCTGCCATGGCAGGGACACCTTCACACTAAACCATGTCACACAAGGCTCTGTCCAACCCAGCCTTGAACACCGCCAGCGATGGAGCATTCACAACTTCCTTGGGCAAACCATTCCAGTGCCTCACCACCCTCACAGTAAAGAACTTCCTCATTATATCCAATCTAAACTTCCCTTGTTTTAGTTTTAACTCGTTACCCCTTGTCCTATCCCTACAGGCTCTAATGAAGAGTCCCTCCCCAGCATCCCTATAGGCCCCCTTCAGATACTGGAAGGCTGCTATGAGGTCTCCACGCAGCCTTCTCTTCTCCAGGCTCAACAGCCCCAACTTTCTCATCCTATCTTCATACAGGAGTTGCTCCAGTCCCCTGATCATCCTCGTGGCCCTCCTCTGGACTTGTTCCAACAGTTCCATGTCCTTTTTATGTTGAGGACACCAGAACTGCACACAAGACTCCAAGTGAGGTCTCACAAGAGCAGAGTAGAGGGGCAGCATCACCTCCCTCAACCTGCTGGTCACGCTCCTTTGGATGCAGCCCAGGATATGGTTGGCTTTCTGGGCTGCAAGCGCACACTGCCGGCTCAGGTTAATTTTTTCATCGACCAACACCCCCAAGTCCTTCTCTGCAGGGCTGCTCTGAATCTCTTCTCTGCCCAACCTGGAGCTGTGCCTGGGATTGCTCCTACCCACATGTAGGACCTTGCACTTGGCATGGTTAAACTTCATCAGGTTGGCATCAGCCCACCTCACAAGCGTGTCAATGTCCCTCCGGATGGCATTCCTTCCCTCCAGCTTATAAACCAAATCACACAGCTTGGTGACATTGGCAAACTTGCTGAGGGCGCACTCAATCCCACTGTCTATGTCACCCACAAAGATGTTGAACAAGACCGGTCCCAACACCAATCCCTGAGGGACACCACTCGTTACTGGTCTCCAGCTGGACATTGAGCCACTGATCACAACTCTTTGAGTGTGGCCATCCAGCCAGTTCTTTATCCACCAAATGGATATGGTATGGAAGTGGATATGGTATGGAAGTGGATATGGTATGGAAGTGGATATGGTATGGAAGGTGGATATGGTATGGTATGGTATGGTATGGTATGGTATGGTATGGTATGGTACGGTATGGTACGGTATGGTATGGAAGTGGATATAGTATGGAAGGTACATGGCACATATCTTCACAATCAGCTAAACCATTTAGGAAAAAATGGTCTAAGATTAATATTCCACAAAACGTGGATCCATGGCAGCTGCAAGCAGTTTTAGACAAAGTTGAAAAATCTTTGGAAAAATTTTTAGAAGTTATAACAAAAAGTGGAAAAGAGGAATAAAAATACTAAATCAAATTCATAAAATTAGGTAGTACAAAATCTGTCCTCCTGGAAGTTTCAGCTTGTAGTGAGTTGCATGAAAGTATATGAGAAAATTGGTGATCAATACAATTACTACTAAAAGGTGATATTCCAAATGGCTGGAGTAGCTGCCAATATTTTGTTTCTGGAAGCAGTTATCCTCAGTTCATAGTGAAATCTGAAGGGTCATTCTTCTAGGGTTCTTCATCCTGGCTCCCACATAATGGAATATTTTCATGAATGGAATAGGCAATACAGCAGAAGCGTTTGTTAACTTGAAAATTACATTGAGCTGGGTAAAACTGGAAACATAACTGAAGACAAAATTAGAAGAATTTTGACAAACTGGAAAAGCTGAAGGATACAATACAAGCAGGACTTGAAGGACAAGAAGAAGTGTAAGCTTCTGTGTTTAGCCAAGAACAATTAACTGCATGCACAGAGGATGGAGAACAACTGAGCAGTGCTACACAAAGCACCGAAGGACTACACAGAATCACGAGCTGAAGGTGAACCTGTGATGCTGTTGTCCTGCTTTAAGCTAAGCAAGCACCACTCTGGGACAAACTGCTGGAATGCAGCCGGAGTGACATCCTTCTGCCCCACTCAACACTAAGCTGCTGGCTTAGCTGAAGTACCCTCTCCACACCTCAAGAGAGATGTGAGCCAACAGCAGGCAGATCACCAGGGAGCAAGTGAGAACAAGCAGATGTCTATTACAAGGAAATTATAAGGAAAGACTGAGAGAACACAGGTTGCCCAGCATAAGGAAGAGAGAACATGAAAACACCCTTCAAATACATAAAATGCTGCTGCACAGAGTTAGGTAATAATCTGTTCATCAACATTCACAAGTGGCAGGAGCTGAAAGCAATGAGCTCATATTGCAGAAATGTTCAGCTTGAAAATTCACTTGAGAGGCGGTTGGGGTCCCCGCTGCTGGAAATCTTTAAGGTCTGGTTATACAAGTGTCTGTCAGGAATGCTATAAGTAGAGCTGTTTTGGAGTAGGAGGATGAACTAGGTGGCAGTACTCTTCAACTCTTTAGCATAACATAATGTTAACCGTCTTTAAAATGCAGAAAGTTACTTGAATAGCAAAGATAGCTCCTTGTGGCTTCAACTGAATACACTGTGTATTTGTTGCACTGAAAGGAGAAGGGGAAAAAAGCCCAGTTCAAGAAGTCAAGGAGGTAGAAAATACAAACCACTGCTGTTGCACCTGGCAACCTAGTGTTTCCAACAATAAATTCCCAGGAAATAAAGCAAACAGGTAAAAACTCTGATAAGGAAACAGCAGACACCAACAGACTGAGAGGGGAAAGGAATCCTCTGAAAATGATGTAAACCTCTTTAGGCCAGCAACCCTTTCATTAGCCTTATAGGCCAATGTCAAAATACAGCAGATAGGAAACCAAACTGCTGTTGAATTACCTTTCACTACTTAAAGCCAATAAAAAACAAAAGAAAAATTCCCAGAAAAGTCCTCTGTAAGGCAGCATCCCAAAGGGAGATGTCACTCAGCTGCTTGTCCCCTTTCTGAGGCTGAGAGATGCCTTAGGAAAGCTCTAAGGAACAGCCATGGAAGCTGCTGCATATCTTTGATAGGCTGAACTGTATCTTTGTTTTTTATGCTTTTCTGAGTTGATATCAAGAGGTTAACCCTTTGCTTTCAGCTTTCCAAGATCACATTTAACTCCAGGCAATCTTAAAATAAGGACAAAAATCTTTCTTCTTAAAAAAAAGTTGCAAACAAGCTTGTTGAAAATCTACATCCCAAGGCAGTTTGGGGAAGCCCAGGAAGTAGGAGACATCTGCTACACCAATCCTTGAGGAAAGGCTGATTGGCCCTGAGGAGGACAACAGCTTTGGGGACTAGGGCCTTTTGACATAGAAGGTGATTAACTTTATGCCCTGCTGCAGGTAGAGAGACTGAAAAATACAGAGGAAATGCCATGTCCAAGGACATACTGCAGATCAGCTAATCTCATAATAGAAATACATAGAAATGTAACAGAAATCTCATCTTTTGGAGCCTCAATATAATGCTCTGAAAAAACAGCCATGTTTCCCTTGTATTCATAGATGTTATCCTGGCCTCCAAATGTTCACTCATTTACTGTTCTGTAGTAACTTACTGTACCTCTTCCTTATGTATACAATAGCTGTGAGGAAGGAACTGCCTTTTATTTTCTTGACCTATACTCCTTTTTCAGCAAAGAATGAGAGGCCACAACTACTGCTACAAGGAAAAATAACCCTATGTACTTATATAAGAATATGTGTATAAAAGTGTATATATACACTCACTGCCATGGCTGCAAAGGCTAGTTTTTTATTAAACTTTGCAAGTTTGCTTGGACCAATAATATCACCAGTCTGGGGGCAATATTGATGTTTACTCAATCTTTTGCAGGGGTTAAATGTTGATCTCATAAAAGTTCCATTGCATATGTGCTCTTTCATTCTTACATGAAATATGAAGTTGCCAAGGAACAAATTAACTATTTATGACTTATGCCTGTACAGTAACAAAGAATGGCTTAATGGGGGCATGTACTGCTTTGAGAGTACTGCAGTCCGTTCCCTGGAGACTCTTAAACAGGTTTAAGATGTACACACTCTTTTTTCCTCAAAAATAAAGGACCAAATAATTGACACGACTGTCTAAGTCACAGCAAAAAGACTCACACGTCACAGGCTCTTGCACCATAGTCCCACATACATGCCTTGTAGGTAATTCAGAGTAGATTGCATATAGCTGTACCCAGACAGCAACTATAAATCCAGATTGCTAACTGAAATGAACTCAAGTTACTCTTACATTGCTAACTTTAGAGTATAGAAGCGGACACTGGTATTTATTATACATAAGACACAGCAATTTGGCAGCATGACTTTAAACACCATTAACTTTGCTAGTAGATCTTCTTCACTTGCATTATGGTAACATACAAGGAATAAGATGCTCCTTCTGAGCTTACAGGTAGCTAAACCTGAACAGCCATCTTGCCAAGTATCACCAGGAGGTCATACCATTAAGATTAGCAGAGTAGCTCTCTACTTTGCTTCATGCTTGTCACACCTAGCCAGGACATCTAGTGTTCTAACATTGTGGTTTGAAATATACACAGTACCAAAGAATATGAAAATTTATTAGGCCCACTGCTGAAAGTGTTGCAATGCCACTCATGAACCCTTAAGAATCACCTGCATCCACCATGTCTCTTCATTGCCCTCATGCACACAAACTCTTCTCTCCAACTACTGCTCTACAGAAATGGCTGAACAAACACACGTGCTGGGTGTGCGGATTCAGTGAGGGAATACATCTCCTTAAAATGAAAGATATGACAGAGGAAACACTGTAGCCTTTAAAGAGGAAGAAGAGGGAGACTAAAATATCCCTGTGACATTTTGCATTGTAGTCCCTACCAAAACATGAAGACAGAGAGACACAGTCTGGACAACTCAGTAAGATCAGATTGCTGAGAAGCACAGTGTAGATAAAGGGAGAGAGACATCTGCAGATCTCAGTCGTGAAACCCACACACTTTTCATAGATAGGATTTAATCAGTATCATAATATTGACGCTTATTGTGATTTTCCTTTAGCATCCATATGAGGAAAAGTTAAAACAATCTCACCCTTCAGTAGGATAAACCCACTGCAGAAGTTTAAGATCAGTCCAAAGTATGTGTTGCATGAGACTTGGGCAGTTATGAGACAGTCAAAATATTTATAAGCACTTCTAAGCTGGATGACAGCTTCTTATATTGCTAGCACATCTGCACTGGCAGGGACAAGCTTAGACTCTTGTATCTCAACAGATCTCAGTTCTGATTCTGTACCTCCACAATACACCATAGAAACTCCACAGGGAAGCAATGAAAGAATCTGGATCAGTCTGAGCATTCACTCACAAAGCCCATGCTTAGATCCATACTGTGTTGGATCAATCTGTGAGTTTTCTGTTGTTTTTTTTTAAGGTTGAGCTTGTATCTATTTTCTTTTCCCCAAATACTGGGTGAACATTGCAGTAGCACGCAGGTGAGTCAATAAAACTGAGCAGCAGTGCTGCTTGCACAAATCCTTCTCCAATCCTGTCTTCAAGTGCTTCTCAGATTTGCCCTCCCGTACTAAACCAGCATTATCTGCCTGAGTGGCTGCATGTTTGATGAACCACACTGATGAGCTCATGTGGTTGAAAATGACCAGGTAGAAAAAGAAAAAAGGACACATACTCCCAACCCGGTTCACCGAATGGGCATACCAGCACACTGTGGGGGTGAGAGCAGTGCAAACAAAGACTTATGCTGTCAGGAGAAACACACATGGAAACAGGGGCTAAAATCACAAGCTGGCAATTCACTGAATCCACATAAGCACTAAAGCACATTCCCCTTCTCCCCCCGCTCCAAGTTCATGTGAAAACATGTTAGACATTATGTTTAATATGCAAGATATAAGGGAGAGGAAAAAGCCCATCTGGCTGTCCCCAAATGCTGCTGAGTCCAATCTCCTGACCTATTCCGAACTGAAGGCAATGGGATGACATCTCCTTCTGCTAACTGAGGATTCAGCTGACATTTTAGAAAACAAGGAGGGCAGGTCCCTGAGTAGCAATGTTTGAAAACTGATGAGCAGAAGCAGCCAAAAATGACAATGCACCAGTTTAGCTTGGAAATGAATGAGTGTGTTCAGGACAGCATGAGAGAACTATGTGAAAACAGCTATGACAGCTGAACTTTGCAACAGTGCAAACTCTGTCATTGGCTAAGCCTGAGGTCAGTGATCTGAACAGACCTTATGTGTGTAGGGTCTTTCACAGGGCCTCTGCTCTAGCACAAATTTCATTCTATGCAAGCGAAGTTCTTCTCCCTTCTGGCAAATGTAATACAGATCCTGGAGAGAGAAACCGCTGCTTGTAAGCTTGCTCTTACAGTATTTCATCAAATATAGCAGCAATGCTTATGAAGTTACGGCCATTAAAGATGAATCTGTTCAAGATCATTGCCTTTAACTACTCACTGGTACTGTGGGACATCAGTCAAAGCTGTTTAGCTTTCAGAGGTAAAGAAGCAAGGCTGGGTAGAGTAGGGCGTGGGGATCAAGAGAATAAAATACTAATGGTGAATCACTCCTTTGCTGAGAGAAGCCATGGTTGCCTTTAATGAACAGTTACACGGAGGATGCGAGATAATCTAAGTAGGACTGTTATGAAACTTAACTATGAGATGCTTTGAGTAACGAACTATAAAGCTGCTAACTGGATTCAGTAAGTTGTTGAGTCATTACCATACAAGACTGGGTTGCTCTGAATGGCATACAAAATCCATATGGTTAGAGACACTGAGTGGTTTGCTTTTGGTTAGAGAAGATGAAAATGAGCACACATGTACATGGATTTTCAAGACTAAAAAAAAAAATAAAAAAATAATTGCCCACAATTATATACCTTTCACACTAACATCATTTTGTCATTTAATTAAAGATGCCCTGTGATTGAGAATTAGCAGGAATGAAATCAGCACAGATTTTTGATGTTTGGAGAAAAGAATACAGTAAGTTCTCTGCACTGATATATCTGTTATGACATCAACTCAAAGTAAAATTAGGACCAGGCAGAAGGATGCTGGGTACTACATATAAATCATTGATCTTTCACCTCTTAGAATATTTTCACATTCAAACTGAGATGCTAAATGAGCTTAGCACTTAAAAAAGAGAACAACTTACAAAAGCACCACTATGAATATAATTCATTCTGGAGTAACTACTCAAGCAAAGACCCAGGGCTGAGCTAGTCAGACAGCTCTATTATCTCTCACCTGAAGAAAGTGTGATTAGTGGAGGAAATATCACATTTACACTTAGAAATTGTTACAAAGACAACTTGTATCTTTTGGCACAACTCAGCCGTTTTAAAAATACTGCAAGAGAGGCAAAGACAGCAAAGAGCAGTCCTTTTTATGATTTCTCACCCTTGCATTAAGCCACCGAATTTAGCTTGAATATTCAGTACCTCAGCAGTTACCACTTCCCAGGCAGTGGTGCTGAATTGCTCTCTGCTGATCCTCAGGGATACAGCACTGGGGCTCCTGGGGAGGAAGGCTCCCCACACACTACCTGTGCAGTGCCTACAACCCTTTGTAGCATCAGCCAGCAGTGCAGCACAGAGCAGCAGGACAAGGAGCAAGGGGGAACTGCATCTTCTTGACTCCCTCTGCTCTGAAGGGGGAAAGGTGGTCTCTGCAGCTACTCTGTAGCTTGCGGGAAGGCGACAAAGGCAGTCAAATTGGATGGGGAGGAACATTTACTAACAAATAAGCTTCTCCAGTGATTTTCCTCAAAGGTGACATTGACAGTATTGCATATAAAATGAGTGCCTTCTGAAGATGTCCTTGCACACTCGCCACAAGAAGAATCAGAGACTTACTCCTAATGGCAGCACTGTCTTGGAGCAGCGCAACATTCATGACCATTACACATGGTCACTACCCTGCCCTTATGTGGTATTTTTATTTGTGGTTGATTTGTTTGTTTTTGTTTTGCTTGTTTTGGTTTTTGTTTTGGTTTTCTTTAATGGCAGCTACTCTCAGTCTCTTTCTGGCTTTTCATTATCTTTTTTCCTTGCACTTTGTTTTGCTTGACATTTGCTGGCATTGAGCTATGAATCCTGTACATGGAGCCAACCGAATTTACTTGGAAAATTCAAGGGAAAGAAGCTGTAAAAACTATCCAAAAACTATTTTCAGCATAGAGGTACAAACTTCATGGTCATCCCTCACCTGCAATCCCATGGAAACACCATGCAAAGCACAGAAGCATAGGATAGATTTGGAGAGGATTCATAATTCCATCTGTGTTGTGTTTGTAGTTGACATCTCTCTTTTTGCTTGCTATCAATAGCACCATTTTTTTTTCTTTCCAACCATAAAATCATAGAATGATTTGAGTTGAAAAGGAGTTCTACCCCCTTGCCATGTGCAGGGACATCTTCCACTAGACAGGTTGCACAAAGCCCTGTCCAACCTGGCCTTGGACCCTGCCAGAGATGGGGCATTAATCTCTTCTTTGGGCAGCCTGTTCCAGTGCCTCACCACCCTCACAGTAAAGAGCTTCTTCTTTATACCTAACCTGAACTTCCCCTCTTTAAGTTTGAACCCATTATCCTTTGTCCTATTGCCACACTCCCTGATGAAGATGAAAATTTACCCTCTCTAGTGCTACAAACATACCTGTGCACACACAGTAACCCTAGTAAAACACTATCTTTGCCCTTTCTGTTCAGGACAACCACACTTGCCTTCTCTCTGCTTTCTCCAATGAGCAGAAACTAGACACACTTTGTTTTAAGAGGTAGAAAGCAGCTCTGAAAGGAGACTCCAGGAAGCAAAGCACTGACAGAAAGAGCTAGCTGGTCTTTTGCTGGAAGCCAAGAAGAATAGCTGAAGAATTATAGACAAGGCCAAAATGAAATTTAAGTATACTCACATTCTGTGTATTCACATTCCTGGGTCAGTTCAACTGCTGAAAGAAACCATGTCCCTGTTTTTATCCATACCAGCAATACAATAAAATACATTAGCTTAAACTGCTCCAGTAAAAAATACGGAAGAATGTGAAAACTTCCAGCCTATGCAGATGATCAGAGAGGTGGCAACTCATTCAGCAACAAAAATTGGCTGAATTCCAATAAGTTCATACCTTATTTATAGCAGCCTGGCCTGCCTAAACTAATGTTTTCATCTCTGACAAACATCAGACATCTCTGACCATGGCAGGATATCAGAAGGAGAAGCAGGACTGAGAAGGACAATGAGTGACAAGGAGTCATGTCATAAAATGAATCATTTAATCTCTTTGCATGTAAAGAGAAGTGCTGGCACCTCAGCCTTTCTAAGAAGCTCAATTCAGTAGAAACTCCCATTCAAATAAAGGGCTCTGAAATCCTTGAAGAATGAAATACAAGCACTTGACATACCTGGATTTTGTGTGCAAGACCATCACTGTGAATACCAGTAGTCCTTCTGCAGGACTTCTGAACTCTTACATGAGACAATGTGGTTTCTCAGAGGTAATCTGGCAGTGTGGAGACAAAACTCCTACTGTGAACCTTAGAAAATAAGGAGGGTAAAATTTTGTGCATAAATGCTTTACAACGTATTGTAGTAATATCTTACCTGTTAAATTTTCCCCTTCAACAGATATTTCAATATAGAATAAAGCAGTCTATTATGAAACATCCAAGCACACTTGAACGGGCAGTTTGTTAGACTTGAGAGCAATGACTAACAGTTGATCTGTCACCCTCAGGCTTAACAGGTAAAAAACAGTCTGCTTGCCCTTATCCATCATGGTGAGGAGAGCAATAGGTCCAAACACAAATATGATTAGCCTAAACTGCAGTCTTTCATGTGGCAATGGCTGCAAAGGTTGCCTGCAAAATTGAAAGAAAGTAACCAACTATTTTTTCCTTGAAAAGGACAGTCTCCAAGTAAAGTTAAAGGGCATCCATGTGACTTCTCTGCTAGACATCATCCAAAGCCATAGATTATTCTCTTCCTGCAGTAAATACCACAGCCTCCTCAAGGTCTTCAACAGCAACCGCAGCTGAAGCAGCCCTTGCCCTACTCGCTCCCGCGGCAGCAGCAGCCCTGCTTTTGTGCAGATGAATGATACGTACGCAGCTGAAGCGCAACCCTCCCCTCTCTGCTTTTTTTTTTCTGGAGGACAGGTTTTCATCTAGATTTGTCCCCTGATTTAGTTGGCTGATTTGGATGCCATGACACAGGACATGGCATGAGTGCAGGAGTGAAGACCAGGAATGGTTCATCAAAACTCAAGTTTTTTCCATACCTAGGATCACAGTTCCAGGACCAAACTTAGAGAATCTGCCAGCTCAGCTCCTACCTACTTTGGGCTCTCATTAGCAACTGCCCGAGCAAGTTATCTTCAGTGGATACCACCTAGGCCCAACTCTTGAAAGCCTTAACCTAGCTTTCTTAAGTTTGACTGAAAACATCCTTCGTACCTCTCTAACTTCAGCATTGTTATTGCAATGTAAATGACAGTGCTTCCTAGTAACCCAAAGGCACATTGAGAGAACTCTGAAGTGTGTTCAACTTGTGATACATTCATTTTGTAAGCAAATTTTGTTCTGTTCCTCATAGCTGCAGAGATTCATGGGAGAGCAAGTAAAGGTTTGTGGGATTTGGGATCTTTGCCTGCCACGAGGCATAAGTGTTTTCCTTCAGAAATGTGACAGTCATCAAACAATCACAAAATAGAGCCATGATTAAACAACTGATTGCAGCTGAGCAGGGGGATGCCTACATGCAGGAAACCTGCCCTGCTTCCTTGGAAAGTGTGCAGCCCATGCCATGTTCTGTACTGCTGTGTTAGACTGTTCCCTGCTCCCAAATGGGCTTTCTAAAAGCAAGGCAAGCCTTTTATTTATATCTTACTTCTACACTTTTAAAGAGACAACTGTGATTTTTCAAACAGTTAATTAAAACAGTACAAAGAACCCATATAAATATTAAGATTGAATTTGGAGAAAGCAACTACATAGCTTGGTTTAACTTTCATACTAGTAGATCTTTATACTGAAAAGCAAAGTAAATGAAATTGGGAAGATGGAAATGCAGTCCTAACGGATGTGTGTTATTTAGTACATATATTCTATGATACAACTATATACTGTCATATTTAACAGAACAGCACTCAAGTACAGTTCAGAAAGAAAAAGAAAAAAACAACCCAAGTACTTGCAATACTTTTGTGTTAGCTGAAAATTGCCAATAATTTTTGTTGCAAAAACATTTTCCTTGCACTTTCAATGTTCCTCTGAGATAAGAGCAAAAATACTTTAACTGTGAAAATGATCCCTTTTACAGGCGTTAAACTATTTTTAAACCCTACTCTTCAGTCTGCTCCTCTATGCCTAAATCATCAGCAATTTATCTGTGAAATTCCCTGAGGAAGGGAATTTGGAAAAGAAAGGTAGGTGGGAAGCAAAACAAGCCGTACACACACATATATGTTCCCTAGAGGGGAAGTTTCTAAGTGCCAAATTCTGACACCTGACACAAAACAAACATCATCTCACTATTACCACGGTTCTGTTGAAGTCAACGAGGCGCTCAGTACTACCATGAATAACAGAACCAAAATCTAATGCTGGACATTCAGAAAATAGCAGGAGCAGCATAGTTAGCAAAGTGTCACATCCATCTATCCCATGATATAAATCACTGTAAGGTCACAGAGGAAAACCAGGCAAGGTGTAAGAAGGAGGGCATGTTTGCTGACTCCACTTGAGATGAAAAGGAGTAACACCACAAAATTTGAAGGTGGAAGTAGGTAAAGTGATAAGGGAGATGTGGGACGTCATGCAAAAGATGGCTTGAAGCACTCCCCAAAGCTGGTTACCAGTATGTGCTTTAGTCTTAATTTGGAAGAGGAATATGCTTGGAGTCCTGGACTGCGGTCCTCCCTATCCAATAGAGCAACATGAGATGATACTGCAAGCCTTCCTTTGCTGTCAGGGGAGGAATGCCCGACAGATTTCAGAAGTTGCAAGCCCAGCAGGCCTCGCTTCTTCAGTGAACCTCTCTTTCTTTCTGGTGTACTGAGAGAGCGGGCAGCTGTACAGCTTTCCTTCCATACAGCTTTCCTCTTGCTCCTTTAGAGTGGGACAGTGCTGCTGGCAGTATCCTTTGTGATGAGGAATTAAACATGCACTCCTTCAAAAGGCACAAAGCTACTACAGAATCAACGGCTTAAAGACAACTAATAAATCTTCTTTAATTTTCTAGTTGTTTTTTTCAGTAGGAGACTTCAGTAGCTGTGACACTATATCCAGGTGTAAAACTAGTAAATTGCACTGCAGATGTACCTTTTATATATGCACACTTGCCAAATGTGGGTGTTGCAGGACTTGTTAAGAATTCCTGCCTGCATAAGGTGTTTCCTGAAACCCAGAAGGAAAATACTGTTTTAGTACAAGTCCAAGCTCATGTTTAAAGTAGGAATTGTTGATGCCAATTCAGTGGAACAGCAGATTTTCATTACATGGAACACAGAAGGAAATGCTTGTTAGATATGTTTCCAGAAAAGTTGTTTACAGGAATATGTCTGTGTGCGCACAGAGGATTTCTGGGAGAAAGGTGTCCCCTGAAGGTTACTGCCCTGGGGATTTTCTGTATTGGTTTTCCAGAAAAGGAGGTTATACAAAGCACTGCAAAGCTTGCCTTTCTGCAAGGCTGCTATCCCTGCTGGAAAAAGACAAGCACCGAATGCACATTTTAATGTTACATAAGAGAGTTTGGATTATGGCAGGAAGAAAGGCAGAGACAGACACTTCAGAGCCCATGCTCTCCTTTGCAAAGGCCAAAACAAACCAAACAAACAAAAAACTGAAGAGCCACCCCTGCTGAGTTCTCCTGCAATGTGAACTGTGGCTTTTCTGTCGCTGCCCAACAGAAGGAGGCATGAAAACACAAAGTCAAAGCAAACAGACCTATTGAGAAAAGCTGTGGAGAAGAAAAGTGCTCACATGGGGGGACCTAGCCAGCTCTCTGACTCCAAATGCGGACTTAAACCATCTTCATTCCACCCATGAAACTCAAAATCTCAGTCTTGGGTATAAGGTCTGGCCAAAGCCTTGCACCCACATGGTGTCTAGAGAAGCCTGGTCTCAAAACATGAGCAAAAGCTACGCCCTCTTCACAGGCTATGAAATCAACTTTTACTGCTGGTTTGGATTCTTCTGCTATTTCATATGCCTTTTAATTCCATGCCCTTTAGGTCTATAATAAATATCATCCTTGATAAGTCAGAGCAAGAATTAAGCTAGTATTGAAAGAATGTGTCAGACTACTTCTTTGACTTGGTGTAAATCCTATCAGGTGTTGGCTAGGTCTAAACAGAAGTTGCTAAACCACCCAATGTATTACCTCAATAGAAAAGCAGAAAAAGTAGTGTATTAGGTACGTTATGAATGAAGTTGCTAAATGTTTCATTACCCACTGGTTTTGAAACGCTCTTCTTTGAGTAACAAATAGAACAAAACCCCTATCCAATAATGATGCAATATATATTTTTCAGGAAATTTACTACATCATGTGTTGGACCTACCGTCTGAACAATGGAAGCATTCATTTATAAGCACTTAGATAAAGCTTATCTAACGTTTTCCATGCTGCAGTATCTTTGTTAAACAGCTGAAGAGATATAATTGTATTCACATTCAGGAAGAATTTACTTTGTGTGAGTGTGGAATTTACTTTCATTGTGGACACTGTGTAAGTACCTGATCTGCAACTTGCAACGATCTTTATCTACCTCTAGGCTCACTAAGAGCTGAACACATGTATCAGCTTACAGGACTTGGCAAATTGTTAAGAATTTTCATTTTGTTATGATTCAATGAGTAAACCCCCAATATTTTCACTTGTAAAACAAAAATATCACTTAACTAAGGTGAAATTTTCCTTGCAAAGATGTAGTTGTGCCAGTTCAAGTGGATTTATCAAATTAAATTACAGATTACATTTCCAATTAGCCACTTTGCCATCCTCTGAACAGAACAAGGAGCAAAGGGCTAAGGAAGCAAAATAGAAGTGGTTGCAAGTTGCATTTTAAATGATTGGCATTAAGAATGTAATTTTGATTATGTCAGTTTATGAAAACTCTGTAGCCACATTTATACACTAGTCAAAGCTGAACTGCATTGGTCACATGTAATCCCTGTGGGAAGAGCCTTTTCTCGTGAATGCTTTCATGACACTGAAGAAACACCATGTTAATACACATAAGAAAAGACAGAAAAAGAAAGACCCTTCAAAATGCCAGGGCTTTTTTCATAAATCTCTTTTTTACCTAACACACAAACGGTGGCAAATCCCTGTTCCAAGGGACCCTGGACCAAGGGGAACCCCCCAATAGGAGACTCAACTTTCATCTTTAAAGGAGAAAGAAAAAAAATAACAAATCAGAAAAAGAGGGAAAAGGCACCTAGAAACTTTATCTTTGTAATCAAATAAGGAAAACTATTCTGTGATCTATTAATACCTCTGTCCTCTTGGAGTGAGGATAAAAAGTTATTGAAGGTGTTTCAAAACTCCTCTTTTTTCACTGTTGCACTGGGGATCATGTACTCCAACTTCATTGGTAGTCTGTTCAGGGAAGAAAGGAAAGCTCATCCTATCATGTCCTTGATGGCATGCTGTTCTCAGGAGGAAGGGACAGCACAGGATTCCTGTCTAAAAATACAGACCCAGATTTTCTCCTTTCCAGATAAAAGCAGGACACAAGCTTTCAAAAACAGACTTAATTGTGGGAAAATCCTTTCATTGGGAAGCACCCTGCAGTGAAGATACTTTTTAGGACTCCAGAACAGAACATGATAGAGGTTAAAAGGCACCAGTAATCTCTGCCATATTAATGGCCCTCATTGAGGCCAGCAATGGCATGAACAACAGCATTACTTCATGCAGCTGTCCCTACTAGCCTCACTAATCCCTCAGCAATGTCAGAGAAGAGGTAACACTAAAGAGGAGACAGCTGCAGCAGCGAGGCTTGGAACTCCCAGTTCAATGTTGCTCTAGTTTACACTAGCTCCCGTCCTCAGCCTGAACAACCCCAGCAGCTCATGTATTGTGTGCTTGAGAGCCCTGAACATCTTGGTGGCTCTTTGCGGGACACAGTTTGTCAATACCTTTCTTGTGCTGTCAAAAATCAAAGCTTTTGATAGAGCCTACCTTCCTCTGAAAAGGCATTTTAGGTTGGAAAAAACCAAAACCCAACCAAATTCTGTTTTTCATTTCCATACAGCAGATGCTTCTCTATTTGAAAATCCTATTTGGCCTTTATGAAGGATTCCATTCCTTCCTGCAGCAGTGGGGTACCTTTAGGCTCTCACTCTAAATTCAGAATAACATGGGAGCTGCAGCTGTTTCTTTCAATTTGCATCCTCACACTGTCCACTATTTTCACACTGCATTAATCTTTGATTCCATATCACCTTAGCTATGCAACAAAATGACAGCACTGTAACGTGCTACTTTTGCAACTGCTATTCATTCATCAGCTTTTAATTCAGTATTAAAATAGATTCTTCCCGAACAACCTCAACTTAGATGGTGTTTCTGAAAATTGCCCTGCTTATTGTGAAGTTACCCAAAGATAAACCTAGCTCTCCGGGTTGATTCTTAAACAAGAAACATGGGCTTCTTTGATTTGGAGGTAGTCATCTGCAAGCAAGTTAAAATCAGTGTTTTGCTAACCCACAGAAAAAAAACCCTCAAAGAGCAAGAGGTGAAATATGGAGAATGAACCTTAAACTTACAGTAACAGAAGGATTAGTGCTGTAAGATGGATTAACAGCCCTCTGGTACTTTCTAGCATCCAGTACCAGTTCACTGAGAAAGCAGTCCCATGTCCAATAAAGACCATTTTTCTGGTAACAAGCCAATGAAGGAAGATTTTTGTCATCCATTAATGACATGGCTTAAGTCAGAAAGATTTCATTCATACATTAGTCTAATCTTGCAAACCCACTGGAGCTCTTTTGCTCAAGAGATTTTTGTGTCAGTGATTACTTATGCACTTTTGTCACAAAATATTTCCTTTTAACTGTTTTAAATATGGTGCCTTCTAATGGCACTGGATGTTCTTGTTATATCTGCAAATCAGTAAGTACGAACATGCAGCCAGCCTTCTCTGCACTATTCATTATTTTTACATTCTGCTATCATGTCACCTGTTATCTATTTCTTCCCCAACCTAAGCAGTTCTAATACATTTCATTCATCCTCATGTCTCGCACATTTTCACATCTTGGACAACTTCTGCTGCCTGGATATCTTCTCCCTGACGTTTGTCAAGATGCAAAGACTAGCGGTGAACACACCTTCCCATAAGGAAGACAGGCCCACAGTTGAAATAATAGCATCATAATAATTACAGCTGCGTGCAACCATCTTTCACTTCATTTCCTTTAATGAGAAGAATGAACAATCAAATGGATAGGAAATTAAATCAAAGTGCAGGATATATGACTTCATCTTCAGCTGAGAGATAGCTCTCCTTAAGGAGTGCCAGTAAGTTGAAAAGACTACTCCCTCCTACATCAGAAGAACTACCTACACACAAAAGCACTTGCAGTGTTATATAGCATCGTTCTTTATGTCAAAGTCATAAATTACAGCAATCCTCCTTCCTAGGCCATCAACAGCAATTTGTTCCTGAAGTTACTCTGTATATTTAAAACTAATCAACACCTGCAAGAACTACAAAATATTTCTTTCTGATAGGCATTTATCCCTCTTTAGCCATGTTCCCCAATAGAATTTATTGTTGTCATTGCTCTTCTTCCCCACAATGAGTTTAGCTCATTCTAAAATAAGCCTTAAGGGCTTGTAGGTTGCACAGGAGCTGAATTTCACATGGGATTATATATTTTTGTTATCAGCACAGTCACTTTATTCAGTCTGAGATTTCTTCAAAAATCCTGGCAAGTTGCTGCAATTTACAGGCTCATATTGTTACAACCTCCTTCTCTGTCAAACACATTTAAGCTTTATCACCCCTTCCAGAGCTACTGTTTACAGGTATCTTTCTTACAGATGGCACAGCAGCACTACAGACAGCAAAGCAGTGCAGAGGTGTCTGAGCTAGCATTATTAGACCTCGATTTGGAGCAGAAGCAATCCAGCCGCAACAGCACAATGCCTGGTGCAGGACAATGTACCCTACTTCTTCACTAGGTAGATCAACCTCACATACCACAGTGTGCAGTGACTAGGCTATTTCCAGATCAAGGCAACTCATTTAAACCTGGCTAAGGAAGTAGAGGGACTCAGAAGCTGACTAAATTGGCTCCCACAAGCAAATCAGTTAGCTCTGTTGAAATACTCAAGCACCCTTAATGTCTCTCTGCTTTGATGGCTTACAAAATTTCAGTGTTTTTTTGCATTTTCATCAGCCTTACTAACACTGCATGTATGTATTCAGACACTACATTCCTTAAAACCCGTCACCCTCTCCCTGCTGTCAGCAGACATTACAGGTGAAACATCATAGAATCATAGAATAGTTAGGGTTGGAAAGGACCTCAAGATCATCTAATTCCAACCCCCTGCCATGGACAGGGACACCTCCCACTAAACCATGCCACCCAACGCTCTGTCCAACCCGGCCTTGAACACTGCCAGTGATGGAGCGTTCACAACTTCCCTCTTGTTGAGTCAATAAGTGAACTGCTGCTGACTTTTCTGGGGCCCACATTTCATCCCAATAAGGTCAGGAAATTGTTCAGACTTGTCATGGTACCAGTTCTCACAGCTCTCCCTGCAGAGACTAATGGGGCATATGAATCAGGTTTGAAAATCAAAGCACCCAAGACACCTCCAAACCTTTGCAACAGGTTGATACCAGAGGTGAAATCAGAAACAATCAGCAATGCTCCTGCAGTCCAGTCCCCTCAGCAGCATGGCTAACTATAGCCAGGTTGCCTTGAAGGAACAAACCAGGTCTGCAGACTCTCTCCCAGCAAACTCAGAGCCTGTAACCAGCAAGAGAGAGTCACAGGGAAGGCTGACTGCTCATTAATGCAGAGGCTATGATTTCCACTGGCCCCACAGATATTTTACCCACCAAATTCCTATTGCTACTGGTAGTGGTTAATATGGCTCAGCTTCTTCTGTAGGAGCAAAACAGGTGATGCTTTTGAAGACAGCACATGCTGTCTCTTCTTAAGAGCCCTTTTCAGGTAAATTTTAAAAATGGACCAAGCTGGCAGCTGCAGGTCAAACTCAGCAATTCCTTCAAAATCCAGGAAAACTAAAGCTTGCCACACACACAGCTACTATAATTCCGCAGGCTGGCACTTAGCCATCAGTCAAAGCTACTCTCAAACCACAGAAGATTTCTTTCTCCTCCATTGCTTTCCAATGTTACTGAAATAAAAATAGATGGAACTGTGATATTTCACATCTGATGTTGAGTCCTTGTCTGAGCACTAAACTTTGGCTTCTTTCAGAAGATGCATCTTCTATAAAAATACAGTACATCTGTGCTAAAGCTTTCTTCATAATTCAAGCACAAGTCAGCAGTTGTTGCAGCCCCCTAAATACACACTGACCTACTTCATGCCACTCACCACAATGAAAGGTTCATTCACACCCTGTATTTGCTTTATGAAATAGCCTCAAATTCCTTTGCCAACAGCAAGAATCATTTTGAACAAGTCAGTCTGTCTTTCACTGCTGTACATTTTAGCTTATGAAAGTACCCACACTTCAAAACTTTTCTAACACAAGGAGAGGCACTAGGGGACACAAGCAGCTGCAACACTCAAAAACCTCTCTGATACTTCTAGCATTATGTGTTCTGCAAGGCATCCAAGTTTCATTATGTACAACACGGAACATGACAGGTTTGTTGGGAAATACATATTATGGGGCATGGTCCTGTATTTCCTGAAAATGGGTACATTTTGAGAAGGCCCTTTGAGAGCTTGGGAACATCAGGTCTGCTTTCAAAGAGCCTGAGGTCCAGATGCTCAGGAATGTGCAAGTACCTACATCCAGCTGACTTCAGAAGCACAAATACCTTTGCTGACTTAAGGTAAAGTCACTTTGGCAAACTTTACTCAATACCTCAAACATAATTATTCCTTCACAACATCATTTGCTTCCAAGCAAATAAAGCACACAATGCAGTTACCCACAACAAAGTTGTTCAAAACCAGCACATCAAATAGAAAAATCACTTAGCTTAGATGCCATTACTAACTCAACAGCTTGATGAATTCTGCAGTGAAAAAAAAAAAAAGTTTTGGCAACTTTTTCACAAATTTAAATAACTTTCTGAGAAAATATGGTGCTTATGATCATATGGGAATCATTAAAATAAATACATAAAAAAAGCCTTGGCTTACAAATAAATTAAATTTAAATCAACAAATAATATTTAGGGATCATAAACAAAGAAAGAAAACACTAATGCTTTGGTTTCAGTTGAAATCTGCTCTAAGCTTTTTTTGATTTCCTTCTTCGCACAAGACCCAGGAGATGTGGACCCATGTGAATGGGAACAAGCTTTACATGACTCCTCATGATCTGAAAACACCATGTTTTATTCAGTGTAATAAATACTGGCAATATCAATGTTTTGCCGGGGAGACACATTTACAATACTATAAGGATTTTATGAAATCATATCACTTTTGCCTAACTGATGACGCTTGACATCTTAAAAATGCATCACTTTTCTTTATATTCCTTGAGTTTCCCTTATAGCCAGTGATTTTTCCTCTTCATTGTTGCAAATTCAATGTGTGAATTTAATATGCACTAGCTACTATACTGATACACTTCATTTTAATTTTACAGGTATGTATAAAGAGTTAATGGTTGGAGGTTTGCCAGTTTGAGTTTGTCGTACGTATGTGTATGTGTATGAAAGCCTTCAGTGAAATGCTGAAGGCTTTCAGGAGAGAAACACAGCCAGATAGTGGCTTTTCCTCTGTATCACCTGAAGGGATCACAGTTTGGCTAGCATCTACTAGGAGAACATTTTCAGAGATCATGTTGAAAATTGACAGCCCAATATTCTGAATCAGCACCTCCCCTGGTAAGGTAAAGTAGCACCTGTCCTATGTGGTAGAAAACCAAACAACTCTTGCCTTGTATGTGCTTCATTTTGTTTATTAACATCTGCTGTCTGTTCTCCTGTTTCTCAGGGATGCATCAACCTGGTCTGGCTAGATCTTTGTGAGGCTCAAATCATGACCTTCTCTTAATGAGGTTCCTTCTTATACTGTAGATTTCTTTACAGCTCAGTTTCTGTCTGAACTGGCTGCTTACAGCTGCACAGTCAATATCTGTGTCAGGAGGCTGCCATGGCAGACACTTGTACAGGCGGTAACATTCTGGATTGCCGAATAAAATCTCACTCTAACTTACTTCAAGTGCACTTCTTTGGCTCAACTTTTTGCTCATTTACTCATTGTCAGGAGCATTTTAATTAAGATGTGAGAGGAAAAAGAGCAAGGCCAAAGCTGTGTGCATTGAAAACACTAACTGCACTTTTCCCCACAACCTGGGAAATCTGGCACTTCCAGGGCTTCTGATACCATATGTTGTAAATGCTAAAGAAACGAAGATAATTAAATATGTTAAGTCCCTGGTAGCCAGGTCCTTAACACTCATGGGTCTGCAATGTTCCAGCCTCATATTTGTCTATCACTGATGGGTCTACATAAAGTCCAGTCTGTTTTCCTGGTGTTTTTATTACCTAAAGCTAGAGTTTCCCCACCTCTCCTCCTCTCTACCCCTTTTTGTCCATGTGCCCTCTGTCCGTTTTGATATTCGTATAATTTATCAGACAATAAAGACCTGCTCTTGAACACCATCTTCGGATACTATCACAACCCTGTTTATCTCCACAGCCTCTCTGTGGAGTTCCTGATGGAGAGAGGGATACCCATACAACTGAACTGCCATCCTAAGACTCATCAAAGACTTCCCCACTTGCAAGCAAACACTCAGTAAAAGCTGCACAGAATGAATAAATGACAGTGGATGGTGTGATATGAAGTCTTTGTTCACGTGGGATTGGTACAGAGACTCTGAGCCTGGTGTGTTCCCAGAGGAACACAGGGAGAACATTCAACTCCCTGAGAATGAATAGCTCAACAAATGAGTTATTAAGAATTTAACTACATAAGTCCCAAGGGAAAACCACTGGAGCCTATTAAAATGAATTTGAAATTGCTGCTTTATACAGAAAAGACACTAAGTGCCAATGTTGCAGGGCCTCCCTGGATTAGAACACATTCGTGGGCCATTGGGAAGTTTCTATTCCAGAAAGCCTGAGACAGCACTACCAAAAGAAGAATCCCTTCCACCTTCAGGGGAAAGTGCCAGTCTTGGGGAAACGCCCTCTGAACACCAATATCAACCTCTTGATTGATACTGGTGAGCAATGACCACCAATATCAGGCAAGTTCTCCTGGGTTTAAACCGATCTTACAATCCTCAAAATCTGGCCCACAATAATGCCACAGTTAAGCAGCTCAGGAGCCAGATCAGCTTCTCTGATTCTGGAAGTAGTGCTTACTGGCCAGGCCAATCCACTTATGGCTGTTGCTCTGTGTCAGTCTTGGAAGATGCCAGACATCTTGGGGCTGAAAAAGGTCGTGATGCCAAGTGCATGGTGTACTGTCTGGTTCCTGGCACACTGCTTGGTATGTAGGCATCTGCAGAGGTACACAAAAGTCTAGCCTACGCCTTCAAAGACAGCTTTTCTGTAGAAATAGAATGAAAACGCCTACACTATACATGGTGCTGCTCTGCAGCTAGTGTTTTGAGGGAGAATGCATCATTCACATACAGGCACTTGTATTTACTTCTCCAATCTCTACTTTTTCTTTCACCTCAAAATAGTTCTGCTTGAAAATGGTCTGATTACAGGAACACCTAATTACATTCTGCCACTACACTGAAGACTAAGACAAGCGATCCCTGTGTAGTGGACTTCATGCCCTCTGTGCCACTGTTAATGCCTTTCTCTCTTGAACAACCCACCTTTGGGACTCCAAGATCATCTGGGATTTGCTTTGGAGTGGCTACAGGATGGACTTTTGTATCTTACTAACAGGTTCCTGAAAAAGACACCTAGGTCCTCCAACAAAGTCTTTTCTCTGTCAATTTTAAAGAATGCAAATTGAAGAGTACAGGGTCCTGTAGTGTATTTGTCAGGAACAATGCACAGACATTTCCAGCAAGTGCTCTTAATGGAAGATTTTTTGCCAAATATTGCCTACTCCCCAACTTGTGGTTTTGAGAAAGCATATTTGTTCATAACATGGAACAGCAAAGAAGAACTTTCAGTCCTGTACACTTAATCACTGTATCCCATGGTAGATGAACCAGAAGCTGCTTCTTTTTTCCTCAGAGGGTCTACCGACCCATGTAAACATTTAGTACTGAGCTTATACCTACCAGTCAGGATGGTAAGATATAATGAAATTCAAAACAAAATCATTGAAAGCGATAGCACTAGACCCAGTGAGTTAAAATCAAGGCCCAAAAAAGATTAAGTGCACCAGAATCACTTTTAAAAAAACACAGGAAGAGCAAGATGGAGTAAAGAACAGAGGGGTTAAAACTGTGAGACAATCCGAATATAAGAAGTAGAAAAATGTGAAGCTCCCAGCCATATCCCAGAGCAGACTTTAAAATGGCCTCTGCTGCTAAACAAAAGGTAGGCCATTTGTTTATTTAGCCAACTCAAATTGATTTGGAAAACTAGCAAGAGTATTGCAAAATAAAAACAGCATTAGAAAAACCTACATTTTGATTAGCTTATGCTGCCATAATTTGTAGAAGCTCATTGACATTATGTGTGATGGGACTCAGAAACAAAATTAATATACCATGGCTACCACTCAATATTTCCATAATGTTTTATGCTTTCACATTGCTTTGCAATATAAACTTAATAAATTAATCTCCATAAGGTAAGCAAATCTGATTAGCCTTATTTTACAGATGAGTTAACTGAGGCTTGCCAGAAGTGATGTCATAGAATCATAGAATAGTTAGGGTTGGAAAGGATCTTAAGATCATCTAGTTCCAACCCTCCTGCCATGGGCAGGGACACCTCCCACTAAACCATGCCACCCAACGCTCTGTCCAACCAGGCTTTGAACACTGACAGCGATGGAGCATTCACAACTTCCCTAGGCAACCCATTCCAGTGCCTCTCCACCCTTACAGTAAACAACTTCCTCCTTATATACAATCTAAACTTCCCCTGTTCATGTTTGAACCCATTACCTCTCGCCCTATCGCTACAGTACCTAATGAAGAGTCCATCCCCAGCATTGCTACAGGCCCCCTTCAGATACTGGAAGGCTGCTACGAGGTCTCCACGCAGCCTTCTCTTCTCCAGGCTCAACAGCCCCAACTTTCTCAGCCTGTTCTCATACGGGAGGTGCTCCAGTCCCCTGATCACCCTCGTGGCCCTCCTCTGGACTTGTTCCAACAGTTCCATGTCCTTTTTCTGTTGAGGACACCAGAACTGCACACAAGACTCCAAGTGAGGTCTCATGAGAGCAGAGTAGAGGGGCAGGATCAACTCCTTCGAGGTGATCCCCCACGACCTGCCGGTCACGCTCCTTTTGATGCAGCCCAGGATATGGTTGGCTTTCTGGGCTGCGAGCACACACTGAATCTGGCTCATGTTCATTTTTTCATCAACCAGCACCCCCAAGCCCTTCTCCACAGGGCTGCTCTGAATCTCTTCTCCCAACCTGTAGGGCACTTTGGGGCCACAGAGACCTTCCCATTCCTTCTGGCCAATTATTGCGCAGGACTCCCTCATACGTACCACAGTGTAAAATTTAGAGATCTGCCCATCTGTCTGCCGACATTTCCATGTTACCTCGAAGCATTATTAATAAACACATGAGCGCAATCTGGCTGAGGAAACTGCTTTCTGCTGTACAAACCCACACAAGACCTTGCAATCCTCTATATTAATCTACCAAATTAACCTGGACAGAGGAAGAGGTCTCCTGACCTGCACCAGACAGTAGAAATCTAGAAAGTCCCAAAGACATATAAAAAGGAATAATCACCAGAGGAGAAGAGAAATGGTACGGACAGCAACCCATCTCCTGCAGACCTTCCTCCCATCAGACATCAGGATGGGCTGTGCCCTCCTTTACTGGAGGCACTTACACACGTTCCCCTCCCACTGCTTGATTCTTCCACTGAAAAGCATGTTTGAAGCAACAACAGCTGCTTTGCTAGTCTTCCACCCAACCACTGTGGAGCCACTGTTTTCTGGATTCATGAAGCTGTTTCAGTTTTTCCTGGAAGATTTATTTTGCCCTTGGCATTTATTTTGACTGAATATCATGTCACATCAGTTCAGTGGAAAGGATAAGGGAGGATTCCTATTAGTAATGGCATTTTCTATTATGCTGGAACAGATGTCTAGGGGAAGCTATATCTAAAGGGAAAAAGAGGGTGTTTCTAACAGGAAATGAAGTAAAATGACTTACCCTGATCCACATATACATTTCCAGATTTGCATCTTTTTCTACAGGTACTAAAATTCTCTTTGAGCCTTCAGGATATAAAAATGTCAACCACTATTACATTAGTCCAAAAATATGACAGAAGTGTCACTCAGGAAGTAGAGGTAAAAAAACCTCTAAAGAATAAGGTTTGTGAACAAGCACAACAGAGACAAATACAACATGAGTGTACCTCACAAAACTTGTCTGCTGGCTGTAGGACAGAAACCATACCATATGGGTAGTCAAGTAGGCACATACCTATCACAAATCACAAATCACATTCAGGGGCCTTTTTGATTTGTTTGCTTTGATATTTCTCTGTCCCTGGAAAGCAATAGCAGAAGATCAGCTCAGAGGCATGACTGCCCATCAAAATGCTGGGAGTACTGGTTCGTTTTTATTGCATTTTGAAACAAAAAAAAAAAAAAAAGAAGAAGAAGAAAGGTTTGATGTTTGCCTGTTAGGACAATCTTTTCTTGAGGAGCTTATGGCACTAAGCGCACACTCATTCAAACAGCATTTCAAATGTCTATTCACAACCTTCAGCAATTGTTAACATATTTTAAATCAATTTATGACTTAAAGCTACAGCAAGCAAAAATGGCTTAAGTGAACTGAAAACATCTCAAAACAGCCTCTATTCTCTTCAGCCGAAGATAAACTTATCCACTGGTAGGCTGGAAAAGTGCTGCCTGATGACTTAAAAAGAAAACAAACCCAAAACAATCCACAGTGCTTTCTTGAATCTTTTGATGCAGACCTTACCTGACATGACATGCACTTTATGTCTTTAAAGTGGCAGCGCAAACTAAGTAATAATTACAACACGGGAAGGTTAGTATCATACTGAGATAGACAGGTGTCATGGGTTCAGCAGCAGCAGTCATTTTTTCTCCTTCTTGGTAGCTGGTGCAGCGCTGTGGTTTTGATTTTGGGCCTGGGAACAGCGCTGATAACACCAGAGTTTTCAGTTACTGCTTGGTAGTGTTTTGGTCTGGCCAAGGACTTTCTGAGCCTCATGCTCTGCCAGGGAGGAGGGGAAGCCGGGAGGAAGCAGAGACAGGACACCTGACCCAAACTGACCAAAGAGGTTATTCCATACCACAGCACATCATGTCCAGGATGTGAAAATGGAGAGCAGAGACCTGGAAGGGTGTGGTGGTGCAGTGGGGGGTTCACTGCTGGGGGGTGCACTGGCTGGGTCGGGCTTGGTGAGCAGTTGTATTCTCTTTCCTTGTATTTCTCTTGTATTATTACTGGTGGTAGCAGCAGTGATTTGTGTTATACCTTAGTTAATAAACTGTTCTTATCTCAACCTGTGGGAGTTGCATTTTTTTTTTCGATTCTCTTCCCCATCCCCCTGGGACTGGGGGAAGAAAGAGGGGGAGCGAGTGAGTGAGCGACTTCGTGAGTTTTAGAGACTTAAACCACTGACAACAGGTTAACATTAAAACTCTGAACTACCGCACTGTCTCAAATGGCCTTTCTGTCCATGTCTTAAAGGCTTCAAAATCAAATGCTCTCATTTTGCATGTAATAGAATTATTTGATTTTGTGTTTTAAAAGTAGCTCTAAAAATCTCTGAGCGGGCTTTGAAAGAGAAAGAGGACTGCTTTCTTCTTTTTGCTCTAAAAAAGGAAGATCCTGCTAACCAAAGACATGGAAGTCAAAACATTTGTCTTGCTACTTTGTTTTCAGATTGTTCTCAACACCAATTGACCCACACAACTTTTGGTACTTAGTAGTCTTGAACACCAGACTGCTACTATCTGAAGGCTGAAAACTGCAACTGGCAGTTTATTGTAAATGAGACATTTGCACCAGGCAATTACAGGATGATCATCTCCCCTTTTAACTCACAACAGGCTTTTTTTTTTTCACTCCCTTCAGGCAAAGTGTTAAAGTGCTGCTCTGCTCCTACTATCAACTCTTGAAGTGACACTGCAGGATTCCAGTTTTGATTCCATCAGTTATTAATTTGTCAGTTTGCAAAGAAAGACATTTGCCAAATGCCAGACTCTTCCTGGAGCCTCTTCAACATTTGTGTTATCTTTTCACATAGCTTTCCCAACAATCCTGCCACTAGAGGATGGTACTGCTAACAGTGCGTAATAGACAGACTCCAGCTCATCTTCCCATTACTGTGCCATTTCTGCAGCACTTGCCACATCAAACTACATTCACTGCAACATCACGTCTGGGCCAATCCACTGGTGAGGAAAGTGCAGTTTGCAGACAGCTCAATACCAAGCCAAGGCACGGGAAAGAGCTGCAGAAGTGGTTGAGCAAGGGCATACCGCACTAGAAGAGAAAGCATAAAATTCTAAAGCAGTAAATTCTACAGAAAACTAAGACCGACATGATAGCTCTGGACTGACTGCAGGGAAGGGAGAACAAAGCCAAGGACTTCATCCAAGAGAAACTGCTGCAGAAACTGCTGAAACAGGGCCTTTGGGAATTCAGATTTCCTACAATTCTGCCTGGATCATTTTCCCCTGAACTTGCTGGCTCCTGGCTCTTCAGTCTGTGGTCTCTTCACCTCAGATTCACTCTGCCTCACAGTGCTTTAAATCATTTTAGTATTTGTCGTCTTCTCACATGCTTGGTCTTTAGAAAGTATTTTCAGGCACACTTTCTTTCGGCAAAAACTACTATCATACAAGGGCCCCGCTCTTGGTTGCTCTTCAGGCATTACTGCGTTAAGCGTAGCACTCATCAACATGGGTTCTGGTAACATGGTTTTTACAAACGGATTTGTCAGTGTTTAAACCAGAAAGAATGGCATAAATTAAAAGACAGTACTAATCCTAAAGATGGTCTCATGTCAGCCAGGGCATTGGTCAAGATGTTGCTGGACTGTACCTTTTCTGTCTGTGCAGCCACACATGCTGAAACAAAAGGGAGCATCCTGGGATGACACTCCTTGGAAAGTCAGTGGTGCAGTCACTGTCTGCCTGTCTGCTGGGGAGAACTGCACATCCAGTTTGGTAGGCCTGTTCATTATGGGGGACAGCAGTTTCCTTCATCTTATTTCTTGCTTTAGGTTAAAGGCTGTTAGCTGCTGCTCCAGATAGCTCCTCAGATTTCCCCACCCTCCTGCAGGGTAAGGGACACGCCAAGTACCCCAAATTAACTTTTTAAAGTACTGACCATACTCGACAAACAGGAAAAGATAGCTCAGTCAGCAGATTGACAGTAGGATTATAATTTTTTAGGCTCATTCATGTACTGACAAAGTATGCCTTCAGCAAGGATGCTGAACCAGCTTGGTTACTCATGATTCTTAAGCCCAGCAAAATTGCTTCAAAATTGAGTCCTGGAAGTAGCTTCTGAGGAAGGAGGAAACTGGTGTTGGCATCCTGAGTCTGGCATTCTGCCTGCCTCCTCTGTCTTACCTGACAAAACCTGCAGGTCCTTCATATTCCCACTTTACTGGCCCACTGCTGATCTTTAGTGTGTCACAAAGCCTCTTTCATAGCTATTACTATCCATCTATTTTGATGTGGTCCATCAAATCTTTGAGGCTGTTGATTCAGGCCAGCTGATGTGCAGTTTACTTTTTCTCTGTTCAGGCCATTCATTCGCCTAAAAAGATGTCTTCTTCTTAAAAATAATACAAACGGAAACATTATTGATTTTTTTGCATTACAAAGCCTAAATTTCCAGCTAAGCTGCAGGTAGGAATTTTATTTCAGGAGGAATTTTCCACATGGTGCAAAACTCAGCTGAATGGTTCAACACAGACAGTGATTATTAAAACAAAATTAAAACAACCAACCAAAAAGCAACACCATTAACTCCAATTTAGAATCATAGAATAGGATTGAATTGTTTAGGCTGGAAAAGACCTTTAAGATTATGAAGTCCAACCATTAACCTACCACTGCCAAGTCGACCACCAAACCACTTCCTAAGTGCCACATCTATAGGTCTTTTAAAGACCCCCAGGGATCGTGACTCAATCACTTCCCTGGACAGAATGTTCCAATGTTTGACAACCCTTTCAGTGAAGAAATTCTTCCTAATATCCAATCTAAACCTCTCCTGGCACAATTTAAGGCCATTTCCTCTTGTACTCTTACTTGTTATTTGCAAGAATGGGCTGATACTCACCTCCCTACAGCCTCCTTTCAGGCAGCTGCAGAGAGCAATAAGGTTCCCCCTGAGTCTCCTTTTCCCCAGACTAAACACCCCAGTTCCCTCAGCTCCTCCTCACAAGACTTGTGCTCCAGACCCTTCACTAGTTCCGTTGCCCTTCTCTGGCCACACTCCAGCACCTCAATGTCTCTCTTGTAATGAGGGGCCCAGAACTAAACATAGGATTCCAGGTGCAGCCTCACCAGTGCCCAATACAAGGGGATAATCACTGCCCTGGCCCTGCTGACCACACTGGTTCTGATACAGGCCAGGATGCCATGGCCTACTTGGCTGCCTGTGCACAAGCTGCTCATGTTCAGCTGTCAGTCAGCACACCTAGGTCCTATTCCACCAAGCAGCTTTCCAGCCGTTCTTCCCCAACCTGAAGCATTGCATGGGGTTGTTGCAGCCCAAGTGCAGGACTCGGCACTCAGACTTGGCAAACATAAAACAACCAGAAAGATTTATGTGGATCCATGTCTGTAGACAAACGCATATTACCCTCTTTGGCCTCCAACCTCTCATACACACTATTTGCTCTGGGATTTACTGAACCTCTGCTTTCCATATCTTGGTGGAAGCAGAGCTATCATTTTTAACCTCTGATACAACACTCAGAGCAGCTATTCCCAAGGTTACATTCACCACTTTCACGCTACAGCCATGGAGTGGTTTTCATTAGCTGATTAGACAAACACTTTCATTTGCCTAGTCCTTGTCATTTCCACCCATTTCATTATCTGTTCTTCTCAGGACATATCGCCTCACAAATGGTGCTACTACCTAACCTAGTAGATTGAACCAGTTCTATTTTAAATTCCTGTTACAGAAATACCTTTTTGCAAGCTGTCTGGTACCGGTAACCACTAAACAACTCTGATATAACCAGTATCCTCGCACCACTACTCCCTCTGCATCATCAGTACATCAAGCAATGCAAAATGAGAATGAAGCAACATGTGAGAGAGCAATAAAGATACTGACAACTCCCTGTAGGGATGCTCCTACATATAGCGACAACACTACATGGGGAATATTAACACCATATGTGTGTTTGTACATATGAATGTTAAAAAATAAAAAAAACAGGGTTGAAAAAATGCAGAACATCAGATAATTCATTCTGAATGGGAATAATTTTATGCTCCAAAGAAATCTGAAATTATGAACTCTACACACAGGCTGAAACTGTGACTTCAAAGAATTGCTACAAATTCTGTCTGTGACAACACACTTGGCTTCCAAATCTGGGTAAAGCCAGCATGCAGTTCATTCTTCAACAGATAATGAAAAGAGTGTTTTTTTATCAGCAAAAGCGACATCATCCTACAGTGCCAGAGCTAGGCACATGCTGCTAACCCAAGACAAGGTATTGACAGAAAACTGCTGTGACAGATTTATTTCTCCAAGCAAATATGACAACAAGGTGATGATATCAAACACTGCCTGATGCAGGGGAGTAAGGAAAACAAGGGAAGGAAAACAAAAGTCAACCCAGCCTAGGAACAAGTTTGAAGAATTGGGTAATGTTCACAGGCTCCACTAGATTTTCTATTTTAGGCTTTAAGACTTCCTTTTATTCCTCAAAAGACTTCAGTTACAGATAAGATTGCTTTACTCAGCACTCATTATATTTCATCTTCTTTGATCTGAAGATGAAAAATACTGCAGCAAATGCATTGAAGGATTTAACTCTAATGCAGCTTCTCCCATTACTTGTTGAAACTCTTCTGAAATGTTGGCTTGTAGTTTTTCTTGATGATCCTTTCAACTTCAGATCAGGGCAGTTGTCCCTACCACTTTACAGTTACTGATGCTGGGGTTTCCCCTTTTACCCAATTAAGATCCTTTTCCTCATCCTTACCCTGCTTAACAAGCTCCTATCTGAGGGCCCAGAGCTGGAGGGATGCGTCTCTATCACCGAAAATAAAAACCAGCTCCACTAAATGTACAAAATAACACAGAATTAGAAGACACAGACAAATACAGGTCTTTTGTAGATTAAACAAGATCATGACCCACAAGATCAACCAATCTGGGCTGCATTCATGCCTAAACTGGGCCATACAAGCAGACACAAAAATGAGCAATATGCTCAGTCCAAAAGCTGAGGAGGCAGATGGCATGGCAGAAGTCACAGAATCATAGAATCACAGAACAGTTAGGGTTGGAAAGGACCTTAAGATCATCTAGTTCCAACCCCCCTGCCATGGCCAGGGACACCTCACACTAAACCATGCCACCCAAGGCTCTGTCCAACCCAGCCTTGAACACTGCCGGCGATGGAGCATTCACAACTTCCCTGGGCAACCCATTCCAGTGCCTCACCACCCTTACAGTAAAGAACTTCTTCCTCATATCCAATCTAAACTTCCCCGGTTTAAGTTCGAATCCATTACCCCTTGTCCTATCCCTACAGGCCCTAATGAAGAGTCCCTCCCCAGCATCTTTATAGACCCCCTTCAGATATTGGAAGGCTGCTATGAGGTCTCCACGCAGCCTTCTCTTCTCCAGGCTCAACAGCCCCAACCTGCTCAGCCTATCTTCATACGGGAGGCGCTCCAGTCCCCTGACCATCCTCGTGGCCCTCCTTTGGACTCTCCTACAGTGGGCCCAGGGTCTTTACACTCACAGTCCCTGCGTCTGCCTCCTGAGACTTGGGTACCGTGGTCAGAGCATTTGCCAGTGAAGACTGAGGCAAAGAAGTCATAAAGAACCTCAGCCTTCTCCAAATCCAGGGTAGCCAGTTCTCCCAATAGCTTATGGAGGGGGCCCATGCTGTCCCTAGTCTGTCTTTTATTTGCAGTGTACCTAGAGAATCCCTTCCTGTTATTCTTAACATCCCTAGCCAGGTTTCATTCTAAGTGGGCCTTACCTTTCCTAACCCGGTCCCTAGCTTCCCGGACAACATCCCTGTATTCTTCCCAGGCCACCTGTCCTTGCTTCCACCTTTTATAAGCCTCTTTTTTCCCTCTAAGCTTCCTCAGCAGTTCCTTATCCATCCAAGGAGGTCTCTTGGCCCTCCTGCTGCACTTCCTTCTAGTTGGGATTCAACACTCCTGAGCTTGGAGCAGGTGATCCTTGAATATGAACCAAGAGTCTTGGGCCCCCCTGCCCTCTAGGGCTATATCCCATGGAACCTTACTGAGCAGGTTACTGAAGAGGCAAAAGTCTGCTCTCTTGAAGTCCAGGGCAGTGAGCTTGCTGCAAGCTCTTCTCACTGTCCTAAAGTCAGGGGATCCCAAGAAGAAGTGGAGCCATATGTTAACTGTGCCACAGATAGAGAGATGTCAGAGCTGGCCTCAGATGGAAACAAGAATGCTGAATACAACTACACTACTCCAAGGGCTAGCCTGGTCCTCACAGGCAGCACTGGGTGATAACAAGCCCTGGCAGACCTGATCTTGCCCTGCTGTGCACAGCAGTCCCTGGCAAGTCTTGGTATCAGTCTCTATCACCCACAGAGTGATCAGAAGTTAGCTGTTGTTTCAGGTGCTCCTGTCTCCAGAGCCTCAAGTTACAAGACAGCTGATTATATACTCAGCTTATTGCACTGCTCCCTTCCCTGAACAGCTCAACTGGGAAACAGAAATGCTCCTGACCACAAGGAAGGTTACTATCACTCTTATAATCATTTCTTTAAGGCCCTTTAAATAATTTTTAAAACACTATTTTCAAATAAAATGTATATACAGATGTGAATCCAAGCACTTCTACTCTGCTCTATGCTTTGAAAGCACTGGAGTGATAAATATGCTTGTACCACGTCTTCAGCAAACTAGCAACTGGGAGGAGTGCACGTACTAAACAGCACAGCCCAAACCCTACTGCTTTTAACTCTTTTTGAAAGCCTTCTGTAGAACAGGTCCAAGGGTGAAATTAGCCCAGCTGTCTGGGCAGATGAAATGCCATCTGTGCCATGAAACTAAGCCTTTCATGCCTGGGGCTAATAGCTTCAGCAGTAATGGTTGCGCAGAGCAGGAGAGTTTCTTGCCTAGAAATTCTGGGCTTACGTAATCTGGAGCCTGCCTTTCTTCCTTGCCCATGATTTATATTCCACCATGGAGAAGGGAGGTCTTGTTCTTTCCTGAGAAGTAACTACGCCTTTCTACACCTTTGATAGACCCATATTAATCACATAGCTTAGGGTTTTCTGACAGTGAAAAATTTTCTAACACGTGAAAAATAGTTACATGTCCACAGGCTAGGTGAAAATAAAAGGAATTAATGGGCATTATCTGCTCCCTAGGCTGTGTATTTACTTTCCCTGCCCTGGCCAAACAAAATACTGAATTTCTCAGATTCAAGCATGTGGAAGGGTGAGTCTGAAGCTAAATAAATTAGTTTTTCATAATCACAAAAAGGTGTCAGTGCTGTCTATAAAAGTAGATAAATGTAGAAACCATACAAGATAAACAACACACACTAAATATTTATTTGTTCTAATTTGACCACTCCAAGTTTCTTAGTGACTGACTTCCAAGTTCAACTTCACTGTGGTTCAGACATGAAGATTTCAAGTGCAGGAGCATCAACAGGCCCCATATTACAAATGTTCGGGTTAATTGAAAACAAAGCTTGTCATCCTCTGGAGAAAATAAATCACTCCTTTCTGTGCCTTCAGACCTAGAGGCTCAGATTAAAATCTGTCTTCCCTTACTCAAAATACTAAAATACATGCTACTGAACTAAAAGAGAAACATTTTGAAAATGGAAGTAAATTAAATCTGCCAAGGGACAGATCTATTTTGCACTCTGGCAATATTCCTGATGTTTTACTTCTAATGTTTATTGTTTAACTTCATAAAATTGAGTAACTAGCATAACAGCACCTCAAATGACTGAGAGAAACAGCCCATTAAAATATGAAGCATCTTGTTAATAAAATACACTCATCAGAACGCACCACAATTCGCCATAAACTTGTGCGGTTTTAAGGCTAGTAAACACTTCTAATGATCATCAGCAAACCTGAGTTTTCTTCAATGATTCAATTACTTCTCTCAAAAAAATTACTTCATGTCATAATTAAGCAAAAAGGCAAAAAAGAGAACTTAAAATCTGGCTAAATTGCTTCATAACCTTCCAGGGGCTTGTGGAGTGAAGACGCAAGAAAATCCCAGCCATAACACCACAGCCTTTCTCCTCTCATTGATGCTAGCTTCTGCTATGCCAGCCTGGGAGGCACAGGCAGAAGAGTTCCATCAAGCACAAGGAAGAATAGGAGAAATGCACAGTTTAAAAGAGAAAATAAGCACCTCAGTTTCAGGTAATGTTGTGTTCCACTTACTGGTGAACCTTTTGAGGAAAAAAGGGATCAAATACACTAAAAAGCATAGATATATATATATGCATATTTCTTTTCTCTGCTTAGTTATCTCCAGATTTGATGTACAGCACCAATGAGATCACAAAAATTCTTATCTGTACCACACCTATGATTGACCAAGAAGATACAGATGGATGCTGTTAGCTTCTTTTAGGTTAGCAGTTCCATCAGTTTGCCATCCCAGATTAATCTAGCAGACTGAAAGCTTTGTCTTGAATCAAAACACGCTACCAAACATTTCATTTTGGTTGCCATATAGCAAATGTCTGCTGAAGACTGAAGACCTGACCACAATTCCCATATTCAGGACACCACATCATCATGGTCATCAGACAGATGTCTGTTCTTCCTCACAAATTGCCAAGGAACAATATTGTGCAGGACATCAGCAGAGTACAAAAAAAATAAATCACATGTACTCACTCCAAGTTTAAAATACTAGACCCAAAGAAAGGAGAAATCTATCCTCTTTGGTTGACTGAAGACATAGGCTGAAATGTCTCTAACATCAAGGCCCAGAACTGAAGCATTTCATCACGAGATTGTCAAGGCTAATTAAAAGATTCCCTGCACGTCTTTGGTTTGGATGTCAAAACTGACTTTTTTTTTTTTTTAAAAGGTCTTAATAGTCAGAGGTCTCTTCAGCCTTCTGGGAAAAAAAGAAGTAAGTCTTTTTAGTGTCAGCAGAGTTTAACAAGTTAAGTTACGAGCTGGTTCCTGAAGTCTTTAGAAAACATGAGTCCTACTCATTATTGATCTCCCTGTAGAAAGTTATTTCTTTTTCTTCCTTCTGGTTTATTTCATACAGAGATTGCTACAATTGCTTTTATCGTTCCTCCTGGAGTCATCTCAGGTTAACTCACTTTACTGGATACGCTTGCTTAAATACAGACACATTTGAAGGTCTTCTTTAAACATGGGCTGGACAGCAAAATTTAGGATGAAAAGAGCAAAACTGCAAAAAGTTTTTGATTCAGAATAGGTTGTCTTAGCAACAGGATAATTGTTTTCCTGAAAATGACAATCTTGCATATGTTATCTATAGCTAATTGCAAGAGCAACCTCAGCTAAGCTTCATTCATTTTCTGAATCACTCTAATTTTCTCTAAACTATGCTATTTCTCTATCTGAAAGTCACTTTTCAGCAAAATGACCTTGACTTGAAATCTGATCTTCCAACTAAGAAAACTTTTATTTAAAAAACTCACACACAATAGTGTAAATGGACCGTAAGCCTCTGCACAGAAACCCAGGCAACTGCTCAAGAATAATCTCTAACTCGGTACAGTTTTTCTATAATTAATCCATTTGGCTAGGATCCTTTTTGTAATCCACAAAATTCTTTTGAGCATTCAGGATAATGCTCTGAGTCCATTTCTGAGCAAGTATTAAATGTGAAAAAGGATAGTAAAAAGTAGTATAGGCTGTTAAAAGTTTCAGCTTTCAGACATGCTTGCAGTTTACAACCAGTGCATTTTAAGACACATTTAGCAATAATACCCTATTTTTTATCTATGTCTGCTGCACTGCCACCAATCATCATCTGCTGGAGCCATATGCATGCTCCAGCCATTTGAGAGAGAAGTTCAATATACTACAGCCCCATCCTGCACACTGCCTACATCACTAGCTATTCTTTCTCTTTAGAAAAGCTTTTCTGATTAGGTCAGGAGGCTTTAGAGTGCTATCTTTCCTACATATAGTTGTTCACAAGGATGTACTGCATAAGCCTTAAGACAGATAACATGATCCTGGGGTCCTTGCCTGATCTCCACCCACAGTACAGACAATAGAATTTCATCCAGTTGTAACTGGATGAAATATTATTATTTCCAAATTGCTTTGAAACCACTGACTTATTGGTTTACACCAAAGATTATCTTTCAGATAATATCTTAATTTGGGTAAGAGATCTATTCTCTCCACAAAGCTTATTTCAAAATACTTAGTTGCCCTCTTCCCCTTCTCTTTGTCCAGTTGCATGATACCGGATGCAGGAACTTTACCCATGCGCCACTGCCTGTAACAGCTTTCAGGAAAAACTGGCCACACAAGATCTGCTTTTCTGATCCAATTAACAAAGGAAAAAATCTGTAGGCTTGCACTGGCTTTGGAGTTTCTTTTCTTAAAGGGAGGTGTGCTAACCAGAACTTCATGGACACTACACCAAAAAGAAGCAAACTTAAGCAGAAGTTTTTTAGCTCCTCTGCTACATTTTCAGAAGCCTGCGCTGCTTCAGGTGCCATCCAGAGTCCCACGCTGTACAGCAGAATGTGCAAAGGGTAATTTTAGCATGTGTCTTGCTATTCACTAGCTGATCACGTAACAAGTGGCATGTTTCAGAGAGGCCACAAGAGCTCCCTGAGCTGCAGGGCTGAGTGTTCACACACAGCTACACCATTCATAATGCCAGCAAACATCATGTCATTTGTCCAATTTTAACAGATACTGTAGCTGAATACTAAAAAGGGAGCCAGGAAATCACCTGCTTTTGCTTGCAATTTACACAGCTGTATATGTACACACAGAGTATATAGGTCTAGAGTCAATAAAATAAATGTATCATGTAGCAATGCAAAGCGCAGAGCAGGCCACATGAGTCAAATTATCATTTAAAATATTTTGATCCTCAAAAAGATCTGAAAGAAATAGAATGCATTAAGACTTCACTAATAGGGTATGTTACCTCAATACCGAAGGCATTCTTGTGCTCCAGCTTCTTTCTTTGCTAACTAAGCACTTGGTTACCTGGATCACATTTTTGACCATGTGTGGGTTTTTTTCCAATGTACATCACCTCCAACTACCAATAAGCTGCCTGACCCGATGCGCATTGTTAGTCCATCTTTATTCCCTCGTTTCATGCCCCAATTCTTCTGCAAAGGTTACTTGAGCAGCAGAAAACATAAGCAGGACACTGCAGTTCAGAATAATCACTGTCTAGTTCCTTCAATGCCAAGACAGTAGAGTAACATAATACTCATTTGTAAATGAAAATTGCATTCTATACTGTCCTCATAGCGCAGAATAATGGCAAACTTGGTGCTTTTCCCAGCAGGACTGCACAACAGAAGCAGTGGCAGGAGCAGACCAAAGCACTGATAACCTAGAAGAAAATTTAGGCAGGATAGGGCAGAACCAGCATATAACTGCAATTGAGAAGATTAATACAAATGGACATGTCATCTGTATTTATGCATCTCACTACCTACTGCAGATCAACAAAACCCACATAGTTAAAATGCATACACAGTGCTTACTGAATATATAACACATGGAATTTACAACTCCGATCCACTTTATTACAATTTCTTTAAAAAACAAAAAGGATTATTTCAGCACCAGGCTTTTGTATGAAGCCTCCAAAAAATTATCTTTTTTTTTACAAACTGTTTTATCCCTCCATAGCAATTTACTTCAGCTTTATTTCAGTAGAGGCTATTTCATAAATACAAAGAATAAATAAATCCCCGATGTATTACAAAACTCCTGCTGTAAAAATGTAAATGCATTACCCCTTTGTTAATATCTCACTAAACAGCAATGCTTTAGAAGCAATCATTCTTGTGTTGCTCACAACAGAAAAGACAAGTGATATTTTCTGCATAAATTACCTGGCTATTACAAGATTAGTGTAAAAAGGCGTTGGGTCTAAGACAACAAAGTCTTTGGATCATGTTGCAAGCAGGTTTTCAAATGTCACACTGGTGTTTTCATTTCTTCCATGCTGGAAGTAATGTCAAACATTTGTTCATATGACTGTCTTAGAGAACAGCAGATTTTTGCATTAGATTTTAAGTGCTACCACCAGCGTGTGTCTACTTGATTTTCATATACTAGTGACAGAAAATGCAAAATAACTTTGAATATTCTTTTATTGCAGCTGTCCTGTAGCACATCTTTAGGGAGGTGTTGGGCATCCTGCTGGAGTGGAGCCAAGCTTCAAGGCCAGTAAAGAGAGAATGAAGAATAAAAGTGTTTTAAAACGTATTTGTGACTCTGAGGCCAGCACAAAGACAAATTTCTTTACAGAAGCATCAGTTCCAGCAAACAACAAGAGCTGTTTCCTTAAACACAAAACCCCCACAGGAGACTGGCAGGTGTCTATTTCTAGGACTAGAGCAAATTATATGCCACTTCAATGTTAATTCCTAACTCCCTACCTAGGTGAAATGAAAAAGGCAATCTCATCATCTGGAGCACCTTCCCATACGAAGATAGGATGAGAAAGTTGGGGCTATTCAGCCTGGAGAAGAGAAGGCTGCGTGGAGATCTCACAGCAGCCTTCCAGTATCTGAAGGGGGCCTGTAGCAATGCTGGGGAGGGACTCTTCATTAAGGACTGTAGTGAGAGGACAAGGGCTAATGGGTTCAAACTTAAACAGGGGAAGTTTAGATTGGATATGAGGAAGAAATTCTTTACTATAAGGATGGTGAGGCACTGGAATGGGTTGCCCAGGGAAGTTGTGAATGCTCCATCGCTGGCAGTATTCAAGGCTGGGCTGGACAGAGCCTTGTGTGGCATGGTTTAGTGTGAGGTGTCCCTGGCCATGGCAGGGGGGTTGGAACTAGATGATCTTAAGGCCCTTTCCAGCACTAACTATTCTATGATGCTATGATTCTATCTTCTTCATTAGGGACTGTAGTGATAGGGCAAGGAGTAATGAGTTCAAACTTACATGGGAGATTTAGATTGGATATAAGGAAGAAGTTTTTTACTGCGAGGGTGGTGAAGCGCTGGAACAGGCTGCCCAAGGAAGTTGTGAATGCTCCATCCCTGGCAGTGCTCAAGGCCAGGCTGGATGGGGCCTTGAGCAACCTGAACACAAGAGAGGTGTCCCTGCCCATGGCAGGGGGTTGGAACTAGATTATCTTTAAGATCCTTACCAACCCAAACCATTCTAATACAAATGTAATGCTAAGCTCAAAATTCATTTGGCTCATAACAAAGGCATTTCTTTCCATGAAAATGTGGCTGACATGCATCACTCACATTTGTGTATGGACAAACCGCCAATTAATACACCCAGATACAACTATGCAGAAGCCTCTACCTCCACTGGGAACTGTTGCCTTTCTTTGCTTTTCTAGATTTTCTCAATCCTCAACTCTACTCTCCCATGCAGCAATTAAAATGGTAAAGTATTTCAGGATCTAACAAAGTGGAGGGAAGCCATAACACTTATTAATTACACCAGTATCCAGCTGAGGTCTGTGTGCACTCAGTTTTACAGAAGCATCAACACAACCACCTCGACTCCAGTACCACAGGTATAGGTCCTGTGCTGTAATTGCTGCAAAGTGGCCCAGAGTGACTTTGTTAAGGGTTGAGGAATCAATGCTGGCCCTTGGCCACCTGGGCACCCATCCAGTCGTGTCCTAACTGTGCCTGGATCCAGTCCTCTCAACATATGTCAGAGCGCCATGGATACTGCTCTGACTTGCACCAGCAATCAGGAATCAGCAGAACTAGGGAAACCTAAGCTATGCTGTCTCTCCTTATTCATCAAATTAACACAGGCTACAGAAAGAGGAATGTGTCCCAGACATGACGACAGAGGCTCTACACTACCAGGGAAGTTGCATACGGGTAATATAATGGAGCAACCTCCTAGAAGCTGACAATGCTATAACATGTTATTTTATTCTTGTATATCCCTAATGGCGCACTTAAAACACTAAACACTTTAAGCTTCCAGCTTCTCTCATTTATAATTTCTTCTTAGCCAGAGAAGTACAGTCTTGCTCAAAACTAAGCAGCATCTTGCCATGTAACATAAAACTGCTGATCATATCCATTTACTAGGTCAAGAAAGTTAAGTTACCTCAGCTACAAATGCAGTACTAAATCAGCCATACAGCATTCCAGTTGTGTTTTCATCTGCTTTGATGCATCAGTCAAAAAACTGTTTGCAAAGTTCTGAGTACAAAATATTTGCTGATAGTGATGCTCAAAAAGAAGAAAGCACATATGATGATGTTAGATCACAAGTTGAATGAGCAGCATAGGGAGTTAGAAATTGTCTCTTCCTTTAAAGTGTAAACTGAGCAAATTTGATATGTAAGTCATTGAGGCAGAACTTTACAATGTCATTTTTACAATCACTATTTCCTCACTTTCATTGGACAAAAAGAGCAATGCTCTTTACACTGTACGATTTTTCAGATAAATTTCATATATTTGGAACTCTCTTCTCCTTGGAAATTTATACTTCTGATCCTCGAAGCACTGCAAACTTTTCCTAGAATACTTTTTTTTACTAATATTTCTGGACTGTGTAAACCTAGTCTCCAAACCAGGCCTTTCTCAAGTTGTGTTCTATGCCTTTACTCATGCAGAATATTCTTAATCCATCAGTGGCCTGGTGTGTTCATTCAGTGAGGAAAGTTAAGGCACCAGTATCTGAACTTCAGTTATCCCTAATAATCCAACTGATCACCATATCTTTGCATTCCAAGGTCCACGTGATGAAGCACAGTTACCTGCAGTGCTGATACGGTGACGGAGCTGCTCCCCTGTCTCCCTCTTAATGACAAACTTTGAAAAATATAATATACAGAGAGACTCCCAAGATTTTAAGAGAATTACTATTCAAGCACCTCAAAACAATCTGATTACTACAGACTGGCCTACTGTTTAGAAACCTAGTGTTACACAAGGGTAGTAGCTTGGTAAGAAGTAACAGATAGTGTAGTCCAATTCTGTGTGGAGAGGCTTGACCACAGAAATGCTAATCTGAAGTGTTCAAATATATAATCTCTCCTGAGATTAGGGTAGAGTAGATATTGCACATGTATAACATGCATTGTTACACAGTCATATGCCGTCTACCTCTGCCTAAGCATACATCAGTGCCTTCCCTGAATCTTCAGTTCTAACCCTAAGTAATAGCCCTTTCTACATTTTAGTATCACACTACATACCCTAGTTTCTCTTCTAGAAAGAAAGAAAGGGATTTCTTTCTTATGCTTTATCAGTTAAAGGTGTGCCCAGCAGTGTAGCAGGTCAACCTTCCTGCAATAGTCTACTCTGCGCACTGTATACAGCGAATCAACAGTGTGCATACTACCCTACATAGTTTCTGGGAGACTCTTTCATTCTAACATGTCTTCTCAGGCTGCCAGACTTCTGCGATCTGGACTGCAATTCTGCCATTCTCAATGAGATGTCCAGATCAGAGAGTGACTACTTTCCTACAGACTTAGGCAAGACTACTTTCTTACAGACTTAGACTTTTACAAAGGATAAGAACAGTGGGAAATAAGATGCTCTTTCCCAGGTCTTTCTTAAGCAAAGTTGCTCAGCCTGGCAACTCTACGTACCAGCAACGGATTACTTACATTGAGGGCTGCTGAAGGCAATTAGAAAATAATATCATATCCCTTCTTCATTAGCCTCAGTGGACTCTTAACGCTCATGACCTTCACTCATCCCAGTCAGGTGCCCTGTCTTATACCACCAATATTATATGCTCTGTTACACACACTGCTGCTTTACTCATTGCTTTACTTTAGAAACAACATTGATCCAACACCCAGAACAGGTTGGCCATAGACTTTATCCCAAGGAAACAGCAACCAGGAGAACACTACACAGCTCTAGCAGCTGGCAACATGCACACAAACCTGAATAAAGTTAAACAGCAGACCTCATTTCTACCCTATGACTCAAAGGAACCAGTTTCCTTCTCTCTATTCTCATTAGATACAGAAAAGGTCACATATGCAGGATACAATATATTTGCAGGCAGTGCCTATTACACAGCAGATGTATACAATCTAATTTTTCATTCTCCTGAATGCATGTCCACATGCATCTATATATATAGAATCATAGAATAGTTAGGGTTGGAAAGGACCTTAAAATCATCAAGTTCCAACCCCCCTGCCATGGCCAGGGACACCTCACACTAAACCATGTCACACAAGGCTCTGTCCAACGCAGCCTTGAACACCACCAGTGATGGAGCATTCACAACTTCCCTGGGCAACCCATTCCAGTGCCTCACCACCCTTACAGGAAAGAATTTCTTCCTCATATCCAATCTAAACTTCCCCTGTTTAAGTTTGAACCCATTAGCCCTTGTCCTCTCACTACAGGCCCTCATGAAGAGTCCCTCCCCAGCATCCCTATAGGTCCCCTTCAGATACTGGAAGGCTGCTGTGAGATCTCCACGCAGCCTTCTCTTCTCCAGGCTCAACAGCCCCAACTTTCTCAGCCTATCTTCCTACGGGAGGTGCTCCAGTCCCCTGATCATCCTCGTGGCCCTCCTCTGGACTTGTTCCAACAGTTCCATGTCCTTTTTCTGTTGAGGACACCAGAACTGCACACAATAATCCAAGTGAGGTCTCACAAGAGCAGAGTAGAGGGGCAGGATCACCTCCCTCGACCCGCTGGTCACACTCCTTTGGATGCAGCCCAGGATACGGTTGGCTTTCTGGGCTGCGAGTGCACACTGCCAGCTCAGGTTAATTTTCTCTTCGACCAACACCCCCAAGTCCTTCTCCACAGGGCTGCTCTGAATCTCTTCTCTGCCCAACCTGGAGCTGTGCCTGGGATTGCTGCGACCCAGGTGTAGGACCTTGCACTTGGCATGGTTAAACTTCATCAGGTTGGCATCAGCCTCTGTTAGTTTTGTTTTGTTTTTCATGGTATGGATTTTAACATCGGCAGCCTGGAAGGCATGTTTGAGACAGAAAATTTAGCCCTTTAGTACAGACTCCTTTGGTTTCATGTAAGCAAGTAAAGTGATTTGGGTTTCATGATAGGCAAATGTCTATCTAAGGTGAATGACCAGCAGTAATGTTTAGACAATACTTGGCCAGCTGCAAGTATGTCAGTGCTGCCTGGAGGAAATGGCAGATTTCCCAGAATACAGGGTATACCTATGTCAATATCGAAGACTCAATCAGCCAGGCCAGCTTCAGTATGGCATTTTTACTGGGATCTTTGGGTTAATAACAGCTACCCTTCTTACTGAAGACTAAATGTACAGACTAAATTCAATTAATTTCTTATAAAGAACTCAACAGACAATTACACAAAATGAGATTTTAATATTCAGAAGACTTCAGCTAGAATACTTCTCTAGGTCCTAAAATATTTCCTATAAAACTATGCACTAAATCACCTAATGCACATTAATAAGGCTTATAACATACAGGTCATTCTGCCACACAGGCCTATGCAGGCATCCTGATTTTACTAGCTACATACCTTTGAGCTGCTTTATTTACATCTTTCTGAAATTAGACAGAATTACAAATGTTGGACTCTGAAACTACATGTAAATGCCACCTATATGCACGATTTTTGCAAGACTGCACACAAAGGTGGTGACTGTATAGACACTTAGATCTGCTTAACAGAAACTCTGTGGGTACTCCCAAGGACTACCCATGCCACTAAAGGTATCACGTGCAGAAGTCTGCAGATTGGAGTTGCAGCACATATTTGTACTGTGTGAGCCTACTGCTTTCTGCATATGCCAAGTTTTATTCTAACAGAGCTCCATTTCATTCAGGCATCACTCCTTACCCCCTTGGGAGCCCGACTTGGCTGCTGGGAAGGAGGCTCGGCAGCCCCAGGCAAAGGCATCACTGCAGCTCCCCTCAGAGTCCTTCAGGTACTAACCACTGAGTAAGTGCTGCATATATAAATCTCCACTAGCTCAGGAGTAGGAAAGTCAGTTTAAGTAATACTGAAACACAACAGTCAATGATACTGCCACATGCCTTTTTTTCCCCTTCCAAATCTTATGTTATTTAGAATTTTTAATAGGTGATTTGGTATAGAAAACAGAATGCAATTATCGAATGAGGCATTTCCAAGTGAGAAGCAGATGTAAAATAAAAAGCATATTGTACACTGTTTGTCGAATGAAGGTGTGCATAATTCTCACTAGATTATCTACTGCAATTGTTATTATGAAACTCCCAAAACTAATTGGTATGCTTTCTAAATGGAAGTTTAAATTTGCCATAATGACAGAGTTGTGAAGTTTGAAATAAGAAAGGAAGGAGTACATTTAATACTTGCTGAGCGTTGTTAAGCAGCTGCAGAATACCGATCTTTGCTTTTACAGAATTGGTAAGCATGTGACAGGATGAATCAAATTTTGATTACATTTTTATCAACAAAGATTCTCCTAAGTCTTGATGAAATGTTTGCAGTCTAGCACCTCAAGGAAAAAAAAAAAAGGCTGAACACAGAAACTCCATATTTAGTTATTTTCATGGAACAAGTCAGACAAACAGCGAGCCAAGCTTTTAGAAAATTGATTCTGTACTTTCACACTTGGAATTTTAAAGTTGGCAAGACTCTCAAAAAACACACGCTAAGTTTGGATAGCCACAGTAAAAGAGCTCTGGAAAAAAAATAAAATCTGTTGATAAAACTGACTGGCAAGTTATGCCATGTAGGAAATTTCCTATAAAAGTGGAGATTAAACTTTCAGAGTAAAGAAACAATCTTCTTTGAACATGACTTGATTTAATCTAATGCCTACCATTCTCCACAGAACAAAGGAAAGTGAAAATTTGAGGTTGGAATCTTTCAGGTGACTCATGGATGCACAGCACGTACTCATACAAGTGGAAAGAACAGCAAGGGAAGTGCAGGTGAGGAGCACCAAACCTTCTGGTTTCTGCTAGTTATTTTTTTCTTTAGGTAACTATACATGAAATTTGCAACTGAGGCACAGCAAGACAGTTTTAAATCCATAGTAGTACTGTATGATTTTCAAACAGGTGGTCAGGAGTGAATGTTTCTGTCTGAGTAACTATGACCTGTCTTAAGCCAAGAACTGGGAAATACCCATCAAAGAAAAAACAGTTATGGAAAACAGATATTGATGTGAGCCACAGTACTGAAAGAAGTCCAGAAGCACAAGCCACTGCAGAAGACTGTGAGGTGTACAGACCTTTTCTGGTTTTCCTTGTAACAGGCAGATTTGTTGCATGGGAAATGTGGTGAATATATTCCCCTGCCCCACTGGCCATCTCCCTAAAAAAGGGAGGTTTTGCAGGAAAAGCACAGAACTAGAGTCTCATCCCTGGAAGTCTGCACTACAGATTGCCTTCAGCAGTGCATGTAAGACAGTAAAATGGTTTACAAATCTGTAATCTGATTTGGACAGAGCTGCAATGGATTAACATGAAAATGGCTTATTGTGTCACTATTCAACTACTGAAGTTACCCAAGTTAGAAGAAAAGAAGGTTTCTTTAAAAAATTTAAGGCAGAACCGAAGTCCAATTTGAAGTACTAATAGTAATCACAGAATCACACCTGGGAGTCTAATTTGCCTCTGAATTTGTAAAGTTACTACTTTTTCATTTAGCAGTAATATTTATTAAATATCACCCTTTACAAATAAAAGCACCATCTTAACTGAAGAGAAAAAGAGCTTTAAAGTAAGATCTGGAGATACAGTGTTATTCAAAGACTGTGAGAGGAAAAAAGCCTAAGAGAGAATTTTTGATAGCTGAAAAGTCTGAGTAAACAAATCCACAGTTGGAATGAGGAAGGAGAAGCCAAGAGAAGAAAGAAAAGTGTGAGCTGGTATTGAAGTAGGGGCACGCTGGGTCAACAAGACAGTGGGAAAAATGCATAAAGAATTTTGAAGAGGATTTTATTCACCCATTATAAAGTAGGTGCATTTGTTAGAAACTGATTAAAATAGTGGGATATATAGTGGAAAAGATTATCTTTTAATAGTTTCCTATGTTGTTGCATAAATGATATATCTATTAATTATTTGAGCACTTTCAGTCAAAGTCCTTATGCATGAAATAATAGAGTTTACATGGTTCACAGAAGCAGATACATCTAGGTAGATGCAGAGTACAGAATGCAAAAAATGCGGCAGAGAAACCTCAGTTATGTGAGTGAGCCACCAATTATTAATATGCTGTCACTTTAAAGGTGCTTAAAGACTCCTCCTTCCCCATGCCACTACAGGATTTCATACAGTACTTCTGCGTAGTTCAGCTGAATTTCCTGGAGGATCAAGCCTTCTTCCAGCAGAGCATACCTATATCAGTACTAACTCAGTAATCCCTCTTAGTAAAGCAGTAAGATATATTTTCATCTTCTGCTAACTACACTGCCTACACTCAGACATATGAACAAGTGCTAAATAAAGTTGAGAACTAGACAAAAAATGATATAGCTTCTCCTAGGTTTAAGATTGGAGTTGAGTCCAAAGGGTGGGTATGGTCGGAAGCCTGAAAGGAGAGAACTCAACCAAAACCAAAACTGCAACCCAGAAACCCTGGGAACTTCTGCTATAAACGGTGCTATGGTTTCTGCCTCCCTTTCTCACATAGAAAGACAGATGAACTCGCGCACACATACGTCCCTTTTATGTATTGTTTGCAATATATTGTATAACCATTCATGGGTCATTCTAAACTAAATCACCGATCTTGATAAAAGAAAGACCTTTTTTTACATTGGGAACAATAATTTTCTAGAATAACTTCACCAGGGACATGGTACAGTCTTCATCATTGTAGGTTTTCAAGATGTGATTGGGCAGGGTGCTAGATAACCTCATCTAGGCTCTCCTTCCCACAAGAAGTTGAACCAGATGATCTTTCAAGGTCCTTTCCAACCTGGGCTGCTCTATGATTTTCAGCAAAATAGGAAATTTGCAAAATTAGAATTGTAAGAGAAGCTTTGGCAAAGGTGAGGTGTAATTAATAATTGGGCTGAGAAAGATGATATGATCAACGCAACTGACTATAGGACTTCAAGGTAGAAACATGCTACTTCTACCTCTTGTTGAGCTCTCTATTTGAAAAAATCATTCTCATTTAACACACAGGATTAGAATAATGTTGATAGTTATGTCTCTCACAGGTTGTTGTGAAGTTGGATTTGTACACATACATTATTTTAAAAATACAAGACAAGAATAATGCTATGCATTATTAGCACTGGTAGAATAGTATTACAGTTTTTATATTAACTGAACATTCCATACACAGCTAGTAAATTACTACTCAAATGGTCTTTTCTCCTTCCAACGTTCCTCTCAGACTTCCTCCAACCCCCAAGCTGGTTATTGAGCAAGTTGTAATGTCATTTTAGAAGACTAACAGGCTTCCCTAGGGGAAGAAAAATCTGAAGACAAAACATCACAAGTAAGCTCTCGCATTCAAACACTTCCATGCAGAGATACTTAGAAAATGACAGTAGAGACAATGGCATTTCTGGTATATTTTCAACTGTGTTTAAGACGGACAAGAAATGTAACCCTATGTAATAAAAGGGGCTAGCTTTATAAGACTGCCTCCTGATCCTGACTGAATTTAAAAATAAACTTGCTTGTTAATGAAAATCTAAAAAATCGCAAAAAATATTTTTTTTCCACCTCACACATAACATTTTTCAAGTAGAAAACACAAGAAATCATGTGTCATTAAGGTTATCACTACGACAGGTAATCACCTGGGCATCATAACCAATAGACCTCTCTGTGTCATCAAAAGAAACAGAATACAGAATTAAACCTACCACCTAGCCATAATTCAGCATTTTATGATTAAATTTACTGAGCCCTTTTTCACACTTGATTGATACACTTTGATTTCACAATTAAAGAAAATTAAATTATTTGAAATGCTAAGCCATTTTCTCCACAAGAGTTAAACTAGTGTTGTCACCCTGTTTATTGTCAACCTGTTCAAGCTGGTAGAGAATTTGTGCTATGGATTTCCTGATCTATCTGTATCCTTCTAGTCCTTGAATAAAACCGCCTTACAGAGCTTTACAGAGAAACAAACACATATGCCTCCAGCTCTCATACAGTGGTTCAGTCCCTCATTTGTAAGCCAGCTGGGCCCGTTTCACTTAAAAATCACCATCACTCCACCTATGGTAAAACCAAGACATAGATGACCCTGTACCCAAATGAAATGAACTTCTCCAAAACCAGGACTGTTTTCTGGGAAAGTATTTTATTTACATCTCATTAATAGGCATTTTGGTTCCCATTCAATTCTCCCCAGTTTTTACGGTGCTACACTGTGCTGGTAATGCTGACGGTCCAGTTCAGCTTACTGATCTAGCCAGCAGTTTCACTGCTCCCCTGGCCTGGTGACACAGGTTTGAAACACCACAGAAGTGTTGTCTTCAGCCACAGAAGTTCAAGATTATGCTCTCTGTAATGATGGAGCGATCTGACTGATCAAAAATGTTGACTGCGGATAAAAATCAGTAGGTGACTGGACACAGACATCATTACCAAAGGCAAAAACTATATAGAAATAAACCGAGTAGTGACGGAAAATGCAAGGAAGACAGAGACTGGGGCACAGGCCCTTTGAGGATGGCCTTTGAAGCCTTGTTGGAGGGGGGGACTGAATTGCTATCTTTCAGTACTATCTTTCCAGGAGGTTATGGAAAAGGCAGACTCAGCCTCTTTACAGCAGTGCACAGGAGTAGCATAAATGCCAACAGTAAATCAAGATTAAATAAGGTTCAGATTGGATATTTGGAAAGACTTTTTCACCATGAGGCCAGTCAAGCAGTGGAGCAGGTTGCCCAAAGAGGATGTGTGATCTTCCCATCCTTGGAGGTTTCCAAGAGCAGACTGGATATAATCCTGAGCAACCCAGTCTAAACTCAGTACCAACTGTGCTTTTAGCAGAAAGTTGGATGACAGAACCAAAATCAGGAACGGGCCTGTAGCCTCAGGGCATGGGAAAGACTGGAAAATGAGCCAGGCAGACACAGAGGCATGTGCTTCTTGCTGCAGCATACCTTCTGGAAACGGATTTTATCTAAGTTTGAAGAGTATGAAGAGAGAAGCCTTGCATAAACAGTTTAAACAACTTACTTTAATGGCAGTATGAGACAATACAATTCTAAGCACTAAGAAATAATCTTGAATTCTTTAGAATTTTATTAGGTCCAAAAATAATCAAGTTATAGAAATGTATCAGTGCTCAAAGAAATCACTTTAAAGAGTCCACAATTTAATAAAAAATGTAATACAAAAGTTTACTATGCAATTTAAAGTCATCATGTATAAGTCTGGCTTTTTGCTGTGTAAGATCTACCTGAAAAGATTATTTTGTCTAGGCAATTTTACAGGAATTGTACAGAAAAATCTCCTCCAGCCATGTTTACTCCCAGATCCATGACTGGATAACTTGCCAGGACACAACAGTGTCCAGTTCAAAAACATACCCACCAAATTTTCCAGGCTTCAGAGGTGGTGCTTTGGTTTTCTATGCAGTAGAGCTACATTGGAAGTTATTAATAAGCATGATCATACATAGACTGTGGTTAAGGTGATGACATAAACAGATTTCTTTCAGACGGAAAGCATCAAGCAGTGGAATGCTCATCTGTGAAGGGGTGGTTAAAGCAGTAAAAGGATGCTATCCAAAGTGAAGCACAAAGTGAAGTCAAGCCATAGACTAAGGGGCTTCCTTAGTTTGGGTTGATTCTAGTGGGATGGAGTGGTTGAAGGTCTTTGGATCCTGTATAAGAAAAGTTATCAGAAAACCAGCAGCTTTTGAGAAACCGTAGTGAATATGGACCTGAGAGACCACATGTACAGCACTCAGGGGAACACAGTTCCCACTGAGAAGAAAGTTCCAGAAATCACAAGCAAAGAAACTGCCTCTGTCTCTGTCATAGAATCATAGAATGTCCCTACTTGTGTTCACAGAAACTGAACTCCGCAAACCGTTGCGGGAAGAAAGACCTGGCACAGATCCTGGGGTATCTTTTTATGACAAATGACCCAGCAAGGCCCCAAAGTTCCTCTCTTTCAGTCCAAAATGATGCAATTAAAAAAAATAAATAATAAAAGCTCCAAAACAAACAAACAAACACACAAACAAGTTTATCTCACCAGTTCTAGAAGATTTATGTATAAATTCACTAAGCTGTGGGTTTACTCAATGCATGAAGAAGCCAGTAAGCTTTTTCTTGGAGCTGATTTTTCTCCAGAGTCAGTAGCAATATCTCTAGCTCCTCAGGAATGTTGGGATATGAATCATGAATAATTTAAAGGAAAGAGAGGAATTTTGTCAGATAAAGCAGGAGGAGAAACCCCACTGATTTATTCATTATGTTCAATAAATGCATAAGTCCATTTGGAGGTTTAGAAGAAAACTGCAATGGAAAATGATTCTTAAAAAAAAATTAAATATGGATTTCCAGTTACGTTTAAAATGCAGTGCATGCCATTTCATCTTGTTTTATAGGTGCTACTGCATCACTGAGCAACAGGAATGCAATGGGGAGTTAACTGTCCAGAAGGAAAAGGGGACAACTGTTACGACAGCTACTGATCTTGAGAACACAGGCATGACAACTGTATACAGTATTTTTTGGGCGATGCAGTTCATCCATCGTTTACTCAATGTAATCTCCAAACATTCTGCCATTACCCAATTCCCATCAAGCTGTGCTAAATGACTGTTTCTGCAGAAGCTTACAGGGCACAACCTGCTCCTCATCAGCTGGCACCACAGACAGTCTCTGCCTGTTTATAGCCCTGACAGAATTTTTACATCCATCCTTAGCATTCTTTTGGACCCAATTCTTTCTGTCTCTTCAGAATTGCAGGACAGCAATCAATAGGGAAGAAGGAAGCTGCTAGTTGCAAATTAGCTGTGCTACAGGTCTTCCCTACCTCACTCTTATCAGTACCTTCTCACCCCTTGTTTTTCTGGCTGCACTAGACTGTGTCACGATTGAATTCACAGAAATACTTGGAACCATTACTGGTGTGACAGACAAACAGCAACCATGTTCTTGGCTTGAAAAAGCAATTCTAAGTTTCTGTGTCTTAGGCATTTCTCAGTGAAAGCAGCACAAAACAGATTTAAACACTCCCTTTACAGCACCACTTTAATGCAATCAGGTTTCAGGAGATCTGTTCAAAAAAACCAAACCAAACCAAACCAAAAAACCCCAACTGATTACAAATATGGGGATACAGGGGAAAAAAGGCAATAGCCTGCAGCAAAAAAAAACCAGATTTCAAAGCCCTGAGAAATGAAAATACCTCAAGTTACTGAATTACACAAGAACACATAAACAGCTCTTTTGGGCCAGACCAAAAAGTCTATATAGCTCTGTCCTATCTGCAACAAAAATAGTCACCCTCCACACGAACTCATCCATACGGTCTTGATAGGTGGATAACTTAAGTTGAAAAGGAAGCCAATGTGCATGTGTTATTGCAATTAGCACAAGCCTCTAATATTCTCCTAGGCTCCAATCTGTTTTCAAAACAAAGCATTCATAAGGTGCATGTTGCTTCTGTGTATTTTTCATGTCATAGAATCATAGAATAGTTAGTGCTGGAAAGGACCTTAAGATCATCTAGTTCCAACCCCCCTGCCATGGCCAGGGACACCTCACACTAAACCATGTCACACAAGGCTCTGTCCAACCCAGCCCTGAACACCGCCAGCAATGGAGCATTCACAACTTCCCTGGGCAACACATTCCAGTGCCTCACCACCCTTACAGGAAAGAATTTCTTTCTCATATCCAATCTAAACTTCCCCGGTTTAAGTTTGAACCTGTTACCCCTTCTCCTATCACTACAGGCCCTCATGAAGAGTCCCTCCCCAGCATCCCTATAGGTCCCCTTCAGATACTGGAAGGCTGTTGTGAGATCTCCACGCAGCCTTCTCTTCTCCAGGCTCAACAGCCCCAACTTTCTCAACCTGTCTTTATACGGGAGGTGCTCCAGCCCCCATGATCATCCTTGTGGCCCACCTCTGGACTTGTTCCAACAGTTCCATGTCCTTTTTCTGTTGAGGACACCAGAACTGCACACAATACTCCAAGTGAGGTCTCACAAGAGCAGAGTAGAGGGGCAGCATCACCTCCCTCGACCTGCTGGTCACGCTCCTTTGGATGCAGCCCAGGATACGGTTGGCTTTCTGGGCTGCGAGCGCACACTGCCAGCTCAGGTTAAGTTTCTCATTGACCAACACCCCCAAGTCCTTCTCCACAGGGCTGCTCTGAATCTCTCCCCTGCCCAACCTGGAGCTGTGCCTGGGATTGCTCCAACCCAGGTGCAAGACCTTGCACTTGGCATGGTTAAACTTCATCAGGTTGGCATCAGCCCACCTCACAAGCGTGTCAAGGTCCCTCTGGATGGCATTCCTTCCCTCCAGTGTATAAACCAAACCACACAGCTTGGTGTCATCGGCAAACTTGCTGAGGGTGCACTCAATCCCACTGTCCATGTCACCCACAAAGATGTTGAACAAGACTGGTCCCAGCAGCGATCCCTGAGGGACACCACTCATTACTGGTCTCCAGCTGGACATTGAGCCACTGATCACAACTCTTTGAGTGTGGCCATCCAGCCAGTTCTTTATCCACTGAGTGGTCCACCTATCAAATTGATGTCTCTCCAACTTAGAGACAAGGATGTCATGTGAGACAGTGGATGTCCCAATATATTCCTCTGCATTAACTCATCTAGTCTCTCTCCCCACATGAACTTTTGGCATCTCTATTGCCCTCCTGCAAAGAGTTCCTGCTTGCTGTGAAGATGGTTCCTAGTAGTTTCATTTGAAGTATTCTGCCTTCTGTACTAGAACCATGAAACCATCCCTCTCTATCCATCCTCTCCAATCAACCCATGATTTTCTAGATCTCCGTCATATTCATCTACCAAATTATTTCTACCACAACTGGTTTTCTCAATCATTCCCTTGCTCTAATTATTCCTGTCAATTTTTTTCCGAACCTCCTGCATATCCTTGCTGAAGCGGAAATCCAAGACTGTCGCCAGCTTTCAGCCTGCACATAAAAGGGAGCATGAAAGCCCACAGCTTCATCTCCCTTCCCACACGCCATCCCAAGACTGGTAAGGTGGCAGTAGCATGATGGAGCCACATCTTCCTGTTCTTGCCAGCTTTCCAAAGATGAGAGCAGAAACAACACAAGGCTTCTGGCACATTCATACCAAGAGCAACACAGAGTAACCAATTCCTTTGACAGGTCTCAAGATGGCACAGCAGGGCTTTGGGGCTGCCCTCCAGCCCTCCCCCTCTAGTGTTAAACTGCCCTCGAGCATGAGAAGTGCCATGCACACTGCAAATGCATCTCTGTTCCAGGGACACGGCTGTATGCACACATCTCTCTCTCACTGACTATGCATCCAGATCTTTCTATAGAACAGAAATCATGTTTATTTATTTCAAATGAGAATTCCAATCATAGCACAAAATTATTCTGAGGGGGCAACAACAAAGATGCTGCTTTCGGTCCAACATGGATTTATTTCAAAGCTATTTCCAACATGCTGCTAAGCAGCAGAAGTTGTAGAATTGTACAACACAAGGCGGGCTGCCAACACTGAGCTCTTCTGCAGCTGAGCAGGCAGAAGTTCAACATAAACAAAAATAACTGAAAATTAAAACTGGGAGGAGAGCGCGGGAAGGGGGCTAGACGGACAAACAGGCAAATGCCAATGCTGAGAAAGAAAACCCTAAAAAGCACAAGAACATTCTCAGTAAGGAAGGAGTATACCTCCTATTTAAAATGCAGTGCAAACTAGCATCCAAAAATAGGCTTGTCCCACCACTGCTAGGAATTGTGAGAGCCAGTAGAGGATTTTAGACTTAGCTGTAGCTCATATGAGCCACTTTACAGGCTTAGAAACTGGCCACAGTTTCAGAAGGTAGGAACTGAATCATCAGTGTGGCTGAAACTGAAGCCCTCCAGAAGTCAAGAGCAGAACTAATACCATATTATTAAACTCTGATTAAAAGAACAGCATTTGGCTCACAGAGCTAATTGCTTAAAAATTAAGAGAAACTATTTAGCCATCTTTGCAACTTTGGCCTCTCAGGTGTCTGTGTCACGCAATGGGAAACGCCACAGAACTGTAATTTCAGAGAGACCTTGGAACTGCAAACTCATGCGATCCACACCTATAAAAGTGTCAAACTAAAGTGGAACAGGTCAGGCTTTGCAGAGGATTTAGTTGGTTTATTTACTTTGAAAACACTGGTTGTGCAGCTAATGTAGTTAAAGCTAACAAAATAAGTGCTTGCTAGAGACTGCTCCTTTATAGGTTCTGTAGCCACAGCCTAGGGAGCAGCGCTGGAGGATCAGCTGTGAGAAAACATGATAGAAAAGATGGAGAGACGGATTCTTCAGGCTAACACTAGGACCAAAGGCTGATCTGGGATAGTCACAAAGAGCCAAGCTTCCCTCACTGCTCCCAGGCTGTCCTGGGTTCAGCAGTAGCAGACATTTTTCTCCTTCTTAGTAGCTGGTGCAGTGCTGTGTTTTTGACTTTCAGCCTGGGAACAGCGCTGATAACACCGATGTTTTTAGTTGCTGCTCAGTAATGTTTACTCTGACCAAGGACTTTCTGAGCCCCATGCTCTGCCAGGGAGGAGGGGAAGCCGGGAGGAAGCAGAGACAGGACACCTGACCCAAACTAGCCAAAGGGGTATTCCATACCACAGCACGTAATGCCCACTATATAAACTGGGGGCAGTTACCTAGAAGGGTTAGGTCACTGCTCGGATTGGGCTGAGTATCGGTTGGCAGGTGGTGAGCAGTTGCATTCTCTTCCCTTGTTACTTCCCTTATCATTATTATTATTGGTGGTAGCAGCAGTGGTTTGTGTTATACTTTAGTTACTGAACTGTTCTTATCTCAACCTATGGGAGTTACGTTCTTTTGATTCTCCTCCCCATCCCTCCGGGAGTGGGGGGAGGAAGGGGAGGAGTGAGTGAGTGGCTGTGTGGTTCTGGGTTGCCGGCTGGGCTTAAACTATGACGGTCCTTTTTGGCGCCCAGTGTGGGGCCCAAAGGGTTGAGATAATGACAGATCTGACCAGAGTGCGTCTAATCACATTTTGTGATAAGCATTTATTGGTTTGGATTAACAGTCACTTGTCATAATGCTGATTTATTTGCTCTCAAAGTTGTTGCTCTTCATCTAGGACTTTCAGCACGTCGTACCTTACTTACAGCTGGTATTTGCTGTGTTAGTGATTATCGGCTGGAGGCCTTGGGATAAGGTTCTTGTCTCATTGTACTTTATGGTAATGACTTGTAATACAATAGACTCCTTGATCATGAAAGTGATCTGGCTTGTGTTCCCAGTGTGGTCACCACCTCTATAATTTGGGAGATATATGATAGAAATGTTTAGCAATTACACATCTTTTTTCCCCTCCTCGGGTGGTCAACCTGTGAAGGACAATCCCTTACCTTCCCAGCCCCCCCGCCCCCCCGACCATTTACAGCATCATTTGAGAGTTCTGAAGGTTTTGAATGGACTTTGGGTACCGTTGAGACCTGCCTGCTGATTGTGATGGGGATTTGATTTTAGGGGAAAATAGACAATGAACTCAATTGTATGCTGTTGTCTGCTATGTAGCACTTTCATAGCCTACCAACTAGATGTCTTCAGGTCACCAGTGACTGGACCTGACTTCCCTCTGACTATCATCCCAACAAAGAATGAACTTCGATGAAATGGACGAGTTCTGTGGTATCATCAGCAGGCAGCAACCCAACACCGCACACAGCCTCACCTGCTCTGAAAGACTGTTATAAGAGATGGAGCCTGACATCATGGACCGGATGAACTCAGCAGCTTTATAGGGATTGGTCCACGCACTAAGGAATGATCTCTGTGTGTGTGTGTGTATGTGTATGTGTGTGTATATATATATATATGAGGACAAGAGTGATAGCATATTGAAAAATGTGAAATCTGAGCATGATGTGAATAGTATGGAATAAGGGGTGGATACTGTCCTGGGTTCAGCAGTAGCAGTCATTTTTCTCCTTCTTAGTAGCTGGTGCAGTGCTGTGTTTTTGATTTTCACCCTGGGAACAGTGCTGATAACACTGATGTTTTTAGTTGTTGCTCAGCACTGTTTACTCCTACCAAGGACTTTCTGAATCTCATCCTCTGCCAGGGAGGAGGGGAAGCCGGAAGGAAGCAGAGACAGGACACCTGACCCAAACTAGCCAAAGGGGTATTCCATACCACAGCACGTCATGCCCGCTATATAAACATTGCACGTCAGCAAAAATTCAACGGAACTTCAGGGAAAAGGCACCTGAAAAGCACTACTGCAACTGAAGAATCAAGCTGAGGTTAGGGAGCACTGGAATGGAAGGTCTTAGGTGTCCTTAAGGAGGTGGCAGGAATTTCTCTTAAAAAGTGTCACGTATTATGGCTTTGCTACCAGTTCAACGTATGATTTAGATAGCGCTTCTTAGCCTGTTGCCCAAAGATCACTGAAATGATCAAAGGAAAAAATATGTGCTTACTTCTATGCACACAGAAACAAAGTGCAAAGGAAAAACATGAATCACCATTGAGCATTCAAAGCACAGTCCAAACTTTCTGTTGACAATAAATTAAAAAGAAAACCTACTTGAAGCAACACTACCCAAGATGAATGGTGGCTTTGTCTTTTCTTCCCATCTCTTGATCCTGGGAATCTAGCCCAACCCTTGACTAACAATACACAAAGAGCACTGGTCAGAAAGACAGTATAAATACCTAGATTAGAAAATTTACTGCTGAAAAAAAATTAGGTAGGAATAAAATCCAGCAACATAATAAAGGGTTCATTGCAGGAAAACCCATCGCATCATCCCCCCAAAGATCAAGAAATTGCTCAGCACAGACATGGTAAATCAAAGCTAGAATCTTCCCAAAGGAACAAGAAAAACAAAACACTTAAAATATTATAATGCCAGCATAAAAATTAATGTCATGTTCTCACCTTGGATACAAGCTCACTCTGTGCAAAACATTTAAAAAATATATGGAAGTAATAAACGGTCCTTGCCAGGCAGCAAAAGTTATTAGTCAAAGAAAGACAACTGAATTAGGAATGACTGACAAGATCAGGGCTGTTCATCTGAAAGATAACAACAGGACTGAATAAACACACACAATATAGCTAAAGTTAATTAGGAAGCATTTTTTTACTTGCCCTCCTAATACAAAGTCAAACAGAACTAAATCACATTTCAAATTGACACTTTGTTTTAAAAACAACAGATGTATAACCTGTGGGACTCATTGCCACAAATACTAGTGATGCCAAGAATCAGAAGGATTAAACTGCAATAGGGTAAGTATACAAATAATCCCTGCAGTTCCACTATAAGCAATCACTAACAGACAGAGATTAGGGAGACATTCTGTAATGGAGATATCATTAATTAACAGTTTAGGGAAGGATTTCACACTCCACCCTCTGTAGCATCCTAGATGTGCTACTGCTGGCTACATGGCACCCAGCTAGGAGGACACTCATTGCATTACTCCAGCTTTCCCTACATTTCCTGGGCTGTTCTGCAACCAGAACCGTTCAGTGGCAGCAGGTACTAAGTATGTGAGAGGAAGAATATACCCCTTAAAGCACATCTATCAAGCAACCTTGATGAGAGAAGTCAAACTTCGGCAGTTAAGGTAAATCTTCTGTAATCTCACCTACAGTCCTTTCTTAATACTTAAGCAAACTAGTCCTCACTCTTTAGTCTTCCGATAGCTTATTTTCTGTTCTGTCATTACATCTTTTAATTTCATGTAAAAGTTTATCTTGTTACTTTTTGACACCCAGGAATAGGCTGTAGATAAGAACAAACCCAAGAACAGCACACCTTGATGGCACCTTTGTGACACTGCAGAAGCAAAATCAGAGAGCTTATTCCAAAGCAGATATATTTCTTTTTACTCCTAAAGGTAATAAGATTCTTTGCAAAAAGGGAATCCTAAAGGTAAGGGAAAAGCTGATAGCCATGTTAGCATCCCTAAATGCCTGTCAGTGGCAAACAATAAACCAAACAACATGACAAAGGAAGCTGTTTCCTAGCCAGACAAAACACGCATGACTGCAGTACAAATGAAAGCCTAGCTTGGGAAAAGTCAAGTCATCAATGGCTAGTTACTTCCTCCCTTCCTTCCTGGCCACATGCTTGCAAGAGTTGACTTTGTTCTATCTAGGAAAAAAAACCCCTTCTCATTGGTTATGCTCTTTCATGTTCTATACCTGTTTGGTCTGATGCTACAATATAAGAAACTTTGATAATGAATGTGCATTCTTATTTGTCCTTACTAAAGTCAGGGATGATTTTTCAGTCAGAAGTGAGCACTTTTCACAACGCATAAAAATGTGGCTAACTAGAATGCAAGTGTATTGCTGCAGCATTTAGGTGCCTTCTGCAGTTCCTAAATAACAGAAAACAGGAAGGACTTCTGAATGCAACTGTAATGCTAATCTCATTATTAACTACCACTTTGCTCTACTGAGCAAATATCAGCATGTCCCTCCTGAATAACGAGAGTATTTCTAACAGCAGTCATTGTATTACTTAATGGAGAACTGAATTCGCTGGCAATAAAGTCCAGGTTCCTGGAAGAGAAATGACTGTTCTCTCTGTAGACAGATTGGGTTTTAATGAGCAATGGAAACACAATGGGCCTGATCCTAATCTCACTGAAGTCAATGGGATAGTTTCTACTGACTTCAGTGAGCTATGGATGGAGCTCTGAGGTCCTGATTTTGCATTTGTCACACTTCCAGCTTCATTGAAACCAGCAGGGAGTTTCAGTGTCACTCAAAGAAGAATGGTTCTTCAACAACTAATATTACCAATTTCTCCAGCATGGAAAATGCCCCATTACATGCAGAAAAAAAAAAGTAAAAATCAATTGCTGAGAATGTTGAATTGCATTTTCAAAATACAGAACTCTTTAACTCTTTGGGATAGACACTTTGGCTCATCTTGTGCCAGCCCTGATTGTGGAGAAAGTGCACTTAAGTGCTCCAAATGTATTATAACCTTTCCCAGTATCACTCGCAGGTGCCTTGCTGACATTGTATTTTATTTTCAAGCCTACTTATTTTAGTAATCATGTTTTCCAGCACTAGAGTGATCTGTTCATCAAGTGGAACTGGTGGAATGAGCTGGCACAAGCTAATATACTAGCTTGTAATTAGTAATTTACCATGGATGAAGGATTCCGTGGGACTTTCTAATTTAGAATCTATATATACAGCTTGAAAGACAACTTTTTACCAACTGTGTGGTATTTTTCTTTCTACTGCTGCGCTTTGTAAGCCATTACTTCAGTGTATGCCTGACCTACTCATCAAGTTCTTTAACGACCTTAATAAATCCCACGTAACCTTTGAGGTAAGGACACAATTCTTCAATTAAAACTAATAGTCATGATTGCAGCATCTCTCTATGGTGGTGCTGCACTCTGTTGGCAGTACACTATGCAAATGCAGCTGGGGTCAACAAATAAACGGTCCTAGAACTGTTTCACAGCATTTCCTCTACTTCATAGTCTGACCCGTCACAGATTTTAGCTCTTGTGCATCAAACTTGCAACAGTTTGGCTACTTGGTTATCATAGAATATGCGCATATATGTTCTTTTCCTGTGGAGGGTTCTTTTTATTTATAATTACAATGAAAATGACAAGCAAACAGTAGCTATTCTCCATAACAGGATTAAAGAATAAATCCCCTTAGTTTGAATTTACAAGTCAAAGCAGATCTACTTTATAAATTGGATTCCTGCTGAGAATCATCAATAAATACATAAAAGAATAAGAGTCAGAGACTAACACGCTAGCTTCAAACTGCTACACTCTCCACCCCCAGCAAACTTCAGGTTTTTGGAGTAAAGCATCATCACACTGAAATCCATAGCAGAATTCCTGATTTAAGGACCAAGATTAACCTCCTCCGAGCCAGAATGTATTCTTGGTGTGTAATGTGCCACCTGACAAGACTGCTTACCCACTCTAAGTTGCCCCACTGAAGAAAGGAATGAAGCACAGAACAGGGAACACCTGGGTAGGCACCAGATCTGCCGGGACAGAGGTGGCACCTGAACACATTCGGAAGTCTAATTACACAACAAAAGTAACATGCACACATTGCGGTTGCAGTTATTTCTCATATGAATGTTTTTTATACTCTCAGTGAAGGTTTTCAAAAGATACAGGTGTTTGGTGAATTCTTCTTTGGTCTTATTTTCAGAAGTGCTAAACATCAACTTCTGAGAATCATGGCCCTTTAAAGTTTCTTAATTCAGTTATCCAGAAAACTCATTAGCTATGTTTGAAGATATTGGTCTTAATTAGTTACAGTGCTTTTTCCCTGTGTCTTTTCACCTTTGCTTTCTTTCAGTTTTCATTCCTGTCCTGCCCAATGCTCCAAGCAGAACTCAACAGTGGCAGAAAGAGTGCTTTTAAGCAAGAAATCTCACCCTGTGAACATCCTGCCATACTCAAAAACAAAACTACAAGTTGAAAGGCAGCAGAGAATCACTCTGAATCCCTGAATCATCCTGAGGCTTCAGATAGCTTGTGTTAGTGGATGTGATCATGTGGGATTTTTTGACCTTTAAAAAATTAATACCATCAGTAACAGGAGAACCTCTTTGCTTTAACTTCTTCTGCGTATAGACATTGTTGATTCAGCTAGAAATCAACCATTTTACATACTGCTTTCTGTATTCTGCTACAAGGATTGCAAGTGAGGAAAGCAACAGAAAGAGAATAGATGTTGAAACTCAGTGAACTCAGTGTAGGAGAAAAAAAAAGAATGGGGGAAGAAATATTAATTACACAGAAGATAACTTTAAAGCAGGTACTGAACCCATTCTGTATTATCAACCATTCTGTAGTATCAACCATTGCCTAGGTTTATAGTTCTCCTTCTAGTACACAGAAATGTTCTTTCCTCTAAAGATAATACACTGCATATGATGCAATCAAGCTAAGGTGATAGAGGGAATATTAAGGAGAACACAAGCATGGGTTCCAAGTAGATGCCAAATCCAGTAGATTCATAACATATATATAACTGGCATAGTTATACACTAGTGAAGCATGTTAATTTACTTGTACCAAATCCATTTAGAAACTTATCCCATTGAGCTGAAAGTGGATTTACTTCAAAGATAATACAAGGAACTGGTTTAGTAATCAGGAGAGCAGAAGATCTTGAATTTGTAATGTCAAACATCTACCACTTTGGTGGCCCATAGTGAATATTATCATGATTTACTAGGTTAATATTCAATTTCATAACTGGTAAATAACTGTAATTCCTATTTAGAAAATGGACTGTAAAAGCCCAAAAGAACCCACTGAGGACCACTGAGGAAACTACTATATAAAAAGGAAAGTTTGAGATCATATAGTTATTGTATATATTTAAACATACAGGAAATAAATATTGCTACATTAAGGTATAAGACAACACCATTTAATCTAGTATCCTGCTCAAAGAATTGTCCAATAACAGACGTTTCAGTCATATGAAATACAACAGTGATTTTAAGGCTCTTTCCAACCCTAACCATTCTATGATTCTATGATCATTCACACTAGGATTTTAGCATGACCTCAGGCAGGTGTCGCTTATGTTCTGAAGCACAAGAACTGAGAGCCTTTGTAATTTTTCTGTAGCCATAAAGGTTTATTTGCCTGAAAGATATCCAGTATTGCAGACTTATCTCACACTATGAGGAACGTTTTAGTTCGTTTTAGTTACCTTTTTGAATGTTTTCTCTTGGACTAATACAATGGAGGAAGATGGTCCTACTGGTTTCTTTCATCACCTTCAATTCTTTTAAACACTTTTCACGTATTCTCTTCCCGTTTTTCAGATGAAATTATATTACATAAAATGACCATTTTTCTCCTCACATTAGAGCAACATCTTCCTCCAAATGCTGTGTATTGAAATACTCAGACATCTAAGCCTCTTAACTGGAGAATTAGCATTATGATCCAAAACAATTACCAAAGCACAGAAGATGTGAAGGTTGGTTTTTCATACTGCCCCATTAAATTGTGGGCATTTTGCTTTTTTTGATACTCTATGAGTGACGGCAAGGGTGTGGTTTTGAAAGGCTGGGAGTTCCCACAGTACTGAGTGATTTCAGTGGGAGTTCCTTACACTCAGAAGCTCTGAAAATAAGGACTTATTTTGTAAAGCCAGACACAGGAAGATCTGCATTAGCAGACACTAAGAAAAATGTCGCCTAAGTGACACAACCCACAGATGAACTCTTCTGTCTGTGTAATTATGCCTAGCTATTTACTTCAAAATAACTTGAATGCACTGCACCATCCTGGTTGATTTTCACTTGCTCAGTATACATCCCATCTATGCAACACAACTGAAGGCAACATTCTGACCTAAACTCAATTTCTGTAACAGCTTGTCAGACATGTCCTTCGTATTTTGGCCTACTCTGTTTCACTGGTCCACAGGATGAAGCTGGCAATCTCTCAGCTGAGAACCATGAGACCTTCATATACGAAGGTAATAAAAAACCCTACAAGAACTACATTAAATCAGTCTTCATCTATCTCCTTTCCTTTATTCATTCAGGAAGTCCAAACACAAACCATTCTAATGTTACAAGTATGAACAGTCATTCTTTTCCTTACTATCTATCTGTCCCACACATGTATTAATAGTCACTAAAATAAACATAAATCTTTTCTTCATCCTCCGAATCATTTTAAATGGCACCCTTCTATAGCATTTTTGTGTGATGCCTAATAAATAATAGATCAGTTGCACAGTGTTAGTGTTAATATTAATGTTACCAGACAGTGTTTGAGAGAAGCAGGAGAGAAACCTGAATTGCAGAGGATTTTGGGATAGCAGCAGTCTCCATCCAGATGTACGTTTTGTGCTCAGGTCCATCCCTATATTATACAGATCTTACGGGGTGCACAGTCCCATGAATTTCTATTCAATTTACCCAGAGATGAGGACACTCAGCACATGACAGAACTTGGCAAAAATTTTCTTAAATAAATTATTTAAAATGAAGTGGTAGGTTAAAATAAAATATCCACCAAGCACAAAACAAACAATAGGAAGATACTGCAATCTGTTTCAGGAATGCTGACATTTATTTGTTCTGAAATTAAAGAAAACTTTGCTTCCTCAACCTAAGTGTTGACATTTTCCAGCATGGAGATAAATAACCTTTAAGTTGCTTAATGCTTTAACTCAGCATCGAGAAATCCTTCCCACCTATAGGTTCCCCCCTCCCCCCCCATAAAAATGTGTTCCAGATCCATAAAATATAAAGAGCAGTATTAATTATTTAGTGCTAAATCCATCTCTTCTGTGGAGCAATACTAAGAAGTGAAGAGGGGCATATAAAGACTTTTTCCTCTAATCTTGGCAGCTTTACAGGATGAATGTTTGGCTGAATCCAGCCTAAGAATTAGGAGCCTGGCCGCTGTATTACCATCCTTGACATAGTTCTGTGAAGGCCTTGTGAAGAGATGAGAGCAAATGTGCGCAGGCACTGCACACATTCAATTCTCAGAGGACAATAATGTCCATCATCCTAAGAAATGCTGGATACGGCTAAGTATTGTGGCTGCTTTATGTGGCTAGAAGGAGTCTTATAAAAGCAAACAGTACCATCTCTACCTTCCCATGCAGATCTCCATACAACAATTGGAGAGAAACTCAGGGTCAGCTACAGACAAGTTGCTTCTTCACCATGCTAGGACACTACAGAGAACAAACATACCATACTTTCATGCTGAAAATAATTTAAGAGATGATTAAGGAGGAGTGGGACAAAAGTTATATGAAGGATGTGTCAATTGTTTTAAAGAAAAACTATTTTCAGGCACAGGTGTGAGACATAGCCAGAACACATTTCCCTCCCTCACCCATACTATCTGGCAGGGATTTCCAGTCTACAAGCTGGGCATCCATCATTGGTGGCATGGACAGGACCAGTCCGCCTTGACTTCCTAGCCTTCTGGGGGAGGATGGCCAGCTACAGTGTTACTATGGGAGAATGGATGGGGCAGGGGTAGAAACCAAGAAAAGAGGGGAGGGGTATTGTATCCCATAAGCAGGTAGAGAGCAGAGCAGAGTAATGAGTGGCAGGCACTCAGCCCCAGGCAGTGGCAGGCAGAGACAAAGCAATGGCATAGGCAGTGAAAACATTTCAATATGAAGTAGAAGGACAAAGCACCAGGTGAAAGGAGGACTCTCTGCCTCTTAATGTAGGGAATTCTTTCCCCCTCCTAGCTGCTGAGTAGAGCACTTTCAAAAGGCACTGCTAGATTAAACTGACTTCAAGCTCTTCAGAGAACACAGTATTTACCATCTAACTAATGTGATTTGAAAAGCTTCCGCTTTCTCTCTGACACACAGCCATTGCAATGCTTCTCAGACTCTAATATGCTCACAATTACATACTATGAAAGCTAGTTCTGAACAGAAGTAATCTTAACCTCTGGACAAGGATAATCTTAACCTGGACAAGGACAGCAATTCACCAGGATTTCTTTGAACGCAGAAGCACTCACAAGCCTATTGCTATCTCCTATGCATCCTGTGGCAGCTGACTCCTTTAGCCATTTTTCACTGGCCCACTGCTTGCCAATAAATCACTGTGCTAATTCCTGTGATGCCTCCTGTGAAGTGCTTTTGGGAATTGTGGCAAAGATTTCTGGGCTGCGTCTGAGAACTGCTGGTGAATGGCCGACACCAGGTTGACATGATAAAGAAAGGTTAAGCTCTTCAGCTGAGCAGCCTCTTAGAAATGATTTATTGTGACTCCAGTTATCCCTTTCTATACAGCAAGTCTATCCTCTGCATCTGCCTGAATACATAAGGGAGTTGACATTCGTCTTGTGTGTGGCTCGTGTACTCAAGTTTTCCTCACTTCTCATTACCCATGAAGGTTGATTACATTTCCTATGGAATATCACTGGTGATACATCACACTTCCAGGGCCATGTTCCTCCCTCCTCCCTCCACCCCATTCTAATAGGAACCTGTGGTTACTTCATCTTTTTCCTTTCTTGAATACCAATCCTCCCACAAGCCTGTGTGTTAGCCACCAGCCTCCCACCAAAGAAGAATAATGGGACTCCTACTGAAGCTCATTAATAGTAAATTATTTTCAGTTAGTGAAGACGATTTTCTCTGTGAAGTCTCCGAAGAGCCAGGGATGGTACAGCAGAACACTGCCTCACAATTGATTTGAATACAGTGGGTTGAAGAAAACCTCAGACTTCGATAGTAAGCCATTAAGAACAGCTATTTGTATAGTGCCTGTCTGAACACTGAGCATAGGAGGGAAGGCAGAGTCTGTCTTTCCCGATCAGTTGATTATTCTTTTTTCGTTTGTTTCCCCACTAGATGGTTTTCAAGTAAACACTGGCAACAGAGGCCTGAACTGGTAGTCCCAAGCTGTGTAAAAAGCTGTAAATCACAGAACTCACTCTCTATTGTATAAAGCAAGAGGTTTTTTTTGTGGTTTTTGTTTGTGTGTGTGTGTGGTTTATGTTATACCTCAGTTACTGGACTGTTCCTATCTCAACCCGTGGCAGTTACGTTCTTTCGATTCTCCTCCCCATCCCTCCGGGAGTGGGAGGAGGAACAGGGTGGGGGAGGGAGTGAGTGAGAGGCTGGTGGCTCTGAGTTACTGGCTGGGCTTAAACCACGACAGATTGCAAAACCAAGTCAAGACATTTGCTAGTATTTTCCAAGTCCATCTTTCTGCCAGATGAAGCAAGAAACACCCATCATAAGCAGATGCTGAGCAGTTCAAGAGCATGCTTCTCTGTCCCCTCTCTTACTCCTCTCACAGTTCTTTATGATAGAGTTATATTTTGGCAGGCAACTGCTATTTGGGGGATTACAAAGCAACTTGAGGGAATCTGGTATCTGAATCCACACTGGAATTCAAAAGCTCTAGGCCAAGCATTTAAAAACTTCTGAAGAAGATGCTCAACCAAAATACACAGACAAATTCTAAGTCTACACATGTATACATAATAAATACAGCACTGAAAAGGTCTACTTCATATCAAAGAATACTTTCTGGTTTGTGCTATGGAAGTGCATGCTCATTTTTGCTACCTCTGACTTCACCCAGTAGATACTATAAAGAAGCTGGAACAGACCTGGTTGAAAGTTCAGAATTTCTAAAGTATCTGAAAAAATCTTTTTTAAACAAAAACATGTGCATATTTACTCAATTAATTTTCCATATTGATTTCAATATGAAACATTTTTGCTGGTGAGGGAAAGGAGGATTTAAAAGCTTTTCAGTTCAATTGCCTCAAATATAAAAACTAGCACATGGCTTCCCTATGTTCTGTGAAAGCCCCTGCTACTGCAGAGGGTATTTGGGAAAGCTAAACTCTGACAGCCTCAGTCCTGGTGGGGGACAGCAGGGCATCAAGGTTGTGAGAGAGTGGGAAGTGCAAGACATCCTGGAGCATGGGAGGGTTACCTTGGAGTTACAGACATGGAACCCAAGCCTGGGCTCCTTGAAACCTGTAGTCAGCCAGGACAAAAATCTCACTGACTCAGTACTCGGGTTATCTGGGCTCTGGTGGCAGGTAACCAGAAGCCATATGTCTTCATAAAACAGATCTCTGTGAAGCCCAGTCTTTAAATGAATTTGGCCAGAAAGCCTGTGACCACCTCCAATCAGGAGCTGCTATGAGAACAGAGCTGCTATTTTGTACATAGCTACAGTTCAGAGGAGAACAGGCAAGGAAGAGAAAGAAACTGAGGAGTAGTTTGGGTCATTACGTGAATCAATCAAACACCACTGGCTGTTGGATTGGTCTGGGGCAGAGGGGAATGCTTGACATGCACACACCAGGAGCAAAATGCACTCACAAAAGCACACAACCTCCATTGCAAGTATATTTTCCAAACTGAAGCCCATAAGGCAAAAGAAATGACAGAAAGGTTCTTACTCATGAGAGAAAGCAGGTGGTACTGCCCCTGGTTGGGACAAGAGGGGAAAAAAGAGGGACTATGGGTACTACTGTAGCGCTTTCACTAGCCACTATATAGTCATGCTTTACTGTGACAGCTGAAGAAAGGTGCAAAGCCAACCAGTATCCACTGTCAGAGCCCCCCATGAACACTTAATCTATTACAAAAATATTAATTTTGCACTCATTTGACCAAATGAGAGAAAAATACCCCGAGCTGGAAAACACAGTTTATTAATAGGAAACTGATCCTCTGCTAGCTACAGTCAAAAGCAGCTTCTGCATTGTTTTTTCTGCAGAGAAGCTGCTGCTGGGACTTTGCCAGTTCAGCAGTTAAAGGTAATCTCAAAGAATCCCTCAGCAAATTGTAAAGTGCTCAGGCTGAAGCACAACAAGGTGTTCAGGGACTGAACTGAAGGCTTTAATTTGAGTAATATTAGCAGCAAGCAGCACTTCAGAATAATTCTGCTTTAATTCACCTGTTCCAGAATCAAGTCAGCTTCAATAAATAAAGCAGACCTAAAAATATTTGATTTGATCTTCATCTAGATAAGGAAAAGTGCGATAAACTTGGCAACAAAATGGAAAATGATGTTGCTACATTTTTTCTATATACTAACAAGATCCTAAGAGTGTGTACTGACACAACACAAAAGTCAATAAAATCTGACTCTTCACTGTCAGATCCATGCTTTTTACTATTTGGAAAAGAACAGACATGGGTCATCTGAGTACTCCCAAAGTCTCTAAAGATGGTGCCACAATACACTTACCTTCCTCTTCACAGCAGCCAATACATTTCCTCTCACTTCATTTAGCAGATTCTTAAAAATGTGCAGATCTCACCCCAGAAGCGTGCAAGTAATTCACACAAAGGCAAGAATAAAACCTTTCTTATCTATTCCCCTCTTGTATTTTTAACATCATACCTGTCGAAATGCAGCAAATCAATTTTGCCTCCCTTACAGTCTCCACGCTGCCTTTTCAGGGTATTTTTAGTTGTTCTGATTAAAAATTTACCTCTTTAAGTACCACTGAGGACACAGCGCATTTCTTGATTACAGTTCTGTATACTTTTTTCAGCCTACCTATGTATCTTTCTTACAACAGAAGATGTGGAGGCATAGCCTTCCTTCCTTCCCTTCTCTTTCAAACAGAAATTTTAGTATCAAACTTTAAAAAGTCATCACTTTCTGTCTTCTTCATCATGGCCAACACAGGTCACACACATACCTATTCTATCATAAATTCTACCATGTTTAATTAGCCAATATCTTCTCTATTACTTTGGACAGGCACTGCTTTCATTACTATCCCTGGAATTCCATGTTTGTGTGGTTGCAATACTTACCCAAACATCTTAGAAATGCAAGACACTGCTCTTACTGTGATTTTTTGCATGGCAGTAGTTTTGATTTCCTTATCCATGGTGGGCAGAGACCTTTCTACCTTCTGATTGTTACTCAGCCAGACTTTCTTTTTCCCTGTGAACCTGCTTCCTTTCTGAAACTGGAGAAGTCTTGACCAGTGAAAGAGATACTGCTTTCTGATTTAACTTCTAAAGGTCATTCATATTGATTAGACAGCTCAGATAAGGTGAGTAGTAGAAGGCCTGAAGTAGAGATATGGAGAGTACAACAGCCATTGCAAAAAGTAAGGAAAAAACCTCAGACTTTTTTTTCTCCCTTCAGTATCAATATAGAATGTTGCAAATCGAAAAATGTCAGCCACAGATCCTCACCCATCTTCTATTTGCACAGCAATGCTTAAAGGTCCTTAAAGGTCTCCAAGGATTGCAAAGAAATAATTCAGTCAGTTAGCAGAAACAGCGGCTGGTCACGTGGCTTAAGCAGCAGATGACAACTCAAGGCAAGTCACAGTGAACTGATTTTACAGAATATGCACAGAAAAATATATTCCACAAACCAAGGGTATGAAAATCTAAATGACTGTAGCTAAAACATCAAGCAAAGAGAGCTTAAACCCATAAGATAGGCTGTGGAAAACATTTTGCTTACTGCAAAGGGATACTTCTCTATTCTGCTTGCCTTACACATACCCAACACCTGTTCTTGCCATAACTGCCACAGTTTCACTCGGTTTTCTTGGTGTTCCAGCAAAACTACAACTTTTTTTTCATATCTGCTTATTTATTCTTCATATGCCTGAATTATGACAGTGTGGCAGCCATGTTTTGCATTAGTCATCCAGGACAAGCTTGATACAATATTTAGATTCCAAGAATATCCTAAAAATCAGGTGACTTACGTTCCCAGCTGCATTTGGTTGTGCAGATCTATGATGACCTTTTACGCTGCGAAGGGTGATGGGAATGGATCAACAGCTGACAGGATTATGCTCTGACCTGTTCAGTTGCATGCACTACTCACTCCCCAGGATGCATGTTCTGAATGCAAGAGCCATATCTTGCACAGGTGATGCTCCTCTCTTGCTCAAGAATCCCCTGTTCCCAGATTTCCCAGTCTGACTATGGATCTAAACCCCCTGAGCAGCCACTTAATGTCCCAAGTGTTGCTCGGCAGCAGAGATCCACACATCTCCTCTCACGTGATACCTTGTGCAGACACATCTGTAATGTGGAGAGGTGTGTGGGTCCATGAAAAGTCTATGTCTTCCTTTTAGCTTTACACTTTTGACTCAAAAGGAGTTTTAGGAGCAGGTGGACCTGTTTGGAATCAGCTGGGATGAAAGTAAAGTGAAGTTCTTAGTGGATCAGAAGGCTCCTGCTGAGCATCCCTACAGTTATCCTGGTTTCCAGAAACACTTTACACAAAAGCCACCTACTTTGACTTACCTGCTAAATCTCAGTTATCTGCTTGGAACAGAGTACATGGATTACTTTGCTCTGCAAGGTCTACCTTTTGTACTGGTGAACAGGAAGTTAGAGGAATCAGAAAATTCAAGAGAGTTAAACACAGAGATTTAACTTAGGTCTGCATGTCCTAAGTACTGCTAGAACATTATTTTCTAATAGGGAATGCTTATTTTTCTGCCTCAAAGATGTGACTGCAGCATGAAAAAACTTGCTGCTTGAAACATTCTACAGCTGATCTAGCCTCACTAGGCTGGCATCCATTAACATTGATTTCAGCTGCAAGGAAAATAAAATAACTGCAGACTAAACTGAATCAAAAAGTTTATCTTCTGGAAAGCCTTCTTCATCATCATTCGGTTTGCCTCAGTGGTATGTCTTGTTTAGTTAAGTTTACTTTTTATGCATTTGGGCTGAAAGAGTTCTTAATTACCCTAGCATAGTAACTTGGCATTCTCCTAAATTTGTGCTTTTCAGCAAGGAGACTCCTTCCTGCTGCTTCTTTTAATTGCCTGTGCTTTCTGGGAAGTTGTGTCAATATTATCACCTTATAAAGCAGATAGCCAAGATTTTTTTTTTCCCCAAGACATCTCTTCCTCCTTTAAACAATTACTTGTCTTATGCTTTTTTCCCATCCTTTCCTTTTCCCTGTAAAGGAATACATTTTCACAGCTAATACACACTGTAATTGTAATGTAATGGAGCATGATTATCAGTTCGAAGCCCAGTGTAATCTTGAAAGATTTCTAAACCACACAGAACTCTAGAAAACAACTACACAGTATCACATAGATAGCTTTTATACAGGATCTTAATTAAAAGACCTCTTTCCCTGTTCTGAATTAGTTTTCTTTGTATAGCATTTTCTGTTTTCCAATCTTTATAGTATTGTAACTAAGAAAAGTATTTTAAGGAGGAAAATAAGAATGCCAAATGTCCTAATTCCTCATGGAACTGGTATTTTTAAAGGGTGAAAAAAAGTCTTAATTTTAAATTCTAGAATTGATTAATCACAAGCGTGAACTTAAGTTTCCTGTAAGTAACTAACATTCAAGACAGCAGCATTGCAGGGTTATTCCTATCCTATGCACTTTTCTCCCACCCTCCACAGCAGATTTACTACAAATTCAAGATAATGATTACAAGTATCTGGATCTGTAACATACACATCTATAACAACACTGAGGATCTCTTCTGTTTATTTCTGTGCCCAAAGGCTTTTCTGCAACACTGAATTAGAGAAGCCACTGTACTCTTCCTGTAACAAGACAATTATCTTGGAATTAAGACTAAGCAGAACACTTTTCAGAGACAGTCTTCCAAAGGCTTCAGAGAACAGACAGAATTACTTAGCATGGTTTACATTATCAGCCCACAAAAGTTATATACCTGCACCACTGTGTTCTAAAAAGAAAGGTCATTATGTTACAGTCTTTACTTATAATTATATTTTAATGAGGTAGATAATCTCCTTGGAATTACTGTTTTTAATGAGGCATTTTAAAAGATTTCTTTGACTGTTGTAAACTAAGAGGACTACAACATCACTTATCAACAAACCATTAGTGTCACCAACTAGGTGAGAAATGTTTCCTCCTTGTAGTGTCAAAACGTATCTGAATGTTTGCTAAGTGAGGGTTTAATGGCTTTAGAGAACAATGCCAGTTAAATCCTAAATCGGTGTAACAATTCTCAACAAGCAGTCATCCTTCCCATCTATTTGCAGAAATCACAGAGGGAACCAGAGTTGTATTCCTTGTGGAGGAAGAAATGATCTTGTACTGAACAACTGTTACCCCTGGCATATGGTTCAGGATACATCACAGCATATCAAAGGAGAAAACGCATACAGTAGAAATCCAGAACAGTGAATCCTGTCCTGAATCCTGAATGGAGGATAACATTCTCAGTAAAGAAGAGAAGCATAACCCATGAGCTGAGCTACGACTGACACAAGACTGAAATATAAGATACTGTTTTTAAGTAAAAATACATCTGGAAAGTGTTGTTACATTTTTTTAGAGCTAAAAAAGGAAATGTGCAAACACTGGAAGAATTTCTTGGTATACAAAACTAAAGTATTTATATTCTGATCACAAGAAAGATGTAGTACAAGTTTTACTTACTTTGGATGGGTAAATTCATCCACTAGGACAACCTTTTCTATCAGGTCTCCACCAATGGTTCTTGCCAATTCATAGAAATCATTCTTGGAGTATGTTTCAGAAGGTAGCCAAAAGGAGATGTCATTAATCAAAGGTGGATATTTGCTGAGTGGCTAAAAGAAAATCAACACCATGCCTTTATAAGTGGCTGGACTTTGTGAGAAATACAAATGTGATTTGTGCGAAAGAGGAAATAGAGAAATAAACATATAACGAGGCAATATTAATAAAAGGTCCCCACCCATAGCTTTTTATATAAGGAAAAGCAAGTGTCTGGAAAAGATAGGGTTAAAATACTTTTAGCCTAGCTTAGAAAACAATGTTTGTGTTGTAAGTCTGTGGAGTGACAACAATTTAGTAGTCTTTCTTTCGATTAGTTAGCTTGGAAACAGTGTCTCCCAAAAATCTGCTAGCTCTGGACACTCCTTATCTACCTGTATTGTGTTGCTTATCCTCTTGTACAAAAGTCACACTGCTCTTGTAGATAGGGCTGGTTTCGACTAATTACGATTACTGGGGCATCCAATTGTGACAAAGGTGAAAAGTGCACCCTGAGGAAGACAGCTTACTTCATTTTGAAGACCCTTGCCCACGACTATCAGAGGGCAGTGTGCAAGCACCAAAGGGAGGGGACTTCTGATAATGGCTACCTAAACTAATTGTAATATCCCCGATTCTCTCTCAGAAACCTACTGAATACGCATGTTTGTGTGTAATAAATATCTGCTCGCTTAACCCCTCGGTGGGCGTCTTGGTGGAGCGGTGATTCCTGGCACACCCAACGCTGTTTGCTTACCTTTATTCGCTCAATAATTTCAAGCTGCTAAAGCATAGAGACCTTGGTTTCAGATCATTTATCACAACTTGGTAGGTATACCTAGAACTGTTTTAAACTTGTGTAACACATGACACACATTTTAGAATCTTTCTGAAATGCTTTTTGAAAAGCAAACTGACCTGGTAAACAACTGAGATGCTAGTTTTTATATTAGGAAATGTCTTTTAAAGATCCCCTTATAACCAATTTGATTAATTCATCCAGAAGAAAAACTGGTTTTTGCTAAAATCAGCATTTATGAGCCTGAATACACTTTTGGATCAGAGCTTTTTAAGAGGAAGAGATCATTTTAACATGATTATTCACTGGGTAGAATTGCACTTCATAAAAGCATTTTTTAGGATTTTACAGATTTAAAAATTTTTATCACATTCATGTATAAAATTTATATGTATTTTATATCATTCATATACACCATTATATGTTTATTACCTGTACGGTCCAATTTCTAAGAGGGCATTATCAATAGGCAACTTCTTATTAAAAGGTTACAGTAACAAACACACTTAGGCTTAAAAAGAGGGATCAATTCACTTCCCAGGGGTTTTTATAGATATCCAAACATCTACAACAACAAAAAGTATTGCTGTTAACATAATTATTAATTCCACAAGACTTTTAAAAATAAAGGGGCACCTTTGCTGCAGACAGAAAGACCTCATCTTGTGGTCAGAACAGTGTAACTCGTTATTTGCAAAAACAGGAAGAGAAACAAAACTTAGTCATCATTAATTTTTTGGTTTTGACGAAACTTCCCTGGAGTCAATGGGTTTCAGATCTCGCCTTTGCTGAAACATTTCCCTTGTCTGAAGAAAGGAAAATGGTAATGCTCTCCTTTCATGCCCTTCACGTCATGCAATAGTTACTTCTGCCTTCCATTAATGCACTGCAGTTGAATAAATATTTTTGCACAAGACTTTTGGGGTCTGCAGGAGAAACCACCTTTTCTTATTTTGCTTGTATGTATAGGATAGCTAATGTATGCACCTTGCTCTACAGTACATTATCTTCCTCAGAAACGTTTTCCATGCCTGGGAATATTTTATGGTGGAGCAGTCAAATCATAAGTGAATACCTGCTAAAAGCATTAAACCTATTAAAAAGGTACATTTACAGCATGCTGATTAACTAAAATCCTGTTCTGTGCAGTGTAAACCAGTCAATAAATATCTGATAAGGAATACAGTGCAAGCTTTAAATTAATAACCCACCAGTGAATAAAACTGTGAATCAGAAATGATTATCCAACTTGTTAAAAGAATAAACTCATCAAATGAATGCACATCCTGTACATCAAGTAAAAAAAACCCTTCATACAATAAATCCATCACATAAAAGCTTTTGATAAAATACTAATGAATTAAATGTAAACACCTCTGCTAACTAAAAGTTCGCAGCTGCAAATGCTGGAGACAATCCCCAGTCAACAACCTCATACATGTATTTTACATGTTCAGGTAACACAATAATATTCTAAACCCTGAAAGGAGCAGAGTACCCACAATTCACAGTACGTGAGTATTTGCTATCAATTTCAAAAGAAGCAGGATTATGTCAGGCACATGAAAACAGCACTCTTTTCCCCACTTCAAATAAGATGTACACAAACACACAATGTGATCAGATCTTGTACCTGGAACAGTATGATTTACATCATCAAATCTGCCATGAGCAAAGTTATTCAAAGATGTAATAAACTGTAGGGTCAGTTCCCAATCACTCTCCCAGATTATCAAGTACTATAAGAACACTGCTACCTTGACTCAATTCATGGTGTTACTAGCCTAGATACAGAACTGTAATTTTGTTTGTGCATACGAGTGTGTATGCTTGAGTGGGTTACAAAGAGTGGAAGGAAAAATGCTTAAATCACTAACTTTTTTATTATTAGGTACTAACTTTTTCTCAGAGCTTTGTAATGCAGAAAAATCTTTATGGTAAAAGGCAAGGCAATAATCCCATATTATACTCTCCCCTCACCACCTGGCTGCAGTCAATATCATTGCAGTAAGTATTATATCAACACTAAAGTTAGTATAAGGATAAAATTCTTTGTTCTCAAAACATATTGATCTGTTTGGTGTAGAGCTACGTAATTATTTATTACCTACACCTAAAACATGAAAACTGGTAGGACAAGTCTCCAACTGGCAGGTTAAAAAGAAGTTACTAAGTTTGTATTCAGGAACTTCTGCAAATACACACTGTGGTCCAACAGATCCCACTACCATCACTGTCCTCGTTTCTAAACTCTCATGACCTTTAACAACAGAGTGGCCTAAAGTCCTTTAACTTGGGCTTTAGACTCCAAATTGGAGAGGCATACATTTGATGGATGGATCACTAAGTGGGTAAGGAATTGGCTGGATGGTCAGCACTCAGACAGTAGTGGTCAATGGCTTGATGTCCAGGTGGAGACCAGCTGATGAGTGGCATCCCTCAGGGGTTGGTATTGGGACTGGTACTGTTTAGCATCTTTGTCAGTGACATGGACAGTGGGATCGAGTGCACCCTCAGCAAGTTTGCTGATGACACTGAGCTATGTGGTGAAGTCAACAAGCTGGAGTGAAGGGATGCCATCCAGAGGGACCTGGACAGGCTTGATAGGTGGGACAATGCCAACCACAGGAAGTTGAGCAAGGCCAAGTGCAAGGTCCTGTGCACAGGTTGGGGCATTCCCAAGCACAAATACAGCTAAACAGAGGGCTGGAGCACTGAAGGACAGGTGAGACAGGGTGAGAGAGCTGGGCTTGTTCAGTCTGGAGGAGAGAAGGCTCCAGGGAGACCTTAGAGCAGCTTCCAGTGCCTAAAGGGGGCCTACAAGAAATCTGGAGAGGGACTTTTTACAAGGGCTTGTAGTGACAGGACAAGGGTAATGGCTTTAAACTGAAAGAGGGCAGATTTAGATTGGACATTAGGAAGAAATTCTTTACTGTGAGGGTGGTGAGACACTGGAACAGGCTGCTCAGAGAAACTGTGGCTGCCCCACCCCCCGGAAGTGTACAAGGTCAGACTGGATAGGGCATGGAGCAACCAGGTCTAGTGGAAGGTGTCCCAGGTCACAGCAGGAGGGTTGGTACTAGATGATCTTTAATGTTCCTTTCAGCACTAACCATTCCATTATTCTATGACTTTGATTCCTTTCCAGGTTCAAGGCAAACAACAGCCCTGAAGACTGTTCCCTTATGAATTTACAGATATTTTAGAGGCTTCCCTTGAGAGTAATGTGTTATTCCCACTACATTTTCTGCTTTGCTGCTGCTTCCAGCCACCACTTCAAGTATGTCCTCTTCTAGACTTAGGTGTGCTTTGAGCATTGTGCTGGAGCACACCTAACAGAACACTGGCTCTGCTGCCTGTATGTTGGCCAGCTCCTTGCACACTGTCAGAGCCTGGAAGCCCTGCCATCCTCCTTCCACTGCCTGACCACTCTCCTCAGGTTTCTGGGGAACTGAAAAGAGGTTTAGGGTAAGGTAGAACTGATCCCACCTGCAGAGTGCTGCTGTGAGGCGCACAGCACTAGCCAATGCACTAACAACTCTGCACCACTTTCTTGGTCCCATCGGAACTTCGTCACCACAGCATTATTTTAAATGTTCTGCCTGCTTTCTATTTCAAACACTGAAGTCTTTGACATTTTTCAACAGCCTGGGAAACAAGAGTGCTTTCCCAATAATTACACTATCTATAGGACTCCACCGAGCCCACACTGTAGGGAACACTGCAGATAATGACATCGCCATTTTTCAATCACCCAAGGTGAAAGCATTCAGGAGTACTGAATTACTATCATTTATTAAAATAACAAAATGGAAGCTTATGATGATCTACCCTCCATAATATATGTTTACTAGTCATTAGTCACACTTCATCCTCTGGTTAATAAATAAGCCAAGTACTTACTAAAACAGAAGCTTTTTTTCTCTCAGGGTGCTAATTTTAGTATAGGAATAAGTAGCTGGACACCAGTGCTTTACCCTGCTCTACCAGCCTGCCTCACCCATGCCTAGATGTACATAAGGAGTGCATCACTGAAAAGGGCTTTGACTCTTTATAATAGCTTTGGACATTCGTCACCCCTAGCATTTGTTTCTGTCCAAGGTTACTGCCCTTGTACCAGCTGATAAAACACGCGCCATATGTATATAAATATACACATATGGTATAGAATTAAGCTCTCCAAACCAAACAAATGGACCAGTTTGGTATTGATGCACTCCTCTGCCTTCCTGCAGGAAATGGCAGAAAGGCATTAGCCTCCAGTGGTGCTCTGAACTTCTCACAATGAACACACAAATAAGATCAGCCTTTTTTGGACAGCAGCCTGCTATCCCCCAACAGAACTCTGCACCTCTGCAAGCTCACATACAGTTACAGGGAACACCATGTGTGCATGGGAATATTATGAGGCCCCTGGATATCAGGCACTCTGCTTGTACACAGACCATTTTGAGTGGAAGAGGGCTTTTTGCACATGGGTGAGAAAGCTCTGCCCTTGGTTTGAATATAGAATCATAGACTCATAGAATAGTTAGGGTTGGAAAGGACCTTATGATCATCTAGTCCCAACCCCCCTGCCATGGCCAGGGACACCTCACACTAAACCATGTCACCCAAGGCTCTGTCCAACCCAGCCTTGAACACCGCCAGTGATGGAGCATTCACAACTTCCCTGGTCAACCAATTCCAGTGCCTCACCACCCTCACAGGAAAGAATTTCTTCCTCATATCCAATCTAAACTTCCCCTGTTTGAGTTTGAATCCATTACTCCTCTCCTATCACTACAGTACCTCAAGAAGAGTCCCTCCCCAGCATCCCTATAGGTCCCCTTCAGATACTGGAAGGCTGCTATGAGGTCTCCATGCAGCCTTCTCTTCTCCACGACGAACAGCCCCAACTCTCTCAGCCTATCTTTGTACGGCAGATGCTCCAGTCCCCTGATCATCCTCGTGGCCCTCCTCTGGACTTGTTCCAACAGTTCCATGTCCTTTTTATGTTGAGAACACCAGAACTGCACACAAGACTCCAAGTGAGGTCTCATGAGAGCAGAGCAGAGGGGCAGGATCATCTCCTTCGATCTGCTGGTCACACTCCTTTGGATGCAGCCCAGGATATGGTTGGCTTTCTGGGCTGCAAGCGCACACTGCCAGCCCATGTTCAGTTTCTCATTGAACAACAGCCCCAACCTGTAGGTGTGCCTGGGATTGCTCCGACCCACGTGTAGGGCCTTGCACTTGGCATGGTTAAACTTCATCAGGCTGGCATCAGCCCACCTCACAAGCATGTCAAGGTCCCTCCGGATGGCATTCCTTCCCTCCAGCGTATCATCCGAACCACACAGCTTGGTGACATTGGCAAGCTTGCTGAGGGCACACTCAATCCCATTGTCCATGTCACCAGCCAGTTCTTTATCCACCTATCAAATTGATGTCTCTCCAACTTAGAGACAAGGATGTCATATGACACAGTGTCAAACTCTTTGCACAAGTCCAGGTAGATGACATCAACTGCTCTACTCCTGTCCATCAGTTCCATAGCCCCATCATAGAAGGCCACCAGATTGATCTGGCAGGATTTCTCCTTAGTGAAGCCATGCTGGCTGTCACCGAATACCTTGTTCTTTTTCATGTGCTCCAGCATGCCTTCCAGGAGAATCTGCTCCAAGATTTTGCCAGGCACAGAGGTGAGGCTGACTGGGCTGTAGTTACCCTGCTCATTCATCTTCCCCTTCTTGAAAATAAGGGTTATATTTCCCTTTTTCCAGTCATCAGGAACTTCACCTGACTGCCATGATTTTTCAAATATGATGGACAGTGTCATAGCAACTTCATTTGCCAGTGCCTTCAGGACCCATGGATGGAGTTCATGAAGTCCCATGGACTTGTATACGTTCAGGTTCCTAAGATGGTCTTGAAGCAGATCCTCTCCTACAGTGGGCCTAGGGTCTTCATTCTCACAGTCCCTGTGTCTGCCTTCCAAGACTTGGGTGGCCTGGTCAGAGCATTTGCAAATGAAGACTGAGGCAAAGAAGTCATTCAGAACCTCAGCCTTCTCCAAATCCAGGGTAGCCAGTTCTCCTGATAGCTTCTGGAGGGGGCTCACATTGTCCCTAGTCTGTCTTTTATTTGCAATGTACCTATAGAATCCCTTCCTGTTATCCTTAACATCGCTATCCAAGTTTAATTCTAAGTGGGCCTTAGATTTCCTAAGCTGGTCCCTAGCTTCCTGGACAACATCCCTGTATTCTTCCCAGGCCACCTGTCCTTGCTTCCACCTTTTATAAGCCTCTTTTTTCCTTTGAATTTTCCTCAGCAGCTCCTTATGCATCCAAGGAGGTCTCCTGGCCCTCCTGCAGCACTTCCTTCTAGTAGGGATGTGTCGCTCCTGAGCTTGCAGCAGGTGATCCTTGAATATCAAACAACAGTCTTGGCCCCCCCTGCCCTCTAGGGCTATATCCCATGGAACCTTACTGAGCAGGTTCCTGAAGAGGCCAAAGTCTCCTCTCTTGAAGTCCAGGGCAGTGAGCTTGCTGCACGCTCTTGTCACTGTCCTGAGGATCTTGAGTTCGACCATCTCATGATTGCTGCAATCAACGCTGCCCTGGAGCATCACATTTCCAACCATCCCTTCCCTGTTGGTGAGGATGAGGTCAAGCATGGCACCTCTCCTTGTCGACTCCTCTATTATCTGCAGAAGGATGTTGTCTTCCACACAATTGAGGAACTTCCTGGATTGCTTGTGCCGGGATGTACCGTCCCTCCAACAGATATCAGGGTGGCTGAAGTCCCCCATGAGAACAAGGGTCTTATTTGCTTGAGACTGTTCCCATCTGTCTATAGAGTTCTTCATTCACAGAGTCCTCTTGGTCAGGCAGCCTGTAAGAAATCCCCACAATAATGTCTTCCATTGCTGTTCTCCCTTTAACCCTGACCCACAAACTCTCTGTCAACTGCTCAGCGGTCCCCAGACAGAGTTCCATACTCTCCAGCCTATCCCTAACATAAATAGCAACTCCTCCTCCCCCCTACTGTGCCTGTCTTTCCTAAAGAGCCTGTAACCTTCCGTTCCAACACAAGAGTCATAGGAGGCATCCCACCATGTTTCTGAGATGCCTATCATATCATACCCCATAGACGTGCACACATCTCTAATTCCTCTTGTTTGTTCCCCATGCTATGGGTATTTGTATAGCGGCATCTGAGCCGAGCTCCAATTGAAGACAGCTCATTGGCTGGAGCAGCTGGAATATCTCCATATTGCTCTGAACGTTTACTATAGGTGCTGGCAATTGACTGGTGTGTTGGGATGGAATGATGTCCCCATCCCCCAACACATCTAGTTTAAAGCATCCTTGACCAGTCTGGAAAACCTCCTAGCAAAACCACTCTTCCCTTTCTTTGCCATCAGACCAGCTCCACCAGCCCCCAGTAGACCTGGCCTACTAAATTGTGTCCCATGTTCAAGGTACCCAAACCCCTGACTATGGCACCACCCTTCTAACCATTGATTAACCTGGCCAATCCTCCTAGCCTTTTTAAGGTCCTGCCCTGTATCCTGGAGAATTGATGAAAAGACAATCTGTGCTCCAGAGCCCCTGACCACCTCTCCCAGAGCTCTGTAGTCCTTCTTTATGTTCTCCAGGCTACTGCTATCTATATCAGCAGCACCCACATGGATCACTGGAAGTGGGTAATAGTCAGTGGGACCGACTAGAGCAGGCAGCTTCTCTGCAACATCCCTGATCCGAGCCCCTGGTAGGCAACACACCTCCCTTTGAGCCTGGGTCAGGCCGACAGATGGGTGCCTCTGTGCCTTTCAGAGTAGAGTCCTCTACTACTACAGCCCTCCACTTTTTCCTGGCAGCACCAGTAGTGATCTTCTTTACCAGTGCATCAGCCGGCTGTTCCTGGTGGGAGCGCAGTTCCTCATCAGCCCCCTGCAGGACAGCAATGCGGTTCTGGGTGGGGACAACAGATTTAGGAAGAAGCCCCTTGCTTTTAATTGTCCTCTTCCTCCTTTTTTTTTTGTTTTTTTCTGTCACTGTTTCCCAGCTTCCTGGGTGAGCGGCCTCCTTTCCTGCATGAGTGACAGTGGACGCTTGAGGCCCCTGCACAGTCTGGTCCTGGAGCAAGCAGTGCTGCTTCCTCTCAGCTTCCCTGACACCTTCTAGCCCAGTAACAGCGTCCCGCAGCTCAGCCACCTGCTGCAGGAGGACCTCCACCAGGGAGCACCGAGTGCAGCCCTGCCCATTGTGCTCCCTCCTCCCAGGAGAGCAGCAGGCACCCTACCATGTGAATGCCTTTGAGTGCTCCAAGTAGCTTCAAATCATTAATTCATTCAATGGGGAAAGGGAAGCACCCTCCATTATTTCTCACAGAAGCAAGGGGAAAACAGGAGAGAGGGCAAGGGAGGCATGAGGTTTCAAATCAATAAAGTGCATACCACAACTAAGGACCTGTTACATGGAACCAAAAGGGACTAAATAAACTCATGGCTGACAGATCCTCTAGTCACTTTTAAACAGAGCGATCCAATTGTATTTTTGTTTCAGTAGCTCTCTTACAGCTTTCAGCAGGGTCAGTAAATGTAGAGAAGGATTATACTGTTGTCATACTGAATGTGCTGTGCTTTGAGCACTTGCTGTTTGCCATTATGGGAGACAGCTGGATGGTTACATATAGCATAACAGGTCTCCACGCAAGCTGCTTCTTTCATGGCATTCTGGAAATGACAATATTACCAAACCAAATCTCCTTTCTTTTTCTAGTTTAGTGATTTCTCTTCTTGAAGTATGAAAGACAGCATAAAGACATTGAGCTACTGAAGAGAACAGGGTGAACACCACATTAGATAAACTCTTCTTAGGCCTGGCAGCAGTACTATGCAATCAAGTCTTCTAGGGGCTCTACATCTGGGGAAAGGGGAAGAAGTACCCAAACATTCCCACAGCCACCACCCTTTTCCTCCCTTTCTACTTTCTAACTCGCCTGGTTCTTTTCCATTCCTAAAGGTTTTAATTTGTCATACTTGATGGAAATGTTTGATTTAGGAGCCCTGGTTCCGACCCTGCTCTTCTGTTTGAGACAAGAACGCAAGTGAAAGCTACCAGCAGCCACAAAGGAGCATTTGTCTACAGATACTACAGCTGACTAGACTGGCCAACACACACTCATTGGTGAAATCAATCAGCATTCCAGTTTCCACTCCAACTAGTGCAGTTCACAGCTCTTCATGGGGGTGAAAAAGGAGGGGGGTGATGTCACACTCCCCTCTAGAGATCAATACTTTAAAGAAAAATCATACGTTTGGCAGAAGGCCTGCTTGTTTGTCATCAGCAGCCTGCAAAATTAAAAGAGCACTGGGTGACAAGTAATTGCTGTTCTTCCTCTTGGCTTTATCTCTCTCATCCCTGGGAAAAAAACAATCATGAAGTATGGAAATACAGGAAGTAATTTGCGGAAAATATAAGAAACAAAAATGTCATCAAAAACCACAGTAAATGAAACTGTTCTCCAAGATGAAACACCCATTCTAGATCCAGGTTGAGCAGGAAGGTGCCATGGGGCATAGACTGTCTTTCTCAGTAAGACTCAGCCTTCAATGTAGGATGAAGGAGTTGCAGCCCCTTGGCTGGGGGGCAAATCTGTGGACCAGTTCCCTCTCTGCTGTGTGGTGCATGCCACCATCTGAGCTCCACCCTCTTCCCACCTAAGCTAAGCCCTTGAGATCTCGCTGAAGACAAGAGTTTCTCTCTTGAGCCCTATTACATGTGTCCTGAAGGTGGAAAACCAGGAGTTAAATTGCTTATGTTCTGCCTAAATGGTCACTGGTAGCTCTTCATACCATATCATTTAATCACCTTTTCCAATGTTAGTGAAGCACCTTTGAATAGAACAAAAACCCCTGAAGACTCATCCCAAATGAACACACACACACGCTCATGCATAAGAACAAATACGATCTTTCTTGCACGCTAAAATTTACAGCTTCTTATAGAGTAGCCTGCCTGACAAAGGAAAGTCACTACCTAGTATGACACTGAAAAATTAAGATGCGTAATAGCCAATGAAAAGATGAATCTCCTTAGATAAGCTACTCTACCTTTTCCAAGCACCAGGAAGAATGAATGCAAGAAAGGACTGGTGCTGAGGCAGAATGAGTGAGTAGAAAGCTTGTTATTAAATGTTTCTATGAAGACAGGCTCAGCGAGCTGGGGTTGTTCAGCCTGAAGAAGAGAAGGCTCCAGGGAGAACAGCTAATCCTAACCCTGCAGAAGGCATTGCTTGATGCATGCATTATGTTTTTGCCATGCCCAGAAGTCAGGTTTCCTCCTTTCTGATGGTTTGGTTTGTATGTTTTTTCTCATTATGTTTAATAATAATGCTGAGATAAATAGCTCAGTGGGGTAAAAAACTGCACACATCAAGAATTCATATGAAAGATTTATAGCTAAATAAAGAATGCAAGCATTTGGAAAGAGACTGCAGCAATATGAAGATGTATTTCTTTCAAACAATGGAAACAAATTGCACCCAACATTTTATTTCAACTTCGATGAAAAATCTCATATAAAGCACTGCTGATTATTTTTCCTTTTTTGCTCATTAAAACCACCATTTCAGAGAGTTATTGCTTAAATAGCAGAATCTCCAGAACACCTGAAAATTACTTACACCAAAATAAGCTGGCATCACAAATCTTACAGGCACATGCAACACCTGAAAAAGTCCTTCTTCCCACCTAGCAAGCTGTTTTTCTATTTTCTCTCTCCCTTCTAAATAGCACAGAGATTTCCAAGTCAATGGCAATGATGCTTCATATTCCTTGGCCAGGTACAACTTCACATCATGCTCTGGACATTGCTTTACTACAAGGGAATGTCCTCATCTTTCTACACTTCCCAGGTTTACAAGCTAATCTGTATCATCTGGGAAACACTACTGTAGATACTGTGTCATAAAAAAAATCTATGCTCCCGAGGAAATGAAAATATCTCGATTGCCCACACAACAATTTACCTGAGGAGATTACTGGTGGTTTTGAAACATTCTTCATGATTTTCAGTGCCACAAAAATAGCTGGGTTTCCTTCTTCACTTGGGGAAACTGCCTGAGTTGCAATGACTCTTGGTGAAATTCATTACTTTAGTTTCCAGAAGTAGTCAACTTCACTGTTTTCCCCCCTTAAGTACTAAATTTATACTAATCACAACCTCCACATTGTAAAACCAGTAATACAACACTAGGGTAGCGTAGCAAGCTATAAACAGTATTTAATTTTAAAGAACAGTAAGTAAGCTAGAGAGAAACAGAAATAAGAGCCTCCATTTACTTGTCCAATACTCACAAGAAGGAGAAAAGCCTTTAATTTTTATTTTCAGGCAGACCCTGAGCATTCCTAAAGCCATACTCTTCTTAAAGCGTAACAATGCTTAGAAACAGAAAACTATAGAGAAGCCGTAAGCCAAGAACAGACAAAGCACAAAAAGTACACTCAGGATTTAAGTACACAAGTACAAAACGTAAAGCACATTTAAATCTCTACAAACCAAATACTTGTGCAGAGCAGGTAGCTTCTTTAATGCCTTTCCTTATTTTACAAGAATCAGAAAATATGTTCACTATTGCTGACTTAGGAGAACAGGTCACCTGTGGTAATAATAATGCAAACTGGATTTAACACATAAGCAGGAGGATGCAAGCAATCCTCAAAAGAGGTGAGTTCTTCCATTATTAATTTTTAGGAAATTGGAAAATTGCAAAAACAAATCTTCTGCAGCATATGCACCCCACTTACTTGACACATTTTGGTTTAGGCTTTCACTGCTATGGAACATGTGCGTCTCGCACTAGCAAGATGAAGGAAATTAAGGACGGGTATGATATGAATAATATGGTTCTTCCCAACTGTGCCTTCTGTTGTTTGGCTTTTCTCTGTAACTAATTCATATTGTGATCAGAGAAGTGGCAGCTGAAAATCAGGGAGTTTTTATTAACACCATGTACTTCAAAAGGTGCTCCTGTTCATGCATACACACATGCACCCAGACTGTTCTCTCCAGCCCCATTTCGCAGGGATACTCAACAGCTGAGCTGCAATGGCTAATCATGATGACTGTAGGGGTTTAGGCATGCTTTTAGAGACCACTTCATCAAAAGCTCTTTGCAAAATATATCTTTTGCCTGTAAAACATTAGCATAAACGTTAAACCAGCTATCAAATAAACTCATCTACAACGAAACCCATGCTTTTATCCAAAACTGGTAAAAAAGAATTAGAGTGTATTTCCTACTGGTTTCAAGTTCTCTCCCCCCTGCCCCCATGCGTATGCATACGAACACATACTTGTACCTCTGAAGATACACACTTGCACAGTACAAGCGTTTAGGCATATTTTAAACAGGAATTTATTCTTACATCAAATGCATAATGTACACTCACAAAGATGTATTTAACCTTCCTGTAGGCATGCTGATATTCAGATTGTGATAACTACCTAGGACTGTCAGTCAGAAACCAGGGTCCCATTAGGTAAACAGAGCACAAAATGATAACCTCTGAAGAACTTTCCACCCCAGGACAGTATTGGAGAAGACATGCTGAGGCAGGAGGTAGAAGACAACTACAACTGCAAACAACATGAAAAATTGATTTACTGAGTAGGGAAATTTGAGTAGGGGTCAAGATCTGACTCAAATTTCAGGGAAACTTCTCAGGTGAGGGCCAAAGACTAAAGTCAAGACAGTTACTGTGCCATCCTCCTAGCCAGAATTCTATTTACCACACCGTAATTAAACCAACATTGGAAAAATATTGGCAAAAGTGTAACACTTGCACTCCTTACTAGCTACAGACTTTTGCAGACAATAAGACTGAACACTCTGAACTTCGGTGGATTCCTGCTGAAACCACAAGCAGCTGGTTCTCATAGCTTCACATAACCAATATGAAATCTATTGTTATTTTAGATTTCCAGGTTTACTCCTTCACCTAATATTAATTTAATCTGAGTCTCAGCATATATATCACTGCTGGAAATTGCTCCATGGCTTATTTAAGTACTTTGCATAACCATTATACTTCATCATTTGGGACGCAATAAAGATCAGTTGATATACACAGCAGCAGAATTACTCATTTGTGAGCTATTTGTTTTAAAAGCCTCAACTAGGCAAACTGCAAATATATGAGGTTTCAAGATCAGAGCAAATGACAGTAACATATACTTTTTGAAGCTTAATGCAGCTGGGACAGTTGTGTACAAAGCAGAAAATTCCAGCTCAAACCAGTTATTTTGTTTCAAGTCACCACCAGCTAGATCAAATCTGCTACTGGCACATGACAACCTAACGGAGGTGAACATGAGAGTTTTCAAATATGGAAGGACAAGAGCTGTGGTTTTGCTAATGAACATCTTAGGCTTCTCTATACATCTGACTACTATCAAGGTGGCTACGAGATGGATGACTTGGATTTGTTTTCCTCTTTGGTGTGCCAGCAGACAACAGATGGAGATATTGCATAAATTAATTATCACTAACAAATCTAAGCACAAAGGACTATTGTCTTTTTTCCAAGTACAAGCAGGAAGGAATTAAAGTATTACTGATTCACACGGATTCAACAGGTAGCTATCAGTAAGACTAGACTGCAGTGGGAGGGGAAGCGAACAGGGTATGCATGGAACCAACATCATTGCTATCAGCTCAAAGGGTAGCAGTGGGATTGCTGGCATCCACATACCCCATCAGCGGTTATTTTTATCAAGGGTTTCAGTAATACTTTGTCAGTGCAGCCTTAGACATGGGCCTGGGTTCAGGCACAATAATTGTTTCACAAATTCAGAATCAAAATGCTGAGTTCAGTGATGGCTCCGGCCCCTAAAAGCTGATGTGCTAACAGTACGACAAATGGAAAACTCATTACCTTGAAAGGCTGAGCGCACAAGTCCAATTGTGCTCCACTGAAACTGCATGGGCGTCTGAGCATCTGTTTACTACACCCTACAATGGAAAAGCCACTGTATTACTCATTTGCGGTTCACTGGTATGTGAGCTGCTTATTTTTTAGACCTGGACTTAAAAGTCTACAAAATTAAACTAGGGTTGGATAGCACTGGATATACCAGTTTTCATCACTCCTGTTTCTGAGGTATGCCTGAGTTTTGGAGAGCAGCTATAAATGTTTCTATCATTACCCTCAGAAAACACGCTCCTTGCTTTCAACACCACGCCCCACCCCACCCTGAGACTGATGATAATACTTTAAAGTACAGAACTGCTTTGATGGCTTGTGGTCACAATTTCCGTGGTCACTCATACTTGACTTTTCAAAAGGAGATAAGTACAAAGCCTGGGATGACTTTCTGATTGATTTTAAAAAAAGACTTTTGCATCAATTTCAACAGTTTTTTTGCCTTAAATTTATCCTCCTTTTCTGTGTCTTTCTTCTCTTCCCACCCCACCCCTCCGGTCTTGTTTAAACTTTCTCTCTTAGTCCCCTGATTTTTATCTATTACCTCCAAGGGCCAAAGTACAGCCCTTCTCTCTTCTACCTTCCTCTTACTTTGTCATATCCCAGTATTTTCTTTTCTTGTATCCAGTCTCATGCAACTTACCATTCACTCACTCTGCTCATTTCTGAACCCCTATTTTCTTCTACTTTTCCTGGATTTTCAGCTAATTGTCTTTAGTTGAGAATGGGAATTCAGGTCCTCTTTACTCTCCAGATACTTGCTGGTTGACTTTCTTTGCTCAAATGTCAATCAGTAAAACCAGCTTGGATCAAAGATTTTGCAAATGAAAATTTGTAGTTTCTCAGATTAAACTCTTACTGCTTATGACAGCCATTTTGAAAGTTTTCTCTGCTTAATCCCTGCAAGGCGCTGATCACTCTCAGCTGGATCTCAGGAAGTATGGAGAACTCTGACCTGAAACTATTTAGGCACGTAGGTTATATTTGACTGAGCACAGGAACTATCCCATTGACTTAAATGGGACTACTCACAAGTTTAAAGCTCAGCATGTTCTTCAGTACTTTGCCTGACTGGGGCCAGAGGGCTCAGGTTCCTAGAGCTTCAATACCAGCACTGGCTACAAATGATAAGAGATATAACATCCTGATGAGAGAAGACTTGATGATCAAGTGATTTCTAATCCAATCGTGTGGCTTAGTCCAGCATCTCACAATGAAGAAGATATTTTTTTCCTTCTTTCCATAGCTACCCAATGCTAAAAAAATGAGTTTCACCATGTTCTGCAGAGTATGCAGACAAACCTGAGATGATATACAGCACTTTAAAGATTTTACTGACATTCATTTAAGATGATCTATGTAAGTCATTCAAAGAAATTCAACTTTCCCAAAGTCATGTCAATAAAATGTTTATGCTACACCATCACCTATTCTGTTGTACCTCCACATGCATACACACAAACATTGTATATCTTCAATTACAGTAAAGCTAACTAGACAATAAATCACAGTTGAGGCTGTACCTCATTTGTTCAGACATCCAAGTTAAATTTACGTACTAATGGTTCTGTATTTGTCTTTAATAGATGCACTATTAGAAACTAAACATAATAAATAACGATTTAAGCATGGCGTTATCTAATCTTTATGAAAAAGATCTGAAAATGTAGCGGCCAGTGAATTTTTACTTTTTATCAGAAAATAAAGCTAATCAGAGATTAAAATGATAAATTACGTGGAGTAGCACTCTAATGATGAATCAGACAGGCCCACCCTGCGCAGTGAATGTAGTAAGTTCAAACTGGTTGAAACACTGGCTTATACATTAGATGCTCTCCTTCTCAAGCATGGAATACAGGATATAGACTAAGATGGTTTAATTTGTGCAAGTTTCCCCTTGTACCTGCCAGTGCATTTTATTTTCAGTATCTTCTAAAGCTTCAGGCCAAGCTATATGTCTCCCAGCAACAATCAGGTATGTGCACAGGAAAGAGGCACAGGGTTGATGACTGTCTCAGAAAACTGGGAAGTGCACAGTAGAGTAAAAAAGTTGTACTGTGTCCTTTGGCATTAGAGAAGCAGCTTAATTTGTATGGCACACTGAGTAAAGGGGATGAATGAGGCCCAGACTTTGTATTTTGCACAGGAGAAGGATGAGCCAACTTTGATTTCTTTCTTTCCACACAACTACACCTCTCTGAAGACATAATTTTTTCCCATCTCTGCTAACCTTGACTGTTCAGTTTACAAAGCAGAGACAATCTCCTCGGTTAGGGCTACATACCCCATTCTGGCTACAGTTTTGTGGGAAGTGAATAGTGCCAATTCAAGTTGCTTGTCAACTCTCCTCACTCCACTGCCAAAGGTTACTAGCCCCTCCGGTCTTTCAGCAGAACTGCTCTAGGAGCTTTGTTTGTTCCGGCACCATAAGAATGATCCTGGTTAGAATTTTTTAGTATTTTGAATACTGAACCTAACAGGTTATTATGAAGGAACTGATTTTGGAGAGACGGCATATACCAGCAAATACAAGGAAGAAGCAGCCCCTGGAAATGATGGAAAGGGGGTGGTTAAAAGTAGATGGTGCTAGGCTTATTGCAGATAGTGCAGAAAGGAGGAAAAGACGAAGAAAGTAACTCCCATAATCTCAAAGGAGTCTTCTGCAGTTTAGCTAGGAATCTGATCCAGGTTCCCTCTGTACTAGTGCTGCCCTTAGAACAGCACAAACATGATTCTGCTTGACCTCAGTCCAGGCCACAGGGCTCATCTGCAATCAAAATAAATACTTATTTAAAGCAACAGCAGCCACCAGATGCCAGCAGCATCAAATGAAAGTGACTTTGTGAAGAGAGAATGTATCAGCAGTCAATTGATGTGACATGCTGCTTACTTGCCGTGGCAGCAAAATGACGGAGGTTCCAGGAATCATCCTGCCGCCAGAGCCCATTTGTCTTAATCAACACCTCTGGGCATACCACACTTCATGTGAACTGTGAGTGTCTTCCTTTCCTAAATGTAATTTCATTTTTGTACCTTTTTTTGAGAGTTGTCAGCCCCATGGACACATCTTTTTGTAAGAATGCTGGCTCAGCATGAAGTGGAAAGCTGTTATATGCAACTATGCTCAGAGCCCCGATGAACAAAGCATACTAGATCAGATCCAAGTGATTTGTTTTATTGCATTGCATCTTGCAGGTGCTTAGTCCTTCCTGCTCTGTCCATCCTCAGCCCTTCATTTCACAGCCTAAGCAGAAACTCTGCACAAGTGACTTAAGGCAGGTTACCAGCCTCTGATCCCCGACACTGCTGTGACTTGTGTGAAATTACAGCCAGTGTGATTTGGTAATCCAAATCAACACAATAATCAGATCTGTGGGGAGCAGCACTCTAACACTGCTGTGCTGACTGGCCACAATGGTACGAGCACTGCCAGCTTTTCCCAGCCACTTTTTGACCTACTGAAACCTGCATGCGTATACTGATGACACAGGGAAAAGTCTGACACATTCAGGCTGTTAAAAAGGTGCAAAACATACACTTTAAGTCCCAAGAAAATGCTCCAATTAAATCCATTTTTGAACAAGAGTATTCTTAGCCCAGCTATCATTAAAGGTTACTGCTATGTAGTAGACCTAATATATCTGAAGAACATTTTCATGAACAGAAAGAAAAACACTTATGTTGGTGGATAATATTCAGATTATAAGAAAGGATGGGGGAAGTATCCAAAGGTTGAGAGGTCTACCTCAGTTAAGCACATAAAGGATGGACATTTACCCAGGCCTTCTGAGGATGCTGAATTCAATTTGTGTAATGAAAGGCTCTCAAAACACCTGGGCTGTCTTGGCTCAGTTCAGTCAGGCTGAAAAGTACTGCATGGCCTTGCATGCAGAAAATCTGACACTTTTTAATACCCACTGAGATTTCTTACAACATCAACACTGGAAGACAGGCTAAAAGTTTTCTGTCAAATATGATATGAATAAACTATGTGATTCATTAATGATGACTCTTCAGAAAGTAGGCAGGTGCAGAAGCTCTGCTACCTTGGTTTTACAGCATACCTGAAAAATAACACAGAATAGAAAGAAAGAAAAACTGGCTTAGTAACTCCCATCATCTGAGATCTTAAGGTGGCACCAAAGACTATTTGACAGTATTGTCATCTGAAGGGTCATTAACCCTTTAAGAAGTAATGCCAGTCTGTACTAGAAGTATGTACAGTATTAAGCTCAAAAAAGCTCAGTGTAAGATAGAAGAAAGCTGGATCAGGCTTCTTTTTAAACAAAAAAACAAGCTTGCCTGTAGTCTTTTATATTCAGAGACTGAGTTGAAAAATATAAACTAAGAGTCAGGAAGAAATATTCTATGGGATGAGATATATATAGATGGGAAATCAAAGCGGAGTGAGTGTATACGCGTCTTAAAGGAGAGAGGAGTGGAGGGGGAGAAAGAGGAAAAAAAGCAAAAAAAACCCACCAAACCAAAAATGGTCCTTAAGAAGAGCTTAATACCAAAGCAAAAATCTGTTTCTAAAACATCGGCCATGTCATTACTTCAGAAGAGAGAAAGAAAAGATTGAACACAATCCATCTTTTCACCTCTATTGCCCCTCTCCCATACCCCTCATTCTCCCAATCTGTATACTTTTCCCTGGCCTATTTGTTTGGATATGACAACTGCCAACACATTAATATGATAAAGTAGTAGGTAATGGCCCAGTAATATTACTCTGATCTTTCCCTTTGGTCCAAATTAGAGCATAGTGGTAGCTGACAATTTCTCTTCCTTGAAGTCCCCCTACCTATTGCATCTTGATTCATGTTATTACTTTAGAATGTATTTCAGACAAGCCTCAACTTCATGACTCTCTCTACCACATCAGTTTTGAGTTGCAGAACTTTCCTCCTCGTTCAAAGTTGAACCAATGCCAGCTGAAACCAAAACTGCTCAGCAGGAAATAATGCTTAAAGACCTACCAAGACCTTGTACCACTCTTCTATTGATGATATAGTTACAAAACAGTGGAAACCCATGTGCTTCTAGTGACTCTTGGCAGCTAAGGTTACCAAGCAAGACCAATTAAAAAATAAAAACAACAATTAAAAAAAAAACAAGAGAGAGAAAAAAAATGTCTTTCACTTTTAGCTTCACAGAAACAGCGTCTTTTCCTCTGAGTCTATCCACAGTAACCTATGATTCTGTCATCTTCAGTCTGGTTCACAATATATAGAATCATAGAATACTTAGGGTTGGAAAGGACCTTAAGATCATCTAGTTCCAACCCTCCTGCCATGGGCAGGGACACCTCCCACTAAATCATGCCAATCAAGGCTCTGTCCAACCTGGCCTTGAACACCACCAGGGATAGAGCATTCACAGCTTCCCTGGGCAACACATTCCAGTGCCTCACCACCCTTACAGTAAAGAATTTCTTCCTCATATCCAATCTAAAGTTCCTCTGTTTAAGTTTGAACCCGTTACCCCTTGTCCTATCACTACAGTCCCTAATGATACATGACTTTATCCAAATCTGAACATGAAAATGATACACAACTTACAGAAGCCAGACACCCAGCCCTCTCCTTGGCTCCTCTTTAACATCAGACCATATCATTCCAACAATCTGGGCCTTTTCCCAACAAAACAATCTACTGCTAATATCAATTTGAGGCTTGGATTCACAATCTTAAAGTCAGCAAGAAATCTCATCTCAGTTCCATCAGATATGAAATCTATAAACCAAGCCACATTCTGTGCTCCTTGGGAGCAAAGCCAACCAGAAAGATAAGGGCTGAAAAGAAGACAACTTGAGCAGTCCTTATTGCAAAGGACAACAAACATTCTGTAGGAGATTAGGGAAATCTACAGGCAGACCCACCTTTAGGAACAGTGGCAAAAAACTGCTTTCTTTCTGTAAGTGATAACTACAACCTGAATACCCCAATGACCCCCAAGAAACCCCAAACCAAAAACCTAAACCAACAAAACCCCCAAAAAACCCAAACCAAACCATAACCAAAAAAAGGCCAAACCCAGCCCCTAAACCTATCAAACACTACTTTGAATTTTTAATCTATGAGAGAATATGTGCCAGCAGTCATGAGTTAAAAAATAGATGCTCCTATTTATTTGATGTGAAGACTACTCAAGTATCATCTAAGCATTGTCACTGCTGATTTCCCCTTTTACATTTTTGATTCTAAAAACCATAATCAAGCTGTTCATAAAGCAAGTAAAATGGTAAAGACAGCAGCAAAAAGTGTTTTGCTGCTTCAGCACTTCAGACTTCAGCAAGCATGTATAAAGCTTTGTCAGCTCAACTGCCCCAAAGACCAGAGATTCCACCTGACTTGAACCTTCCCGCGCTTATGCTAAAGAGTATCATGGAAGTAGCATTTCCTCTCAATCCCGTTAGGCTTGATTACTTTGCAACTTCCGAAAAGTAAGACAAGGTTACTAACTACAAAAATCACCTCAGTAGAGGAGTTAACAAAGCCAATAAGCTGAGCCTGCATTCTTCCCCCACTATCACCTGAAGGAAAGAGCTGACATACTGAAGATGGTGAGGCACATTCATAAAACACTGCGCCAAAGTTTAACAACGCAATTCACTTTGACTTTAGTGAATGTAGAATAAAAGCAGTGGGAAAAATTTGGATTGTGTTATGGTATTTGAATGCATCAGACATATTTTTATAATGAAACAGAATTATAGACACAATTCAAGAACATACCCAAACCAGACACAGGCCTAAATCAATCTCTATTGTGGATAAATTTAAAAGTAAAATATATGCTTAATTACTCAGAACAGAGATACCCATGGGGTATCAGCAGCAACTCACAATACTATCTGGTTGAAAAAAAATGTTAGTATCAAAAGCTGAATTTTTATCGCAGTATATCAGAGAATCTTGATAGCTGTAAAGCTGTTGCTTTAAAATCTAATCTGCTAATGGCACAGAATTTTAATTATGTGATATTCTCTAGGGCTAAACACACTCCCTACTGACAGAAAATTAGTATCATATACATATTATTTTACCTGGAATTTTATTTTTTGCCAAATGTGAGGCACAACAAACTGTTTCAAGAAGCGTTCATCTTCACTCCAGAACAGTCGAATGTCAGGGATATCGTACAGGATCATGGCCAGCCTCTCCAAACCCAAGCCAAATGCCCAGCCAATTTTATCCTGAGCACCAGCTGCAATAAGCAAACAGACAACATGAAAATTTAAGAGCATAAGTTCACAAAATGAAAAACTGCAGATAAAATGTTCAGTTATTTATCAAGAAAATAAAGGTGAAGTGGTAAGACTGAAAAGCCTCCAAGTAACAGCTAAATGAATGATCCAAAGGCTACAGAAAATATCCTACTTCCATCAAAACCTGCAGCAAGACAGGGCACACCACTTAGACCAGGAACCAAAAGTGGTAATAAAATAATGCTGCACCCTCAGCAATTTGTACCCAAAGTTTCAGATAGGCTTTGAGAAATGTAATATAATGCTATACACCACTTCCCTTTACTATCCTTAGAGCTGAGCACTTCCACATCAGTTGTTTTACAAAGCATGTAAACACAGATTCCCTGTTCAGAATATTTCACTTGGGCTGACAGACTACACCAAACCTATGCAGCACTAACATTATTACCAAAATTGGAGAGGATCAAAATTGCCTCTTTTGAGGCATCTAAAAGAAATAGAGCAGTGGGATGTGAGGCACTGTGCCTGGAGAAGAGAAGGCTGCGTAGAGACCTCATAGCAGCCTTCCAGTGTCTGAAGGGGGCCTATAAGGATGCTGGGGAGGGACTCTTCATGAGGGACTGCAGTGAGAGGACAAGGGGTAATGGGTTCAGACTTAAACAGGGGAAGTTTAGACTGGATACAAGGAGGAAGTTGTTTACTGTAAGGGTGGTGAGACACTGGAATGGGTTACCCAAGGAAGCCGGGAATGCTCCATTGCTGGCAGTGTTCAAGGCCGGGTTAGACAGAGCCTTGGGTGACATGGTTTAGTGTGAGGTGTCCCTGCCCATGGCAGGGGGGTTAGAACTAGATGATCTTAAGGTCCTTTCCAACCCTAACTATTCTATGATTCCATTAACATCACACCTCCAACCAGGGAACTACTGGACTGCTGCCTTTGGGAAAAACCACTGCTCCCACATACAATAGACTCTTTTACACACCACTAAATATAGAAAGGCAAGAATACTTGATACAAAAGAGCTATACAGATATTAATGATGTGACATTTCCATCAGGAAAGTAAATATTCATACCTTCCTTCCTGTTCTTTACAGGGCAGGAACACTGAGTCATTAAGCAGGGATCTTTTCAACACCAGGAACCAACTCCAAGTTTAGCCACCATCCTACTGATTTTAAAATAAGCTAAGAGCCCAGAAGCAAAGGCTCAGAGGTTTTCAAAACTTAAACAGGTATTTAAACAGACTTATGCTGAAAGGATGCCTGCATGTGAGACAGACTTGACTCTTCACTATCAGCACTGGCAATGTGCTTCTGAGTCATACAATGTGACTGTGTATCTCATAGCTATCCATCTAGACCAAGGCCATGCTTGCCTCCCCCAGCATTGATTGAAATTCTAATATTTCAGAAACTTCAAACTCAGCAGTTTCCCCACCATCATGCAGGAGGCTGGAGGCAGAAGCCTACTTTCTGACCCCTGTCTTCGCTATTAGAAATTAGACAGCTCCTGTTATTTGAGTGCTGATGACATCCTGAGGTATGCTGTCACATTCAATGCTGAGACAAAACAGTCCAGAGTTCCGTTAAATAGTGGCAGACATAACAAGCTTGGGAAAAGACACACAGTCATCACTTGTATTCTTTTAATTCAATCTGAACCTGCCTATTTACCTGTTAAGTCAAGCCCTCAGCAGAACCCCTCTGTGCCTCATCTGCAATCTCAGCAGTATTGCACTGCCACAGGGATTTGGTCAACTTTGCAAGAGTCCTTCCCAGAGGAGTATGGATATTCTGCCTTGTCCCTTCTCATGTGATCAAAGGCAAAATTTTGCACTTTATGACCTTTGAAAGCAGGCAATTTATCAACTGAATTGTGGAAGTCCTAAGAAATAGACAACTGAAGTGTGAACTCAAAAGTTACCTTATGGCAGAGCTGCTCAAACTGGTATACTTAGAACAATCAACAGACTTTGAGCTAACCAGACCTTAGAAACTTACAATCTATGCTACATTACAAGAAGAACTGCATGATTTTCTACTTATATTTATTTTTAGAGAAAGGACAGTGACTACACAGAATGTACTGCAATTTTTGTTTGGGAAAGATTTTGAGCTTTGACTTCAAAGTGTAAACCATAAACCGTTTCTTTTCCAAGCTGAAAGTACTATTTCTCTCCCTACTCCAGTATGTAAATGTAATTATATTTTTATGACTATGAAGGGAAGACAATTCATCGCAATGGTGTTGCTTCCCCAAACTTCCAGCTTGTCTTTCTTAGAACATCAATTCCTACTTCAGTAACAAAACTATTCATTTCAAAAGTGCCAGACTTTCATATACATATGGGTATTTCTATAGACTGATTAACACAATCCACCCCCTCCTCCAGAGGTAAAGTAGAGCACCTGAAGCAATATCCATGAGGGTTCTGAATGGCCATTGCTTACTTTCAACAGAGGCATTAAATCTGAAACCTAAAGATGCCAGGTTAAGCATCAGTGTTAATTCACTGATGCTCACTTCAGTATACATGATAATGGGTGATGATCCTCCTTCCCCATATTATTGATGATTACTGGTAGACTGGACAAGGTTGAAAAAAGAAAAAGACGTGACAGAATGGGTATGCATTCTGATAAGCAAAGCTTTACATTTGACATTCATGCTTTTTAAATATTTTGATACAAGAATGGTTTTCATTGTAACTGTTTTCCTCACACTTTATTGTCAATGTATTTGCTATGCCCTTTAATTCTGCAATTAATGTTTTAATTTTATATCAGCAATTTTTATGAATTTCCTTTTTTTTTGGGGGGGTGTTGTTTTGCTTTAGAAGGACTGGAACACATCACAGGTTTTTGCACCTTGCAGCAGGCAAAAAATTCTTCCCACAGCTATCTGCCTAGCAGCTCAAAGCATTTTATCTGAGCTATGAATAAACACGTCGTCTCAGAACTTGTTTTTGGGTGATTCAGTGGTTATCAGCCTTCAGACCACAAACTTCTCAATTGTCCACAAAGTCATATCAGTGAAGAATTCCCCCTATTCAGAGAGAGAGAGAGAAGAAAAAAAAAAAAAGACAAGGAAAAAGAAAGGAAAATCCAGATAATTAGAAATCTTCCTCAAATCAGCACTATCAAATCTTCACTGCACTCTGCATTTTCAGTTAATTTGTCTCTGATCTCTTCTCCAGCTTCCTACCTGTAAAGCTCCAAGTCAATGTAGTGTTGACTTAAAGCAGCTAAGAACTACCTTGTGGAACTCAACAAGACTCAAGCACACTTCTGAGCATATTTCTGATTGGAAATGACAGGTGGCTTAGAAGTTAAATGTGCAGCTAATGACCCTATTAAGTGAGAGAGCAACCCAAAGCTTTTCACAGCACATACATACATATGTTTAAATACACTGAATTTTTGCAAGTAATATGTAAAGAAGCCAAGTGAGTGTAAGTCAACCTGACAGAAAAAACAAACACAGAATAGCTTTAAATGTAGCACAACTCAGGTTGAGGTTCTGACAAGCAGACCTGGCCAAAGCGGTATATTCCAGGGACCTGGTGGGGCAATCATAATATCACTGCTTGAAATAACACAGCCCAATGGAAAAAGCTTTCCTAATACATGAGCTTTCCCCAAGTGGCCCTCAAAGGTTTGTATGCTGCCAAGCTCCTGCTGCCTCACATGCAAAGATTGACTACCCACCAGAAGAAAATTGCTGGAAGTTTTGCTTGTCAGGTAGCAGAAGATGGAAAATGAAAGGATGAAACAGTTTGACTGGCTTCCCACAGAGGGGCTGAGACAGTCTAATCTGACTCCAGGAGGTTGCAGCTGTGTCTCAGAGGGTTGCTCAAGAGTTCTTATCTTCCTTGAGAACTCACACTGTCCTGCTCTTCACCTTTGAGCCCAGATGAATCAGTTTACATTCAAATGTAGACCAATCAAGCCATTCTCCAAAAAAATGTTACTAAATGAAAGCTAAATTTGGTCAACCAGGATGGGAAGCTTTGTAATTACTCACTAAGGTATATATAATGACCTGCCAGAACTCATGGATTATATCCCACTGAATCCTCAGAAATACCCACAGACAGAAATGTTAACCTTCTCAAGGACTGTGAGACAAGACATTTTGCACTGTACAAGGTATTTACAACATATTTTGCAACACAGTGTTAGGAACAGGTTGACAAAACTTTTTTGTTATATTCTTCAGTCACACTTATTTTTTATATTTATGCTGGCTTTTACTTAACAATTTTTGCTACTCTTATAAAACTGCCAATAAATAAACCTTTCTTTCAGTAGAGCCTAAACTGGGTCTTCAAATTGTTATACTCAGCAGTTACTGAGAAATGAAAAATGAAAGAAATTAAGTTTTGATCTTGGATGGAGAGAAAGTCAGGAACATACAACAGCCGGTATACAACATGTTTCTCACAAAATGCCCCCAAATTAATATACCCAAAGTGTGTGTAGCTGAAAGCTGGGATGAGTTCAAGAAGCAAAGACCTGAATTTGATCTCCTTTTTTTTCAGACCAAACCATGGCTGTTTATGGAGCAAATTCAGTAACTAAAATGGTGGGAAGAAGGGTGAACAGATTCTCAAGGATGCACAGACTACACGTTTTATAAAATGAATAAGTGTTTTAAAATGTGTAGAAAAAAAGTTACATAGTGAACGTCTGACCTGACACAAAACATCAGACATTCATGAAACAGACCTATGCGTATGCAGACATCTGAGCTCTGTGTGACTCAGCAATTATGAACAAGGCTTTGAAAAACAGCTTCTGCACAGTAAGTATTTACTCGCCATTAAGAGACTAGGAATACACATTCTACATGAGGGCCATGGCAATGAGGTAAACCATGTTTACTTTTATTAAAAATAAGCCATTTTAAATTATTTCCTAATTCAGTTAAAGCTCCTGTATGTTAGGAGTTAAAGGTTTTACATGGAAAACAAACCAACCAACCAAGTAACTAACAGACCCCAAACTAAGGTGCCAGTCTAATACAGAAGAGCTTCTGAAAGTGCAAGGTCAGGTGGCTGGGATTCAAAGCAACTGAGGCCAAAAAACATACTGAGGTCTCCTTCTGAATTGCTCTCTTCAGCAAAAGCAAAACCAAGATTGTCATATTATTCTCTAACTCTGTTAAACTGATGTATCCAGGCTCTTGTGTGCAATTCAGTTTAAATTACTTTCTAAAATAAGGACTTGGCTTTCAGACTATGCATGCTAAGTAAACCACTCCTCAAGAACTCAAGAAAAGAAGTAAACATTCAATTATGCCTATTCTGTGGAAAAAGAACTTATATTTCTAAATCTCACATGTGGAACAGTTTTCTAACAATGATAGTCACTTTGAGACCGCAGCTTTGTCTCCTGGGTCAGACTGATCTGTTCTGTTTGCTCCACTTGAAAACTAAGCGAAGGAACTTTAAAGGCTTTGATTAAGGTTTTAATATGTATGCTTGGTTTTGTTCCATAATCAGAATACCTGGGTACACACTGAAGGAACAGCCTATTAAAAAAATTCAGTCTGGGGAAGCCAGATTCAACTTTCTTCTAATATATAAGTAACAAATTCTACCATTTTACCAATATTTCACCAGGCCAAACAGCTGCGAGGAAAACATTTCCTGATAGGGAGAAATGGGTGTGACTAGAGCAGAAGAGGACAGGAAAACTAGATTAGCAAGCAGAGGAAAGAGTGAAACAAAGAAACAAGGAGGAACTTTCACTATTTTTTCCCACCTGGGACTGATGCCTTTGGTTTCCAATTCTTTCACCTTTCTGCTTTTGAAATTACAAGATTCCTCAGTCCTTCTCCCCTACTCTTTTCCATCTTGCTGTCTTTGCCTAAGTCCACATCTCCCATCCCCACAAGCCCTCCTAAGCATTCACAAAATCAATGACAAAACCACTATTAAACAAAATCTTACTTAAAACTTCAGATACTTTTTCAAAGTTCATAACCATACACTGCAATAACATTCAACCTTTCAAATTATATAAGATAAGGTATCCACTTAGCTCCTAAGAGCAACAAGGATATTAGTCATCAACTACCCTTTTATAGGATATGGTCTTCCTTTTCCTCTGTACTTCAGCATACATCTGAACAAACGGGTTTTGCTTAGTTTTTGAGGCTTTTTTTAATTTTCCCCTGCATAGCCCAAGGTTGGACATTCTCCATGGAGGACAGTGCAATTTCCTACAGTCCTAATTTACATCACAGAGTCAAAAATGCATGGACTCCTTCAGTCTATTTCTCCTGGCTCTGCCTGCGGGCTCCAGTAGTGCTCTTTTTGATCTGTGTATGTAAAAGCAAATTCCCTTTTTTTTTTTTTTTTCCATAATGTTTTGTTAATTCAGGCAAAGTTGGAATTTGAGGTTTTGGATCTTTTAATATCTTTTAATGCTATTAAACCTCCCTAGACATTGGGGCTATGTAGATTTGAAAAAATAAAAAGCTATAAAAAATACATGAGGGGCTGCTACTTGGCAGAAAGACCAAGTCTATAGTACAGTTCAAAAATTGAATTATGGATCACATTTTTTTTCAGGGGTATATGTCCAGCCGGACAAATTCACTCCATATATATTCATTACCCTCAGATGCAACTTTCTTGGCAAAACTGCACTATCACCAAATTGACTGTTTCATGTCTTACAAAATGGTCTTTTCTTCAAGAACAGGAAGAGCAAGGAATAACTACAAAAACTCCATCACAATGTGATACAACCTCCAAGAGATGAAGATATCCTCAAAAGATACAGAGACAGCAGTTTATGTATCATAGCACGGAATGCTGTTAGCATCTGTTTGATATCCTGTTCAAAAATCAGACCAGCAGAACACTTGTATATAACAAGAGGTTTAAGACTGTGTTCATTTAATAGCAGCACAATCTCATGGTTACCCTGAAAGCCTGACAGTGCACAGTAAATTCAACTTCTACAGGTAGGAAATGACATTACATTTCAAGTTCCTACAGTACCTATCTACCATAAAGAAGCCTTGGGCTCATGACTGGGGCTTGGCTCTATAACATATAAAATTAATAGACAGATAAGGTTTACGATTTAACAACTATGCTCTTCTGCCACAAGCTCATTCTTTAGAAGAAGTTAATGAAAAGCCTCATGATCACATAGGCATCACTTGCCTTATTACTGGGGTTGGGATAATAGTCCTTCCTTTCCTAGAATGATTTAGGTAGAAGACATAATAAATGTAAAACACTGAATTTCAAAATCTTTCTGTCAATAGTAGTTCAGCATTCTGATGGTAAAGCTATAAAAAGATTTCATACTGTAGTGCAGCATATATACTCCAGCACAATGAACTCCACTATTATTCCACTATAGTGTTTCACAGCAGTTTTGACACGGTTCCAGGTACAGACAATTAATTTATTTCAAAAATCACAACATGAAAGGTCCAGGTGTACCTAAATGTACTGTTATATAGCACAGGCTGGAAAAATCTTTGTTCAGAAGCAGTAACCCCTGTTTTCCTTTCTTAATAGAGAACTACCCCACCAGTCCTGTGCTACAACAGTTTGAAGGACATTTCTCACTTTCACTCACAGAGGGCTCTTCAAAGTGTGACTGTCTTCCCAAGCCATGTCTGCTTATTGATCTCTCATCCAAAAAAATTCAACCATTGCATGATCCTGGGCAAAATAATTTCTGTCAATAGGTCTCGTGCTACTCAAAGTCACAGATATGTTTGAAATATATTACAGAAAGTAAGTACTTTATATGAGGTCAGACCCTACCAAGCAGGGTTTGCAGACCATATCACAAAAGAACACTTCAGCTTTTCTCTCTACATTGCTCCCAAGTATAGTGTTTTCAGCTGGCATTTGGCAACCTGGCCACCTGCAAATATCTTTATTTGAACCTATAATATAACTATGGACGCTCAACTGGTCTCCTGGTACATTTTGTACACAAGACATCCATAAAATGGAAAGTATACAGCTGTAGCGCAAATGGACACCTCAGGAAACTCAATTCAGTGCCTCAGAAAAAGGCATAGTGAGCTACAACCTGCTTTTCTGCCTGGGCCTAAAATCTCCTCTGCTTCCTCTCTCATTCGGCCACAACCCTTTAAACTGCATTACCTGGGAAAGGACTGGAGATGTGCTTATCTCTGCAGCTGCTCAGTGACGCTGTGCAAAAGCACTGCTGTGCCACACCGTGGAACAGCACTTTTCTAGGGCAGGAGCTGAAGGGTTTCACTCAAGGCAAGAGTTCTCCCTCCTTTTCAGTTCACATTTTGAAATCATAGCTGGTAATTAATAACCTGATGTCTATTAATGTATTCTCTTTGGATTTGAGGAGGCTTCCAGCAGAAGCAGAGATATCTGCAAGGAGATGCTGAGTATAAGCATAATTCTGGGAGATGCCATTAGCTACTTCAACATTACTCAATGCTAGGTATCCGGCCTAAGCCAGTCAGTCCTTTCAGTTCTACTCTACATGGGTTGAGAGAATCATAAATGATTATTCACTCTATCATAAGACATGTACAGACAAAACACTTAGCTTTTGGACAGGTAACTTGAATTAATTTGACCCTATGTGCCCATTTCAGCTTCAATTTTTGTCATGAAATAAGCATTCCTGTATAATTACAATGAAGTGAACGAAAATCTTTCATCTTGGAATAATCACCTCACATTAATTTCTCTTTCAGACTTCTTTGAATTAGTTTCATAATTTCTAGTAACCTCTTTCATGATTTAGAAACCCATATGACACAAATAAAATAGAAATTATGTTTTGAGTACTCTCCTGTCCTTACCTCCCTCTTACTGCACTGCACAAAGTGCCTATAGCCACTTGTGTTTAATTTATAATGTATTTCAAATCGTCTTATTAATCAGTAATACCACAGGATCACAGCCAGACCTCCATGCTCTTCCTGCGTACAAGTAGAACATTTAAGTTAGTGACTATTTTAAAATTGACCCACTATTTCCGTATGAAGCAGTGGCAGAAATATTAAAGAGGAAGAAATTGTTCCTTAAAGTTCAAATTAAATTTTTTTCCTCTACTTTTTAATTTTTATGAAATTCATAAGTTCTGGCAGCAGCACATTTACTTCTGAAAAATAATGATTTCTTAAAAAGTGACATTTTCTTGTATTACAATTACTTGTTGACAGTTTCATACAATACAGTATTATCAGCCTCTACAGTAATGCAGTTTGCAGAACTGTAACATTGTGAAGCCCCACATAAACTATACAAGAAAAGCTTAGGAAAGAAAACCCACTAAGAGAGATTTTTCTTTAAGTCCTTGAAATAATTTATAGAAGCACCTTAGCTGTACATTTTGCAGAGGCTTCTTTCCCACTCTTGCCATGTGGCTGACAAGGCACATAAAAAGATGATGGAAACAGATGCACAAGCAATAAAATATACCAGTGAAGCAGATTATGCTCTGCGATTCTTTCTAGCAAAATAGCATGACTACAACAACCCTACAGTAAACGAAATCAACAGAAAAGGAAAAGAATCCTACAAGAACTTGCTTTTCCCTCAGGGACTAATATCTTGGCAAGATGTCACTGCTATTTTATACATTCAAAATTAATTTTATGTGTAGTCATTCAATGTACAGTTTTAAATCCCACTTTTATGCTATCTATCGCTAAAGACATTTCCTAGCAAACTGTATCAATAGCAAAATGTCTCATTTCCCATGCACGACTGTCTTCCCTGGTATTATAGGCATCCAGGGAAATACATGCTTCGCTAAAACGAAAACCAAAATATTACCTTATTAAAAAAAAACAACAATGTGCCCCCAACAGAGTGAACTGGCAAAACTTGTTTTACCCTGGAAGCTTGAAGAGGTTCTTCTTAACAATACACCTTTCATCAGCAAAAGGTCTGTGTCAGCACAATTTCAGCAGCAACAAGTTGCTTCTGCTGCTATGAAGTACATACATCTACAGCACACCTACAGGGCAACCTCCCCTGTACTGGGCTAGGGCATGACACTCACACACAGGGTATGTGTTACACCACATTATATAAAATCATTGAATCATAAAATAGTTAGGGTTGGAAAGGACCTTGAGATCATCTAGCTCCAACCCCTCTGCCATAGGCAAGGACACCTCACACTAAACCATGTCACCCAAGGCTCTGTCCAACGCAGCCTTGAACACCACCACTGATGGAGCATTCACAACTTCCCTGGGCAACCCATTCCAGTGCCTCACCACCCTTACAGGAAAGAATTTCTTCCTCATATCCAATCTAAACTTCCCCAGTTTAAGCTTGAACCCGTTACCCCTTGTCCTATCCCTACAGGCCCTAATGAAGAGTCCCTCCCCAGCATCCCGTTAGGCCCCCTTCAGGTACTGTAAGGCTGCTATGAGGTCTCCATGCAGCCTTCTCTTCTCCAGCCTGAACAGCCCCAACTTTCTCAGCCTATCTTCATACGGGAGGTGCTCCAGTCCCCTGATCATCCTCGTGGCCCTCCTCTGGACTTGTTCCAACAGTTCCATGTCCTTTTTCTGTTGAGGACACCAGAACTGCACACAGTACTCCAAGTGAGGTCTCAGGAGAGCAGAGTAGAGGGGCAGGATCACCTCCCTCGACCTGCTGGTCACGCTCCTTTGGATGCAGCCCAGGATACGGTTGGCTTTCTGGGCTGCAAGCGCACACTTCCAGCTCATGTTCATTTTCTCATTGACCAACACCCCGAAGTCCTTCTCTGCAGGGCTGCTCTGAATAATATTATATTAATATGTTATACTAAGTCAGTGATACACTAATGATGTCAGCTGGTGCTGTACATGTGCTTATGTGAACATCCCACAGACAACCTCTCAATGTATTTATTACTGGAGTTACAGCTGGTGAGTAGAGATGTACCACTAACAGCAGAAATGAAGGGAATGCTCACTGCAAAAGGATGGGCTGCAGAGTAACCCCGTAACGACCCTCTCTCTAGGTATAGAGTTCTATATTCTATATAACAGTTTACTTCCTTACACAGGGACCAACAGCATAAAACACAGCTTTATTTAGCCTTGAAGGAGGAGGGATTTTCCTCAGAAAAGATGTCCAAAGAAGGCAAAGACTGCCACTTCCAACTTCCACAGTGGCTTGAAAAAAGTCACGTTTCTCCCACTGTGTTCATAAGTCTCAATTATACCTAGTATTTTGTATGTGTAATAATTATAGAGGTATATACACACAAAATTACTCTACAGAGCTTGTAATTATATTACACTGATGACTCATAAGAATGTGATGATATACAACAGAATGTCTCTAATTTTCAGTTTTCAATTTAAAGCAACCAGGAAATGTCCCACAAAAGCAAGCCTTAATGCATCGCTTGGTGTTTCAATGAAAGATTCAGATGTTCTGAAATGCTAGAATTAAGGTTTCCTGATGAACACTAAGATGCTCTCCTCTTAGAAATATATTAGGATGTTATCTTCAATGAGACAAACAAGTATAAATCTTTCCACAAGACTTTGCTCTGTTCAGCTCAGAGAAGAAGCAATGGTTAATGATCACTGCTCGTGCTCCTTGCATTGCTGAACATGTACTCCAAGCACCTCACGCACTGAGCAATATTCAAGCAGAGCTCTGAAGACACATTATTTCTTTTATGAGGTTCCCAATGAAGCATTCAGTTTCACAGTATTTAAATGCTTGAAAAATATTAAGGACTATTTAGTTCTTCCACATGGTGAGTTGAGGAAGTTTGCTGTCTCCTATACTGAAGACTGGGAACTTGGGCACAGAGACTTTAAGATCAAAAGCATCTATTAATTTTGCTCCCCATCTGAGATATCTGGGACCTGAGGTTTCTGAGCACCAAGCATTATATGGTGTTTAAATGTTCAAAGTACAGCTCCCTACTACTACAGCTGCAGCTGTGAGCACTTAATACTTCTGCAAATCAGACCCTACCGCCCCAAGTCAGGCACTGACAGAACAAAAAGCACACAGTTAATGGCCACAGGCAGAGAGTTTAAGTTAGGAGATGTTCCTACATTCAACTAGGAACTTTTGCACTCAGGAAGGAAGAAAAAACAGAGCGGCGTTCAAGCTCACTGACTGTCCTTTCCTGCTGTCATTAAAGGCACGCATTTTGTGCTTCCCAACTACTGTCTTAAGGAGGCAGATGCTTCCAAGAACAGAATCCTCCACCTGGCAGTCCCAATTCATCCACAAAGGAATGATCATCCTGAAAACTTAATCAGACAGCAGTCCTTCACAGGATAAGTAGTAAACTTAGCAATGCCCTTGGCCTCCTAAACTGCCCCCACCCCTAACCATGCTCCCTCCGGGACTCCAGCTTTACAACCAAGAAGGTTTCTCTCTCTCTCACTGGGACACAGCACAGAGGTAAACCTTCTGCATCCTGGGAAGGTGCTGATGGATGCCTACAGCCCTTGACTGAACTGCAGAGAGCCTGACTCAGGCCATGCCCATCTCAGGGTGAACACTGTATAAGTTTAGCTGACAGCAAGTCATGGTACCACGCTAAGTCATTGAGCCCACATTAACTGCAAGTTTCCAGAGGAAGACAGAGCTAAATGAACTCCTGTGAATAAATGTGTCTGAACCCTTCACCCAAGCAGTCAGTGCTATACCTTACTCATAGGCACTGCTTCTGAGAAAGAGAATACTTACTGAACACAGGTATGTACCGCTTGCATGTCATTTTTCTCCCCCCTCCCAGAAACGGTCTCCTTCAATGAGAAGTCAAAACTGCAAATAAGATGGCCTGAGGATGTAATTAAACTTGACTAGAAGCTGACTCAAAACTACAGTAGTATATAATCTGAAGCCCACTGAAGACAACAGGAAAGAAAAACCCAAACAGACTTCAGCCAGAAAGGGTAAGTTCCTCACTAAACACCACCTTGTTCCATGCACAGGGCAAGGGCACGGAAAATAGACCACTGTCTTAGTGGGGAAAGAGACTTGCTCAAGTGTGTAACAGGGGGACTTGTGTTGAGTATCACAGTACCTCAATGGGAAAGGTCCAAGCTTCGCTCAGTGAGTTTTGTATCTTCCTCATTTACTATACAAATGGAAATTCTAATGCACATACAACATAAATGAAAATTTACTGCTTTGATTACCTGGTACTTTAATTTGCTGATAAAATATTTAAATGAATCAATATTTAAATAAATAAAGCTTTTCTTTCTGGAGGAATGAATACATTAAGAAAAATAATTTGTCTTGCTCAGCTGAAGACCTGCAATTCAACCCCCCTTATTAAATAGATTCTTTTCCCCAAAAAAGTCACTGGCTCTCTTATATTCCTTTTTCGCATCTGACAATTAATCTGTTGTTATGCATCGAATTTAATTTTGGAAAGGTAATGCCACTGATACCTAAAGAAATGAATGCTAAAAGAAACGTTAGACCTCCTAATTCTATAATTCCTATGTAATGACACTTAACAAAATATTATTTTCTCCTGGAAATTTTTTACGCGCTAGATAAAGGGGCTACTGTGCTTTTAAAATTTACTCTCTTGTAAATTGTGTCTCTTATAGCTATCAGAAACATAATTGAGAGTCTTCCTAGAAAACAAATCTACATAGTTTTTAATCACATCTTATTTCCCTTACAGTTTGAAAATTGACAGCAATTGCTATAGAAACTCATAACTGTATCATGTAATTTTTGCCCTGCACTCATTTAAAGAAGTCCATCTTGAATATCAGTCCCATTTGTCAACAGAGAATCAGAAATACATTAACATTTACTTTTACGGGACAGATACTAATTGGGTTGTTATTTTGTCACTGTGTAAATTTTCAGTGACCTTTCTAAAAAAGAAATAACAAGTCAATAGTTAAACAAGTATCTATTTGTCATTTGAAGCTGTTTCTGTACCATTCAATGAGTTTGGATTGAAATTAAATATAAGAAATAGGAATTCTCAAATAAACTCACAGATACGTAAAACCAAGCCAAAGGGGATTAGATGCTGCAACGCCTCCATTACTAATATGGGATTTGAAAATTGATAATGCAGAAAACTCCCCTACAAGGCGACCTCACCATCTGGCTTATCTTGAACCTAAAGGGAATTAAACAATAAAAGATAATAATTTTCCAACAGTGATGCAGCAGCGCAGAGTGAAGGACAAGAATCAGCCACAGCCTAGAGACTAATGCATTTTTATAGCACAGTTGTTGCAAAAATCAAGCCAAGTACTACAATTAACCTTGTCTTAGAAATTACGAAATTTGAAGAACACTAATCATTTTCTCAAAGAAACCAAAACATTAACTAAGCGAACAACACAACTCAGAACTATTCGTTTCTAGAAATGATGTCCAAATCATGAAAATATACTTAAACAGGAGTTTCTGCACTCTGCTTCAACTTCATCAAGCTTTTGAACTTCCAAATGTATTAAATGCTACCTGATGATGCTCCATTAACAGTATCTTAATTGTACAGTTTTAAATAATTCATCTAATCAATTGCCTACTCATAGTGTTTGTGAGGAATTTGTTCTGACAAAGTAAAACCAAGAATTAAGGACATGCATTTAAAATTAAACAGTTCATTTTATCAGAAGACACTGAGACTATAGCACTTCCTTACTCTACCCCTCAAGAATTAGCCACATATGAAAAAGCTACCCTTAACAGAATGTATGATTGTGAGTGTGCCACACACTGTATATACAGGAAAACAAGTATCATCAAATATTGCCTTGTTACCTATCGGCTCAGCATACCTGGCTAGAAAGAAACATACGCAATATTTGGTGATCACACTTGTCTACTGTTGGTTTTTCCAACTTGTTTCTCTGATACAAATACTACTGGTCGAGATATAACAGCGAGATGGACCAGTGCTTAGCTGCAGCACAGAACTTGCTAACTTTCCTTTCACCATCTCTTTTTCGTTAACATAAGTTTAAAATCCGCATACCTTTAAGAATGCAAACCACAAAATACTATAAAATCACTGCAGTTGCACAGGCATTAAAGTATTATAAACTCAACAGAATCATCACAATTTAATTTTCCTTGTCAGTTCCTAGGATGCATTATGTACCAGTTGCACATAATTACAAGAGGTTTTTAGCTTCTGAGCCCTGTTTTCATCATGGTTGCCTGCTTTCCTGAACAACTCAAAATGTTATCAGCCATTAAAATATAACCAGATTAATAAAAGTGTCCTTGGATAATTATCACATGAAGTTTTGCATGTGTTAGCATAAGCTTTCTTTCAACAAAATGCATGTAATCCCCAAGTGAGATAAGATAGGATATGCTCTAAGGCATAGCGATGCTTGAATGAATGTAAATCCTCCCTACTTTTTGTTGTCACAATAGAAACAGAAGCTCTTCTGCCAGTCTCTAAGAAAGACTCACCAGCAGCAGCGTATTTCAGCATGTATTCATTTTAAGTCCTCAAAAATCAAATTAAAAAAATAGGGCTTGCCTACCCAGAAATGTATTCAGCTATTAAAATTAATCTGTTTTCCATGGGAAAGAAAAAAGCTATAGGAAAGAACAAATCCTCATTTTGGATTTAAAATAAATCCTCTGCATATCTACGCAATGGAGAATCAAAATAAATATGCTTTTAGATTCATGTAAAGAAGCTCTACCCTGAAACAGGCTTGTAGTTTCTGTACAGTAGACTGGCTAGAGCTGGAACTGGCATGAGAGGCTGAACAAAAGACTGCCAAGCACACGAGCCAAGATGAAAAGCAGAATGAAAAATATAAAGGGGAAAAAAAAAACCAAAACAAAACCCTACTCCACACTTGCACAGACTGGACAGCATAACAAGCTCAGCTGGTGTGAATTAGTATAAAAGCTCCTCCAACATCAATGAAGCTCTGCCAATTTAGACCAGATGAGATCTAAGCTGTCATCAGCCAAATGCCAACAAAAAAAAAAAAAAACAAAAGAAAAAGAAAAGAAAAAAAAAGGCAAAAATCTTCTCAGTTCTTATTTATTTCAATTTCAATGCATGTGCACACACACACACAAATATCGTTGGCTTCACTGCTTTATGCCTAGTTTCCTGCAGTGTAAGTGGAAGAATCAGAAGTATTGTGCTCCCACAGGTTTGCTCATAAACATCTATTGACTGCACAACTGCTTGAGTTATCCAACCCCATCCTGTAACAACATTTCAGCTCACATTAAATTCACCTTATTTCAGATTTCATACAAAGCCTCAGAAAGTCAGGCTAGACAAAGCAGGCCTGCCAAGCTGTAGTTATTATCAGAAGCCCTGGGACTGGCTTTGGAAAACTTCACCCTTAAAGAAGTAAAAAAAAATTCAACAGTTGTAAGTATATAGAGCAAATCAAGAAGAGCAGAAACAGCCAATGCCGACCCCTGCCCCAACATGGGGAGATGGAAGAAAGCTTTGACCAAGTGTCTGCGCTTTGTCACTCTCCAACTTCTCAGCAGACAGAGGGTCCAGCCGTTATGCAGTTCTGTACAGTTGATATAACACAATCACAGCACAGAGAGGAAGCTGAATTCAGTAAAATTGCTAGCCACATTGCTCATTCCTTGCTTTAGCATTAGTCAATATTTACAATTTACATTTAGACAAGCTTTTCAGCTCAACAAAATAGTCCTTTCTTCTCCTTGTTTTGCTGCCAGAGAAACTGCAAGTATGTCTACATGGCGCACAAAGGCTAAAGGTACAAAGGACACTTCTTCAACACGTTAATTCAGCTGTCAATTCTAGCCTAGTCAGGTCAGTAGGAAGCTCCAGGAAGAAAAAATTATCCCACTTCATTCTTGCCAAGGTAAACCAGCCACCCCTGCTACAGCTAACCTGTTTGTGGCAAACAGATCTTGAAGATTTACTCATCTGCAAGGCTGAAGAATGCACCTGCCTCTTACAGTGACCCAAAACTTGGCATGGTATTCCCTGAGCTTCTGCTCCTATCACTAAACTTAAGATAAATCCATCACTGTGTCAGCTTTAGTAGACCAGCTTAAATTGCCAAATCTGCCAATATCACAGAATCACAATTGTGTGCTGATCCTTGCGAATTTTGGCCTCAAAATTCACACAGTCACAATCTACAACAGGAAAACTGCAAAGTCTGTCTTAGCCAATCCTTCCTCTCTTTGAATCCACATCATTCAAGTAAGAAAGGAAGGTGAATTTGCACAACTGCACTTCAAGCAGGGCACACAAATTATTATGAAGACATACTATTCTCTGCCCTTAAACTGCTCTGTATTTTATGACCACAAAGATTGCCAGAAAACCTCGAAGACTACCAGAGTAAAATGTGGACAAAAAGCTTCCAAGGGATTACATGCAAACATCTTCCAGTCCTCCCAGTTATCACGGAAAAGAGAAGATACAAATTCTATGTTTCATATGCATTGTAAAGTTACTCTTCTTGTCCATACTGAAAAGGAACACAATACTAGGAGATGATTAGAGGAAAAAGAATATGATGTCTCAGGAAGAACACTGATGATATCAAGTTTGGTACTGTTTGATTGAGTCAAGAAACATACGCTTGGGTCTTCAATATCACCAGGGAGCTCTTCTTCTATGTATTTGCCATGGTTGATACATTTGCTTTAACACTTCTACAAATCTCATCTAAAAGATTAATAAAAAGTAAGACAAGTGAAAATCAATAAAGATTTAAAAGTATCCCAAGAGCTTATAGTGGTCTCTTAAGGTATCATAAGTATAGGTTTCACTGGTGAAATAAAGGCACTAGGCTATCACTCAGGTTGTTAAATGGTGCCTGTCAAAAAAAAAAGCCAGGTCCGATTATTTCAGTAATAGCAGCTAAATCCATCTGGTGCTCAGTGACCATCCAGAAAGCACTTACAAGCTTCAAAGCGCTGAGTTACTATGGCACATCCTCAAGATATATACACAAAATCATTACTAATCAATTTTTATTTTGTAGAAAGTTTTCTTTGGCCTTCTACCTTACAGCTCAACTGAGTGACAACAATGGTTTGTTGATGAATTCAGAGCAAAATGGTGCTAGGGGGTACTTCTGAAGCCAACGCTAAACGCTCCGCACCCAGAGCCATCCTGGTTCTAATCTTGTGAGATTTGATTTTACTGTTCAATAAAGTGTCATCCAACAGCTGTGCTTTGGGGGAGCACAGACACAACAAAAAGCAGCTGTGCATCAGAGCAGCTCTGGTTTCATACGCCTGATGGTTTAAAAAAATCAGCAAATGTTCACTTTTTGGCATTAGCTCAGCTACAGCCCTGCATCAAATGGGCATCATTGGAACTCATGATGCCCTGAGAAGTATAACTGCAGAAACTTTTTAAGAGTAAGACCATAATCATTTAATTATCTCACAGAACAGCAGAACTGATCACAGTGGAACATACAAATATCAAAGCACCCAAAGAAAGAATTCTCGGAAGAACCTCAGAGAAGAACCTTTCTGCAACACACAAAATCAGAGAATGGGTGAGGTGGGAAGGGACTTCTTGAGGTCACCTAACCTAATCCCCCAGGCTGAAGCAGGGCCAGCTACAGCTGACTGCCCATAAATGGGTCCAACTGGATTTCAAGTATCTCCACTGATAAAGTCACACAGGTCAATACTCTCCAGCTGAATTGACTAGGACACCTAGAACACCTTGCCTGCCTTTTTTTTTTATTTTTTTCCTTTTTTTTTCCTTTCTCTCTTTCTTCCCCCCCCGCTTCCATCCCAGTAACAGTGAAAAAGCCTAAAAAAGTCAAAATCTTGAAAAAGACTGTATTTTATATGTTTACTGAAAATTATAAGCCGCACAGAGCAACTCCTGCCTTCTGCAAATGAGCTTGGAAAATATATACACACAAGCCACTACTCTGGATTGTAATATGCATGAGGGACAAGCAATTTGAAAATACTGAATGGCAATGTGAAATGCAAGAAAGTTGACTTCCATGAGTAAGGCAGAAACACAGTTGGAGAAAGCCTCAAATCTTTTCCAAGGATCTTCAGCTGTTTGGGATTCCAGACGGACAAGACAAAATGGTTCTCTCCATGGATCTTGTCTGACATCTTCTGATTGTAACCTCTGAGAAAAGATCCTTTAGCAATAAAAAAAACCTTGTAACACCTTCACTATTCTATGATTCTACGATTATTTAGCAACTCTGAAAAACATTCCAATAGGAGGCCAGTGCAAAAATTTCCATCTTTAAGAAAGACCTGAATAGCAGGCGAAACCGAAGTATTACTCTACATGACTCCCAGCTGCTCTTCTGTATAAGCACAAAAGAAGAGAATATTTTTAACCTATCCTTCCTGGCAGAAAATTCACAAGCTAATGTTTCAAAAGAATAAACAACATCTGTTTTGGATGGTGTAGACAGAAAAGAAAAAATCATGAAGCAACCTGCAGATAACCTACGTGCACACATTTATAAGAGATTTATAAATATGCATTATTTGCTGAATATATCTGGAATGGATTTCCTCATTTATGCAATAGGATGGTAGATTTTTCTCCCCACAAAGAAAGATCCTCCACTGGGACTCATAAAGGCAGTAATATTTTAGGAAGTTATTATTATACTAAGAACAGTAGAAGAGATGGTCTTGCATTTTCTTGTTCACAGCTTTATAATTAACAAAGCAAAAATGTAGGCTGTTATGCTTGATGGAAGTTTCCCCAGAGAGACCAAATAATTTAAAGCAGCAACAGCTTTCTATAATTCTGAATATAATTATAAGAGTGAATTTCTTTTGATGGTGTAAACAGTCACAGTTAAGTAGATAGGTCTCAGTGATTGCCACTTGCATTCCTCAGGGCACCTGCAAGAAAGTCTAGTTGCTTTCTGCTACATCTTAGGACAGTTAATAAAATATTACTGTTAATTCATGCCATATGAACAAGTGCATGTTTACAGGCAGGGGCACTTTATTATCAATATTACAATACTGAATCTGGAATCAGTATTGCAAATTTAAGGGCAGATCATCAGAATAACAAGGACTGAACAAACCCCTCCACACAAATACATTTTTCCCCAAATTTGGAGCTTCGTACCATTAAAAAAACTCCAAACACAGGCAAACAGAAATCCCCACAAAACCCAAACAAAACCAACACCACCTCATCACCTCCCCCCAAAAAATACCACCCAACCCCAAAACAACAAATCAAGAAACAAAAAAAGCCACCAAAACCTCTGCTATTCTTAGTTGAGTTGACTCTGTGATCACATACATGTAACAATGCACTTTATACATTTTTGTAGAGATAGCTGTTTATACACAATACATAGACATATCATCTTTCTAAACTAATATCTTCAGAGTTAAAGCAGCAGCTTTTTCAGCCCAAACAGCTGATAAAAATTAAGTGTGCTGATGAAACATACAATTTCCACTTCAGGACAAGGTTTAGTAGAGATACCCTACAAAATTACAGTACAGTGCAATAGCTGGAAGGAGAAGCCTAAAACATAATGCCAAGAAAGCAGAGATAACACACATCTCCTGGTGGCCTAAAAGAATACTAAACCAGATCATGCCATAGACCTTCGAGGTACAAATTGCTGCCGCTACAAACAAAGAAGGTAGTGCCAGCATTTCTCCCTCAGTGCTGCAGGGGCATATGCTCCTACAACACACAGGACCAACATCAAAGACACCCAACATCTGCTATGGTTGTGGACACCACAGAAACTCCTCTCAGCCTGTAGCTTCTCAACAAGATTATATCTTCTGTCTTAGCCACATACAGCTCACTCTTGCACCACTACAATTCCCTCTCACAGAGGAAAATCTTCCTACACAATTTCTACTCTCTGAACATGCTTCCATCTAGAAATTTCACCATCCGCTCTTCTGCCAGCTCCTTCACTTTCTCTCTCAGGATCCACCTCACCTGAATCCCTACTGCTGTCTGGAGAGAGGTGGCGGCTGTTCACAGCACTCGTCAGAAGCATGAGTGCTGGATAGCCGCACATTTCACATTTCTCATTTTGCTTGGCCGCTCCAGTCCTTGGCAACCAGGTACAATGATAAAATTGGGGGTGGATAGTACACTAACTTCTTTTTGATGATGTACCATCATCAAAGCTATTGAGACCTCTAGGATTTTCAAACATGCACAAACTTTTCTTCACCTATTATCCCCACAAACATGCACAAGCATAGCAGTACACTAATGTATTACACCTCGATAAATGACCAGATTTCAAAAACAGGGGAACCACTTTTATCCACATTGTTTCCAAAGGAAGTTTTTGTATCTGATCCCTTGGAAAGAATTTTTTTTTCATTATGGGCACTAGCAGTAGAAATCAAAGAGTGAAAAGTATGGCACTCTACCTCTTTTAAGTACTAATACCTATGAAATCAAGAGCACACATGAATGAGATGGTACCACAGAGCTCCAGTTAAACATATCCAATAACGTCCCACACAGTTACCACTAACACAGTTATTCATTACTCATTTTCACTATTCAAGATTATCACCACACAACAGAAAAAATGCAAGCTCTTCTATGAGTTTCTTCTGTTGGATACTGAAGGAAACATGTACAGTTCTTTTTATTTTTCCTTCTGTGATTCTTCCTTGGGAAGCAGCTGTAAAAACACAACCACCTCAACATTCCCTCGTGATACAATCAGCTTTTACTGATTATGTAAAATGTGATGATAGGCTTAAATATATAAATTTATGAAATATTCAGGCATGAAACAATCCAGATCAGAAAAGAGGTGGGGGAAACACCTGGAAAACAGTAATAATATTGGGCAGAAAAATCAGGGAAGATGATAAAGAAAGGCAGTCAGATTCTAGTTTGATCTTGGGGGCAAAAGCCACAGGTAAAGAGAAAAATAGAACTACACTTTTATAAGCATCACCTTACGTTCTTCTGCAACATAAAACCTCTGTTGTCACCAAGATTCATTTAAGACAGTGGCTACACAGAGGGGTGTAGCTATCAGGCAAAGAGTACCTGTACTTGCAAACAGCCTTTTTGATCCCCAAATCACACATTCAAGAGTCTCTGCTCCCCACATACTCTAGAACAAATGTACTGAAGTTTCAGATACTGTTTCACTCTGCTTAAGAAGATACTTAAAGGAGGTGGAAAAAAAAAGGCAACTAAGGTAAGCGATCACTAGGTTTGCCTGTTTATCTAGTAGGGAATATCTGTGAGCAAAAATTTTGATTACAGTACAGTGTTCCTGCATCATCTGTGAGTGGGTGACTGCATACAGTTACGCTTCTGAAACAGCATGAATAAGTAACACAAGAGGTGAACAGAGTATTCAGCAAACACCTAAGGAGACCAGCACATCAAATTCTGATTCATCTGGGAAGGCACTATACTACACTGAAAAGCGTAATTACCCATTTTGTCTTAATTAAATATGCTCTTAATAGTATAACAGAAAGTATCTATACTTTTTTTTGGCAATGGCTGTGCACATAATACAGAGCTTAGAACTAATGTGCCTTACCTGCCAAGTATAAAGTTCAGTACATTTCAGTCTTTTTGTTAACCTGTTATTCACAATTGTGCTGGTTTTGAAGCTTTTACCATGTAATATATGCAGCATCTGAAAAGTATCCAAAATCAGTGGTCATTCATACATTCAGTCATCCACAATTTGAGCACGTTCAGTAGAATACATAAATATGTACTCGTATTTAATAAGAACATGAACTTCAAGTTTTGTATGCAAAAAATTGCTCAGAGGAGAACAGAAATCTTTCTGAAACCTTTATGGCTCTTTTGCCCCCTGAGATTATAATTTAGCTGATTTATTATCCACATTTCAGACAATATTTATGTGAAAAACTGACAAATCCCACCTTGGTAGGATTCAAGAAGTGATTTTGCTTTTCCAGCATCCTATAAAACTGTCGCACAATACCAATTCTGTCAATCAACAGTGTCAAATTTTGAAAGCATCTCTTTGCTCTGACTGGTTAGTACTACTGCATTTTACTGAAAAGGGTTGGCCAGGTCAGATTTCAAAGATGATCAGCTGCTAAGATAATCTGAAACTTCAAGCAGCAGAGAACAGACACTGTTAAAGAGTGTAGCATGCAACATAAAATCCTTTGCGAGGAATTCAAAGCCCTTTTTCAGTAGGAAAGAATACAAAAGCATACATTCTTTAAATATTTAGCCTCATGGCCTTGCTCCACGAAACTGCTCTTCACCACCAAGAGTAAAGCCAATAATTTGTTGTTACAGCCTGACTTTCCTGATAACATTTTGCTTTTGAACTTCTAATAGGGTTTTAAATTCCCAGACAGTATAGTCCCACTTCATGCAGTCTGTTCCATCTTTGGAACATAATTACTAAAAATAGCCTTAATTAGCATTATATAACAAAAGGAGAAAGGGAGAGGAGGACGGCCAATGACAACCAAACCAATCAAGAATTCAAAACAAAAGGCTCTGTAAATTTTGAGCATTGACTGAGAAACAGTACATCAGTGATTTCTGAATCAAAGTGCCTGAAGAGAAATATCCATTTCAGAATCAAACCAGAAACTGCTTTTGTAATTATGCTTCATGATAAACACTGAACATAGGGGTACGGCCAGCTATGGAGCAGAAGGATAAGGAAAAAAAAAACAACAAAATTTACCAATCAGCATTAAGTTATAAATGTCTTTCTCCCTTCACCACCAAATATGCCTTCTCTGAAAGCACAAAACACTGTGTTCAAGGTCTTTTCATGCTTTCTTAATTAAGGTTGCCTATTTGGGCATTAAATTATATGCAAAAAAGATGCATTTGCTTAACTTCCTAGCCCTGACAAATTGCTGTTTAAATTACTTGTCAACTGGATAGAAATGATGAGACCTATCACATTTGAAGGTTCATATCTGCTTGCAGTTACCCTGCCAGCTTTGTACACTAGTGCAGGTCTGCCTAAGTACTCCTCAATACTTACTGGAGAAACATCTTCCCGATATCAGAAACTATCATTTAGGAGCAAAGATAGCTTTCCTATTTCAGATATTCCTGAGTGAAAAGTATTAAACAGATACTCTTTATTCCTCAGTACTGTTTCCTTCACAGAATGGCTGCAGTAGGAAGAGAACTCTGGAAATTGTCGAATCCAACCCTTCCTAGTGAGACCAGGGTCAATTAGAGCAAGTTACTCATGACCATGTTATACAGTTGGGTTTTAGCAAGTCCAAGGATGGAGACATCACAAACCCACCAGGCAAGCTGTTCTACTGCTCAACCACTCTCACAGTAAAATAGATTTTTCTTATATTTGAATAGAATTTTCTGTATTTCAGTCTGCATCCACTACGTCTCCTCCTGAGAACAGTCTGGCTCAGTCTTCTTTACTCCTCCCCATTGGGTATTTACATACACTGAGAATATCCCCTTGAGAACTGTCTATTCTCGAGATTCTCTCCCATTATGACAAATGCTCCAAGTCCTTAATCACCTCTGTGGCTCTTCACTGCACTCAGGCCAGCACGTCCATCTCTGTCGTACTATTGCACTGAGCCCAGGACTGGACATAAATCTCCAGATGTGTCTCACCAGTGCTGAGCAGATGACAAGAATCATCTCTCTTGACCCCCTGGCAACACTCTTTTTCATGCAGCCCAGGAAGCTGTTGGCCTTCTGCGCAGCAAGGGCAAATTTCCGACTCATAGACAGCATGCTGTCCACCTAACTACTTGGATAATAAACAAATGCCCCAAGATGCAAACTGCAACTTTCCCTCTCCCTTCTGCAACTGATCTCATCCTTTATCTCAAAGACCTTGTGTACATTTCACACAAAATGAAGTGCTGCATTTCTCCAAGCAGATTTTGCTGCATGTGAAGCTGGATGGCATGCTTTATTCCTTCCTAAATTAACCTAACCTGAAATATCCCTGGTCTTTGGTCTGAAACATCTAATGTCATCAGTTGGGACTGCTCTTAACATAGCAGTCACTGTAAAATAAGACTGAGCTAGCTAACCAAAAGATGGTCCTAGACAGATTTGTGGTGGTTCTTCAGTCAAAGTGTGTTTCACATTTTCCTAAACTCAATACCTGTTGGGAATGTAACATAAGAGTCACTTTGCCAAGATTACTTATTTTTCCCTAATACATTATATAGTCAACACAAAACATACAAGACAGGTTACAAAGAAGAAAGTCAGAATTTGACACTGCCTGTGAGAAGCATGAAATATTAAAAACCAGAAGCCATCTTCTTGCAGTGCGAAGCTTGAGAAAGAGGTCCTGATTATTGCTTATGGATAGAATCTTCTCTCCACAAATGTGGTATCACATATTAACAGCCTAAATTGTCCCAGCAGTTTGGTGGAAGGCATGCCTACCAATTCATGAAATCACCACCCCTTGGGCTGGATCAAGGAGACACCTCAAAAGTATGTTAGCCTGCCATAAGTAAGAAGATGCTTAGAATTGCTACTTTGTCAACTCAAGTAGAATCAGGAGAGAAAAATATACAAGGATTAATAAAAAGAATAATCTACACACTCTAGGTAAAGATAGAAACACTGGAATAGGAAGAAGTAGAATTGCATGTAGGTGGAACAATAAAAACAACTCAATTCTGTCTGATAACTCTACTTTGTTTTTTGGTGTCAGACAAGGTTTTACTTGTACTTCTAAAACTGAGGGTTTATTTTGGCAAGTGTTCTTACTGATGGAACACTGCTTCAGAAAGCCATGCCTTGTTCTGGTTATAGTTGATGATTTATGCCTTTATTAAAAGAACTATGGAAAACAAATAGAAGATCAAAGGAAATCTTTGACATCGTTATGATTGTCTTTGGAGTTCCAGAACATGCCTCCCTTAATTCCTTACTAACTTTGGAAACCTCTTAATGTAATGATATTGCTGATGGCAGCATGTGTGAAGCTATACTAAGCTTGAAAATACATTTCTTTGATGAATGAAAGGAGACCCTGAAGTGTTAATTCCTTCAGCTCTTTTTTTCTTCTCAATTGCCATTCTTCAAGAAGCTGGCTGAACAGTAGCTAGGAAAAACTGAGTTGTATCACTCTGCACTTCACATTCAGGAAGAGGTTGTGGGGCAACAGCTTGCTTTACATGCTCTGCTTCTTTTCTGAAAACAAACTTAAAAACTAAGTATGGCCACTAGAACTTATTTTATCTTTTCACCATTTTCTGAATGTAATTACAAAATATAAGTACTGTATTTGGGCTCTCTGCAGTCTGGAGCTCCTCTGCAGCTCCTGTCCTTTGCCAGTACAAAGGTAACTTCGTGTAACTTTTGCTTGTGGCGACACTTTATAAAGCACGCTATCTGCAAAAATGGAAACTGCATCTACCCTTTGTATCATTACTAAACTCAGGAGTTCTGAGACACAAAAAGACCAAGACCTGTCCGTAAGCCAGGCTGAATGAGGCTTTGAGCAACCTGGTGTAGGGGAATGTGCCTCTGCCCATAGCAGGGAGTTTGGAACGAGATAAGGTTTAAGGTCCCTTCAAAACCATCATTCTATCTATTATTCTATGATAGATTGCTAGGAGTTACACAAACGGCAGTAAAGAGCACAGTGCCAGTCCCAAACTCCATTTCACTCATCACTGAGACAAAGACCAATATGGCACAGCAAGACTGAAACAAACAGCAGCTACTGTGCATTCTTCTCTTTGGGAGATGACTATCAGAGCCTTCTCTGCTCAACAGCTACATAAATTGAAGTCATTAAGGAGGTAAGAGGATCCCTTTCTCTAGCAGTTTGTAGTTTTGGTTCTCTTCAGTAAAGAAAAAAGAAAACGTCAGAACAAGCAGATCCAATCCAGGAAACCTCAATCCCTTCATTTCTGAGGGGAGATAACAAGAATGGGAAGGTAAAAATCAAAATAATCCTCTGAAAAGACTCTAGTAATAATTTCAAATGAAATAGCCCCTCTATTTCCAGGGAATTCATCACAATTTACCTGCTCAAACTGTCCACCTAGAGCTGGCAATCTTTTTAGCAGGAAGCTAAAGGGAGCCTGCTTGTTTAGTCCTCCTATAAACATATTCTTTGACCTTTTTTACTATAACCATAGCCCAAGAATGATAACTTCAGGTGAAGGACTCACATTAAAACACATCTTGCACTGTGTACAGAGTTTCATGTATACGGCTCAGGCTTTACTCCTTCACATCTTTGATTCCGGGGACTGAGCTTTGCTTCAAAGCAGCAAAGGATCCAGGGTGAATAGATCCTAGATCTATAAATGCTTCATCAGGGTAAGAACTAAGCTGCTTCAAATCTCTAATCCAGAAAAAAAAGAAAATGGCTTTCCATGCTGCTAGCTCACTTAGTTTCACTAAGTCTTCCATATTTAGCAGACTTGTTTGGTTCTGCCTGCCCTGCCTCCCACTAGATTCTGACATAAAAATCTAAAGCTTTCAGAGGTTTAAGAAAAATAATGTTTAACTCTTATGGCAGTGTAAAAATACGGCTTACAAGCAGAACCAAAAAAAAAAAAAAACCAAGCCCATGCCTAGCCTTTTTAAGCATCTCTTTTTTAAATGCTTGGCATCATCTGCGATGTCTCTGACTACAACTAGGATTGCTTCTAGTGAGACTGAAATCACAGCAAAGAGCTGGAAGCAGCTGTATGACCCAGGCATTAAGCTTCAATTGACAGGTTTCCCCCAAGTAGTAAAAATTCAGAAGATAACTTTTCAATACCAAGATGCAGTAGTAAGCAAATTCAGAAACATTTGATCTAGGCTAAAAATGAACAGTGTGGAAGCTATATGAAATTTAGTGTTAAATACACACTCAGCTTCTTAGGTTTCGAAATAAGGAACTAGCTGTGCCACAGAGTTCTCTGCACTGAACCGAGGTTTTGAAAACATTAGAGCTGGCTAAATAGCACACTGGCAAGTGGACAGGGGAACAAAGAGCAATACACAGAAACACAGAGAGCTGTGAAGCTACTCCAGATCACACCACAGACATCGCTTGAATGCAGTGGCTGGAATAAAAGCCCCTTCCCTCTTCCAAAGGCCTGTCACCAGAATATTTTTCCAAGAAAAGGGCCTTTAAGCACACATAAGTAACAGTGCAACTTACTTGCAGCACTTCTCAAGAAAATGCTAAATGGCTTTCAAGTGAGCCCAGACATTACCTTCCCTGCTGCTCCAAAACTTAGACCATATAAAGTATCACATATGCTTTGCTAAAAAACGTTCAAAAAAATCCAGATACTGCAGGCAGTTCCGATTGTCTTTATTTGCTAAAATGGCCTGGTTCAAAAAGATGTCCCAAATGGGACTGCAGACCTATCTTCCTGAGCACTCCACAAAGAAATGCTAAGTACTCCAAAAAGGTTACAGCCTAAATAGATGAAAGAAGCATGGCTATTCCCAGTTTTCAGATGAAGAATTGAGTCATAAAGTGATGTAACACTCCAGAAAGACAGCCAGGCCCTCTCTATGTGCCTCAGTGCTACTGGACAGTCCACAAAGGACCATTTAAATCTTGCTGCTTCATCATCCTTAGGTTTTAAAGAGTGCCTAGGAACTAAATTTCCCTCCCTTTACAGGAGCAAAACAGCTCCTGCAGCTCCAGAGAACCAACTCCACTATGCACAGAGCACCACAATGCTCAAATACCTCAGGCAACTAGCCCAAAATGACCTAGACATAGTCCCACAACAAGACCACAGCAGATCCAAGACTTTGTGACACTACCCACAACACTGCTATGGGTTCTGTGCCTTTTAATAGATAATGCTTTTTCACAGGTTTTATGTTTAAAATCATAAGCTGAGAAGGGACATAGAATATTGAAGATGCCATCACATAGATGAGCTACAAAGTACTGTTTGTGTCCTGTAAACATGGAGCACTTCAGGAAAGGTCAGGATGGTATAAAGAAAATTCCACTTTTGCAGCATTACCTTCTTTATTCTTTTGTCATTCTGCATTTGTCCCACACTACTGACATGTCCTGGTAAACATCTTCAACAGTGCCAAAACATAGCTACAATCAGCAATCTAAAAAAATCCTCTTGTGCTTAGAGAGCATTTTAAGATCTGAAATGCTTATATGAACAACCTCATTGCTTATTTCTGCAGCGTTGCTGATTTCTCTGCATGGAAAGACAGAAAAAATCTAAAATATTTCAAAACCAAATCAAATTAAAAAGTTAAGTGTTCAATGGCTTTAATTTCAGTTTTGTTACTTTGGAGCTGCTTCTACTGAGGGTTAAAATCTATAAACTCCAGTAGAATAACTGCTGATTTCCATGTATAAAACTCAAATAGGTACATTCAAGATTATCTTTGATCCTTCTGTTACTAAACATGACTATCATCTCCATCAAGAACCCATGAATTTCTGCATGTCATTTGGACAGTAGTTTTAATTGCTCACAGCCCTATTAATAAAAAAAAAATAAATCAGAAAACCAGCAAATTTGCTTTTTGAAAACCAAGCTGCAGTAATTAGGCAGATTATTTCTAAATTGGAGTCAACCTTGGCAGAGTGTGGGAAATAGATGGAAGAAATGTAATTTGATTCCAAACACAGCAATGTGAAATAAATTATTGGGTGGACGGATCTCTAAATACTGCATTATAATCTTTATTAGCGCTCTATTCTGGGGACATACACAATGTAGAGATAAGAAAAGTTTTCTGATTTTTTTTTTTTAAGAATGCATAATTTCTTAGATCCAAAAATTAAAGAGATTGGTACATTCTGATGAGCATTTAAGAGATATTAAGGGAATTGAAGGAATTTTCAATGATACTAGTGACATTCATTTTCAATGTTAATAACCTATTTATTGTGATAGCATGTTAATAAGCTTTTAACTGGCAGAAATGAAATTGCACTGCAAGATGATATCATTATTATCATTAGGAAGAAAAAAGCCCCACAGTTCCTCGCCCTCATCATTCAGATATTTTTATTCTGCATTTCAGGGATATCATTCCAAGATATTTTCTCTCCTCTTTCCACTTGTGTAGGAAAATTCCAATACCATTTCTTGGGATCTAAAATCTACTTGGTCACTTGCAACAGGTGCAACCTGCCCATCATCTTTGCAAACCTATGCTCCAGAATATCCTTTTCTGTCTGTCTTTCCCTTTGCACAAAACTACAAATACTAAATAACAGTTAAGGTTTACTGACCATACAGGTAGCTCAAGCTATCCAAAATAACAACTCTAACCCTTCTCCACTGGAATTAAAAGTTTCAATTCCTGCCAGGTAAAAAGTCCACCTATCTTTGAAATCCTGATCTATGTACCATGGCTGGATCCAGTCTCCACTTTTCTTCTGTGATGTGCTCTTGTTGTCTTATAAATCTTGTAGCATCTCCGTTGACACTACCACTGCCTACTTTACTAACGCAGGCAGAATGCTCCATTTTACTCTAGGCAACCTATAATCTCTGCCAACTGTCTAAAACGTCTCTTCCATGAAGAGAACCACTATATAGAAACCGCTACATAAATTGCTTCCTTTCTTCATGTGATCGAAAATACTTGTTTCGTAGGCGCACCTCAGCACACATACCATGTAATGAATGCTTGGAGCACTGTATGCCAGATACTTTCTTCAGCTGAAAAAGAAGCATCTTTCCTTGTCCTGTGAGTGCAATCACTTCAATGCACAAAGATATTTGGCAAGTATTTCAGGAGATAAGCTAACACAGGTTCATTCAAACTGAAATTTCAGTAGCCATTATCTTAAAATGAGAAATGTCAAACCAGACAAATTCAAAATATTTGTGCATTAAACATTTGTATATCCTACCCAACTGTGCCTTATACTATTTCAATAGTAGCTTAGAATATTTCTGATTTTTCAGACATGTTACTATAATATGTCAAACATGATGCAAGTTTCCTACTTGTTGAATCTTGATTTGGAATGTTTTCCAATTGTTCTGCATCCGAGATTGTTTCTGAATGTATTTTAAATGAACCAGCATTACGAAAAAAAGGTACCTGGCCAACAAACTCCTTTCACCAAGATGACTTGCATGTTGCAATGAGCCCATACATCTCAAACAGGCATGACAAGAGCTTCCAGCATCATTCTGTTCTGGAGTGGTGCTTCTACAGGAAAGAGGTTGATTTGGTTTTGACCTCTGGAGGAAAAAAACGAGGGTATCAATCACTGCCAATTGCTCCCAGGGGACTGGTGACATACCCAGCCTGGAAATACGCACCATTTCACACAGGTCACTGAAAAGCAACTAGACAGTGATTTTCGGCCACTACCAACCTGGGCCAGATGCAGACTGGGGGCCTGAGGGTGAAAGGCTCTGAACGCAATTACTAATCATCCAAGCCACTGACTCCCCTTGGTTCCTTGTCTATCACAGCCCTGATATTTATCAGAAATTGGAGAAGCATCAGTACAACAAACAGAAAAGGTGCTGATATATCTAATTCCACTTTTAATTACAGAAAATCTCTGGCAAGGTTTCAAGGCCTTTCTGCACCACAACAAACTGTTACTCCTCTAATGCTTGAATTCACACTGAGGAAAGAAAACAAACACCATCAAGTCTGTGACTTTTGATTACATGGAAAATGAAAAAGACAAATGCCACAGCACAGACAGCTGGATGTTGTAGCTTTGTACTTCGCACAAAGGTACACTGCATTGGATCTAAATTAGTAATGGAAACACTCTGGCACATGATAACATGCTTGAAAGTCTTTCATTCCTGCTGCCTATGCTACTCCTGTTCCAACCAGATTTGAGGTTTTCTCAGTTTCCCAATGGAAAAAGGTCTATGGCATATTCTAGAGTAATCTACATTATACTGCCAAATCAGAGCTCTATAAAACTCTGCAAGCTACCACTGAGGATATCAAAATAGGCACTCAGCTGAGCTGCAATTTAAATCCTTCCTAGCCGCAATGCAATTATTCCAATGATCTGTGATGAGGTATGCTATATTCCTAAGACAAGACAGTTAAAATACCACAAAACTGTTACTAAAGATGTAGGAACAAGTAAGGACAGGTTTAGGAAAATAAGCCATTACATTTTTAGGATTAAATCTACAGGAAGACTTTGCTCAAGGATTGAAAGAATTTCTGTTTCCTTATGGTGAGCCAGCAACAGACTCCGGCCTTTTAACCCAGGAGGTCCTGATCCCCTGGGACTCATGGGTTCTGGCAAGACCCCTGGACCATCCTGGGGAGGCTCTCACCAACTCAATCTCAGTTTCATTTCCCTCCTGCTCATAAAATGTAGAAGTCAAGGCTATCTTACTTAGAAGACATGAGCACTGCCTGCATATGGCCAGCACCCCAAAGGAGGTTAAGCAAAGCCCTAGTACCATGGGAAAGCAATTCTAGTTCAGACCAGCAATTAAACAAAAAAAGAACGCAGTAGAAAATGAAAGGCTATGAAAGGTGTGGCACAGACAGGGAATGAGGAAAGTATCATAGCACCTGGGATAAAATGAACTAGCAATCATGTGAAAGGGCAGACATAAAAAGGTATCATAAGAGAAGCTAGCACAGCAGGAGGCAATGATGCAAATTAATGGATGGGGACAATCAATGGATGTCTAATTGTGTTGTCAACCTCCTATTAGAGGTGGGTTATGTTACCTAAAGCCCTAAAGTGTTTAATACTTTCAGACAGAAAGAGATCTAGTAGAGAGAAATGTCACAGTTTCAGGCACCCTGGGTAAAAAAGAAAACAACCCATATTTCACCACTAAACAAATTATATAAGCACAAGCTTGCAAAAAAGAGAAAAGTATTAATATAAATTGGTTTAGCTGTACAAGATACACCAAGTTAGAATAAGGCATGTTTTCAGGCTACGTTCATACGGGCTTCAATTATATCGAGAAAGGCACTGAAATAATCAAATTATAAAGCCCCAAAAGCATTTAATAATCACAAAAATGAGCAGATGCACTAATGAAATTAACACTAATAAACTAGGTCAACACTGAGAATAGAGTGATGGAGGAGGAAGAGAGCTCCACCCAGAGATGTTCCTCCAGGGTGCCAGCTTTGACACTGCACTCCCCGCATAGTGCTGTGCAGTAATGACTCCAGATGATGCAGCTCTTTGACCTCTTTAACACAGACACTCCTCACACTGCCTCTGTAGAATTTCTGCTTGCTGCAGCTAGCATCCAAATAGCTCCTTAATATAGAAACCTGTGAGGAAATGCTCCCTCTATCAGTAGTTTACCAACCCTCAGATTAGAAAAGAGGGCCTTTAAGCCTCACAAGCTTATCTGCAGTGCAGCAGGAGTCTGGAGAGACAGAGGACAGTCAGGAACTTGCCTGCTCTTGAGTCACCCCACAATCTCTGGCTCAGGAAGGTAATTTTAGCACTAGGTTTCAGCTTTTCTCACTGTGAGTATCAACACACCTGCTCACCCTGTGTAAAATGATTAGAGAGAACACAAACCTGAATTCAGCTGTGTCACCCCTACCCTGCTGCCCCTTCCCAAAGCCAGACAACATTTGCAGAGTTGCTCTCAGCACAAAAAATGAAAGACACAAAAAGTAGTCCTGAAGTTTGCAAGACTTGGGCTCCCAGTGTTTTGATACATAAAACACCAAATACAATAAACACTGAAAAGTGACGATGAGCGCTAGCCAAACCAGCAAACACAGTGGAGAGCAGAACTGCTCTGCTCTGTCTCAGAATCTGACCCATTCCAGTTATGAAACAGATGCATAAATGATTACAGTGATTATGCAGGGGAGCAAGGTTATGCAAGTGCTAAGCACTGCTGTTATAATACAGAGAAACAAATGAGTATAAAGGGTCCTAGGGATGTGGCACTTCTCTTCAGCTTTTTTAGGAAAGCAAAGAAAGAATGAGAAAACGGATGGATAAATACAGTGAGAGGGAATTTTTTAAGCCTTAAAGACAGAAATCCAGTCTTTCTGCCAGCCACACCCTTGCTCTCATAGAAAAAGCTCCAGCACAGCAGCAAAACAGCAGAGGTAGAAACATAACAGCAAAGAACTAAACTGTTCATTAAAACTTAGGATTGGAAAGAGCTGACAAGCATTATAATGCTGCAGGAGAGCATTCTTCTCAACTTTCTGGCACAGAAAAATCAGGAACAACTGCCATTAGCAAAAAGGAGAGAGGAAAAAAAATTAAGGGCAGAGAAGCTAGATCAAGGCCAGTTCTGAAGAGCAGGGAGTGGTAGCAGAGATATACAAAACCTGTACATGTAAGTGTGGTGAATTTGGAAGCTTTCTTAAAAGGACGTCCAACTGTAACTACAGAGTCTAACATAAAACCAGCTACTTTTAAATCCCTCTCTTCAAACAAAGGCCAACACAAGATTGCAAAGACTCTAAGACCTCTTTGGATGCAAAAGCAGAGCATTTAGTGATATGCACAGAGGATAAAGCACTAGCAGAAGCTCTGGCAATTGTAGGAAGCAGGCTGGCTGGAAGCAGGTCTGTCATGTCATACTATTATGTCCCAGTACACTGAGAAAAGGTCAAGACAATCATACAATAACCTAACCAAAACCAACCAACCAAACCCAACAAAAATTCAAGATCGTTTAATTGTAATTAGTTCCAAGGCCATTTGTCAGAACACTCATAAATGCATGAATGCAAACTTTAAGCCTCAGGAATAAGAGCTAACTCAGCAGCAGCCCTTTATCAGGAACACAGGGGCCATGCCCATCCCATCCTCCCCACCCTGTGCCCAGACCCTCCTCAATGACCCCCTCAGCTCCCCAGGGAGCACGAAAGAAGCCAACATGTGCTCAAGCACCAGTCTTCACCTCCTTACTATGTGCTCCTGGGCAGAGGGAGTTGCACTGGTGAGATCTGGAGGTCAAAGTTACCTCTCAGCCTTCTGGACTTGGGAGTCCCTTCTGCTCTGCGGCTGAGGCAGAAAAGGAGGTCACTGCCCCAGTCACTGATCTCAGCCTGTCGCCTGCAGGTGCCTCAAAACACAGGATATCTCCTGCTCTTCCCCCTGGGTCTGCCAGCACAATGCTGGATGACTGGCCTTTAACCAAGCGCCACCAGCCTGGTCCATTTTACAAATGTACACCAATTGCCTCACACATCCCAGCCAGGCCAGAAACCAGCCTGAAGGAAAGAGGAAGTCTGGTAAGGAAAGAAAAACTGTTGGGGTCAGAGGACCATGTTAGTTAGCACAACTCAGCCTCATGGAAGCAAGTATCACCAGAGTCTTCAGCTGAAACATCCCTGAAACTCTCAGGGCAGTAATCATCTCAGTCCTGCTGCCAACGAAGCATGTAGGATCAAGCTCTCACACGGGTCTTTTAGCAATAGAAGATGATCCCTTTCCCTTCTCTCTTCTCATTACAAATATCAATGGGTTTTAGGAGAAAGAAATAACTAAGACACTAACCAAAGATTACACGGTATTCACTGGAATTACAACACATTGCCTCAAAGGAATATGAACCTCATCAGATACTGTAACTGAATTTTAATCCTCACTCCCTATTTCAGTGCTACTCTTGAAAGAATGTAGTCCTTACATCTTGCAGATTGCATGGTCTTAGTCCAATATGACATTATTATAAATCCACATTTTCATGGATTTTTTCCCCAGTTTGATGAATGGCTTTAAATCATGCCTGGAATAGCACATGCTTAATATTATACCATATGCAAAGTCAAATTAAGACACTTGCATGCAAATTTGGTAAATTAGAAAAAATGGCTTTCCTGTTCCATGACAACTGCCAGAATCAGCCAATGCTTCCTATCCTGAATCCCCCCCATCACCTAAAAGTCTGAGCCTCCAGCCAAACTAACTACTGCTGCAACAGAAACTCTCCTCTAGAAATTTTCTCTAGTAAAGAAAAAATTTACGGATAAATTAAGAATCAAAGACAATACATTTAATACAAACTCCTAAAGTACCGCTTTTACCTAAGCTTTTGAAGATTTCCTTCCCATTCTTCAACTTGTCCAACCAACTAAAAGGACTGAAATATTAATGTGACCAAAGACTTCGACTAACTGATGTTGAATGCCAAAAGCAAAGCCTGACAGTGAAATACAGATAAATGAAAAGGCTAGTTCGGACAGGCTTTATTATGGCCAGTTTGGTATATCTCAATTTACTGCTTCTACCTTTTTTGTTTCTTTCCTCGTAATGAAGGCTACATGCCTTGGCTCCAAGAACCAAAGATGCACTTTCAACATGCATAAATATAACTGTAAGTCACTAAGGGCTAGTTTTCTAGATTTTTTAGAGGATGGCACCCATTAGTAGATCATTCTAATACCTATTTTTATACTGCAAGGTCTTCAGAGGATCTGATTGTCATTTGAGACTGTGTGGTAAAGTGCCCGAGTGGATGCCACCATAAATTTACTAATATTTCATTATGCATCACTATCATTATGTATCATCCTTGCTTCTACAAGTTCAAATAACATCTTGTGTGTAGGGCAGTGCCTTCAGTTCAATAAAATATCACTAAATCTTTTTTTATTAAGCTTTCAGCTGCCAGCAGTATCAATGGATTTTAGAACACACGCTCCTCTTAGAACAACATCTCAAGGATGAACCTATAAAAGATACACCAATTTTCCTCCACGTGAAAACTCTCAGATAAACATCACACATTCCTCCGCAGGGAAAAAAAGATAATTTCCCCCACTTCCCCTGTTAAATTCAACTTTTACAAATATCTGTGGTCCATGGAAAAGCAAACACTGACAAGGCAGCATCCTTGGAAGATTACCCAACTGAATAGGTGATCAAAAAATGCCCTAACCTAACGAAATACACACATCATTTAAGCCAAAGGAAGGAAGAATTACAAGTGGTTTAGTGAGAGTGTACACATCAGGGGCGGACTGATCTCTGGGTATTTTTCACTAATACCTGTCAGTTATACCATCATATCAATAAAAAAAAATGCTGGGTTTTGTGCTCCTTAATAGCCAAACAGCCCCAGATTCCTATCAGTTTGGGGATTTTACCTGGGTCAGTGAAAACAAAAGCTTCAAAAAGACTTTTCAAAACTGAAGTAAAAAGCAAAACTAAATATTAATTTCCATGTGCTGGTGCAGCAAGCAGGAGAAGACCCTTGGGCAATTTCTGTATATAAAATTCTATGGCACAGTCAATGGGAGAGCCAGTCAGAATATGGGACAGCACTGCTGTACTTCATAAGTAAGGACAGTTTAGTCAAATCAATCAATAAAGTATTTGCTAGGTGCAAAAACTGACTGCCACACTTGTTTATCAATTAACTGATCTGCAAATAGCAATTATTATTCCCTACTTTATTAATAAAAGCTACTATTCTTTTCCATCTTTAAAGATAATAAGTGCAACTCTCATGATTCATTCACAAAGGGCTCAGCTGCAGAACTACATCTTCTATAATACCTGCACCTCACCTCTTCTGTCAGCAACTTCAGCTATCAAGCAGATGGAAATCTGCCTGGATAGAATCTTCCCAAAGTCACTAATACACAGCTCCCCTGAAGTCTCAAAGCATCCCCTCCCTTTCTTGTTCAAGTTTGACAGAATTTTCCTTTTTGCTGCCCAGCTCTTTTGTTTGCTTTTTTTAACATCGAAGCATGTGATGCTTTGGTGTAATGTTACAGTACACTATGTCAGATCACAGCAATTTACAGCAACTCCTTGAGACTGGTCAAGCCAGGAACACCCAGGACCCTTTCGGGGCCATTTATTTTCCTGTACTTGGGCCATCCGGCATCATTACTTCTTCCAATCCAAAAACCAAAGCAGAGTCTGCCTGCCGAGCAATCACGAGCACGTGCACACACACTGACTAATCGATACAGCTCTGACCGTAATTCCTTTATGAACCAAGGTAAAATACTAATATACTCAAAAACACAGGCCACAAAATATTCTCCCTCATGATCTGAACTTTTTTTCTCTTGTACTTGCCTGGCTTCCTTAGGCTGAACAAATATTTGCAGCTGATAGCTCAACAGATTATCACAGGGCAAGTAATGTAACAGCTACCTGAATATGATGTTACAAAGGATGAGACAGAACAGACAGACCCATAATCTTCAAAGCAATTTTACATGGGAGCAAACTAAAGCATCCAGGCCACTCATGACTTGTCAGCTAATAATGCAATCACTTCTTTTTCTAATATTGTGCTGCTGTACAAGCCAGTCATTTATTCCGTGAGTGTTCTAGCAAAACTGCATAAACAACAATAACCCTCCGCCACACATGACATTTTTATTTCATGCTGCACGTGAATTAATTGAAATTCAAATTCAAATGCTTTCTGCATGCACAGTTGGAGGCTTAGCTTGTCCTGTCTCTTAGCAAAGCGTGTGTTCTAGCAACCAAATGATACCATGCTATGTTGTCAGATAAGCTAGGAAGGAAATCCCAAATAAATTTCTTTTCTAGCCACTGTCTTTATTTTAAGCAAGCAAGAGGCATTTATGCAGTGAGTCCTTAGCTACAGAGAAGCCTTCTTGTAAAAGAAGAACTCATTCAAACATACAGCTTCCCTTATTTATAGATACAAAAAAAGAAAAAATGTGTAATGGAAAGAATGTTTTCCACCTGAAAGTGCTATAATGCCATATAATACATGGTCTGTAGTGTGACATTACCATTAAATGGAGCCAAAAGTTTATTTCATTTTGTTCTACCCACTTCTACCCTAAATGCCAAGGAAGCTAGAGGGAAAGCCAAAGCTGATGCTGGTATGGGAGGTAAATCTGGCCTACCAGTGGGGGGAAAGCTGAGCTGGGGCTGGTGGAGGAAGTCATTGTGCCTGAGGGGGGAACACGAAGGTCAGGGATAGATTTATCTTTTCTATATTGCACGCACAAATCAGGGCTGCAGGAAACAATCATGAGGAGGAGAGAGGGCTGCAAACCTACTGCTCCTTCATGTGATGAGAACACATACTGCACTTAATGGTTAAAATCAGAATGAGGGAGTCATCTCCTTTCTATCTTCCTCTGCCCCCATAAATCTGTCCATCACCATCAAGGAATCTAGTTTTACGACAACTGTTTACTAAACCATTACAATCAACCTGCAGCAAGCAGACAGGCCTGATAAAGGCAATAAGCTACTTCTCATTTAAACTAAGAACGAAATCTTTACCTAGATAATACTTGGCAAAATATAGTGTTAACTCTCAGATAGCAGAAATATCAACCACTGTCCTTCTTAGTATTGTGAATTGATTTACTTGAAAGGACATTTCCCAAGAATAAGGAGTGTCATGGGTTCAGCAGCAGCAGTCATTTTTTCTCCTTCTTGGTAGCTGGTGCAGCACTGTGTTTTTGATTTTGGGCCTGGGAACAGCGCTGATAACACCAGTGTTTTCAGTTACTGCTTGGTAGTGTTTTGTCTGGCCAAGGACTTTCTGAGCTTCATGCTCTGCCGGGGAGGAGGGGCAGCCGGGAGGAAGCAGAGACAGGACACCTGACCCAAACTGACCAAAGAGGTATTCCATACCACAGCATGTCATGTCCAGGATGTGAAAACAGAGAGCAGAGACCCGGAAGGGTGTGGTGGTGGCAGTGGGGGGTTCACTGCTGGGGGGTGCACTGGCTGGGTCGGGCTTGGTGAGCAGTTGTATTCTTTTTCCTTGTATTTCTCTGGTGGTAGCAGCAGTGATTTGTGTTATACTTTAGTTACTAAACTGTTCTTATCTCAACCTGTGGGAGTTGATTTTTTTTTTCAATTCTCCTCCCCATCCCCCCAGGACTTGGGGAAGAAAAAGAGGGGAGTGAGTGAGTGAGTAAAACTTCGTGAGTTTTAGAGGCTTAAATCAGAACAAGGAGTTAAAAACAGTTAACAATTTAATCTCATGTTTAATTTTGCAATTGTTTTTCTCCTCAGCCTGCGAGGCAGGGAGTAAGTGGGAGCACAACTGAGAGAAAGTGTGGCTAGGAAAGAATCTAGAGTTTGCAAAAACTGGATACTTGAAGAGGACCAAACTGCAAGACCATAATCATAGAATCATGGAATGGTTAGAGTTAGAAGCGACCTTAAAGACCATTTAATTCTAAACCCTTTGCCATGGGCAGAGACACCTTCCACAAGACCAGGTTGCTCAAAGCCCCATCCAACCTGGCCTTGAACACTGCCAGGGCTCGTGCATCCACAACTTCTTTGGGCAACCTGTTCCAGTGCCTCATCAGCATCACAGAAAAGAACTTATTCCATAATGATGAAATGGAAGCTCTCAGAGGAAAGAGAATGAACTTATTCCTGCAGGAAGATTAAGATTTTGAAAGTCAGTTAACAGTCCACTGAAAACTACCCATCCTCAAAAATAAACCACACAACAAATTAAATTACTTTGCATAATTGTAATGTACATGTCCAGTAAATTGACTTCTCATGGAAGAATTTTTAAAACATTACCATATTACACATACAGAATTTGTGCTCCCAGCAGAACATATGAAATATGTCACTTGCACTTACACTGTGAGAGATACAAACAGCACTAGTATTGTTGCATGCTCTATGTCCCACCACCACAGAAAAACATAACTCACTTGTCTAGTTAACCAGGGATAGCGTTAGATAGGGTGTTTGTACATGCTTAAACATTTCAAATGCTAAGAGGAGGGCAAATAAAAAGACAGCTCTTTAGCTTGTGCAACGCTGTCAGCTGGACTCATGGCAACCTGCACCAACTGAAGATCTCTTCCACCACATTTATATACCCTTTAAACATTCACCTTGCACAAAACAAGGTAACAGAGGAGATGAATGACATCTGCCTCTTGTCAGGTATGGTGAGTTGTGACATTTCAGTCTGGAAAGCTTTCACAGACTGGAGATGAAGTATTAGACCTCCAAGTAACACAGCCTTGAGGAGAAAATCTGCAAGGGACAGCAAACCCCCAAGAACCTTCTCATGTGCAGCTCTACACAGAGACTGGACAAAAAGCTGCCAGCTAATTCCTGTGGTAAGTGCCTAAAGTTTCAGCAGTGATAGAACTAAGGGGTGGAAAACAAGTTGTACACTTGTAGGTGCAGCATATAATGTAATAGATTTTACATCAGTTTTCACAATGAGAACAATCAGCCATTGGAATAATCTCCCCAGGAAAACAGTGGATTCCTCAACGTTGGACACTAACATTCAGCTGGACAGGATGCTGGGCCATCTTGTCTAGATAGTGCTTTTCCCAAGAAAGGTTAAACCAGATAATAGGGGAGCTATAGGGATGCTGGGAAGGGACTCTTCATTAGGGACTGTAGTGATAGGACAAGGGGTAACGGGTTCAAACTTCCACAGGGAAGTTTAGATTGGATATGAGGAAGCAATTCTTTCCTGTAAGGGTGGTGAGGCACTGGAATGGGTTGCCCAGGGAAGCTGTGAGTGCTCCATCGCTGGCGGTGTTCAAGGCCAGGCTGGACAGAGTCTTGGTTGGCATGGTTTAGTGGGAGGTGTCTTTGCCCATGGCAGGGGGGTTGGAACTAGATGATCTTAAGGTCCTTTCCAACCCTAACTATTCTAAGATTCTATGACTCTATAATCATTGTGGTCCCTCCCAGCCTGGTATTCTGTGACATGTTACCATGTAATATAAAAATATCATGCACCTTTGCCCATGGCTCTGCTATTCACCTCTGCTGCATGTGGTTCCGTCCATTGATTTTACCAACACAGCTACATGCTCTTCAGGCTTACACCACGTCTATACACAGAGACATGACTCTCAACTTATGAAAAGCAAAACCAAAGACTACTGAAATTACCTCTCTCCTCCTCCCAGAGACAAATGCATACTATATAACCTATTTCAAAGCACACAGAAAATCATTTGTTTATATCCCACCACCTATAAAAAATTATCATTAAGGTGTCAAAATCAGATAAGGGCCTCTTGCAGGTTATCAGTCTGATAGCAAAATGATTTTTCTTTCTTAAATACAAAATAATGGTAACATTTAAAATATAACATTATTCTTAGCAGATAAAAACTATCTCAGCTTTGATCCCTTCTGGGATATTTTTTTCCTGTGTAGAAAAGAAAGTGAGCTAGTAATTACAACATGCAGCTCCAAGACCAATTAACGATCTGCAACATGCCCCACTTCTTTTATCCTCCACTGGTAACGCTACAGGCAGCATTAACTGTCTAATAAATAGGTGAGCACTGCTTAACACTTTGCAAGGTTTCAGCATTTCTCTTCACTCCTGGCATCAATTCTCTCCTTCCCTTGGCTATTAGCAGATCAGTCTGGCAGTATGCAGATGCTGTTCTGTGGTGTGCTCCAAGGCACACACTGCCTTTAGGCTCCCCTGGGCTATGAAAGGCAGGTGGCGTATTCATGTTCTGAAAAGAAAGCTTCACTAATGACCCTGCGAAGGTCTCCAAGAGATTTCTTTTTTTTTTTTTTCCCTAGCTAATCAGCCAGACAAAGAATTTACTTCTGCTTAGGAAGGGTAGATGTTTGTAAGCCAGCTATGAGAGGTAAAGTGCAAATGTTAAATGTACTTTTAATATACTTCCATTTCCTGAAAGCTAAACAGTTCCATGCACAGGACAATGCGCTGTGAGGCAATATCCTAAGTGAACGCACTCCATGTATCAGGTTATTCATGGACTAAGTACACAAGTACTGGTCTTATACAAATGCCTGAACTGAATCAGCAACTGTACTTTGTTATGCACTAAATATACATGCACATTGTTTTTTTCAAGGCTGTAAGGCTTGGGTTCTTTTAAAGCCAAGGTGGGGAGTAATTATGACTGGGTACAGCTAGAACAGAAACATGCAGGTGAACTACCTAGTGCTCACTGGTACGACATGATAGTGCTTCTACCACGAAAAGCTGTAAAGCTAGATCTGTTTCCTCTAAGATTCCTACTGAGCAATACACGAAAAACCACAACATAGATATTTTCTTTGCTTGTAATAAACAATTCAGACCAGCACAAAAATTAATAGCTCATTGTCAGTATGACATAAAGCACCAAAAGAGTCTATCAAATAGCTTATCATCTGAAAACCTGCATCCTGTTTATTAATGTCTAAGTGTAGCATATACAAATTAAGAATCAGAAGTATATACTGACTTTTATATTATATGCTCCTAGAAAATTTAATAATAGCAGTTTGCCTGTAAAAAATCCTATATGAACAAGCAAGGCTTTTTAGTCAACTACATTAGCTGGTCATGCACATTTCCATAGAAAAAACAAAGACAGCTTTCAAGAAATAATTTCACTTTCCTTTCTACTTCTTTAGCCATCAGATTCCACATGAACCTTTTAAGAAAGGTGAGTACTAACACCCACAACTTTATTTGGATTTTACCTGTCGAAAATGTTTCTGGTACTTCAAAAAAAAAAAAAAAAAAAAAAAAGGAATAGTTTGTGTGCGCATGTGTGCTATGTACGTAAATATATAAACATATAGAGATGCACATAAACACATATTTACATACTTTTTATATGTTGTCTGCTTGTTTACAACCATTTCAGAGGTTGCAAATAACAATAATTTTGCTTTCAATTTTCCTGAGTAGTATAATTATTGAAACAAAGATCAGGTTATGGCTGGTTTGTATAGAAACTGCTCTTTCTCTGTTGGCTAAAGAAAGGAGAACTTTCTGAAAGTCATTAGCTGAGAACCTGGTCCTTTACCTCTTCAGTAATTTACTACATCCTGAAAGTATCAAAAATACACCATGAAATCATGGAGTAAAATATGATTCTCTCTTTACATTCATTCCATCTTCACCCTTATAGATGATAATCTAAACTTGCAGGTACAGTAGAGTCCACAGATCATTAAATCTGTCCAAGTAGTGGTCTAAACTCTTACAAATAGAACTTAGATAAAATAAAGACCACATGAAACTGTGTTGTGCTACCCCAAGGAGCAGTAGTATCACCCTTAATCTTTGTTTCACATGGCAAAAAATTGCTTTAATTACCCCCAACTTCTTGACCAAAAGATGATAAAACAAGCAACCTTCTCCAAAGAAGCCTCCTATGTCTCCTTCCACAGCTCAAATACTCCTCAAATTGATAACAATACCCTAGAAACCCAAAATCCAGAATGTTAGAACTTAATGACAGAGAAACTGTCAAATGATAATATGTCTTACTAGATTCCAGACTAGAGCTAGCTTGCAACTACCAGTGAGTGCACAACCAAAACTAACACACCACTGTCCAATATGGGCAGCCATATCTGGGTCTATATATACAATCCTCTCCATTACTCTTCATAGGATAGACACACTACACGTATGTTCATAATGAAAGGGAGCCATCTGAATTTTTATACGTAGATTGCATAAAAGAACTATTCAGAAGTATGGTATTTTCTCCACACATTTAATGCAGTGTTTATTTTTGCCACTTCACTTTCATTTGACCCTCTGAGAAAACTGTTTAACATTCAGGTGGGAAGCTAGGTAGTGTTTTGTTGCCAAAACACAGAGAGAAAAAAAAACGAAAAAGGAAAATTTTGGTTCATTTAGGAGGGGAGAGGGAAAAATGCAAAATATGAACATTTTCTCAACAGTTTTAATTCCAAAGTTTTGTGCCTTTTTCCATGTGCACTGCTCCCCCTTGTTTGCTCATTCAAAAGGATGTTTGGATTAATCTATTCTCTTTGATGCTGAATTACCTTAAGTAATTCTATTCTCACAGCCACACTGAAATATTTTTGGCACTTGGGGTGTTGTGTTGTTCCCATCCAGCTCCATGCATGCAGAGGGAAGTGGAAAAACACATAGTGGGGTGGAAGGGAGAAAATATAAAAGAGAATTGTTCTTCTTTGGAGACCATGGCTTGAATATGGGTCTAGAGAGGAAACATCTGCATTGGAAAGACCTGAAGAATCACCTCAGCGGTTCAGGTTTGGGTACAAGGGAGCTCCCCATATCACCCTCAAGTTCTGTATACTTAAAACATCTACTCTCCTGTTGGCAGGCTTCTTACCTAGTCTCTATTCCAAGCTCTTCTCTTCTGCCAGTGGGCAAATATGGTTTTGATTTGTACTTTGATCCAAGCAATCACCATACACACACACTCCACTCTGCTCCTTGACCTCAACACCCACAAGCACAGAATGCTTAACGATGATCTTGTTCACAGGTTTGACATAGGCTGCAAGCACTGTCACATATGAAGTATCTACCTGCAATTTTAAGTGTGTCAATAGCACTTACTGACATTGTAATCGCACAACAAAGTTCTATTCTTGTTACCAAATTTAAGCCAAGTCATTCTCATTCTATTTATAATGTAGGCATAGGAAAGTATTCTGATGAAACTTAATTAAGTTTAAATAAACTTTGATTGGTGTAAAATGTAATACGCATTTGCCCAATGGCCATCAAGTGTAAGAAGCCCCAAGCAATAATGCTTTAAAGCATCATACCCCTGTGACTTGAAGTCTCAGAGGAAATAAAGTTTGCTTAAAAAATGCATCTCAAACCATCTCATACTTTATTCCTACTAATGCGCTTAACTATTGGTATTATGTTAATAGAGGCCACATAAATGGTCTCCTGACCACTTGATAAATTGCTTAATAAAGAAGTAACTTCCATAGTTGTCAATTAGTTACAAATCAGCAAGTCTTTGCTATATATCAAACAGCAGCAGCAAATTCAACTGCAAAACACCAGACTATATCAGGGGAATGGACAGGCAGGAAGACGATAAGGGAAGAAATAAAATTCATATTGTTAGCATTTCATGTCACCTGTACAGATGGTATTTTGATATTTTATAATTTTATCCCTGCTGCCCAGCAGAGCATTAATCTCCTGCTACAAGTCATATACTCAACTCCTTTTGAGCTGCCAGAACGTACAAGAGGCTCTGAACTTAAAACTTATCTCACCACATGACCAAAAAAATAAAAAAAAACCCAAAAAACATCACCACAAAAAAAAAAAAAAAACCAACTCAAAAGAAACCTCTTTACTATTGCTTTGGACATTTGGAGAATCAAACTATTGCCAGATCAGCCCTAATGCCTACTACTTACTACACATCTATCAGAGCCTGGCATCAGCATTTGGAATTAAATCTTCCCTGTTCAAAATATTTTGGTTGTTATTTCCCTGGGGATTTTCAATGAAGAAGGAAAAAAAAAAAACCCAAAAAAGGAAAGAGTAATTGCAACCAAATCCAGATGGACCCCAGACACAGAAATATATAATGTGGGATGAATGAAAGACATAATAAAAGAAGCAGCTCTGACTCAAATTTGGGTTTATTTGGGCTGTAACATCTAATATTACTGCTGAATGTGAGACTGAGGTACTGAGTAGAATGTACTTCAAATTTTCTGGCATGCCAGAGGTGTGTGGGCCAGTTTGCTTTGACGTTCACTTAGGATGTACTATTCTATCAGTGAATAGGACATCCACTCTATCCACATTGCAGTGCGCTACCTTTGCACACAAATAGAAACAAGAAGCAAAATTCACATCCTCTAGCTTCATGTACTTCCCCCGAAGCACCTTTTGAAAGCTACATTGTCAACAAAATGACAAGGTGTCTTTGGGCACTGAATTACATAAAAGGTCATTGATACCTTTATTGCCCACTGACTTCACAGGACTTGCTCACTTCTTTGTGGTTAAGCTCACAGGTCAGGGCAGGAGTACAGATTATATTCTCTGGCAGCAAGAGAAGAAGAACATTCACTCTAAAAAGAAGATGGCTCAGTTATACTTCATTCTGTGACTTCAAGATACATAAATAGAGGGCTCTGGATAAAAACCCTGACATTTTAAATCAGCAGGGATTTTACCAGTCACTTCAACAGAAACACTTCTGCCTTTAAGTCACCTTGTTTAAGAACACAGTTAAATATCTTCAATGTTTTCACCGGGATTTGGAAAGCCATAAAGTTATTACACTTAGACTAGCAATCTGAATGCTTACAAGTTTGTTAAGCATTGCAGATCACAGTAGTAATATGCCACAGTAAAATTGAATCTTTACAGCATGCCTAGATTTGTCTCTTGAGTGAGTTCAAAGTTAAACCACCTTTTTTAGAGATTACAAAATGAAAACAAGAAAGAAAGGATGGGTAGAAATGATAGGCCAGCGATAGCTACAGGTGAAATTAAGATGTGGCTAGTCCAATCCATTAAACTGCACTTGCCAGTTTTGTGAATCATAGAACAGTTTGGATTGGAAGGGACCTTTAAAGATCACCCAGTTCCAAAACACTGCCATGGGCAGGGACACCTTCCACTAGACCAGGTTGCTCAAAGCCTCGTCCAACCTGGCCTTGAACACTGCCAGGCAGCCACAGCTTCTCTGGGAAGCTGTCCCAGCGAGACTTGTGAAGAAGGAGGAAAAGCAACACCGCAGTTAAGCAAACTAATGTGTTATAAGAAGCTGGCTAATTTGAGCAAAGTGCCTACTGATACACACTCTTTCAAGACTTCAGCAGTGTCTGGCAAACATTAGTGCTTCTTTTCCTTTAAAAGTCTTAATCCCTTAAAAATTTTATGCCAGGTAATCTATACTTGCTTTCTGCAATTCCTGCACCAGACCTTCTTCTATTTCCAGTCTGAGACTTCTTAGTAACACAACACCTAAGCATCACAAAAGAATTTTGATGCTTCAAAATAAAATCATGGGCATGATGAGCATGGCCACCAACCACACACCAAATTTATCTAATGGCAACATAAGCACATGAGCAAAGCATCACTTGCATGTACATGGCTGGCTGGCTGGACAGGCAGTAGTAGATCTATCCAGTGAGAATACTGGATGAACAAATATTTATTGAAAGCTACTCAGCTGTGATACAGAAGGGGATTCATGGTATGGTGCATCTGGACTCTGCTCATTTTTTATGAGATAATTGCATCACGGACTACCTCCAACATGGCATGACTGAAGGATTTGCCTTTTAAATTTAAAAACATGGAACGGACAGGAATTAAATCCGTCATGCCTCCATGTAGCACACAAAGGAAGAAGAGTATAAATAAACAGGCAACCAGAATGGTGCAATTAGAACAGGATTAATCCAAGTGTGATTAATTGTCAGATTAAAATTGATAGTGCCAGCTGTATCAGATCCATTCTGCCACATTATTCTCGCCTGTTATTTTTTTTGTGTCCACCTTCTTCCCATCTCCTTGGTGGATAAACCTGCAGGAGAGTTAATTGTCACATACATGGGTTTAATCATATTGTCCACAGTGTTCAGGGCCTTGCCTTCAGCGATCCATGACTAATTGTTGTGGTAATTTTTCAATCATTAACAGCATCGCATATGCTGCAAACAAATCCCATGACACCCACTAAAGCCCCGGCAGCAAGTGGTGCACACTCCTTCATGAAAGCCTCGAGCCCCTTCCTCCCTCCCCTTTCTGCCATTGTGAAGCCATCAATATGGTGCCCCTGGCCTTTGCGAGAGGAGTGGAGGGGCAGAGCTGGATGGGCACCCATGACTCGGATGCCTGATGCTGCTGCCCATAAGGAAGGAGCACCGCAGGTGTGGGAGGAGAGGAAAGAAATGTAAGCTCCATCTGGGCCGGCTGAGGGGGGGTCTTGCTGGCCCCACACTCAGCCTCCATGGAGCAGTGCCCCTTCACCGCTCTTCAACTGCATTAGCCATCGCCATGGCAACGGCCGGGACTCATCTGCCGAAGCCGGCTGCGGCCCGCTCCCCCCGCCGGCCGCGGGTGGGCCGAGACCTGCCCGGGGGGATCCCCCGGCTGACCGAGGCATGGCTCTAATCACCTTGTCAATGCCAGCGAACCGGGGCGGATAAAGCCGGTGGCTTTTCCAGACTCCCATAATTACACACCCTTAATAAGAAATAAAAAGGCAAGCCAAAAGCTTTTCTCTTGCCCCACAGCCAAATAAAACCCAGAAACAAACTTCTGCACCAGCAGCCCCGCAGCAGCACACAGGAGCAGCGCCACAGCGGCTCGGAGGGAACTGTGAGGATTATTCAGTAGTGCCATTGCCTGTGCAAGCCGTGTGAACTAACTGATCCTCAGCACAGCTGCCAAAAGCTTGCCTGGGGAATGAGGAGGCTGGCATTACCAGTAACCTTTTTGACTTCTTGTTCCCAGATTGATTAATTTATTCACCGGCATGCAAGCCAGTCTGCGCTGCTGAGGCCTACAACACCCTCCAATGGCCTTGTCTGGGTGCCTAGAAAAACAGTAGTCAGCTTGCAGCTTTGAATAGACTGACTGGATAATGTCCTCACCTAACACGTTAGCATATTAAACTGTTTTATGCGACTGCTTATAGATGATGCGTATCAGCATTCTCAAAGAAGGCTTGAATGGGGAAAAGAAACAAGCAGATGAGATCCTGCAGCATCTCTGCTTTGAAGAGACTACTTTAAAACAAGGTGGCATTTCAGCAATCCTCCACTTGCTCTAGAAAATGCTGATAAAGCATTCAATTATTTAAAGCCATGGTAGAAGCAGGAGTGACTATCAAACTATAAATGCAGGCAAAGGAGAAAAAAGAAAAAAGAACTAAGAACAAAACAAAGCAGGATCAAGCAAAAGTGGGAGCCCCACTGCTCCCTTGGAGCTGGGGGGAGAGAGACTCCATGGTTATGCAGGTTTGCAAATAACAGCATCTCAGACTTAGCTTCTGTTTCAAGCCACAATGGAAGCAGAGAGAGGGAAAAGTCCTGTCCTTCCTGTGTGCTTTCTGACAATCACAGCACCAGCACTCTTATGCAACCATCACATTACTTGCAACAGGATCAGCGCCTTCACCTCACCTAGCAAGCAGGGCTCCCACTGCCTCCCCAGCCACCATGCAGGCAGGTCACACTCTCCTCTGCTCGCCTCTGGGTTGCAGATGCAGTGCGATACACAAATACATAATAAACCTTTGCACTTCTATTATTTTTGACAGCTCTGTCCCACCACCCATGAATTGCTTTCTGTGAGTGTGGGGGAACCCTTAGTGGCACACAGTTGAAATCTTTCTTGCTTTTTTCCCTTCCTTATCCCAGAAAAAGCTGTCCTCTCAAAGCCGAAAGAAAGGGTGACAACACGTAAACAGTTACTTAATTTCTGCATGCAGCAGTGTCGCTGGTATTACTATGCTGCATTGAGCTGGTGTCACTGACAGAAGAACCACATGAAGTTTATGGAACTGCCTAGAGCCTACCATAGATGACAAAAGATCTCAGCAATGGCAGATGGCATGTGAATCACTGTAAAGGCAATTAGCAGCTAGCTGCTGGATTTTGACGTGCTGGGGAGGACAGAGGGGGTTTTCTCTGCTCCAAGCAGTTCTCACCAGAGGGGCTTGAAATAGGCATTAGTCTCACTTTGCCCCCACAGAGTCTTTGCAAGCACCACTCCTGGCTTTGAGGCTGCTGTATTGCTAGGTACCTACAGGCACCCAGTGCAGAAAAGATTTGCAGCAGCAAGAAAAATGCTGTCTTTTTGCCTAGTTGGGCACAAGTCACAGCTGCTGCAAGGAGAGAGTGTTTTAAGCAGAACGAAAAAGCCACAAAACACCTATGCACCAAAGGACCACCAAGCCAAGTGCTGTGAAAACATTACAGAGCGCTGTAAGCAGTGACTGAAAATGTATCGAAACCATCAAATGTTTCTAAGCAACAATGACAAATGGCTTCTGGAACTGTTCAAGTTGGATACCTGTCAAAATGAGTTTGTACTGTAGACAGCGGTCCTAAATTTTTATCAGAGAGCTAAATAAGAACTCTTCAGCATTAGCCCTGTCAGCATATATCCTTATCTTCAAGTGAGTAAAAAGAATAATATAAAAATGTACTAGTAAAATAATGTGCAGCAAACATCTCGTCTGTGTGCCTGCAGTGCAGACTTTGGATAAACCTGAAGCAGGGACATTATTCTGGACAATCTTACAGACAGCATCATGACCAGTAACACTCAGAAGGCTACTACCTTACTTAGGAAACCTAAGGTAACAAATTACATCAGTTTTTCCTATACCTACTACTTCGTTTGCTCATTACTTTGCAGGTCACTGTTAGTTTTGTGAGATCTGCAGTAGGAACTCTCGTGTACTTTTTATTTGCTAAGTGTACACACAAGAACAGTGACCCCTTTTGGGGGGCTCCTTCCACTGCTGCAATCAATAGCATTAACTACAAACCCTTACAGCCTCACAGCACAGGTGGTCTGTCTCTGGAAGCACAGCATCTACTAACCCTTTCTGCTGGAGAAGCTCTATCAGCTATCACTCATACCTGGACTAAGCAAGGCTGTCCACTCAAGAAGGGCAGAGTACCAGTTTGCATTTTTCCATCCCAAACTAAGCATGCTGGTAAGTATTCAGTAGAGGCTAGATAATGCTACCTTTCAAAGAGCCAATGAAAGGGCTGTCAGTAACGCTCTCATCAACATCTCACTTCCACATTAGACAGCTCTTCCTGCTCAGTTTCACATTTCCCAGGAGTTAGAGGCTGTACCTCTCAGAAGTCCATGCTCCCAGTGTTACGGCAGCACTGCTGCACACATTCAGCATCTGCTTACAAGCCACTGCTGGCACCTATGCCATAGATTGCTTACTCCTTACTAAATCCAAGGTTGGGCAACTCTAGTTCTGCCAACTACTGCACTTTACTGACTCCCAGGCTACTTTGCACTTGCCGACTGACTTCCATCAGTAGGTATGACAACATTTTGCAACTACTAATCAAGCCTGAAACAACAGTGAGAAGTCAATAGGTCATTATCTCCATTCTGCATGTAAGTAAATTGAACAAGATGATTGTGAGTGCAACAGAGATGTTACATTCAAGCAAATCCTACTGAATAGTTCTAATATAGACATCAGTCTTTCCTTGCGGTTACTAAGCAACTTTTGTACAGAAAGCAAACACCGAATCAAATAAAAACAAAACAAAACAAAAAAGCAGCAGTAACCATGCCTGCACTCTAATCTTATTCAATGTAGAGAAAGTGTTATATACTGTATGCACATGATTACTAATCACCAGGATAAAGCCAAATGACATATTACTATATGAAATTGCATACCATCCTGCAGATAGAACCAAGACTGCAAAGACATTTGGAGAAAATCCTAAATGTTTGAGAAGTTATTTGAAAAGTTAGCAATTTTATCATATATAGGAACCTTCTACAAGATCAGACCTAAGGATTTGACTGCTTTGGTATTTTCCCAGCTACAGAAACCAGAAGTTGCAACTATGTAATAACATTGCTACAGGTAATGTTTCAGCATCTAAAACTTGCATTATATAAGGAGTGATACCCAATGTACATTTTAATCTTGCCAAGTTTGACAGCATCTAATCATATTAACTATAATGCAGCATGTGGAATTTGAGTGCCACTGAATTCCAGAGAAATTGTTAACATGCAGTTTTGGAGGGTTTTCTAAATCTTTTCTAATGCATCAGTCCAAGTGCACCAAGCCAATTACATGTCACAAGAAAGGAAAACAACCCTTGCAAAAATAAATTTTGTGCTTACTAATAAAAGCCTTGTGAGTTTCAGAGAGTTCTCATATAATACTGGAACACACTTTACCTAATGTTTGTTTTGCTTCCTCCAGCTCAGAGCCTCCCAGGAAAAAGAAAAACAAAAGAAAAGCCCAGCAGTAGCAAGCTTTCTGAAATAGAAATTAAAGTTCAAAATTAACTAAAATGTTCAGAAAAAGGCTGTCGTAATGAAAAAGCACATACAAGAAACATATGAAGCTGAAAGTTACCTTTCAAGTGGGAGAAGTACTGCCCTTACTGAGGACAACCAACCACAGAGAGCTAATCTCTCTCTGGATGGTAAAGTGACATGGGACAAGCCAGTACATTGAGTTATGTCAGTTTTTGCTTTCCGTAAAACATGTCCAATAATAAAGCTTTTACAAAAACTATTATGGCATGCTGCTGAAAAGTGCTGCACAGCAGCACTGCTTTTATTATCACCCAAGAGAGGGCATTTAAGCAGAACATGATGACTGGCCATGTTTCTTCCACTGAGGACAGTATTCCTCATCAATTATGCTTTCTCCACACGCCTTAAAAAACAAAAACCCAACAAAAGAACCAAAAAAAACCAATGGACACATTAAACAGAGGTTTCAGACGGCTGCACTTCAGCAGCTGAGGTATGCCAGCATACCCAAACATTAATGGTTTCTCAAAGCTATGATACCTACAAGTGATCCAAGTCTGGATTAGTACCAAAGCATCACATCTTAACGGTATTTGCACAGAATCATAGAATCATAGAACAGTTAGGGTTAGAAAGGACCTTAAGATCATCTAGTTCCAACCCCCCTGCCATGGCCAGGGACACCTTACACTAAACCATGCCACCCAAGGCTCTGTCCAACCCAGTCCTGAACACCGCTGGTGATGGAGCATTCACAACTTCCCTGGGCAACCCATTCCAGTGCCTCATCGCCTGTACAGTAAAACACTTTTTCCTAACATCCAATCTAAACTTCCCCTGGTTAAGTTTGAACCCATTACCCCTTCTCCTATCACTACAGGGCCCTAATGAAGAGTCCCTCCCCAGCATCCCTCCCTAATAGGCCCCCTTCAGAAACTGGAAGGCTGCTAGGAGGTCTCCACGCAGCCTTCTCTTCTCCAGGCTCAACAGCCCCAACTTTCTCATCCTATCTTCATACAGGAGGTGCTCCAGTCCCCTGATCATCCTCATGGGCCTCCTCTGTACTTGTTCCAACAGTCTGTCATGGGTTCAGCAGCAGCAGTCATTCTTCTCCTTCTTGGTAGCTGGTGCAGCACTGTGTTTTTGATTTTGGGCCTGAGAGCAGTGTTGATAACACCAGTGTTTTCAGTTACTGCTTGGTAATGTTTTGGTCTGGCCAAGGACTCTCTGAGTCTCGTGCTATGCCAGGGAGGAGGGGAAGCCGGAAGAAAGAAGAGACAGGACACCTGACCCAAACTGACCAAAGAGGTTATTCCATACCACAGCACGTCATGTCCAGGATGTGAAGACGGAGAGCAGAGTCCCGGAAGGGTGTGGTGGTGGACTGGGGGTGCATGGCATGGTCAGGTTTTTGGCATTGGGGGGTTCGCTGCTGGGAGGTGCACTGGCTGGGTCGGGCTTGGTGAGCAATTGTATTCTCTTTCTTTGTACTTCTGTCATTATTATTACTGGTGGTAGCAGTAGTGATTTGTGTTATACTTTAGTTACTAAACTGTTCTTATCTCAACTTCTGGAAGTTGCATTCTTTTGATTCTCCTCCCCATTCCCCTAGGACTGGGGGAAAAAAGAGAGGGAGTAAGTGAGTGAGAAAACTGCGGGGGGGGGGGGGGGGGGGGCGGGCTAGAGACCTAAACCACGACACAGTTCCATGTCCTTTTTATGTTGAGGACACCAGAACTGCACACAAGACTCCAAGTGAGGTCTCACAAGAGCAGAGTAGAGGGGCAGCATCACCTCCCTCGACCTGCTGGTCACACTCCTTTGGATGCAGCCCAGGATATGATTGGCTTCCTGGGCTGCAAGTGGACACTGCCGGCTCAGGTTCATTTTCTCATTGACCAACACCCCCAAGTCCTTCTCCACAGGGCTGCTCTGAATCTCTTCTCTGCCCAAGCCTGGAGCTGTGCCTGAGATTGCTCCAACCCAGGTGTAGGACCTTGCACTTGGCATGGTTAAACTTCATCAGGTTGACATCAGCCCACCTCACAAGAGTGTCAAGGTCCCTCTGGATGACATTCCTTCCCTCTAGCATATCAACCGAACCACACAGCTTGGTGTCATCAGCAAACTTGCTGAGGGCGCACTCAATCCCACCGTCCATGTCACCGACAAAAGATGTTGAACAAGACTGGTCCCAACACCGATCCCTGAGGGACACCACTTATTACTGGTCTCCAGCTGGACATTGAGCCATTGAGCACTACTCTTTGCATGCGGCCATCCAGACAGTTCCTTAACCACCGAGTGGTCCACCTATCAAATTGATGTCTCTCCAACTTAGAGACAAGGATGTCATATCAGACAGTTTCAAACTCTTTGCACAAGTCCAGGTAGGTGACGTCAACTGCTCTGCCCCTCTCCATCAGTTCCATAGCCCCATCACAGAGGGCCACGAAATTGGTCTGGTAAGATTTCCCCTTAGTGAAGCCATGCTGGCTGTCACCAACCACCTTGTTGTTTTTCATGTCCTTCGGCATGCCTTCCAGGAGAATCTGCACCAAGATTTTGCCAGGCACAGAGGTGAGACTGACTGGGCTGTAGTTCCCCTGCTCATCCATTTTCCCCTTCTTGAAAATAGGGGTTACATTTCCCTTTTTCCAGTCATGGGGAACTTTACCTGACTGCCATGATTTTCCAAATATGATGGACAGTGGCTTAGCAACTTCATTTGCCAGCTCCTTCAGGACCCGCGGATGGAGTTCATCAGGTCCCATGGACTTCTATACGTTCAGTATAGAAGAAGAATGTCTCAAACCAGATCCTCTCCTACAGTGGGCCCAGGGTCTTCTTTCTCACAGTCCCTGCCTCTGCCTTCCAAGACTTGGGTGGCCTGGTCAGAGCATTTGCAAATGAAGACTGAGGCAAAGAAGTCATTCAGAACCTCAGCCTTCTCCAAATCCAGGGTAGCCAGTTCTCCCGATAGCTTTTGGAGAGGGCCCACGTTGTCCCTAGTCTGTCTTTTATTCGCTTTGTACCTATAGAACCCCTTCCTGTTATCTTTCACATCCCTAGCTCTGTTTAATTCTAATTGGGCCTTAGCTTTCCTAACCTGGTCCCTAGCTTCCTGGACAATATCCCTGTATTCTTCCTTGCTTCCACCTTTTATAAGCCTCTTTTTTCCTTTGAAGTTTCCTCAGCAGCTCCTTATCCATCCAAGGAGGTCTCCTGGCCCTCCTGCTGCACTTCCTTCTAGTTGGGACACAACACTCCTGAGCTTGCAGCAGGTGATCCTTGAATATGAGCCAACAGTCTTGGGCCCCCCTGCCCTCTAGGGCTATATCCCATGGAACCTTACTGAGCAGGTTCCTGAAGAGGCCAAAGTCTCCTCTCTCGAAGTCCAGGGCAGTGAGCTTGCTGCACGCTCTTCTCACTGTCCTGCCGATATGATGCCCGACAGTGAGTGAGGAGTTTTCAGTAGGGTATGACTCCACTACAGGAAGCTGCAAGTCTAGTATGGCTAAGGAGGAGTGGAAGAGGAATGCAAGGTCTTTGGAAAACATACCTCTTTCAAGCCATCAGACTTTACAGTTTACCTTGAGGTTTTTCAGTTGGCATGTCCTTAAAAGAACAAACTGCCAAACTACCTCTAATTGATTTAGTAAAATAACCCACCAAAAAAAAAAACCCAAAATTAAAAAAAAAGGTAGTGTGATTCCTCAAACCTTTGCTCTGTTCCAGTTACAGCTGGTACATCTTAAATCTCAGCTGTTGAAAAACAGCCTCTGCATTGTTATTATTCCCCATTTGCATCAGTGCTCCTAATACAGCAATTTAAGCCCTCTTAGCTTCGCCATGACTCCTCATCATGCTTTTCTGCTCTTCCAGAGAAGACTTCAGCTTCCATTTCACACCTCTGCAGACATGGCAAGTAACTCCATATATTGGATTATCCAAACTAAAACTGTCATTCTACAATAACAGGCTGGGAGTTGAGGAAGAAAATCAGTCAATGGACTGGGTCACAGGCCTTCAAAAGAGGTCTTCAATCAGCTGTCGAACACCTTTCCTGTTCAAGGCGTGGGTCCAGAAGAAAGAGTAAAGCAAGGCCTAGGGCAAAATCCTAGCCCTCCAAATTCAGTATCTTGCACAGGACTTCCATAGTAGAGCATGAAGCTGATGAGCTCATGCAGGCATCTCCCCTGCTGTCACACTTCCTTGACACAGTTTCCTCAGCTGTGGTTTGAAAAAACATCTTGGGGTTGTCCGTCAGCTGCCAATATACTTGCTGCAATTACTTTCTTCTGCTACAAAGCCTTTATGAGTTAGGTCTCTGGGGAGTCCAGGAAGCCCCTGCCAGCTCTGTATTGCACAAACATGTAGAACACTGAAGAAATTACAGATTCAGTGCCCCTTAGTTCACCCTCCTTAAACTACACCTGTGAATTGTATAGTCACAGAGCTTTTCCCTAACTTACGGTGTATGCACTTTTTCTTCAAGCCTCATAAGAAGAGAGATAATGAAAGGGAGATGGGCGTAAAGCAGCAAAAAGTCACTGTAGGGGAGCTCTAGTTTTCAAATTTGAGCCTTTCAAGGAAAGAGTTGCTGATTTTCTCTTCCTGCAGAGTACCATAAGGCAGCAAGGAGGTCATTGTTGGGGAATACTGGGTTTTTCAAAGTTGAGCCTTTCAAGGAAAGAATTAATGTTTTTTTCTTAGTACCGAGTATCACACCCGCAGGTGAGATGGAAAGCACAGAAGACAAGAGGCTGTCTGTTGAAAATAAGTGAAGTAAAGCATCTGCATTTTTGGGATGATTGTGACTGTGTTTCTATTTACAGGAATTATTATGTTAATTCAGTCTACAATGCCAACCTGATCTCGTATTCTGGGCATACCTGTTGCAAGTGGCTGCTGTTCCTTCCCTTCCCCTGAACAGTTTTAATCCTCATGGCCAATTTAATGAAGAACACCAGAAGGGTGTGTTGGCTGATGACTGTTAAAAAAGTTTCATCTAATTACTGACCCATGAAGAAGAGGCAAGTATGTGAGACCATTGTCTGTCCTACATTAGAGATCCCACAGAGGTCTATAGGAAGCGACTGGTTGCACAACTCCTGCAACTGCTACTAAACTTAGTTTAGAATGACACAAATTTCCATCTGTCTCATCTTTTAGTTGTACTCCATTTTGGTTTTAAATACCTCTTTCTTAAAAGTATCAGGTAGAAAACTCTAGGGCAATGTCAGTGCTTATGAATGGTCTAACATAACAAAAAAATAAAAAACAAACCCCAAAACCAAACCAAAACCAGTTACCAGCCACATGTATGTAAACATTATACCCAAAGATGACCTTGTATACTCCCCTACTGTTCCTCTCATGTTTTTAAGACTTAGTGCATCTGTAACAGCCACAAATATGGCAAACAGAACTAGTGATGGGGCAACACAAAAATTACTTGATTTTCTTTTTACTGAGTTTACAGTCACATGGAGTGCTTCTTTCTCCCCATCACAGAATGTACAGGTTTGCTTCTACTGAGGTAAGTTTGTATTGATTAATGTAGAGAAACAGAAATAGCATAAATTACACTCTTTTTGAGCTAGAAGCAATTCCACTCATCATCACGTGCTGCCAAAACAAAGCAGCAGCTTGTTCCTTGCAGCCCATAGGGACACATTTAAAGACATCCAGATACTCACCAGTGCATCACTCATCACCTGGGTACTGTTATAAAACCACATACATGGCACAGAACAACTTTGGAAATCTGCAGAGGATGCTACAACATTTTTCTAATGATTTCTTCTGCTCCTCCAATCAGCCACATGCAGAACATGGCCAATGCTTACGCCCAGTCTGCTCCACTTCACTATCGATGTGTGAAAGCTGACTGCAATGTAGGCACGATGACTTTGAAAACAACTGTACAATTAAACGCACCTTCAGATGGCTTAAATGAACTCCAGCTTCCTGTTCTGAAGAGGCTCCAGTAAATGCTCGTTCTCTTTGCTTCCTATTGCTCAAGTGCCTATGATGTGCATGAGCTGCAATCCAGCTGTTACTAATTCTCCCCTCAACACAGCCAGAACCTTACACTGCAAGTAACTGTACAAATAAATAAATAACCACAAGAGGGCAGGCACAGGACAAGTGCCCCTGGTGAGCAGAGTACCCTAGGAAATACAGCCTCTCCTTTTTAAGATGAGCTTCCAACACTGACTAAATAAATAAAAATAGAAGCAGCAAGTGCCAAGGCAGGTAGTTTTCCTTTCTAAGATCACCAGCTTTTATTCAGTAAGAATAGAAAGCATTTTAGCACTTGTAAAAGTAATTCTGCCTGTCTTGATTGCGTGTGCTCATTTTGGCAGGTGTAGAATTTTCTTCACAGCAGCTAGTATGGGACTGTGGTTTGGATCTGGGCTAGAAACAGTGCTGGTAACTCAGGGATGTTTTTGTTATTGGTGAGCAGTGCCTGCACAGAGCCAAGGCCTTTTCTGCTCCTTATCCCACTCCACCAGTGAGCAGGCTGTGGGTGCACAAGCAGTTGGTAGGGGACACAGCTGAGACAGCTGAACCCCAGTGACCAAAAGGATATGACCTCTATGGTGTCATGCTCAGCCTATAAAGCTGGTGGAACAAGAAGGGGATGCTCGGTGTGATGGTGTTCGTCTTCCCAAGTAACCGTTATATGTGATGGAGCCTTGCTGTCCGGGAGGTGGCTGCCTGCTGATGGGAAGTAGTGAAGGAATTCCCTGTTTTGCTCTGCTTGCATGCATGGCTTTTGCTTTACCCTTTAAACTGTCCTTATCTCAACCCATGACTCTTCTCACTTTTACTATTTTGATTCTCCCTGCCATCCCACTGGGGGAGAGTGAGTGAGCAGTTGTGCAGGCTTAGATGCCAGCTGGGGTTAAACCACGACTTTGTGATATGATAGTTTCTAATGTAGTAGCAGAGGTATCTTGGCAATTATAGTTTCTGCTGTGAGTCATGCAGTAGTATTGTATTAAGAATCTATTTCCCTGAGCTGAAAAAGGAGTCCAAGTCAGGAATTTAACTTTGACTGCCATTTTTGGAACATACTAAGCGAGTCTGAACTAATCTGAGAAAAGGATTTTCTTCACATTACTTATTCTTTTGGAACAATTCATTAGCTAAAGACTTCTCAACCCATACAGTCAAACATGAAGTCCTAACTGGAGTCTCTTGCCTTATTTAAATAGATTCTACTAACTTTTCTTCTGTCATAATCCCCACTGCTATTTTGCATCAATCACTATTCTCAAAGAAAACTCAGTAAATCCACTTCTTTTTTTTTTTTTTAAACAGAAAAAGCTCTGAATTTCAATGCCAGTGACATTCTCTGTCATTACCATAAATAAGACAGGTGCTTTTGAACGAGTGACTCAAACTTCAGGACTGGAAGAAATATTTTTCTGTTACTTTTTTTCCTGTCTCCTCATAATTTTAAGATAAAGAACAAACAAAAGTTATTGCTTGTTGCAGGGTGACGAGCTGAAGAGTTCTAAAATTGTAGCTGCCAGCTTATGAGCTTTTTGTAGAGTGTTTTTTTCTTTCTTTTTTATTTCTTGATAAAGCCAACATTTTGACCCAGAGCACACCGAATTTGCCAAGGTTTTCAGATACACACCTAAAGTTTTTAAGTAATCCAAATGGCCTCAAAAGCAAGGAAACAAACAAGCCCTTCTGGTTTCCACTCTCCATTCGGCCAAAAAGAAAACAGGTACGAGATAACTTCCACGGTTACCTCTTAAATTCCATTCTTGTTACATACAAAAGTTTCCTGTGACTCAGCCAGAATATTTAGGATCGAAACATATTAGTGATGCTCACCTACACAGTCATCAGAATATGTAATTTATGGCATCCGTTCTGTTCAGGAAAAAGGAGACATTGCTTTAATATCTATTTGTAATCTGTCACTGTTGTTTATATGGAGGAAAAGTGCTAATAAAGGCTGGCATTTTTCCCTGATTCATTTCAGGTACAGCAGCAGATCCTTCTCAAAACTGGCTGGTACACTGCCTGGAATGCGCTGTCTCCTCTCCATAGCTGTGCTGTTGATGCCTTCCAGCAGCAGGGAGGTGCCAAACCTGTACCAGACTCTTTCCTTCCTTCTGGAAACCTGATCACAGCATAATCATCCTCCTCTGAATACCTTTTTATTCACTGTGTTGCTGGTTTTATCCCCTGTACTGCTCACAGACACTGCCCTGTTAATGAATGCTGAACAAGAAAGTAAATACAGGTATCTGAAGATGAAGCCCAAGCAAAACTGAAGCAACGTTATTCGTTGTAACACAAGCCAAAACAGCACCACTGGAGCCAACTTACATACTTTTACAAAGCTAGAGTTTATAGTAACGTGAAAGGTTACTCTGTTGGCAGGCAATAACAACAGAGAAGCAGTGGCCAAACTCCGGCTCTTGAGCTGTTCTGTGTTTGCTTACACGCAATTCAAACAAAGATCCCCAGCCAAGGCTCACCCGCACGGTCAGCAGCAGATCAGTATGCACTGGCACACTGACAGCTGGGCAATCCAATCCTCTAAGCCTCCAGCCAAAATGAGCTATGAGAGGCTGATGCCACTGGCTCAGCCTGGACTGCTGCCACAACCAGGCCACCATCACCAGAAGGCTGTCGCTCCCCCTCAACCATGCAAAACACTTAGATTTCCCCTCCCAACTCATTGCCCTCTGAAGACCTGTGTCTCATGACTCAGCTGAAGACTCTGATAAATGGTATGGAGTTGGGAAGGCTGACCACCCATACACTGCTTTGTTATTTTCTTAACAAAATAGCTGAGCAGAGTGGGGGGAGGTGTGTGTTTAGCCTCCAGCAGTCATGCAGGAAACCCGCTTTCACCCATTCCTCTCACCAACTAGAAATCTGAAAGACAAAAAGTGATGCACAACAGAAACATCCTAAACAAAACCTCCTGCCCAGAAATGTGAAATCAAGTTTGTGTTTGCAATCAAGCGGAGAGAAATACTTCCCAAAATGCTTGATCTAATCCCAGCTGAACAGGAAACTATCTTAACTAAGCTTTGTGTAGCAGAGTAAAGAACAGTTACAGACATGCCTGGAAAATCTATTCTCCACCCTCAGCTGGGTAGTCCTAATAAATGTCCTGGGAACAGCAAAAATTAATATTGCAACACAATGAAAAAACCCGCAGGGTATCCCAGCTCGTGAGGAATTATATTAGGCTCCTGGCTGATGAAAACCACTCAGCATTCATCAAATATCAGTGTAGTAATTCAATAGTCTTATTTAGCCGTATTTTCATTTGCATAAATAAAGCCAAGGGAGACACCTTTTCTGTGCTATAAATTGTTGCTCTTCAAGGTTTTTGAGAGTAGCACTTACTTTTACTTGGGAGCTGCTTAATAAAATACATCCATTGTTATTAAGCTTTCTCTTGTGTGTGGTGCTCTAGTTCTCCTGCTAGATCCCAAGGAGACAAATCACAGTGAATTACTAAACCTTTAATTTACTTTTGATTAAAAAAAAATAAAGGGAAGGAGAGAAAATAGATCCACATAGGTAAACTGCTTCAAAGGCAATAAGAGCTTTGGAAGATGCAACTGCACATTCTCTCACCTCTTTTTTCAGATTCCACGTGGACTAAAATCAGCCTCACATACGCTAGGGGAAGCTTTCATTCACTGGATGGAAAGATGTGCAATGTACTGTCCGTCAACCAAGCAGTGTTGCTGGCTTCAAGGTTAGTGCTAAACTGAGTTAACCCTTTTTCACAGGCATTTTGTGCAGGAGAAAATGAAGCATGAAGACAAGGCAGTTTCCTAAACTGTAAAGATAAGGAACATATATTCCAACTAAAAATGTAGACTTGCAGCATGAAAGGGAAATTACCCTCTAAATCCATTGACAGTACTAGTCTAATACTCAGCTGGCGAAATCATATGGAGCCATGAAATCAAATAGCCATCCAAGTTCTATAATAGCTACTTACTTCAAGATTCAATCCTACACTTCTTCTACCACAAAATTCTCCTGTAAACAAATAACACATTTCCCAGAAATAGGTGCAATAGAATTGTCATTAAATGGAATACTTTACTTATTCATTCTACACAAACACATACAGACTGGGAGTAAGCTTCTATTAATTCTTTTGAAAAACACCAACTCTAACATACATAATGAGTCTGTCAAAAGTAATAAAATCAGAGAAAGCAACATTTCAAAAACATTCAAAACCTTTGGGTTACTTCTGGACAAAAAACTTGATGAAAAAACAGTTTTAAAAGTAGAGCTATCAATGAAGTGGAAGACAACAGGCAAATTATCTTGACAAGGAAAAGGGAAGGGCGGCGGAAAGGATAACCTAGTAATACAAGCACACACATCAGACCTGGTGGTGTAGCCATCAGTAACAGAACAAAAGAAAAAAATGCCCAAATAAAACAATGTGCCCTTTGACTGGAGCGCCTACCTCTATGCAACTTATTTCTGTGTTTTGGCTTACTTCTCATGGCAAGGCCAAGACTTCCTTCCAGGCAGCTCAAAAGGAACCAAACAAAAATCAAACCAAAAGGCAATCCTTCATGCAAATGCAGGAAATAAACTCTCTCCAATTTCTCCTTTTAGTGGGATGAAAGGAGATAGAAGAACTAGCTTTTCTAGACAAGAAACATCCAAATTAAAAAACACTTGCTCTTTAGAATCTTCAACCTCTGAAGTCCTGAGAGTCTGGAGCTAATCCTCCCAAAACTTCAAGCACCAGCTATGGCCTAGCTCACATGTAAACGTGCAGCAGTGCTGTATCTATTCTCTTTGCTGGGCAGGGATGCCCAGCAAATATTCAACTAGATTTGCAATCACAAAGGAGTCTGGCAGTAATGGCTAATCTGAAGACGCTGAGGGAGCGGTTAACCTTTCCACTGTCTCTGTCTATGGGTGATTCCTTTACTGACAAGGATGAGTGGTAGTCAACTAAGGACACGTAACTTGACACCCTCCCTTCCCCCAAATATCTGGGCTATGCAACTAATTATTCAAAGGTTAAAAATCAAGCACATGCTTATCTATTTTGCTGGTAGCTGCCCAGGTGACTACAATCACAGATCCTCTCCTTGTACAGGCTAGATCACCACAGACTTTTTAGGGAAAAGCAGGTCTTCTGCCCTATTACTTACTCCGCTACTGGTCAGCATTGTCTCAGGTCCCTACATCTCTGGATGTGCCTTGTACATATATTTGTGTGTATCTATATGAAATGTTGCAGAATACAGAATAAAAAAAAAAGAAAATCAATCACATCTTTCTCTAAAAGCTCACAACCCCACACCAGCTCCACATTTGATCAGTTAAAGCAAAATGTCAGTGTCCACCAGCTCAACAGAGTGTCTCTCAAATTAGCCAGTTGTGACAATCAGTTTTTCTGCTTGCACTAGTATGTGTAGAAAACCACATATACAAAAATAAAGATTTGCCTCACTATTTTAATACACACACACATATATACATATATGCAAATGTAAATCACTAGGTTGAATTGAGATGAAGGTGACCCAGGAGCTGAGATTCAACTCCAGTTTCTGTCACACACAACCTCTGAGACCTTTGGGAAGTCACTGAAACTCAGATGCTTCCTAATTCCCCATTATTTTCATTTAATCCGAGACATTGTCTCTGTGGGATACTTAACCTTCAGGTACCTGCCTTAATTAGGTGACCAGGCTCCCCCTGCAGCCAGTCATAGGAAAGAGGCTGCCCAGCAGTATGATAAAGAAAACAAGCTCCATATGCTCCAAACATACTGGAAGAACTTCTTTCACTACTGAGTATAAAAGGAGTATGGGAAAGCTAACTTTAACTAAGGCAGCTAAAGTCTTTTGTCTACAGTGTGTGTGTGCATGTGTGTCAGCCTCCTGTGCACTTCAGTTACAGCCCATAAAAGAGGAATGACAACATTTCACTACCTCATAATAGTCTCAGCAAAATAAACACTGGAAAGGCTGGGAGACCTCAAGGTACTGCAGTGATGTAGTCACACAGGAGACAGACTGTGACCTAAAAAGAACAGATTTTAAACCCTGAGAGGGAAGCTGTGAAGCTTACGCAGCAAACTTGAATCACTTTGGATGTACTACGTGGGTAGAACCAGCCCATCCAACAGCTTTATCTCATGTTCTTGGGAGGCCACAGGTGCTCAAGACACCAATACTTCTGTAACTTTAATTTCACCTTGAAGACCTGCAGGAATGTATTTTAAATGCATTATATTTAGCCTCATACACAATATCCACATAGTCACATACAGTGTTAACTATTTCAAGATCCCCACAGAGAGCTATTAGTGTAGACAGAACATGCCTCGGCATACTATTTAAGCCACATGCACCATCTGCGCCAACATTTTAATGTAATATACCAGGCAAGAGCTGAGCAGAAAAAAAACTGCTGGATGAAAGATATTAAATTTCCCCTTCCCCCAAACACCCCCAGCTGCTTGATATATGAACCTAGCTCACCCATAATTAATATTTAAGAACACATTCATACATGTAGGGAAAAAACCCACCACCACCACCAAAAGCACCACCAGCAAAAATACAGGACAAAAATACCCCAAAACAAGCACACATAAAAAGTTCCAAACATGCACAAAAGAAATAGAGTCCTGTGTCTGCAAGGTTACATTGACATAATTTTCCTCTTAACTACTAATATGCTGCCCATGGAAAACTGTCTGAACTAATAATCCTTCTGCCAAAAGCAAAATGGAAAGGAGTGGACAGGTTAAGAATTTAAAATTGTTACTTCCCTTCAGACAGCAATTTTGATTACCTTTAATAAGCGACTAAAGAAAGATCTATTTAGTGTGTCATTGAAGCCAAACAAGTTCTACATGTTAAGACTTGCAGTTGGCTGAAGGTGGCAGCCCTTGGCCAAGTACTAGCTCAAGTTCTGGAAATAAGTCCTGCATCTGATCTGTAAAGGGGCTTCCAAACGGTAAAGACTTACACTTCAAGAATCAGGTTTCACCAAGGAGTACACTCATGACAAATAAGCTTCAACCTTTTAAAACAAGAGGAATGACTTGCAGAAGTAATGACAAACTCTTTTGGTCACGTTCAACTTCTCATGAAGATGATTAGACAAGGTTAGTAATTTTTTCTTCGCTAGAAGTATCCACCAAATTAACAAGAAAAACAGTACTAGGAAAATGTCCCTTGCTATAATTTCAGGCTATTATACACAACTTGAAGTCCTAGACTGCCCAGCAACTTACAAAAAGCTGTAATTGTATGCAAGCCTCTGACAAAATGTCCCCTCCATAGCCATACTGAAAACCCAGCTCTTGCTTATTTCCTTAATACCACGACAATCTCCTACTATTCATGCTAGAAAGCTGAAATTCCCTCTTCAAAACCCCTACGCCACACTGTGTGTGTGTTGTTTGTTTGGTGGTAGATTTTTTGTTTTGTTTTGTTTTAAATGATTGGGGTTTACAGTCTCTTGGGTTTGGGGTAAACTTTAGTCCAATTTTGTTGCTTCCGTCCCCAGCTAACATTCTGCAACACTGAGCACTGAGAACATTGCCATTGATTTCAATCAGGAAAGGATCACACTCTTAACTGCTTTCAATTTCGCAGTTACCAAGCAACACTGTGTGATTGCAGACACCGAGTAAGCCACGTCCTGTATTCAAAGATTTGAATCCTGTAACTCCATAACTGACCTGGAAACTTCAGCACCTACTAATGAACACCAGCTTTGCAAATCTGGGATTACAAACTCTTGAAGCACAGCAATAAGTATATCTTATGCGCTGTTAATTGATCTTAGATCTACTGAACCATATAATTTCCTTGTATCCTCATCTTGGACCTAAAACGGAGAGTACTTGCTACTACACTTTAAAGTTTCTACATTTTTTCCAGTGTTAACCAGAATAAAATTTGTTTTTTCTTTATATCAAAATTCATAGATAAAATTCCTACTAAAATTACATATTCAGGTATACTTCACACAAAAATGGAACTTCAAACAGTACAATATGTTATATTTTATACTTCTTATTGAATATTGATTATAATAGTACACATCTATCTTACATTATGCCAAATAATTGGTCTAGTTTAGAACCAATAACCCTAGGGGAACATGTAACAATTCCTCACAATTCAGTGTATTTGTAGTAGTGCCTATTTTTTCAACAATTATATAAAAACACTACCACAGGGTATGTTTTTCTTTTAAAAATAGCATCTATCACTGTTACTAAATAACACCATATTCTCAATTTTGTTAGCAGTAGTAGACTTTCCTGAACACGAACAACTCTTAACAAAATACTCAGTACTGGATCATCCCCACTACCCAGTGAATTACTAGGAATGAAGCTGGCTGTCCCTCCTTGGGCAAATCCTGATCTGGTTTAACATTTTAAGAATGTGAAATTTCAAGAGTGAGATAAAGCATGTTGGAATTCCACACATGATAAGGCTGCAATAAAAAGTGCTGGTTGGTTCTGTTCCCCTTCTATCTTGGTTCTTCATCATACCTGCGGCTGTGGAGATCCATGCCAGAAATAACTAGAAATCTAGTTTGTTAAGAAGTATGGGGAGAGGGAGGGAAGGGGAGAGGGGGAAGGGAAGTGTAGAGAGAAGAGAAAAAGAGGAAAAGAGAATCATAGAGACTCTTCAGAGACTTCAAAAGATAAAAAGAACAGAATAAGAAAGCCAGTGATGAAGAGTATTATCAGTACATTCGAACATATTTGATGTTTTTTCCCCTATAGCTGACACATTTCTATTTACACGTACTAAGTATCTGCATCCTGTTATATTAAAAAGTGGCTGAAATCAAAGAAAGGCTCCTTCCAAAACATAAGGCGGCATCAGAAAAAATTGATAGGACATTGTTGCTCAGAAAGTAACAACAAATTTAATGCTAACTGCACGAGGCATTAAAGCTACAATAGAATTCTTCACTCAAGACAAAAAAATCTTAATATGATTAGTCAATACCATCAAAGTTTGCTGCATGAGGAGGTTAACCTCCAACTATAGTGAGGTTATTTTATACAAGGGAGTTGTCATTATAGTCCAATAGAAACTTCAGTCGATCTAAAATACCAGCTACTTACAGCTTATGTCCTGGCCCCTTCACAGCATAGGCCTTGTTTTTTCACTCCTCCAAAAAGTCTCTTCAGTTATTCTGCATTTTTTATTGTCCTTCATATAGATTCATATATGAATATATCTCTTCAACAAACAAGAAGAGAAAACTACAACCAACCCCCACAAAACCACCAAAGCTGTGCTGAAGCATCCTGACTGTTTAAATTATAACCACCATAGATAACGAGGCATATCCAGTTTCTGCTTTGAGTGACTGTTTCTGATTGCCTCACAAACCAGTCTTTTGTATTCAATCAATAACATATAAACAAAAGGACGTAAGGATTTCAAAGTAAAAGCTCTCTTCCTTTCTTTTAGGTAAATATTGTTTTATGGAAGCAGAAGCTTGGGCAGGCTTTGGAAGGAAGTTGATTTCTGCTATGGAAAAAAAAAAAAGGAGCTAGGAAAGAAAATGTTCACCTCCATCCTCCACAGAGAATCTCCTTTCCGGACTTGTGAATGTTCAGTTTTGGGCAAAAGCAGCTTGCTGCCATAATACACTCAAAAAACACTAAAAAAATCTATGGGTTAGTAACAGCAAACTTGACTTCACCAGAAGTAGATGCAAACTGGCATGCCAGGAAACCTACTGGGGTTCTAAATCATTGCAAAAGAGGATTAAAAAAAGAGAATACTCAAAGCAGTAGTAAGCATGGAAGACTGATGCTTGACTCTTTACCTGACTGAAAATGAACTACCTTGTCCTCATTGTTACTTTGAGCCAAATAAGCTAATCATTAGCCAACATAATTATTAGGCACATTTCATCACTTCTGGTAAACAATCCAGTGCTTCAATAAAATTACAATGAGATGCATTAGACTCAGCTTTTGTAGCCAAGTGTTTTTGCAGAGCTATTGGAGGGAGCAAAAAACCAAAACTATGTCTACACAAGGTGCAATTCTCTCTAAAAGAAGTGAAAAATAATTGGCATTTCCACAACTAAGGTTGTACACACTAAAAATATGTTGCTAATAAATAATCTTTTATTGTTTGCTTGTTTGTTTTAACAACACAAGTCTAAAAGTCATTCAAAAGCTAGACTTGAGTTACTAAATTCTCGCAGGGTAAGAATTGCAATGAATAGTTAGGAAAGTCTGGTGCAGAAGGGATATACTGCACCATAATTCAGAAAAAGAGCTGACACAGAATAAACTGGAAACTTTGCTGTAGAAACCATTGGTGTTTCATGTACATTCATCCACATACACACAAATGCATACACTAATTGTTTCGAGGCCACAGTTTAGGTCTCCTCACACATATTAAAGTAACCTAAATATAAGAATTGAGCAACATAAAAGATTATCAAGAAGAAAGCCTCACCATTGGTGTGTTATATCCAATGGAATAAAAATTACACAGTAGCCTTTCACTTCTGAGGTTGATCAGAAGCTGCATTATATTTACTACATCATGAACATAATAGCCTGAGAAAGAATGTTAGCATAAACTATTAACCCACTGTGGAATAATTCTGGAAGAGGATATCTTTTAAAAAAGAAAATGGCCACATTAAATCAGATGAAAGCTTTGAGGAAAAAAGCTGTGCCGAACAACTGGGACCAAAATTGCACCATTCATAGATACCATACTTGCACTTCAACAGGAAGAATTCAGAGCACATGAAAAATACAACAAAAGCTTAGGAAACCAACTAAAAAAGGGAGTACAATCTGGCTATCTGAAAGCACACTTGTGAGAATTAAACAGATCATATTCCAAAAGGTTCCTGTACCTAATTAATAGTACTAGAAGACGCTGAACAACAGAGATTTTAACACATGCCATCTGCCCTGTGCTTACAAATGAATCGCCTAGTCTCAGCTAATAAAATACAAACATACAAAATTTCTATATACAAATAATCAGAAAAAAAACCCACTGATTTCTCCTCTCCTCCTTTTGCTCTGTAATAATTCCAATTAAATTAAGTTACGCAGTTCTTGATGCAGTTTACAAACTCATAACAACCTGAGGAGAAAAGAAATAAAATGAAAGCAAAAAGCAACCTACCATTTAGCCAGTGACCAAATAAGCATATATAAGATATCACAATCCTCCTTCTATACTTTACAGATACAGGAACGCTCTGATAATGCAAGAATCGGGATGTTATTTGCTTATGATACTTTAAAATTATAACTATGAATGCACTTGGCATCTCTCGGAAGAAAAAAAAACCAAACCAAACCAAAATCAAAGAGAAAACCCACAAACAAACAAACAAAAAAGCACACCCAAACCCAAAAACCAAACACACCTTAATTTGTCAGTTTCTCTTTTAAAGCTGACATCTGTCTGTCTCCTTACTGCTCAAAAAAAAAGGCAAGCTTTCTGCTTGCAGGCTCCAGATCACTTGCTCAATTGCTTTCCTCAAATCACAGCATTCAAGGGCTACATTCCACCTAAGGACTACCGGGGGAGAAGGGGGCATTTCAGACTGTGAAGCTGATTGCACTGGAAGTGTTTGCTAACAGAGATGTCAATGAAGTAAAGGAGTTTCAATACCTGAGTTAACTAGCTGTTGCTCCATGACCCCGCAGCCCAGGACCTCCATCCATTCTCCTTGGAAGTTGATCTCCATCTCAAAGGAAGGGTGAGTAAATGGAAAGTAGCAGTCCACCCATCTGACTTGCAGTCCTGCAGCAGCGTTTAAAAATAAATAAATATGAAGGGTGTATGCTTAAAAGCCATCCCTCCAACCATCTGTAAAACTTGCCCTTCAACTAATGACACCAATTACCACAATCCTGAGAAAATAAATAGCAAACAAACTAATTCACAACACTTGCGCAAGGCGATAAATCTTGAAACTTGTGGGAAAAAATGATCATGTCTTTTCTAATATAAAAAACACTTTGTGAAATTCAAGCACCCTTTGAAACCAAATCAATCATTTGTCAAACTCTAGCAACCACCTGGCAGCATAAAAAAATGAGGCAAGATCATGGGAAACTCAGTTATTTTGTTATTCGCTGTACTACAAAATTACTAACTATTCCTCATAGCAAAAGCCAAGTCTTTAATTTTTACTTAGTATTTTAGGGATCAATTAGGCAAGTAATTTTTTCATCAGAACCTATTTAAAATACAAAACTATTCCCTCTGTACATGTTTAAATATTGACGTTAAAAAAAGATACCAATATACACAAATAGAAATAAATATACACAGAAGTGTACACTATTAAGACCTGCTATATACCAACACACATGGAGTATTCTGGGCACAGGAGACAAGAGTTTAACGTTGTGTGGATGTTACGTCTAAGAGAAAGGCACCAGCAGGTAATTCTCCCTTCTCCCCAGCTCAACACCACTACAAGCACCACTGCACAAACAAGGAAAACCCTGGAATTTCAGAGCAGCAGACAAAAGAGGACAAGGTTTAGAGTGCCACCAAAGACACTCAATAGAATCATAAAATCATAGAATAGTTAGGGCTGGAAAGGATCTTAAGATCATCTAGTTCCAACCTCCCTGCCATGGCCAGGGACACCTCACACTAAAGCATGTCACACAAGGCTCTGTCCAACCCAGCCTTGAACACCGCCAGCAATGGAGCATTCACAACTTCCCTGGGCAACACAGTCCAGTGCCTCACCACCCTTACAGGAAAGAATTTCTTCCTCATATCCAATCTAAACTTCCCCTGTTTAAGTTTGAGCCCGTTACCCCTTGTCCTATCCCTGCAGTCCCTCATGAAGAGTCCCTCCCCAGCATCCCTATAGGCCCCCTTCAGATACTGGAAGGCTGCTATGAGGTCTCCACGCAGCCTTCTCTTCTCCAGGCTCAACAGCACCAACTTTCTCATCCTATCTTCATACGGGAGATGCTCCAGTCCCCTGATCATCCTCATGGCCCTCCCCTGCACTTGTTCCAACAGTTCCATGTCCTTTTTATGTCGAGGACAACAGAACTGCACACAAGACTCCAAGTGAGGTCTCACTGAGAGCAGAGTAGAGGGGCAGGATCACCTCCCTTGACCTGCTGGTCATGCTCCTTTGGATGCAGCCCAGGACACGGTTGGCTTTCTGGGCTGTTGCTGTGGTTTAAGCCCCAATAACTCATGGAGTCGGTCTCTTACTCACTCCCCCCTCCTTCTTCCCCCAGTCCTGGGGGGATAGGGAGGAGAATCAAAAGAATGCAACTCCCACAGGTTGAGATAAGAACAGTTTAGTAACTAAGGTATAACACAAATCACTACTGCTACCACCAGTAATAATACAAGAGAAATACAAGGAAAAAGAATACAATTGCTCACCACCTACACGCAGCCCAACCAAGCTAAGCACCCCCCACCCTTCCAGGTCTCTGCTCCCGTTTTTACATCCTGGGCATGAGGTGCTGTGGTATGGAATACCTCTTTGGTCAGTTTGGGTCAGGTGTCCTGTCTCTGCTTCCTCCCAGCTTCCCCTCCTCCCTGCCAGAGCATGAGACTCAGAAAGTCCTTGGTCAAACCAAAATGTTACCAAGCAGTAACTGAAAACATCGGTGTTATCAGCACTGTTCCCAGGCTGAAAGTCAAAAACACAGAGCTGCACCAGCTACCAAGAAGGATGAAAATGACTGCTATTGCTGAACCCAGGACAGCTGTGAGTGCACACTGCCAGCTCACGTTCATTTTCTCATTGACCAACACCCCCAACTCCTTCTCCACAGGGCTGCTCTGAATCTCTTCTCTGCCCAACCTGGAGCTGTGCCTGAGATTGCTCTGACCCAGGTGTAGGACCTTGCACTTGGCATGGTTAAACTTCATCAGGTTGGCATCAGCCCACCTCACAAGCGTGTCAAGGTCCCTACGGATGGCATTCCTTCCCTCTAGCGTATCAACCAAACCACACAGCTTGGTGTCATCAGCAAACTTGCTGAGGGTGTACTCAATCCCACTGTCCATGTCACTGACAAAGATGTTGAACAAGACCTGGTCCCAACTACTGATCCCCGAGGGACACCACTCATTATTGGTCTGCAGCTGGATCATTATAGTTGATGAATTCTAGTTCTTGCAATAATTTACACAAGCTTTGTTTTGTTAAATAAATTTTTCTAGTCATTACGTGTCAGGAAAAAAAGTCTCAGAAACATGAACAGTAAAAACTCAAAGGAGAATTGAACTGCAAATGCTGGGTGTTAATGCCTTAACTCCAAGGAGTCCATCTTTCCCTTCAGTTAGGCCAAATGCTAATCAACACGTTAGGATCATTAACAACCATTCAGGTCCAGTTTTGAAATCAAGAGGCATAGCAAAGATTGGGTGATGGCAACTGTTAACACTCCCGGTTTGATTTCCAGCCTTTGAGTTTGTTTTGTGTAAGGAACTTAAACCATGAAATTCCATGATTTACACTGAGAGTTTTTAAAATATTTTCTGTAGACTCAAGGACTATATTTTCTTTGATTACTTCTGAAACTTTAAATACGGCTACAGAAACTGAAACAGCAAGTTACCACAAAAGCAGACATATATAGCCAAAATCTAAAATACCTAATAGTCACAGGAACTTTCTGGATGCTATGAACTTACATTTGGAGAGGCAGGTTTCAAACACACACATTGGTACTTCTAAATCTTTTCTCTTAAAAATCAATCTCAGGAAGTTATATGAATGGTAAAAAAGTGTTTTGGTAATTTTACACATAGAACTCAAAACCGGAAGCATTAGCAATTACAGTACTCCTAACTGTGCTGTGACTTACAGCAATCACTTTATTGCTTTTTTGTTTGCATGCCAAGAAAAGACTACACAGATGAAAAAAGTCCTGTGTGTACAACAGTTTAGCGCACAGAACAGATTTTTGTAATTTCCCAGTCCTGGTACAAATGCATTTTTAATCCTAGGGCAGTACAACTCTGCATTCACTGCAAAGCCACGTACATATAAAATATCTTCATTTAGCTTGCAAAATTTGCAACTGCAGCAAGAATGGCATTGAATATTCAAGTAGTTTCATGCTCAGTAACAACATTTGGATGATGGTTTCTTTTTAATCCTCTGCTTACTTCAAAATGAAGCTCTGGGAAAGAAAGGATTTCAATGGGTTTTCATCTTCATTAAAATAAGCGTTAGAAGGTAAAAAAACAAATCTAAAGCTCTTTTTTTAATTTTGAACTTTAATACATAGTAAGTACTTAAGAAGCATTTGTTTTAAATGCAAATAAGCAAACAAAAAAAATTCTGAATAAAGCAAATCAAATTCACAATGAAGAATCAACTCTCACTCTCTTTCTGTTCTCTGAATTAATAGTTAATACAATATACCACAATAATTTTATTCATACAGTAGCCAAGACAATTTGGAATACCTCTGTAGTTTACATTCAAGTGTTACTTCAGACTTTGGGCTCTAGAAGACTTTACCGAAAAGCAGCGGGTGCTCATCCTTAAGCAAGATTAAGCTTTCCAACTGCATTTCTATAGACTGTCACAGAATAAATGGGTACATTTATTATTTATGTACAAAATATTGTCTTGGTGCTCAATATATTCCCAAGGAATAAAGGACATAGTTCTCACTTGGCAAATTGAACCACTGAAGACTTAAAAGGGTTAAAAAGATGAGGCTTTCTGTAGTACTGTACAATTTACCTGATTAGGCCTAATTTATTTCTTCATGGACAACCTATGAAATGCAGACAAAAATTACCTCTTCTAGAAATTTTTGGAGGCCAAGAGATGCATATCCATCTTAAAATACAGAGGGTCTTTGAGACAAGGGGGGCACAGAACCACAAAATGAAATATATAAACCTTTAGAATCAGTTTTAAGTAATGTTAAGTTTGATGGCTTTGTAACAGTAGCAATAGAAAATTAGTGAGGTGCATGATTCACAAAATAAAAAAAAATAAGAGTACAGCTAGAGAACGTACTAAGAATTCTTGTATAAGATAAACTGTTGTAGTTGACACAGTTTTAGGCCTTTATGACCTTAGTACAAAATGAGTGTAAGAAAAACAGGCTAGAAGAACAGGATGTAAGGATAAGGGGTATCTGGAATGGCAGGGGCCCAGGATGGGCTGCAGTTAAACTAACTGGGATGGACAGGATGATTGTTATGTCTATGGTGTTAATGAACCAATTAAGCTGGTATAAGCATCTATTGTGCATGCTTCAAAGGCTGCCAGCAGTGATGAAGATTGCTGGAAAAAGTAAAAGACTCTCAGAGACCACCACCACATTTTTGTATGCATACGGGGAACTTTCTGGAAAATGATGCAATCCATACGTAGCCTCATGAATATGTATGTATGCCCAGCGGCTACATAAGGACGGCTTGTACAGCAATACAGAAGCACACATTAGGAGGAGCTATCCCCCATGTCTCCTGGTGCCGCAATAAAGAATACTTGCTTGTCAACTTGAAAACTTTGTTGGCAAGTTTGCTCCTGGAGTTTTCTCCATATCATCTTAAAAGAGCACAGTGCTAAATCAAACAAAACACTGATCACTAGACACAAACTCAGTAATTTCCCTAGTTCAAAGAGATGATTTTTATTAGCAGAGGACACTTGCTCATTTCACAGCTTCACAGCATTCACAGGAATCCTCCCAGTAGGTACACCTCCATTAGTAACTGCGGTGGGTTGAACCTGGCTGGATGCCACCAAAGGCGCTCTGTCACTCCCCTCCTCAACTGGATGGAGGACAGAAAACACAATGAAAGGCTCATGGGCTGAGACAAGGACAGGAAGAGATCACTCACTCACCAATTACTGTCAGGGGCAAAACAGACTCGAGTTGGGGAAAGTATTTAATTTATTACTGATCGAGTCAGAGCACAGTAACGAGAAAACAAAAATTAAATCTTAAACCACCTTCCCCCCACCTCCCTTCTTCCTGGGCTCAACTTCACTGCCAATTTCTCTGTCTTCTCCCCCCACAGCAGCACAGGGGGACGAGGAAAGGAAGCTGAAGTCTGTTCATCACACTTTGTCCTTGCTGCTCCTTCCTCCTCAGGTGGAGGATTCCTCATATTCTTGTCCTGCTCCAGTGTTGGGTCCCTCCCATGGAGACAGTCTTCCATGAACTGCTCCAGCATGAGTCCTTCCCATGGGCTACAGTTCTTCATTAACTGCTCCAGTGTGGGTCTCTTCCATGGGTGCAGTCGTTCAGGAACAGACTGCTCTATGTGGGTCCCCTGTGGGATCACAAGTCCTGAGGCAAACCTGCTCCAGCATTGGCTCCTCTCTCCATGGGCCGCAGGTCCTGCCATGAGCCTTCTCCAGCATGGACTTCCCATGGGGTCACAGCGTCTTTTGGTCATCCCCCTGCTCCAGCGTGGGGTCTTCCATGTGCTGCAGACTGATCTGCTCCACCATGGACCTCCATGGGCTGCAGCGGACAGCCTGCCACAGCAGGGAAATCTGCTCTGGTACCTGGAGCACCTCCTCCCCTCCTTCTTCACTGACCTTGTGACAGTCTGCAGAGATGTTTCTCTCTCATATTCTCGGCTCCTCTCTTCTGACTGCTGCTAGTGTTGTATAAGTTTCTTTTTCCTCTTCTTAAATGCATTACCCCAGAGGTGTTACCATTGTCGCTGATGGCCAGTGGTGTGGGTACATCTTGGAGCCACCTGGCATTGGCTCTATTGGATGCAGGGGAAACTTCTGGCAGCTTCTCACAGAAGCCACTCCTGTAGCCCCTCTGCTACCAAAACCTTGCCATGCAAACCTTATACAGCAATTTACATGTCACATCTCCGATGATTAATAAAGAGGTGAACAGACAATATTATTCCTCAGAACTGAATCTGTTTAAGGAATTGGTCTTAGCCTGCCCGCAGAAGTAGTGGTGTTATCAGACACTAAGCTAAACAAATGCTACCCTAAATGAGTCTCATAATGAGAAAGGCTTGACCAAAGGCACAAAAAAAGAAAGGAAGAAAAAGAAAAACCAAACCCCCCCCACCCCCCCACACAGACACATTAAAGCAGCCTATTGCTATTCTACAGCACAGAAGCAACAAAGCCAGAGGCACAGATGGTCTACACTGACCAAAAATTCTCTTTGTTACTGTGAGGATTATTTTTAGAGAAGGAATCTATGGGAGAAATTGGGAGAGGGGTGCAGGGCAGGTGCTGGGGAGCACAGAAGGTATCAAGCCATGGCCACTTGAGGGCTGTGTCGATTTTAAGTACTCGGCACTTCATTGCTTCAGCTAATTTATCTCCCTTGCAGCAGACAGAAGCTGGCTGCCCATGACCCTACCTTAGCTCACATTTTTCAGAAGTTATTAGCCAGACCATTATGTCCTCAATAAATGATTATTTTTTCTCTTTTTAAACTCGTTACACTCAGATCTCCATGCACTTGAAGGAGATGCCAGTACAACAGAGTTAAGAAGAGGAAAGAGCAGAACAACAAGCTTGATTTAAAATCACCCACTGGCTGTTCAATGAGACCCAGCAGCAGCAAACCCATCAGTCAAAGCCCAGCATTACTCACCCTCTTGCCTTCTCTTATCGCTGCTTAGGAACTGTGTAGATAAATATGGGACAGCAGTGAATTTTGGGCCATTTAATGTAAAGCAACAAATCACAGAACCAGCACAGAGTCATTCTTTTCTGTTTGCTATAGTAAAATTACTTCTGAATTTCTCAGAGTGCAGAAAGCTTTTGCCAAACTACAGAGGGGTTAGGGAAAGAATTGGAGCTGGTAAAGAATGACTAACTTTATGAGAAAACGTAAGACAGCTAACCTTGGAAAGCCCCAGTTGAAGGGATCTAAACTGAGACAGAAGAGATTCTACACTGACAGATCTGCATGTGGAGATGGAGATGTAAGTTAAATAAGTGGATTTTAAGTGTGCACTTAAATCTGGCAGTAACAGAGGAAAAGTAAGAAAGGCAATCTCTAGGCATAATATTTGAAATAGCTTCCTGACAGAAGATTCCCATGAAAAAATGAAAGACCACCACTTGTAGAATGTAAATCAGACAGGACATACCCCTGGAAAATACCACTGACAGAACTATCTTACATTGTCAAGTATTTAAGACAACTGATTGCACACTCTAGATCTTTCTCCCTCTCTAATACCTGTTGTTCCTTCGCCTATAGGCAAAGCAAGGAAGAAATACAAAGACAAACCTTGGGAATAAAGGTAAGTGCAGATTTTTTATGAAGTCTTTGACCTTCCTCATTACAACCTAGTGATCTTTAAGCAACTTTTGTTATATTGTTTACTGACATACACAGCACTAAAGTATCCAAATAGCATGGGATGAGTCAGGTAAAGTGAAACTGTCTCACTGAATATTATGAAAACTAACCCAGAAAAATGAAACAAAAAAAAATAAAAATACAAGATGTGACCTTTCTGGAGAGATCCTCAATCTATCATCAACGTGAGCTGGTAAATTCCCAGAGAAGCACTGTGGAAACACAGTTATCCAAGTCCAGGACTTCAGGCCTAAGATAGTTTATGCAAAACTAACGTGCACGGTAGACTTAATCTGCAATCCAAGCAACCTGCCTATGAATAACAGTCGACTGTGTGACAATGCAATATTTCAGTATCTTACTGCAGCTATGATCACACTATCCTGCTAGAAAAGATGTGCTACTTCACTGCAATATTCTGCTGACAGCACAGGCTGTAAAGAATACAACTGATGTGAAGTCTACGAGGGATGAAATTTTTGCTTTTAGCAGAACACAAGGCCTTATGGAATATCTGTACAGAGGAAAAATTCAGTATTATTCCATGAGCAACAGATGCAGTAAAATGCATTTAAAATTTTAAGTTAAAACCTACAGGAGTTGAGACAAAAAAAGTATTCACAAGTGTTGTGTAAAGTGAAGAGTAAAATGAATGTTAAAAGATGATAGCTGTCAAAAGACAAATTTAACTATGTGTGCCCCAGGTCACTTGCACTGCACCCATCTCATGTCTAGTGCCTGGCACAAAGTTTGCTTCTTTGAATATTACCTTCTTGTTTGTATTATAAGCTTAAAAGATGAAGGTAGTGATGGGAAGAGAGCTTAATATTGGGAGAATAAGAATGGGGGGAAGGGGAGATATAATTAAGCTTAAATCACTAACTATATCTTATCTTTGTATTTCAGGAAAAATATTGGGGGTATAGAAATATAAAACCCTTACAGCAAGAAGGTGGCACCTACTTTAAGTCTGTAGGTTTACAATCATTTTGGAATAATTTTTTTAATATCTGTTGAGCTACTGTATGGACTGCAGAAGAACTAGTAATAGCAACATACTGAAGCTTAAAGTGCAGCATCTGTCAACAGCTAGAGTAGGATGCCGCTGCAGTCTCAGATATCACTAATAACTCCTAGAAATTGCACACTTTAAACAACATCCTCAGCATCTGAGGTTGATCTAAAATTATCTTTCTTACTATTACTCACTTTGATCCTAATTTTGTATGTTTCAAAAGGCCACTGTTAAATAAAATACAACCACAAGAAAATCTGAACTCAGGAAATTAAAATTTTTTTGTCCAGGCAGAATAGAACAAAAACTGGTAAATTTTTTGCTTACTGTAAATTCAGGTTTAGAATGTCAGAAAAATATTCAAGTAATCATATACAGAACTTGTTACCATTATCAATCCACTCTTGGAACTACTATAAATACAGCAGGCATCTTAAAAGAGCTCTGAAAGCAGTCAGGATACCTCATGCATTCTAATACTATTCAGTATTTCCTCAACAGAAAAATGAATCAGTTCAGGAGAGCAACCTCCTTGCCAGGAAATAGCACTAACATAGCAATTTTGACTGAGGCCATTTATAAATTCAGCTCCTGAAACTGAAAGCAGGTATTTTTGAGGAAAGGATATTTCCTTTGTATAGACATTCATTACCCTTCCTCATTCCACTCTAAGTACTGAAAACCAATTATTTTTCAGCTTGGTGCGAACTTAGCAAACATCCTCTCTCCTCAGCTGCAAGGTTTAATTTCTTTGAACAAGGGAAACACTTAAGGCACTTTGAATGCACATGTAGCAAAGCAGCACACGAACATACATGCCAATGTGAGATGTGATCATTGCCCTGCAGCGCCCAAGCTCTGATGCATCCCCAAATGCAGTGCTGCAGCCACACTGCCTCTCTGGGACACAGGAGGCCTGCGAGGAAGTACACAGCATCCTGCACAGCTTTGTGGAGGAGTAGGTCAAAGAGTTTACTCAAACACGTGTCAGAGAAGTGCCTGTTGTTGGGTTTGGCATGGGTTGCTACCTGTATACATGCCCACTATATCAACCTGACACGCTGCATACCGACACATTTTCACAAAAAACCTGATGGTTCAACAGTGTTGCATGCATCATCATTTAGAAAAAAAACAAGAAAGGAGTGTGTGTGGCCTCCTGGGCTGTGCTCAGTAATTTTACAAGGTGTGGATACAAGAGTATCAAAGAACAATACATACAGATACAGGTTACAGCTGAAAGGTGAATCAATAGCCATTTACACTGACATTAGAAAACACTGGACAGGAACCCTGGCAAAAGTTTAGACAAAAAACGTAATAGTAAAAAATATCAATGAAGATTCCTAAAATTACTGTAACTCTCATTAGAAAAAAGACACACTGCCTTTTCAGTTTATCAGCTGCCAACATCCTCGTTAAGCCTCCAGGTTTTATTATGCAGCAAAATGTTTCTCAAAAGTCCGGATGCCTAAAGCCATCAGCAGTCCAGGAAAAAAGGCACATGAACCTACCATCACCAAAGATGTGAGTCATGAGCTTTGTGAGCACTTGCTTCAGGTTGAACTCCACCAGCCTCACCGCCTCCATGGTGTGACACTCTTGCTTGTGCGCAGTGCGATGACCTTGCTCAAACAACTGCAAGCCTTCACCATCCTTAATGTTGGAGAACAACTAGAATAAAACCACAAGAACACCAGTGCATTGCATCAATGACTTTCTACACAGAAACAGAAATGAACTGATTCAAGTGGGAATCGCACCTGCTAAGTCTGCACCATGAAAAACAAAAATGTAAAGACTGATTTTATGAAATTCTGTTCATTAAACACAGAGAGAAATCATTACAAGAACAGAAATATTCAGACAATAAGATTTGTCTTATTTCTGTACCGTATCTTCAAATAACATGACTAGATACAGGAAAAATTTTGAAAAGAAACATTTTTTTCTGATGCTGTTACTTTGAATATTAACATGCAGAACAAAGTACAAGCTATAGTATACATAATTATATCCCCAAAAAACTATAATACAAAGTGGCATTTATTACAGCTCTAACTCTTTTAGTAATTGAATGATGTAAAAGAAATACCAAAACACCCAACACTTTTTAAAAGTTGTAGTCAAATGAGCTTGAAAGCCCCAAACAGAAAACCCAAACAAAACCAAACAAATAAACCCAAAACCAACGAACTAATCAAAATCCAAACAACAACCATACAAAACACAGCTTAACAAAAACTTTAGCTGCTTATATTTGATTCACCTTGGATAATTTATTCATTTAAAGACTACTATTTTCCTGTGTTTTCCCCCACACAGCACCTTTCTGTGCACAGAAATTTTGTCTATGGGGCATTTAATGATTCATGGTCTTAGGCTGACGTTTTCAAGTACATCACAAAGCACAGAGGCAGACTGTATTTGGGATGTGACAGATGTGCTCTTCATGCAGAGGCCGCTCTCTACCACATCTGCTGCAAGTTCAAGACCCCAGTTTCCTATGCATCCCCATATATTTCTGACCAGGTGATCCCAGACAGACAGGTACTGGCAAATCTACATCCTCTCAGCTCAATAAATAAAACACTCTTGCTAAGCCACACTGTTGGAGGCTCTGTGTTTTAGGGAGACAAGCAGGCAGGTTTACACTCTAAATAGTATTCTCGATGGAAATCCTTACAGCTGTACAAAACCCACCTCTGTTAAGTCCAGAGGATAGGGAGAGCTAATTGTAACACTTGCTTCTAGTGCCCTTTCCTACCCTTTCTCCTCCACCTTCCCACATTCAAGCAAGCACACAGAGGGAAAACACATGCATTGATATTTTCTTCACAGTAAGCCTCCCAACACAACTGTCTCTGAGGAGATGCCACAAACAGTGAGTCGCCTTAACAATGCACAGATACCCACAGAAATTGTTCTAATTGCAGTTTGATGACTTCAGTCCACTAAATGCTCTAAATAAAGTTCAAGTGAACCTCTGATACTCTTCAAGTGCTGGACAAAATAAATTAAGATGAGCTTCTAGCACGTTGCATACAGACACAATGCATGCAGAAGGAGTCAGAGTTTAGGTAGCATATAAACTAGCAGCAAAATGGATTGAGGAAATAAAAAAATCCCATCAGTAGCATTTAAGTGTGTATTGCTAGTCAGAAGAAGGCTCAGCTGGCAGACTGAGAAAACACCTCTCAATTTAATCTCCTTAACACGCTGCAGAAAAATACAAAATAAAAAGAGAAATACCAAATGATTATCCATCAGTCTAACAAAAAATGCCTTTAATAACGAAAAGGCAGCAACTTGACAAAGCTAGGTATTAAACCTTTAAATAACAGACTCTTTAAGTCAAGTGCTCACCTGAAAGATTAAACCCCTTTCTTCCTGCTGGCATTATTTCTGCACTGACTGTAAGAAGCAGATAATACCCACCCTACAACTAATTTACTGTCAGCAGGGCAGATCAGTCTTCTAGCATGTGGTTTTGAAAGCCAGGGGGTGTTCACAGTGGCCAGCATTAGCCTAGGCAGTTAATCATCTTAGGCTCACTGGGTGGTCAACAGACACAGGCTCCCCTACACAGGAACCTGGAGTGGCTGAATTAGGTTACTACCCTTTACAAGTAGCTATTTTTGCTTTCTACTGAGTGAAGAGACTACCCTGAGTAAGCCAGAAACAGCTTTCAGGCCACAGAGATGCTCCTCCCTTGGATTAGAATACACTATATCTACACGTTAGATGTATTTCTTATTTTCCCTATCAGCAGTATTTTAGAACATAAAACTCTCTTCATCCTCGTCCCCTTCATTACTTCCGTTACCCCCACTACTGCAAGGAACAGATAGTCTGGACTCTGCCTTTAAAATACAACACTTGTATCAACAAGTTTTTTTGGCAGCATGGACAGTGGGATTGAGTGCGCCCTCAGCAAGTTTGCCGATGACACCAAGCTGTGTGGTTCGCTTGATACGCTGGAGGGAAGGAATGCCATCCAGAGGGACATTGACATGCTTGTGAGGTGGGCTGATGCCAACCTGATGAAGTTTAACCATGCCAAGTGCAAGGTCCTACAGCTGGGTTGGAGCAATCCCAGACACAGCTACATGTCAGGCAGAGAAGAGATTCAGAGCAGCCCTGCAGAGAAGGACTTGGGGGTGTTGGTCGATAAGAAAATGAACATGAGCCGGCAGTGTGTGCTCGCAGCCCAGAAAGCCAACCGTGTCCTGGGCTGCATCCAAAGGAGCATGACCAGCAGGTCATGGGAGGTGATCCTGCCCCTCTACTCTGCTCTTGTGAGACCTCACTTGGAGTATTGTGTGCAGTTCTGGTGTCCTCAACAGAAAAAGGACATGGAACTGTAGGAACAAGTCCAGAGGAGGGCCACGAGGATGATCAGGGGACTGGAGCACCTCCTGTATGAAGACAGTCTGAGAAAGTTGGGGCTGTTGAGCCTGGAGAAGAGAAGGCTGCGTGGAGACCTCAGTAGCAGCCTTCCAGTATCTGAAGGGGGCCTATAGGGATGCTGGGGAGGGACTCTTCATGAGGGACTGCAGGGATAGGACAAGGGGTAACGGGCTCAAACTTAAACAGGGGAAGTTTAGATTGGATATAAGGAGGAAGTTGTTTACTGTAAGGGTGGTGAGGCCCTGGAATGGGTCGCCCAGGGAAGTTGTGAATGCTCCATCCCTTCAAGGCCGGGGTGGACAGAGCCTTGGGTGACATGGTTTGGCGTGAGGTGTCCCTGCCCATGGCAGGGGGATTGAAACTTGATGATAATAAGGTCCTTTCCAATCCTAATCCTATGATTCTATGCTTCTAAGTACATAGAATTACTTTTCCTTACCACTGTATTATTCCTGAGCTGCTGATATTACAACTACTGTCTGAAGCAAAATTCCATTTAATAGATTATATCAGATGTGGCAATAAAATACATGCAAGAATCACAGAGTAAATACATTAGTCATACCCCAGCTCTCTAACCTGCCTGCCTCTTCATTCTGCCAAACCAGTCATATGCACCATCTCCTTCTCTCTGCCAGGACGAGTGCCATGCAGCTGTGCACTGAGCCAGGCTGGGAGGTGGATTTGGATGAGAAGGGAAGAAAATAAGCAATGTGACAACGGTCAAATTCAGTTCAGCAATCAATTATCTGCACACTGGCAGTATCAAGAGACATGCTGGCATGCGTGACTGGGGCTGGGCCACTTTTGGCATAGGCATGAATCTATGTAACTTTGCACAGCTTGTGAAAGCACAGCCTTAGGGGAGTCCCCAGGAAACAGGCATCAGCAAGGAAATATTCCCCCTTACAGACAAGTACAGAGAGGCACTTTGGTATTCTCCATAGAGGCTTCCAACAACTCCCATCAACTCCAGCACAGCTGTAGACAGGGTTATACTGACAGGCAAAAGAAAAAAAAAAAACCCTTACAGTTTTATTAACATTTATTCCCCTCTTTCCATTCACTGACACTGCTATGTAAATACTGAGCAGCTTTAAACTGTCACACCAATTTCACTATTACAATGATTGAACTGTGCTAAGTACACGTCCAGGATTAGAAACACTTCAACATTTCTATATACATAAAGCCAGGAAAGTCAAAGCTTGAACAAAATGAAGAATCACCTACAGTCACTCCTTTTTGATGTCAATTCTTCTCAAACACATATCTGAGCAAATGGAAAAAAAAATAAATAAATATAACTGTACTGCATAAAACACTGACACATCCAAGATGCCACACTTTCACATACATTTATTCCTTCAGTGCAGACTAAAATAAAATGCACTATGTTATTGTTTTCAGCATGATCAGTCACTACTACTACCAGAAATTTCCTGTAGCCATAAATTGAGCACCTATGTGTCTGTCTAGAGTAAGAACAAGAAGTTTCTTCTGTAAGTGAAGGCATTCAAAATATTGAACATTGTGTCATCATGCAGAAGGGAAAAAAAAATCAGCACAAAAAAAAAGATTTTTCAGCACATCCAACTGATGCTGCATTACAAAGGGGAAGGCTGAAAGGACTTAAAGTGACTTTAACCATGTGGCATGAAATTTACTCACAGTTTAGCTCATAATACGAATAAAGTAAAATTTGGTAACATGTAACGGCCAGAAGATACTGACTTTTAATTGGCAAATACAAACGGAGCAATGCTCCTATGGTATTTGTCAGCCTGGCATGAAGGGCAGAAGTCACACATCAGATATCCATAAAGACGCCAACATTTCTTCAGTCACTTGACAGACTTTCTTTTAATCTCCATTACTTCATTATCCATACATTCAGGATTTAGTTCAAGATCAACTGTCTCTTCACAGGCTGGCATTCATAACAGGTTTCAGATCAGAAGATCTGTAAACATCCTGTCCTTGCACAATGCAGTTGTGTACTCCTCGTCAGTCATGCACATACCAGAAATTAAGATAATGAATACATAATGCTCATGCACTTATACTCACAGACAAACCAGCACTTAAGTCTAGCTCTGCATGAGGATCTGCATGTGGCAACACTCAACCTTGCCACACCAAATACACTTGGACTTGCTGGCCTTAATATTTATTAGGATATTTAACGCTGTAAGTGAAAAAAGACCTGCACTCTAAACCCACTTACAAATAGCAAACAATTTCCGCAACATTTTTAATGTGCTGTAACACTCTACCGATGGATCAGGAATCATAAAGATGATACCACTTGAAGATGACTTATCAAAAAGAAAACCTAATACCAGTCCCAATTAGCCATCAGGATGGCTAAGCTTGTAAACCTGCACTCCCATCAAGGCAATTTCAAGCACCAAAGAGATATAGAGCCCACTGTCTGTGCGACAGAATGCTCCTTACTGCTTATCAATATGCATTTGTTTCAGGAAAAAACTGCAAAAAACATTTCAAACAAGCTTCCATGTGATCAACTTAGTTTCTGGATCCTTCTGTTTTCAGTCCACCAGTAAGAGCAAGGAACAGTTATTTCTATTTGTGGTTTGTTTGATTGTTTTTCTTAATCTAATCAAGGTATTTCTTAAAAAAAAAAAAAAAAAAAAAAACCCACAACAAAATCACCACCACATGTACAGGAAAACCATACAGATGCTTTTGAACAGCAAAGAAAAGCAACACTACTACACAGGTATCAGTTATAATGAGACATATATGATAGGATTCAGTTATGTTCCTGTGGCAATAAAAAATCCTTTATTTTTTAAGCACTTTAGACTTCCCAAATACACTTGTAGACATCTTGCTCTTTGTTTCCCCATACATTTTACATATCATGCTGAACAGATTTAACTGCTTTATTCTGAAAAGCATAGTTGGATTTTTTGGTGTGTTTTTTTATTTTTTTTTTAGCTGGATGAGACAAAGACAGAAGAAGAGTCTTTGCAATAAAAGATGCACTTGTGACTTCCAAACTTTCTAGACCATGGACCACTATGAAAATTTCACAGACCTTCAAGATGCTCTTTGTTGTCATATTTTCAACTAAAAATAACAAAGAATACAACATGGATCCTCGAACCAGTGAAGCTCTATTTATTATGGCATGATTTACACACCACAACTTGGAAAATACCAAATAATACATTTCAATGCAGAATAAAGATGTATCCCTACTACTTCTTTGCAGTCTTCCTATTTATAGTTTTCAGATGTTAACACAAAGGAGCCTGATGAGAGCATAATTTCTTTATCTGAACAATCTGGTACTGGCCTCCATTGGAACAAGTTTACTAAATTAGAGAAGCAATTCCTATGTTTTCACATCTGTTCCCCTTAAAATTTATGTGTAATTCAACACATACATAAAATACCTTATGAAGTCTCCTTCCAATGTGTAAACATTATTTGTTGTCGACTGAATAACGTTCTGCGACTGCCATTGGGTTTATACTGGCTCCCTCTGCTGGCTAAAATCCAAAAAGTGTAACTTAATTTTCATTCCCTTCTGCTCTTGTCTATAAATCGGGGCAAGTAAAGAACCGAACTAAAGAATATGGCATGGCACAGAATGAATTTATTTTCAAATCCACCCAGAAAAGTTTGACAGTTCAAACCTGACAACAGCAGTATCAATATTGCCAACCCAAAGCATTAGAAGGCATTAGAAAAACAGTGATAGGTCATACAAGGGAATAATGAAAAATCTACATGCCCTTCAGAAGTAAAACAGGCATGCTGGTATGCTGGTGGAAGAAAATACAAAAGAAATACCATTTGGGGGTACTGTTTAAGAAGAAAAGCTCATTTTAAGAACTTCATTTTAAGCTAAACACGAGCCTGCAGTGTGCACTTGCAGCACAACTGTATGCTGGGGTGTACCAAAGGAGCATGCTCAGCAGGTCGAGGGAGGTGATTCTCCCCCTCTACTCTGCTCTCGTGAGACCCCACCTGCAGCAATGCAGGTGGACGAGGACCTGTTGGAGCAAGTCCAGAAGAGGGCCACAAAGATGATCAGAGGGCTGGAGCACCTCTCCTGTGAAAACAGGCTGAGAGAGTTGGGGTCATTCAATCTGGAAAAGAGAAAGCTCAAGGGACACCTTATAGCAATTTTCCAGTACCTAAATGAACCAACAAGGATTTTGGAAAGCAACTTTTTACAAGGGCATGTAGTGATAGGATAAGGGGGAATGGCTTTAAATGAATGGAGGAGAGATGTAGATTAGGTATGAGGAAGAAATTCTTCAGTATGAGGGTCTAATGCACTGGAACAGATGGCCCAGAGAAGCTGTGGCTGCCCCATCCCTGGCAGCGTTCAAGGCCAGGTTGGATGGGGCTTTGAGGAACCTGCTCTAGTGGAAGATGATCTTTAATGGTCCCATCACAACCCAAACCATTCTATGATTCTATGATTTTATGTCCAGAATTTTGAAAACTATCTGTGAAGATATTTTGGCACTGGTTTTATTAGTTAGTTTCTAACTCATGTATTACATTCAGGTAATAACTACCTAAAATATTTTAAAATACACTGATGATTTTCAGAAGTTCTTCGATAGCAGTCCAAGGACATTTTTTAAAAGTTTATGGGAAATTGCAGCATGAATTATTCTAACTTTTAGCAATGAGTTAGTTCGAAAAATAGGAATTTCTTTAGTACTTTAATATCTGCACTCATACAGAGCTGCAGAAAAGCATCAGTAACCTGCCCATATTCAAATCATAGATTACTTTTCTCTTACAAAAATAATTATCTAACCCTCATGAGAAACAGTATACCCAAAGAAACAAATAGCTTACAAGCATCCTAAACACCGTAAAATTGCCTAACTGCGATTTGTTTTTCCTGCTCTTACTTCCAAAGTATTAATTTTAACTAAAGGTTTCAGTCAGAGGGCAGATGTTTTAACCTAGCCTTGACTACAGAATTTGGTATTTGTAAAGGAGAGAGAGTTATCTATATCTTTCTTACCCTGCCTAAAATCTCAGTTGAGGATAATCTGACCTTTTTTCCCCCCTAACAAACTGAGATGAGATGTCAAATTCCTCTGAATTCAAGTTGTTGTAAAATCACTCTAGGTTATGTGATTTGTTCACCCCTTCCCCAGTTCTATGGTCACTTTTGCTGCAAATGATAAATGTACAAATCAAAAGAAAAAAGAATAGTACTAAACTGACTACAGCATGTAAGATTATTGTATTGTCTATAGAACAAAATGCACCCAAAGCTTGTAGCTAACGGTTCTTCCCCTTAGTTTCAAAGATATTTATCTTTGGTACCATGCAAATTTCCTCTTGCCAAGTCTGAGACAAAGGTAACAAGCTCTGACATTCACACGTTTTTTTTTTTCTCAGTAGTTTACAGCTTAAACATGGGTTTAAATAAATGCATATAAACCATAAAAATATTTCTCTTATGTAGTATTGCCTCCATTCAGTCTTTGCTCCACTCAGACACTTCCTTCCCGAATTATTTAAATTTGGGTTATTTTGAACAGAGTACCAGAATATAAAACACAGAAACAGTCCCCAGTGGAATTTCAGAATTACACATTCAATCTTTCCCACAAGGCTCTTGTGATGATGACTGTAAGAAGTTTTACATACTGCAAGACCCTCTCACTCTTTAATGTGCAACTGAAGCAAAAAAAAGGATGCTTAAGATCCATGCTCAGGTTTAGAATTTACGCATGTTGCCCAATAAACAAGACTTTACACATCGTACACAATACCACTATTCATTCTTTATCAGTATGGAAAGCCAAGTGGTCTTCCATTCTTTAGAGACAGACACATTTTCCAGTGCATAGCTAACTTCAAATACATCATTCATTACCATTCTCCCATAACATCTTGATTATTTTCTTGGGGAAAAAGAAAGAAGAGAAAAAGAAACAAGCAATCTACAATGCAATGAATCAGATTGTTACGCATTATGTATTTCTAGATAAATGTCAGTGAATATTTCTGTAACTTTCTTCCCAGTTATTAAAATCCTATTATTGCTGTTATTACTAATACTAAATTTGTAGAGAGGAAAAAATCAGTCTGTCATTAGGATCAAAATTTCTTAAGGGGCATATTCATGAACAATAATTTCACTAATCAGATTACATCAAAGTTTGCAGAAATTCTATCCTGCATGAGCATCAATGATATAATTTTGTGACAGATAAAAATCAAACTCTTTCCATCTGAACACCTGAACTCCTGCTCAAGTAAAAACCCCACACTGTCATGAACATAAAACATTAAGAAATAGCATTATATTAATGTAGGCTTGTACGTTTTTCTCTTGCATATACCTTGACTGTATTCATAAACGTGCATACGGGAAAAGAACAGCAAGCAAACAAGACTAGATAAATCCGCAAGATTTCCATTTCTCCATTACCAAAGAAGCAGTTGCAAGCTGTATTCAACACCACATTACTCACAGGACATCTGCAGAGGTAGCTATGTTTTCTAAGTGGAAGAAACAGCGACCACATAGAGTGGGAAATGCCCACTTAGGCAGCACAAACCCTGTCCACCAGCAGGAAAAGCAGTGTTCTATGATTACCCTAGTTTTCCCTCAGGCATCCAAAACCAATCAGCCTTCCTGCCAAGCACCTGCCAATTACCATTGCAACCACATTAAGAACAGTATACATCTCAGCATTATTTGAATAAGCTAGTTTTAGTCATAGAAATGTGACTTTGGCAGTATTGCTACAGGCATACACAAATTATACAAATCAATAATTGTCTGGAAAATGAACTGGCTTATATTTACTGCTGATCAATGATACAGCAGAATACTTAATGACACCCAAGCATTTGCAGAACATACAAGCTGTGCCAACAAAATATATAAATGCAGTCTTGGATATCTACCTACAGCTCCTTAGTTGACGCCTCTATTGTGTACGTATTGCACACCCATGACTATCAGCTGCAACACATGAATCCTTCAATGCAGCGTTAGAATGGGATGAAAAAAATGGGACAATTCATTAAAAAAGGCATTCATTTACAAGTTTGGAGCTATTAAAAGAAAAAAGTTGACAGAATAAAAGCTACATCCTGGATCTAGCTGCAACAGTTCACATCTGTGAGCTCTTCAAGTATTAATATTACAAAGTTTTTAGTCAAGTGACCCCACTGGAAGAGACTTGTGATAGAACTAGAACTGAATAATGCAGATCATTAGCTGAACAAGTTATTTCCTTTAGATAATGTTTTATTTTGCTAGCTTTCACAAATATTCTCTTTCTACTTTTTCACATTTTTCTGGGGAAGTTCATAGTTGTTTTCAAATTCAACATCTTCCACCTATATTTTTCCCAAATTACAAGTATTACTACACGACAGATCACTCGACCTATATCAATGTACAGCATAACACGTTGCTGTAACACATTCATGGTGCATGCACTTTGTTTAAAGTAAACACAAGACCATGCAACTTACCCAAAAACTTTCACCTCAGCTAGGGAATTCCTACCTCATGACAGGAGAACAGCCGAACTCCTTCCATCTGATGGAAGACTGGGTAGTGGGTGTTATCAATTGTATCACGGCGGTAGACATCTCCCACTGCCAGAAAGGCATCTAGGCCAGAGTGTATCAAGTCCCACTGATGAGCTGATGTATGTGCTCTTAGCATGTGACCACGATTCAAGTAGTAGTTATCCTCTTTACTTCTGCTGGCATGGTTTTGTGGGATTAGCAAACTATCAAAATTCTGCTGTACTGTAACCACAGGAGAAAGATTGTCATAGACAGAAAAAAGAGGATTCCCGCGGCGTCCCACATATTGTTTGTAGAAGTGGTCCTTTATCTGCTCCTTGATTAGCCACAAAGGATGATGCTTTTTGTTGTGCAAGTTCTTCCCCACCTTGGAAAGAATCTTCTCTGTGACATTGCTGTAGTCATCTTGAGCATAAGCTTTATCAAGCAGCTCCACAGTATATGAGCAGGGTGTGCTGGCAGCAAGCTCTGAAGGTACAGACTTGGATGAAGAATGCCTCAAATAGGTGGGAATTCCTCTTACCTTCACTTTTGGTAGCAAAGCTGGTTTAGAATACTTAGCTACCTTCATGAATTTCCAGAGCATTGCCATTGCAAACTCTTATGATCTAGAGAAAGAAAAAAAATTAAAAAAATTAAAAATTGAGTTAGGGACTGCAAGCTTGCTGCAGAAATTGCTAGTATCTCAGGAATAAGTGAAATCCAAATATCTGCTTGATTAATATGACAAAGTTCCCATTGCAAACCACTATTTTGACTTCAGAGGAATTAAAATACCCTTGTGATCAAATTTCAGCTAGGATATCTTATTCAATTCTAAAGACCTAGCTTTAACCCCATTCCAGATACTGTTACTCTTACAGCCTGTCCTGGGTTCAGCAGTAGCAGTCATTTTTCTCCTTCTTAGTAGCTGGTGCAATGCTGTGTTTTTGACTTTTGGCCTGGGAACAGCGTTGATAACACCGATGTTTTTAGTTGCTGCTTAGTAATGTTTTGCTCTGACCAAGGACTTTCTGAGTCTCATGCTCTGCCAGGGAGGAGGGGAAGCCGGGAGGAAGCAGAGACAGGGCACCTGACCCAAACTAGCCAAAGGGGTATTCCATACCACAGCATGTCATGCCCAGGATGTAAAATCTGGGGGCAGTTACCCAGAAGGGTTAGATCATTGCTGGGTCGAGCTGGGTATTGGTTGGTGGGTGGTGAGTGGTTGTATCCTCTTCCCTTGTTATTTCCCTTGTCATTATTATTATTGGTGGTAGCAGCAGTGGTTTGTGTTATACCTTGGTTACTGGACTGTTCTTAGCTCAGCCCGTGGGAGTTACATTCTTTTGATTCTCCTCCCCATCCTTCCGGGAACGGGGCAGGTAGAAAGGGGTGGGGGGAGTAAACGAGCGAACTGTGTGGCAGATTTACAGCTGGGCTTAAACCACGACACAGCTGAATAAACATCAGGTCTTCTTTGGAATGGTATTTTTCATCCGGTTAAAATACAAGGCAATAACTGAATGCTATTTCTAAAAAACTCGGAAATTTAACAACACCCTTCAGCAGTAAAGGACTTGCTTCTAACAAAACCCCAAGCATTAACTTATTGTTTTATCATCTCCCCCCCTTAGCAGAAGCTATGGAAGGCATTCCACATCAGCCAGATGCAGTGGCACACACTATGCAATCATCACTAATTTGCACCTAATGCCAAATAAAACCAGTTAAACTTTTCAAACCACTGAACCACTGTGAAGAAAAAAAAAAAAAAACACAACAGATGGAAAGAGAAAAGGCATATATATCTATATATAAGCAGTATATTAAGTTCACATATGAGTATCACGTAAGAGTCACAATAAAAGTTCCACACAGTCAGAACAGATGTTAGCATTTTGGAGTGAGCGTAAAACCCCATATTCCCAGAATGGCTGCTTTCATGGCTAATATCACTGTATCAGGCAGGGAGGCTTGTCAAATATCAGGAAGGTCATTGAAGTGATGAGATTCTGAAAGATGTCTGAACCGAACAACTTGGTTCTTATCAAAGGGCCACTTTTACACGTCTGTCTTGTTTACAAACAGGCTTTGTGCTTCACATGTCCACAGCAGTGTTACTCCGTGGTGTTCAGACAGGTGATTCCAAAAACAGTTTTGAGGGTGATTAGCCCTTCAGTCACTCCAAATGCATAAGCCCACTCTGAGATGAAAAGTCACTTGAAAATGTGTAGTTTGGGCTTAAAAAGTATTAGCATTGGTTACAGTAAAATGATTAAGCATTATAATTTGCTTATTATGAAATGGCAAAACAGAGGCATTAGAAGTTAAGTGACTCCAGAAAGGCATCTGCTCCAAACAATAAACTGATTTGTATTTCTCTATGAACCAAGAAATCCAGGGCCACAGGTTCCCTGGGTAAAAGACTTTCCCGTAAAAGTCGTCTTAAAGAAATGGGGGAATTAAGTACATAAGCAATGAATAGACCACTGCCAAGAAAGGGATAGTTTCCCATTTTCACACTAGGATCACAGCATCTGATTAGCGTTCCTCAAGAACATAAGAAAAATGACCATAAAGAAAGAATGAACAAACTGAGATTATTTTTCACACTCTTTAAATCCCTCCCAAAACTGATCTGTAAAAGAAAACAGGTATGTTCATGTTTGGCTTCCTTTCTTCTGGAATATGCCTGGATGTTCTCCATAGGTCTATTTCCTGAAGTACTGTATCTCCATAAATCAAAATAAAAGCAAGTTGTGTAGTCAGAAATTAAATTTGGCAGGGCAGCGTAAAATAACTAATTATTTGGTTTAACCCTTTTTCTGGGTGAATATCTTAAGAAAAAGGAGCAGCTGTAACTTTCAGAAGTTTTATCTAATTTTGAAACTTCTAAGAAAGATTGCCCTTTTTTTTTTATTTGCAAAATATTTCACCATACTATTGCTTGGCCATTACTAATACGGTTCTTTCATAAAAGAATAAAAGAATTCACACACACACCCACACACCAGTAACCCCTCTGACATAGACTAAATGACGGGATAGCCTTACATTTTGAGAAGAGGCTCCATTTTCCCCAAACATAAGTTATCCTTCATGGAAAGGGAGTTCTCATATTCAAACAGCTGCTTGAAATACCCAGTTCTAGTCAGATAATGAATGCAGCTTCCCTTAAGTAAATATCACCATCTGCCCATACATTTAGCTTTCTAAAAAATTAAACTGAAAACTTACACATAACTGTAATGTATGAAAAACTCTCGTGACTATCGTGAGTCTCGTGATGTTTGCTGCTTTCCTAAATACCATTCCTTTGAGAATTAGACAACCATATGAAAAGTTCAACTTTCACATAAGCAGTACATCTCACGATTGTAACTTCGTGGAAAAATAAATTAGAACATGAACCATAAGTGCTGGGGGGGATGACTTTTCAGTATTTGTAATGAGCAACACTGCTAACAGTTTCTGATAGCTCAGAAACACTAACTTTTCTGAGCAAATGATGTATATACTATTCACAAACTCCTACAGGAAAAAAAAAAAAACCCACAGATGAACTTGTAATAGTTTTCATGGTTTTCATCCTAACATTATGCTTGTGCCTTAAAGTTGAATTGAATTACTGTATACGCTATTATTCCAATCTAAAGCAAAATCTACAGTGAGCAATAAGAAAAGTTACAGTTATCCTATGTTATCCAATGTCCAAGTGCTACAAACAACAGCAAACAGCAGTAAAAGAGCCACTAGCATGGAATCACACAAAAGTGCCAAAAACACTGAAGTCTTTCATGAGCACTCTTCTGCTCCCCTCTCCCACCACAGACTCAATGCATTCTACTTCCAAGATCACTGCAGAAAAATGGTACTGGATTTAGTTCAACTCAACTGGTGACACATTGCATCTGGTGACAGAAGCCATTGAGAAGGAAGGAAAAAGCCATGTTTATACTTCTTACACCATACAAGAAACCTAGAGTGGAGAGTAACACTGGAAAATAAATCTCTTTACCTTTCTGCTAGCAATAAATAAGTGATGCTAAGGATACACTAATTACTTATGCTCACTTGTAATAGACACTTATTTCTAGTAGACAACTACCTAAAGATCTGAAAAAGCACAGTTTACATTTATCATTTTCTAGCTTAACTTCCACCATGCTTATTATTTGTCAGTATAAACAAACAAACAAACAAACAACTGGCTTCTGTGCACACTGACAAAACCTCAATCTTACAGCAAAGACTGTCATCCAACTAAGAACCACAGCAAGCCAAACAGCAGCTGTAGGTCCTGTAGCGAAAAACAAATACATAAATGGGAAATAAACACTGAATAACCACCACTGGCATCTGTGATCCAAAGATGGTAAAGCATTCCACCAGCATTACCAGTGTGTCACAGGCACTGGGCTTGATAGTGGCTCTGACCTGGAGCTAGGAGGTGATGAATGGTTTTGGAAGCAAGCTGCCCCGCCAGCAGCTCCCAGTGGGACTTCTCAAAGCACTGCAGGAGAACATGCAAGCACCAGGCCCACCATCTTCTATACACAGGTTCTTACCTTCACACTGCCACTGTCACATTCCCAGGTACCTCTGCAACTCCACTGAAGCTCCATGGGCCTGTCCCTGTATCTCCATTCTGAGATGTCACACAACTGCAGGAACTGGGATCTTTGACAGGGATGCTATCGTCATTCTGTTTTGGTGATACATTCAGAACCATGCGGACACACGAGTATGAGCTTTTGAGCAGCTTCAAGGTAGACCAGAGGGCAGAAGGGTGGCAAACATGACACCCAGGAATGAAGATATCCAAACAGTCCTGTCCATGCTGTGGACAGACCTGGCACAGATGTGATCGCACTTGCCAGTGTCAGTCCTCTACTACATACCCTGTGCTGTTGCTACAGTAGTTTCAGTTGCTGAGCAAGGCTCCCTCATCCCCCACAGAAAAACAATCACCCCCAAGCAGCAGCACAGTAGACAATGCAGGTGCAGAAGTGTGCCACTGTCAGGAACTTAACAACAGGGAAACAGCAGACTGAAGGCCAAAAAATATTGTGACTTCGGAGCACATGCAAAAGGCAGTTAGATGTGATAAGGGATCATAATGCTGTACTGTTAAGGAATGCCCTTTCGTGCCTAAATCCAGGTTTCCATGTCACAGTACAGGAAGGATTAAATTAGAATTATCACAGCTGCAGTGGTATGTGTCACAATTCCCCTCTACTCCACTGAGGTTAAGAAAAGAATTGCAGACTTGGTGAAATTCCTCCTTACACCTGCCCTAAAAAAGGAGGGAAAAAGAGGGGTAGTTCGGCAGCCCACAATGAAAAGAAAAAGGACTGTGCACCCGTGTTGTTTTATTCATCCACCTCTCCTAGAAAAGTGGAAAAGAGAGAGAACATTCTTGCTTGAGCAAACTAGAGCCCACCGGCAAATGAAATCGGCTTTCAGGGCCATTTGCTAGGTATTCATATTTGTGAACAAAGGCCATCCTCATTCTTGCTGACCTTTTTTTCTGTATGCCCTGATCTTCCCACTGTTTATGGCTGTAGAAACACAGATGGGCAACTGCACTATATAAACCGAAGAACATGACAGGTTTGAAACCAAAATTCTACAAAGATGAGAGTCTGTCTTCTATCCAAGAATAGCTAATTAATGCAAGACTCTGAAGTGCCATGGAAAACGTTAGAAAAGTTGGGCTGCCACCATTTTGCGATGTGACAGCTTTTATCTACCGTATGTGTGGGGAGGGGAGTTCAACCAACATAGCATATGTTAAAACAAAAATCATAAACATATGCCAGGCTGCTAAAATTGGACATTTACCAGTCTGCTCAGCAATTTAGCTAAGCATTGAATTTTAGTTTTGGAAACTATGTAGGCATACAGCAGCAAATACCATTGTACTGCATGACCCGTACCTACATTGCACAGGATATAACAGAAATTATTTTGCATGCAATACTAACAATGAGCTCAGATTTTTTTCAAGCTCATTTTAAAATGCAGATATATTGTGGCACACCAGAACAAGACTATCATTCTTACTGAGCATGCTGAATTTGTGTTACACACACAGACCTCTGAAATAGCCTTGCAGGTAACTTAGAATAGAACCATTTTATAACCTGAGCTTCCAAGGGCAGAACATTTACAGATGTCCCTGAAGACAGCTGAACACCCAAAGGAACAAAATATTGCATGCACTACAAAGCACCAGGCAAGATAACATAGCCTTCAAGTATTTGGCTCTTATTTTTTTTCATGTACTTGGAGTTCATCTAGTTAATAATCCATCAGCAGGTTCCAAGAAGCATACAGAATAACTTTTGTTATTTTTCTTATCTGAAGCAAAAATATGTCAGAAGCTGGCTTGCTGTCTGCTCTCTCACAGTGATACAGTAATCATGATGCCACCTTCGGCAACATTTTGAGGCATGCAATATTGAGAGAGAATATTAAAACACCTTTTCTGGGATAAGGCATACCATGTTTTCTCTCAGTGTTACATGTAAGACCTTCTTAATTATGAAATAAAAGTTATTAACAACCACACACCTTTTTCACTGATCCAGATGCCTACTGTCTGAACAACAGCCAGACAATATGTTAATGCCCTGCTTTACATCCATGAGCACCTGGAGGCAAGCACAGAAAATACAGTCCATACTTCTGAGGCACACCAACAACCTTCACTGCTCTTTAGAACTATGGGATGTGCCAAGATAGTCAATAGTGGGCAGCAAGTCTTTGGAGAGGGAAACACACTTCTGCAGGGATCTCTGAGCAAGCACCAGTTTTTAAATGTTTTGAATCAGGGTTACACTTCCCATTCAGTTTCTGGTTGGATGCTGTGAACGATGACAAATGTCATATTCCCATCACACCGCAACAAGTTTCAGTTCCCCCCGTGGTCCTGCAAAGCCTGCTACAAGTACTAGTTCCCCCAATACAGAGACAGCTCTGAGATTGTTCAGGTTTATCCATAAGTTTCCTACTTATTAAAAGGATAATACTTCTCAAGACATAGGATTCAAGACAGGTAAAATGTGTTTCAGTAGTCAAAATACTTGCAAACTCTGCAGCTGTATAATTTGGTATAAGACTGCTTCAAAGATTGACATAATTGGGCAGTGACAACCTGTAATGAATTTGGTTTAAGCAACACAGTACGGAATCCACACACTGGAATTTGTGGTCAGCAAGCTAATCAGGTACAAAATGCTGAATTATTTAGAGTATATAATTTTTTAAGAGAGAAAAATATACAGCATAATTGACATAAGAAGTCAAAGATCAAAAGCAAACAAATTTAGACTTCTGGTCTTCTGGAAAGACATCAAACACATGCAAAATTCAGAAGTTTAAGGTGAGCAGTCCAACCATACCTATTTGTAGTTGAACAATAAAAACCAAACCAACCACAAAACAGATTAATAAAAGCAAAATAAACACATTCAGAGGAAAGAAACTATCAACAACAACAAAAAATTTTAAGGTATATATATACACGACAGTAGATTAAATTAAGGAAAAATCACCACTGCTCAGAAAAAAAAAATCTAATTTTCTTTTACTTTTGCCTTAATTATTTCTTAATTTTCTTTTTCACAAACTAAAACCAAGTTTGTTTTTCATTGAAGAAGTATTGATTATACCCTTTAGTGGAAACTTCCAATAGAGTATGATGACTAAGGCATACAAAACTCGACTAATAGCTAAGCAGCTGTGACCTGAGCTCCTACTGATGTACCTATGTTCTTCCCTCCCTCCACAAGGAGACAAAACACAATAGTCAACTCCATATTTTAAGGCAAAATCCTCATTAGACAAACATAATTTGAATGCATTACATTACAAATTACAGACTACACAAAGGCAATCTAGAAATCACCCTTAAGCATTCTCGAATGTGTTTCCTGCTTTTAAAATACATCAATTTTTCGAGGGATGCAATCTGAAAAAACACTACCTTTGTCCGCTGAGGGAATACTCTTTTTCCAATACCTTGAAAAGGTTGACAACTAGCTTTCTTCCATAGAAGACATATTGTAAATAACTGTAAGATCAAAGAGACAGAGACTTTTAAATACCTACAAAATCTTCACTGCAGTCAAGATTACCAGTATCTCTTTTGCATTCGTTATTCCACCACTATCTGCAACTCAATTATCTGTATTTTTCTTTATACGTACATGCCATCAAGAGCATACTGTTATGGAGTTTTATCTGAGTAAAAATTATGTTGTTTAGAAATCAGATATTAGCAGTATTTGTGTGTACTGGTATACTTTCTTAGTTCTCACTGAAAAACTATACCATTCAGACAAAACCATAGAGACCCCATCCTACCTTATCAGGAGAAGGCAGTAATAATTCTTTTGCAGTCAGTTATTAACTGCCAAGAATGAGGCACATTCAGACTGGGTAATAGCGTAAAGGACAGCAGAGGAAGAATATAACCATTTCCATTACAGTAATCCAAAACACGACACCGTAAACAACTCCACAGCATGGAGAGTGACAAATGTGGTATGTTCCGCACTTCTGAAACAGCAGAACCTCCTGAACTTCATCACTGCTTCTGATGTAAAGAAAGTCACCTATAGGTGCATTGCCATGTTTTAGTGGTCCCTCTGGGATGAAGACTCACACTGCAGGAAAGTATAAAGCTATAGGTATATGCTTTATTTTTACAATTTAAGGCAGCATGGCTCAAGCACAGACCCCAGAAGTGCTGGATCCTCCTGGTGGGCCCACCAGGAAGCTGCACTATCACTCCTGGGGAAATGCTGCACCTCCTCGGCAATGGCAATAGCAGCAGCCCAGTCCTCTGGAGATGCCTGTGGTAGACAAAAGAAGGTATCCTTCAACTCCCAAGGCATCAGTCACTGATCAAATCACGACTGCCTGCCTCCTCCTAGGAAAGCAGAAAGAAACACAGTAACATCTTACATGCCAGAGCCAGCACACATGCTACCTCACGGGCTACATTTAACCTTCATCAGCAAAACATCCAACATGCCCAAATACCCAAGTTTCAGATACCTCATGTGGCGCAGTGAAAAATTAAACTTAAGAAACAAACCCAGTCCGCACAACACTAAGAAAACCAAATGACTTAGATAGCTCACGCCAGAGGAGGCAGCTAGCATGAATCCTCCAGTTCAAAGCCTAGAAGTCTTCAGCTTTACCTGCTATCTTCCTGGTAGTACTCTCCCACCACTTCCTTCCATTCTTGAGAGAACTGGAGAAATCCATGACTCACCATAGATCTCCAGATGCCCTCCTTAGTAATACCCTAGACATCATGCTGTAGTTTAAAAGAATAAATATTTATACGAAATAATAAAAATAATTAATATTTGAAACCAGGAAGTTATTTCATGGGTTTAATATGTATGTAATCAACATTTAAATTGAACTAGCCTTTCTTATCATGTTTCATCCCCAAGTAGTGCTGGGATATTGTAAGTTTTGTGTCACATCAGTTTTCTGTCACACCAAGCCCTAAGGAGATCAGTTTCACATATTCGTTGTCATCTTGAGCTAGAGATCTACATCTCAGACCTAGATGTGATGTGAACTTGATCTCAGCTCAAACTCTAACTCAGCTATTGTGCCTTGGTCTTTCTCTATTAGAGATATAATGAAAGTCTGAACAGATAGAGCCTTTACCAGGAATATGTATATTTTAACAGTCAATAAAAAAAATAAAAAAAAAAAAAAGAAAGAAATTCTCTACAGATTTTACTTCAGAATCTAAGTCTCATAGACTTTAGTATGAAAAAGGAAAACAGGTATTTGCAGTGGAGACTCCACTGCAGTCCAACACCTCCCAGTTAGGAAATGTATGATCACACTTACACAAAGAAGTCATCTCTAGTTTGAACTGCACCATCTTCACTTATCTGCCACAGGCTCTGATAAAGCATTTAAGGAAAAGATTAGAAGGCTCCTATGGAAGGAGCTATATTTCCCTGCCTGGGGCATATCAGTTCTCTGAGGTTGGTAGGAACAGGGCTGAAATTTTAACAAATAAGCCGTTTGTCAAGCAGATTATGTAAGAAACCTTGGCAGCCACACGGAGGCCAGCAGTAAGATACCAAGCTAGGGCAGTGTAAAACAAATGGTTAATAGAGAAAAGGGGAAGGGGGGAAAAATTACTTTCATTTGGTTTTCATCTTCATAAGCTTTGGAAGGAAACAACAAATTGATGAATGGGAGCATTTAAAGATAAAAATTAATCACACTCAGAATTAATAATAACAGGTACTAACGTCGAAAAGGGACTACGAGCCATTCCAAGACCTAGAACTCGTCTGGATTCTTCCCAGAAATTACTTCTAGTGATAGTCTTTGCAAATAAATTACAATGTAGTATGTGAACTAAAAGGTGCTGTCATGTATGAAGCTGCTAAATTATTGAAAAGTCATATAAGCAAATGAGAAAAAGATCACCCACAAGGCCAGATACACAAAACGAAAAAATCCACCTTTCTTGAGGTGGATCAAGTCATAATGAAACAAAGCAAAGACAAAATTTTAACCACTCTGTCAAAACAGATGTTAAAATCTGTTCTCCCTAAAAAAGACCTAAATCAGCTCCAGGAGTTTATAAGTATTATTTCTCCATAAAAGGAACTTGCAAAAGAAAGAGGCTCCATGTACCATTTATTCCCACAATTTATACTTATTCATAATTTTGGATATATATTTAATATAAGTATGCTTTTAGAGCCAGGTATGCTATAATTTTATATTGTTCTCTTTATATTATAAATTTGAATGCTTAGTTTTCAAAGGGATGCGGCTACTTTTTAGTGTAAGCAAATTTGAAAAGTGTGCAAAGCATCATCATATTAAAAAGTAATCTAAAATTTTCATTAAAAAAGAAAGTGGTTCTATTGACAAATAAAGCAAATTATCAATGTATGCTGATTTACAGAAACATAGCCATAGCCACCCTGCTAAATGTTAAACATGTCCAGCAATATGATCCATGGGTTCAATCACCATTGACACCAGTTGGACATACCAACAGATATAAAGGTTACACATCAACATTTAGACTTTAATTAAGCAGCATTCTGCTCTTAGATAGCATATCTCTACATAGGATCTTTTCAGTCATTAACCAATTAAGCTTTACAATTCCCCCATGGGAGAAGTTTTGCATTATTTATACCCATTAGTGCAGAAGCTCCCAATTCAAAAGTCTGTACTTTAACATCTTGTCTGCCACTTATTTTTTCTTTCTATATTATTCTGACTATACTGGCATCTTTACTCCATGTTCAGATGTTGGGTTTTTTTGTGGTTTGTAGTAGCATTTTATCAACAATTTAAGGAGCATAGTGGCTACTGTGAATAGAATCAAAACATTTCAAAAGCAGCTTGACAAACATCAGTTGTTAGGAACCATGCTGAACAGTTCAGAAATACTAAGCTATTACCATTGAAACAAGCTCTTTCTCAATATGTAGATTTTTAACACCCAAACTGGTGTTTCTTGAGCAAGAAATTCAGAGCCACTGCTCTGTATTGTATCAAACTTCACAGGCCTCAACATGAGTGTAATTATAATCATATTCTTAGTATGAACAGGAGAGATCAAGTGGAGAAGCAGAAAACATTTAGGGAAGATGGAAAAGTAAATAAATGAAGAGTTCTTGAGGCAAACAGGGATATGAAAGAAGGTGGTAACAAAGTGGGTGAAGCGGCATAGAACAGAGTATTGCCAGTGTACTTATTCCATGGCAGGGCTGGCCTGCAAACCAGAATGGAATTCACACATCATCATGTTTTAAGTAGGATTTCACCTCTGATCACTATGTTTACCAGCATCAAACACAGCATTTGTTTTCATGAGGAAATTATATGTTTGTTAGGGGCCTCTTGTGAGGAAGTTTCACATTAAACCTAACTCCACCCACTGCTGGTCTTGGCTCAGATTATGCAGAGTGAACTGTGTCAGTATACCAGTCCGACCAGGAAAGAGTGCTACATGATGGCTTGTCTCTCCTGTATCAGTTGTGAGAACTGACAGAGTCATTTGAGGTTCAAACAAACACAATACATACGCAGATCTATATTTACCAGTGAAAAGATAGCCAAAAGCAATAGCACATCATCAGCCTTATGACTTGGGTCTGACAGGGCCAAAGCTCCTGGGTGCTGCCCTGGCACAGCAGTCGGCATTTACTCAAGAGTTTTGCAGAACCAAGGCCCAAGAGCTTAGCAGAGCTCACATAAAGCCCATAACAACTTTGGATTAAAAGAAAAAGAAAACAAATCTAGCCATTGTCATGAAAAAGCAAAGAGGATGCCTTCTACTCCATGCATTACTACCACGGTACTAGCCCCTGAAGTCAGGCAGACGAGATACAAAATACAAAAATACAGCATCTAGAAAGGAAAATTGTCATGCCTAGTGTCACAAGGGTAAGAAATCAGAAAGACGTGTGAAGTCAGTAGTGATGGATATCACGTATTAGTGCTAAACAATTCTAAATTATACTCTTTACCATGATCAGAGGGCAGAGTAAAAGCGAATCCACAGTGTGACTTAAAAGCATTGCAGGATGCTTGGAAATCAAATCCTAATTGCATGTCTCAAATGTGCAAGTAAGTAGGAAATGGTGACTTGCTGAGGCCAGAATCAAATACATGGGACCTCAGAAGGTCACAATGACTTAACTTTAAGGTAAAAAGGAATGGCCACAATCTCTCTTCCTTAAATACTTAAACCCAATGGACTATTGCCATAGCCAGTTGTTACAAAAGGTAAGGAGAAGCAGGTCTCAAAGGAAAATATAACCAGCATCTACACAACATCAAATTGAGACAGACACAGATTTATGTGTACTAACATTTTTTCAATATGAACCTTTCATATTAAATTCCTGGAGTTCCAGGGACACTGCCCAGAGCTATTAAATAAAAATTATGGTTTAGACTTGTTTTATTTTCTACACCTGCTAATTTCAAAGTTACAGTTTCCCAAATCCTTTAATCCAAGCTATCACATAACAAATATAGTGATTGACCGTGACTTTTTTTCCCTCTGTAGTTATTATTACCTTATCGAGTCTTTTTTAAAAAAAAAAAGAAATAATTTCATTTTCATGCTGCTACACTATATATATACACTCAGAGAACCAAAGGAATTAGAGGAAATTTGTCCAGCTTGCAATTTGATATAATAAAATCTGGCCTAGCATGGCACATTGCCTCGTTTTCTAGACAACATTAAAATATGAGTACTGGATTGTACTTTCGAGGCTGAATAAACAAAATCATGTTCATCATGTCAAATGAAGCTGATCTGTCGGCAAATCTACCGAATGCCTAAACTTGAACGGGCAATTTATTACAATGCATCTAACCAAAACTGCAGAATTCTAAACATCCCACTTGTGTAGATGTAAAATAAACCCACCTGCAGTAATTTTGTATTTGTAAATGAAAACTAAATATTTCCAGTTGTTTGCATGTTCCTACCCCCACTCCGCTCCAGCCACACAAAGATGTGTGCTCAGCTGGATGATGCTGCAAGATTCTCCTCCGGTCTCCCCTCATACCACATGAGAGGTCAAAGATTTCTAACCAGACTGAACACCATGTATTGCTTAAAGAAAAAACCTCATATGAAGCTAGAAACATTTCAATGAATAACATAACAGCTGAAAATCACTCCCTAAGTTACTAGATCCTTTTATCATTTAGCCTAAATTATTTGGCATTGGGTTTTTTTTGTTCTTTGGTTGTTGCTTCGGGTTTGGGGTGGGGGGAAAGAGGTGTTGGCATTTGTTGTTTGGAATTTTTTTTTTTACAGCAATGGTTTTCTGTCACCCCACCATAAAGAGCTGCATCACCAGTTGCTGCCTTTGATACTTATTTAGATGTGGTAGAACAATTGAACTTGTTGGGGAATATTTCCATAAAATCCATCAGGTAACTAAGACAAGGTTGAAAAGTTTCAGGATGAAGTTTTTCAAACTCTTACAGTTAAGGCCACCATCCTGGACCTTTACAGCATTCCATTTTCTGCCATTCCAATACACGCATTGGCATCTGGGCTGAAAACTCTCTTTTCCCAATTCTTCTTTCTGTCATCTGCTGGAAAGCAGAGTGGAATAATTAGATTGACTCAAGCAGCTGCTGACTGCTTTCAGTGTGTAATTCATTCCTTGATGCCACAGAGAGGAGTCTTGCTAAATAAGAATCAATAAACTGGGTAGGAACGTCTAAATATTCTTTAAAGCTGAAGAGCAATGCCACAAAAATAAACTTTTTTTAAAGTAAAGTTACTTGGGAAAAAAATAGAGTAAAAAATGTTGAGCTTACTGCATAGCAAAGTTTAAGAAACAGGTATGAAGAATAGAATTTAAGCGGAATGAAACTGAAGCCTGTCTTTTCTATTCTCATTTACTACTTACTACAGAGCTATCAAGAAACACAGCTCTAAGGGAAAGAAAGCAATTAAGGTATGATGTTAACATTCCAACATCAGTTAAAGAAGAATTACATCCAGCAAAGGGGCCTTCAATCACAGTCAATTGCAAAATCACATATGAATACACCATTACAGTCAACACCTCTGTTCATAATTACAGAAAAAGATAAAATACTGTGTACAGGCAGAGAGAAAGAATAAAAAACAGTAAAAAATTACAACCTCTTGCTTCCAGACTGATGCTATTTAATTAAGACAGAACCAGGGGAAAGGTCTTTTCTTGCACTATCATTGCTAGCACAGAGCTGTTGTGGGCATTCAGTCTTCTTTAGTACTACATGAATTAAAAATAAAATAACTATAAAGTTATTGAAGTCTTGAGGACAGCTTCTTCTAACAGCAAAGTAGCAAACCAAGAAAAACTCTTTTACTGTCTCTTCTCTTTCATACTTAAAAATGACTTCTCCACTGCAATGTTTACTTTGATACCATGTGGAGGGGACACCATATGGAGTGGGTAAAGAAAAATGTTTCATCAGAAAAGAAGAGCTAACTTTCAGTGATCTGTTAACCTGCTGTACTTTTTGTTGCACGCTTACTAAGTTTGCTGTAAATTGAGAAATAAAACATAGAAAGGTATCTAATGGTGCACCTGAAGATGACATACACTCACACTTAAGGCTGAAATTCACCACTTTGCAGAAGGGTGGCACCCAACTCATTGCCAGGTAAGCCTCATCAAGATAGCTATAAAATCACGTTCAGTTCTGGCGCCCCAATCCTGCACTAGATGTATCTCTCAGCAGTAATTTTCAGTTTAAGGCCTGAACTCAAACCTGTTTATTGAGAACATTAGAACATGGCCTTCTGACATACCAGATACACTCAAAAATAGTTCATGTTAGTAACATTCCATCTCTGTATGAATGTCCTGCTTTCAACTATTCAAATAATTACCATGTTGACCTCAATCCTGAAGGTATCCACACTTTATTCAGTTTAAGTTCCACAAGCATCAAATTGCATGCAGTCAGTACATCTGCCATGCTAGCTTCAACAATCTCTGTCAAAAATCACGTTTATTATTAGCAACCCGTGAGCAATTAGTGTAATTATCAGCAGACTTGGATTCGTATTAATCAGTGTTTGTTTCAATTCCACAGGCAAACAAGACATCACCAGTAAGCCACTGTGTTAAGAATATTAATGACTTTACATCTAGTTATAGACATGCTGCTGCTTGTCCCTCTCTCTCCACAAAAAAAAAAAAATTTACATAGAATTCTATGTATTCTTCAGTATGTCACATAATATATTCATGACATACAATATTCCATAATGACATGAAGTATACACCAGTAAAGAAGATAGAATGTAAGTTCTGAATGCAAAAGACTATTCTTTGATATTTGAAAGGATACTTTTGTATTTGTTTCTTCTCTAGCAACCGTGATCTGCATTGTTACCAGCACCTAGTAATTACAGGAGTCCAAACCACAAAAACATATCTATCAAAGCTAGTTAAACAGCCACAGAATACCCTAATTTGGCCATCCAACTATTGACAAACACGTAGTTACTAATGTGTAAATAAGCACCTCCATCTTTTGGCGTTTTTTGTGCTATAAGATCATTTCTCAATTGCAACACCCTACTTAAGCACATAGGAATAACCAGTACTATTTCTTACACACCATCAGATCAGTAAGAATTTCAACTGGTATTCCAGCTCACTGAGAAACAGTGGAAACACCAGCACAGGCCAGAAACTAAGAGATTCCTTGTCCCCCTTTTATGCCTTTCAATATGTATTACCAAAGAAAAGGCAGGTGACTCCCTCACACACCCTTTCTTGTAAACATGTATCTTCCACAGGAGATTACTAATGAAGGCAAAATTTGTTGACTACATGACCACCCCATCCCACACACCCCCCCCAATATGTTAACAGCTCTCTATCAAAAATTCAAAGGTGTACTGAGTGGGTTTTTGCCAGGATCTGAACTCGATCTAGTTTCAGAGAGTGTTTTCATTAGCAACCCACATAACTGAACAGAGGACACTCTTAAATCTGCCAATCAAGAGCTGATGACGCAGGTATGTCAGATAATAGGGCTGGAACTCAAAATTCTTCTGTTAAACTAGAGAACTGGTCAAAAACAACAATTCAGCAAGGGCAAGTGCAGTTTTCTGTACTTTGGCAGAGAGCTGCATACCTACAGCACAGCAATTAAGCAGCTAGATGGTAGCTTCTTCAGAAGAGGATCAGAGGTTGTAACAGACCATGAGCTGAATATAACTTCAAAATGTGATTAAAAAAATAAAAACCATCCTACAGGACTATAAACAGGAGTATAGAATTATATACTCCATAAAATAGGAAGCACAACTTTTCTTCTGTCTAGCAGGAAGGAATAAGAGAGTCAAATTTCTGGCATAATATTTATAGAGAAATGTGAAGCTATTGGAAAGAGTCCAAAGATAGTAACAGAAATCACAAGTCTCAAAGGAAGAACCATGTAGAAAGTTTAAATATACTAGGACTATTTAGACTAGAGAGAAAAAAAAAAAAAATCAAAGGCATTTTCATCATCATCAGATCCGAACAAAAGTTGCACACTCCACGGAATAAGCCTGTCTCCACTGTATCCCGGCTAGGGCAAGCAGCAATGCACCTACCATAATCAAAGTTAGGAAAATTTGCAGCAGTTATTACGATACATCTTTACACGAATGAAGTGTGGACCGCATTGTAGCTCTATTATTTCATGCAGATTTCTGCGCAAAAAAAAAAAACAACCCAGGTATTCAATTCAGCCTGCTTTGGAGGCCAAAGAACAGCCCAGTGAGTATCTCAAAGTATTTCTAGTCTTGTTTAGGTTTGTATAATTTCTATTATCATTATTACAATTTTTTTAATGAGGCACATTTATAAGGGGTTATCCCTTAGAGGTCTAGCTAAGTCTTCCCTTCAATAGAAGTTTTAATGGTGCTTATGGCTGAACGCCAGTTACATTGCTGAAAGCTTAACAGGTGATGTATTTGCTTATAGGCACTGTCGTATTTTATCCATCTCAGCATCTATTTAGTAAGTGCTTTAACATTCTAGAGTATGGCAGGTGCTATATAAAACACAGCATTATTTTCCATACTTTACTCTCCACACTGGCATTCCTACTCACATTAACTGGCAAGAGTACAAATATTCACAGCAATCTTAAAAAGAAAGTTTGAGCGCTCAGTGACAGCCACAGTTAGCTGTGTACTCTCAGTAAACAAAACAGAACACAACAATGTTTCTTTCCTATTATAACAAAATTTCTCAGCAATTTTTGGTATAGAAGGAAATATAACGGTAAACAAACTGCAGCAGTCATTCAGACACCACCTGCTACCTGTATGCTGCAACAGTGGTACCTGATTTATTACGGTTGTGTTTCAATTAGTCCCTTCATCTTGTTCCATGGGATAGGATAAGCAGAAAAATCCATCTGGAATAGGCTTTTCCATTCATAATTTCATCCTACTTGTGTTTAAGATTTCTAGGTGGTCTAGAGACTCCCACTGAAATTACTGTGAAGACACCAGAAGCATCTATGAAAATCATACTAACTTGACAAGATACTACTTTTACTCCACTCTTCAAACTGCAGTTGAACATAGTAAAAAATTAAAAATTGCACCTTTTTTTTTTTTTCAGCATTCCTTCATACAGAAGTCATCACGGACATCAGTAAGGTTCCTGGGTAACTTCTGCTTTCTCTTTGATCTCTCTCTTTAGAGAATAACGGGACTGAAATTGAATACAGTATTTAAGATTCGATATTTCAACTGATATCACTGAAGCATCCAATAACTTTGGGAAGGTCACCACCTCCTCCTCATATCCTAACATTTTTCTTTACTTATATTTCATCTTGTCTGCACTCTGTCTACAATGAGATTAAACACTAAGCACAATAAGAACCTGTATGATGCCTGTGACTTTACTGCTTGAAGGACTTGAAAAGATTTGTGCTTTGTTAAAGCAACAAGTTTTTAACCCGTTGTTTGTTACTCCAACAACCCATAGCAGACTCAAACAGAAGTGCAAGGAACATACTTGGACTTTAATCACAAAGCTTTCACTTTTGCCCATCATTATAAATCATGAACAACAGTGGCTCCTAACTACCTACAAGTACCAGCTGCGCAAACCCCAGTGACTCAGAAACGTTGCTTCACTGTCAATACTTTTTTATCTCATGGCAAACCAAAAAGGAAATACAGCAAAAGCAGAGAGGGGGAAAATAAGTGGTCATTTTTCCTCTATCTATCCTATGGTATTCAGCAAGGCTTTTCATTTTTTAGTGTCACTTCAGTAGCAGCTGCCTCCTATTGAAAAATGCTAATAACCACAGAAAAGTTATGCAAGATGTCAGACACATAGTATGTGCCAATGTGTTTAATGTTTTAATGTGTTTCAAGGACATATAAAGTAATTTGAAGACAAATTCTAAGCAGGGCAACTGAAAACTAAAAATGCAATTCTGAAAGTAGAATTTTTCTCACTGCATTGCACACCATAGAGAGCTCTTTTCAGTGAAGAGGACATTTCAGGGTGCACTTCTATATAATAACAGGATCTACGGCATTAGGAGTAAAATGACTAATTCAGCATCTCAGCAGTAAGGGTGGAAAGGGTCACGGCAAGATAAAGAACAGGATATTGTATTTATTTTCCTCAACAAGGCTGCTTCAAGCAGACCTATGCTGTCACAAAAAAAAGGTAGGAGGGCAGTAACATTTAGAGGCTGTTTAAATGAGTCTGATATACCTATCAGCTGTTGACAAGGGGTATCTTAGAGCATTGCACTACTCAGTAATTATGAAAAGAACAAAACAGCAGGAAAACTAAGCTGAATTGTGAATAAAACCCAGCCCTGCCCCCTTATAAAGCAGCCTGAAATCACCTTTTTTTTTTTTCCCCTCCAATAAACAAATCAAATACAGGAGAAATTTTAAAATGCCCATCATGAAAAATCCCACATTTAATGTATTTTGCAGGACAAAGAGCACCAAGACAGACCTGATGAAGAAATACACAAACTTTAGCATACATAACCCTTCCCTGAATGAAGCCAGGTAAGTGGAAACTAAAAAAAAAAACCCCATGAAAAGCACTTCCAGTACTGCCTTCCAACATGTTTCTGTCCTTTCTCCTGGTAGATTTCCCATTGATCTTTCCAACAGAAACAAAAATATAAAGATGAAGGTTATCCATTGCAAACACTTTCAGACTAGAAAATAATCCCTTTATCTCCTCCCCTCTATCACTTCTACTAAGTAGAACAGTCTCTTTTCAAATTGCATACACAAATGAAAGAAAAGCAATCACTTGGCAGCAGATTGCTTCTTGACTGCTAAAGCAAACTCCTCAGGTCATATTCTTGTTTCTTGCAACATCCCATCATTCTGAGGTTCTAACACATCCATCTCTGTCAGGCAGGTTCCCAGTATGCTCAGGCAAGAAGTACAATAAAAAGCAAAAAGCACACAAACAAATAAATCTCCTCCCTCTCAAAAGAAGGTTTCATTTGAAGTCGGTGTTCACAGTGGCAAGTCTACTCCAGGCAGAATAAATGCATTCTGTGTTGCTCTGCTTCTAGGAACTGTAAGACTGAAGCACAGGTCTCCAAGGGAGACATTTTTTGAGCAGCCCTGAACACAAACTGTGGATTTAATGCTTTTTAGGACAGAGCCTTCATTTGCAAACACGAAACAAAAACTACCACAAAAACCCAAACAAAAAGCAGAACATAGAAATCACTGATAGTCAGTTCAAGCATATTATCAACAGGGTGCCATCCACTCCCACAAGACAGCACACCAGAAAAAACTGTGGGTAGCCCATGTAGAAAAATTGGATACAATTTTTTTGTAAAGAAAGGATGGGGCATTGCGCCCAGCATGTTAACCAAGGCCTTAGCACAACAGAGTTGCAGCATCTCCAGTGAACTGACAGTCCGAGGAAGCTATCCACCTAATGTAACAAGTAAAAATCACATCTGTGTTTCTGCTTGTCCTCACAGATCCAACAGCAGCTTTGCAGTCCTGAGATGCAGGACTAATCTCATTGACCTGCGCTTCCACTTCTGTCCCTAAGCAAAGTGGTTACAGTGCAGGGAACAGCAGCTGAACATGCTGCTGGATGGGCTTTAATCAACCAGAAGTTTTCTGCTAGTACCTTAGTTTAACTCTAGTGACTGACAGATGAGGTTACTCGCAGGTATGCAACATCAGTCAAACGGAAACACTGAACAGGACTTACGGGGTATTTAGGTTGGAGAAACATGTTCTAAACCAGGTTAATCCTGCTCTGAGTATCCCCTATAGTTTTGGGGTTTTTTTTAACTTTACTAATGCTCAGATTGTTTAAATTACCCCAGATAACTAATACAAAAAACCTACTCTAAAGCTGAGAGGCACAGAAAATATAAGAACTGACAATACTCTTGGTATTTTAAGCCAATTTCCTACCAAAATATAGATCTGAAGTGAATGTGTGACTTTTCCATTAGTTGATTTCAGGTGAGACCTCCTACATGCCTTATATAATGTGAGTTTCTAAAAGTCCTATTCATTCATCTTTCTGAAACATCTTTATTCTACAAAGTACGTAGGCTATGACTCTTGGAAACCAATTAAACCTGTAATATTTCCAGATTCTCTTAAATGTTCAAAGTAGTTCAAATAAACTTCATCCCACACAAGTGTAAGCAAATGAATCATATTATGTAAATATCTTGACCAGACAGCCACTCTTCACTTAAAAAAAAAAAACCACACGCACAAAAAAGCCTTCAAAACAAAACAAAAATAACGAACAAAAAACCACATACAAATACACACTCCCCCTCTTCCCTCCCCAAACCAACCAAAAAACTCACACAAATTATGGCTTTCCTCTTCCAGAATTATTCTGACTTTTGGAGCAGGACAGTCAACATTACATTATAAATCAGAAACCTGTTTTTAAAGTCTCATCTTTTTCATATGGGAAAAGGTGGATTATCACCTTTCATCCACGACAGAGCACATGGTTTGATTTCCAAAAAAGTTTCAAGGTACTAAATCTTAGGAGCACGTTGTTTAGATACCAAATTTTACTACAAGTCATCCTTAGAGACTTTATGTCTGCGTATTAAAATATCTTCCTTTCTCAACTATATACAGAAATAAAATAACTAAAGCGTAGATTTACAAATGAAGGAAATGAAATCTACCTACAATAAAAACGTAAACCTCTTTAAACTGTTAGTAAATAAACTCCTTTTCTGTAAAACATTTTTGGTGTACTGTGTATCACTCAGTGGTGACTGCACAGCATAAAAATTTTACTGACATCATTTTAAGATTACCACTTGTGACTTGCAAGCAGCAACAGTTGTCATACAAACCACAGTACAGAACTGATGGTAACTTTTATATCTGATGACATTAAGCCATCACTATTCTGCTGACTAAAATCTTAAATGTCTTCTTTCCATTGATTATACAATTCATAAAAGCACACCGACACTTGGGGATATTTGCATTCAAATTTAACACTGAACTCACCCGCATACATAATGCTGGGGCATTTCTTCACAGGCCATACAGGGTCTAAAATCCCCCTGAATTTCCAACTGATAATCAGCTATTCCCTTCCTCCCCTGCCAAGTCTGTCATGGCATGAACTTAGACCCTGCTTGATTTTTCACTCTTCCACTAAAATCATAAACTCAACTCGGTTCAGCTCAGCATCGCAGTGCACAAGGCCCTTACATGGGCTTTCAGAGGGTACCAACACAGGGCAAAAATTATGTACTTGCAAAAAAATTGGCTTGAGCAGCACAACTTACAAATTTACTGAAATCCCAGAGAACTTACGAACTTGCCCCAAAGTCTTGTCATCTCAGAGTCTTTCAACTGTATTTTAATTACTGGACTGGGGATTAGACTCATGCTTGATTCCACTGGAATTTAAGCACAAGCACAAACTTGAAGCCAGCCAAGGGCTGACTGATCCACCACACTTCATTGAACTCTTTTCTGTAACTGTGCTTAAGCATGTGGAAACTAACCCAGTGGAAATTAACATCCTCAAATGCCATGTTGCACAACAACTTAAACCATGATAAGGCTGCAAAGCCAGAATTTCATGTCAATAGCAAATGGGGTCTGGGGAACGATCCACTGAATTTAACCTATAATAGCTTTTATCACAATTTTAATTATATCTGAAGCCTTTCACTTCCTCTGCACGTTAGAACGACACCAACGTGTAAAATAATTGTCCATGCTTGAAGTACCTAAAATAGGGTCAGCGGAAAACGCGAAAAGCTGTTTGCTTTTCAAATACCAATCCATGACTACAGACTGCCTAAACATAAGCATACAATATACATGCCGTTTTAACAAATACTATTGGATACTGCTATTAAATTGATGTAAAGGTTACAGGGCTCCTGCAGCAAAACTCAAATACCTCAGATTTCGCCTCTTCAATTATCTTAATTTTACTTGCATGTTAAATTCACCAAAACACAGATATCAGATTTTTTTCTGTTAGCAACATAAGTCTTCAGTTATCTCTTAGAAGCCACTTTATTATGTGAGCTGTCAGCACTCACATAAGCTATTACAAATTATATTAACATTTCAGATACTGCACATTCTGAGGTAGATTTATAGAGCCATACGTTTATAATTCATTCCCTTATTCTTTATTTGCCCTTATGCATCCTAGGCCTAATTCATTGTCAGAATAAGGCAGTAAAACAGCACTGAAGGCAATCACGTTGCAATAATCATGTCAACCATTTGGTTCAGTCATTATCAATTCCTCCTGACAGTGGGATCATCTTGGGGTCTGACTGCTTAAAATGTGTCCCAGGAAACAGATCTACTCACTGGTGTGAATTTCACACGGCGTGAAGTCCGAGGCAGCCTGCATGTTGTTCTGATATAACAGGAAGAGACAATCCAGCAGCCTTTTTCCTGCCACATGTCAAGGCAAACTCGGGGACGATCCCCAGACCTGAATGGAGAGACCTGCTGGCCCATGCATCACAGACCCATACAATATAAAGGTGTGGCCTTACTTGACAACAGTAGACAAGGAAGAATTTATATAAAAATTTGGCTGAGGCATGTTAAGAAATTCATGTCCCTTCTTTCACTAAGAGCAAATTATGATGATGATGATGATGATGATGGTGGAGGAAGTCTGGATCAAAGACTGGGTTAAGGCTTGAAATATAATTTAACCTCTGCATGTACATACAGAGCCATCATGTTACACAATGCACAACCAAACAGAAAGGAGGAAGCCAAATAAACAGGTATTTCATGGCAAGTTGCTTCATACCTTTTCTTCTGTCAAAACAATATTAAAAAAAAATAAAAAAATAAAAAATTATGTACTGAATTCTTAAATCCACCACTCAAGCAAAGTCGTATAAAGAACAAAGCTGAGAGAAACCAACTTTCTGTACAGTAAAAAAAGCCCCTGTTAACACCTGGGAATAGTTCAGTATTGTAATAAACCATAGACCAGAACAACTCGCTAAAAAACATGGAAGATATCCTAAACACCTTATCATAATGGGCTTGTCAGACCAAGACCACCTGCACCTTTACCTCTCAAGATGATAAACATCAATTATATGAACTAGAAGATCACGACATCTAGAAACAATATGCTCCATTCAGTAAAGATACTGGCTTATTTTAGTCAATTCCACTAGTTTCAAATGTGGAATATGTTTTGGGGGAAAAGTGTATAATGCTAGGTATTTTCTGTATTTTTAATTGAATTCAAATTTCCATGCAGATGCAACTGTACATGTCCCAAATCAAAATTAATCATTAGCTTGGTAAGCAGGAAATGTACCATTGATTATTTTATAAATTAAGAATATGTAAATATTAAGAAATAAGCTACATTTATTTTAGGCTGTATAATTGCACAGAAGTGCGAAATCAATGCTTACTTTAGCATAAAGGACTAACACTATTTGCCAAACAATTTATTTCACTTTTGCCAGCCAGCAAGAACAAAGCATTTTCAAGGAAAATAACATAAAATGCACAAAAGCTTCCCCAGTCCTTTAAAAAAAATCAATTTTTAGCCATGATTTAAATCAATTCAGCTTGACTGACGTCCTGGTTTGCTCCCACCAATCTGCAAGTTTCCCATTCCATGACCAGAATGAATGTTGCTAAGTTTGATACTGATGGATAGTAGGGAGCTGCTCACTCACATAAATGATTTCTTGTGTGCATCAAAGGAAGGCTTTTACAAGTGCCTTCCCTAACAACCTCCTCGTGATGCTCTCAGGAAAACTCATTATTCTCTAAAGATGATAGTCTGGAATAGAGTTCCTACTCTCAATTAACCTGGGCTGGTTCCAGCTCATGAAGTGGAAGGAAGGAAAAAAAAATTAACAAGACATATTACACTATTTTTAGCTTACAACCTTATTTATATTCGGTACAAATTTAACCTGCTTCCAACTGTAAGGTGAAAATTTAACCAACATAGAGTACAGTTAAATTCAGTGGAAGGATTATTTGCAGTGTCTAAATTAAAAGTATCTTTACAAAAATAACAAGCAAGTTCTATAAAGAAAAGTAAAACGCAATCTAAGGATCTTCTCCAGATAACTTTAGATGAAAAAAAGAGATTGGAGAAAACATATCAGTCCTATTTGCAAGCAAGTTGAGAAGAAGGATCTGGGGAATTACAGGCCAGTCAACCTTACCACAATCCCTGGGAAGATGGTGGAGTAATTAATCCTGGAAATAACTTCCAAAATATGTGAAAGCTATTAGGAGCCATCAGCGTGGATTTATGATGGAGAAATCACATCTGATCTACCTGTCAGCCTTCTACAAAGACATTATTGGCTTGGTGGATGAGTGGAGAACACTGAATGTCTTCATCTTGATGTTAGTAAAGCTTCTCACACTGTCTCCCATAATATCTTCATGAACAAACTGATGAAGTACAGACCAAGAAAGTGGGCAGTGAGATGGACTGAAAATTGGCTGAACTGTCAGGCTCAAAAGACTTATCAGCTGCAAAATGTCTAACTGTAGACTGGTCACTAGGAGTGTGTACCAGGGGCCAATACAGGTTCCAATACTGTTCAACACCTCCATGACCTAGACAATGGGATAGAGTGAAAATTCAGAGATAACATAAATCTGGGAAGAGTGATTGGTAAAGCAGACGAATATGCTGCCATTCAGAGGGACCATGACAGACAGGAAAAAATGAGGTGACAGGAACTTCATCAAGTTCAACAAAGAGAAGAGCAGAATCCTGCTCCCGGGGAGGAACAATCCCATGCACTGGTATATGCTGGGGCCTCACCAGCAACAAAGCAGTTTTGCAGAAAAGAACTGGACAACCCAGATGCATAACAAGTTGACCATGAGACAAGCACATGTAACAAAAGGCCAACAGCATCATGGGCTGCTGGAAGACAACTGCCAGCAGGTCAACAGAGGTGGTCCTTCCCCTCTGTTCAGTACTAGGAAGGCCACACCTGGAGTGCTCTGTTCAGCCCTGGCCTCCTCAGTAAAGCCCAGGGAAGCCACAAAGATGATAAAGGGATCATACAATCACTGAAAATATGGGAATAAATGAGTAATCAGGTTTCAATCTCTTTTGATTGCCACTATTTGCTCTAATGCATGGTTAACATTAAGCTTGTGCAACAACAGCATATTTTATATACTCCACAGAAAGAAAACCAGCATGTCTCCACCACACATAAGTGATTAAAGAGATAATGATATATGCTTTGCACCCCGCAGAATACTTTGAAATATTCTAGGATTTTCAAGAGGAAGGATGACAACTTCTGTCCTTCAGTATTTTTAAATATAATTTAAGATTTTTGTTTTCAAAGAAAACATAAAAGGAAAAAAGAAACCCAACACCCAAACAGTAACACAGTCTTCCATTCTTTACATATGACAAGCTAAAAATACTCTTGCAATGGCACTCCATTTCTTCTAGCAGTTATGTAGGGTGTGACGGGCTGTTGAATTTTTCCAGTCACATAGGAAAATGTTGCAATTTCTTTAAGGACTGTGTTCACCCTTTTTCAGCAGAGAGCAAAGGCAGTGGCTCTTGGCTGTGATAAGAGAAGGAAACTATGGAGCTCTGAAATAGCGTCCTGCCACTGAGAAACACAAGCATGCAAAAAAGAAAGAAAAGCCAAGTCAAAGCTTACATAACCCCCACCAGAGATGGGTTCCCTATAAATATGCTGTATGCTCTTAACTCCTTACAAAATAACAGATGACAGTACCCATGCAATGTTTTAAGAAAAGGATAACAGACCATTTTCTTCATGACTGCATTTGATTTCTCCATCTAAGTGTTTAAATCCATACTGGCTCAAACACCACCTACAATTATGCCAACACTTTGTCAAAAATAACTTTATGTATGTATGTGTATATATATATATAAAAAAAAAAAAAAAAGAACCAAACACAACATATTTGTCCTAACTCATGGAGTCAAGAGAAACTCCCCATGCTGGTATCCCCCATCACCATCTAGAGGGTGTTAGCAGACAGTGCAGCATGTTGCAAATAGGAATGGATGGAGACACTATTTGAAAAGGAGAGAAAGTCCCTCACTTATTCCTCTCAGAAGTCCTGCAGCATATAAAACATTTTATGGTTTACCTTCTTTCTAATCCACTCCATTTCCCTTCTACAAATTTTCAATGCCCTATTTAACAGAAGTTTTCGTATTCTTTTCCCCCAGAGCATTTTGCCAATATTAAAAAGTATTAAGTTTTACACTGTTCTCTTTTATCACTATTACTTTTCAACCTTTTAATCTGAGGTATGGTCCATATACTAGTTTCTTCCCTCTCAATGCAACAGACTCATACACAGCACACACTCCTACATAACAACTTCCTTCTACTCTTTATAAACATCTTACCTTCTCTAGCCATGACTTTTCGTTATTTATCTACAACAATGATTTCCTGCTCCTCTAATCATCCTCTATTCTCTGCTTTCTCACCTGTAAGTCACTGCGTGATCTGACACCAACCCAGAAAAGCATTCGTACTTTTCAATGTCTTCATAGTACTTTAAACTAAACATCTCCCTAACTGCTTCAGAAGATCAGAGCAGAACTCTCAGCATCCTGAAGAACCAAAGTTTTCCTTCTATCAGCTAAACAGCAGTTTTTTCCACTTGAGGCACCTGCTTTTAATCATTGCTTGGAGAAGCTTCACACACACACACACACACAATACATTTAACTAAAAAAAAAAAAAAAGAAAATTAAATACCAGAACAAAACCACAAGGCTGTTCTTGCCCCGTTGTCCCATAATAATCAAAGATATAATCTTTCTGTTTCTTTGACTTCAAAATAACCTGTAATGTGTGCCACATACACAATCAATCAAAATGAGTTTCATTTTGATGCATCAGTTTTCCAGTGCCATGATAGTTATTTCTATTTACTGCAGTAGCCTTCATGCTATTGGTTAATTATTGTTCTTCCATTTATTTAGGAGTCTACCAAAACCCACAAGTAACTAGTCATTTCATTCCCAAAGTATTAAGAAGACAGAATGATCTTCCTGCTTAAATACTTCCCACATCTAATGAGCAGGTTACCATTTCTTCACCTCTCACAAAGCAGGAACAATACCTGTAAGGTTTTAATACCTTAGGTTAATTGAAAAATCTTACAAGCCTTTATCTATACACCATAAACTTTAATAGAAGTGTCTTCCATCATAATTCACAGGTTTAAGTAGCTATGCACATGACTCCTAAACTCATACTGATTACTTCAAAGAGTCTGTACAGTTTTAGAAGGAACAGTGATAACACACTGGCATAAAATGTAATAATTGTAAAGATAAAAAAAGAAACTACAAAAAATCAGCTGATTTTTTGCTGTTGATTTCTTTCTTTACACTTGGGGAGGAGGGATACTTCTTTGTGATACCTGGAGGAAAAAAAAATTCACATTTTCTTCGTTGGATTTTATTTTTCTTGTCACCCCTAAAAACTACCAAGCTGTTAGAAGACAGGCACATAAAAGTAAGTTTGTCTTTTCCTGGGTTTTGAGACTATTTTAGTGGGGCACAGATAGGAAAACCATTGAGTTCTAAAGGCCCTCCTCCCGATTAAAAAGAAAAAAAAACAAACAAATAAAGCAGAGGTCTCCATCCATGCCTGTCCTTCCATTACCACCTTTTTATAGAGCATCTCATATCACTTGGCATTCTACTTCATGTCTCCAGCTCCTGGAATGGGAGGATGAGAGCAGAAACTGAGCTTTCATTTTATAACCATACCTTCCTTATGACGGAAGCTTAGGAATTTGAATATGTAATTTTCCAAGCCTAGGACAATGAATGTGGCTGGCAATTGCAACCACCAACATTAAGATTTTGTTTCAAATGCATAGAAAAATAATTAGCTTCACCACACATGAATTAAAGAGCAAGCTCTGACAATAGGAAATACAATTAAATTCTGTTTACATGTCTTGCAAATGAAATACATACAATTTTGGTTTGAATATACAAGAGCACCGTCATTCCTTTCAACATCTGTAAGGAAAGAAGAAATGGTCAGAAAAGACCAAGCCACACACACTGTGTAAAGGAACACATGTGAAAGAAGAAAAACACTAGTTTGGGTAAAGTTGGGGAACAGAACAGGGTTGAAACGGAATTGTTCCCCAGTCTATCAATAGGCGTTGACTTGAGATAGATCCTATCCAGGAGCTGGTAACAAATTTGCTGTAGTGGATAATCTTTCATGCAAGTGCTGTTCACATATGTGTGCATACACGTGCACCTGCACAATTATATATGCATATTTGATTATAAGCTCTTGCTTGTTCATGTTTTTCTCTAGTTGACTGAGGAATGCTACTACCTATTTTCTTTCTCTTTAAAATTACCCGCGAACATATGTGATATAACTTCCATTAACTGAAGTACTTACCCTGAGACTGAACATCTGTCTGAAAGACATGCCCTGTCCTAGCAGCTAGCAGAAGTTATTGGAAAGAATAGATTAAATCCCTCTGATAATCCCAATCACACTAGCAATCTAGATAATATAACGCTCCTTCCCACTTTTACATCAGTAATGGTTGAACTTTGTTACTTTATATTAAAGCAGAGCAAGAGAGGAGAAAAACATTTACTTTAAGGACCTACAGAAGTGAAGGTTCATGTGAATTTCCCTCCACTTACCCCCTCAAAGGAAGGCTTTCCTTAAAGGTGAATTTCTGAGCAGGGTGAAGTTTCAAAATATTTAGTGGTCACCAAAAAACAAAAATAAAAAAGACAGAAAGACAAGGTTTATTCAAAGATCTCCCACATTAGCAGGCCATCCCCTCTCCACCATGCTGCAGTTCTTCTGTAGATGACAATATCAGTATTTCAGTCTTTTATGAGAGCAAAAGACAGAACACTGACCTATGGGTCAGATGCTTCATGTAGCTGCATTGGTTTAATTGACAGTAGGATTGAGCCCAGTTTCTAAAAAGACACCAAGTAGAAGATCAGCAGTAAAAGAGAACACTTTAAACACAAAGATGTCAACAGCAGCGAGGGTTATCTAGAACTGACAGACACTCTCTTTCAAATTTCCCTCAATTTGAAGGGCTCATTTGCCTCAAGTTCACAGAAACTGTTAAAAATGCTCACTCACAAAGCATCTTGGTTAATATGTACACTTTTACCGTATTCTTTTTTCAGTTTCTTAAAACTCTTATTTCTATGCTATTAAATAAACGAATGTAGGAATGCCTCAATGCTATTAGCTACACATGTCACCCTTGATTCAAGGAAATAATTCATTATATATGCCTTGCACTAGATACTGGGCCATCTGTACTGCGATTTAAAATGGACGGGACCCACCTGCTACCAGTCATTGCTCTGGTGTCTACAGTTTCAATCTTCTTCCAAAAGACAGCCTATTTTATATCCACTATGCAAGTTTTTTTACAGGTTCGAGTTGGAATAGAAAATGAATTGTGATAAATTAAATAGGAGAAACACACATGGTCCTCAGCTGTCCCATTCATTTAGAGGGCTTTTTGCATTAAAATCTGATTGCATTTTACCAATCCATTCTGTGACTGAGTGCCACCTTATTTCAGAGGTTAGTGAAAAGCCACAGAAAGGACGCCAAATCTTTCTGTATCAGCAGTACACCCTGAACCTGAGATAGGGACTTAACCTACTGAAATAGAAACAATACGGACTCCAGTGACGAAAAGATATTTAGGCTCTCTATCAAGCAGTTCTGCCCAACACATTTGGAATACACATCAGTGCTCAGTGGTCCAGATCATCACGTTAAAACTCAGATACCCAGACTGTCTCTCTTTTGTATGGAAATCTCCCCCTAAAACATTCTTATTTTCTGTACAGACATTTTGGGGTGGATGGCTGGGCAGAAATCAGAGGTCAAACCAAATTCGACTATGTTGACATCATTCTGCATCACAAATGTCAAACTACACTATTATCACTTCAGTCTGTTTAGTGTAGTTTAAAGTTCATTATTACACTGATGCAAAGTCAACAAACAGAATAATTGTTGGAGGAAAAACCCAAACAAACCATGGGTTTTGAACTAAAGAGTTCAAAGCCATAGATAAAATACGTCTTTCACTAGAGGCAGACTGGCATGCAGAAAAGTTGAAACAGCACAGTAAGAACTCTGTAAAAATGTAAATATATGTACATTTCAATAAATTTCACTCTTGATTACCCAGTAGGTTTATCACTGTGAATTACATCAGTTCTCAGTGGTCTCAAGCCATTGCTGGCTGAACCGATTACAATAATCTATCATAAATACAAATCCCAAAATAGATATTACACTATCACTTAGAAAAATAACCTATACAATCTCACACCAACAACACAAAAAATCTGATCTGTAGAATTTCACTCTTTACTTCCGCAATTCTATCATCTGTCATTTATCTCTGTCCTTTCTGCATCATGGACAACAGCTATTTATTAAAACAGCAGTAGACATAAGGATAGGTAATGAGAAAACAATGCAGTAACCATAATGAGGATAATGGGGTGCTCTGACATTTCCTTAAATAGATGGCTGGTGGCAAGAGAAACTCTTTCAACAGCTACATATAACAAAATATAGTACAGGGTAGGAGAAATCTTACATTTTCTTCTACCATTGTCTATATCAGTTTAATTATGTATTGAAGAATAAAATTTACAACCACAAATGGAAACCTGGGAACAAGGTCCAATAGCTTAGTACTGGATCTCCTAAAGAATAGGGAAGCTGAGATCTCTCAGAAGCTGGTTTACAAGTAGTGCTTATAAGTCTATCTCCATGGCTCCCAACAGACCAGTGTTACATACACCACACAACAGCTCCTCACTCCACAAGAAGGTCCACTGATTTCAACAGGATCTGCAAAGAAATAAGGCTGGACTCAACAGAAAGAAGGTGGAAGACACCGGCTTTCCGACAAATTCTAAATACATGTTCAAGAAAAGACTGCACAGAATTCATGGTCTGCATGTACCCCATTACCCTCCAGGGATTCCCAAGGGGAGAGTGGAGGGACTTTCCGCTCTCCCCCCACACCAAAACAGCTTCACCCTTCAAAGCAAAGGGCAAAAGAAAGACAGGAGTTTGCAAGGATGAAGGAAAAAATAGTAGGAAAGTAGGAAACAGAGATGTGAAACAGTGGCCTGGCCCTTCAGCCAGAAAGGTTGTTTGGTCTGGCATCAAGCACATGCCTTTTGTTGATCCCATTCTCAAACCCCACCAGGTGATAAATTTTAAATGCAGGAAAAAAGCATATATTCAAAAGACTTGCTAAGAAAGTGGAGCACATTTATGATAATGAAAATATTCATCCGAGGAGGCTTCAAGCTGAATAGCAAGCAAGCAGGGAAAATAAACTACAGGCCTACTTCAAAGATACATGCTTATGATGTGTGGGTTAGTCCGACACAGTTGGCTCTAAGCACAGTCTAGACAGTCTCACACAGTCACAATGAAAGGTTTTCTATTTTAGAAGCATGTTCCCCTTCTCATCTCTTCAAAGAAGAAACAAATTCTTAATTAAACTCTTAAAAATATATTTTTATATTCATAAAGCTTGTTTTTAATCATTTGTGTGACAAATTTCTATTCTGCTCTCTTGTGATAAGAACAAATGCAACAGAGGGCGGATTCTCAATTGCTCCTCATTCTTTTAATATTTTCACATTGAAAAAGTAAGACAACTGCTATATAAATAATGAAAAGTGGTAGAACAGTCCACTAAGAACAAGCATAATACAGTGTTGCATGAAAAACTTCATAAGGAGAGGCACGGAAAATAAAACTTGCAGGCTGGCTACAGAGAAGGTGACAAAAAAAGACATCCTTGAGCCCAATAGCCAAGACTATACAAAGACTTTACATCAATTCCTATTGGACTTCCCTTGGCGACTTTACAATAGGGAACAACTGTCATGGGTTCAGCAGCAGCAGTCATTTTTCTCCTTCTTGGTAGCTGGTGCAGTGCTGTGTTTTTGACTTTTGGCCTGAGAACAGCGCTGATAACACTGATGTTTTCAGTTACTGCTTGGTAATGTTTCGGTCTGACCAAGGACTTTCTGAGCCCCATGCTCTGCCAGGGAGGAGGGGAAGCTGGGAGGAAGCAGAGACAGGACACCTGACCCAAACTGACCAAGGAGGTTATTTCGTACCACAGCACGTCATGTCCAGGATGTAAAACCGGAGGGCAGAGATCCGGAAGGGTGTGGGTGCACTGCAGGGGTGCACTGCTTGGTTGGGCTGGGTGGTGAGCAGTTGCATTCTCTTTCTTTGTATTTCTCTTGTATTATTATTGGTGGTAGCAGTAGTGATTTGTGTTACACCTTAGTTACTAAACTGTTCTTATCTCAACCTGTGGGAGTTGCATTCCTTCAATTCTGCTCCCCATTCTCCTGGGACTGGGGGAAGAAAGAGAGGAGAGTGAGAAAACTGCGTGGCTTAGAGGCTTAAACCACGACAACAACCAAAAAACAGAAGCAAAAAAAAACCCAAATCCAGCAGATGGCTCTAAATGAGGAGAGCAGAGACAGGTGACTAACTAGTCAGAGAGAAATAAAAATAAAATGGGAGCAGTGCCACAGCATTATCATTTTTGTAGAGCCACCTGGAGAGGTAGCAGGCTTATCAATGAATGCCAAAAATGAGTAGTGCCCATCTGCTCACCCTAATAAATATCCCTTACTAGAAAAAATAAAAGACTACAAATCCCTCAGCAAACCTGTTTGTTTAAAATATTTGAGTATTACATGGCTTAACAACTACTTGCATGAACACAATAATGCTTTAAGATGACCCTTGGCAGTATGTGGCAAATCAGTAGTTGTAAGAATTCACAACAACAGAAAGCTCCAAAAACTTCCTTTTAAATAAGCAAATGCTCAGTAATTATCACTGTCTTCTTTAGAAAGATGTCTCTGGCCAACTGAATGGACTGATGGCAAAACCTGAAATGACAGGAGCAGTCCAAAGTTTGTACTCCTCTGGAGGCAACAGCAGCAGAAAGTATCTCCATTCTGAAAGAAGAACCATGGTAAAAGCTCAGTTTACACCCTCTGCTGGCTCCCCAAATGGCAACAAGTACCATCCTAGTGATACTAAAAGTGGATTGAGAAAGGAAGTCAGAGCTGGCAGAAGATGAAAAGAGGAACACTCACATCTCTCAGAGTACCACTACAGGGCAGAGGAGAAGACTAAAGCATACAGGTTGGTTTACTTTTGTGAGTGTGAAAGCCCCTTTAGCTCTAACCTCTATCAGCTCCAAATGTTTTTGCAATGAATGAAGAAATTAGTTTAGAAAAGAAATTCAAATTTGGTGAGACTACCCAAGTTGACCTTTTGAATCAGATGTGTATTTATTTTTCGTAAGTGACATGCATAGCTGAAAAAAAGCCCTGTTCTGTTTAACATCATCAACTCTACCACCTCAATAAAAGCAATTCAATCACATAAATCTGTCTGTATTCACACAGAGTTATCCAGAACAGGACAGGCCTTTATGTGTTCACCACCATCTTTGCAAATACAAAGTTATCATACTACTTGCACATAAATGTTTCATGCTAAATTTCACCTTTCCTATGGCAAGAGTTGAAATATGCTTATATAAACCTGCATGAAGAGAAAGGAGAACACAGCAAAAAGCACTTTTGAGGAGGTACAAATCACAAAATGTGGGCAACCCTGTATCCACACAGGCCAGAGTTTCTTCGCAATTCCAGACATGGATTTTTAGAACCTTCCAAACAGCTGTTTTAAGAACTGTCTATACTAAAATGAAGCATATAGATTCTACACTACCCGCAACACAGAAAAGCTATGCACTACCGAAAGCTTATTTCTCTGTTCAACACAATATTCAGGAAATAAATTTTTTTCAAAAGTTAAATTTATTGTGATTGTATAAATTCCTTTAAAATTGGTTGTCTTCAAAATTTTGTATCTCAACAAAAGCTACAAGAAGTTTGACCAACTGTTCCTGGGACTTAAACGAGACGCTTGGTTCCTAAAGGTTCAAGCACCTTTACCAAGTACCATTTGCAAAACTTGGCTCTTGACTGCAGCCACGCACATTATTCCCAGTGGTTTCTATTCATTAAATTAGCATGAACCAACAGTCAAGTAATAAAAAACAACTAATATGATTTGGTTCACTCACGAACTTGCTCAACTCACATTACTTCAAAAAGTGTAAGAGTAAGAACTCTCAGGTACAATGCCAAACAGAAGACTGTTTAAATCCAAATGAACAAAGCTTTACACCAAAGCAAATAAACTCTCGAGGCTGGGTTACAGGATTTTAACTATAGCATTATTCCCATGACATTCCTTTATTAGTCCAACAAAAAACAGCTAGGACTTTTTTAAATACATATTTTTATGAAGCAATTGAAGCAAAGGTTACATCACTGAAAACCTGAAGGCAAAATTCATGTCCTTAATTTTTAACTTCTATTCTAAAACTGCATCAGGAGAAAATCTAAAGTTCCTATAATGTTAATCATCCAATGTTAGTAGCAAAATATTCCCTCTATTCCCTCCTTTAGTTTACTGCATTCTATTTTTAAAGCATCTATGTTTCAATATGGTATGAGTAACGTACATTGCTGCGGCACACAGATCTTGCCCATGACACAAGAATGAACAGAGGCACCTAGTGCCCACAGCCAAATAATTTTTAAAAGGCCTTCAAGTGCCTTTTAAAAGGCACTGTTGAAGTCTTTTCATGCCTCTGAGAGCGATAGAACAATTTTAGCCACACTGGAATAACAAAATAAATACATGAAACCTTTGTTGATGCTGGCACCAGCTTACTTCAGCTCACAGTCTACCGCAGGACATCAGAGTCTTTCTGGGACAACAGTCCTAGTACTGGCAAAGTCCAACCAGCCTACTGTCAAGATGGATGAACTGTATTCTCTGTTCTCCTATAACAAGAAACAACTTGTGTCAGCTGAATCGGCGAGAGGGCATGAGGGGGGTATGCATGTTTTTATTTTGAAGCTGATCTGTGTATAAATCCAATTATTTGGCCTTACTGTAGTGTGCTAGGGGGAGTTTTGCTTAAATAACTTTCCTGGCTGGCTTGGAAAATGAGGAAACCTCTAAAAGCAAAGCAAACAAACAAGCAAAACAAACCAGATGCTCCTTCTGGTGCACAACGGATGAAAGTTTTCACCTACCCAGACATCCTTAATTATTTTCAGCAAGTAAGTAATCTGGATAAAGTTGCTCACTGTAGTAAAGGTTTTGCACTCCTCTGTTGAGTTAATCTCATCTTGGAGCACTTGACATTTCATCGAGAAAATAAAGAGAGCAATTTTTTTCTTGCAATCAAAAAAGTAAAGGTATGAAATGAATCTAACAATATCTTTTTCTATAGTACCTAAAGAAGCCAAGAAAGGGAGCTTTTGGGGTTTTTATGCTATTGCTACTAAGCAATGGCAGAGAGCCGCCTTAGCTACAACAGTCAGCCCAGAGCCTTTACCCCTAAGTATTCAAGAATCAGCTTCTAAATTATTCATATTATTTATTACCTTATATAAGAAGAAATGATGATGATGATGATGATGATGATGAATAGAAGACAAAAAGATTATCTGCATTACATAGCAGTCGTCAGTGCCTTGTGTGCATTCACTCCCCAAGGTGTAGTTTATTTGTACCTAGGATTTTAGTTCAGGATCAACAGAGAACCTTCAAGAATTACCATAAACAGTTTTCTACAGAAAGGATGCTTTACATTTCACTCTGCTTATGCTCTGGCTTCCTATGAGGGTAAAAGCTGGAGAGCCCAGTTCCAAATGCAAATCACAGGTTATATATATCAAAAGGTGCTGGACAGGCCATCAGAAGAGAGCCTCTATTGGCAACCATCAGTAGGAAATATAACCACAGTTTCTGTGAATTTTGTACTCACATGTGGATATTATATAAAGATCTCATCACATCAGTGATGCTCTGAATGGGTACAGTTTGACAGCTGCAAATCTTGGGTACTACGCGGTATTATATTTTAAGAGTGATGTATGATAAGACACCATTTCATGATGTAAATATATTACCTAATATACGCTTGGCAGACCAGTATCTTGAAAGACAGCTTCTAAAAATACTACTAGCTTGTCGTCTTATTGTTTATACAGCACCTCATATGTCAAGCAATGGAAAGCAATTCAATTTGAAATCACTGGTATTTTTTAAATCAAATTACCCTGAATATTTCCAGTAACAGAATAAGGTCATGTAAGTCCAGGTTCTGGCTTGACCATCAACACCTGAGGCATGATCTCCAAAAAGCAGGCTGTTTGGTTGCAATGAGGGGGATGTGTGTTTCTGCGTGTATGCACATGTAGAATGTGGAATAGGAACTGGAAAAGCACAACCTCCTTTGTCAAACCACTTCATGTTGCATAGAGGATTTTCCCCATGTACTGTGGTGCTCAAGCAAACAAACTGGCATCAGATAGCCCATTGTACTAATTGTTCAAGAGTACACTGTGTGACTGCCTGCTCAAAAAAACTTTAATTGAAACAATAGGAAATGGATACAGAAAATACAGCAAGAGTTGCATTCCACCACCACGTTTGGGAATTGAAGAATTTACCCTGGAATGGGAAAAATGGATAGTCCAATTCTAAAACCAGGTAATTTGGTACTGCTGTTACGGTGGCTTTCTCTCATTGGTCATGAATACCACAAAGGAGCAGCTTTCTCAGTACAAGTGAAAGATTAGAGAAATGGAGTTTAAACACCCTTCCAAAACTACACAGAGAAACGAACAAGCAGTGAAAGGAAAAGAGTTTGTGTTGAACCTTACTTTTGGGATACATGAGCCTTATCTTTGGGTTCAGGCATTCCAACTTAGCCCACTCCAGACAGAATTCTGAGCTCCAGGATAATATGATCCAGATACAAAGAACCCAATTATTTTGCGAATGGAATTCTCCTCCACATCTCAGTTGCTCACAACATGCACACTTTTATTTAAAATCTCAGCTCTAAGTCCTCCACAGAATTCATGCATCAGTTATGGTGAAGGTCTATCTCCCACTTTCTAACTTCTCATGATGGATACAGTCTCCGGAGGAGCAAAACTGCCCACAAGGACAGCAAAGCCTAATGACAGCAAGAGATGGACAGTCATACAGCTGGGCTTAGGGATGACATGACTTAGCATCTGCTAAAGATAACAATAATCCCAGGACCAGACTCCTTTAGAAGCAAATACAAACCTTACTTCTGTAATGCACAGAATTACAGAACAGTAGAATAATTTTTTATTCTTTTCAAAAGAGATCACTGGAGGTGGTCTAGTCCAACACCCTGCTCAAAGCAGGTCGCACAAGGATTCATCTAGTTTGGTTCAATGTCTCCAGAGATACAGCTTCCACAATCTCTCTGAGCAACCTAATTATAGCTAATTTGAACTTAATGCTCTTCCCCATGAGTTCTTTGTACAGAGACACACACAGAATACATTTTCTTACTAACACACAGAATCAAACCTACAGTTGAGCGATCTCATATTTTCAAAAATGGAGACTAGGCAGACACTATACATGTTTCCTATACTTGGGAAGGATTTAAAGGTGCACTAGCATCTCAGCAATTCACAGAAAGAGAAATCTCATATTTATACATCCCTTTGATAGGTCTTAGAAACCCTGTTTACTATCCACCTTGTCTATGCCTGACCTGAAGTGAACAATATACTACAAATGCCCTTACCTTTTCTTTCTGCATCTAGCTACTAACACAGCATACTGATGGACACTGCAACTCTAACAGAAGGCAACAGAATTCTCCTGCAAAGCTACTTAACCACAGCAATGAGAAAAAACAAAATAGGCTCAAAGATTTCTGTGATTTCTATAGCAAAGCCAACAACCAGAATTAAAATAAAAGATCAAAAATCAAAGACTGATTTCTCAGATTTCTGTTAATAAAATTATTTGTCTTAGTTTTGGATGCATATTCCAAACATCTAGAATATTTCTACTTCAGAATTTAGTTGTGGCAAGGAGCGGTTAAAACCATGAAATGAGAACTGCCTTTATGTAAAAATACTTAATTTAAGATCTCATACATCACTAGTGGAGATGTTCATTTGAGCAGGAAAGTTGATACATTTATGACAAGCTATTGTATACTTTTCCAGAGGATGGCAACAAGCTGACAGCTTTAAAGAAGTAGATGTGTTACTGCAAGGTTTACTGTCTAAGCAGCCTTCTCTCTTTGCAGCAATCTAGCAGCTTACATTTCCAGTTGATTATCATTTCTATAAAATTCCAACACTTACTATTAACAGGACCTATTGTCTCAAGCCCTCTCCTGTAGACACACTATTCTTCTAAAATAGCCTGAAAGACAGCACATACACTTTATTTTTTTTCATAAAGCATCCACTCTTAGTTCTTTTAAAATACTGCAAATAGGACTAATCTCTTTTCCATTTCTGTAAGATTTGTCAGCCAATGGAACATTATTCATACTCAGGGTACAGAGTTTACAGTAAGCTTTTTTTGCAAGCAGCAGAACCAGCAAAACTTTATTTTCTCTGTGTCCGGAAGCAAAGTTTGTTTGCAGATTCAGTGGTAAGGGACAAATTCATTCTGCTTTAGCTGAAGCATTAACAGAGTCTCCCTCCTTTATTAAGCCCTTTATTCTCACACACCAGCTGTAACTTACTGTCTCCAGTGATCTGGACATCCCCTGTGAAATCTGACTGAAGTGGAAAAAAGAGGATTTACAGCTGATGTACAAATACCATCTCACAACCATCATTTCTTTAGGAATCCATGCTTAAAAAACTTAAATTCTAATGAGTAAATATTAAACTCTACCCAACAGCATTTTCAAGAAGTGATGGCAAAGCTAGCACACAGCAACAGCTTAAGACAAAGTAGCTCTCTGGTTCTCAGAACTGATAAAACTATATAACAGACTATTCTTACTGATAAAGGTTGTTGCTAAAGAATACAATAGCAAACTATCATTCTGGGTACAGATAACATATATGCGCATCCATTCAATTTCTTTCATACCATTTATTCAGGATACTCAGGGCTTTCCCCAAGCTGCAACTCATTTAAGTGTGAATACCTAACATGCAGAAATCTGAAACAAGCTGCCACTGCATTTCACTGTTGAATGGACAGGGATTATTAGAGAGACTGCAGAGACAAACCATATGTGCACAGAGGGGCTGTGCAACACAAATGCATGTTTCTTGGTGGGGTTCCTGAGCAGAAAACAGTCACTGCTTTGTGAAGGTCTGCTTTTTGAAAAGTGTTGGGAGGTATGGCAGCAATGATAATTTTTTGAAACAGACTACACAGAAGCAATGGGTTACATCAGAGCCAAAGAAGTTGATGAACAGACATATTCAAATACAAGAAGGCAAATCCAAATTGCTGATCAGTAGAGGCGAGATAACTATTCTCTAATTATATCCCTGAAAAATCTTGCGAAATTCATCAAACAGCAAGTATGTGACACAGCAAGAGTTTTCCTGATCTTTACAATACCTTGATCATTTACTTCTGTTGTTTCAAGATATATAACAAGCAAGATATTGTATCTTGCTTCACAAGACGTTAAACATATTAAACAATATTTTTCTGCTTTTATTTCCAATTGACACCAAATGAGTAGACCACTTACACATTTATACTATTTCTCAGATTTGCACCTTAAAAATACAGTTCTCCTTCTAAAAGCAGGTATTACATTTTTGAAAAATAAAGCCAAGTGAAAAAATTATTTGCTTACCTATGTCTCTTCTCAAATGCAAGTGCAGAAGCAGCAATACAAGTTCATCAATCAGCAGCTAGAGACGAAAAAAACCAAACCCATAAACTACTTAGCTCACCTACTCCATGCCTTTTCTGAGGTCTGGATCATTCCCTAAAGCATACAGAGGCATTCCTGTAATATGTGTCACCCAGAATCACTGTAGATGATACACAATCACACATTAGCATGATCTAAGCATATGTCATGCTTATTTAAGAAGGTAATCTCTGCCTCAGAAGTAGCATATGTTCTGTGCTATATTGCAGTCCCTATAGAACTTTTTTCTTGTAAAGCAGTAAATACCACCTAAAACTTCAGCATCTTGTTTTTTGACACAGACCTTAATTTCTTTTTTAGGTTAGTTTTCATTGACAGGTATGTAACTGATATCTTAACGAACAGAATCATAGAATAGTTAGAGCTGGAAAGGACCTTAAGATCATCTAGTTTCATGCCATAGGCAGGGACACCTTGTCCTAGACCATGTTACCCAAGGCACTGTCCAGCCTTAAACATCACCAGGGATAGCATATTTACCACTTCTTTGGGTAACCTGTTCCAGTGCCTCACCACCCTCACAGTAAAGAACTTCTTCCTTATATCTAACCTGAACTTCCCCTGTTTAAGTTGGAATCTATTACATCTTGTCCTATCACTAAAGTCCCTGATTAAGAGCCCCTTTCCAGCATCCTTGTAGGTCTCCTTCAGATATTGGAAGGCTGCTACATGAATCCCTATTTATTGTGCTAAAAATTGGATGCAAACTATCAAAAGTATAAGCAAACACAAGTTACAGATTTATGGCTAGTTACACAACTGCTAAATCAAGACAGACTTATAAGCTAACACCCCACTTTCTATCTCGGTAATTATACCTATTATTCCTATATATGCTACTAACACGTAAGAAGCCCGGTAGCTTTCATAAATTCATTGACTCTAAATCATTCCAGCTCTCAACAGGATCTGACAATATTTGCAAAGCAAATACAGGACACATCAACATGAAATCTCTGCACCTATTGCCAATACCCACAGCCAGCTCCTACCACCCTTCCTCCCTCACCCCAAACAACAATCTTAACTTGATGAATTGTCACATATGATGCATTTGGGCAGCTCACATAATAAGGTACAACATAGAATGGTTTTAGGTGATATAAATCTGGTTGAGGGTAAAAATGCTTCAAATGCTCAGAGGAGACATTTAACCATTCTGAATCATGACTGTGCAATGGCTTTGCCTACAGACCTGCTGCAAACTTGTCTTTATTCAGAGAAGTTTCCTCTGGTTGCCCCTCAAACTCACATAAAATGTAAAGGCATCTCCCAACATACAGCTACACTGCTTTAAAAAATTAAAAAACAAACAAAGGTACCAAAACCAAAATGATGGTATTACTAGATATACCTCCAACATGACCCATGATGAAAATATACTTCATTGGACAACTAACCATTTGACATTGGAGAACCTCCTTTTCACTCTCAGCTGAAGACAACCGATCAAAGTTTGCATTTTAACGCTAAATGTGTAAGGGATCTTTTTTTTTTTTTTGATATGGTTAAAATGCAGACATTCAATATAGTTCGTCTGCTCTATTTTTCAGCATAAAAGTATTTGCAGTGGCATAGAAACACATCTGCTTCACGTGTAACATAAGATGATCATATATGATGTTATAATTAGAAAGAAAGAAAAAGAGGTTTAGCAGTAAAATGTCTAGCTTTCAAATGAAGGTCCAGCACTAGGAAAGCCAACTGTGGCTACTTCTGCACTTGCCATATAATAGATATACAAATATATTGGTTTATGTAATCATCATCTCAAGAGGTAAGACACTCGAAAAGCCAACATACCAGCATTTCCCAAGCTTACTACTTATTAAATCATACGCACATAGGTTCAATCCAAGGATGATCAAAGTTAATGAAAAAATTCCCATTTAATTCAATGAGCTGTGGATCAGTTCCAGACAGCTAGCTGCTACTCCATCCTCTTTCTTCTTTATCAAAAGGACTCCAACAGTGTGAATATGAAGAGAACTCCATACGAGCCTACGGATTTTGTATCTCCCCTCAGATTTGAATTTTAAACTAATTATTGACAGCTGACTACATTACATACAATCAGGCAATCTTTTCCATAAAGATATGTTAGAGGTTATTCCAGGTTTTGAAGGAAAACATACTATTATTGTTAAATATATAGCTTCAAGAGATTTCAACTATTTCTTTCACAAGCATGTTTATCCTCATTATAAATGTATGTGCCACATTGTTCACCACTGCAGCAATATATTGCCAAATCTGAGCATGGAAAATGTCAATCCAATGTACTGGAAATAGAGCACTAAATTTAGGAGGCTTCCTAACATTAACAGAAAAATAATCTAAAGTCATCTAAAGTCAAAGAAGTGAAGAATGAACGTTAAGATCAAATAACCATCTATTTTTAATTAGATTTGAAAAGCATTGTCAATTTTGAACAACTTCAGTAAACTGGACATTACATTTCTGAAACCTATCTGAATGTCCTTATTCAATTCTTGATAACAAAGCTTTTTCACATTCTATTTTTCACTAAATGCTTCTATCAAATATGAGAATTTAATTTCAGCACCTCAAAACTGGGCTCTCAGTGCTGCACAGATGCTTAGTTGTGTCCCTTTGTAGTCAGTGTTTCAGCAGATGTCCATTCAGAGCAGCCTAAAGGCTCTCATTTGTTTGAAGCAGAGCTGGACATGAGTTGCTATAAAGTCTTTATTTGGGAATCCAAAATATGCATTGCTGCTATTAGTCATTGCATAATGTCTCAGATCTAATTAGCATTGCATAGGAAATTAAATAATAATAAAATCTTTTCTGCTTAAGAAACAAGAATGAAAACTTAAGTTGTTGGCATTCAACTGGAGAAATAGGGTCTATGCCTAAAACTTCGCATTTCCTCTATACAGGGACATAAGTTTAAACGAAAAATGGTGTTTAGACATAGCTTCAATTAAACTTGTGTATGCAATGCCGCCTTGTTAGCCACCTTACATTGTTCCCCCTTTAAGACTGATTTCAAGCATTTCACGTTGGAAAAGGATTTTTTTTTTTTTTGATCAAACATGTCACATCTAAGTTCAAAATGTTTTGTAGGTATAACCAAAGAGGTCTACTCTTAGCACCTCCTTCTATTTCATAAGAACCACATTAAAAATGATGGAAAGGGAATATTTGTACTACAACTTTTACTACCACACCAGGTCTCCTTTGCTGCAGCTACTCAGAAGTCCTGGTCAGCTGTGCCATGCCACTGGAAACATTGTGACCAGGCAGTTGGAGCAGCAGGATTTCATTCCCATGCAGCACAAAAACATCCCTGGTGGAGCCCTGAAATCTAGAATTTGAATATGAAATGATCTCCCAGTCTGCTTTCCCCTTCTCACTCAACCCCTGTCCAAGACAAAAGCTAGAGGTGTCAGAAAATGATGACTGAAATTCCTACCATCTTTCTTCTGCTTCACTTTGTCAGAGAAGACTTCTGCAGAGCCACTTTCAGGTATTAACTTAAAAATAATGCTAGCAGGCTTATTTGACTGGGTTCAGACACATAAGAAATGGTTCCATACTCTGCTCTTCACTGAGTACAGATATAGATGCAGGATAATACAGACTATTCTAGTTTCAGATACAATGAGTAAAAACTGATTCCTGCAATAGGAATCTTATTGATCACCCAGGCCATAATACCACTCCGGAGGGGAAACAAACAAACAAACAAAACCCACTTGTCTTCCACTTTTAACCACTGCTGTTGGTTCACTCTTCTAGTAAGGGCCTATTATCTCTGAAACATGTAAATGGAACTTACAAGTTGTATTAGGAAGTAAACTCTACCCCAACACTCTTTTTACACAATGCAAAAACTTTTATTGCTTTGGTATGATTCCCAGTCACTGAAGCTCTTTTCTGTTGACTGAGTAAAATAGAAATTCATGACCAGATTTTTTTATTCTTCCATTTATGTGCTAATGATTTAGGCTGTTGTGTTCCCTTACTGTTAATGGGGTTTAGAAGCAGAAAAGCCCTTCATCTCTCAAGAACTATTAACCCAAAGTCTAAGGTTAGAATTGCAAATACATGTTATTTTAAAGCAAACAGAATCTGTTTAGAAACTCTTTATCATCATTTACATTTGATGACAAATCACATGGATTACAAATACAAATAAAATGGGTGAAAAATAAAAAGCATAGGGAAAAGCAGTTTGCCTACAGACTGCAGTACTGACTGGCACACTGTAAAAACAAAAGATAAAACCCACTACATAAGTTTCTAAATGACACAGTTCATTCCAACCAATTTAACCTACACAAAGTGCCCGATGCACATGAACAGCAGGATTTGCAAACAATACAGACAGCTCTGCCAGCAGGTCTCACACAATCACAGTGTCTGTCTCAATACAGTTGGTTTCACAGTAATGCAAAGTTCAGGAGGTAAAACAAAACTGAAGTAAGATTTGCCTACTAAACATCTGCAGTTTGGTTTTCTTTACCCTGGTCTTTTTAGCAAACATTTACTATATATACATATTTATTTTGTAAGTACTTTGGTGTTATTTCCTTAATTCCAGCACTAAAATTACCTGTATTTCTTCCTAATCCCACATGACTTTATCAAGCCTGTGTGTTGCCTCATCAGTCTTCCAACACACTGCTGGGCTTAAAGATTAAAGACTTACTTTGCTCTTTTAAGAGCAAGTGTACTCAAGAAGACTCACACGAATTAATTGTCTAGCCAATCTCCATTAACAAGCTTGAAAACTTTACTTTCCATATTCTACAGTTATGAATGTACATGTGTAATCAAGATAGAAACCTTACTTGCTAATATTCTACTTATATTATGAAACATTTTCTGTAACTAAAGAAATGCATTATGTTTATAGCCTAAGGGTAAGAAACCAGTCTTTTTCCTTAAAAATACTTCAACTGCTACAAGTGATACTGAATTATAGACAATGCTGCTGAGAAATATTAATGAGAAATTTTATAATAAAATCTCTCAATTTAAAGTTCTGCCTATTCAGATAAATACAAGTTAGATCTTATAATGGATTTGCTTGATTAGGCAAACTTAATCTATTAACTGCTCTAACTTCCTGATACAACTGTGCACAGGTTGTGTTAGTTTATGGCATAGGTCTGAACACTTCAAGCTTTACAGTGTTAATGGTACTGAGGTGCTGAGATCTTCTATAGCTTGTTAAAAAAGAGCTAGTTCCAAGATATTCTGTAGCAAAGCAAGGAGATTATGACTTAAAAATATAGGTTTAAATTGTGTCTCTGTCAAGTCCTGCTGTCACGTGATAAAAAAGCTTGAGAGTGTTAGAGTGAAAAGAACAAGGCTATTATCACTAACTTCTTCGTCATTAATGCTAGAAAATAGGATATATTTGGGTCCATGGCTTGTAGGATAACAGGCTCCCAAGCATCTTCATGCTTTCTTGTTTAATGTTACCAGGTAACACCTCCTATAAGGCTTGTTAATGCTAATATACTTACTCCAGCTAAAGCACAGCACAAAGAACAGAAGAAAACCTTTGTCTGAAAGGCCTTGAGAAAGCCATATAATTTAAAGTCACACTTCCCTCAGAGCAAGCCTCAGTGAAACAAAGCTTTAACAGAGCACAGGATACACACATTTCAAACTATGGAACACAGATATATTTCTCCATCCAGTCTTTACACAACAAAGGCAATATCCCCTCATCTTGCATTTTGAGCCAAGATACGCACACTGACTGGGTGGAAGAAGCTGTATAAGTTAGGAAAAAAAAAGAAGACGATAACATGAAGAATCAAATCCTTATTATTAATGAAGAATAAGGTGTTATTATAGCTCAAGGTCACCTAAGACAGAATCTTTAGATAATGCCATCTTAATTATGTACTAAGAGAATAAAAAACATAATAATTGTTCTTTTTTTCTTTAAAATAATTTGTGGAATTGCACTTTGCAACATGCTGAAAGTTCCACAATAGGCCCAGCAGGCTCTGTCATTCAAGGTCTGGAACAACAGCAGCTAAGGGTCACTGGGGTCAAATGAACTCCTAATATCAGGTGAGGAAATAGGATTTGGTAGAATCTGCAATATCTCTGAAATGGTGTTTATAAAAAAAGTAATGTGAAAAAACAGCACTGGGAACCTAATAGAAGAAACTAGTGTAAGCATGGTTTTCCCACATACTTCAAGTCTTTACCTATCCAGCATGGTTTATTGTCTGTAGAATAAATATTACATTAAGAATATAACCTACCACAAGAAAACTGGAAAAAATACCATCATCATCGTGACATACATTGGGAGTGGAAGGGTGGGGGAATAAGAACCACAGCCTGTGCAGGAAGGGAGAGGGACAGAAAGGAAAGCCAAAACAGAAAGAGAGGTGTCAGAAAACGACTGAAATTCCTACCATCTTTCTTCTGTTTACCTTTATCAAATAATATCTCTGTTTAGAACAACTTTCTTCCATGAAAATTCACAAAGCTAAGATGCCAACATAAAAAGCAAGTAGCTTTTCTAATTTCAACAACCCTATACAGATCTGATATTTAAGTCCTCTTCAGTATCTCATAATTTTACATGTACAGTACCATATTTGTCTATTTTTGACTATTATCTCTCCAAGGGAAGAGTTGGGGCAATGCACTATGCACTTTTTTACCCTGAAAGTAAATAAGTATAATAAAATCAAAGTTTAAAAAAAATTTCAAAAAAGCTATGATATTTACAGCCAAAATAAACAAGACAATGAAAAGATTATGCTAATACTCTCAAAAATAAGAACACTGTCAATGAAGATCTTCAACACTGTCTTGAAAGTCAAATTAATCTTGAAATCATATTAAAAAATTTAGAAGCACCATGAAATCTCCATAAGGAACCTGATAATCTGCTCTGTTTATCTGTTTTTCTCCATTTTAGATGCAGCACACATACTTCACCAAGAATCATTTCCAAAAAAAGGCAAAAATTATTCAATTATTAAAATCACCTGCAAAAAAAAAAATGAAGGAAACAAAGCACATATAGTGCTAGGGGGAAAAAAATAATCCTCAAAACCAGAACACAAAAACAGCAAAACTGATCCTAGGCTACAAAGCATACCTGAAAAAGCTAATCACAGAAATTTTAGAACAAGGAGATATTTAATTCAGCACTCCAAACAGATTAACTCCCATTTATTTTCCCAGAACAGTACTTCAAACTGTTTCTTCCCCCATTTCACTTTCCTGCTTTTCTGCAGGATGTTAAATCCACTCCTATAGGAGAGCTGGCAGCTCAATTTCATAGGTCTGTATCCCCACCTAAATCCACCCTCATCCCCAGTTTGAGATAAGATACAAAACTTTATGAATAGACATGGATACACACTGCTTCAAGCTTATTCTGCTACGGGGTCAGGAACATGACAGACTGAAAGGTTAACAGGGGGATCTGCACGACCATAACTATTGCCTCTCCCAAGAGCTCACTGTCCATTCAGCAGAGCATGCTATGTTGGATTCTACCTTGCATCAGTTGTAAGTGGTTTGTAAAGTAAGGAGAACCTAATTCTGCCACCTGTTTTTACACTGAACAGCAATTTATTGTTCAGGTAATTGGGACAGATTTCAAAGGGATTATATTCAAAAAAATACATACATCAATATAAAGATAACAGAATTTGTCCTGAATTTGCACTTCTGAAGATTATAATCTTCTACCTATCTACCTATTATTATTATCCACCTATCTTTATATCTTAGGTCTCGTTATTTTCTTTGTATTAGGAGCAAGGAAATGCATCAATTCTATACGGAAAGCAAAGTTATATAGTTAGCATACATAGTTTGTATACCTGTCTCAAAGTTGGTGAAGATGAAGGAAGATTTGGTTTTATTATTAATTAAAATGAAGAAAGACTGAAAACTAGTTACTAGCTGAAAGGCAGTCACTGACTACCTGCCAGTGCTGGTGTCAAATGTTAGAAAGCCACATTTATTTAAAACTACTCACCCACAAGCAGAGGTAATCTTTCGTCAGCTCAGCTTCCTTTGCCCATTAGCTTTAGTCAGTGCTTTATTTTTTCTCTTCAGGGACTGGCTGAAAGACAAATTTTGGCACAGTCACTCCAGATATAAAAAACTTAAACAGAAATAGAAAGAAAGTTCTGTCTAGAAGTGTGAAGGCATGTAAAGAAATACTGACAATTCATCTGATCTTACGAATGCAACAGAAGCACGATTTATTTAGAAGAATGTCCCTAATGCATTATCATGAATTCTGGCCAGAGCTCTGGAGACATAAAACTGATAGTGACACAAGATGAAAGCTCAAACATGTCAAGGATCATGCAAAATTAAGTTACCTTAAACTGCTCAGAAGGCTCACCCTTCCCCAGTAACTCCTTGTCAGCATCTTATACAAAATGCTTTCTACTTTTATTTTACCTCAGATAACATGTTTTCTTACATCAGCTCCACTCTAACTTATACCAATGTCCTACTTCCACTGATACTTTGCTTTGCTGTAGGAATTGCTTCCAGAAGATAATCACACAATAGGAGTTTATAAAAAAATTGCTTAGTGAAAAAAGCAAAAAAAGGCAAAAAAAGGCAAAAAAAAATTGCTTAGTGAAGTGGATCTTCAGGGAAGGATGTAAGCAATAGCCCATGACCTGAGTGGAGCTAGCCCCTAGTATTGTTTGACATGAGGGCCCACGTCCATAATGCGGGGAGCAGGAGAGGAACTGAGATGCACCCAAACAGCAGGCTGTCTCTGATTTCTCAAACCTGGAATATGGGACTGGGTAACCAGAAAAAGAACCCACAGCAATGTGTTAGCTATGCATGAATCCCCAAAGCTGCAGCACGGAGAATATGCGCTGAATAGCATGACCTTTACCACTATGAAATGACTGTGTGCATGCTTTATACCCATTCATATATAGGTTCATACATGACAAAAAAATAAATTACAAGAGAAGAAAGAACTTTGCTCTAGCAAGACATCTTGGATGCAATCATCCTCTAACTAGAAAGGCTGGCAGTACCTTTGGGACCAACCTGGCAAATCACAAATCAGCAAAGAAGATACAGAGTGGCTACAAATTGATTCCCAGCTGCTCTTCAACAAAGTATCACTCCTTGTTTTACAGCTATGTTTCCTTTCTAAGCTAAAAATTTCAACATCTATTAAAAAACTGAAGCAAAAAAAAAATTCAAAATAACTAAATAAGGCTAGTTGGATGACAGCTATTGAGAAATATGATAGTGCACATCACAGAGGAGACAGAGGAATTACACAGTGACTCTCAGGGGCTTAAATGAAAGAGCAGGATGAACTTAGGGAAGAAGGTGGCATAGGCTGAGCACCAGAAAACAACAGCAAGACACAATATAAAGTAAAATATTTTTTTCCACACAAAAGAGGAATTTATTTAAAACTAAATTAGATAAAATTTAGTAGTAAGTGCAGCAAAAAAAGCCTTTCTGAATTGATGAGGTCATGGATGGGAACATTTGATAAGCCCTGTCCTTCCCACTCTCATGATTAGGTTTCTTAGTAAGATTTTAGTATAACAATCATATAGCAAAAATACATTCATTTCTTGTTGAATTCTTGCCTTGAAAATACCTTGAATTTCAACAGCATTAAGGTTAGAAGCATCATTAACATTTAATGTGACTATTACACACCGAATTTTAAAGCATTATTTGTAACTTTAATCCCCTATTACTTCTTATCTCTCTTCTGCCTATTGCTGCAACCCAAAATTACCCTTTCAATTTTGGGGTCTTATAGCATTTTTATTTCAGGTATTTCAGAGTCCACTTTGAAATATGTCCATTACCAACATCTTTTACAATCAGTATGCTATATATCAACATCGTGTGTCACTGATCCAGAAGTTATCCATGATTGCTGAACTGTCTAGCTGCTTAACATGACACATATTTAGCAGGCAGCATGATGGCCATGAAGTCTTTCAGTGTTCCACATGGCTACAGGAAATTAGAGTATTAGAACTGAGGCCAGGAAGGAAAACAAAATTCAGTGTTTCGCTCAGTTCAATGCCTGCAGCATGAGAGATCATGAACCAACAAAAACTTAGAAGCAGTGGTAAAACAGGTATTCCCCTATTATTTCTGTATTACAACAGCAAACCCACTACTGGTTAGGGGGTTTGTTCCCCTACCATTACTATTTCTACAGTCCTACTTTAAACAATACACAACATTCTGCAATTCAGATTGGAAAGAGATGGGGTAACTCACAAAAAAAAACAGCTGAGTAGTTTGTTCCCCTTTTTCTTTTCTTCTCTCTAAACTCTTAGGCAGAATTTTCCAAAACACACAAATAATTTAGGAGGTCCTACTCTACACTATGTAGGATCTCACTGTGCACAACACTGTCCATCAATACCTAAGAGCAGAAATGATGACAGAGAAACCACACTACAGCAGAAGGGAAAAGTTAGCATGCTTTCACAAATTAAAAAACAATAGTTGGAAGAGATGATACTATCACAACAATCAATTATCATCCTGATCCCCAAAGAAAAATAATGAACATGAACAGCAGTGTACCAGGAAAACACATGCCCTCTTAGTGTTAAGTGCCATGTCATAAAGCTGAAATAGTGTACTACAAGGAACAATTCGGCAGCGTATGACAAAACATCCAATATGTATTAGATAATGTAACAGCTGTTCCCCTTCACACCAGCCTTGTTCTTGCCTCCTTGAGTTTTAATGTAATGAAGGTTAGGCCAGGAAAGAAAAACAAGAGGGAAGACTATTTTCCTTGGGTATGTTTACTTCGCATTTGGTAGCACAATACATGTGTTCATTGCTTATTCTAAACTTAGGTTTCCATGCTTCTTTGAGAGGAAACAAAATAGTTATCTTAAAAAAATGTATAAAATTGCAAAAATTGTCACAGAGATTCAGGAATAGGATTAGCACCTGAAGCTATTTCAAAATTTATAATTACTTTACAAATACTAAATCAATAGTGTTCTTGTAAATAAAATTTGCCTACTGCATTTTACATGCTTCTCATCTTTTAGAGCTGAGGACTGGAGCATCAAAACTTCACTTCTCACAATAATAGAGAGGGCCGTTATAAAATTAGATGGACTAACTGTCATGCTCATCTACAGAGTGATTTAATGTAACTTTGCTGAACTCTCAAAACTAAGTTTTGTTCTGTACATGACAGACCCATGACTTTTAAGCTGTCTGAAGCCTACGATCAAAACAACTGGTAGGATTGCCTCTGCTGCTTTTCAGAACTCGGCAAGAGTCCTGCTTTAACACATATTAAGCAACCCAGCCACCAACAGCTGCAAAGATGGGGAGAATGAACACCTCAAAGAAACTCCACTTCTAGCATGGCAACGTGTCAGCAATATGGCTTGGGCTACAATGAGAATTTAGCTGGTCCCAACGGCAGCTAAGGCGCATGCTTTTCTTATATTTTTCTATTTGGGTTTCCTGAATGCCAAAAGCTAGCCCAAACCACATTGCTTTGTAACTTACAAGGGAAGGCCTCAAAAGCTTCATGCTTATCAGTGTCTCAGTTGCTCACATTTTTCTTCAAAATGCAACATTTCCTCTAACATGTCTCATTTTGGTTTTGATAAAGAGAATATGTAAGAAATTTGCCATGTATGGAAAATCTCCACTTCCAGGAGCCTAACAAGGGTGCTAAAACATAGCATACCAATAAACATGAATTTGAGATAAATCCATGTGTGTCTATACTATTTACACAGTAAATATTTACAACTGTAAATTGCATCAGATGTACAGCTAACACAAATAATACTCAAAAGTACATATACAATCATATGAGCTCCACTAGTAGCAGCAACAGACACATCTTCGCCAGACATGTAGAATGCATGCAAATATCTACTATATATGAAACATACCATAGAGAAAGTATTAAGCCTGTAATGATTGTAAATAAGTCATATTATTGCTAATATTTAAAAATCTGTATTAAATACAGCTGGGACATCATACTTATAAAATCAAGTTTATTCTGCAGTAGCAGAACTTTCAGGAGAAGAGGATGCTAAGTACATGGCACATGCTGTTTCCAGCAACAAAAGGATCAGGATGCTTCTGGTGTAACCAATAAAAGAAGTGCTTAAGTAGAAAAAGAGCCTACCAGCCTCACAGCAAAGAAGAATAAAAGACAAAGATTTAGCAAACAAACAGGCAGAACTTAGTTTTTAAATGGTTCAGGTAGCCTGCTGCTCTGTGGCCTGTATGACACATAGGTACTGGGTACACTGATTCTTGCCTGAGTACCTCTTTATTCGAGAACAGTTTCAAGACACACGGGTCTGTGTGTGCAATTCACCTAAAGTTCAACACAGTTATTCAGCTTCTGAACACCTGCACAAATAGGGAAACTCAGGGGAGGGCACTGGTAAAGCCCAGATAGGCTTTCAGAGCTGTGGAAAAAATAGTTAAAAAAAAAAAATATAAAAGAAAAAAATAGAGATTTCATATTGAAAATAAAAGCCCAGGGACAGGAAAACACTTGTCAACCTTCATACACTCAAAATTTAACCAGCACCTGAACTCTAACTACACAGTTCAAGTTAGCTTAAATAAGAGAATCCAACTTAAACCAGGATATGGAGAGGCACAACTCACACACCGTTACAGCACACCAAGCCCTGGTGCACTAGCACTGATGAACAGTCATTGCAAACTCAGCTATTTTAATGCAATTGCCAAACACCCATCACCTGTTGCTCGTTTCCAGGCCCTGCATCAACCCCATCTTCCCAACACCCACCTCCTCATGCAACACACCAATAAAACGAATATAAATACACACAGCTAGGCTGCTATTGCCGGCTAATTTATTTGAACGTTGCTTTCGCGTTCGTTATCTCTCAGGCCCTCCCGCCCAGCCAGCTTTCGGGCCGTTCGCAGTACCGACCGAGCCTGCCGGAATACCCCGCGGAGAAGTAGTGATGGCGCTTCACGGTAAACCGAGCTTAAGCAACAGCCCCGCGGCGGACTGAAGGCACGCGGGCCCGGCAGCACCGGACAGGACTGAGCCGGCAAGCCCAGGCCCCGAGCCCAAGGCCTTCCCGCCGTCCCCAAGAGCTGCCTCAGCCGGGGAACAGTTTCCTCCCCCTCTGCAGCGCTCAAGCTGCGGCCTCGCTCGGCTCGGCCCCGCCCCGGGCCTTTCGCTGGGCCCAGGCCGAGCCGCGGCCGCTGCTTCCCTCCGCTCCGCTCCCCCACTCACCGCCAAGCCGTGCGCTCCCGCTCCTGCTGCCGCGGTTGCCCCCTCCGCTGCCTGTCAGCGGAGGCGCGCAGAGAGGCCGGCTCGGGTGCCGGTAGGCGGCTCCGGAGGCCGGCACGGCCTCGGGCGCTACGAGTGGGGAAAGGGGCCTCGCCGCGGGAGGACCCACCTGGTGTCGGCAACATGGCAGCATCCAGCCGGGCGCAGGTGCTGCGGTTGTACCGGGCCCTGCTGCGGGAGAGCCAGCGCTTCAGCAGCTACAATTACAGGTGCGCTCGCGGCCCGGGCGGGGACGGCTCTGCTTCTCCCCGCGGAGGCGTGGGGGTAATTGGGGTGAGGAATGCCGGCATCGCTTGGGGATGGGCACGAAGGGCTCGTTTTTGGCGGGCGCAGGGGAGTCGTGACCTCCCCGTAACGCTGTACCCTGGGGGCAGGAGCGAGAGCGGGCCCGGCAGCGGCGGCATGCTTAGGCCCTGCTCAGGGAGCGGTCAGACCCTGTCCCCTGCCCTTGTCCCCGGGCTGCCTCAATAACACCGGGTTATAGACTGTCCCTGTTGTAGGAGGAAGCGACAAGAGCGGGACTGTCCCAGGCTAAAAATGTTCGTGCCTGGTCTGGATGCTGCCCTTCTGTCAGGGGAGAGACGGAGCCAGGTTGCAGCCCTGGTTGTGCTGGAGGAGGTTGGGTTCCCGGCCAAACCGTGGCACCATGTGCTGTGTGCGATGAAGTTGCAGGGTTTGCTTGTCCCGCTGCACACGATGCCATACTGTGTGGCTGGCTGCCTTCATGGCTGTTGGTGAAAGACCTGTTTTTGGCAAAGGGGTATGTCTGCCTGCGTGCTACAGGCATAGGCCTGCTTTCTGTTATGTATCTACTGCGTTTACAGGGGGTGCTCCCCACCGGCACTAGCAAAATTGCATTACCCACTGGTAGTTTACTCACTTGATTGGTCAGTTAGACCAGGGGCAGAGACATGTGAGCTATCTTTGCTGTGATTCATCTCCAGCCTGGCAAGAATTGGATACCAAAGCCTTTGAACTTGCATAACCGTGGTAAGCTATGCACTCTTCAAGGCATAAGTATTCCTCAGACCTTGTGTGAGGTCATGCCATGAGAAGAAAGGCTGTGGGGCTGAAACTTAGCTGGAGCTAATGAGCCTTCAGTTGCTAACTGCATGCAGCAGCATGTGTGTGCATCATGTTCCCATACTATCAAGGCATCCCCCCGATCTTTGCTGTTATTGTGGCTAACAAACAGAGGATTGTATGTAATGGGGATGGCTTAGATGCCTGAAATGTGCAGTTGTTGGACAGCTGAATGTAGCTCCTGTCTGGGCCACAGCAATGAGTTTGTGCTGGGGAGTGATCAGAGAGGAAGCTGAGCCCACAACAGTGGGAGGAAGCAAGCCAATACTACCTCAGAGGGGTGGTACCAGCCTTGCAGACTGTATGTAGACCCCCCACCTTTGCCCAGCTCCTAGACCATACCCAGAGCTCAGTGTCCCTCCCTGCTCCCCCCAAAATAAAGTATATACCTCAGGGGCCTTGGCTGTATAGAAATTTTGGCATGCAGCTCAAAGGCAAAGCTATCACACAGTAAGAGGTGCATCAATGAGTTTTCCGCTTAACACAGCGTAAAACCTTTTGTTCTGTTTCTTTTAGTGTTTTTATTGAAGCAAATTTTCAAGGATAGAAATATTAAGATAGGTGTTTACCTTGGATATCTGGGTTTTTTTGACACAGTATCATAGTGCAAGTTTTCCCTTTCCTTAATGGAGATATCTCAGTTTTTGAGCCTATCCTTAAGTAAAATTAAGTAAAATCAGGCACTGTATGAAGTCTTGCCATGTATACACATTACACATTTGTGTCCACTAAAAGCAATAGCAGTTTCTAGCAAGAAATGATCAGCAGCTATTATATGTAGAGATCTTCTGGGACCACAACAACAGTTCTGCCTTAGTGTTTATGCCACACCCATAGCTAAAATTGACAGTTCGCTGACTGCTTCTGTGCCAAGATAAGCGTGTCCTCAGGGCTGCGCTAATATGATATGGTAATACCCTGGAGTAGGCCTAATGCTTTTGTAAAGAGCCAATTTGTAGTAAAGTAGGAGGTTTTGAAGATTGATCTTATTGATTCATTATTTTAGTTAAAGAATTTCAAGATGTTTTATTATTGCAAGCAGTACAGTTTGTAAGTGTGCATCTGGTATATGATCAGATGGTTGCTGTACCCTAATTTGCTTGCTGTGCGTTTTCTCTTAAATGTGTACATATAGATTGTGATGGGAAAATCAATATTTTTGTTTTGTGACTTTACTAGTAAATGCAATGTATATATCATCTGGTAGTATCTAGTATTTATTTTTACCATCCAAAAGAACTTTTAATGCTGTAACTATGAAGAATAAAGTTAATTTCTTAAAGTAACTGGGGTTACCACTGACAGCCTTCAGAATAACAATACACAGGAATGTCTCCAAAGCCCTGCAGTAAACATTGTGGACTGTTTGGAGGCCCAGATGTGTGGGCCATGTTTTAACAGCAGGGAGAGAGAATTTAGTAGACTGTAAGTAATTTCATGTCTGCCCTTCTGCCCTATTACCCATGCAGACTGTCTGAGGAAGGAGGAGTGATTTGTACTGGAGGAAAAGCAATAAGCAAAGAGGGAAGATGTTAAGTTTTGAGTCCAAAGGTGTTTTTTAGAGTGTATTGTTTTCTTCTGCTTGGCTGACAAAAAGTAGATCCTCTGATGTTTTACATGTTGGTTTGCAGTCTAACCTAAATTGATCTAAGGGATAGTTTCTAAATAGAATAAAATTTGTTATTTAAATAATGGCTTTATGTTGTGTGGGGTTTTTTTTGATATAGAAAACAAAAGAATTTACAAACTTGTGCAAACTGTTAAAACATCTGGTTGCAACTGATGGTAATCTGAATTTACAAGTTTCTTGTTTGCTTAACATGACTGAAGCTCAGTGGTCACAATATGGGAATATAGTCAAAGAGGGGTTTTTTTTTTTAGAAGAGTAGCACAGGACCGGAGCAGGTCACATAGAGAGATTTTTGAAGTCTCCATTTTTGATGGTTTTGTGTCAGGTTTAACCAAACAGCACCATGGCTGACCTATGGGTAGGTCTACTTCAAGTGGGAGATTGTCATGGGTTCAGCAGTAGCAGTCATTTTTTCTCCTTGGTAGCTGGTGCAGCACTGTGTTTTTGATTTTGGGCCTGGGAACAGCGCTGATAACACCAGTGTTTTCAGTTACTGTTTGGCAGTGTTTTGATCTGGCCAAGGACTTTCTGAGTCTCATGCTATGCCAGGGAGGAGGGGGAGGCGGGTGGAAGCAGAGACAGGACACCTGACCCAAACTAGCCAAAGGGGTTATTCCATACCACAGCACGTCATGCTCAGGATGTAAAACCGGAGGGCAGAGATCCGGAAGGGTGTGGTGGTGGATTGTGGGTGCACGGCATGGTCAGGTTTTTGGTACTGGGGGGTTCGCTGCTGGGGGGTGCACTGGCTGGGTTGGGCTTGGTGAGCAGTTGTATTCTCTTTCCTTGTATTTCTCTTGTATTATTACTGGTGGTAGCAGTAGTGATTTATGTTATACCTTAGTTACTAAACTGTTATCTCAACCTGTGTGAGTTGCATTATTTTGATTCCCCTCCCCATCCCCCCAGGACTGGGGTAAGAAACAGGGGCAGTGAGTGAGTGAGAAAACTGTGCGTGGGGGGGGTTAGAGGCTTAAACCACGACAGAGATTGACTTTGATAAGCTCCAGATATTCTAGCTAAATAACATTACTATGATTGTCAGGTCCCCAGCCTGCCTTGGCCTGTAAAGAAACTGACACTGGCTAGGAAGTTCTGGGAAACATTGTGTGACATGCTTCTGGCTGGTCTCCTCTCCAGTTCTTTGATTTCCTGTAGTTATGAGCAATGTCAGATGTGGTAAATCTCTCCAGAATTTTTCTGAAAATAATTTCTGTGGTTTTAAAAGGTATTTCTTGATTGATTTTATATTTATTCCAGTTATCCATTGTGTACTCTATTAATGGAGGAATGTTGTGGATTTTATTTATAGAACTATAAATCATATATATATAAATCAACTATATAGGGGTTGGAATTAGATGATCTTAAGGTCCTTTCCTGCCCTAACCATTCTAAAATTCTGTATGTCTTGTCTGTGCAAATTGCGTTTTAATGGGTTTTTATTTTTCAATTAGAATGTGCAGTATTTGATTAATAAAGCTACTTAGAATATAGAAGAATCAGGGAAGGAAAACTGTTGAAACAGGTTTTGCGTTGGAAACAAGTTAATTGAATGCATGCAGTTTTGTCTGAGACACACGTCCTTCAAGATTTTAAAACTAGTAAATCTGATTTTTGCAAGTCTCTAACCTAAGAACAAACCTGAGCAAAGTAAATAATTGTTTTATTTCGGTGCCGGTTGTTTTTCCTGCTTTGAGTAATACAGTTGTTGATGTGATTTTAGGGACTCATAGAACATAGAGCTGTAGAACAACCCAGATTGGAAGGGACCTCCAAAGGTCATCTTGTCCAGCCTTTTGTGGGAAGAGGATGGTTGAGATTATCTAAGACACTGTCCAGTTGCATCTTGAAAACCTCCAGTGATCAGGACTCTGCCATGTCTTCCATGTCCCTGAGGAGGTTGTTCCAGTGATTGATTGTTCTCACCGGGAAAGATTTTTTTTCTTATGCCCAGATGGAACCTCTTGTAGTACAACTTGTACTTGTTACCCCTTGTCTTAGCCTTGTGGTTCCTTGTGAAGAGAGAACCTCTGTACTCTATGGCTGCCTTTTAATTACTGGGAAGCCGTGATGAGATTCCCCCCTCTCCCCTCCCACTCTAAGCCTCCTCTAGTTAGAAAAGACTTAGCTCTTGTGGTCCTCCTTTGGTCCTCCAGTCTGTCCACATCTTTCTTGAATTGTGTGGACCAAAACTTAGCAATCCAGGTGCAGCCTGGAAAGCGCTGAGTGCGATGATCACATCTCTGCTAGTAATGGCCCTGCTGATGTAGACAAGGATCTGATTTGCCTTCATTGATGCAGTGGCACACTGCTGACTCATTTTCAGATGCTTGTCTGTCAGGCCTCCCAGGTCTCTTTTGGCAAGGCTGTTCCCCAGCTGCGCAGATTCTAGCCTGTGCTAGGCTCCTTGTTTATGTCCTCCCAGGTGCAGGATCTTGTCTTTGTTGAACTTCATATGGATTTTGATTTAGTCTTTGAAAGATTTTATGTATAGAAAATCTTCATTTTAAAAATCTCAAGGTGCTTGTGATAAATGTTGCTTTTGTATTCTGAGTGAAAGTTTGGGAAGTTAAAATTCAGGGATTCTGCTATACAGGGCAGAGCATGTTCTTAAGGCGGGTTCAGTCTTTTAGCATTAAAGCTGTTCGTTCTGGGGGGGGAAGGGGAGGTTTGTGATTCCAATGTTTTGGCATTAAGCTTAGTATCTGAATTTAATGTAAACGTTTGGTGAGACAAAGTTTTAACAGAACTTGCATTTTTATAATTTGAAGTTTTCTGCATGCATGAAATCAGTAAAAAACAATGCTAATAACTAAAATGCTTGAGGTTTTTTTTTTTTCTTTGTGGCAATGAGTTGTTACTCCCATAAGCCTGAAAAAAGTTTTTCTTCATGGTCTGTGTCATTAAATTTAGCATGGGTTCCCTGTGTGTAGATGTGGTAACTCTTGCTGATATACATAAATAAGCTGATGTATTAAAGAAAATATTTCAGCTGGTTATGGCTGTGCAAGATTTAGTCTGCTTTTTGGAAACAGGAAAATGGAAAAAGGAGCTATGTTAGATGCCAGCTGCTGTTACGCAAAGATAGTTACTCCTGATTAAACACAAAAATAAACAACTAGTTTGGACAAGGGGTCTGGTTGAGCAATGTAGTATTTGTCATTGTTTCTGTTGCTGTTCCACTACTGTCAATGTTTTCCATTTTGAGTTTTCTTACTAACTGCCACCCAAATTTAAGTCTTGATCGAATAGTAAGTGTGCTCATCAACTTCTTAGGCTAAGGTGAGGAGCTGGGACAGAACTGTATATTAGCATATGCCACATAATTCACACCAAGTAACTAAGTAAAATTTAGGGGAAAAAAAACCAACACCTCTTCAAATGTTTGTTTTGTTTGTTTTTTTTTTTTTCCTCTTCCTCCTAACATACCTTATTTAGTTGCTTTAATACGTTGCATAACACTTAGGTGATTTAACAACCATGTTACAATTTTACATGTGATAGTTACCCAAGCTAAATAAGCCTTTTTCTTACTGGCTTGCATAATGAAGCTTATGATTTACAAGATCTGCTAGCACAGTCAGTTTTTGGTTTGTTTCTGTGTGCTAGGAAGAAAAAGTAAGGCTAAATGGTGATTTAAAAAAATAATAATCCAAAACCATGAGGAAACAAAGGCATGTCATGTTGAAAGTACCGTGCTCTGTCTGAAGTAGTAATCTGTAGCTGAGATAAAAAATGCAGCAAAAAAACCAAATTGTCAGTTCTGGTCAGCACAGCTGTCTGACTTACTTGTAGGAGTTAGGTGACTGAATTGCAGCTTTACGATATCCATTTTTTTTCCTTGGCTGTGCAAGGAAAGCAGGTAACTTATTTTTCCTTCTCTCTATGTAATTGCTGGCTGTGTTCTGAGTGATAATAAACTTTAGGAGGTTTTGAGTTAATTTTCCTCATGAGTAAATGGCTGTCTCTGTAATCTTCTTGAAAAATATAAAAAAAGTCAGGGCTGCAAGCAGCTGTGGTGTTCCTGAGCCTGGGGTGCAGGGTGGTTTCCATTCTACACCATTGTAGACGCTTGTTTTGGCCTGGCAGCTGCATGATCCCAAATAATGGGCAAACAGGCACTGCACCTTTGCACATCAGTTTTGTAAAGCATTCACACAGCTTTGTGGTTGGCGTTATTAATACCTTTTTCTTTGGAGAGATGATTTTTGGCCATTTCAGTGACCACATACTATGCAGATGTTTTACTCTTATGTTACTTTATGGTCTTTTATGTACAAAATTATAGAATGGCTTGGATTGGAAGGGACGTTAAAGATAATTAGTTCCAACTCTCCTGCGACAGGCAGAGACACATTCCATTAGACCAGGTTGCTCAAAGCCCCATCCAGCCTGGCTGCCCAGGGATGGGACAGCCACAACTTCTCTGGGCAGCCTGTTCCAGTGCCTCATCATTCACAGTAAAGAACCTCTTGTATCTAATCTAAATCTACCCTCTTTCAGTTTAAAGCCTTGTCATATTAATTACATTTCTTTGTGAAAAGTTCCTCTCCAGCTTTCTTGTAGGCCTCCTTTAGGTACTGGAAGGCTGCTGGATGGTCTTCCTGAAACCTTTGCTTCTCCGTGCTGAACCACCCCAAGTCTCTCTCCCTGTCCTCATAGGAGAGGTGTTCCAGCCCTCTCATCATCATTGTGGCACTCCTCTGGACTTCCTCGAGCAGCTCCATGTCCCTCTTGTGTTGGGAGCCCAATAGCTGAATGCAGAATTGGTGGGTGTCTGATGAGAGCAGAATAGAGAGGGAGAGTCACCTCCCTCAGCCTGCTGGCCACATTCCTTTTGATGCAGCCCGGCATATGGTTGGCTTTCTGGGCTGCATTACTTCCAGGTTATGTTGAGCTTTTAATCAGCCAAGACCCCCATGCCCTTCTCATGGGTGCTCTCAGTCTGTTCTTTGCTCAACATGCAGCTGTACTTGAGATTGCCTCAACCCCGGTGCATGACCTTGCCCTTGGCCTTGTTGAACTTCATGAGTTTTGCATAGGCCCACTTCTCCAGCCCGCCAAGATACCTTTTGATGGCATTCCTTCTCTCTAGCGTGTTGACCTCACCACACAGCTCAGTGTTGTTGGCAAGCTTGCTGAAGGCACACTTCATCCCACTGTCCATATCACTGACAAAGATGTTGAACAGCACCAGTTCCAATACCGACCTGAGGGATGCCACTTGTCACTGGTCTCCACTTGGATGTCAAGCTGTTGACCACAACTCTTTGAGTGCAGCCATCCAGCCAATTCCACTGAGTGTTCCATGTATCAAATCCATGTCTCTCCAGTTTAGAGACAAGGGTATCATGTAGGTCAATGTCAAATGCTTTGCACAAGTCCAAGTAGGTGGTGTCAGTCACTCTTCGATTATCCACCAACACTGTAACCCTGTAATAGAAGGATACCAAATTTGTAAGGCACAATTTGACCTCAGTGAAGCCATGTTGTCTGTCACCAATCACCTGTTATCTATTCTGTCAGAATCATATATGCTCAAATAGGGGTATTGGTGTTAAATACAAATGCACAAGAGCTCTGGATGGTGCTCAATCTGTTGATTAGTATGGGAACTGTGAAAAGCATCAAGATGATTACACTCGGAATTGTAGTAAAACATGGAAATGCATGCACTTTTGGAGATAATGTAGAGGCATAAGAACATGATTTTGGAATGTCAGATTTTGGGAGTGACAGTATTGAAGTATTCCATTTGACTTCAGTGTTCTATACATAAAATATTTTGGAAAGACAACTAAAGCATTCTGTTCCAAAAATGTCAAAACATATCCATTAGATACCATCTGAAAAGAAATTTTAAACCAAATGGGAACCATTTTGACAAATGTTTTGATTTTTTGATGTAACATTTCCTAACTGAGAAGAATTCCATCAAAGTTCTGTTGTTCTTAAGGAGTTGCTTTCTTGGGTTTCGAGGTACAACAGTGATTGTCATTTTCCAAATGTACTCATTTTACCCTTGTAAAATTTTGCTCTTCCTAAACAATAAAGGGTAACTACACACTGGTTTTGATGTAATTTTCTTGACTTCCTTTTCTTGGCAGAGGAGTGCTTTGAATAGTAATAACTTGGAGGGAAAGTCTGAAGTCCTACCTGGCATAAGGAGTTCTGGAAAAATTGAAGTTATATAGTTGGAAGGCAGATGAGTGGGGACTTCCATAAAAGCCTGATCAATGGACTTCGTTATTTTAGTAAAGGCACCGAAACTGAGTAAATATCATGTGATTGTTACCCAAGACATTATTTGCGGTCTATAGCACAGTAGAGATGGGACATTTTTTATGCAAGACTTAATTACCAGTAAAATTTGTTTATGAACTAATGAGAGTAATAGAAAAAATACTGCCTCTAGCCGTGATTCATTTCAATCAGACATATGCATGTGATTTCTAGTAAATGAAAAACTCTTTATAATGTAGTAATTGTTTCCTAGTTCACCTCCTCCTTTCCTTACTCTTGAATGTGGCTTTAGCTAACATAACCTGGTCTAATGGAAGGTGTCCCTGCCCATGGAATGGGGTTTGGAACTAGATGATCTTTAAGGTCCCTTCCAACCCAAACCAGCCTATGATTCTATGATAACATTTAGTTACTCATTGTATTCGTCTTTATGCTGTCCATGATGAAAAGATGCTGACCTTATAACATCAAGACTTATTCAAGTCATAGGCACAGCTAGTATTTCAAGTATTCTGAAGACAACCAGACTTAAAAATAAAAAATCAAAGTAATTTTGCAAGAAGAAACTGCAGTCAATCAGGCTATACTGAGAACCACTTCCGGCTGCAAAAGATAGCAAAAATGCATTCTGAACTACCTCTTTGATAAAGCTCTCCTCACAGTTTTTGGGTTTACTGACAAAGGAAGTACATTGTACTAGATTTTTCTTGGAAAAGCAGACAACCATGAACAATGGGCATGAAAATAAGACTTTCTTGTTTTCTTGCATGGGGAATATTTGGGCCATCTGTTCTGTGACTGTTTTCGCTCAGAACTCAGTACATAGGATGTTCCAAGCATCCCCTTGTTGGTTCTTACTGATATAGTTCTTTCTTAAGAATGAAGATGCCACAATTCATTTGTTCAATATTCTGGTTAGAACAGCATTATTGAAAATGGCCTTTCCCCTACGTTTTTTTGTACTTTTTGTTCTGTTCTATTCTTCTTCATAAAATGTCCACATAAAATTACAAGGTTTTCTCAGGACACAATGCACAACTGATCAATTAATATTGTAGTTCAAGTCTCATTACGAATGAATCCCTGTTGTATTGTAGGGCATTCCCTCTCTCCCCCTTTCCCCCCCTTGGATCCAATAGCACTTAGATCAAAAGATGTGTAACTTAAATTTAGGAAATGCTGATTTATAAGTTGATATTATTTACTGCATGGTTTTTAATATACTTTGCAAGAAACTACTATTTAAATACATACAGCTCCGTGAACATTTTACATCAAATCAGCATGCAATTCAAAATGTCTTGTGGGGCAGTTGCATTCACCATAAACTTTATTGCCAGGTCATGACCGTCCTTCTGAGCCTGCTTGTCTGGCATATCATAGTCTGGAACCAGTAAAGGCCCGTTTGTAGATCATTAGCTTGTACAAAAGTAAGATTGTCTTATTTCAGCTGCCAGAGAATGTGTGTGGGTTTGTTTTTTAAAAAAAAAAAAAAAAGACAATATTCCCCTGAAACTATAATCAGTTCTGATACACTGGCAATGATTAATCCATCACAGTACTGAAGGTTATGTAATTGAACTTGGTCCTGGGACTTTAAGTGTCTGTGAGAATAATGTAGTGTATCCCATGAGATCAGTCTTTACAGCGTTGCCACTGTCTCTTTCACAGCATGCGATTTCTGCTAACTAGCATTTGCTTACAGGATACGTGGTATTTTTGCATGGTAGTCTTTACTTACTGGAACTACTTATTTCTACAACAAACATACAGGTTGTCACAGTGCTCAGTTGCAGTCGCAGGCAGATGTAAACATCTGAACATCATTTGCATAAGCATGAGAAATGTGGATTCAGGTTTCCTCAGAGCTTTGGTGTTGGAGAAAGTCAGTTTGTCCTGTGGATAGCCACTGTTGATGGTTACATGTTCAGTGAATATTAAATATTTTTTTGCACACTATGTTAGCATAAGAGTGAAAGAGTTAAATAGACAGGGGAAGGGGGCTCTGATGCTGTTATTTATTTGCATTGTTAATCACAGTTAAGAATAGGGGAACTGAGAGTGGAAGGTGATAGGTAGGTACAAGCCATCATATTTTGTGAAGTTTTGGATTTAATCAGTAATGGAATCCTTTGTGAAACAATTTAACCATTCATCAAAACATGCCTCCCTTTGTAGTCAATGTTTTTATTCATTTAAATAACATCAGACTCCTTCCTTCTCAAGAAAATGTTTTAATGTCAGTATAGCTCAAATGGAGTACTTAAGACATAGTACAAGCTGCAGTGTGTCCTAGAGGTTTATAGCTTGAATTACGTTCTGGATATGAAACAAAGCGCGTAGTGTCGCCTTGAAATTAACTTCTGCGAAGTTCCAGAATATGTCTTTGACTCATCTAAAATATCACAGTGTTTTTTTTAGTCCATTAAATTAGCAAATAGATTTTCAAATTAATGGTCTTCATATGTAAATGGGTTTTGAAGGGGAAACATTTACTGATTTGAGTAGTTTTATCACTGTTCAAAGTAAATTAGATGTCTTGTAATGCTTTTTCTCTGATCTAATTTACAAGATGTAAATAAATGTTGAAGTGTTTTGTTTACAAAATAATAGGAATAAGTATCTTTTGTGTAGATCTTTCAATAGTTTTCCAGGTTCGCAGAGGATGAATACGGAAGATAAATATGATCCTACCAGCTACAGTGATGCAGTGTTGAGCAAATAAATATACTAATATACTGAGACAACTCCTCATTCTGTGAACTACTGGCAGTATTTACTAACCTATATGGCTTTTGGGACTTGATTGTGGGGTTCTATTTCCCAACAATTTGTTGCAGTCCTTGAAGGAGAAATTCTCCATCAGTACGAGTTATTGATACCATTAGCTAGGGACCTGGTGCTTCTTCAACTTCTGTAATTTATTCTGAGGCTGGAAACCTTTGCCGCTACCCTGGGGAATGAAGGTCATGTTGCATGTCAAAGGGAAGGTAATCTGCCCTAGTCATAACATGTCATACTGAAAACACTATTATCATAAATAGAACACCCTTCATATCTCTTTTTTCTCTCCTAATATCTTATGTAGTAACCTCAGCCAGTACTCATCTGGGTCGCTGGGGTTTAAGCCACATGTTTATTTTGTATTTAAAGTACCTGAGAAGAACTCCTCAGAGCCATGTGCTTATGGGAGGGAAAGGAGTTAGTGTTTGCTGTATGGGACTTTTTTTCTTACTTTCAGATAAAGGACAAAAGTCCACTTTTTGTCACTTTTTGTCACTTTTTGTCACTTTTTGTCACTTTTTGTCACTTTTTGTCACTTTTTGTCACTTTTTGTCACTTTTTGTCACTTTTTGTCACTTTTTGTCACTTTTTGTCACTTTTTGTCACTTTTTGTCAGTCACTCCTGAGTGAATACTTTCTTGGGACTTTTAATTAGCTACTAAATACTATCTGGGGGGGTTATAATATTTTCAGTTTGATATATGATACCTTTTGTGATTATATAAATGTCCCAGTCTGAGCTTACTCTTGTTCAATAGAATATATATAGACATATTTTACAGAAACAGAATGAGGGTATTTTGCTTTTCATAGTATAAGCCTTTAAAATAAAGTCTTAAGGGGTTGACTGAAAAACTCTAAAAATTATTGATCTTGGCTTTATCTTCACCTTTACATTTTTAAAGTCTGAATTTAATGTACTTAGGCTTGACTAGATTGAAAGACAGTACTTCATCAGTGTTTCTCAGAGAAAGAAAATTGATCTCTCTCTTCCTGAATATTTCTGATCTCCCTTTCTGTTATAGTGGTTAAACTTCTTCAGTGCACACAAGGTCTGTCAGCAGATTATTTGAATGGCTTCTGTCCAGTGGGCCAGCATAGCTTAAATTTTAAATTGAATCTTATTTTTCTATTGGTATTTCATTATATAGTCTCTCAGATTAAAGTGAGCATCGTATGCTGAGATCTACGCTTTGGGGAGCAGGGTGTATGCAGTACAATTTTAGAGGTGAAGGCCATACATAGCTCAAAAGAAACATGTTGGCTGGTAGGTGCTCTTGGCTTCATAGTTGGCAGAGCAGTCATCCATCCTGCATTGCTTTTTAGAGAAGCGGTAGAAAAATAATAGGAAAATGGGTATAAGTTTATTTGTTTGGGGGGTTGTTGTTTTGTTTTTTTTTTCCTGTTATATAAGTTAGCTTTCAAGACTGTTGTATTACTTCCCTTAGGATTTAGTACTACTTTGAGTCATATGTTAGTTATGGACTCCAGAAAGATATGTAGGTGTTGTGGTTTAAGCTCAACCAGCAATCCAGAACCACGCAGCCATTAGCTCACTCCTCCCCCTTCCTCCCCCACTTCCGGAGGGATGGGAAGGCTAATCAAAAGAATGTAACTCCCACAAGTTGAGATAAGAACAGTCCAGTAACTAAGGTATAACAGAAATCACTGCTGCTACCCCCAATAATAATAATGACAAGGGAAATAACAAGGGAATAGAATACAGCTGCTCACCATCTATTGACCAATACTCAGCCTGACTGAGCAGTGATATAACCCTTCCGGGTAACTGCCCCCAGTTTATATAATGGGCATGATGTGCTGTGGTATGGAATACCCCTTTGGCTAGTTTGGGTCAGGTGTCCTGTCTCTTCTTCCTCCCAGCTTCCCCTCCTCCCTGGCAGAGCATGAGATTCAGAAAGTCCTTGGTAGGAGTAAACATTTCTAAGCAGCTGCTACAAACATCAGTGTTATCAGCGCTGTTCCCAGGCCAAAAGTCAAAAAGACAGCATTGCACCAGCTACCAAGAAGGAGAAAAAATGACTGCTACTGCTGAACCCAGGACAGTATGATATACAGGTCCTGAGAAGCTGGATCTCATTTACTGGAGCTAGCAGAGATCTCAGGTGTGTCTTGGCTGATTGTTACTGTGCTCCAAAGGTTGATAGCTGTGGGCATATAGTTCTGTAACTAGCCTGCACAGGATCTGGCTTTTTTCAATGCTTATTTGTGCTGATAGCACCTGGGAAATACAAGGGGTGGAGAGTCATACAGTGCTGAAAGCCATGGTGGATAGTTCTGGCATGTAATGCCTAGTACATACTGTTGTGATGTAATTTATGTAGGTGAATATCAGCTGTGCCAGCCTCAAAACCTCAGATCTGTCTGACATGGTGTGTAAATGAACCACTCATTCAGCTTTGCCAAGCAGAATATTCTTTTCCCTTCAAACCTTGCCTCTGTTCACCCATGGTTCCTTCTACTCTTTTATTGTGTAAGAAGACATAGCTGATTTTCCATGGGGATGAAGTGACACCCAGAGTTTGAACCCATTGCATTCCTGGGTTGCTGTTCCATTCTTGGATAAGGCTGAGATTTTCAGCCTCCCTTTCTTTTGTGCTACTCTTATGATATGTAAAGCTTGTGATGACTTCCACATCTTGACAGAAATTAAATAGGAAATATACAGAAGGAAAGATCTAGTCCATTTGATTTTCTGTGCCTTAGATAGTAGTCAATGTGCAAAACTACCTGTGTTTATTTTTTATTCCTGAGCCTCTGATAACATCATCACAATAGTCTGTATCCCTGAAATATTTTATCTATTGTCCAAAGGCACTACATTTACAATTTAAAATGGCTAAAAAGTTTTATTCAGTACTCTGTTTGTGCAAAGTGGGGCTGTGGTTTTGTTATGTGTTCTAAATTAGTTTTTTTAGGCTTTATATTTGGCTAATAAGCTTTGACTATATTAGAATTTTCTATGCTAAGTATTACATTGTAATTTCAAATATCCATCATTGTTGTCAAAATTGATGTTGCAGATTTGCTAAACTAAACGTGCAGTGCTTCTCTGTAAATGAGGGAAGGTCATCAAGCCATATGGTGATGGGAAGTCCAGTGGGGGAGGTTTGTCACTGCTGGCTGAGTTACAAGAAAAAAAGCTTTTTGGATAAGCTGTAAAGGTGATAGAAATAGATGAGAGAATAAAGTTTCAAGACTATCTCCAGTTTTCCAAAATCTGTAACTTCTAATGTGTTGTCTATAAGCAGATAGAACATGTGGTCTGTTACTTAATATTGATTGTTTAATAAATTGGATTTATGGTTTATTGTTGTCTTTGTCATGAAATGACTGGTTCGTAGATAATTTCAGTTTCTTTTTCTAGATTCTAGTAATATCTCTTACCTGATTCATTTTAGATATGTGATGCTTAAATTCTTCCTCAAAAATGCTAGTTTACTTTTACAAAAATCAGGAGACAAACTAATCATGTTTATTGCTAGAATCCAACAACCACTTTTGTGACACAGAACTTTGCTGCAAGTCTGTTCTGTAGGCTCAAAATTAGTAGTCTGTCAGAATGACCAACAAAGCTTCAACTCAGATAACCTTCAGAGAACTGTTTCTTAAAGTCTTCTGTAAATCAGGGTATTTCAATCGTTTTAAACCAGTGTGCCATCAACGTATTTCTGATATTCAACCCCTTTTCTAAGGAACTGGCATTTCTGTAATTTCCATATTAAAATTATATGGGTACTGGAACTAGGTAACTAGGTAGTTACTTAATCTACATGCCTAGACTCAGAAAAAATGCTCCGCTTCAGAGATTTCATACCAAACTCTCATCATCATGCAGACCATCCACACTGCTGTCCAGGATGTTAGAATATCCAAAGGCTTTATGCCTCGTTGCTTAATTAAAAAAAAAAAGAAAAAAAAAAACGAACACAAAAAACCTAACCAACCCAACGACAACAAAAAACCCAAAACATAAGCACTGTTTCTTCATCAAAGACGCCACATAATTTTCCACTGACAAGTGGAAAAGGCTTGCATCCAGCAAGTCTGCTTAGCACCCAGAAGATTTCTAAATGAACAGTTACAGTCACCAAGAGGCGCAAAACGGTTAGCCCTCTTCAGGTTATCCAAGTCACGAGCTAAACTACCTCTTAGAATGAAAGATAACACCAAGTCATGCTGAAGAGAAGAATATTGATCACAGTGTTGGACTAAAAATCTAATCTTTCTAGAAAGATAAAATGGGATTTGTAATGGAAATTCACAGCAGGCCAGGCCTTTTTTAAGAACTGTTCAGAAATAGCAGCGCAGCAAATGGAAGGGTATATATCTGCCTCAAAATCAAGAAGAGAAAAAGCAGGATTTGATCTTGTGGTTTCAAGTCATTCCCCACCTGGTAATTGAACTGCTAGGCAACACAAGTGTCCTGGGGAGCAGTTGGCAGTGAAAGCTTAGCAAGGAGCTGCTAAACATTTCAGGCCATCAGGATGCTTTTCATCTGTGGCAAATTCTGGTTCTAGTTCCTACAACACATCCTTGCCCAGTGCCTTGTTAACTGAACAATGTGCTCGATTGGGTCCTTCACTGCTAACTCTCTTTCTTAACTTCTGCAATATAACATTGCAGTTACAACTCCAATTAAGATGAAAAGAACGCTTTCATTTGGGCATCTTTCCTTTTTTCTTTTAACCCTGACCTCCTGTAAAGCATTCCCTTCTGCAGAGATTCTTTACACTTAGAATTAAGCCAATAACTGTTTTTATTTTTAGAAGTATAGCAACAAAAATGTCTGTTTCAAAGAACTGCAAAAATAACTATGAATAGTGCTGACAGTGTTCTGGGACTATGAAGAAGGTGGTGTTTGGGAACTAAGGGCAAATCATGCCTGGCTAACATGTTTGCTTGGATTTGTGAACAAGGGAAGAGCAATGGGTGTTGTTTTACCTCTTCTTTAGAGAGGCTTTCAACACTGACTCCCACAATATTCTTGTATCTAAGCAAGAGTGTTGTGATCTGGACGGGCCTTAAAAAAACAGTGGGATGCTGGGGCTCAAAGGGTGGGAGTTAATGAGTCTTCAAGGCTTGATCCTGGCACTCATTCTGTTGCCTATCTTTATTAATGACCCAGAGGAAGCAACACTGTTTGCTCATTGAGTTTGCTGGTGTCACCAAACTGGGGACCCAATGTGCTCAAGGGTTCAGAAGTCTGAAGAAAAAGGCCAACAGCAACCGTATGACATTTACTCATTAAGTTATGCTTGGGAAGGAGATGCCCCAGCCACAGAACAGACTGGGGATCTGACTGACTAGGGAGCAGCTCTGCCAAAAAGGGGTAGGGATCCTAGGAGACACCCAGCTGTGTGCCCTGGCAGCAGCAAACACCAAGACCATCCTGAGATGTATCAACAGTTGCTCAGCCACCAGATTAGGGGAGTGATTATCCCCATCTACTCCATGCTTGTAAGACCACGTCTGGAGTGCTGTATCCAATCTTGCCCCCGCCTCATCTCCTGCGCAGGTAAGACCCAGATAACTTGAAGCGAGCTCAGCAGAAACCACCGGGGGGATGAAGTGCTTTCCCTCTGAGAAAAGGCTGAGGGAGCTGGGCTGGTTCAGCCTGGAGAAGAAACAACATTGAAGGAACGTAATAGCATCCTCAAAGTATCCAGAGGTGTCTGGCAGGAGAGCAAGAGACAGCAGATGTAAAGTGAAGGAAGACAGGTTTTCAGACTGGCTTTAAGAAGATTTTTGCCCAAAAGGACAACCAAGCAATTTAGTATGTTTCCCAGGGAGGTGGTCCAGTCACCATCCTGGTTTTCAAAACCTGACTGGACAAAACTGTGAGTCTCCTGATGTGATCCCATCACTCCTTTCAGCAGGAGATGGAACTAGAGACCTCCCACTCTGCTGTCCAATGTGAATGTTTCTGATTGGGTGGTCATCAGTGTTTGTCATCAAAGTTTGTACTTTGAAATAAGTACAGTCATAAACTGATGAAAGAACAGTCAGAAAAAGAGTCCCTGCTTCCTAAAAAGAGCCACAAGTGTCTCTTTATATAGGTACATAAATGTGGGGAGGCATTTTCAGGTTTTAGACTGATAAAAGAAAATGAAACTGTTGAAATAGGCATGCATATTATGAGTTTTTTCTCATCTAAGGCATCTTGCATGGAGAAGATGCAAGTTTTTATTAGAAGTTTTTAGATATGTGTCTCAAAGTAGCAAGAATTGCTTTAGAAATAAGTTACAAATCCTCATATCTGATCATACGGCATGTATAGTATGCACTGGGTCATGGTCACCAGCTCTCAAGTGCGTTTTCTGATGTTCGATTTTTATCCTTTTCCTCTGTTCTTTTGGCGTAATCTTCTCATAAAGTATCTCTAGTGCTGTTCTCTTCCAGACATACTTCTTGGCAATTCCATTGGAGCTCATATTTTGTATATTAGCAAAGAAACCAAGTAGTGGCTCATAGGTTTCATTCTATAAGCTTTTTGTAAAGACTCTTCTTTGATTAGAAAATTTAAGAAAATGATACTGTGTTAACCATCTATTTTTTCTGTTTCTTTGCTCTTCTCTCTTCCACTTCCAGCTTACACACTCCTCCTTCCCCCTCCCCCCCACCCCCGGTTCCAGGAATAAGCTTTGCTTTGATTTTAGAAAACAGGCAGGTGTCATCGTTGCTGTGCTGTAAGTTGAGATGGTAGGGCTGAAAAAGTGTCTAGTGATGGAGTTTGAGGAACACATTGCTGATAAAACACTGCATTACCCCCACCTGTTGGTCTTGTGTTTAATTAGACAGGTCACAACTACTTCCCTATGAAGTACTTACCTCTCAGTCTCAAACATGCATCTGTTGTCAAATGTTTCTTTTTTTAGTATTAAATTCTAATTGCATGCATCTTTTTCTTCACTTTTATTAATGAGACCTTTATAGAAGAAAAAGAATGTAAATACATACTTACGTATGGAAACAGGTATGTATACACATATAATCATTCCTTCTAAAGTAATTCTGTACATGGAGACAACCTCACTAATGCTAATAAAAGTTTAAGGTAAAATGAATTTTCTGCAGATACTTCATTATCAAAACTTTCTAATTTTTGATGATATGTCATTCTGAAAATTCATTTAGGCGAATCTCATCTGGTGCACGTTTTGCTAGTAATAATGGAAAATTCTGAACATTCATGCTGTTGCTACCTCAAGTTAATAGATGTTAATTGGAAGGGAAAAGTGGTAAGAAAATACAATTAGTGAAAGGAAACAATGACCTTTTATAAATGGATTCCTCACTTCATATGATGTTGCCGTATTGTAAATCAGTATCTTACTTCTGTACATTGTGTCCCTAAATAAGTGTCTCATATACTTCATTTTGGAGTTATTAACCACAGTGGGCTTCCTAGAGGTTGGCTACTGATCACTTACCTAAATTTATTAAATATATGTCATGCTTATAAGGAAAGTTGCATTTTACTTTAGACTTTTTTTTTAATGTCTTGAGTATTCTAACTTGCTGGCCTCCTCTCTTGTAATCTGTTTTGCTTGCACAGGTTGTACCACTTTCTTCCTCTTCTATCTTCATGTATGTTCTCAATGACTTGCAATTTATAACAGCCATTATGTTTTGCAGTATGTTGCCTATAAGTGTGATGCGATCTATTAATACATTATATTTGTTCACAGCTGCAAAGACAAGATGTCAACATGTCTGTAAAGTTGTCTTGGAAAGATTACTTAAATATTTAGCATGTTGTGATATTGATAAATGCAAAGTGGTGCTGAGAAAAACACTGCTTGGCTGGGTTTATTTGGAAGGCATAGTACTGCGTACTTAGAAGCAAGAATGTCTGCATGATGTTTCAGCTTTTCTTACACTCTAGTGCAGCAGTGCACAAAGATACAAGAGTGAAGACTTGAAAGGAAACAGATTTTTTTATTTTCTGGTCAGGCATGACATAAGTAAACATCGTGAAATAAAAATTTTAAAATGCACAAGCAGCTATTATTGTCTGAAGTACCTCTTGTGGTTTCATTTTTCCTTAACAGCTATGTTTTCAGACTTCCCTTCTTTGTAGGCTTCATTCTAGGAGTACACTTTAGGCTTCTCGATTGTACTTCAGTGAAGGAAAAAGATGAACTCTTTGAAGGTAGAGGTGAATGACTGAGTATTAGAAAAAAGACTGTTTCCAACTGTAATTCTCTGTGTGTTACTATTATTTGGGGGCATATTTGTCTCTTAACACTAGCAAGGTAGTGCCCATTCCCTTTGAGTCTGTGGTAATGTTATGGCCCTGGCCATAATGTTCTCACGTTAACCCCCAACCACTTTATCTTTTTTCTGCTGATGTGCATCTGTTACCTTGCATGCTTGTGCTGGCTTTGGTCATCACACTCAGTCTGTTACCCATTGAGTGCATTCTTTTGATTTAATTTGGAGCTAATTGTGTGACAGATGCGCAGAAGTAGGGATCATGTGATGTGTTTTGAGTGTGTATATGAAAGAGAGCTCTGAATGAATATATTCAACCGCACCCTCTTGCTTGGGTCCTCTTGTCACTAGCTCACTAAAAGTTCTTTGCAGAAGATAAAGGTATTCACTGCCAAAATTTTAATGCATTTGGATGACAAAAAGTAAAGAAAATGCCTTGTTGCATCTTTCAGCCATTTTTCAATATCTGTTTCCAAAGAATGGTGGGAAAAGTATTAGAATCTGAAATGCACTGAGTTTTCATTTGCAGTAATGTTTCTTAATGAATCCTGTTGCATTCCTAGGAAATTTCCTAAAGGTCTGTAAGAGCTGTTTGAGTGTATTGTATGCAGATTTGCTTTCCCATTCTGTTTCTCTGGAGAGCTTGCTTAGTAACTTCTCTCTGAAGAGTCCCTTTTGTTTATGGACTTGCTCAGTGGGATCTATTGCAGACTGTATCCATCTAAATCAGTACTGCTGTATTCCTTCTTCCTCAGTGCTAATGCTCATCTGGTCCCACACGGAGCTAATGGAGCTTGCTAATCCAGAGGAAAAAAAAAAAGAAACACCAAACTCAACAAAAAACAGAAGTTAACTCTTTTAATAGGTTGGCCTTCTGTCAGGTTCCCAAGTTGGGCTGGCTCACCTCTGCCAAGTTTCAGACTGACTGCTGGTCTGAAGGAGGCAGAGTGAATGTTTGTGCCCTCTGGAGAGGGTGGCAAAATTGCAGCAGCTCCCCTTCACTCAAACTGCCTTAAACTTGTTGCAATGCTGTATGCCCTCAGTTCTTTTGTGCCAGCTTGGATTAATAATCTTATCAACTTGGATAAATCCATATGGTACAGCAACCATTTCACTTGCCAGTATGTCATCTGTCATTTGTCTTCGGACACTGCTTCTCTTAGATTAGTGTGGTTAAGTTTTGTGAAGATAGTCATATGTTCTCTACCAATGGCATTCAGAGCTGTGCCTTCAAATGGTACATGATTGGTTTTGGCGTTTCTGCTTCTTGAATAGAAAATACACACCATTAGAGTAGCTGGCCAGTCTGTTCATCAACCAGAAGATCTTTGGAGTAGTGCTTTCAAAACAATGACAGATACATCTCTGAGAGAGCAAGTTCTTTTTGTTGCATGTGTATCTGTACTGCCTGTTGCTACACATGTTACTGTACTTACAGAAGAGCTCAGTTCTTCATGCCCTAATGTTAGTACTACCTTTAAGTACATAAGTGGTTCAGAAACTCTTGAAGTGTAGAGAGTATTGATGTTTTGAATTGACACTGCTCACAACTGTTGCATTTAAAAGCTGGTGTTTAAACAAAAACAATCCCCCGAAACTGCCAGGTTGTTTATATCTTAACACTTCTCATGTAATTTTGAAAAGAATTTTAAGTGTTGGTGAGATGTTCCCCTGGCACCTCTCAATCCGGGAAAAAAGGATGTTTTTCAAAGGGTTTCAGCTTTGAGTTCAGTTTATCCTTATTTTAAGGGTAATGGTGTATTTAATCTCAATTTAACTTTAGTAAAGAGTAGTACCAAGATACAGTGCTAGTCTTTGAAGTGTGGAGATGTATTGATTTAGCCATAGAATTAAGATTGTGTTAAAGCCTTTGTAAAATACCTTCCTTTGTGTATTAGTGTCCAGAAAGTTCTAAAGAATTGTAAAAGGAAAAAACCTGCAACTTTCTGACAACAGATAAAAAAATTGTCTGATGATATTTTTTAAGTACATATCTTTTCTTACTCAACAACTGTTGGGTATAATGAGAGGAAGGGAGAGAAAATAGAACAATGCACCATATGTGCAAAACAAAAAACAGTCTGTAGGTGTTACACTGAACAAGAATTTGTTTTAGTCCTGTCTTTTTTATGTAGTTATCATTTACTCATTTGTTTTGCATTTTGAATTACTTGTATGCAGTAATGGTACTTGCTACTTGTTTTTAATTTTGAGCTGAAATATATATATATGTAATGTCTTTGTATCATTTGCAAACCCTTTCTTGCAGAAAATACTGTATGCTTCTGCACAGTTTAACCCTATATATATAGGTGATTTGAAATCCATCCATTATCAAGCAACAAAATTACACTACATCTTAATGAATTGGGGTTGTTTCTTTTGTAGAAGAAATAAGCAGCTTCCCCTTCAAATCTGACTAGGACAGCAGCTGCAGATGAGAATGAGCTTCCATATATAATACATTCTATTAACTTCACACATACAAACACACACTCACTCACGGACCCCAGTGTCACATTATAGGTGAACAGGCCCTAATTAAAAGCATGCACCATCTGCCAGTGTGCGGCAGCAGGGTGGCACTCCATATCCATCCTGGTTCCTGTGATTGAAATGTATTATTTATGAACTCAAAAGAGAAAATATGCTGCTTGGCTGGTGTAGGGTGCATTAGGAGCTGGATAGCACCATCTAATGGTATGGAGTTCTACTGACTATTCATCTTTTGTATACTTCCTCTCCCTTTCAGGGACTCCTCCCCCAATTTTTTTATTTTTTAACATCATCTTTGGAGTATTTTATGATCATGTTTCAGCCAATTTTGTATCTCGTGTTTCACTTTTATACGGGATTGAAAATGGCTGTTGAAATATTACACTATTTGTGGTATTCGCAGCAGCATTTTTTTTTCCTTCCAGCACTGCACAGAAGATTTTTCTTTCTGTAATAAATATGATACTGCTCTGATGTGGTAGAAAAGTGGGACATTATCTAGGTAGCTGAGCAGTATCAGGTTACTGTTGTTTCTTCTGCTCCTCCCATGCCTGCATGTAATAAAAATGTCTACTGATCAGTCTGATAATTTTATTTCAATATTGAAATTGGCCCTATTTTTTATTGAGCAATACACTACAGACTACATAAAGGTTCTTTGCTGGGTTGAAAAGAACAAGAACAAGGAGAGATGCAGAGATAGCTACAGCTTTGGACCTTCCTTTCTGAAGGGATCATAACGTCTTCCTTCTTGAAGAGATTGTGTCCTATTATTACTTCTTAATGGGGAAATGGACAAAGAGGTGTTTGACTGAGGGTTGAAATAAGCTTTGTTAGGAGAGGAAAGAGGTGAGACAGGGAAGGAGCCTTTTTTGTTATGGTTAGTTCATTAGCCTACCTTTGTTGTTGTCAGAGCTAGTTATGATATATAATGCATTTAGTACTTAGCTCAGTGACCTTTCAAGTGTGCAGAGTAAGAATAGTTGCACTGATTCAAAATAATTTAGGGGATGATTTTTGGTTCTTAGGCTTTTTGTTATGTTCTTGAGCTTTGCAGTATCCATGCTAAACATCCAACAGTGTGTTTATAGCGATAACAAGCGGTAAGGACTGGACTGACATGTGAAACATGATTTTTTTCTACAATAATTTCCAGTAAAACCACTTTTTTTTTTTCTAATTAAAGAATCTGGGCACTGTTTCAACTCAGGCAATGCAAGACCCTGAAAAAAAAAAGAATTATGTATAAAACTGGGAAAAAATTATGAATGTGTGTATGTATATTGATTTTAAAAATCAGCATGTCTTAAAGAATGTTGAAACATCATGAACTGTGGCACATCTATGAATACATGTCATCTTATTGTTTGTGTTTAGAACATATGCCATCAGAAGGATAAGAGATGCGTTCAGAGAAAACAAGAATATAAAGGATTCTGAGAAAATAGAAGAACTAGTGAATAAAGCCAAAGCAAACCTAGAGGTTATTCATCGGCAGGTATGTTTTGTTTATTTCATTTGATTTAAAACTTGTACACTCAGTTGACTGTCTTATGCTATTACATATGGATAAAAATAGACCCTTGCTCAAAACATCTTTAAATGAACAGTAGTTTTTGTATGTCTGATCTTGAGAAGGTGGGAATCATCTCTTTGTCCATGATGGTTGCAATAGGGGATTTAGGGATGTTTGTTGCATTAACAGGAACAGGCCTTGCTGTCAAAAGTTTATATACTTTTCTATTACCTTTTCTGCTGTTTGTTTTACTGTCTCTTCACTCTGCTTCTCTTCCTTTGAATCTTTTTTCTCTAGCTTATGTGTGTTACATTCTTTTCCTCACACTTCCTTCTTCCATCACAGGTTTAGAAGAGTCACTGTGACACTCACTCTGAATAGTATTGCCTTTTGTATTTGTTTTTCCCCACCTCCAGACACAGTGTTAGAACAGTAGCAGAACAAGAAAATCCTAAAGTGAATTAAGTAAATTCTGGCTGAATGTGTCCAAGCAATGGGATAGATTTTTCTTTGGAAAAAAAATTAAGTCGCTGGCAATATTTTTCATCTGACCTTGTGTGAGTAGCATTTATAGTATCTCTCTTCTTTCCGCTGGGTACCATATTATTTAGACATGAATTATACTTCATTGAACTTTAGATACTTTATTACTTCTCATACATATCCACTGTCTATGTATAGTAACCATTGGAAATTTGAAGAAAGCAAGTTTCTATGCCTGAACTCACTAATGGCACTTGCAATGCTTAAGCTGCCCCTCCTTGCAAAATCCATGCTTATTGACACAGATAGTATCCCATTGAGCTCAGTAGTACTTTTATTCAATATGGAATTAATATGTGCACCTAATCCTCCATGGTCTTTTTTAACATTAATCTTTTAACAACCAGTAGGTCAGTTAGCTGGATTCTTATTTCAGGAGGAAGCTGGGCCCTTTACTTTGGCAATTAAATGTGAATATTTTGGTGTGAGTTAAATTATTTCTTTGAAATTTCTTCTCCCAGAAGCAGGTGTTGCTTTGTGTTACCATAGCTTTGCTATCTTTTTTTTAACCCAAACATTGCTATTTTTGTATTTTAAAAAGTGTTTCTCAAAGAAGCAGGTCAGATTGGATTGACTCCATGCAACTGTATTTCAGTTTTGGGGTGTTTTTCTCATATCTGTTCGTGATGAGTAGCATTTTCTGCTCCTTTTGAGGTTTCTCTTGGAGAGCCATGATATCCAGTATTCTCCAGAGAAGTATTAGAGGCAGAGGCTGGAGAAGACAATGAAGCAGGGAGTGTCACGGGAGAAGAGTCAGAGATCACTCAGACAGATCTGAGCTAGTACTTAGTTAATTGAGTTCTAATCAGTAGATTTAGGTATGTAAAATATTTAATCAGTACAGACAGATTGGGGGTCAGTATTATTACTATACTTAATGTTAATATAGGATACAAAGATTATCATTTAAGCTTACTATACATAATCTTAAATGTTGCATGTATGTGAAAAAATGCAACCAGCTGATGTTTGGTGTCGGGTAAAGGATCTCTCAGCCTCGAGGGGTAACCTAGAGAGATGACTCTTCTCAAGGGGAGATCAGTGCTGCACAGCCAACTGCTCCAACTGAGGGAGAGCTCAACAGACCCTGGAGATATTTACAGCATAAAGTGGTTGATTTGTAGTCAGATCTGCTGTGTTAATGCAATTACAGCTGCTGATTAACCTAGTCTCCAGCCAAATTGGGGTTTTGGGGTTTTGGTGCTGAGTTCTCATGTAAAACCTCACCAAATGGGATTAACTTAGGTCAGGTGTACTGAGTACCTGCCTGGACCAAAGTCAGTTCCAACAGGAGGAGCGTATCCATCACAGCAGTGGCAAAAGATAAGAATGCACAGGGTCAAATTTTGCACTTAAAGAAAGCTGTATTAAAGAAGAAACAATTTATGGATATGGGATGTCCCATAGTTAAATGCTACAGAAAATCTCTTGTGGATTGTGGCTTAAGATAAATCCTGTCAGCGTGTCAGAAAATGTTCCGTGATAGTTTTAAGTAATAATATAAACACTGTATGTTTGATAAATGAGGAAAACATTAGTGAAGTTTGTGACCAGTGACCATTTTGCCATGAAATTAAATGGATGGCTGAGGTGTACTAAATTTATTTTTGTTTTAAAATATCGTTGACTATGTGGTACCCTGTGCAACTCTTTCATAATAGCAAGTACTTCCTTTTTCTGAGAAGAGTTCAATTTCAAGGTGTCAAAGCACTTGGAACAGGTGGGAAATCCTGCTCTGCTTTATAGATAATGTATCTGGGATGCTGAAATGAGCATGCTGATTTGTAGAACCTTAATGTTTGGGGTACCCTGACTTGAATGATGGTTCTTCTGGTTCTATAACCCTAATTAATAAAAGGCAGTTCTAAGTCAGATGATGGGTGCATCTTGCCAAAATAAAGCTTTTCAACTTTTCTTTTGACAAAACATGGTTCTACTGATTCATCTGAGCCAAAATAAAACTCTTCTCTCCTGTCTGAGTCTTGTGAACACCCAGGTGACTGTTACTTTAAACCCTGACAAAATATACCATTTCTCTAAAAATGGTGTGGGCTCTTGACTCAGGGTGAACTCTTTTCCTTCTAGGTTGTGGGTCTGGTCTTGCACCTTTTATGATGCTGGGGTTTTTTAGCTTAAAGATTGTCCCTTAGCATCAGATAGGTCTTTCAGGTGCCTTTGAAAGTATATGAAGAGCAGTCAGGCTTCACTCATCTCTGTCTGGTATATCCACTCACTGTCCTTTGTAAAGGAGTAGTTGGTCTTAAGGACTTTTTATATTCATTGGTTGGTAGTGAACATTTTGCTGATACATAAACATATATACATGTGCTTACATGAAAATCTCAGCACGTTTTAGTTTTTAGTTTTTGCTAAACATAAACTAGTGTTTAATACAAATATCCTAAATATATTATAAGCAAAATGTTGTCAAGCAAATGACATTAAATACCTATCTTTCTGTAGACGTTTGTTACCTGGGAGGGTTATCTTTGCCCCGGGACATACCAGAATAATGCAGAATGGCCTCAGTTACTGTGAAACTGCAGGGTTTTGCTTGTTTGTTTCAAATCTCAGCTATTTAAGAGGTTTCTCCCACATGTAAAACCAATCTGCTAAAGCTAAAGTCGTTTTAAATTGGATCTCATTTTATTATCGTTCTATGTAAGAATTTCAGGAAAAACATACTTGAAAAGTTAAGAATATTAAAGAGTCTGACACAAGATCCCATTTTTATCACTGCTAAAACAGTGAAACTTACAGTGGAGTATCTCTTGTACGTCACCCTTCCAGAAATTTACCAAAGTGTAATCACGATGCACTAAGTTTTGGAAGGGTGTATGTGTGTATATTATATGTTTGCAGGAGTAAAAGATAGTAACACTCATAGTAACATAATACACAACAAAACTTTTTAACAGAAAATAATTTGATAAGAGAAAATTAGTTTGTCAAGATAATTTTGTCACGAGTCCTTCAAGGCTTGATATTTGGGCAATAAGGTTTTTTTGTTATTTTTTTCTGAGTTACATCCATCCCACCCCCCAAAAAAAAGTTCTTCTAAAGAATTGAGAACCGTTGTTCTTTGCAGAATTCCTATTATGTTTCAATGTCATCTCACTTTCAGCTATAAAGCAAAAGATAAATCTTAGAAAAATATCAAGACTGTCTTAAGCGTAAGCTTTACATCAGAACTATTAAAAGCCCTAGCATCTAAATTCATATTAATATTTACTTGCTGTCAAATTTAATCATGCTCTGTGGAAAAAAATGCATTCTTGCTCCCTGTTTAATTGAAGATCTAAGTAATGAAGTCATCTGACATTATGAAGACATTATATTTAAAACTAACCAAGCATAATAGAAAGTGATTTTATTTTTCAATGCAGAAGCACTGAAGCAAGCATGAGCTCTAGCATACTTTTTTTTTTGTTGCTAAGTTTGGGGTTTATTATGTTGCAGCACGTCTTGGTAGTGCTGACTTTTTCATAGCTTGTTGATAGAAATTAAATAATATCCCACTTTGCTGACAATTTGTTGTTACTCCAAAATCAAATTTATATTCACTTTACATTCTAATTTATGGTTTAGTCATCAAAGTGACCATTGAAGTGTAAGCTTCATAAATAACTATGTGAATCAGCCTACTGGGAAATGTGAAATAGTGACAGATTACTGTCATTTTGTTCATGTCAGTCACTGTACAATTTGCTTGAATGTATAAAAGTAGCTTTATAAAGCTGAAAATCATGGATGAACATTAATCTCTTAGTCCTCCTCTGCTTGTTATCGGTTGTGATTTAAAAATAGTCTGGCTAAAGGAAGCAACAACTCTGATTCTTTACTCAACGCTGTGAAGACCTTTTTTGTGTATGCTTCCTGTGTAAGCAGTACAATTTGTGGTTGCTTCCCTGTCACAAGCAAGTTTGAAATAGAAAGTTTTTATAAGTTTTGAGGCTAAGTCTTGCGGTCCTTCAAGGATTATCATAACAGCCATTCCCCAGCTATGCTAATATGACTTCATTTGTGAGTTTTCATTACAACTGGAATATGTTAGCAGTAGGAGAATTTGCCCTGAAATGTTACTGCTGTTGCAGAGATTCACGATTCATAGAAGCCACTTTGAAGATAGGATAATACTGAGTGATTTGAAACATTGCTAGTTTCCTTTGTGGCATGTTGTCTCTCAAGTTTTGAACTGAAAGTATAAAAGTGAAATTCAAAAGTTGTATTAGACCTGTGTGCTCTGATTAAATACCTGTTTTAATTTATAGAACATCTCACTCTTAAGTATTCTTCCACAGTACTTTCTTCTCAGTTTTAGATTGTAGCTGGAAACCACCAGTCATCTTGTAGTCCAGCTATGAAAGGTTATTTTGTTTTTCCTGGGAGCTCTTAAGGCTTTAGTATCAATTGTACTGGTTTTGACATCACACAACTACAGTACTCTTCAGTAAAACAGCTATAATATTTCACAGCCTTTGTTTGTCTCTTTAAATTATCCAAACTGGTCTGAATCATGGTTTGCACAAATCTCTAGCAGGGAGACAACAAATACACTGTTCGCAGTTATACAGTGAGGACGTGTGGATCTGCTTCCTTTGCAGCTGACTGGTCATCGGTGTTTTCAAAGGGAACAGATGAACTTTTGTATTTCTTTTGAGTTTGAGTTGCTCTTCATCAGACTTGACCTCTCTTACTGTTCACTTCAGATGTGTAGAATAATGAAGGAACATGGTTTTGAAGTATGAGAACTGTTATAAAGGTTGCACTGATAATGATTAATATTGAGTACTTGCAGCATTTTTCATGTTTGCAGCATGCTGTAAGTGCATTCTAATCCTTGAAATATTTGCTGATTATAGTAACTTTAGCTCTGTTTCTTTTCAGGAGACACTTCATGACTATGCCTTGATAAAAGGCCATGTCATACTTACTTGAGATTTCATTCTCATATTCTTGTGTTTCTTCATATTTGCCGTTTCTCGTAAAAATCATTAGCATGGTCTTGTTCTGCAATTTTTGTACAATAAGAGCAGTTGAACAGTTCTGGCGTTCTTTTTTTGGGTGGGGGCGGACAATAAGCCAAGCTGTCAATGCAGCTGTGTATAACCAAATACTGTGCCTTCTTGAGGTGTTCATTACCAGTATCTCACCTTAGTAGTATCATAGATTCAAGTAATAGTGAATGGAAGTGGAAAGGGTACTGAATGAATGTACAAAGATAGCAGTCATATTATTATGAACTGGTAATAATGTAGCCATAAGGGAGCATATTTCTGTTAATCAAAATAGTACAAATATTAAAGCATGTTTAATAAATTAGCAAGACAAGCAGTTTCAGTTAGTTACTCTAAAAAAACCCAAAAGGTAGAAGTACCTTAGTTTATGGCACCTGCTTTGGATTCTATTGCTAATCCTTTGTGGCTTTATCAACAAATGCTTCCATTGTTTTCCTTATTCCAGTTCTAATGATCCTGTGGTTGATTTGCAGCAATAGCAGATAAATGAGTAAATGCCAAGGTGTACATATTTCTGGGCTGAAACCATATTGCTGAATATTCATGAAACTGGTAGCAATTTACACAATTGTGAGTGACATTGGAATTGACTGTCTCAAGGAACAATCTTCAAGATTGTCTCAGTCTTCAAGAAACAGTCTGTGTATCTGAACATAGCTATGTTTATACTGCAAAGCACTGTAGGCTGGATGACCTTAGCAGAAGATTAGTTATGAAAATTCTTATTAGTAGTTTTAGTTTCAGGCTGCAATTCATATTTCTGTCTAATTTTTATGAATATGTAAGAAAGTTGCAAAATACCATATAACGTATTCGAGTATATTAGCAGCAGTTTTGAAGTCAAGAGGAAAGAATAGCTGGTAAAGCTCTTTGAGCACTCTGAGTGCAGCAGCTTGACTATGCTTCAGGTATGTATATGATACTAGCAAGTCATGTTTTCCATGTTGGTGCTCTAATGCGCTTTCCTTTTATCAAGTTTGTAATTGCAAGGAAGTTCTGAAATCACAGATTAATCTGCTTTTCTTGAGAAGATCCTTGAATCTATTTTATTTCAGCTTCATAATGGCAAATACCCATTTTTCTACAGAAAAAAATAATATGAAAAGTAGACTTACAGTTCTTATCTAAGGGGATTGTCCTTGGAAGTTTGCTGCTTTTTTTCTAGTATCGCATACTTTTATTTATTACAGTTAAATCTACAAATTCCAACAAGAATAGAACCAATATTATGCACAGGTATTCCTAACCCCTGAGCCATTTAGTTTCTTATAAAGTAAGTATAGACGCATGAAAGAGTTTTCAAATGCCTCATTCACAGAAGAGCAGGAGGTGAATGTTATAATCAGATGATGGACAAAGATCCTGTTAAAAGTCATCAAGTCACTGTGAAGTATTAATTTTTGAAGGTAATCAAGCATCTATACAATTCTAAATACTTGGAATGGCATCTAGAATTCAGCAAATGCTTGGCATGGTGAGCCTCCTGCACTTATCTTGCTCTTAGCCTGTTGCAATAGTGGTAGTCAGTTTTTAACTGCTTTAGCAGATCATCAGTTGTCATTTGATTGGTTCCTTACATGCATATGCTGGAATCTTGTGGCATAGCCAGGCACTGAATTTATATCAGCTGACTTTTGGTTTTTAGAAGGCATTAGGGGGATTTTTCTGTGGATTTATTTTATTTAATTTTATTTTATTCTAAAGCTCTGTGGGTGTTATTTTTAGATTTTTTTTTCCTCAAGGTCATTTAAATCCTATTTGTTACGTTCGAGTTGTGCATACTTTCCGTGCTATTTGAATACATAAGAAATATAAATCTATGTATTTTTTCATTTATAACAATAGCCTACAAGGAAGAATACGAGTGAGAAAGCAACAGAAATCCTTACCATACATTAAGTTTCAGTGCTCTTTACTTGGAAAGAGACACGGATGCATGTGGAAGAATAATATAGGATAGATAATACCTATCTTTTAGTAAACAAGAGAAAATAATGGGAAATTGGAATTGGTATAGAGAGGCTTTAAATTCAAGCTACACTGGTTTTGTATTCAAGTATAAGTGTAAATGCATTTTATGTCCATAAGGGTTTTTTGGGGGGGAGGGGATGAGGAACAAAGGGAAAAATGTAATAGGACTACTTTGAAAAGTTAGTAAAAGTTATTTGGTAAATTTGAACAGAAACCCAGGTGAATTCACAGGATACGTTAGCAGTGAGGTCCACTTTGGCTAGCCTTTTCAAACAGCTTTTTGATTTTGGCATGTAGGATAGCTTTGGAGATGTGCAATACAGTAACAGATGCCAAATGCCCAGAGCTGTCATACCAGCTTTATTTCTAGCTTCTGAGTGTGCAGGAAGTATAACAGACATTTTGCCCATCTTCAGGTGGCATGGCTCTCCAGGTGGCACCTGTGTGAGTCCCCAGAGTGGTGTTAATCCTTAGGCTGTCATTTAACTCTCTCTTGGAGAGCAAGACTGTATTTTCACAAGTGATTTGCTGCTGTTTGCCCTGCTGACTAAATTACAAGTGTCAGTTTCCGACAGCAATATTAAATGCCGAAGCAGACCCTGAATCGCAAGTAACCTTTAGGCTACAAGCAGAGGCAATTCAGAGGCAGAATGAGGCTTTGTCTTTCTGATCTAAGAGCCTTAGTTTAAAACACAGCATTTAATGTATGCAGTAAACTTTCCTAAAAAAAAAATAAAGACAGTTGAGTGTTGGCAGCTGCTTTTTAAAATACTTTAATTATCTGTCATAAAGAGCTGTCATTACTTTTGTTACATGTATTTACTGGCTAATCCAGTGAGGTTGGGGCCTTATAAATAATAAGTAGTTATATAATGTATCCAGAACTCTGAGCATCTGATGTTATGCATAGAGGAGGGCTGTCTGAAGGGCAGGAGAAGGATGTACTTTCTAGTGAGCAGTTCAGCATGGTAGTATGTCTTACCCAATCAGGTAAATGCTAGGTGTAAACTTCCGCATGAATAGAGAAGTAGAGTAGGTTTCATCAGCCAGGCCAGTCAGTAACTCTTTGAAACAGTTAGCAGTACTGATTGAACCAGTTTGTGCTGAAGAAAGCCCAAGAAGCAACGAAAGCTTATGTTTTCAGGGAGATGTGTTCATCTGCCACTCATCCCTTCCTGCTTTCTGCTTCCCTGTGTTTATTGTCTGTCATGGTTTAAGTCGTAACTCATGCAGTTTGCTCACTCACTCCCCCCTCTTTCTTCCCCCTGCTCCCAGAGGGATGGAGAGGAAAATCGAAAGAATGCAACTCCCACAGGTTGAGATAAGAACGGTCCAGTAACTAAGGTATAACACAAATCACTACTGCTACCAGCAATAGTAATAATGACAAGGGAAACAACAAGGGAAGAGAATACAGCCACTTACCACCCGCTGACCGATACCCAGCCCAACCAAGCAGTGAACCCCCTCTTCCGAGTCCCTGCCCTGAGTTTTTTACATACTGGGCATGACATGCTGTGGTATGGAATACCTCTTTGGGTAGTTTGGGTCAGGTGTCCTGTCTCTGCTTCCTCCCGGCTTCCCCTCCTCCCTGGCAGAGCATGAGGCTCAGAAAGTCCTTGGTCAGAGTAAGCATTACTAAGTAACAACTAAAAACATCGGTGTTATCAGTGCTGTTCCCAAGCCGAAAAGTCAAAAATAAGCGCTGCACCAGCTACCAAGAAGGAGAAAAATGACTGCTACTGCTGAACCCAAGACATTGTCTCAAGGGCTTCTGCCCAGTGTGTAAATGATTATGGTTCATAGGGGTGACAGTTGCAACAAAACTTCAAGGAGGCCTCTTCCAAATGAAGTAACAGCAGGTGCATGTGTGTCCTAGTATAAACATAAAATATAGCCAAGGGAGGGGAAGTAGAAATAAGTGCTGGTAGTTTTGATCACAGCTCAGATTACTTCTGCCATATTTCTAATCTGACTGTATGATCTAGAGTTGGTGCTCAACAGTCTGGTTTGTAGTGATTCCAGTTGAAGGAGGATTTGAAGACTGAGTTTCTAACATTAACCTTTGAGCAACTTTCTGTCTTCTTGCTGTGCAGTGTCTGCTGTGGAGCAGAACGTTTCTGGAGGATCTGTTTTTTTACTGAATAGGAAAAAGAGAAATATGGCAGGTTTGTGTGTTATTTATGAAATGTATAACCTTGTAAAAGCCTTTCATATGTATTGTGACTTATGTTCATGTCAGAACATAGATCTTTCCTGAGCATCCTTTTTCAGTGGTGTTATCATGGGATAGACCAGTTTTAAGTACAGCTAGACCTTGAGGAAATGGAAGGGATTGCTGTTTTGAGGACTTCTGAAAAACGTAAGAGACACAACAGTGCTGTTGTTACAACAGCAATCTCTTGTTTTGATCTCCCACAGTCTTTTGTTTGCTTTTTATAATCTGCTGGTTTATTTTGCTTTCCTTGCTGGGAAACCATTCCTTTCTGGTTTTGTGTGCTGCTTTTTGAAAGGAGACAGTGCCAGGTTCAAGTGGCACCGCAACTGAGCAGGCGCGCTTCACTCCAGGAGCTTTGGCACATTTGTCTGGTGCCTCTGATCCCCAGGACTGTGTTCTGCTGCCCTTGAACTGCAGTCTGTAATTCAGGATGACGATGTTGGTGTTGACGCCCTCTCTGTCTGATAAATCTCCTAGTCCTGTAGCTGTGGTACAATGGCATTTTTTTAATTGCCTTTTCTCCCCTCTATGTTCAGTCATCAGTCTGTCAGCATATTACAGTTACAGCTTTTTCCTTTACAGCTAACAAAGGGAAGAAGGAGCATTATAGCTCCTCTTTAAGCTATTTGCAGTCTTTTCTGGCCTTTCAGATAGTCATGCTTCTCCACTCAGCACTTTGAAAATGCAGTACTGTAAAATCTTTCCTGACGCTCTAAATCAAATGCCTGGTTTTGTTTCTTCCACAGATAGTTCGTCAAGTCTAAAGAATTTACTTTTGTCTTAATTTGTAGCAGAAGGCCAGCCTGCAAAGAGCTATAGTTGCCCCATTTGCTCGAAAAATCTGTCTTCACAAGTACTTTTTATTTCCCCATCTTACTATCTTGGTGTTTATTCTGTTCGTTTAGTCACTAAAACTCTTTCATTACCCAGGTGCAAAGGTGCCAGCTGTTAATTTAAAATTACATTTTGACAAATGAAACCTGTTTGTAAACCCTACCAAGGTTAACTGTCATTTCATAAAAATATGAGGGAAAAAAAAAAACAAAACAATTGCTTAAAAGTAGAAAAAAAAAAAAGGAAAGAAATCCTTCTTCACTGCCCTCTGTTTCTGCTTTTCTGCATGTATTGTAGTCTTCTGGAGTTCACTCTGGGGGTCCATTGAATACCCCTGTGGATCAATGTAACACCAAACATGGTCTCTTTAACACTATTTGTATGAATTTGTAGCCAGGTAAATTCACAGTGATATAGTTTTATTTTGACAATAAGCATAAACATATGTGTGGCCTTCATATAAAGCTCTTTCAAACAAAGAAGCTTTATCATTGACAAGTTATGGTTCCATTTCACCTTTTTTTGCGGTAGTTTGGATTCTGTCTAGTGTCTCTGTAAGTAAGCTGCTTGTGTTTGAGGGAAATGTGTTCCATCCATGAAGTTTGGATGAAGGCCTAGCTTTAAGGAAGAAAGTTGCTAGACTCCCATTATCAGCATGTCTGATCCAGCCCTTGGAAGTTCAAGCAGGGAAAACTGTTTTCTAGACAAGAGTGTCAAGAGAAGTTTAATTAGTGTTTACGCAGTCTCCTTGGTACTGGTGCATTGCTGCTGTCTTTAGCTCTGTACTTTCTGAGGTGAGCCTGGATTTTTTTTTGGCCATTAAAAGCTGTAGCTGCAGTGCCCTTCATCTTGGTGACAGGCATTATGCCAGTACATTAATTCTGAAAGCAAGTAAAAAGAAGAATTAAAAAGGAGCCCAAACTCTTCCAGTCACATTTAAAACAAATTGACTGATTGCTGTTGTTATTCTCTCTGGGTCATATGTCAGAGGTATGAACTGTCTGGAAGTTCTTCCTAGGCTGTTTGCTTTGCAGGAAGGGAACCATTACTAAGCAGAGTTTCGAAATCACCTTTGTAATTTGGTCAGCTGTAGAAAGTGCATAAATACATACTTTGAAACACAGATTTGTTCTTCATCATGTAAACAAGGTCTTGTCCCTCACTAGGGCAGTTATAAATATTGCAGTTTAGTGGCTAAATAATACGTACATAGTCTTTCTCTTTGAACATAATTCACTTGCTGAGCAGTTTTGTAATTTTTAACCATACTTTCATCCGAGTGTATGGTTAATGAGACTTACGTGACCTAATCACTTAGTGCAGATCTTGTTTGTAATTATGTTGTTAACCCAATGCTTTGGTTATGTGTTCAAATTATCTTAATTTTAATTGAAAGTACTTTTTGTCTCTCAGAAGTCTATTTTCTATGCACATTTGTCAGTAGTGAATACTTACCAGGGAGTGATTACTCTCTAACTGCTTGTGCTGTTATACCTGTGGGAGGTTAATCAATCTTGTGCTTTTTAATTGAAATCAATAATGTGTTTACATTTATCAATATTTCTTAATTGTCAAGTTATAACAGTGGAACTTCAATAATAAATCATGCCAATGGTTAGCTTCATACATTAGACTTTTAAGAGTCTCCTTAAGCAGTCTGACATGTTGTAAATTGCTTTTAAATGATTTGTATGTATGCTTATGGGGAAAGAGGAGAAAAAATTGGTATGCAAAGTCATGCTGTAGAATAATACTGAAGAACTAATGCACTGTCAGTAAAATACCTTTACCACATGTATGGTATGCTTTATGGGCAAAAAAGCAAAGGAAGTAAGTATTTTCAAAGTGCTAGTTTTATTACTAATAATTTTGTGAGTGTGACAGGGCATGTACATTTGTTGTGCCATCCTAAGGGACTTGTCAGAGCTGGGACTGTTTCCCTTCTCCCAGTTGTACAAGCAATGCGGAGAGCAGAGGGAAGTACTAGTATTACTGCTCTTTTACAGAAGTAACAGTGAGTTCTGGGAGATCAAGGCAGCCTGATTTTAACTGCATGTTTCACCATATGTCTGTCCTTACACTGTTGAGGTAGAACTGAAGGAGGCTACTTCTTCTTAAATTTAAGCCCATATTTAAAGACTTTGCATAGGGAACAAAATTATTTGGCCAGAGTCACAAAGTATGCATACAGGAGGAAGTAAAGCATGATATTCAAAGTCTTGCACTACTGTCTATCTCAGTAGGTATCCCTTTATCAGCTGCCTTACTCTCCTCTGTCTTCTTTAGATCCAAGTAGCAGTAGACTGGAGAAAAACATCTGCTTAGACAGAAAGCTGGCAGGATGCTGACCACATTGTTTGTGTCAGCCTTACAATGTTTTACAGGCTTCACCAAAGACAATATAAGAATTAAAAATTCTGCCTAATGAGCAATGAAGAAAGATTTAGTAGTTAATGCTGTTATTTTCTAGTTAAGTTAGAGCCACTGTGAACAATCAAGGTAGAAAAAGAGAGAGGTAGGTAAGCTGCTATTTGTGGGGTTTGCAATTTTACATGTCTTTTCAGTTGAGATCCTAAAGGTGAACTGCAGTTTTTCGATTAAGCATACATACACATGCAAAATTCAGATAAAAGTAACTGATGTTGTTAAATATGATAAAATTAATTATTCTAATATCTTACTGTGTAGAGACTAATTTTACATGCTGCTTGTAGAAGGAACTGTTAGATGAATCGGTTGTTATCTGAAATGCTGTAGAATTAAATGGGACTTTACATAGAATTGGAGAATAAACCATTTGCTTAAGCTGAAAATAAGACTAAAAAAGATCCCCTTTTTTGGGAAAGAACAGCAAGTGAGAGGTTTGAAGAGCTGGAAAATGAATATGACTAACATCTTTAACAGTTGAAACAGTAGGAGAACAATATTTATATACCTGAAGATAAACCCCCTTTATCAAAGGGTGAGTAAAGAATTCACCAGGATCTCAGTCCTAGGAAACAAAAAGATGGATTTAAAGCATCCAAATCTTGATGCAGGTAGCAAAGTTCCCCGTCATTGGAGCAATTCAAGAGCAGACATATATGTATGCCTGTTCCTCTTGCCTTTTCTGTTCTCCATCCTGGCTCCATCCCTATGTAGTACTCCAGCTTAGTAATTTAAAATTGTATATTTCTCTGCATTTCAAATAAGATACTGTTGTTAATAGATTGATAGTTTTTATTTCACTTCTTTGAACTTGTATGAGAGAAAAATGGCTGCCAAATGGGAAAGTTAAACACCAGTATGAAGCCTAATGCCATCCTACCCAGTATCATGTTTTAAATTTTTACTTCTGTAGCTCCTGTCCTCTTCATACTAACAGAAGAAATCGTGTGTTGCCCAGGTCCTAAAAAAAAAAAAAACAAACAGGTTTTGTTGTCAGTGTGCAAAGATGTCTGTCCTCTGACATCAAGGCTAACTTTTATATGAAAAGACAAATTAAAATATTAAATGTTTCAGTCTTGCAGCCATTTTGTTGACTTTTTGCAAATGCTAAAAGAAATAAATTAAGCCTCCCCCTACTTTTTTAAATGAGATGAGACTGTTAAGACACAGCTGTCTAACAAACAAAATTACAGTGATTACCAGATCAAATTGCATTAAAGCAGGGATGTGTAATCAATGTCTTTGTGAAGGGTAAAGCAATTCAGAAGACAAAACCATCGACATTTTCTTTAGCATGGCAGGTTAAGTACATTCATGTTGCATGTGGAGGGCTTTGCAGTAGAGTGCTTGTGTGAACAAGTTATATTTAGTTTAAAAAGCAGACATCCTGGTGTGCAGCTTATATGGTATGTGAGCTCAGACACTGCTGCATGGGCTCTGAGCTAGAGGTCGTTTGCATCTCTGCCTAGAAGGGTAAGCTTGGGTCAGCATATGAATATGTGAACACAAGTCTTAGGAAGCAATGACCCTTCAGTGGCATTCAAATTGTATTTGCCCTTTTTGTTTCAAACCTGCTAAGATACCCAAGATGTCTGTAACACTAAATTTAGTTTGGCTGTGTGGTGGGTTGACTCTGGCTATGTGCCAGGTGCCTACCAAAGCAGCTCTTATCACCCCCTCCTCAACTGGTTATTGGAGAGAGAATATAACAAAAGATTCATGGATTGAGATAAGGACAGGGAGAGATCACTCATCCGTTACTGTCATAGGCAAAACAGACTTGACTTGGAGAAAATTAATTTATTACCAGTCAAATCAGAGAAGGATAATGAGAAATAAGACCAAATCTAAAAAACACCTTCCTTCCACCCCTCCCCTCTTCCCAGGCTTCACTTTACTCCCAATTGCTCTATCTCCTCCCTGCCAGTGACACAGGGGGAGACAGGGAATGGGGTTTGCACTCAGTAGGTAACATGTTGTTTCTGTCGCTGCTTCCTTCTCAGTGGGAGGACTCCTCGCACTCTTGTCCGGCTCCACCATGGGGTCACAGGAGAGCAGTCCCCCACCAACTTCTCCAACATAAGCCCTTTCATGGGCTGCAGTTCTTAATGAACTGCTCCAGTGTGGGGCCCTTCCATGGGTGCAGCCCTTCAGGAACAGACTGCTCCAGTGTGGGTCCCCTGTGGAGTCACAAGTCCTGCAGCAAACCTTCTCCAGCACTGGCTCTTCTTTCCATGGGCCACAGGTCCTGCCAGGAGCCTGCTCCAGCACAAGCTTCTCACAGAGTCACAGCCTCCTTCAGGCATCCCCCTGCTCCAGCGCAGGGTCCTCCATGGGCTGCAGGTGGATCTGCTCCACCATGGACTTCCGTGGTCTGCAGGGGCACAGCCTGCCTCACTATGGGCTGCACCATGGGCTGCAGGAGAATCTCTGCTCCAGTGCCTGGAGCATCTCCTCCTCTCCTTCACTAACCTTGGTGTCTCATATTGTCAGTCCTCTTCAGCTGCAGTTGCTCTTGGTTTTTCCCCTTCATCTTAAATACATTACCCCAGAAGTACTACCACAGTTGCTGATGGGCTCAGCCTTAACCAGTGGTATGGGTCCATCTTGGAGCAGTCTGCATTGGCTCTACTGGATGCAGGAGAAACTTCTGGCAGCTTCTCAGAGAAGCCACCCCTGTAGTCCCTCTGCTACCAAAACCTTGCCATGCAAACCAAATACAGGCTATTAGCATGAAGAATGGAAAATCTTGTTTGAATTCAGATGATTTTCATGCATTGTCCTCCAAAAATACATTTAATACATTTAGCCTGGAAGTAGAGGCAGATAATTCAATGAAGATCAGGTTTTGTATATCGATGTAAGGTGACAAAATCTGGCTCTATAGCACATTGGTTTCATCAGTGCTGCTTGATTTTGCTGTTTGTTTTCAACCTTTCATTTAAAGTATAATTGGGGTTCTTTATTTGACTTGCTGGTTAAGGCTTTTTAAAATATAAATATCAGTCTTGTACCTCTAGTACAGAATGCTGTGAAGCTGAGAGGAGAGTCTGACCTACTCTTACAAAAGAAAACAAAACTGGGAAAGGGTAGAACACAGGAGCAGAGAGATCCAAGGTTTCTCACCATATAGTAATGGATATGACCTTTAATATTGAGGCCTTTGGATCAAATTTAAGTTGGCATTAAAATTTTCTAATAAATTCCCTGCTGAATCTCAGAGCTTTTTTTCCTCAGATTTAATTCAATAAGGTCACAATAAAGCAAGTGCTGTCTGTGCTATTGTAATTGCTCTCAGCAGGCTGATAATATTATTGCAGAGAAGTGCCAGCTACTGTGCTTTTATTTCTTTCTTCAAGCACTCTCCTTCCTACATGCTTGCTTCTCTTGCTCTCAGGTCTACCCTAAGTAGGAAGTGAAGCAGTTCTAAATGCCATTTGCTTCTCACTTTAACATGTTTTTATAGTAATGCTTTCTTGAGTCTCTTCAACAAAGGGAATAAAAGCATAGCTTGTCTTATTGCAGGATAATTGGAGCCTTGTATTTTCTTCCTTAATTCTCATCCAACCTTTATATATTAGATTCAGCCTCTAAGTTCTTTAAAGTTGATATCCCTAAACACACAGTGCTTAGTTTACTTTGGCTTTCTGCTTTTAGGGTTGTGGAATAGCTGTACAGCTAAAGGAGTTTCTCTTAGGTGTGTGGGGAGAAACACTGAATTCCCACCATCCTGTGTTTCATTAAAAAATTACAAATTGCGGCTTATCACGGTGAGGCATACTTATTTGGGGTTCCTGTACTTGTAGATTAATACCACATATGTTGTCTTTTGCAACGTGACTTTCAGAACAATATTGTTAATGTGATGTTTCTTGTGAATGCCTATCTATGCTTAGTGTGCTACTGGTAGATTTATTACTACAAATTTTGTATTGGAAGTAGATCAGGACAGGAAATAAATGCAAAGTGCAGAGTGCTGTGATTGTGGTTCTCTGTATAAGTCTGTGTGACTGTGAGACTCATTGCAGCTTCAGTATTAATTCTGCATAAGCTGCACTAGCTGTACACTAAGCTGCTAGTTCAATTTCCTCCTTTTTCTAATCAGAGCTGCTGTCTGAAATGTCAAGTTTCTGTTTGTAGTGATGGCATGTTAGGAGCTGTGTACATCATGGCTTGTGCTTTTTAGCAAATAAAGAGGTATTTTAAAACGTTGTAAATAGATAGCGATTAGTATTTTGGGGTGAGGATGGCCCAGTCTTTTAGGTGTAGGGCTAGATACGGGGGTTTTTAGATATGTCTAGATATGTTGTGGAGAGAAAATAATAATTCATGTTCCCCTACCTCTGGCCTTTGCAGTTTCAGGTGACCAGCCTGTCCAGAGCTAAATGCTCCTGCCTGGTATCCGCATCTGGATTCCCACACCCTAACTGGCTTCACACTTACCCATCTTAACTCTCCTGGTCCATCATCTTCTCCTTGCACTCTCTTTCCCTGGGGCTAGAATTTCTTACCTGAAGTGTCATGCACAGAGTATTTTTTTGCGTACTTCCAGCCACATGCAGATACTTACAGTTCTCTGCCCATGGCATTCGTTACTGCCAAACAAGCCAGTCTCTGTACAGAAGAAAATTACTAGTGTGGATCTTCAGCTGCTTATTCACATACTCAACTAACATGTGCAGTGACATATATCTTCTTGCCCACACGCGATTGATTGTAAAACATCTTTTGTTGCTCCTCGTTTCCAAAGGCTTTTCCATTTCTGAAATGCATACAGCTGTATTCTGCCCGCCTTCAACTTTCATGGCAAGCAGAATTGATCAGGGCTACCCCACAGCATGCAGGCAGTTTTGATGTTGCATAGTATTGCTTGCATATCTGTGTTAAGTCTGTTTCAGTAATTAAAAACCAAGAGATTATGATCTTCAGTCATAATGTTTCACCTACTTTCATATTGCTCATCATTTCATCTTTCTTTGTTTTTTTCTTTAATTGCTTTTGATATCCACCCTGAGATGTGCATCATATGATGCTGGTAGGGTGTATCAGTGCCAGCACACTTGATGAACTTCGGTGATAAAACCAAGCACTTCTGCAATGTGTGGAGTTCCTCACCACCAACGTGCAGGCATGCAGAGGGAGGTCACTTCTGATCAATAACTGCTCATTGCTTTTTATTTATGACATAGCATTTTAATTTATCTTTCCTGCTGCTGACAGAGGGAACTAATTTCTTGTGTCAGAGATGAAACACAACTACTTTAAAGCAGAATGGTCCTAAAATGAAATGATGTTACTGACCTGAAGCACTTCAAAAAGCTTGATTCCAAAGCCTACTGTGGTTTGAGCCTGCAGCTTCTGAATAGGTTAAGATTGCTCTGAATCATTGTGAGATGTGATCAGATTGCTGCTTTCTAAATTAAATAATGAAGCATTTGTGTGTGAGAGTTCCTACTATAATTAGGAGTTAGCCTGTGCTTTGGAAAGATCAGAATCTGTACCACATGATGGTAGGATCTGCTGTTTGTTGTCCAAACTTCGACTTTCAGTCATAAAAATGTGAAGTCTTCCAAAATCCAGGTTTGATTTATGATAGTTTGTGCACAGACTGTAGAAACATGAGTGAATAACCAAATAGCCCTTTGGGTAGTGGGATTTTTATTTCCAGCTAAACTAATAATCTGGGTTGAGTTATTTAGAGAAAAGTTCCTGTGATTGAAATGACCTTTCCCTTAGTTCTCCTGTAGTTCTCAACTGTGAAGTATTAGTAAGTTTCTTTTGACGGATTTTGGTAAAGCAGAAAAAAGTAAAACCTAGCATTTTTTCCTGTTCTTGGCAATTTACATGTATGAATTGCTGTTAACCTGAAGCTTCTGAAGTTCTCTATGAATTGTAATAGCACTTGCGAATCACTCTGCTTTCAGATCTGTCAACTGGCATATATTTAACACTTATTAGCCTAGATGCAACATGTTAAAACCTTGCCACTCTTGCAAAAAATTCAATTCCACATGACAGCTTTACTCTAGCTGTTACAATCACACATCAAACTACATAGCATGGGATATGGGATATCCCAATGTGGGATATAGATGCAATAATTAGCAAATGCATTGATGTTAACATCTGGGCCATTTTTTTAATACGGGGACAGAAATGTACTATTTTTGTAAATGTTCCTCTGATCGCATTAAGTAATAGAAAATTTCATCTCTTTTCCTTCCACAGAAAGTGAAGAGTTGAGTAGATTTGCATATGATATTAATAACTTGAAACTTGGCATTTCACATTGGCATTTTGACCTGTAGTATTGTTACACTTAATTTATAAATGTTCCTTTCTTCACTGCTCTCTATCTCTTAAAAAATGTTGTTGATAGCTTACTACTGTGAACCCATCAGGTTAGAATGCTTTTTTAGTTAAACACATGCAATACTTCCCAGTCCCATCTAAAATTTTTGGAAGAACTGAGAGCCTTATCTCCTGATTTAACTCAAATCTTTCTGTGCCATTTCTTCAGAGTAGTAATTGGGGCATTTCAGATAGTATTGGATAAGCAGGGCAGTTGGTAGAAATCACATTGAGGGGAACAATGTAAACTATGTTACCAAGATCCATTTAAGCAATATCTATTCTGGAAATAATCCAATATGAGAAGAAACACATTTCGGATCTGGGAATTCTAGTGTTTGGGACAGATATGGGAAAACTGTCAAGTCCTGTATCATATTATCAACTAGACTTCTGGTTTCATGGCATGACTCTTAATCCTAGGATAAATTGGAAGGTAAAAAGCAAAAAAGCTGTAAACATTCCCCTTGCTTTTTGTGCGCTCAATGTTTATCATGAATCAGTATGGTTGAGGTTGGAAAGGACCTTAAGATCATCTAGTTCCACCCCCCCTGCCATGGGCAGGGATGCCTCACACTAGACCATGTTGCCCAAGGCTCTGTCCAGCCTGGCCTTGAACACTGAAGAAGACTACGCACAGGGGTTTTACCTCCACTGGAGTTGCTCTTGCAATTCTGTTCATATCTTAAGTTGCTCTGGGTAGTCTGTCTTTATTTAGGTACTGTGCTGTGTTCTCCTTTCTTTTGGGTGCTCCATGTGTGTGTTCATCCACCTCCAGATGATTATAAACCTTAGTGTCATGGGTTCAGCAGTAGCAGTCGTTTTTTCTCCTTCTTGGTAGCTGGTGCAGCACTGTGTTTTTAATTTCATGCCCAGGATGTAAAATACTAGTCTTAAACCTTATTATCCTTCAATGTAAGTTTTAAAAGGAAAAAAAAAAAAAAAAGGAAAAAGTAGAAGAGCAGCTTGTGACTTCTGTAAGAGGCAGGGCTGTAAGTCCTGAAATACGAAGCCACATCTGCCTTTATCCAACTGGCTGTTCTGCCAGTCTGAGTGTCTGGGTCACATTTGTATTGGTTTTGGATCAAGTAAGGTAACAACACGGTTCAGTCAGAAAACCTGAGAAGAGGAGAAGGTGATGACACTTCTTGCGTTAATGCTCCTGTTTTCTATTATCACATTCAGGAGACTGTGACTAAAATGATGCTGAAATGCTGTTTCTGATATCCCCTTGAGAAAAATTCGCACCCTTAGTAAAAATTTGTGCTGTAGTATGTTTATGTGTTGGACCATTTTTAGAAACATATTTATTGCAAAAATTTTCCACTGTGTTTTAGCTGAGATTCAGGTTTGGGAGATACTGGCCCATTTGAAAATGCACTATCATTGTTTATCTGTGGTTGTGAAACCATCACGAGATTTTGGGACAACAGGGATGGAAAAAATCACTTTTCAAAGGTTTGTTTGGATTGTGAAACTATATAGATAAGTGTTTTGTTGCTGTTGTTGTAAGTACAAAAATGCACTAAACTTCTGGTTTCTGAGAACATTTAGTCTGTTCTTGTTAGAAAACTATCCTGTACTATAGGTATCAATACAGTTATTTAGGTCTGTTTCTTCCATTTATTACTAACTGAACTAAAACGCAGGAAGCTTACAGTTAGTAGCAGAAGATTACCAACATAGGCAGCAAACCAATTCCAGCTCTGTGACATTGAATGATACCGAAGTTAAAGCAGTGATTCTGCACAGTCAAAGACGCTGTTTAGCCCACCTTGACAATGTTTCTACTTCCCTGCCCTGTGGGAGGGTGCATTTCTGTCCACTCCCACACCTGCCCTCTCCAAGCACTTCTCTGGATGGCAGGAGGAGCAAGGAATTACTCCACAGTTGGAGCTAGCAAGGTTCTCTGTATCCCTGGGCTTGGGTATGGGATGCAGAAATCCTGAACCACACACAGTTGGGAAGGATAAAGAGGATGTCAGCACCACCTTGTATTTTTAGGTGGGCTGCTCTTCCTTGCCTCCCTGTGAGATTAACTTCTGATTTCCACATGGACCATGTCAGAGGAAGGAAGGAAATCCCCCCTCGTGGCTGTTCCACCTTGCAAACTCCGTGAGACCTAGAACCAAAAGACCAAAATACTTAATGGTCCTGCAGTGTTTCGTGATTTCATGATAGATTTTTTTTTTTTCTGGTAGGAGTATTGTGGACAATTCAGATGATCTTGTGTCTAAAATACGCGGTAGGGGTTTTTTGTTGTTGTTGATTTCAGTATTTTGTAGTTGTATGTGTGTGTTTTTAATAAGATATTTTCAAAGTATTAGTGCTAGTATTGGTTGTTTTAACCATTAGCTAAATTCAGACTTTCTTTTCCTTGGAAGTCTTTCAGAAAACAATAGCTAAGGCATGTAATGCGTTCTCCTCCCCAGAATTTTCAAAGGCATTGTAAGAGAGTTATGTATTTGCTGTATAGCCCTTTCTCATGGGACCACATCTTTTTCAAAGCTGTCTTTGAGCTTGTACTATAAGGCAACAAAAAGGTGCTGTTGTAACCTGCCTTTTAATAAACAATTTGAGGTTTTTCCCCTCTACTACAGTTCTTGGCATAGTCTTTTCATTTGAAAGATCGAAACCCACGTGTATGGCCCATGTTCCTGTGACACAACCTTAGATTAATTGTAGATGTTTCTACAGTAACCTATAGTAAATGGTAGTCACCAAAAAAAGAGGATGCATGGACAGCAGTGCCATGGCTCAAGAATGAATGTGAAGAACATGACACTGGAAAGAAGGCCTCTCTTGATGTGAAAGAAAACACTTTAACTAGTGTTAATGAAACTTTGCAAAGAGAAAAATAATGTAATACCTTTGCTGTACAGCTAAATGGGAAAGTAGTGTATATTTATGCATGTTCTTTTTTGAGTAAGTATCATTTAATATCATTTCATATTAAATGAAATAATATTTAGTATTTAAAGAAATATCATTTAATTCTGGTTCTGCCACAGACTTTGTTGGTATAGAACATCATTTGTCTTTTCTTCTTTACCTGATGTCATGGATTCTCCCTTTTAAGAACAGGTAATTCTTCAGTTGCATGTATGATAAAGTTGGTATAAGGCTTGCTTCATCTGAAGATGCTTTTTGATGTTGGGTGCTATGAGCATATTTTTCTTCTTGGAAATGTCTTCTAGATTTTCATCTTCGTTTTAGAGTGGTTTGGATTTAAAGTTCATGCGAGTTTTGAATTTATCAAGGGTCCTAATGTTGTTCCAAAAGTGGTAACCTTGCCCCTTGTACAAAATGCCAGTATGCACAGAGTTGAGGTATTTTATTGTCAGCTACTTGCAAAAGGGGGTGCTAGATGGAAGCTCCACAAAGCTAGCACACCTTAGTTTTGTGTAGATCAGATTATATACATTTCAGAGAACAAAGGAATTCTTTTACATTGGTCAAAAATTTACAGGATATATGATTAATTAGCACTCTATCTTCTACTGGATAAATTATCCTTGTTTGGCAGGTAAGTTAGCATACGTGCTCTGTGATGGGGCAGGGTAGGGAATTTTTCTCAGTCCTGAACTGAGTCAGTAGTCACAATCTCCCCCTGCCACTTCCCCCCTTCACCCAGTTACGACCATTTTTTGATGACTGCTTGTTTTTCTAGGGCTTGTTTTGTCTTTGGTGCCTTCTGATGAAGATGTTCTCGCTTTATCAGTCCTTTAGCTCTTCTCTGAAGGTTCATATACATAGTAAGGAATGTATTGCTTATACAGTGTCTTGTTTTTCTTAGTGATGTTCATCAAACTAGACACTGTTATCACAACGGAAAATTACATTCTTGTTCTACAGCACTAAAGAGTTCAGTTGAATTCCTATATAATCAGTAAAGATATTCAGGTTTACTTTTTCATTCTTCACTTTTGAGTTCTGCTTCCAATAAGCTTCTGGGGATGCTAAGCAATAGACATATAGAAAATTATTCTAAAACCTTGTGAGCATTGGTAATGAATTTCCTGATTATCATTGAAAAGCACCAATGCAGAAAGATTTTGGCCAGACATTACAGAGGCACAGTGGGAGTTTTCTAGTTGTTTAATATTGAGTTACTTTTTATTCTTAATTCTGTTATGAATTCGTGCAGAATTGTATATGGTGCTAAAGTTCAGCCTTTGTTATTTCACTAGCATGTATCTTTACAAAACTGAACTTCATGCACTGACTCAGGAAGTGTTAGCTGGAGTATTATGTAGTGTCAGAGGAAAATATATTGCTATATTCTACCCCAGGAGAACAACTGACCTCATTTTACATGATAGAGGTCTATTTATTTGAATTGCAAATATTGGGAATAGGAAGGAAATGAAAACATTGTAAACCGTAATGGGTTTTTTGAAGAATCAACAATATCTTAAAGTCACCGCTGCACATGATATCATCAGGCTAGAAATGCTACTCATTTTCTCATTAGTCTTGTTTAAAGCTGGCTTTCAATTGACCTCAGTCTGAAGGTGGCTGAATTTTGCCTCAGTGTAATGTTCTGTACCTGAGGTTTCTTTACATCTTATCAAAGGATGCTGTAGTCTTGGACATTAGGTGTCTGTCTAGCTTAATTATGGAGTACAAGTAAAGTATGTTACAATACTGCAGAAAATGGAACATACTTTTTCCCACCAATTCAGCTTTCATTGCACTTAGAGGACCTTTGTGTGCTTACTCTTATTTTATATATTAGTATTCAGTAAATCTCTTTGTACTGTGTATGTGTAAAAGGTAAGTGCTTTTTATATTTTTAGAAAATTTTGATGTGTAAATTTTATTGATACCACACTGCAATTCAGTCTTCTTTAATTTGGTAGGGTTGGGGTTTTTTGTTTCATTTGCTTTTGTTAGGGTTGTTGGCTTTTCTTTATACTGCCCTTTGTAAGTCATGTTTTCATTAATTTTATTTTTTGTGCTGTGTCGAGACACCTGGTGCATTCTCTAGATCCAGATTGTTTGGTTTTGGGGTTTTTATTTTTACTAAGTGATCCTGATTGAACGTTTAAACAGTGTTATAAAACTGCAGTAAATTTTCTGTAGTTTTAGCAAAAATTTTGTTTATTGATAGTAAGTTTCTATGTCTGATTATAAAATTTCTCCAACTTCCTTACTCTTGTTCTTGCCCCTAAACATGGTTTAAGTAGATTTACAAAGTAGTGTATATATTGAAGGTATCGTTTAGGAAAGACATTTAGGAAAAAATAGTGATTTCTTGTGAAGGGATATAGAAATGGTATCTGGAGTGGCAGAAGCACTTCTGAAAGAGTGGCAAGATGTGGCAGAAACACCTTCAGTTTCATTGGAAGGAAAACTTAAATGATTGGCTTAACAAAAAAAATTAATATAGTCTGTTTTTCCTTTAGAGAAGCAAAAACCCTTTGTAATTTTTTTTTAGGCTACATGACATTCTTCGTTCTCAAAAGACTGACTCTTTGCTCACCTATGACATCCCGATATTTAGCATACTAGTGAGACACTGAATTCTTGTAGACCAGATTATGGAAAGTCAGGTAAGTGGCATTTTTCTTTTATTATATTGCACAGCTTTTAAGTTATACACAGTCGGTATGCAGATACATTGTAAAAATTATGTAGGAGAAATGCGCAATATAATAATATTAAAAAGCCACTTACCCACCTTACTGCTTGTGCAGCCAATTCCATGGCAACAGTATTCATAGTATGGTGGGCATGAAGTCCCCAAGACCACTTGGGGGAGATAGAAACCTGCAGATCTATGCAGGCCTCACACAGGTCATAAGTACAGTAATGTGTCATCCTCAAATTTCCATTCTGAGGATCTACCATTACTAAACAGTACTGTTCTCAGTAAAACTATTTTTTTCCAGTAGAATGGATAAAATACATTGCACTATGTGGGTCTTGTTGGTAATATCATCCTGTTTTATCATTCTTATCATTAATCAGATGTTGTTTATTGAAGCAAATACAGAATTGCTTAATGATTTGGTACCAGATTTATTGAATTTTAAAAAATGATAAATTGAAACAGTAGAAGCTGAGGGATAGTTCAGTACTTTCAAAGTGCTATTACTTTGCGTAGCTACTGGATTCTGCTGTGTATTCACACTCTCACATGCATGCACAAACACTTAGAGGATTCCAGTCCCCTGCACAAAATAATTAAACAAAGCTCGAAGGCCTGACAATGTGTATATCCAAAGCAGTGATGGGGGCAGAAAGCAAGACGACTTCTTTTTTCATTTATTTTCTGCTATCACTGTTGTCTTGCTCCCGGCATGAAGCGTTCTCACTGATAGGTTGGTTGTGGTGTGCGGATATTTGCAGGTGGGTGTTAGCAGAGTTACAGGCATTTTGAACAACTATTTTTTACTCTTAATTTTTTTACGTAAAATGTTTCTCATGGTCATTACAAAACTTGACATTCTAGATATTTTGTTACATCTACTATTAGAAGTGAAGTCATTCATGGGAAATATTCCCCAGCAATGGTCTGTGGTAAATATAATAATAAACAGATGTAGTTGATACAAAATAAACATCCTAAGATGGGAATCACAGTTCCACTCGAGTGCCCTGAGTTGGAACTAGGTCTTGGGGGCAGGAGGGCTCCTGTTTTCATTCTGCTTTGATTTTTCTTCTATGATGTTTCAGTTCTATTCCTTTTCAGCCATTTCTTGTAGTCAAGGAGCAATTCTCTCCTCCTCAAGCCTGTGTATCTGATGTTAGGTCTCTGCTCAAATGCCACTTCTTTGCCAGAGGTACCTCCTGCAGGCTCATTCTAAGGTGTGTTCATGTTTTCTTAAGTGACATTGTATCCCCCTATGCTCCAGTGAGTCGGTTTGTTGAGATGCGTCCCAAGCAATGGGGTTTTTCCTTCTGGCCTTTCTTCGAAACTTCATGGCCCTGCAGGTTGCCTGTGAGACTCATAAGCCTTGAGGAACATTTTGATCTTACCTAAGCTGAGTCAGTTCTAACACAGAAATTCAAGGACCAGAGATTTTTTTTTACTCTTCCAGCTTACTTCCAGCTTGATGAGCAGGACCATGAACACTGTAAGATCCTGTTTGTTTCTTCCACCTGTCAGCGCTGTTCTCCCATTTCATTCCTGCCAGCTGGTGCTGAGTAACTGTCATGCCCAGAAGAGATGGAGCTAGAGCATTTCGCATGTCTGTCAGTCCTGTTGGAGTTGCCATTAGTGCAACATCTTGTACCAAGTGAACAAAATGTTGATCTGCCCTATTAGAAATGCAACAGTTTGCTCCAGTTTTTTTCATCTCAAAGACCACTTCTCTTTCTGTACTCAAATTGTGGTCCTCTTCTGGCATTGTGACTTATAGCCTATAGTGACTTCTTCCCTTCTTCCCTGGAGCCCAACATGAGTCCTTCCTCTTCTGCTTGTAACAGGCAAGATCACCTGGCTGATTGCTGGGAGTATCCAAAGCATGCACATGATATTTTGATTCCTTGTCCAGAGATCAGAGGCATCAGACCTCTGCAGCTGACAGAGCTGCCTGTGGGTGATGCCACATTTAGCAAATTTCAGATGTTGTTTGCCTGGAAACTTCCACATAACCTGTTTCCTCAGGTCACCCACTGCAAATGCATGTGGGGCAAGTTATTGAAAGGAAAAACTATTTATCAGTCTTCGGTTTTCAGAGAGATGTGATGTCCATAAAAGAAAATCATAGTCCTCCCTCCTTCCTATGTTCACTAGATAACCTACAGCATACGTTTCAGTCGTATTGTGAAACTAGTAATCTCTTCAATGGAACAAACTTTCCAATTATTTCAGGTAGTTCTCACAGCTAAGAAAATAAATGTTAGCATTGTGAAGTGTTGTGTTAGTTATACATACTTTTAAAAATAAAGAAGTTATTTATAAGTAAATGCAACTGAAACAATTTTACATCTCTGAATCAAAAAACCCAAGTATCATACATTTCACATAATGTGTGAGTATTATTTTCAGCCATTCTGAGGGGTGACTTGTTTCACAATGTGACTGTAATGGAATCAATAGAATAATGTTCCCTTATCATTTGTAGTGAGGATAGGATTTGGCTTGTTTCTAAACTTTATAAATAGTCAAATAAATACATGTCAGGTATTTTTATGTTTTTGAGAATACTCCATTGCCACCAAAACCAGGAGGTAAAAAAGTAAAAATCATACAACCTCAGTACAGACTTAACATCCTCAACCTTGTTTTGGCTTCAAATTCCTTGATTTTGCTTTCTTCTTTGCTTATTTAGATCTTCAGTTTTCCACTCAAGTATTTTCTGGCTTTTAACATTGTGAGTCAAACATAAAATACCATTTTAATGGCAACATGTATTAGAGCTGTTAAGGTAATCCTTGATCCTTCTGTGTGGTTCTGTTCCAAGTTGCAAGTAGGCATTTAACTTGTGTGTTGTGCAGGAGTTCGGCTGTGAGTGTAGGGGGAATAATCCATTCAGCAGAAGTAGAATATAGACTAATTACATATAGACTGTTTATTTTCCTGAATCCCCTGTAGCTCTAGATACCTGTAGCAGAGCAGAACATAGCTGCTTATGATGGGGAGGAAAAAAGGGGAAAAAAATATACTCTGCTTTCAGTAGTAGTTATACTTCCATGCCTGCCTTCAGAAGATGTGGTATCTGGCTGTTGCCTTCCTCTTTTGCCAGAGACACTTGACGCGTTTTATGTCACAGTTACCTCTTCCATCGCAGAAACCTCTGATTGCATCCTCACTCCAGAATCTTTTAAGCTGGTAAGGGAGCATCAGTCATCATTCATACCTTTACAATCTCGTATTTAAGTGGAAGAGCAATGTCCCTGGAAATTGCAGCATTTTGTCAGTGCTCAGCTCGGGAAGGGGCATCAGAATTTGGTAGTTTCCTTTTTAATCTTGGTTACGTTTTCCTTAATGCTGTACAAAAATTCCTCTTACTCGTTATGCTCAGTTATAAAGTATGTAATATAGATGACGTTTCAGTTAGGAAAGGACATGTTGGAGCATTATGGTTGATTCAAGTGAGTAATAACACTACATATGATTTGAGTGTCTTTTCTCGTGGGTGATGGAAGAGCTTTTGGCTTCTTGTGTCTTGTTCTTTTAATTAAAAGAAAAAAAAAGTTCATTCCCAAAGCCATAACAAGAATTATAACAGAGGTTTGCTGCTGCCCTGCTGTGTGTCTTCAGTGGGCACTTATCCCTGTTTGAAGTGGGTGTAACAGGCTGTCTCACTGTTGGTGAAGAGTTTGGAATCAGCAGCGCTTCTGCAGGCACTTTGTGCTCGGTCAGGACTTAGTAAGGTGTGGCTGTAAATACAGCCAGGCAGGGAAGGGCGAAGCTGGCTGAGAATTTTAGTCTAAGGTAAAGCTCCTTTCCTCACAGCACACCGTTTGTCACTTAGGAAGCAGTTAAAGGCTAAACTGGGAGTGAAAAGTAATATTCCAAAATAAATACCTGGAGGGAAAAATTGAGGAAGAGTGTATGTCATTCTTACCATGTCAGGAAGGTAATCACAGCCATAATTTTGTTTTCTAAAAATGGGTTTAAAGGGTGCCACCTTTGCATTAGGCAATTCCCTGAATGATCAGCTTGAATCTATTTTGCACCTCTGCAACAAGGTAAAATATTGTTCGCCTTGTCTGTAGAAAGTATAACTGTTTGCTCCAGTATACAAGAAAGTTAACTAGTTCTGCATGCCTCTTCAAGAAAACTTTGATGTAGCATAAGGGAGATAGCACAGGTTATGTACGGTTCTTTCAGTGAGCTCTAAAAAATACTTGCTGGCCTTGTGGTAATGCTGGTATAAGAGAAATATGTTGTATTTGTTATCTCCTGTGGCATGACTGTCAATAGGTCATGTCTGTGCAGGCGCATGTTCCTGTTGCATCACCTTGTGGGTAGCAGATACTTTGAAGAAGGGTGGAGAGTTGTGTTTTCCTTCGCCAACCTCTTGTTCCTTGCTCCTACCTGGCATCCATCAAAACCATTTGCAAACTCAGCTATTAGCTGATGATCACCCAAGTTTTTAATGGGTGTGAAAGCCACCTATAGTTACTACACCACACATGTTGTTGCATTATCTGCTACCACCACCATGTATATCCCCAGTGACCCTCAATAGAAGAATGGCTACTTTCTCCACAAAAATATTTTTACGTTTTGCACTTGTTTATTGTGTGTGTGTGAATTTGGTTTTGTAGTACTGCAGGAACATTTGTGTTTCACTTCACAGATTGCTAGGTCTACATTTACTCTGTTTTATTTCAGTTTTGCTTAGAGAATCTCTTGCATCTTCTACATGTAGTAACAGCAGCCTTCTGCTTTATAGTGTGCCTTGAAGTAAGCAGCAGTTTCCAATAAAGCCTTCCAGTCTACCCCATTTTTTTTGTTATTATTATTAACACAATATGAATGCATCATAGCCCAGTGAATGCATACATGTTGTTTTAAGTCTGGTTTTCTTTCCACAAGTCAGTTGCATTAACCGTTAATGATCTCTGAGAAGACGCATGTTAATGGAACTATAATGTGGCCTTTGGCAACCAATGCTAAAAGGTTTCTGCAGGCTGAAACCAAATATGCTTCAAATATGAATGGGAACAAATTCAGAGATGAGGTGTGGCATTATAAGATGCCTACAGTGAAACCTGTGATTGTTTCTGCTTGTAAATTAATGCTGAATCCTGCACAGTAGGAGTCATCACGTGGGTATAGCAGTGCTGCTGTGGCAGTGAATTGTGGTTCTGAAAAACTGTAATATTACATCAAGAGGATCATTACAGCTGAGCAATCCAACCAAAATGCCCTAAACAAATGAAACTGTGTGTTTAACAGCACTCTGTCAGTCAGCACTGTGTAACTACTTCATGGCTTCCGTCTGGAAAGTCATCTTAGAGGACCAAGGAATTAGGCAGAGAACTACCTTAAGAGAAAGACTTGCTTCAGAATCCAGTGGTTCACTGTGGGAACTGTTCGGGCTTTTTTTCATGTTTATACAGAAGTGATTGGTTGAAACTAAATTGTATTAATATACAATTTTGTATAGAAATTTGTAAGCATATATAAATATAGAAGGTCTAAAATATACAAAATGTTTTGTGAGACCTGTTTAATTTAGCAGATAAATGTCAAGTAGTATTTTGTCTTTGTTTATGCATTTTTAACATTGTTTTAGCCTGTTGGCATTGTGGGGTTTTTTTCTGTGGGAAACAAAGAAAATATAGGCTTTCTGGACTTGTGTATTTTATACTGCTAGAATCAGAAATCTCTTTTGAATCTGTCTTCCCACTGAGCTAATATTTGAGGCAATACAGAATTTAGAAATGCAGCCCATCAGCAGTTTGCTGTATTCTAGTTTCCCCATGCAGAATATTAAGTATGAAGTTTAATAAAATACAACAAGGCTTTATTCAACTGTATATTGCTGCTGCAAAAATATTGCAAATATTTTGGAGAAAATTAAAGATTATAATCCTATTAACATGGAATAAAATATGTCTTAAAATTCATAACCATAATCTAATTATGAATGCCAATATATGAAATTAAGGATGTGGTAGGATGCAGGTTTTTAATGCATCCTTTTTAGGGGGGTTGCCATACAAAAAGTACAACGGGAAAAGCAGCATTCGAAGATGCAAGGCAGAGTCTCCCCAAGATCTCCTTTGTTCTCCAGCACCTCTCCAAGTCTCTTGCATGTTCTGCTGAGACGGGCTGGTCTGTGCCTGCTTCATAGAGGAAGCTGGTTTGGAAGTGAAATGTTAAAAGGAAGTAGTTCTCAGCAGCTGCTTTTGGCAAGGAGGAAGCCCTGTTAATAGGAGAAATGGTGAAAGGAAGAGAAGACTTAAGGTCACAAAGGTTAAGGATGAATTAGTGGATAGAATGAAGCAGGGTGGGAAAGGAAAAGTAAGTATTAGTTGCTACTGCATTCCCCCAACTACTTAAGATTTTCAGCTCCCTGGTAATATTTATGTGGGTTTGACCAGTGTTACATATAGACAAAAAACAGAGATACAAGATTTTCCCAATTAGTGCCTGCCTAAGAAATAACCTGATTTTTAATTGTTTCTCTATTTCTTCTAGCTTACCGTCCTGGATCTGCCAGCCTTTACCGCCTCCTTTGTAAATTATATGCCCATATAGCAGGCAAAAAATTTTAACCTGTTCTATAGTTGATGGTTTGATACAAGTACAAGTTTACACTAATGCTGCCGAGACATTCTTCAGCCTGTGGTAGCTGCGCCTGTTCTGTCCATCCCATCATTGTACAAGACATGTTAAATCAGAGCATGTTCTTTAAAAAACACTTTTGTGTTTCTGCTTGAAGATTTACGTTAATCTGGTATGTAAGTAAAATGAAAAAGGATCACCTCCTCCAAGCTCAGAAGCAGTGCATCCCAATGAAGAGGAAGTCAGGAAGAAATGACAGGAGGCATGCGTAGATAAACAAAGAACTTCTGGGCAAATTCCAACATAAAAAAAGAAGTCTACAGAGGGGACTTCAGCCAGGGATCAAGTTAGGAAAGCTGAAGCCCTGACAGGATTAAATCTGGCCAGGGATTTCAAGGGCAACAAAAAAAGCTTCTGTAAGTACATCAGGGATAAAAGGAAGACTAGGGAAAATGTGGGCTCTCTCTGGAAGGAAACAGGAGACCTGGTAACCTGGAATGTTGAGAAGGCTGAACTATTCAACCATTATTTTGCCTCAGTCTTCACCCCACAAGTCACAGAAAGTGAGGGCTGGGACTGGGAGAATAAAGAACCCCCCAATCTGAGAAGATCAGCTTCTCGACCATCCAAGGAACCTGAAGGTGTACAAGTCCGTAGGGCATGATGGATGCATCTGTGAGTCCTGACGGAACTAGAGGATGAAGTGGCTATGCTGCTACCCATCTTATTTGAGAAGTCATGGCAGTCACGAGGGCCACAAAGATCTATCAAGGGCTGGAGCACCTCTCCTACAAAGACCAGCTGAGAGATTTGGGGTCGTTCAGCCTGGAGAAGAGAAGGCTGACTTTCTAGCAGCCTTCCAGCACTTAAAGGGGCTCTGTGAGGAAGCTGGTGAGGAACTTTTTATAAGGGCATGTAGTGACAAGACAAGGGGGAATGGCTTTAGGCTGACAGAGGGAAGATTTAGATTAGATCTTAGAAAAACGTTCTTCACAATAAGGGTGGTGAGACACTGGCAGAGGTTACCCGGAGAAGCTGTGGCTGTGTTCAAGGCCAGGCTGGATGGGGCTTAGAGCAACCTGGTTTAGTGGAAGGTGCCCCTGCCTGTGGCAGGGGTGTTGGAACTGGATGATCTTTGTGGTCCCTTCCAACCCAAACCATTCTGTGATTCCATGATGACTTCACAGTTCAGGATATTGGTCTTGGTCAGTAACACCAACCCTATAGACACAAAGGGAAATCAGAGTCTTTTTTTTTTCCTCCTTTTTAAATTAAATTGTTTGGCTGATATATCCAATTAACATTGGTCCAATTACAAGGTACCCCAGTGAAGGAAAGCAGGAAGCAATACATCTTGCTTCCTAAGTAGACACTTCATTTTATTTTTAATCAGTGCCATTAAGGAAGACTTCCTGGGGAGTAGGCTTGACTGAGGCTTTGTTCATTATCAGCCTAAGGTGAAGCCAGAGGGAAGCTTACTTATTTCATACCAGAATTGATTTAAAAAAAATAAATAACAAGTGCATGCACAGGGGGTTGGTGCATGTATTAAAAAGTGGAGTTGCCATTGGTAACACAGCTGATTTCCTTTGTTGGAAGAGTCATTGTCCATTACTTACCTGAAGCGAAAGGTTAATGGCCTGTAGCGATCTGAAGAAACCGTTACCAAAATGCGCAGCAAGGATCTAATGTTGTTATACAGTAGTGCTTTCTACATACTTCCTCTCAGGTAAGACAGACATAGAATCATAGAATCATAGGATAGTTAGGGTTGGAAAGGACCTTGAGATCATCTTGTTCCAACCCCCCTGCCATGGGCAGTGACACCTCACACTAAACCATATCACCCAAGGCTCTGTCCAACCTGGCCTTGAACACCACCAGGGATAGAGCATTCATAACTTCCCTGGGCAACCCATTCCAGTGCCTCACCACCCTTACAGTAAAGAATTTCTTCCTCATATCCAATCTAAACTTCCCCTGTTTAAGTCTGAACCTGTTACCCCTTGTCCTCTCACTACAATCCCTAATGAAGAGTCCCTCCCCAGCATCCCTATAGGCCCCCTTCAGGTACTGGAAGGCTGCTATGAGGTCTCCAAGCAGCCTTCTCTTCTCCAGGTTCAACAGCCCCAACTTTCTCAGCCTATCTTCCTACGGGAGGTGCTCCAGTCCCCTGATCATCCTCATGGCCCTCCTCTGGACTTGTTCCAACATAGCTTTTGATGTTCTAATAAATATATTTGATATAAAGTAATACCTGGTATACTGGAAAACTAAAAGGTTCCTGCTGCTGTCAAACAGAGAGCTGTCACCAAGAGCGCAAATTTTGCTTTCTTTACTGATGTTCACAAAACATGCTGGCTATATGCTATGTAGAACTGCTGCACTTTTTTTTTTTTGCTTAAGAAGCATCTTTATTGTAGTAGAATTAACTTATTTTGTAGTGTGACTGTTGCTTAAACTGCTCTCTCAATAGCTTAAATCTGTTGCTTTCGTCACTTTTCTTTTCTTGGAGATTGAACACAATTAAAAATGAGATCTTGTGTAGCATGTTTGATACTGAGGTATTACAAAGAATTGTGTTGGCTCTTGAGCAGAAACTCGAACACTTCAGAGAGATCAATTATCCGCCTCCTTGAGATGCACCTATGATGTGGGATTTAGCCAAGTCACTCAGCAGGTCAGGGAAAAAAATGCAGGATATGTGTTTCAAACCAAAAAATAATATAATGAGATTAGGCTGTAGCCATCAGTCAGTAGTTGAAGAAAAACTCTTAAATTGGTGATGCCTCTGGAAACTACAGTCTTGGATGTTCCTTGTGTGGGTAAAAGTAGTTGGTGTGGTACATGGGAAACTGTGATCAGGCTGGCTGGGAAGCAATTTTTTCCAGGCAAGTACCAGAATGGTGTTGGTGGCTAACCTGGCCGCTTTCCCAGTCACTTCCCTAAACAGCTGTACAGATGTAGATGTCAGCAGGAGCAGAATGGGGACAAAAAAAATGCAGGAAGAGGCATGACTGCTTTTTTTGAGTGACAGTGGTAGCCAGTAATGGGAGAAAAGTCAGCTAAACCTTGCAAGTGGGGACAGCTTAAAGGGCCATTGTTTCTCAGGTTTAAAGATGATAACCGGCAAGTGGTCCCCAGTGCTTCTGAGTAATAATTCTGCCAGGACTAACTTGAAATAAGTGATGCCACGTATTAAATAATTAGAAACTGTTCTTGCAGCACTCAGATTTCTCCTCTCATGCTGATCATTCTCAACTGGGCCATAGCTTGAGAGGAGATAGCCTTGCATATTAAATATGTATCAGCAACTTCAATTTATTTAGAGCCAGATGCTGCCAAAATGTCATTTCTGTCAATGATATTAGCATAGGTATTGGAATACTGTATGAAATTTATTTTTAATCTGCCCCTGAAAGCCAATAGCTGAATGCTACTATAGACCACAGTCTGCTGAACCTAAAATTATTGCTTGAGTCTAACTTTTCCACATTGAGTAAAAACTTCTGGAAAGTACTGTTCTTTACCTTGTTTAACTTGAGTGATTTTTGATAAACTTACAAATTTTATTTTGAGGGGGGGAAGTACACATCTTATCCAGGGAATCATGAGGAAAACTGCAGGCTTGCTCAGCACTATTGCAGCTCACAAATACATCTCCATCCAAGAAATGAACTGCACTGTTTGTGTGTGACAGTTGCATTGTACAGAATTGCCCTTCAGCTGCATGTATTAGTTCTGGGTTTAGCTGTCATTCTTTAAAGGAACAGCATAAAAGAGAAGAACAAATCACTTTATTTTCCATACGTACCCTTAAGTCTTTTCCTCCTAAATAATCCCTTTCTACTGCAATGAATAATTTGTCAGTCCCATTGCTGTTACCTGTGAGTTATTCTTCTTTTGACTTGTCAGTTTGCAGCAGCCTTTCTCTAATTATGTATGCAAATTAATTTAGGTGCACTACCTCAGATAACACTGCTTACATCCATAAAGGTGTTTGCTTCTAATTTTTCCCTTATTTAGTTTGCATGCTATCTGTTTTGCTCAACTGGTGAGGAATGCAGAGAAGGAGGGAAAGCAGTAGTATATCACTAAGTAGAACAAGACTTGACAGTAAGTTGCGTATTAATAGAGAATAATACTATTCAACCACAAGGACCTGTTTCAGCGAGAAACCTCTACAACGTTTTGTGAATCTTTCTGGAATCACTGCAGGTTGAACTGTTGCTTTTCACTCTGAACTTGCAGGTTGTGTATTGTGCCCCTGCTTTTTGTACTAGTAATTAGAATAGTCTCTATTGTGAAAGATTCAGTATTGTAAATACTATAAATGTAGATTTTCTTCCTGTTTTGCAAGGTCTTGTGGCACTTCTGTGTACATGCTTGAGGCCATAGTTTGATTACCAGTCAAAATAAGGAGCTGCTCACCTTTTTTTGTCATAGTGTCCCAATTTATGAAGGCAAAGCTAATGATCTAAATCAACAAAGCTTATCCAGCTGAAAAATACCTTATTTTATTACTGTGAAAGAGGTATCATTCACTCACCAGGTTTGGATTTTCTTGTTAGAAAATTATATATTGCTCACATCATGGCCATGAAAGTATTTATAGTAATAATTAAGAAATAATGGGCGGTGGCAGAAGGACTTGCTGAAGCTGGTACAAGCAGCATGGCCACCGAATAGGTGTGGGCTCAAACATCACCATCCCCAAAAGAGACAGTCTGTCTGAGGAGCTGAAAAAAGAAAAAAAGAGAAAATGTCTGCATTAATGCACAGAGCAGATCTGCAGAAACAAACAGGTAGAGCAAAATACTTTGTCTCAAGAACATGGTGTCTGCTTTGTATATGCTTTGGGATTTAGCTTTTACTGTGAACTAGCCCTAATCTAGTCCTGAGAGTGTAACACTCAGTTACTGCTGGAGCACACTCAGCATGGTTCTGGAGATTTCCCAGGTGATTTAGTCAGGGCAGAATCCAGCCCATGCACTCTGAGATGGTGGGCCATGATGTGGAGCAAAGTTTGGAGGATGAAGAAGTTCACTTTATAAGTGTGCACCACGTGCAAAGTAAAACCTCAGTATAGATGCAGTCCAAAAGACTTACTTGTACATAGTGACAAGACTATGTGGTCAAAGAATTAATGATGGCCTTCAGAGTCCAATCGTCATATTACAGCTTTAGGCAAGGTTCCTTCTGAATTCCTTTTATTACTGAGAGGAAATCTTACAGTAGAATAGGAGGATGGCTTATTAATTACCAGGCTCTAGCTATATAAACTGTTGGTGCACTGAATTGTGCTTCTGCCTCTGTGAGAGTTCAGCAGTTAGTACCTGTGACACTACTGATATGTTTAATTAGTATATTGATAGTAAGAAGCATGTAATGGCATAAAGCACTGGGACTTTCATTACAGTTTTGGCAAAACTGAGCTGAAAGAAAAAGCACAGATGGCTGAAAACAGTAGTAAAATGTTCCATTCCATGTCTGCAGAAATCATTAGACAGCACTTAAAAGAGGTGTTATTAATGCGTCAGATTCACTTGGGGAGTTGTATTTCTGTAATGTTCACTAAAACAATGATACTTCTATTTTTGTTTTTAAGTGGAGCCTTTACAAAGTGCAGCCATGTTTCTCTGCAGCCATGAAATGGATTTATCGACTGTAAGGAAGATGCAGATTCTCTCAGTGGCTTCTGTTTTATTCCTGCCAGCTCAGCACCACAAGCAGGAGCATAGCTGTAATCTTTTGTCCACCATTGCCAAAATTAGGTCTTACCAATCATAAGGAGTTACCACAAAAGTAGCATGTTGATTTCATGTTGACAGTAAATGTAGATGACAGTTTTCATGCAGTAGATCAGAAGATCAGATGTGACCTACTTACCATGACATGTAACACGTAACCAGCTTAAGTACAGCATTTCATAGTAAGCGAATCTTTGGAACTTTCTGCAGGACTTAGGAGGATTCTGAACAAGGCTGTTTTTAGAGCACAGTACGTATGATTAGCCAATGTTTCATCATGGATGATGAATGCTTCTTACATTACTGCTAGAAATGAAGCAAAAATCTGTCAGCTCTTTTGGCTGCTGAGTTAAAAAGCGTGGCTTTGCCACAGTGTATGATAAAGTTGCACAGCACTGCTCCGCTTTGTAATCACATCTTCTCTGGAATGCTAACAAAATCCTTTACAAGCATTACTGGAATAATACAGGTTCATTTATTGATCTTTAGTCTCCATGAAGAACCACGGTGTTATTGGTTCATCTGCCATTTACAAGCCTCTATGTTGCTCTTAAAACCCCTTTTGCTGGTACAGTTTGGTAGTTTCTGTTTGGTTTATAGGTGTATTTCCTTGTTCTTCAGTGGCAGAGAGGTAAACAGATGTGAATAGGTAAGCTCATAAATCTGAAAATTTCCACGTGAATAATCTGAAAATTTCCATGGGAATTCAGTCTCTCCAATTAAATTTATTTTCTGGATACATGGATACTTCTGAGCTTGCTTAGCAAGACAGTTTGTCTTGAGCTGAAGCAGCCTCTGTGTTTCCAAGATAGAACAGTTTGAATTATCCTGTTTAAAATGTTTTATATCTCATATTTAATCAAGAAATCGTACAATCAAAGAAATATCCCATACACGAAATTTGATCCCACCTAAAGCACATGGAAATTCTGCTAATGAATCCAGCAAGCGCAGGATTTAACTCCTGCCTTTTCCCCCACTAAGTCTATAGAACAAGACTCTTCCTGAAAAGTACATCCTTTATAATAACAAATATACAGACCCATGAATTCGGGGTTTAGTAGGGCTAAATGACCACTGTTAACTGTTCTTATTTGGCCTATAAAATGTTGTCTCCCCATTTGCTTTTCCTACTAAGCTGTATCACTGTTATTTTTGCCGATGGTGAGCATGCTGGAAGCTTGGCCATGCAGCCACAACTCCATTTATATATTATATCTGGCAGGTTTCAGTGCCAGTGGCTGTGTGATGAGACCTTGGTAACTAGAAGTAAGCTGATCTAATGCTGCGCCTTGTACCTCCTAGGACAGAAATGCTGTGGTTTTCCTCAGTTTGGATGAATGCATTGTGTGTTTCTTCTTTTAGAAAGAGCTTGCTAAGAGAAAAAAAAAAAAAAATAAGAGCCCTTGGAAAGATTTGTATGTTAGTGCCTCTGTATTGGCCTTGAGTGAAATATGTGCTGAGTTTCAGTCAAAGGCTTACTGGTATTTGGTAGTGAATTTCAATCTGTTTCTAATGGATGCAGAACTGAGAAGGCAGTTTTCTTGAGTAATCTCAGGAGTTTGAGAGTAATGTTTGTGGTAGTAAAGACAAACTGAAGCTGAAACACAGGTTTTGAATTTTTACGTGGCTCCAAAGGACTCTTGCATGTTGATTCTTATAAATTTTAAATAAGAAATGTGTTGAGAAATGAGCATTTAAATTTCAAAGTGATTGTGCCTGAAAAGCTCTGTCATCTCTTTCACTTACTCTCAAATATCTCAGTAAGTGGCTGAGGTAATATCTGATATTTTCAGATACTTTGGAAAGCATCATCACAAGTTTTGTTTGGATGCCTAACACACACACTTTGGAAAGTGTCAGTATCGCTGTTGAGGAATGCACTTTCTTGTGTTTTACATTTATTCACTTTTTAGACATGTGTATGTTTATCCCCTGGTATGAAGGAATTTTTTACTACAGTTATGTTGCCCTTGGCAAAAGATGTATATATTTATTGAAATCATTTTAGGGGATTAGATTCCTATTTCCTAACTAGTACAAGCTTCAAACAAGTGTTAGCTTTTTTTCCCTATAGTTAAAACAACTGTGTTGCATTTGTAAATCAGTAGCTTTAAATCTTTTTGAAGAGCAGATCTGCTCTAGATGCTTCAATGTTTTGTTTAAGTTGCTGTCTTTTGTGCAATACTGAAGCTGATGCTTTACAGGTGTGCACTGGCAATCAGTAACTGCAGTGTTGCTATTTTGGGAGTGTCAAATTCTGTGCATCATTGCCCAGCATCTCTTTTTAATTTGCTCTGGATAAGGGGTTTACATTGTAACTGAAGAGGTTAAAAATGGTACTTGTAGTTTTTATATTGATTCACTTGGCAATTTGCCAAATTCCTTTCTCTCCACTACCCTCTCCTCAGTATCTGCTTCTCAGTATTCACAAGTGAAAGTTTTATACATTGGCCTACTTGTAAATAAATAGTTTATAACATCATTTCACTAGCAGTGTCTACATTTTCTAGGTAGTCAAAGCAAGAGAAAACACATTGTGCAGCCAATTCCCATTGGAAACAATCTAGTCTAAGCAATCATTTTGGAGGGACAGGGCTGGAGAGCCCATCCTTTTGAACTCCGTAGCACTTGCAAGTGGTTCAGGCACGACTCATGACATGCAACCAGCAACACAGTTTATCAAAACCAGGGATGCTAGGTAAGCCAATAAACCCCCAGGACTTGTGAAGCCGGTTCAGGGATGGAGTTGAATCCCAGCTCTTTTGAGCCTAATATACAGTGTGTGCATCTACTAGCTCCTTAGCTGCGGTGTCTTGTAGGACTAAGCACATTGGCTACCACACCTGTACAAAATGCCCAACTTTCTGAAGCTGCTTGGATTCTAGCAAACTGAGTATCATAGCTGGAGAGACACATAAAAATATGAGCAGTCAGTGATAGCTGATAACATCCTATTTTCAGGTAATCTGTGATTCTCTGTACTTCTTCCAATAATGTGTTTTTCATTTCTTCTATACATACTCTTCTAACTTTTCACTGTTCACAAGTTGATATTCACGCAATTAAGGGGGAAATTGCCAGTGGATACTTCCAAAATGTTTCAAGTGACATAGAGATGGTAAACAAAAAACAACCAACCTATTTCTTTCCCCCTTCACTCCAGAAAACTGCATCTTAAAGATGAAACAGTACCATCAGGTCACCCAGAGACAATATCACAGTTCATACAGTATTGTTTTTTTGTCTTTAGGACCTTCTGCATGTCAATTCGTAATCTTCTATTGCAAGTTTAAGTCCAGATATTATGTCAGTACATCTTTATACTCCCACTGTTCTAGTTTCATCTTCCTAAATATCTTCTGCTACCTTGTGACTTTGAATATAGTCTAATGTGAAGGTCTGTTCTGTAGTCTGATCCAACCTGTATCATCTAGTCCTCATTTTCCAATACTTAACCAATTCCTAACTGTTACTCAGTTTCTGCTGTGAAACCCAAACACGTCCAAGCTATTTCTATGATTCTTTTACAGAAGTTTAAAAAGTGGGCAAGTAGGAAAGTACAATAATGAATTCCCTTTTCCTCCAAGACTGTTTCAGTACAAAGGGCAATAAAAAACACTATGAAAAGCATTGCTATTTTTATGGCTGTACAGGATTTATAATCTGATAGTTGGATGTTATTATAAAAAAAGGTGAAAAACAAAGCAGGGAATAGGCATCGGTGGGGATTGGTTGTTGGTTAGAGGGTTTGGAGTGTTATGGAAAAGCTTGACAAACTAGAAGATGACCCCAAACTCCAATAGATCATTTTTAAAAATGTAAAGCACTTGATCTTTCTGTCCTTAACATTTCTTCTATTGAAGTATTGAGATGACGGTGACTATGATCTTGTCCTTCCTTTCTTTCATTCTTTCTTTTTTTCCCACTTGTTGTAATTTGTGGTCAGAAATGTCAAGTGTTCAAAAACTGGTCTATGTGCATTTCTTGTGTGATCCTTTCAAGAGCAAGAATGAAATTCACAGCACTTGCCAAGGTGGATTTCCAACGAGAATGTGGATCAGAGCCCAGCAAGTAACAATCCTCATAAACAAGCTTTCTGCCTTTTTAAGAACCAGGCTTTAATCAAGAAGACACTAATAGCCTTTTTGCTATTAATCTTGTGTATGATACAAAGGCTTGGCACCAAAAAGCCTAGAAACCAGCCTCCAAAAGGCAGGCATGTCTTATGCTGTCTTCCATTGTTAATGTTAATAAATGCTGCCTCTGGGTTCATCTATGGTAGAAATCCTCTTATTTCATCTGGGGAAGGACTTTTAGCAGGGCCTGTTGTGATAGGACAATGGGTAATGGTTTCAATCTAAAAGAGGGGAGATTCAGGCTGTATGTGAGTAAAAAATTAGTTACAATGTGGGTGGTAAAACAGTGGCAGAGGTTGCCCAGAGAAGGGGTAGATGCACCAACCCTGGAGGAATTCAAGGCCAGCATGGATGTGGTTCTGAGCAGCCTGATCTAGCTGAAGATGTCCCTGCTCATTGCAGGAGGGTTGGACTAGATGACCTTTGAAGGTCCCTTCCAACCCAAGCCATTCTGTGACTCTGATTTACGCATCTCAAGAATGGGTGAAATTGTCAACAAACTAAGGCAATAGCAGCTATTATGAATTAAGTTCATTTCAGAAAGGTATTTCTTTCTTAAGTAAATACCATTGAACATTACATTCAGCCGTGTTGGGAAACTGATGATAATCCTTTGTTCAGTCATATAAAAGCTCCCTGTTCCCTCTCCTTAACAGAACAGGGTCAACCACAGAGTAAGAGAAGTACATGATATGATCTTGATGGATCTTAAAGTGTCATAACTTATGGAAGAAGTTTTCTTCTAAACTGACTAGGTATTCCAAAGTAGTGGGAACTGGATTGTAATGGTATTATTATATAAGCTGTCTCTTATATGACCACATAACAGATCCTCTTCCAGACCAACATTTCTAATATTTAGAGGCTACGGTGGCAGTTAAACATGCATACTAAGTTTTGGTGGTGCAGGTGGAAAGGTGTAGTCATTTAGGCCTGCACAATGTTAGGTATATCAGAGAGAAAAGTGCAGACAGAAATATAACTAATGTCCTTACATGCCCTTTATTTTCTCATAAGGAAATAATGCTGCTATATCTTGCTCCAAATTCTACTGTAGAGCAGTGGAATACAGTACAGTGTGCATCCAAACAAGCTCAGAAGGAACCATGCTAATTTTAGTCAGTGGTGGCTCAGAAAGTCAGATTTTAGCAATAATGTATAGAAGAGCACCCACTCACCGCCACCTCTTTTTCTCCCATATGAAAAGCTGTTTTAGATAAGATTCTGTTACACTATTTAATACATGGAGTTCACAGTTTGAATATGTACAGAATTAGTTTGTTTTCATGGATAACAAATGTTTTTAATAAATATTCCAGGCTTGATACTGCTGGAGTGTGTTTTTACCGTACACTTTATGTTGGGGAGTTGCCTAGCAAGGTCAATGAAATGAAAATATTTGCTCTGGCATTCAAGCAAGTTCTAAAAGAGCTTAGGCAATATTTCTGCTGCAGAAAATGTCCTTTTAGACCTGCCCAAGTTCTGCTCTAATTTGGCAATTTAATTTTTCTAAAATAAAATATAGAAGAGTCCCTTGATTGTTTCTTTCTTCTCTTTCCATGCTGAAATGGAATTCTTTTATGAGATGTGTTGCGTGGTTCTTGTGGTTTGTTGTATGTTTGGGGTTTTTTTATTTATTTCAAGGCCATTTAATGCTTACTCAGAAAATACAGTAGAAAAATAACCGAGAGAATTCGAGTTGTGTGTGAAGTCACCTATTAAATGTAATCTGGTTTAAATTACTCACTTAACATATATAAGAAGTAGATTGGTAATTCTGTTTTTTCTCTTAGTTTATGTGAGCAGAGAAGAACCTGCCTATAAAAACAGATATTTGTATTTTCTGCAGTCACAGTTTCATGGCTCTCAAGGAAGGTCAGTAAGGTGAGGGGACCTAATGCAGTCAGAACTCTTGCATTTTCTTTACAAATGTTAAAATATTACTGTGTTCAATATGAAATTATTCTTAATATATTTGGCATGATATGTAATAGGTATATATTATAGGTATATAGTATGTTACAGTGTGAATTTTGTTTAGTTTTACAAAATAAAATGCTCATAGATTTCGGGATACCAACATTTGTCATGCATTTGATACACAATATAAAAGTTGGAAGTGATATATTAGGTTATGCTTTGCTGAAGTGAGATTCATTCATCAGTTGTTGCATGGAGGTGGGGGTGAGTGGACATGTTCCTAGTCATGAGCCAGTTGTAAAAACTAAGGTAGTTTATCAGGAACGGGGGACATGATCCAAGACTAGAAGCCTGTCTGCTGTGTTGTAAGGAAAGGAAAAGGTGTTTTGAAGGAGGAAGAGAGAGATATCTTTGATATAAAGCACCTCAGTGAGGGTAGGTTAATTGTGGGTTTTCTTTTATTTCCACACGTGTGTCTTTAATAAATATTTGCATGTTGCCAGTTCTGAATTTTATGAATGAGTAACTGTCCACTTTATTGTAATTTAGATTGATGCTGCATGACAGCAAAGTATGAAGATAATCTGTTGACCAGGAGCATAGTATACTTCATACGTCTTTGCACTCCAACGTATTTTTCATGATACCTGAAGAGTAACAACAGGGGACCCATTTGAGCTGTTTGAGCCATGCAGTGAGTTGGCACTACAGAAACTGGCTGAGACAGCAGGGGTTTCTTCTGCTGGCTGTTGATTACATTCCTGACATGGATCAATGTATTCAGGTATACACGTGAACACCAAAGATGGTGGGAAAAGTGACACTGTGAAAGTGCATTCACTGGGTGTTTTTTGTCCCTCTCAACCTGAGAGACTGACGTAAGGTTGTATCAGTACACTATAACTGAGAGAAATGGATTTTGGGGTTTATGACAAATAATGGCAGTGGTTCCACTTGACTCTACCTTGTGTTTTTGAACCATCAGTCTCATGCCTAAGAAATTGAGCTTGCAATAAAATCTATATTGTTATTAGGTACCTACCTACTTGCCTGGGTTAATACTGTATGGAACAATGCATGCTTTGAGAAGCCAGAGATTTCTAACAACAAATGCAGTCATTTCTCCTTTTCCTGTCCACAGTGTATCATCCCTTAATAGCTGCAGTTTGGAGAAATTGGTGGGGTATGTAATCTCCTCATACATGCACAGCCTTTGCCATTGTGCATCCACAACCTTTCATCTTCTACAGGAATTGGATGTTTTCAGAATTCGGGAAGTCTTCAGCTGCCAGTGTAGGCATGTAACTCAGCAGCCATGCTTGAAGTCTTGAGACAAATCTGGAGGTGTTAGTTTTGTTTTGAATGTTTTAACTTCTTTCTTGATTAGGCAATCTGAGAGGACTATGTGCCTGGAAGGTTCAGGTCTAAGCTGTTCCCTTCCTGCAGATACTACCAGTCATTTTTACTTGGCACTTGTTTTTACAACACCTATATAGTCATGTTGCAGTCATGGTACAACAGGAGAACAATTTTAAATTGCTTTGCAGATGCAAGAAAATACAGTTTAGGAAGCTTATTTCTGGAATTCTTGAAAGGTCTTCTAAGTATACCCATCTTCTTATAGTGCTTGGTAACAGGGCAATTACAATGAAGTAGTGACCTGACCAGGTCACTGTCTTTGGTTGTTCAGTTGTAAGTCACAATCCATATTTGAAATTATCAGCTTCTGAGTTGTTCTCTGGCTGTCTTTGGAGCAGGAATTTACATCAATAGAAAAATCTGTAAGGACAAAAGCTATAACTGGTAGTGAAAAGTTTAGACAAAATAGCAACATTTCAACTTCGTTTGTGCATTTCCTGAGTCCTCTGATTCACTTTTCTTGAATTTTTACCTGTTTGCCCTCTGTATCCTGACTCAGAGACAGTAGCAATGATCTAAGCAGCAGGAACTAAAAGTAGCTTGTGAGTGCTGATGACATTTTCCTCAATGTCAAGTGGACCTGGCAGCTGAAAAATCATTTTTTGTTTACATGCAAATACTCAACCTTTCTACCAGAAAGTTTAACCAGGTAGAGGTTAAAAAAAGGTGGTGTTATTGCATTACATCACAGCAAACTTGTGAAATTTAACTGGTCCATTTGGCAAAATGTTCTGAATTACCTGTGATGAAATGTGCTGTCGCAGAACTGAACATACTTTTTCCAAGTCACTGATTTAAGAAAACATTTTGCAGTACTGAAAACACTACACAATGTTCAGTACAGACCACTAAAAAAGTGAGAATTGGAAGATGTAGTAACAGGTAGAAATCAGTACCCAGTCCATTTCAGTTATTACGATGGCACAGATTATGACCTAAAAACTACTTTCTCTAAAGGAATCTATTTACCTAATTGTTTTAAAGTAGGTGATATTTTATTTCTGATTGCATTATTTGCTGTCTTATTAAGTCCATGCATCTACCTGTCCTCTGTATTAATTTCTCGCTAAGTTCTACTAATTAAGGAACGTAAGTCAAGGGATATATGGTGAATAGCTAAAGATCAGTACAAGCAGTGTGCTGCTTCCATTCAAATTACACATTCAGGGGCTTTATTAGCAACCTTGAGGACTCTATTGCCAGGTCCTAGATGAACTTTGAAGGTACCATTCACATGCACAAGCAAGTTCTGATAGATCTAGTTTTCATCATTAATCTTCTCAATAAAGTCAATGAAAGAAAAACAAGAACATACCTACAGGTAAAACAATCTGAAGGAAAACTTTGAAATAGTTTGTTGAAAACTTGAGATTCTACAACGTTGCTTGCTTGCAACCCAGACTAGCCAACATCTGTAAGAAGTCCACTGGGCCACTAGGTGTATACCTAGTTTAGCGTAGAGCCATCACCCAGCTACCTAAAATCAGCTGCCCTCTGGCCGTCATTCTCACAGTTGCCTGTTGCTGACAGCAGGCAGAGACACAGTGTGTATCAGCTCTCAACCGATGCTGATGGTCCATAACTCTTCATTGAATGGTTTTTAGGGTAGGTCTGCTCAGGGTTGTATTTATATTGGCAGTCCTCTCCTTTCTACTTTTTGCACTGCAACTTAGAGCAGCATTCTGATAGGTGGAACTGAGGGGGCATGAGCAGCCTTAGACCATCTCTTGTGCATATGCAGTCATAGGAGGGTTTTAATACCTTCTGTAGCCTGCCCTGCTAGCTGTTTTTGACTGTGATGCATTTTTCTGGGGAAGCAAAGGGGTCAAGATCTGGAGTCTTGCTTCATGCAAGTAGGAAGAAAATGTGCCAGTGTGTGCTCTGCCTGAGGTACCATTTTTAGAGTGCTGGTTATGTTGTATTATGTATATGACACTTAACACATGTTATGGGCATGTCAACACACCTGCAGTGCCATCTGATAATCCTTAGCATTGGGGAGCGGAAGGCATAGAGCTGGATCCCTCCCAGCAGCCCCAAGGCCTGAGGCTGCTGCTCTCCAACAAAAAGGAGGCAAGCTCCATCACCCAACTCTCAGAACCAGCTGCTAACAGTTGTGTGAAAAATCTCTTTAAAAAGAAAAGGGGGGGGGGGGGGGGGGAAGGAAAAGATAGTTCCCAATCATAGAATCATATAATGGATTTTGTTGTAAGGGACCTTAAAGATCATCTGGTTCCAGCCTCCCTGCCACAAACAGGGACACCTTCCACTAAACCAGGTTGCTCTAAGCCACATCCAGCCTGGCCTTGAACACTTCCACAGATGGGACAGCCACAGCTTCTCTGGGTAACCTCTGCCAGTGTCTGACTGCCCTCATAGTGAAGAATGTCTTCCTAAGATCTAATCTAAATCTCCCCTCTGTCAGCCTAAAGCCATTCCCGCTTGTCTTGTCACTACATGCCCTTGTAAAAAGTCCCTCACCAGCTTTCTTGTAGGGCCCCTTTAGATACTGGAAGGCTGCTAGAAGGTCTCCCTGGAGCTTTCTCTTCTCCAGGCTGAACACGCCCAGTTCTCTCAGCCTGTCTTCATAGAAGTACTCTAGCCCTCTGATCATCTCTGTGGCCCTCAATGTTTAGACAAACATAATTTGTTAAATGGGATGCACCTTAGTAGGTCTCACTGCTTTTCACACCTCAGGATGCCTGAGAATTAAGGTACTCGCATAGATGCTGAAATAGGAACTAAAGCCTCTTTTGCACACACGTTTCTGGCAGTGCTGATGCCACTGCTTGCTGTTGTCCTGTTGATCTTTTTTGTTGTTGCTGTTATACAGGCTGTTGGGTTTTAATCTCTTCAACAGCTGACATAGTATTTTACCATTTAAATATTCTGCCGCTGTCCTTGCAGACCTCAGTGTTTCCATAAGGCAGCAACTGTCAAATATTAGCCAGGATTTAGTTATTTACTTTAGTTCTTTGCATAAGGACTTACTTGCAGCTAAGACATGCTTTTTATCTCTCCTGAAAGATACATTTACTTTCCAGGCAGAATGATAAAAATGTGTTCTTTAAAAACCGTTTACTCCCTCCTTTTCTGAGTGTTGACCTAGCAATCTAGTTTGATCCTTTAAAGAAATGTAAAAGAGTGGGGCTGTTTGGTGGGGTGTCTATTTTTTTTGCTAAAATAGATGAAGTTACAAGAGTCCTCCACTAAATGATCATTCTGAACATTTCATGAGTATTTTGATCTTTTTATATTAAAAACCAACTAACATTTCCAATAGACTTGTGCAAATACAGAATTTAGAACAAGTAAAGGATCAGCAGCTTAAATACTTGCAGCTTTATCTTTGGAATTACTGGCGATACTGTGGCTGCTTTAAAACAGAAGGTAACATTGACATATGCTTGTCATTTCAGACTTTAAAGTCTATCAGTTAGAGTTAACATTATGAGGATTGGAGTTCTTTTTGCTATTTTAAATATATGTCAATTGACTGTAACTATGCTGTGGTGTCTAAGACTGAAAAGATGCTCAGAATTTCTTATTCATATAAAAAAGAAAGAGAAAGTTTATTTTTATGAGGTAGAAATCTGAAAAAAAAAAGGCAAAAGGTTGACAGGATTTTTTTTTTTTTTGTCTGCTGAATGAAAAAGCACTAATTTCCTGTCATTCTTTTTAAAAACAGAATTTGGACCAGGTGCCTTTTCTCCTTGATAGGAAAAGCTTGTCAGCAAGACCTTTGGCACCATCTGCTTTGTGCTATGACTCTGTTATACTTCAGGGAGAATACTCTGAATGAGACAGTACATTGTGGCAACAGAACAATTGCATCTTCTCAAGGAGCACTTGGTGACTTGCTTGGCAAGGCAAGGCAGCACTCCATAAATGGTTGCTTCACTTGGGGCTGTTCAGCCTGGAGAAGAGAAGGCTGCATGCTCATAGCAGCCTTCCAGTATCTGAAGGGGACCTACAAGGATGCTGGGCTAATGGACTCTTTATTAGGGACTGTAGGGATAGGACAAGGGGTAACAGGTTCAAACTTACACAGGGAAGTTTAGATTGGATATGAGGAAGCAATTCTTTACTGTAAGGGTGGTGAGGCACTGGAATGTGTTGCCCAAGGAAGTTGTGAATGCTCCGTCTCTGGCGGTGTTCAAGGCTGAGTTGGACAGAGCCTTGTGTGGCATGGTTTAGTGTCAGGTGCCCCTGCCCATGGTAGGGGGGTTGGAACTAGATGATCTTAAGATCCTTTCCAACCCTAACTATTCTATGATTCTATGATTTAAAATGTTGTCTACTGCAACTCAATTTAGATGCAGGGGGACATTTTCCCTTTGTTACAATTTTATTACTATATCAGTTTAATTTTTTATTATTTAGGACTAGGTTTATTGGCTCGTATTTCTTAAACTTGTAGGACTGAACATTGTAAAATCAATATTTCTGCTAATTAAGGTGGTTTTGGGGAGTGGATAATCAAACAGTATAGTGAATCATTAAAAACTTACATGCTAATATTGACTAGCATTATTGGCAAAAAGAGACCAAATCTCTATGTCAGGGACTTTTTTCCTTCTTATATCTTTACTGCAGAAGCAAAACATGTTTAATAAAAATTGATGTCTCAACATTTAACAGTGTAGAGGTGGTATTTTATAACTATAAAAGCAAATGCAGTGCATTAAAATTCTGGGCACTCATATGTAGCATTTTCTTTTCCATCATTTAACTTAGCAGTAAATGGTATCTGACTTCGAGGAGTCTTGCTGGGTTTTGAAATAGATGGAAAGCTCCTGCCTCTTAGGAAAATAATAATCACTTCTAATTTATTGCCAGTTTTTGACAGTATCTTTTTACCTTGCAAAAGATGGTTTCTTCTTCTCTGACATTTCCCTTACCATGAAACTAGAGGCTGCAGGCAGGAGATTGGATGTTGTTAGACACCATCATTTTATTCTATGCATTTGACTGACTTTTGCCTTAGAAACCTGTACTTAAGAACCTAGGGTCTGCTGTCAGATCCAGAGTGACCTGATTTTGCTTTCCTCCTGGACCAGATTCTTACATAAACAAGCTGTTCAAGTTCCTTGATGTAAGAATGATACTTCTTTGGCAGGGTTAATTCAGGGCAATATCACATGCAGGGGCTGCACCTGATTTATTTAAGTAAAGTAGAGTAAGACAAAGACTGAAACTGCATTCATTCACATTTCAGGTATAAAAACATCAAGTAGAAAAGAGACTAATCTAACATGGGTCAAGTAAGACGCTGCATCTGCTCAGACTATTTTCCTCTGCGCTTTTTTAACTAGACTATGACTTAAGGAGTTGTTCTATAATACTTTGTAGCCTTCATAATAAAAAGAAACTTGGCATCAATATAGAACTAGGGCATCAGAGTTCACTGTGTGGTGGGAAGGCAGGACCTTAGGAGAAATTATGTCAAATATCATCTGAGCCACAGAAAATGATAACTGTGTTCTTGCTGTATTTCCTGAGAAGGTTTCTCCCTAAATTGTTATTGCCTAATCAGAAGTTCAGAGTAAAAGCTTTTTGATGAAACTGCAGTATTTTATCATTCTTGTTTCTAAGATAAACTTCCTCAGTTTGCATGGGAAGTTAAGTGACACTTGCATATAGACTCAGGCAGGCTGTAGTAATTAGGGCAAGTTTTAGTCCATCTCTTACAATATCTTTTAACAATTCAGCATTTTCCTCTGTGTCTGGAAGCTATTGAATTTATGTCCCTTAACATCAGGTAGGACAAAGTAGCGCAGCGAGATACAAGCTCTTGTTAGGGGTGCTTCTAATTTATGCATGTTAGCGGGTTTGTATCTAAACTAGAGAGAGATGGGCAGGTATTTGCCACCCTATGGGACAAGCTACATTGTGACTGCAGGAAAGGAATGACCTCAGTTTGTGACCGTCGCTTTGCGTGGCTTTTACCCTTCATTCAGCAGAAGGTAGTTTTAGCTGGGACTGGAAATGAGGGCCAGTAATGAAAGGCAGGTGATGAGGTACCTAGCTACTGCATGGGAAGGAATTCCTGTGGGTCGGCAGTGACTCTGAACTTTAAAAAGGCAGTTTGTTGACATGTGAATTTAGGAAATCTGTTTTTCTGTGTTGTTGGGTATCATGACTTGATTATTGTGGTTCTCTCATCACTTAAAAGGTTGAGTGTATTACCCTGTAGTTGAAACATTGACAACTTCCCTCTCCCAAATTGATTCTGTGTTGACTAAACAGAGAGACTTGTACTTAAGCTGTAGCCTTTCCTTTAGAGAAGCCATTAATTTGGTTTTCTCCTGTACCTGGTTGCTTGGTATCCATAGGAACTTATGCAAACTTAGTATCTTCTGCTGTAAAAGTGAGTTGGCAGCTTCAGAAGTTGCTACCAGCACAAATGCAGACAATAATAACCATAAAAGCCTACTAGACTTAGGAAAATGGTTTAAATGTCACTTGAGGAATTTTCCTTTAACTAATTATGCAGTTAAGGAATGAGGCTATGGAAGGAAGAATATAAATGCTCAAAAATCAAGTTTAGAAAATTTTAATTTTCTAAAAATTTAATTTAACTTATTAGTTAAATTTTCTTTGCATGCTTGCAGTTTAAAGAAATTCCTTATTGGCTAACTCTACTTCTTTGTATTTTTCCTTGTTGGTATATTTTAATTTAATTGATTGGATTATGAGCTTGCAACGAAGTTAGAAATATTAGTTTATAAATGCTGATTGGCACAGAAGTTCTGTGAACCAGTTTGTGAGAGTTTTTTAATTATTTTTTTAAGAAACCTAATTCTTGTTGAGTTGAGAGCTTTTCCTTTCATTTGCAAGCAGTAGATGTTACTGTACCTCACATACATTTGCTCTAGGCAGTGTCGGAGTGACGGGAAAAATTGTCAAACTGCTTTCAGAAATGGCAAGAAGTTGTCAGCCCTGGAATTGTACAGCAAATCAGCAAATGTAGTACCTTGAGAATAATACGTTTTCCATCAGTCTGCTTTTTTAGTGAAAGTGTGTAGAAAGCCCCAGTGATTAGGACTGAGAAGTATTGTCACACAATTGACTCTTTAATTTACCCAGGGGATTTTATCAGTGTGTTTTAAATCTGCCCACATGACTGGTGTAAAGAACATCAGGTCAGGTGGGCAGAAAAGTCTAGAGAAGTTGGCCATCTGTTTCTCCTTCTGGACAGATATTGTCAGTGGGGAGCCTCCAGTCTGAGGGAATTGTAAGACTGAGCTCCCCGCCTGGTCCAGATGCTCTATGATTGTAGGTGGGTATGGTTTAAGAAGCTGCTCTTTCACTAATACTTACCAGTCCGATAAGCAGTGGAACAACAGGGGAAAACTTCAGACTCTGTTAGTGTGAAGTCTACTACAAATCTTCCTTATGTCTGTGCAAGTAAGGGCACGTATTTTTTTACTGACTATAATATTGGATGGAAGAGCAATGAAAGCCTGTAGCACAACCACAGTTGTCACCATATTTTATTATCTGAGAAAATCCCTTTTGACTGGTGCTCGGTTAAACAATGGCCTCAGCTCTGGTAAATCGGCACCAAGCCCATGTTTAAAAAATCCAAAAGAATCTATACCAGTTGTTTACAATTTAGCTTTTGAAACAAGTCAACTTCAAAAAATCTTTATTTTGGGCTTAGCTATAATTGCCTTTCTGTGAAACAAGTGAATACTACATACGGCATGATTTGTTCATCGGCTGGCCACTAAACCTGGAGTCACTGAATGGGTTGAGAAAACACCACCTAGTCTGATCAGAGTACAGATACTTTCTCATATGGTCCAACTCTGATTCTCTTGAAGCACTCACTGCTTGAGAAGAATTGACATTTATGAGTGCGCCAAAGTACAAAAAATTCCAGCACTTGGATGCATTTAGGAGAGGAGGAAATCGGATTCTGTGGATTCAGTTGCAAGAGCAAAGCAGCCAAATCTTGCCATGAAAAGTGTCTTGTCTTGTATTGGTCAGGCTGCTTTCCTCATCAGAAAAGATGAGGAAAACCCTCCATCATGATAGCAGAGGGGAACTGATGAAAACAGGGAAAACTTCTTACTGACAGGTAAGAGGTGTTCCCTGCAAATTACAGACAGGCCTGCAACAATTTTAAGTTGAATTTTCTGGAAGGCAATGCCATTGGGTATCATTATCTTGCTGGTTCTGTGGTGGCCTCCAGCACCAAACCTCACAGAATACAAGATCAAATACACATCATAAATAAGATGGTGGAGGATGCTTTCTTTTGCATGTGAGCCACCACAGTCTTGAGTTCACAATGCAAGGTCATGCTGTATTTATTGAAGGGTCCACTCTGATACAGTAGACTTTCTGAACCAGTCTGGTAAGTAGACACAGTTGGGCACTCTGAAAGACTGTCTTAATGACAGCAAGAGCAGTCAGGTCATCTTTTCCTGCTTGAACTGGTTTCTGCTGTCAGACTGCTTGCAGGTGTCAAGGTGCTCCCCCAGCCTGTTCAGAAATTGTCAGTTATTAGTCCTGTTTTCTCTGCTCCTGACCACATGGATGTTAGTTGGTCAAGTACTGATGTAGGCTGTTATCCTCCTTCCTGGTATCTGGATATTTGCGCACAAAGGAAGGAATCTTTCTATGCACAACTTACCTCTTGAAAGTTCTCCTAGGAGAAAAATATTTCTGAGGAAAATAGAAAGTGATTTTTTTTTCTAGTTTTACTGTTTTTTACAATGTCTGAGCAAAATGATCGCCCATCAAGCTTGAGAGTTCAAAAGATGTACAAAATGCACATTTATGTGGTAGAACTCATTACCACAGAATGCTGGGGAGGCCAGCAGGTAGTTCAGTCCAAACAAGGATCAAACAAATTAATCAAGTCTGTTAAAGTCACGGTATGGTTGTAGCTACATGGCCTTCCTAAGGGGATTGAAGAAGCATTTTTCTTATAGTCTTCTGTGTCCTTAAGATCTCCTTAAAGAAGGGAATTTACATACATAAAATAGCTTTGTTCAGGTGAGTTTAATGTTTTTGCAGGTATTAAATTTGGGAAAAATATTTGAGCTATTATTTTAATTTGTGAACGAAGTTTTACTTGCCTGTTTGTTTCTTAATCCAAGTGTTAGTTTATCAAGCAGTGGAGACCCAAAGCTGAAATTCTCCTTCAGGAAAACTAGACTGCTTTAGTTTGTTTTAGTAGAACTGACATGGAAAAAAAAAATGACTATCTACAACTGGAGACTTAGAGTGCATGACTGAATTTAATAAAGAGCCCTTTAGGCAGGCAGATCAGTTACATTATCCTGCAAGTTTTTTATTATTATACAAGGATTTTTATAAATTCCTGACAAAATTAATATCACTAGACCTGTTATTAAAGGCTAATGTCATGAGGAGCATTGATATATAAGCTTCATAGAGTACCTGAGACTGGAAGGGGCTTCCAGATGTCTCTGATCCAACCCTCTGCTCAGAGCTGGTGGAGGTAAAGCAGATTTATCTATAAAGTAGCGTGCAGATAAACTACTGGTAATTGCAGCTCTAATGTCACTTTAAATAAGTTTGTCTGCTTATGGAATATAATTCTCAAAGTAAATTCCTGAGGTTTTTTTTGTACATTGAGTTTTGCAAAATTGTTTCAAGGGTTTGTGGATTAAGCAATACAGAGAACTGCTGTGTTGTGCAAGAAACTGGTGGTTGCTACAGTCTTCTCAGCCCTAGCTGTGAGGGCATATCAGCAGTTTAGTTGAAAGAAAATTGGAGTATTCATAAAATGCTCCATAAATTAATTTTTAAGGCATAATATCTATTCCACAGTAGTTTCTGTACGGCAAGAAATAGTATCATCTGCATTGGTTGTAAGATCTTCTATGTGATTACGTTTTAGGAATTATTTTTCACCTAATCACATCCTTTCTGATATCCCCTTGATGGCCATGGCTCATGGGATGTTAGTCATCAAATAAGGATCCTGCTTTTCAAGACTGAGATTGTAAATCTAGCATACAGGTCTAATTGGATTTGGGAACCAGAGCAGAGATCTGTTTCAGGGCTAGTGTGACAGTGCAGCTAGTCGTGTGGTTTTGTTTATTCAGTTGTGCCTGTGTAGCATTGGGCAGGAGCAAAATACTGCATTTTAAGCAGTAAGTGGTTAAACACAGTACTTAGGCTTGCATGTTTTTTAAGTGGAATTTTCTGGAATGTCTTTTGAAGTGCCACAATGCCATCTACTGGCTCATTTTTTGTGGTTTCTTTTCCCAAAGGGGTTTGGGTTTTTTTGTTCACAGGCTTAAATGTAAGGTTTCTATGGTATTTTTAAACAGCAAAATAAACAAGCTGGCATCAAATGAACCAGATATTTTTGGGATGCCTATGTATGTTAAAGGACATAATACATTACCTATGTTAAACAATCACTTTAATCTCTTGCCAGTTAATCTTGCTCTCCTTTTGTTAAAAGTAACTCTGAGATGATTAATGCTTAAAGATAAATGGAAAGTGGAGATTCCTCCATTATGTCCTTCATAGTAGCTTTTGTGCAAGTAGCTTCACTGTTTTCTGTCTATAGTCATCCATTTTCCCTTTTTGTTTCAATGTTTTTCATACAGATAAATAGAAGACAAAGAAATGTGTAAGCTGTCAAGTCACAGAAACTGGAAAGTGTTGTAGTGGATATTATTTCTGACAGGATTCTTCGCTGACAAATTCCTAGATTCAATATATTTCCCTTAATTGTCTCCTTCCCCTGCCCCCACCCCCCCACCCCCCTGGGTTCAGACTGTCTTTTCAAGATTCATCAACAACCTTCCAGGGACCAAAATTTCATAGGCTTTCTAACAACTGTTGTGGAGAGGCATGTACTAGAAAATACTATGCTCAGTATCAGACTGCTCATACCATAAATGAGCAGTGGGGAGTTATAAGAGGTTTTGACTGGTTCTTGTTTTTAATCAGCCTGCTTCATATTATCTATAGGAGTAACCGTCTGTCATCCACTTGCTGCCAAAAGAAATGAATGGGCAAATACAAAAATAACTTCCAAAAAACGCTCAGAAACTGTAGATGCAGGTGAACACTGTTACTGCAGTTTCACTTCCTGCTTTTCCTGGAGAGTTTCCTGATTAATTGGTTATTTTGTTTGTCTTCATAAAAAACTTCAGTTTTGTTTTTCCCCCTGCACATTCAGTTTTTCCTAACAGAAGTTTTTTTCATTATCCTGCTTTTCTTTAGTCTAGTTGGGAGAAAGAGAATCACAGATAATGGCTTTTGTAGCACTTTGGGTTGTTTTTTTAAATAGATTTGTAACTCAAGTAAAGCTTCAGGGTCATTATTCAAAACAAAACAGCTAGGAAAAAATGCCCAGCTGTTTCTTAAATGGCCTATAATGATTGTAAATTCAAACATCTGTACCCCTCCTGGCCTTTCACCCTCTATCTCACTGACCTTCAGAAGGTCAAGTGGATCTTGCAAGCCCAGTTTTTATCTGGTAGGAGCTTTGTCTTGCTGACAGCTGCGGAGCATTTGCACTATGTGTGTGTGCTGGTGGAAGAGCTCGAGTGCTTTTGGCCAGCTCATATGGAAATGAAGGTGTCTGTGTTAAAGTTAGTGCTGGTGTATGGCAGTGGGTTATTGCACTGCAGTTGGCAGTGCTGTACACTGGGAGCAGTGGAGCTGAAATGATTGTACTCAGCACCCATGTTGGTTTTGTCATATAAATGATCTCGTGCCAGAGAGGTTGCACTGGGGAGCAGGTCTTGTTAGCAGCTCAGGTTTCCCAGTCCTTGCTAAACAAGCCACCCACAAGGCATATGGTAACTGTGCTGAGGGGAAAGCCCTCTGGTGCTCCCATCACTGTGCTGTTCGGTTTTGGCTGGGGTGTTTTGTTTGAGGAATGCTCTACTCCGTCCTGTGCAGAGGAGTGGAGGTTGCTTTCTGCCTATATTTGGAATAAGTGCTAACCTTTCACTCCTAATTGTTATCTGTGCCGGAAAATACCAGGGCAAGCCTCCATTTAATGTGACATTAAAGTAAGGGAGAATTAGCAAAACCAGAACAGCAAACAAGATCATTTTATACCACTTTTCTGTTACAATTCTCTGCTTTTTGTTTTCTTCTGCTAACTGTCCTGTGCTATTGCAAAGAAGGAAGAACTAATTAAGCCAGTTGCTGAAAGTGTTTTGCCACCCAAGCCACTGATAAGAACTCTTTGTACAGAATTAACTCTTACCAGCTGTGCTAAACCCAGTAATTTATCCTTGCCAAAAGAAAAAAGTGCTGCTGTAATTTATTCCAACTAAACAAGTTAATGTAAGCTATACCCTATATGCACACAAACATAGATATCTTCTGCTCAAAAGCTGGAGCTTTTGCAAATAAATATTTTCTCCCTCATTAATTCTTTGTGTTAATAAAACTGAACAGCACTGGGAGATCAACTCATTTGTGTATGGAACTGGCTGAGCACAAGCTCACTGTCTGCAGAGCCTAAACTTGGGCAGGTTCAAGCACGAGGGCTTGCATTAGGCTTGATGCTGTGCTGCAAGTAGCATTTGCCTCAATGTTAAGAGGCAGGGGTTGTGATTCCTGGGGAAAATCACGTGCCCTGGGAGAAAGGCTTTAGGAAGACAGAAGTCCACCTGCTCTGACCTGCATTGTCTTCAAGAGGGATGGAGCAGTTCACTGTGTTTGTGGTTATGGCTTCACGAAGACTGCTTAAGAAAGTAGGTCAGAGTCACATTTTTTTGACTGTGGTATTGGTTTGGAAACTGAGTTGAACCAGAAAACTGATCCCAGGGTGTCCATAATGCAATGGACAGCAAGTGACAACTCACAGTCACAAACCTTGACTGAAATTCAACAAACCCATCCTCAGTCCTAAAACATCAGTGCCCTTCCTTCTCAACTACTCCCTACTCATGTTTTTGAAAAGTGTAGACAGTCCAGGCAATGCTTTTTTCGAGCTGAAATTCCAAATTCTGATGCCTTTGGTTCTGCCTGTTCCCCGATGGTGTGAGAACAAGGATGTTTTGTATGGTTTTCACTTGGACTCTTAAAAAAGAGGGGGCAAAAAAAGAAAAAAAAAGCCCTTTGAAGCTTAGGTCACTTGCAGGTGTGGGATTTGGAGACATTGAACCAAGAATGATGACCGAGCAAGAAAAACTAAGTCCTTGGATATCCTCCATCAGAGAAAGTCAGATAAACAAGGAAATTATCTTTGTGATTCTGTACTGGAACAGGTGACTGTGGTTTAGTAATCTGTTAGAATTTTGCCAACAAAGGATATCTTGTTAGTGCAGAAAAATAAAAACTTACTCCTTTCCTTATACACTTACAGATCAGCTGAACACAGCGATAAGGGCTTACATTTACATAAATGGGATGCTCCTCTCTGGGTGAAGATTGAATCAAAAAAACCTAAACCAAAATCCCTCTTTGGAAATACACACACACACATATATATATATCTAAAGATAAATTCAGTTAGTTCTGCTCTTTCAAATTTAATCTTGTAATTTGAATGTGCACAGAGAAAAGCTCAGCCTATAATCACATCTGGGGTATGTGCATAAAGTAATATCAGAGCAGAGAAGTCAGCGTATTGGAAGCTTTAAAGTAAATTGTTCCTTATATAAAATTAAGTCTAATCCTTGGTTTTAGCTTTCTTGAATGACAGGGGAAAAAAAAAAAAAAAAAAAAAAACGGAATTTCTCTGTCTTATGTCTTCAAAAAGTGTGTATGGGACAGGATTGGCATCTGTTTTTCCAAAACACTGAAAGGCCTTGTTTCTTTAAAATGGTATTAAAGCACCTGGCAGTTTTACAAAATGCAGTGTATCTGGTGACACCCTGTAACCAGCACTAGGAATTTCAGTGGGGGCAGTCTCAAGTCTTGAGGCAGACCAATCACCACCAAATAATTGAACTGTAGCTAGCATTCATTCATGTAAAAATTCAGCAGCTCACTGTCTTTTATCTCCCAAAATAAATCTTCAGAAGCAAATAAAAATGCAGAGTTTTAAATGTTCTTGTGGCTGAAAGGCCATTAGCAAAACAGAAAATATAAATTGCTAGGTTAAACAATATTACAGTTATGAATCACCTGAATTTTTTCCCCTTTATTTTTGGTGGTTTGGATAAGATTCAGACAAACAGAAACACAAATCCAAGTTTAGTTAAATACTGTATTGCCTTACCAGATGTACACAAGTATGTTCTGCTTGAAATCAAAAGTATTTGCCTTATTTGGTGCATCTTTCTGTAGTAGGTGATTGTGCCAACCTGACTTAATTCTGGCAGTTTTCCTGCAAGCTACAGTTAATCCTTTTGTTTAAGCATGTAATCCTAAACTCTGAGCTCTGAGAGTAATTATACTTCTGTACTTCTGATACCTATATATATTTTCTGTAAAATACTGGGCAGGGTCCTTCAAGGAGCAGTGTCCCCTCAGCTTCCATAGGAGAGTCCTCAAGCATGATGTATGTTTTGTATTTGTTTACCATTTGTCTCACGAAGTTACTACTGCAGGTGTACGTGCATCACATGCTTTAGTACTGCAGATACTGCAAAAACTTCATGTTTATAAAAATCAAAGTGCAAGTGTTGCGAATGTGCATGGGTAACTATTGTGCCATGGTACTACAGATATGAACTTTAAATGGAAACAAGCACAGGCCCAGCTGGGATTAGAATAGCTACTGGCTTCAAGGCAGCAGGTGACCATGGTTTTCCATGCTGCCAAATCAAACTCATTTTCTAGAGCAATTTGCATTGCCTTTTGCTGTTACACTGGCAGCATTTTCTTCATTGAATACTTTGGCAGTTCTCACCATGCAGGGTTTAAACACTCCTGAACTGTTTTTGACTTGAGTGAGCTCTGATATCTTCTCTGGCATGTCTCTTGTATGCAGACCCTCACATGCATTTTCCCAGAATTACAGCCAGCCAGTCTTGCTTTTCAGTCCTTAGTAGCTGCTATCTCGAGATGTTCTTAGCTCCTGAAGTTCATCATTTCCCAGTGCACGTACTCTGGTGCCTTGCACTTACTTTATGTATCATTTACTTAAAAACATGGTGAAGATCATGCAAGCTTTTCAAGGCTTTACACAATGATCATTTAGACAGGCAAATCTTAGTTAAAGCACAGGAAGTCCACTTGCCATTTGGTGTCTGGAGCTTTCTCTGAGTTCCAGTGGTTTGGGACAAAATGAGAAATTTCACAGAAATTTTCTGGAACCTAGAGGGAGGATAAATGTAGAAGGTGCTGTGCTGTATCAAGAAAGGGGGTGAGAGGCACGGATGTGTAAGTCATTTTCTGAAAGGCATTAACCTACATATGGCTACAGTTGATTTTTTTAGTACATTGCATTTCTAGTATTTGACTTCAAATATATTGTAAAATGCAGTCTAAGTTATGATTATCATCAAGCAGGAAGTGGCAGCTCATTTTAGTTCTGCGGTAGTTCGCACTATGAAAGCCTAATAGTGGTACAAAATTACTTTAGCACACTTCTCAGTGTTTATATCTGCCTGTAAGGACTAAATTTTCTTCAGTGTTTCACTCCAGAAGTCTCTCACAATTAGGAATCCAAGAGGACACTAAAGAGTGAAATATAATTTCTTTTATAATGACAATTTAGTCTTTGTATGTATTGTGGGGTTAGTGTATCTGTGATACACAAACATTACAGTATTTTCCTGGATGTAGTGCAGAATGTGTGTTTTGTGACAGTGGCTGTTGTATTATACTACTGACAAAAGTAAGGCAGGCACTCCCACTGGCATTGATGAATTCTGCTTATGTAGTTGCTACAAAACATAGGGTCCTCTGTGAATGGTTTGGGCATTTACATACCAAATGTCTCAGCATTACTAGAGTACCTGTTATACCACACTCAGCACAATGTTATCCAGGTCTTTGTCTCTATTTTCAAGTACTGATGTTTTGTATTCCTGTCTGTGCCAGACTCCGCACCTTAACTGAGTGATTTTTTCTTCTCTATATGCTATGTTGAGATCAGCCTGTATTAAGTTTCTCCCCTTTACCCACATGAACTGACTCTTTAAAAGACTTGCTGCTTCTGTGTTTGACTTTTTGAAGAGTTTGAGCTGCTCTGCAGAGGTATTTATGTGTAAATAGAAGAGAAAAGGCAAGATGCTGAAACATGTTAGCAGGTAGCCGCAAGAGAGGAGAGGTGGGAGCCTGGAGATTGCCAAAATGCTGAAAGCATACAAAGATCACACTGGGTCAGAGTGTTACCTCTTCAGATTTGCTTCTTCCTTGGATGTGTGTTGTATCAAACCTTCACCTGGCTGTTAAAGCCTAAAATCAGTCATTCTTTGCTATCCTGTGACCCGCTGTCTGATATCTTTATAAGGTTACCTTTGCAGCAGGCTGCTACCTGTACCAACTGCTGTTGGGCCCTCCATACTTTAAGATGACATTTTTCTTGTCACACTCCTTTTTTCTGTAGGCCAAGAGGCTTGCAAAAAATGAGAGAAGTGAAACAGTGTGACTTTACTGAAGGACCACACATCTTACCCACTTGACTTTCCAATGTTTTTCTTTCTCTGTTGAGGATCCTTACTTATTTCAAGCTATATCAAGTGTGTAGCTATTTGGAGCAAAGGCTATGTCTGTCATGCCCATGTTGTCTGTAGGGATAATAATAAGTTTGTGTAATTTAAAAAAAAAAAAAAACAAACAAGATCTCTTTTACCTGAGAAATAACCAGCACTTAAAAAGAAGAATCCCCTGCTACTGTGGATCATCATGTACAAATACACGAGTATATATGTTTACAGCATTTTATATGTTAATCTTTGAGGGATTAGATGTGATTCTCACTGAAGAGTATCTCTTCAGGGAGACCACAGAATAAATTAATAAGAGTGTTAAATAAATATGTCATCCTCCTGCTGATAGGTTGAATAAAGGTGTACCAAGATAAAGTACATATGGTTCTAACAAAATTACATGATTTATCATCATTAAGAGAAATAACTTTCAGACAAATTTTCGCCCATTAGCTGGTTTACTTTACTTCACACCTTCCTACTTAGTGAAAGCCAGACAAATGGTAGCTATAAATTAATTTTTCCTGCCTTTTCAAAAGCTTAATGTAGCTGTAGAAGATGTTTTGTCACAAAGGAAGAAAGAAAACAGCATTTGCAAAAACAGACTGAAGTAAATTATACAATAGTTCTAATTTTCCAGCTCTCTGCTTTCCTTCACTTCCTTTCCCACTCCTGTATAGACAAATGGAATCACTGAAAATAAGGGAAATGTCTCTAAAATCATACAGTTCTTTCCATTTTTATTCCAGCTCTGAGGAACTGGAATAAACTATGTATTTAAGGAGCCAAGTGCAGTTTTACAACATTCTTTCCTAAGCAAAAATAAATAAGGCTGCTGCTACAGCATTTAATACCAACGCAAAGATCTGGCAAAGCACTGATGTTATTGATGAGGTTTTGGTGCCATTTGAGTTTTTTAAATTGCTGTGTACCGTACTGGTGTGTTTAGTATTGCAGTACACGATAATTTCAAAAATTGCCATATTCATTTAAAGAATATTAAACTGGCTTTTGTTAGTATGAAAAGTACTTATGCTAAAGTGTGCTGTGTATAGCATATCTGGCTTTGGACATGGGGAAAAAACATAATGATTCTTAAAAACAGTAACAACTTCACATACCTTTGCAAATTGATTGGTATCATCCAACAGGAAAGATAGTAGTTAAACAACTGCTAACACTGTTGCCAGCTCTTAGAAGTAATCATTATTCTTGTACATTTCTGTTCTTGACACTTTCAAGAACTTAATATGCATTTATAATCATTCACTTAAAATGCATTTATAATCATGGTGCAAGAAAGTACTAATGGGTAACTTCTTCCTATGGTGTCAGAGGCTAAGATTTGCAGCAATATTATGCAACATGACTGTGGTGTCATCAGGGATTTTTCTTCCTAGTTAAAATTCAGTGGTGTGCCTGTGACGTACACTTGTCAACTTTTCAGGTGCAGCAGGATGAACCAATCTGATTTAAAATATGTCTGTGTATGGTATAGATATATTAATAAACAGGACTTTTTCTTTCTTCCCTGTAATAAAGAACCATGCAAATGCATATATTTGTGTGATCCATGGCTGTGGTAAGGTAACCATTTCTTCCCTGCAACAAAAGAGAGAAGATAGCTGTGTTTATATAGAGACTGGTTTTTTTAATATATTTTATATACATTTATGTGTGTATATATGTAGCAATCTATAGATATATTTATATACATAGATGCGTTTACTGTGTAAAACCATTTTTTAGTGCACTAACTTTAGTTACCATCTGCATTTAAGAAAAACAAGAAATATTTTTGTACTTCTCCTGTGATGACCCTCTTGGGAATAATTAAGAGCTAAAGAATTGCTTTCTTACATTTTCATATTCCTGAGCTGCGGTGGCACTTTTATGTGTTTAGGCTTTGTGTTTACCTATAAAGTAATTCTCCACAGAGTAAGAGCATTGCACCATCTCCTGTTAAACCACTCCTGCTTTTGTCTGCCATTGTAAAATAGACAGTGCATGAAAAAAAACTGGGGTTGGTTTGTCTTTGAGGGCAGAAAATTGCTCCCTAGAGATTTCTTCAGAAACTGTATTTAAATAAGGGGCCAGTAAATAAACATGGTTTGTTAATTTTGTTATTTGTGTTATAAATGGGGGAAGACATACAAGGGAGAGAGAAGGGAAGCTCCTCTGTACCACTCTTACATTGGCTTAGCTTAGAAAGCAGTGGTAAAGACACAAGGGTCTGTAGTCCTACTGCATTGATTTACATGAGAACATACCCTGAATGCAATTAGGAAGATGGTGTTTCCCCATCATCAGCTGAGGAACTCAGTCAAGATACGTCACCAGCTGTGCAAGGTGCTAACATTCCTTCAAGGGCGGAGACCTAAATTGCCTTTCCTTCTCATGTGTCACTTCTGCTAAGAGATATTACAAGCCAGGTTTATTGTCATTTTGACTTTGAGTTTGTGCTGTGGATATCCTTCTTCTGATCCACCTGATTTGGCTGTACATTGCCATTTCCTTTTGGACATCACCTTTCCTCAGGTCTGCTACCTAGCTACTTACCCAAGTAATTTCAAGGCACTGAAATTTGTCATTGAGACCTCACCTAAGCAGGTAGATAGTTGTTTGGAGATTGTCAAGTTTGTCAGGAAGATAATGATGGGCAGTGCGGTGACAGTGAGAAAAAGTATCTTCATCAGGGCTCAGCAGGATTTGTTAGAGCTCATGGGTTATTCACCATGTAAATGCAATTCTGTTAAATACATGGGGAGAAAAGGATACCTTGCCGCCTTTGTACTGCAGAGCCAGCACAATTAAGGAGGGGGAAATGTGGTGGTTATTAAAGTCAACAAATATTTTGAATCTATTATATATACAGAGCTGTGAAGGAAAGACGCCATCATACCTTCCAGAGCAGTGCCATGCACTCTAAAATGACCAAGGCGAGTTAGAAAAAAATTTAAACCCCACTCACTTGATTTTCAGCTTTGCAGGAGCAGCCACTTCTCCCTCAACTCTGAGCTGCAAAGTAAATTCTTCATTTGAATAGAACCCACAAGACATGCCGCATACCTCCAGAAGCTGAAGATCTAGTAGTATTTTGCAAAGTCTGCAGGGTCTGCTCCACTGTCTAGTGTTGGATAGGAAGGCAGACCCTTGGTTTCAGGCTACCTCCCCAGTCACCACTCTCCCCTTGCAGTTGTATCTATTGGCTTGGCATGAAAGCTTTATATAACCTGCTCAGCAGCCACCACAGATCTCCCTGAGAGTCAGGCGCTGGTCAGCCATAGACTGTTTTCAGAGGACAGAGTTGGCAATTTGACTGGATTTCTTGAAATTTTAGGATGATAGCATGTTCTTCTAATGTCTTCAGGACATGGGGATCTTTTTTCTCAATATTTATTCTACTTCTTTAATTCTTTTATTTAATTGTACTGTTTAATTCTTACTGCACCTCCCCATACGCATCTCTGATACTCTGTTATCTGGGGAAAACCTCTGCTACTTGCTTTTCCCAATAGTGGGAAAAGATTCCCTGAAGTGACTTTTCGCTCTTAATTGCTGCTGCCAGCTACAAGCAAGGAAAAAGTACTGTTTCCATCTGAACACATAAACACCTAATAACCAGAAAATGGTTGAGTTACAGGACGGACCAGTTCTTACTGTTCAGTCTTCTTTTTTCCCTGTTCGTTGTCTCATGTCTGTTGACAAATCCCATTCTGAAACCTTGAGTCTTCTCCTGGATTCAGATGCAAGGCAAGATTAAGTTTTTCAAGTTCACAAGAAAAAACTGACTGTATAGATTTGTCCTAAATCACTGAATAAGAACAAATGGTCAGGTTTTGGTGGTCGGGCTTGTCAGACTTACTTTTAAAGTACATAATTTTAACATTAAATGATTCAGTGAGATCTGAAAAGCAGCCTTTATATTTCTATTTATTATCTTCTCCTGATGACAGAGTGGTTCTTTATTGCACATTCTTTCCTGCAGAATTTAACTGCAATATGTTACCTTACAGAGGTAAATAAAATTCTGGGTAACAAAGTTGCTGTACAGATGGTAGAGCCTTTTTCCACAAAAGCTTCCTGTGGTTAATGAAAATACCCTGACACTGACCTATGCACTGGCTTCCAGCCATCTACCAGAAGAGTACATGGTATGTGGTGTACAAGCTACAAACTCACATGATGAAAAAAAGAACACCATAGATAGCCACTTAAGTCTTTAAATGTGGAATGATACACAGTGATGCTTGCTGCTTAAGTCCTTTCTTTAGACTTAGCATCGGTGAGGACACTGTAAGAACGCTGTTTTGATTCAGAGGGTTAATGAGTGTCAGTGTGCAAATACTGGTGCAGTCCTTCTGCTGAGGCAGTGGATGTTTATAGATGTGAATTTTTCAGCAGCTATAAACGGAAGGTCTATTTGTTTTGTCTGAAGTGCATGGGAAAGGCTTCATCATAATGTTAGAAATTCAAGGCTAATGGTTTAAAAAATTCCTTATGTTTCAAAGTTCAGCTTAAAATGGTATGGCACGGCATAGCTTCTGGAAGGGAGGCACCAGAGCAGGCAAGCTGCAGCAGCCCAGCAAAGTCAGACAGCACAGCACTGTGCATTCACTGAAATGCCCGCATGCCTGTGGTTTGCTAAGGAAGCAGCTCAGCACACACATCTGTGGTTTCATGATATTCAAGACAAGAGGTACAGCAGTAGATAATATCACCTGTTGGCACGGGGACAGCAAACAACAGCTTGTACCTTTTGCTTACAAAGCCATCTGCCCGGGCTGAATATGATTGACTGAGAAGTCACGTACTCGGTCTCATCTATCTCCCCAGTTGGTGGAGAAAAAGAAATGCAATTCAGGTTTCAGCATTTTTGTAATCCCTCTGAGCCTCCCATTAAATTTGCTCTACTGTGTGGGAAAGGATTAAAGATTCTTTGGGCTCCAAAACACAGTATACAGAAATTAAGTACTACAGCATGGTTTGTTGTAAGGCAGCAACTAAAGTGTATAGCTTGCCACATAACCCAGAGCAGCAAGTTCTCTTTGATAAGTAACACTTGTTGACAGCTTAAAATTTCTGTTGGTAACACATGCCACAGTTCTGTACTGCCTTTGTTTTAAATATTCCGTGTGCAACATACTTCATAAGTAATTTAAAATATAATCAGAGTCGTTCATATGCTGTTACTAACTTAGCTCAGAGTGCCAAAAGAAGGGAAATTTGCTGGCAAGGAGAACTTCTGTTCCTTTAAGAGGGCTCATAAATTCCCCCTTGTAATAAATATTTCAAGATTAAAATCAATGTGTTACAAGTTTCAGACAAGGCTGTTTACCAAAATGAAATAGTTCATATCCTAAAAGGCAATATTATTTACATTTTATGTGAGTATGGGCATAGATGAGAGGTTTTTATGTAAGAGCAGCCAAAATTTTACCCCTCAAAAATGGTAAATTAAAAATGCTGGAAAATTGCTTTCCCTAATTTTTCACTACTTTGACAGCCTGACTTGTTGTCAAGCTTAGTTTGTGCAGTATTAAATTCTAATAATTATACTGTGTTTAGTGTAATTAAGCATCTAGCCTTTTTGTCCTAATTCCATAATTAAATAGAAGAACTTCGTTTGTATGTATGTGGAAAGGACACAGAGCTATTGTGTACCCAGGCTTTGTGGAGAAAGTAGGGGTGAGAAAGGGCATAACGTATTAAAAATTAGATTCAAAAATTCATACTTTTAGAATAAATGTTTTCTCCTAATTACGTCAGCCTACTTACATGAAACTTCTTCCTTCCACCTTGCAACTGTTAAGCAAAGAGCTGTGTGTGACTACTGCCAGCTGCCCATTTGTCTACCAGTTACCAATGTTACAATGCAGACTGGAAAGTACTGAAAAACAAGAGGAATCAAAGTATCAATGTTACATTTTGTCATTTTTCATTTCCTCATTGCACCAGAAAGCACATATATAGGAGGTGTCAATACCATCTCATGAACAGGAGGTCAGTTCCAGTGTGTGTAAAATGTTACTGCGGAGCTAACTGTAACTGGTTTCACCCCATGTAAGGCAAATTAGATCAGGATTCCAAAGGAACTGGAAAACAGTACCATACCATGGAGTTAATATCTAGGGTCTCCACCCAAAAAGCATAATGAGAAATACCTGGTGACTATATCTGTCTTTTTATTTTTCATTATATGCATATTTTCAGTTTTCTAAAAATACAGCCTGTTTGCTTTTCCTCTGCAGTAACCTCTAATATTAACTAAATATGATCCTTTGAACAATATTCCTCAATGTCATGATTTCAAGATTTTATATATGCAGACATGTTATATATCGGTTATTTTTCTTAATATCTAGGCTGAAACAAGATTATTTACAAAAATATGCTTATAGAAAAAAAATGTCATTATAAAAAAGCTTAACGTATGGGCTACTCAGTTCTTGGAGTTTTTAAATCACTCTTACACAGCTGAAATTATAACCTATTTCCTTTCTGGTTTCAGCTTTCTGATATTTTGGTTTGATTTCAGGTTACTATTGGGCAACTGTATTCCACACAGAAACTGGTTATTGAGAGTCCAGAAAACACATAGCTATGAGAAGACTCCAATCCTGAAGCGACATTGGACCATCATCAGCATCCTACAGTGCCACATACAGAAGCATAAACTCACTGCACATGTCTGAGCTTTTCTGTTCAGCAGAAGAAATGCCTGAGAGACTCAGTTTTTGGCAACCAAAGTACTATTTTCTAATGGTTCACATGTTCTAAAATATATTGCTGTGATTTATGATAGCATGTAAGGTAGTCTTGAAATCTGTGTGCTTGTATGTTCCATGTGATGGAATAGTTCCTGCCCTACTTGGACAATAAAACTTCATTAAACTACCTGTAACTAGATACATTTTGCTGCTGCTGACCTTGTCTCTCACAGAGCATGAAAGATGTGTTAGATTTAAAATCCCTCACCTAGTTACTAAGTTCTTCTTGATACTGTTTCATTTTAAAATACACAACATGTTACTAAACACATAGTTCATTTTAAAACCAGGGATGAACAGTTTTCATTTCCTGGACCTTGATGCTTACAATAATCATAAGCTGTATATTGTGTTTTGTTTTTTTTTTTTTTAGAGAGCATCCCTTTACATTTCAGGAGGTAACATAAAAATTTAAGTAGTTCTTTTTGTAGTTTCCAAGAGTTCGTAATAGCCAGTCTCATCCTACTTTTAACCAGTAGCAGATCAGAACAGCAGAATGCAAGACTTGCATCACTGAGGCTTGGGAGCTTTAAAATATTTTTTCACCATTGAGTCCTTTTCTAAATGTATTGAGGCTCAGCTATTGGCAGAAAGCCCCACGTCCCTTTACGCAAGGTTTCCCTTGTTCACAAAGCTCCTGAATTTTGCAGGAGAAAAAGAACCTAACTTACAACAATAACTCAGATGCTGGAAGTCAGAATTGGCAGCAAGCTTTGCCTAGCAAAAGTGGAACACTCAGTATAGTGTTTTATTGGCTATTATTAAATCTATAGAACAATCAACCCTTTTAAGACAGTATGTTAAAAAAAATAAAGCAAAAAATTTAATCAGGGTTCTGTTCAAGTCATTGCTGTGCTTGAGTTTGTCTTCTATTAGAAATTTGCAGAAAAATTAAGCAGTGCAAAGCTTTTTTAATGGCACACAGAGAAAAAAATATTCCCTTTTTCTTCAAGGGTTTGTTGTGGGATTTTTTTAAAGAAGGGAAACAGAAATTCAAACCTAGTTCCATGACACTGTGGCCTTTAAAAACCTCCCCTTATTTTACTTGCTTCCCAAAAGTCAGCTTTGTTTAGAATTTCTGTAGTTCTGCATTGTTCAGGCTGTGGGATAACATTATTAAAGCAGAAGATAGACAAAGTGTCCAATTTAGAACAAATTTGCATGCCTCACTAAAAGTGTATTTTATAATTTTATACAGTTAGATTGAAATGTATAGTAATACATTCCATTAACAATATAGTGCATGGAATAAGATACCGTGGCTACCTGAAACTACAAATGTAGCCTCCACTCTCTTTCAAATTAAAGGCAAATACAGTAATAATTATCTTCTTATTAGGTGTATAAGTACTGCAGTGTAAATTACTTTTAGTGAACATTTTATTAAAATTGAATTTAATTAATCTTACAGGTAATATACATTTAGTTCTGTGTTTTATATCTCCACATTCGCAACTGAGTAATTAAGTGCACGTAAGTAAATGGTGAAAGTGTAGGGGAAGAAAGGTTTGATTACCATTTCAGGTTCCAGTGTACTCAAATGTAGTTAACATCTTACACTTTAGAGGACACAGGCTTGGAAGGGCTGCCAGTTTTATAATCTAAGGAACTTGATCCCTAAAACAGTACATGCAAAATCCTTGTTTAAAACAGCTTCATTACTGAAACGAGCACTGCATGCTATTTTGAGATCTAAGAATGTATGCTAGGAAGCAAAATAAACATCCTTATAAATAGTGTAGCCCTAATTTATAAAGAGGGACCACTCCAGTAACATTTTTGCTATTTGAATCTATGTTTTCACCATCTTCACAAAAAAAAAAAAAAAAAAAGAAAAAGTTTGTTTTCAAGTAGAGGCCTTTTAAGTACATAATAATTTCTTCCAAAATACCAGTACCTTTCCAGTGAAGTTCTTTATTGATGCTTCCAGTGAGAATGCAGTTGTAGATGATAGATGCTGTCATACAGGCGTGCAGGCACAAGAATGTGTAATTTCTTATTAATCCCCTCAAAAGTATTAAGAAGATTACTCCTCCTTTAATGCCTGAAAATTCTGCTGTTAAATTTTGGTGGTGGATGCAGCAGTACTGCACTCCTAATTCATGCCATCTGCTTCTACTTTCTCTCTCAAGGTTTCCACTCAGATTATCTCCCTTAGCTATTCATACCTCCAAAAGATCAGTAGTAACCTTCAGGATACATTTACAAAGAGGGCCCATTAAGAAAATTTAAAAATAAATAAATAAATAAAAATCAAGCTCTGTAATTTCCCTCTCCCCCAAATCTGTGGTACAGAGGTTTGCTAGCTTTCTCAGCCAAGGGAAGATTAGTCCTTATTCCAAATTACCTGTAGACTTACCATACAGTATTTATACATTACTTATTAGAACAAATGTAAGAAACCTGCTGCTGCCAAAGACCAAAAGGCTGTATAATACTCTAACACAAGTGCAAAGCTAGAAAGGTATTAGCATTTACTATTCAAACATCACTGCAATTTAGATGTTTGTTCTCTGTTTTGGACAGATGTGCATGTTTCCTTACCAACACACATGTAAGTGCACACTCTGGTACTATTAGTTACGTGCCTATTAGTTGTTTGTGATTGGAAGATAACTAGAAATACTGTGTTTTCCTTGCCTCATGCCCATTTAAGTAATCTTGTTATAACCCAGTTCTGTATAAAAACATAGCTTACCAAATGCTTTATCATTGAAATCCGACAAACTACAAAAGGAAAATACTTAGAAACCACATCTGGCTTAGCAAGTCCAGTGCTGACATAATAGTTGTAGGCTTGGATGACTTTAGTATTATGTTTGTACCCACTTGCCCTGTTCTTACTCATGGATAGACATGTGCTCATTGTCATTGCTGGAGACAGCGAACTGTAGAGCTGGCACTGTGGTCCAGCCTCAGAGTTGCTGTGCTCTTACAACTGCACCTTCTGCGCTTCACCAGTTCCGTTTACGCTGCAATACTCATTAAATCTCTCTCTTGGCACGTTGTCAGGAGCTTTGTTGGATTTTGTTAAAGCAGTGTAAACAGCAGGAATAGTTTAAATACAAAGGAATGATCCTTTGACTTATGTACAATGTCTGCTATTATAAAAAGTGTATCCTTTTTCCTTAGAAAGGAGTGCAATAAATATCTTTGCTAAAGCTTCAATGTCTTAGCGAAAACAAGCTTGCTTTTGTAGTATATTAAAAATGTTTCTCTGTTCCTGATCTCACCATTTTGGCAAAATATTAACCTCAGCAGTATGCACCAAAATATGGACATTTACATGTCCTGAAGTTCGCCATGACTTTTACAGTATAAACTTGGAAACATTGCTCTGTAGAAAGAAGAAAAAAAAAGAACAATTTGTCTAATATCAGTAACTGTTTAAAGGACAGGGATTTCTGTTGTGTGTTACAGCTTCCCAGGAGATTTTACTGCAATTGAAAGCTCAGTTTCAGAATGCCCAGATCTATCAGAGTTACAGCTGTCCTGGAGGAAAGCAACTCAAGGGAGTAGCATCTGAAAGCTTTACATATAGTGTTGAAATAGGCCAAGAAGTATTTTAACTTATGTTTCTAAAAAGGTATTTCTGTATAAAACTTCACCAAGTTTCCAGGCATTAGAAGCATTACATTCACCCTCTTAACATCAGCAGGTACAAGAATAATTTATGGAGAAGCACCAGCCTCTCAACCTCCTTTCTGTAATGCAACATAAATGCACCTCTCCAGATACCCAGCACAGACCATACATCAAAACAAAGAACAGAGCCATGAAAGAGCTGTGCACTGACTTTTCCTGAGTTTTCCATAATGATCTACTGTGAAATCCTGCCATTATTCACGTTGGGAGTATACCGATCGCTTTGTTCCACAGTTCTTAACACAGGCATCATTATTTCATACTTTTAGGAATGTTTTGCTTGATGACATTTATAAAAATAAAAAGGACGGAAGGTGTGTAGCTCTTTTACTGACAGTTTGCATTCGTTTTATTTTTTTCAGTGTTTTAGAACACAAGAATGGTGAATGAGCCCTTAATGTGGAAACAGGAAAAAAGAAAAGGCAGTCATTCTTCTAACACTGTGTATTTCCTACAGCTGTAAGATGAAAAAAATGCAGAATTCTCAAACCTGTATCACAAACATATGTACCGTCAAAGGATTCTGCAGCTTACACAGAAAACTAAATATCCTCAATGTGTGACAAGAGATGCTTCTTTCTGAATTACTTACCTTTTTTACTGTGAAGCCCAATATCTACTTACAAGAGTGGGAAGTGCTATTAAGTAGTGCATTCAAATGACTTCTCTTCTGTGTTCGGAGTAAGAGAACTATGAGACCTGTGAAGAGTGTAAAGGCTTTCTATTGAAAGAGTGCACCCCATAAATATTTATACCAGTCTTTGGCAATATGCTAATCCAAGGCAAGTAATTTTCCCTCTCTTAAAAAGAATCATGAAAAACAATTAAGGTGATTTAATTACAGCCACGCAATAGGCAGCAGATTTTGAACTCCAGACAGATGAACATTCATCACAGTGGCATGTTACCCTAACCCCATAACACAAGACTCTGTACAGAATAGACAATTAAACCTAGATCATTTCCCCTACCTTCCTGCAGTACTTTGGGCTGGATCCAAATCCCAAAGAAGCCAATGGGAGCAGAAGCCAGGCTTTTCAAGTACTGACTGAAAGCCCCAGCTTTAAATAAAACAGAACTAGTTTGCATGCAGGTTTGCGGTTCTTCATGACACTAAAGTAAATTTAGCTTCAGAGTCCTTTTCTGAATCGTTTAGATCTGAATTTAAATGTAAGCAGAAAAAAAATGGCTCAAGGAAGATATAACTTAGCCATCCTTCACAGTTACCCAGCGCAGAGTTTCAACTATATTAAACTTTCTGGTTTTACATACACCTATAAAACCATTTGGCAGCTGTTTTTCCCCTAAGCCCTTAACCCATGGGGAAACAAAACAGAAATCTGAGTACAATGAAAATCTTTGGAGCTCGAATTTTTCCAAGAGCGCTAACAAATCTTTACCATTTCGTATATCTTAACTTAGGGGAGGGAGGCTGTTTATGAGCACACTCTCCAGAAGTTATGCTCTGAATCTTCATGAAATACATTGATAGTAATGCAACCAAACAAGAAGAGTGCTTCACTTAACATCTTACTCTGCTGGGACTTTTGATTTTACAGAATTAAAAATACTTATTTTGAAGTATTTCTTGAGTAAAGTTGCAATTATGCCATGTATCTCAGCCTGTGACCACAAGCAGCAGCCCTGTGCTTGCCAGCATGCAGTACACACAGGGACTGGTTCGGATTCTGACACTGTTCCCCAAGGTAATCTTTGGTAAGGCTTTGCATTTCTGTAGCCCCCAGGAAGCTCATCTGTGAAAATGCAGAGCAGTGTGTGTAGGCAGTCTTTGAAACCTGCTTTGGCAATCTGCGCTTCTGTACATTCTTAAAAGTACAAAAATGCACTGTGGATTCAAAAGTGAGCGAGTGTGTTTGAGTCCTGTCTGAGCGCTGCCCAGACACAGCCATCAGGATATGGCTGTTCTTTGAATTCCATTCAAGGATAGAGAGATCCCTCCCCTCCCTTTTTCAGCAGAGCTTCCTTCTTCTCTGAAGCAATTAATAAACAAAACGTAGAATAAGAAATGGGCTAGAGAAGCCTCAAATGCTACCTTGCACTTAAATGAAGAATCAATTTGAATGCTGTTAGCTTCATGTATCATTGTAAGAGCACACCATTGACACAACTATCAGAAGAAAGGCTAATTCATACCAGATTATTCCACTTAATATCCTGTACTCCCGTAACAAATGGCAGTTTTACAACAAACTTGGTACTACTCTTAACAGCAAGACAGTTTCTGAAGGAACTAAACGCCTCTTTGTATTTGGCCATATTCTCACACAATGGTTTATGTACAGGTATCGGGAGACATTCAAGGCCAGGGCAGATGTGGTTGTGGGCAACCTGATCTAGTTGAAAATGTCCCTGCTCATTGCAGGGGAGTTGGACTACATTGACCTCTGAAGGACCCTTCCAACCCAGACCATTCTATGATTCTATGGTTCGGGGAGGAGGGAGACCAGACTGTGTTTCAGAAGCAGGGCGTGTGTTAGCAAAACTGCAGAACTTCAGTCTGAAGCTCCCTCTGCTTCATGTCATCTCCCCCGTAAAACCCTTGCTTCTAGCTCTGATTCTGAACCAGCTCTCCCAAGAGGCAGATTATTGGAAGATTCATTTTCAAGAATGGGGAATTACTTAAAGAAGATTTTTTTTTAAGGTGCTCATAATGAGCTCTGAGATGTTTCATGTTTACATCTTCAGAGGAAATGAAGACGTGAGCAAACTCGCAGTAGACTCTCTTCTTAGAAGGAAAGTAACCTTCCAAGGCCTTGCTGAAGAACACACATCCATGACACAGTATTTTCTGTGCACTGCCAGTGTCTTATCTACTGATCTTTAAATTAAAAAAACTACCCTCAATTTTAAGACACTGTATCAGAAGAAAACAAGTGGAGTCAAAGCTGCAGAAGAGCCAGAACAAAACTCAACCGACACCTGCCTATTTGCCACCCATGCTAGTAAAGGTTCCTTACATCACAGCTCTGCCCAAGATGCCCCTTAAAGGAGCATACAGGGCCCTCATGGACTTGCAGGGCGATTTGCCTTGCTGCCTAAGGACAGGCAACATCCGCAGTTACAGCGAGGTACACCAACAGCTTGAGCCCCTCTGCACCCCACATGGTAGGGCAGCAGTGCAGCCAGGTTGCAAAACTAGTAAGGATTCCGTTAGGTTTTGCTACACACAAAAAGAAGGATGTGTAATGGTGAGCTTTTTAACTTTTTTAAAGCCTTTTTATTCTTACAAACCCATTCTCATTGGTACTTTTTGCTCAGTTTCAGGGCCTGGGGCACCAGTAGTAGTCAATGAAGCTTGCAGAGCAAGAGCGAAGTCTACAGAAACCATTTCAAGTGCCCAGCGTGACAAAGCCCAACCATGAGCACAACAAACCCCTTTCCCAGCAACATACAAACACTGAAAAGTATGTAGCAGAATAAGCTGAATAAATTAGAAATACTTGAGAAATGTGGTGCAAAATGTAACACAAGGAGAGCTGAAGTAAGGCACTTGTTCTCATTTGTTACTGAGGATACCCTCTGTGTCTCATCCTCCTGTGGGAGAAGGTCATCCAAACCAGCCACCACTCCCCAAACCTGGAAATGCCGAACTGTGCGCGAGACGGACACCTTTACTTGCTTTTACTTCACAGTGTGTTACTCAAAGGTGTTACCAAAGTTCTCCTGATAAATGCAGCATCAGCAAATGCCTTAACTCCTCCTCTGTCCCGGTTTTAGACTTCTCATCTGCGTGAGAAGAAGTCACCAGTCTATTTTAAGCAAAAACATTTTTGCAGAAGTCCCTGTTGGCTGCTATTAGCCAGGAGGGATGTGCGCACAGGCCCCGGGAAGGCAGGGAGCGGTATCGCAGTGCGCTGAGTGACAAAAACCAGAGCAGCCCAGTTCAGCCCCAGAGTCAGCCCCAAACCAGGCTGTTGTTCAGAGATGCCGCAGGCACAGTAAAGGTGGCACGGACAGGCAGGCTTGTCGTGAGGTTGACGGGTGCTCACAGCAGTGAATCGTATTGTCACGGAGTTCATTCAGCTAACAAAATAACTAAAAACACAAAGCACACCATTGCTGTCGCAGTAGTGTCTCTGAAATGGATGTGGGAACAGGAAAACCTGGATCCAAAGTTACATCTGGAGCAAACACATCACAAAGTTTTCACACCAGCACTCTGTGCAGCTCTGACTAATCAGGTAGGTACAGCCAAGCCTGAATCAAGACCCCAGAAATTCACTTCAAGAGGGGAAAAGCAAAGCCCACGCTACTCAGTCTCTTCTCTCTGCAAAGTAAAGGGAAAACGATCCCACAAGCCACAGCAACGCGACACTGCACGTCCATCCTTTGCAGGAAAAAACGAAGCGCCCGCTCAAGAACCACCAGGTCTGGGGGGTCTCCGGGGTGTGGCCCTCCCTAAAGGGCCTCGGGCGCAGGGCTGCGGCCGCCTGCCCTCCCGGTCGGGCGCCTGTCAATCGCGGGGGGCTATCTCGGGGCAGCCGCAGCACCGCAGCGTGTAGTTGCGGCCGCCGTTGTTGTCCCAGAACTCGCCCTGCGGTCCGCGGTACCGGATGGCGAAGTGAAGGGCCGAGCCCTCCCGCAGGCTCGGCGGGACAGGAAGGGTGAAGCAGTAGCGCTCGGCCGGCGGGTCGTGGGGCAGCGGGGCGGCCGGGACGTCCAAGAAGGAGAGCCACTCGTTGAAGGTGTAGCGCACCGTCACTTCGTGGGGGCCGGGGCCGCCCAGCACTCGCACCGTTCCCCGCACGTCGGTGGGCGCCGAGGGCCGCCGCAGCCGCTCGAGGCAGACGCGCTGCCGCTGCAGCCGCTCGGCGCTGGGCTCCCCGCCGTCGGGGAAGTCGGGCACCAGGCGCGGCGCGGGCTGCGGCGGGTCCTCACCGGGCGGCAGCGGGTCCGGCTCGGCTGTGGCCGGGCTCTGCAGGCGGGACAGCGCGGCGGGCGGCACCTGCGGCTCCTCGGCGTCGCTGAAGTGCTTGACGCTGGCGAGGCTCAGCCCCAGCGAGTCGGCGAACTGCACCCGCTTCTTGCACTTGCTGCAACAGTCTTCGCCCGCCGCCGCTTCCTCCTCTTCCTCCTCCTCCTCCTCCTCTGCCTCCCCCTCCACCTCCTCCCGCCGCTCGCCGGGGCCGGGGGACGGCGGCCGCCCGCAGCGGCGCAGCTCCAGCAGCATCAGCTTGGCGTCGCGGGGCACCGTCGGGGCCGCGCCAAGAGGCCGCCGCTCTCCCGCCGCCGGCTCCTGTCGCGGGCGTGCGGGGCTCGCCATGGCGGGGCGCCCCGCTGGGCCCGTCCCGGCCGCCCCTGTGGCGGCGAGCGGGAGGGCCGGCACCGCTTTATCCGGAGCCCCCGCCGCAGGCCCCGGGCGAGGGGCGCGCCCACCCGCCGGCCCCGGAGCCTCCCCGCGGGCGGGACCTCCCGTAGCGGGCGGTACAGGGATGGCAGCCGCCGCGACGGGCGGCCACGCACGTCCTCCGCCCGCGGCCCGTGCAGGGACTCCCGACACAGCGGCGCAGGGGGAGAGCGGCGACCAAGCAGCGGCGGGCGTTCAGAGAGGGCTGCCGCGCCCCGCGGAGCCAGCAGGGCCTGCCGGTGTCCCTTAACCCCCGCTGCCGCCGCCACTGCGCGTCCCCGGCTGCTGGAGCGGGCTTCCTCACCATTACAGTTAATTATTATCGCCTTCCTCATCGTCGTCATTCAGGCTTCCTTCCACCCGTCGGAGACGCCCCAAAGAGCGAGCCCCGGGCGTCCGGATTAATAAGGACGTCTCCCAGCTCCGCGCTGGCACGACCGCAGGGTCACGGCCCCCCGCTGGGGGCAGAGGCGGGGAGCGGCCCCCGGCACCGGGGCTCAGGCTCTGCCCGCCCCGCACAGCGCCGGGTCCGGCCCCTGTACCCGGCTCCTCATCGGACGTCCGTGTTCTGCGGCTGAGAGGTTGTGAGACCCGCGGCCTCTATGTTTAAGTTGGTTACCATTCATCCTAACTGCAAGAGAAGAGCTTTGAGACCTGAGCTCGAGGACAGAGCCCCAGAGGTAAAAGGAACACCAAAGGGATTCACTTTTTAAAGTACGATGCATTCTGTGAGAAAATCTCCTTAACCGTGTTTTACCTACGCTTGGTATTAGCAGTACTGTACTCGTGGAAAATCAAGTCCAAAGGCTCAGGAGGCGCACACATATATGTACATGCACCCCTTTTGAAGGTCAGACTGTCTTTAAAGTTTCCAGTTAAACAAATCAAAAAACATTCAGGGATGAAAGACAAAAGACAGACTTTACCATGTAATCAAATAAAGAGAAACAGAATTCCTCTCAGTTTTGTTTTCTAAGGATGGTGCAGAGTAAACAGCATCCTTATAACAAGAGTTTTATTAGTATGGTGAGATGCATATCTGAGATTTTGCAACACTTAATTCTATACTTTGTATGTGCCACTGCTGTTGTCTGGGGTGACTTGCACAGGTGATTGGAAAAACACTACCTTATTAAACTTTCCTCCATTCTTTTACTCATGGAAGAGACACTAAAAAGCATCTGCAAATAACATGGTACCTTCTGAAGCAATATATTCCCACTATGGATTTATATGGTGGTTTGGTTTTTTTTTCCTTTGCATAGTTTGTTTTATTTTTAGCATTAGTCTAGTTGCCAAAAAGCAGCCTCCCAGTGTTAATGATTACAGTGCAGCTCAACTGAGCATGCAGCCTGGGTCTTGCAGAGGAATGAGTGCCAAAGCAGCAGAAACATCAGTAAATGGTTTTCTCAGCAGATAAACCTGTGAGGATGTTCTTACTACACCTTGACTGAGGAGACCAACAGCAGTTACTTAGAAGTGCCAAATAACCTGACTGCTCCAGCTTCTAGTCTTGTACTGGACATGGTCAGTAGTTTGTTTTAGAGTGTTGTAGGAAAAGGAATAAAGGACAAACATTCTTGCTGGCACCAACTGTGCTGATGGAAAACATGATGAATACCAGTTTGCCATCAACTGCTGATCACCACTGCTCTGCTGCAAGCTGTTGGCTGAACTCCTCAGGGGAGCACTCCTTTGCCTAGTCCAGTCCAAGCAAGCTGCTGTGTCACCATTTCAGCTCTTTGAACTAACCAGACTCAACTGGATCATACTAAACCACAGAGCATGCTCCCTAGTTACTCAGATGAGGCATGCAATGCAGTGTAAGGAGGAGCATGATGGTCTTCCTGCACGGAACTGCTGGCAGAGAAGGCACTGGTTTCGCCTGCTTTCACCATCACTCCCGACCTGCTGGTGGCTGTAATGGAGAAGTGGATAATACTGTTGCACCGCTCTCCTGTTAGCATGCACTTCGATGACCACAGGTTGGAATGCAGGCACCTTCTTACCTATGCCTGGAAACAAGGCCTTATGACCCACCTCTCCGAGGCTTGCGGCATTTCAGATTACCGAGCTGGAAAGAATAGATGATGTGTAGGTAACGGTGCTTAGTACTTACCATATGTCCAAGGTTTTTTAGATAAAATACAACGCTACTGTTTTCTCAGAGCAATATCTGTTTTATGGTGAAGAAAACCAGAAATGTAGAGAACAGCCTTTACTTCCTCTTGTGGTGTTTATTCTGCTAACGCATGCCTCTTCAGCTTTCCAAATCACTAACAAATGTTTTAAGCAGCAAGGGGGAAAACTGCCATTTGCTGGTAAAGCAAAAAACATTTGGACTTCTAGAAATCACAGGGGAATGTTAAAGGTTCAAGCAAAATAAGAGAGAGCAAAAGAGAAACTTAATGTAAATATTGATAAAAGTTAAGTAATATTGTAGCAATTAATATACATTTCCTATATGTATTCCATAAGTCTGGGAAACAGGCCTGCAAAAACAACTACTGTTCACAGAAATTAAGCAAAAGCAGTTAAGGCAGCAGGAATCCATATTGCAGGAGAAGAACTGAAATCAGGCAATTAACAGCATACAAAGGGAAGTTGGATTTTTAGCAGTAATCGATTGCAAGCATTCTGACAGGGAGCAATTTAAAATCAGATAAACCTTTACAAAAGGTGCTCAACTATGTGACAAACTATGCCAGTGGACATTAGTTAAGGAGGCATTTAGTGTTGCCTTTTCCATGTTTCAAAATGGACTCTTAAGAAAGAATGGGGCAACCACAGTCTCAGGCTTTTATTTACCACATTTGTTGTTAAAGAAAAAGTTGAGATAAAAGCAGAGGGCTTTCCTAGTAAAAGAGAGACAGCAGACTCACAGTCAGGAAGCTTTTTGCATCCCCTGAGCTTTGACCACATATGCTTAAGGTCATAAACTGCACAAAGGGTCAAGACAGCACCTTCTTTCATTTCATAGAATCATACAATAGTTAGGGTTGGAAAGGACCTGAAGATCATCCTAGTTCCAACTCCCCTGCCATAGGCAGGGACACTTCACACTAAACCATGTCACCCAAGGCTCTGTCCAACCTGGCCTTGAACACCACCAGCGATGGAGCATTCACAACTTCCTTGGGCAACCCATTCCAGTGCCTCACCACCCTCACAGTAAAGAATTTCTTCCTCATATCCAATCTAAACTTCCCCTGTTTAAGTTTGAATCCATTAGCCCTTGTCCTCTCACTACAGTCCCTCATGAAGAGTCCCTCCCCAGCATCCCTATAGGCCCCCTTCAGATACTGGAAGGCTGCTATGAGGTCTCCACGCAGCCTTCTCTTCTCCAGGCTCAACAGCCCCAACTTCCCTGCTTCTTGTTTCCCAACTGCCCACCTTGTCCCCATCCTTCATTCAATACACACAGAATCATGGAATCATAGAACAGTTAGGGTTGGAAAGGACCTTAAGATCATCTAGTTCCAACCCCCTGCCATGGGCAGGGACGCCTCACACTAAACCATGTCACAGACGTGTTTGCATCCTTACATGGCTACTGAGTGATATTAGAAAAAAGCCAAAATGAATACACAAATCACTTGTGAGTGACCCATGGTATTGCTTTCTCAGTTCTCACTCTGCTTGCATGGATATGCATTTCTCAGGACTTGTTAGGTCAGAGTTTTGGGTTGGAGCTCTATCTGATGTGCATTTTAATGAATTGGTCAAGCTGCTTGGATCGATAGTCATCATCATTTGAACACAAAATGAGCATGAAAATACCTATTTGCAGACACCCAGAGTCAACTGGAAGATTCTGCTGATTAAACTCAACCACACAATGTAATCCAGAAGCCCGTTCAAACACTGTTCATAATTTCTCTTTATGCACTTTTAATACTAGCTTCAATCTTCAAATCCAAAACTAGTGGATTTCCCAGTTAGCTCAGGAGGAAATTATTCTTCTTCTGGGTACACCTACTTCAAATATACCAAATCTCTCCAATTTCCAACTCAATTCTTTGCTAAGAAAATCTTCAATGACAATAGCCTAACAGAAAACATGTATGAGTAATAACTCCTAAGCACTATGAAACAATTTACAGGGATTTAGAAATGATGCAGGGATTATCACAGTTCAATCACAAAATTGATAACATCTTTTGTGACATTCTAGCTGCATTCATTCATACAGTCTTCTTGCTTCACTTTGAAAATCGTGTAGTTCTTCATCCCAGTTGTAACAGCCACATTGCTTGTACAAAAATGGCAGGGAGGATATTAATAGCATCCTCACTTATTAGAAAAAGAATGCTCCCTATCCCATGGGAAATTCTAGCTTCTCTGTGCTTTTAACCAGGACAGGACTTCAGTTTACTGTGCTTGTGTGAATGGTCAAGCACTGAATGAAAAACTTCATGGGTCTATACAATCTGAATGGAAATATTTCAGAAGTTAGATGATTAGACCTAATTATCTTCTTTATGCAGGAGAACCAAACAGCTGCACTCCAAAAGGACATGCGTTAGATCTGCAATGAGAAAAGTACTGAAATGGGAAAAAAATCTTTGGAAGTGATTACTTTAGCTTCCAAATCTTAAGTATGAAGATTTAAAACTAATTTGCTCAGCAAGCAAACTCCTTTAGAGCTTTGAGTCTCTCAGTCAGTCACTTTAAAAGATGTCTGCTCTATATCTGGTCTCATCTCTCAGCAGACTTGCATCTGTGCAATTACTTTAAATGTATGAAAATATATTTATTAAGTTTTCCTGAATTACAGCAATGGCTGTGTTTCCTGTAATGATGTGGGATATCCTTTTCAATACTGCAATAAGGCAAGGAATGTCCCTCATTTGGGTGAAATGCTAACCTCTTCAGAGGCGGACTTCTGTAATTGATTTCAGTACCTCTGAGATTTCCCTGCATCTGGTATAAAATCAAGCCCATTCTTTGTAATATATGGTACAAAGGGTATTTTTTTTTACTTTCTGTTTTGCAGAAATTGTATGGAAAAGATTCCAAGTGCTTGAACAAACACGAAATTCAGACCGGAGTTGGCATTAACTGTGACAAAACCATGTTGCACAAAAACCTTCCATTCACTAAGATTTCTGAAGCATTGCTTCGTTCTTGCAGCTCTTAGAGGGGTCAAGATTTGGATTGATACTTTTGATATTAATAAGATATTTATCATCTATTTTCATGTGGTGCACTGAAAATCTTAAGTCACTTGTCACATAAATTGTATTGCAATAAAACCCCCTCCCATGTACAAGCTGCCATTCTAATGGAGACTCACTGTTGCATTTCAACAATTTAACAGCAAATAGAGTGTCTTTGAAAAGGAAAAAGTCAGATTATCAGTGAAAGAAATGTTTCAGCTTCCCAAATGTATTCACAGCATAGGGGCTGAAAAGGGTTTTGTTTTATGGGTTTTGTTCGATTTATTATGAACCTCCAGAAAGCTGTAAAACCACGTCTTTTTCAAACTGTTCTGATGAGCACTAGGATCCAGGTTCTCACATGGAAAACCTCTGTGTTTATGTATTTTTTTTATTTAGCAATCTAGGAAAACTACAGATTGGATCAAATTCTTACTCTAAATATGCTAGTACATTGCTTTGGACTTCAGTGAGAAATAAGCTGGCTTATCCAGAGTAGCTTGATATAAAGGGCATTCTACCTCCAAAACTGTTACTGGGCTATTAATATAATCAATTTTTTTCTCTCCATCTGTCTTAAATGGCTGGATTGTGCTCCTGCCCTGCCACCTAGCAGACTGCCTCTGGAAAAGAAAAACCAATGTCTTCTTAAAACGCTGAAAGGAAACATATTCAGACAGACGATATATTCACCTCTTGGCTAAGGACACTCCAGAATTCCAAATGCTTGCCATATCCTCTAAAATAAACTCCTAGAAAGTATATAAAACATAAAAGACAAATCAACACATCTCTAGACCAGCTTTTTGCATTGTTAGCACATGAATATTAGGTGTCCATGGCATTAATTTTTTTTCCCTCTAGGTTTTTTGCCCACTGGAAATAAGACACAAAAATTGGAAAATGACATGAACTTGTACCTACATTAATCCTGTTTTGCATTTCTGTGTTGGTCACAAGTAGCAAGTTGCGTAGTTCACTCAAAATCAACAGCAGCATGAACTGATATGGACTCTCTGAGGACAATGGAATTGGCCGGCTGGTCAGAAGGACCTTCATGACATCAGCTGGCGAAACCTCCACCGGTCTTTAGAGTCTTGTTTGACGTGGCATAATGGAATGCTGACCTGACCTCACCAGCTCTGACACCTCCCTGTCTTTTGGGAAAATAGAGTTGTGCAGTAATAGCCTGTTCTAATAACTCCTGGCAAATACAGACCAACCTTTTCAGTCCAGCAGTCACAGCCATGTAAGTTGTATGTGTCTCACATTTCTTTCACTTGGGTTAAAATATGGGAATAAGCTTTCCAAGTAATCTTGCTGTAACAACCTTAGGTTAAAAATGGTTTGTTTGAATGTATATTTTTTCAAACTGCTAAAAAAGGAGTAAATTCAACCCTGTCTCTTTGCAGCTCTCCAGGACTGCTTCAGTTATATTGTTCTCACTTGCTAAACTATAATAGTAGATGGCCAAACAGGTATCTGATAGAGTATATCCTGTAAAAGAAAGAATGTTTATCACCATTATATTGATTCTTATGACTTATGAACATTATCACTTCAGTTGATGTGTGTATATATATACATATATATGTGCACCAGCAACTAGCTATCTGTAACAATATAGTACTGCTAAAATCACAAAAGACTTCCGAATTGAATTTCAGTGAATAAAATAGCTTATGTAGTGGTCTGAACAAAGAGAGATTTGAGTTTCTAAAGAATGTTAATAGTTTTTACAGTAGAAAATACAAAGAGCAGAAATATATGCTGCTTTAATAATACTGTACCATTCTAACAAGCATCTACTTGACAACTCTCAAGTGCATGAACAAGAAACAGGACTGCAAATTAACAGTCTACAAATAAAAAAACCCTGAAATAGGCATACACGAATGCAGAGATGCTCAGTTCTGCATCACTAGAAGTAAAAAATAAGGGTTTCTATTTCATTGACTATAAATCCAGTTAAGTCCCACAGTCCCAGTGAATTCTGTCCCACATTCCACCTGCAGCTGGAAACACAGAAAAGCAGCTCCATCTGGTGGTGTGGTTGATTGTAATTGCTTTTAAATTTAATTGCAAATACACTCTTCTCTAGCAAGGAAATGAAAAATTGAAGTAACATGTAAAAGATCACCTGTCCTGCAAACTGAACCAATATTGTCTCACATTTTAAAATCAGGACCTCTCCTATCTGAAGCAAAGCAGAGTTGAAGCTTTTTAACAGCAGGGACACATGTTCCTGCCAGAGTACTAATCCAGGACAGAAATATAGCATCAAACAAAAATGAAAGGGTGTGTTAGCATACTTCAGGAGGTAACCTGCTGAAGTCCTGGAGTGGGGAGAAGAGAAAGCAGGAATCACTGGTTAGAGGATGAAAGAGGAGGAGGAATGTGAATGTGAAGTTGATTGTTGAAGTGATTGTTGGTGAACCTGTCATATAAAAGCTTATAGAAAGTTTATAGACGTATTAGAAAAAATATTGCTGTGTCTCCTAGTAAGGAAATAAACCATTCTACAGTTGGGTTTTTGGTTTTGGTTTCTTTTTAAATAAGAAATTATGACCAAATGGCAATTCTGTTGAAAAAGATGCTATTTCCTGTCTTCAAAAAACCTTGAACTGTTCTAGCTGTAGCAGATTTCCAGCATTTTAGAATGAAAGCCAAAGCAGATGCTTCAATCATGTTTTCATGTGATAAAATTACTATTATTTTAGGAAGCTGCTTTCTTCTTCCCTGCCTCCACTACACTCTTATCACCTGAGCTGTGAAAACGGCAGACTTGTTGATGCATTGACAAATGCAATAGAGGAAGCTGGGCGAACAGCTCAGAAAAAGAATAAAGATCAGGGTGACCAGCACCTGTACTGGATATTTGCGAAGAATTGCTGAACACACTGCAGTGCTGCTGATGGTCAAGTTACATAACTTGACTTAAGCCCACAAATATTTTTAGCAACTATTTAATTGCAAATATATGTGTAGATGAAACATCTGAGTAATATCAGTGAAGTCACTGCTTTGCAGGACTGGGAGATACGTTCCCGCAAGCTGATGTTATAAAATGTTACAAGCATTGTAAAATATAAAACTAATTAGCTAAATGATACTAGGTTTAGACACTGAAAGTTCTATGCCTACTTTCATGTACAACCTCACGTCTGCTACAGCTTCTTGAAAAACCCATGGCAATTTCTCTCAAGACAGTATCCTAGCTGAAGTTTGTGCTAAACAAGAGCAATCTTAAACAGATATATGTAAACCTTGTCACTCAAACTCAGGCAAATAAACTATACTTTGTCTACTCTTTTGTAGTGTCCACATTTCAATGAAGATATATGCTGTGTTTCTTCAAATCAATGCGTTGCTACTTTTTTCTAAAGAGTATAACAAAGCTTTATATTTATTATCCACAGAAAAATCCATGTTAAAAGAATGTTGAGAATACAGATTTGAGAAACTATATGTGGAAATTGCCCAAAGTCACATTGTCTTTATTACCTCAATGTAGACTTTTTCAGTGCATTATTTAAGTTACAGCCTTTAATTACACATTCTTTGGCCATTTTTCCCTCATACTGCCTCATTAAGCACACAAGAGAGATGGCTACTCACTGGTTGTGTCATTGCTTTTCCCCGCATTGTGTAGCTATAGGCCTTATTTATTGAATGGTATTTGAGTCCTGCTCTGGAGGTGTGATCAGATGTCCTCATGTGATTCCTCCATAGTGCTCTGCACCACAGTATCTTTCAAGTGCTTCGGAAAGAGCAGACTACTGTGAGATGAGGTATTGTTCCTGATTTTACCATCAGTGAGCTGAGCTGCAGAGAGGTAAAGGTAAAAAGTGTCCACTTACTCTAAGTGCTCACTTTGGAAATGTGCAACTTGACTTTTGAGGTTGCTTATCAGTATAGAAGACTTTTCATAGGTTCAGAGTGTCATTTCTTTTGATTTCAGCTAGAGCTGTAAGTGCTCAGTACTTCAGAAACCTGACTGCTTGAGTTCTCAGGCTAGAAAGTTAGCAACATGCAATAGGTACGAAGTTAGTTTAAGCAATTTCCATAGGATTGCTAGGTGCATTAACAGCAATAAAATTTAGTCCCTTTAGGCTAGAAAGCACTTGCTTTCACGGCAGGACCATTCTTTCCCTTCCTGCATTCTTTGCAATTTGAATCAAATCGAGTCCAAGTCCTCCAGCCATGTAGGTAGCATGTGATCATGGCATGAATACCTTATCAAAGAACATTATCATGATTCATATCATCATGAATCAGGATTGCGACCTTAATAAAGTTCTTTCAGACTCTTTGTTCCCACTACTGGCTTGGCATAATTCAGGGCAGTTCCATTTATGAGCCATCTGCAGATAATACATAGTTCACATTATCATTCAGTAAATATTTAAGTTTAGCTAAATATGTTTTCTTTGCGGGTGTCTGGACTACTAATCTGCTGTAACTCCTCTTCTGTCTCCATTTTCATACCCAACAAAAACAAAAAGACAAATCCCACATGTCTCCTATTTCTTTTCACTCCCAAACTGATGAGACGTTTAAAGGCTGCTACTTCCATGATTCAGTAGATCATTTCTAATGTCTCTATAATATGATAGACTGTAAATGCAACCTAATGGTGCCGAAACTGTGTTGTTTATCTTTTAACTTGTTGCAGCAGCAGGACTCAACTCACTTCAGTTTGAAAATATTTCAAGAAGGCACCATACTGTAAAGAGCTTGAAAACAACCCAGTTGAAAAAAAGACACTTCATTTTCAAAATAAAGATGCCCCTGAACAAGAAGTGCTGCCATTCACATCCTGCTCTGTCTCCCAACCAAACAACTGAAGTGCATGAGCACAATTAAAGTCAACAGAAAGTTTTTACTGTTCTATGTTACCATGTTTTCAACAGTAGTAAGTAGGTCACTGCTCATCACATTGGACTTGTTTTATTCTATGAATAATGTCGCTGATGTTAAGGTTATCATTCCAAACTTACACTGCTGTAAATGAGTACAGGATACAATTCTGAATCTTTAAAGTAAATTACAGATTGCAGAGTCTCAATTACAAACTCATTTCTGGTAGCTAATGTTTCTCTTGCCTACATACCACTATCTCTTAATCATATAAGCAGTCTTACCCAGATCCTTCCTATTCGAGCATCTTACTTGCAGATGTAAGGATGACTCAACAAGATCAAGAGTAGGCAGGCCAATCTTTGGGGAACCAAAAGTTGGAGCCTTAGTTACCTTATGGAGTGATTTATTAATCAGGCTGGAGTCACAAGGAGGAGCAGCTTAACAACCAAGGGTGAAGAATGAACTAATGAACTGAGCAAGAGTTTAAGAACAGTGGTTTCATTTTCATTCCGAATATTTAATGGTTCAATGATTAAATTAAGTTAAAATTACCCCAAAGGCCTAGTTCAACAGTTTTCTCTCCTTCCCAGTTTTCCTATTTTATCCATTGCCTTATCCCCCCAAGTTAAAAAAAAAAAAAAGGCATTTTTTTATTCTTCCCACAAGAAGGATGCATGCATTCCCCACAGAAGGTGCTTCCTGTTCACTCCTGGAACAAAATGTTTATCTTGGCCAAAAGCAGAGCTCTTTCTTTTAACTGTGAAGCCCTTCTTATTTTCAAATTTGAAGATTAATGACTCTATGTAAAATTCTATGTCTCTTCCCTGCCATATGTTCAGGGGGTGTCTTACCATTATGCTTTACGACTGAATCCATGTAGTCATCATTTTTTGATTCATATTACAGAACAGTAAGACCCATAAAGTATTGGCACTGAACTGCCACAAGATGCATGTCGCTTTCGTTATTTTTCACAGTTAAATGCAGGGGATAAAAGCGGTGAGGTGGTGACCTTTCAGTATGTTCTGCAGAGAGCTCTAATCCTCCAGGCAACCAGTGAAGTCTAAAAGCTTATTTGAGATGCTGTGCCTTCACACTGATCTAATTTTTGCTGTTTGCTTGATTGAATGAATGGTGCAGTTTCTTGTCTGGATTTTTCATCTAAAACAAAATCCAGGCATATACAAAGGCTTGCCTGTTCCCTAATATGTTTGGCCAGAAGCAGTAGCAGCAACTTTGGCAAGAAGTTAATCTGAACATAAACTGCTAGCAGGCAGAATACAAGGACACAAGTTCTAAAGATGAAATTAGTTTTCCTTCCCATCATGACGATTAGCAACTGGTTTGCTGTGAATGGGTTATGTATCAAATGATGCAGAAGCTCCTTGGACCTCAGGTAAAGATCTGACCTGTAGTGGCAGAGCTTTTATTCATTCCTTTTTTTCTTGAATACTTCATGCACGAAAAAGTAATGGGGGAAATATCACATTTTCTCCATCTGTTTGGATACAAATCCATTTACAGGAAAAAAAGTCGGTTTAGATTCACCAAATTCACAGACTGCTTGTCTTTCAAAGTGGTATTTTTAATATGTCATTCAAAAGATGTACTTACAACAATAGAAAAGGTCTTAAAGTAATTCTGAAAAAAAACCCAATAGATGAGGCTGCATGTATGAAAATCCCAGGGAAGTATGAGAAAAACAAAAAGCGGACTAGAGCAGCCTGCTCACATAACATCGTGCTGTACACTCCTTGAAAAGATGCATGGGAGGCTTCTGGTCTTAAAAATCCTGGGGACCTCAGGAAAAAGAAAGTCAAACACAGGCTTCAACTCATGTATGCACACACATACGTATACCATATATAAACCATATACACACATGTTTATACCCTTATATACTCTTTTGTATTCTTAAATACTATAATGTGTTTATAGTCACATGTATCTGTGTGTTTATAGTAATTTGACAGTTACCCTTCATATAGTCTTTGCAATACTCCCTGAATTAACTTGCTTCCATTTATCCTATGATCCAGTTTAATATTAGCGGCTGTCAAGCGAGTTGGAGGGCGGGGGCAGGGATAATACTTTTAGTCATATAATCCTCTATAAAACTTTCAGATTTTTACATGAAGTTATCCCACTCCTGTTCCTTACCACTCTCTTCAAGGGCTCCATAAAACTCATTCCTTACACTGGAGTTTCCAAGTGATTGCATAGAAATGGTTCAAAGCCTATACATATAACATGCATAGTTAACAGGTGGTTACGGTATTCCTTTAACATTAATGTCAAAAATTTTGCAAAGAATTTACATTTAAAACTTAAAAATGGGAACCTAAATTTGAAAGTCTGAATTCACCTTTAAGTGTCAGAGTGAGATTGCTTTCTAAAGGACACAAGGATATGCGCACTGACTTTGGTGCAGCTTGTGCTGGCATCAAATTGCCAACATATGAATAAGGCTTGGGCATTACTGGTGTAGTCTACAAAATACTCCAAGCACTAGAAATATATCAGAAGTGGAATGATAAGAAAAGCCTGCTAATAGAGAAGAACATTTTAAAGAAAAAATTAAGTGAATGTGATTTGAAACTTTAAGTCATATCTTTGAAAGTTATTTATAATATGGCAGACTACTAAAATCCATGTCTGTAACTGCAAATATAATAAAATACACATTTTATAACAACTTGGTATGTTAATATTCTTAATCCTAATAACAGGAATTAAGTGGAATTGGAAAGAGGATTTACTCCAAAATAAGTGTACTGAAACAGGGGCTTATGTGCAAAAAATCATTCTTAACTAGGTTTTCTAGAATAACTGTTTTAGTGTATTTCTAGATTTAAACTTTGGCTCTTGCTTAAATGAATGAAATGAACAATTCTAAATTTAAACTTGTGTCCTTCTCTTCTGATAATGCCACACCGGTCCCTACATCCTTAGACCCTCTTGCAAATACTACTCGTACCTAGGAACATGTAGCTTTTTGGTTGATCTTGGGTTACTTAAAATTACTACACAGCTTCCATTGCTTGATTTCATAGCTAATATTAAAGAGAGAAATCATATATCCAGGCACTCCAATAACTGCTTTTTCACTACCTGTGTACAGGCTCAGTGGCTGAGCCAACCTCATCATCCAGCCATAGAGAAAAAGCTTCCAGCTGGCTGAGAGGACAATCTCGTCTTGCTACAGTTTTCTTCCTCTGTTGGCACCATCTTCAGCTTCTCTTTGCTTGAAACAAGCAACCACATGATGCTGATGCTGCATTGCGAAAGGATGTTTGAGATTTTCTTGTGCTAAACTTGCAGGGCCAGCGGGCACTAACATACAAGGGAGTGCATAATAACAGGTAAAGGAAATATTACTGATTTAGTGGTGTGAATGACAAATCCTGTCCTTGAATCACATAATTGTTAGGGTTGGAAGAGACCTCTAAAGATTATATGGAATGTTACTCTGCACTGATCTTAAGAAAATGCATCCTACTTTGGACATTAAATTTCTACTTAATTGTTTGGGTTTTATTTAAAGGTGTGTATCTTCATGACACTGCATTAAAGTTAATAGTGTGATTTGCTGCAATCCTAGGAGCTGCACTAATGTGCCTAGAAGTACAGTGCTCTAAGGATATTAACAAGGCCATTTTTTACAGGAGTAGCTAATATCCTGTAACAGCTCAATTCATGTAACTGGAAAAATTACTTACAGGTTGAGAATAAGACTGCTACGACAAGTTTAACGTGTTAATGTTAACTGGTTATTCAATTTGAGGAAAAATGGTGTCTGGTATCTGCAGAGCTGGAGGAGGAGACCTTAGCATTGGAAAAAGCAGCAGCATTTCCCTGTCTTGTTATAGGACAAGGGGAGGGACACATATTTAGCCGTAATGTGATCAACAATTGATCTGTTCAGAGGGAGAGAGATGGTGCATGAAAATTTCCCATCACCATCCAAGACCCAGCCAAAATCTGATCCTGAAGAGGTAAAGACACTTCTTGAATATAGACAAAATACGCTCCTGCTCCCCAGAACCCTGTCAGATGAATTATCTTAATTTCTTCTCCCACTGTAGTATCACAAAAGTGAGAGAGAATGAGGTTTCCCAGATTACAGTGAATTCCAACTCCAAAAGGAACAGATCAGGTAGTTGGTTTTTTTCTAAACTGCATTTAAACCAAATGCAGCAACTCAGCCCATGGTTAGCATTCACTGTTCTTCCTGGCTTGAACAGCTGCTTTGGGGAGTAGCTTGGCAGAAGCTTTGTTTGTAATTTCCTTGAAAAACAAGTCTGAGGGGCATCTTTCTTTGCAGTCCATCACGGCTCTGAATATTTGGACCGAAGTGTATAAAAACAGGATATAAAGCTAAGTATCCACGTCTTCACCTTCTTTCCACTTTCCTTAATGAAAAAACCAGTTGACGCGGATCAAGTAAATTGCTGGTTTTCAGTTTCACATACCTTATTAACTTCAGATTAAAATTCAGAACAAAGCACCAGAAGTATGTTTGTTTTCTGTTTTGCAAAGCACTAATTACAATAGCCAAGGTTACAAGATTTAAACAACTTCCTTCCTTCTCTGCTGCAGTCAAAAATATTTGAGAAAGAAAAAAAAATAGTGACTAAAAAAGCAAAATATTTGGATTCATCTTAAAGGCACAAACCAATTTCAAGATACCTGTGACAAATCCCTGCTTAGATTTGACTTTACGAACCTAGGTATTTTAATAATGCTATTGTTTAAATCAGAAAACCCAGCAGAAAAAAAAATTATTTAAGATTGATCTTGAATAGTGAAAAAATACATGGAGGAAGCAGCTGGGCTTTGCAACCAGAGACACTGTACCTAATTTGAAGATCAGACTTTTCTTTCAAACTTAAGTCATTTTATACAAAAACAGAATCCAATTTCACCAGTTCTGGGAAATATTTTAGAGATCCTCCCCTATTCCTAGCTATTACCACAGGTTGCCTCAAGGCATTGCTTTCCTTTTGACTACAGCCTCTAACTGTCTTCAAGCATGCAGAAACTGAATTGCTGTAAAACTGCATTACTCTGTCACACATTTGAAATCCTTGGGAAAATTGTGATCGCTTTACAAGGGCTCTGTTGCTTATATTATTTAAAGTGTAAAATGTCTTCTAACGATATATAGAAACCCCATTCCCAATTACTCGCAAAATTGTAACACCACTATAAAAATGTCAGCATTTACCAACAATTAATGTACATATATATAGCCCATTTAAAGTTAGGGAAAATCTGTGTGTTACAGCACAGACTACTGGACTGCTAAGTGGGTTTTTTTTTAAGTAGTTCAGTGTCTTCAGGGATAACATACATACTCTACAGTAGGACAGCCCAAATATATATGAGAAGGGTGGGTTAAAATTAATTGCTTGACATATGAACCAAACTAATTGAATAGTGATGTGAATCCCTCAGTGTTCCACTGTGCTGCAGTGAACTACACTCCTGCCAAAATCTCCAAAATACTGACTTAACTCTGAATATGTAGCCACAAATCTTGATTCTCTTGACCCTTCCCCAGCATATTTTTCCTTAGCTATTTGTATCCCTAGAGAAAAGCATAAATTGTGTTAAGCACAGAGCTCACAAAAAAAGCCCAAAACCACTGCCACCACCCCACCAAAAAAAATGCCAACCAAATAAAAACCAAAAATACACACAAAAACCAAGAGAAAACCCCCTTCCACAGGCTGCTTTCAGTATAGCCAAATTTCCTCTCTGGATCTCTGGGTTTATCGATCACAGGCTTGAACTTTTCACCCCTTTAGTAGAACAGGCTTTCTGATCATCTCAGCGTGATGCTTATCTGCACACAGAGGCTTCTGCTTGCGGGTATGATAATGACTGACATTAATCACATAATGCTTTTCCCATTAATGTTTGCATGCTTTAAATGAGAAGGCTACTGTGATTGCTTAGCCCTTTTTTTTTATTATTCATGATAATCCAATTAATCAAGTTTCTACAGGCAATGTGAGTGTATAATTCAGCCCTTCTCCACAAATGTTAATGAGCCAGTGACCTTGTGACGGGTAGCTTCATCTCAGTCTCACACTGAGAGCTGGAGGACACAAGCCACTGAGCTTCACAGCAGCAGTGTCTCGATGTAATTTCAGAAAACAAGCACTTGGAAAGCACATGCCAGAAACAAGTGGGTCTGGATGACCTTAACAAGCCAGAAGCACTTAACTAGTAACTCCTCAGTAGCATCCCTCCTTCATTCAAACAAACACGGTTCTGTAACACAGCCCTTGCAAGAACCAGCCTTTTCACGCTGCTAGCTATTTATAGCTATGAAGTCAGCAGCATCAGGCAGACCCAAACATAGACAGAGCACCACGAAAGTTCAGACTATGCTAGAAGTGGAGCCTGAACACATCGACACTGAAGCGGGAGCTGTAGCAGAAATTCACCAGACTAGAAATGCAGATCTAGAAAACTAAAGTGCTACCTATTTGCCTCAGCCAAACAGCCAATAACTGACCGGGTAGTGAACAAGAGTGCAAAGTTATGATATCAAACCACCAAGACATGTAGTTCATGATTGAGTAAAATCATAAGATGATGGTTCATATCTGTATAACACTGCAGTAGTTGAACAAATGACCCTACCATAACCTATACTTTTCTATACAAAGTTCCTACACTGATCTATACTGAACAAACTTTTCCTCTTGACATCCAACTAGCTAAGGGAGAGGAATAATCAAACTCACGTACCCCTAAGTGTTAATATTGAACTTCTCATCTAGAAATCGCACGTCAAGATATCCCTACAGAAAGCTTAAGATCTCTGGAACTACTGTTGTCATACTGGCATCAAACCCAAGCATCAGCTTTGCCAACTTGATGGGCGTTTGGTGAACTGACCCAAGTGGTGGTCTAAGTAAGGTTACAGCCTTGTACAGACTACAGACACAGAAAATATGAAGAAAGTTGCTTGGTACTGTTTTAAACTAAATTAGGAGCCATGAATCTAGAGGATAGGGAAGAGAAATACTGCAGGAAGATGGAAAGAGAGGATTTTTATGTGTTTTATATAAAATATACAATGTACAGAACAAGCAGTGAGATGGCACATTGGAGACAGGGTCCAATCCCACAGCCCTTGTGCACCATGCTTGCTAACCTGGGCAGTCCCTTTTGGAGGGATGCAAGATCTTGTGATCTTGTAAAACTGCAGCTATTACTACAGATATGCTCAGAGATTTAACAGATGACAAATTGTCAGTATGAATTCACATACTTGGTGTATCTCTGTAGGGCCCTAATGAAATGTTCCAAAACCAGAGCTCTTCATCCAAGGCCATTCCTTATTTTTTTACTTTTACAAAGTTGCCTTTACTTTTTGCCACCTCCAACTGCAGTGGCCTGCCTCACAGGGCACACACCCCCCTGCAGCTCCTTGGGTTTATGCATTTCTCGCATCTGCTGTAGCGTAGAAGGATGCAGGTTGCTTGATGTCTTGAAAGCCTACCTGCCTGGTGCCAACATTCACCCTGGGACATGCTTTTCTCCACCTGTTTTATCCCTCTACGCATTCCTCTCTCCTAAAACCGGTCCATGTCAGGACATGTGCTCTGGACAATACAACTGTCCCCTCAATGCCGGTGGGGCCCAGCTCCCGCTTGCAAAATTCATAGAATCATAGAATCAGGTAGGTTGGAAAAGCCCATTGAGATCATCAAGTTTAACCATTACCCTGGGAATGCCAACTCTACCACTAAACCATGTCACATAGGGCCTCAACCTAAATGGTTTTGTTAACACTTCTAGGGATGGTAATTGCACCTCTTCCGAGGGAAGCTGTCCCTGGGAAGCTTTGAATTGTCAGCAAAAACCGTGAAAATAAACTCTCCAACCAGAATGAGAGGTTAGAAAGACATTACTATAGTATCAGGTGCATAGGGGATTACTCCACCCATCTTCAGTCCTCGTTGCCTTGTCTGTGACTATGTCCCTATACACGATGGAATATCATAGAACCACAGAATGGTTTGGGTTGGAAGGAACATCAAAGTTCATGTAGTTCCAACCACCCTCCACTAGACCAGGTTGCTCTAAGCCCCATCCGACCCGGCCTTGAACACTGCCAGGATGGGGCATCAGAGCAGCTGTTGTGCACAGGCTCAGCTTGGGCTGAGACACGAGAGTCCCACGGAGCATTCAGTGCTTTAACTGCTGCCAGGTAAGCCGCGGCAGCGCAGCACCCAAGCGGGTATCGCTGCCCGACCCGTTGCTGGGAGAATGCAGGAGCCAAAGGCACCGAGCGTACAAACTCACGGCCACAGCCGCCGAGCACAGCTCGCAATGGCCGCCGGCGCCGCCACCTCCACATTAAGACAGCGCACGGCCGACACTGCACCGGAAGCGGCTGCGCTACCGAAGCAGGCGGAAGTGACCTCAGGGCACAGCTCCTTCCGCGCCTCCCTCCGTCTCTCCGGCCGGTGTGTGTGGGCTGTTCCCTCCCTTGCGGCGGGCAGCGTGGCCGGGGCCCGCAGCCCACCGCGGCGGAGGATGTCCGTGCCGCCGCTGCAGCGGCTCCGCCAGGCCCCGCGGCACCTCCTGGTCTGCGAGAAGGGGCACGCGCGGCACGCGCGCTCGCGGCACGCGGCCCACGTGCGGGACCACGCCTACAACTGCCGCGTGAGTGCGCGCGACCGCCCTCCCGCCTGCCCCCGAGTCGGGAGAGGGGGGGCGCTGTTAACGGCCGTTGTCGCGGGTGGACAGCGTGAGGCGGGGACCCCGCTGAGGTGGTCGCTGCCCCGGCTTGGGGGGAGGAGGTGCTGGGGAACGGTGCGTGGCCCCGCCGCGGGAGAGGGGCGGATGGAGGCGTCCGTGCCTCCTCGGCCAGACCGGAGCACCGTGGGCGGGAGGGTCCCCGTGGCTGCGCCTGGCAGCCCTTAAGGGGACGCTTTGGTGGCGCTTCACCCTGCGCCAGGCTGTTTTCTGGAAGGTTCCTCCAACTTTGCCAGGTGGCCCGTGTGCCTTTTTTGGGGGGGGGGGGGGGGGGTGAAGAGAAGAAAAAAGATTAGCCCCGTTGGCTTGGTGGTCTCACACAGCACCTTGAAGAGTGGAAGACCATGCAGACACAAACTAGAAGAGAGGTGGGAGGGGTGACAGTTTAGTCAGTGCTGCCCACCAAGTCATACAGGGTGCAGCATCCACAAATTCCCTGTCCAGGTAGTGAGGGGCTGAGGGAGCCCCTCAGCAGGGAGGGGCCTTGCAGCGGGTGTACCCTGAAAGCACTCAGTTCCATGCTGTCCCTGCCTCTGCCAGAGTATCCTGTCATGCTCTCATCAGCTGCTTAATTGTTTTGGACGACTTAATGTGCAAAATCCAGTTTTTGCCAGCTTGCTCTCTTTCCTTCGACTGTTACAAGTTCCAGTCAGATCCTCTTGCCATTTCCTTAGTAATTTTTTTTCAGCAGCTAATTAGAAAGCTTCCTACTTGTGTGGCAGGAAGCCCATCTGTCAGTTATTTCTCTTGCATATGTGTGCCAAGGGAGATACAAACCTGTTCTCTGAGAGCTTTTGGATAAAAAGTTTTGAGGGATAGACGGAGAAGGAGCAGAGGGACTGACCTTTATGCTGCTTGGGCATAGCTGCTGGGAAGCGTGGTACTTGCCCATGTAATAACGTTTTCTATGGTCTCCTGGGCTTAAGAGTTCTCTTGATATATGAAACACATACAGACATGGTTTTGAACAAAAGGGAAATTAAAGGTGGGAAATGGGATCAAAAGACAAAAATGCTGAGTGTAGTAAGAAAAGCTAGGTGCTTGTCCCTTTTGAAAGTCAGTTTTCTACCTTAAATTAATCAGAAGAGCGAGCCTTTTCTGTGAGCCCATCTTCAGGCTTTGCTCTGATAGTCTGTTCACTCTTCTGACCTCCAAAGCATTTTACACAGAAGAGTGCATTGATTTAAAAACTAGTTGAAATTCTACTTTGGTCTTCACTTTTCCACTGAGATTACATAAATGCTTAGCCTACATTTTTACTTATAACTGCTTCCTGCAGCAAAGGCTGAAGGAAATGTTCCAGTGCAACATCAAGCTAAATTTATAATGACGTGAAAAAAGATCTTAACTCATGCTGTGTAAAGTCATGTCTTTACTTAACACCTCAAATGCTATTGTATAGCATATACAATGGCAAAAAACCAAAACCCTCCAAACCCAAATAATGTATTTAGAGAACCTAGAGACTTTGTACGAATTGATACATTTTGAAGACAATAGCCTGATACTATTTTTTCTTCATCTCATTTTGGTATAATATACTCATGTCATAGAATCCTAGAATAGTTAGGGTTGGAAAGGACCTTAAGATCATCTAGTTCCAACCCCTCTGCCAGGGGCAGGGACACCTCCCACTAAACCATGTCACCCAAGGCTCTGTCCAACCTGGCCTTGAACACCGCCACCGATGGAGCATTCACAACTTCCTTGAAAAGTAGAGTTTTTATTTTGTATTTCTTGGTTTTCTTCTAGAACAGATTTTAGGGTATGATTTACATTACAGATATTTTCCTAATAGGTGTCTTTTTTGATCCCTGAATGTGGCTTGCTACCTGAAGTGCTGAAAAGCACTATTGCAGATGTTGGAGAGTACTACCTGGTAAGGAATTTACCGGTTCATGAATTGGTCGCTCATGATTTCATTGATGCTTTTGTGAAGAAAGGTAAGGAAATCAGAACATGATTGATGCAGTAATAATATATATTTTTTTCATATCATAGTAAAATCTATTAATATTTATTACTTTAAAGGAAGGGAAGGAAAAGTACCAAGAAAATTTTGTATTAATTTTTTCTTTTGCTTTATGGTGTGTCAACATTTGTTTGGACCTACTGGGTCCAAACATTTTATGACTGTTCCTTCTTCATTTCTCCCTATGCGATCTTAATTCTGTAAACCAGCTATCAAGAGGGCTTCCATGTGTCCTCATACTCATTTACTCTACATCTCATCTTTATGTTGATTCCTGCAGAAATCTGCTCCCTTCTCCCTTTCTTTCCTTTGTATTTCAGCACAGAGTGGTGTTAGCTGTATTCCACAACAGGCAATAGAAAAAGAGAAAAGATGCAGCCTCTGCCCAGCCAGTTCACTATTGCATGCTGACAGCATGCTGTTTTCATCTAACGTGGCCCACTTGTTTGGCTTATGATAACTAACGTACCCCTCAGATGATTGCCCGGAAGGAAAAAATAGCTTGAAAGGGGAAAGAAAGGAGAATAGAGAACATGTAGATGAAACAAGGGAATAGATGTTTACTTGCTGGCTGTGGGACTCTCTTCTTATTTCCTTTAGTCTCAATAATGTTTTTTATGCCAGCAGTTTTATGGAACCGATATGACATTTGTACACAGGATTTACAGGATCCGATGCTTGTATTTTGAAAAACAATTGGTTGTGGCAGATAATGCAGCAAAATAGAAATGTGAGCATCTTGCCCCTTGTCTTTATATGAACTGATAATAGAAATGTGTATGGTAATAAAAATGGGCTCTTCAGTTTCTGAATGGGGGAATTTGCTGGTGGAAAAGAAGTGCTTTCATGTTGGGGCATACTGGTAACGTTACCTGTACTACAGGTCCTTCAAAACAGTGCCAATTCAAGGTTTATAGTTCATAAAAATAATAACAAAATGCTCTTTTGCTTAAGAGGGCGAAAGAAAGCTGATGAAAGCACCATGGTTTAGAGTGATTCAAATGGTATTTGGCATGTTAGAATATCTTAAGGTGAATCTTTCATATCGTCATGTCTCTTTGGAGACTGCAATCTCATTGTTTTCTGCTTTACTATTAAAGGTTCATGCTACGCACTTACCTATAAAACAAAAATTGATCAAGATAATACTGCAGCTCTGCTACCAAATGGTATGTCTTTTTAGTAATACATATTGCTTATGGTTTGGGGACTTTTTTTAATGTAAACTGGAGAATGTAATTGTGGTTATACTTACCAACTTAACCAGAAATATGTTTGGGTCAGAAAAATGCTCATTTTAACTTTTTTTTTCATCCATACTGTTAAGCCAGCTTCACTTATGTATAGTGCCCAGTTGTAAGTGCTTCAACTGTAATTGCGAATGCTACAGAGTATTATTTTTGTGAAAACATTGCATTCCAGTTTCTTGTTTCCTATTGGTCTTAATGACAGAATTTGTAAAAAAAAAAAAAAAAAAAAAAAGAAATAAAAAAAATTCAGCACTGCTTGGGAACACTTTTATTTTTTGAGAGTTATGTAGTGTGCTAAAATGCTCTGTTTCAGTTCCATCACAGTTGTATGACAAAATGTCAGGTGGTATTTTGCATGCAGAGAAACTAATGAAGTTATTTGGACTTCAAATATGTCTTTATTTCTGTTTAACATTGTATCAGATGTAATAGAAACACAAATCGGTCTGTCAGCCCTCTAGCCTCAGGCACTGTAATATGCCAGGTGCCCATCAGGGCATAAGTTAATTCAGATTCTTCAGGGGAGGAATTCTTTATATACTCTTTTAGCAGAGTCTTAGCAAAATAGAGACAGTGGTTGAATTTGTTTGATAGAGTTACTACAAGCTATGCACAATTAATGCAGAGACAGCACTAAAGTTCCTGGTGATGTTACCATTTGAAATCTTCAGCCAGGGCCTTATTTGTTTGTATTCTGTGTTACACTATTACTTGTGCAGTATAACTGAAAGACTGTAGTAGAGATCTGTTGTGAAATTTTGTACCAAGTGGCATCTGCCAGATTTGGTTTATGAGTGTGGAAGTGGAGTTGTTCCAGCACGTATCTGCTCATCGCTAGTAAGCATAGTTTACCAAATGTGAGTAATCCCGCTGGAGTTGGAGGAACTGCTGTTGTATATTTAGTTGAGCAACGTGTGCATGAATGTTTACTAAAGCAGAGCCAGGTGTAATGTAGTGTTCAACCAACAACACAGCAAATACTACGGTACAAGTGGAGTAAGGATTGAACAATGAAGGGAGGTAGTACAATAAAAGGTATGGCTATCTCAGTAATAACATTACACTCTTCTCATTCTAGTTCGTAAGACCTCTTTTAACAAAAAATTGAGTTACAACACTTTTTTTTTTTTTTCTTAATGGTTAGTCAGGTAATCTATTTATATGGAGCTAAGGAGTTTGGAATACATTAATAATGCCGTTGATCCAAAGCTAACATTGTATAAGGTATACGGTTCTCAGAAGACTTCAAAGGGAACTAAGTAGAAGATAGTATTAAAGTTTGGTTTGTTTATAGGAAATCTAATTCTGTCGGTGGATAAGGATACTTATGAGGAACTTGGACTACAAGGTTGCCCTTCTAAGTATTCTGGCAAAAAAGTAATGAGATATAGTAAGTATTATTTATATTAACAGTGCTTATTTCAGATCTTTTGTTGTGATTTTTGCTACTGTTATTCTCTGTAAATAATTCTGTAAATAATTAAAATAGTGCCATCTCAGATGTATTAGAATTTGCAGTAGTTGATGGGTAGTTACATAAAACTTTAGCGGAAACTTGCTATCAGTAATAAGAATTTTGGCAGAATGGGACATCATTTTACCATTCAGTTTGTGAAGTAGTAAAATGTATCATGAAATTTCCATCTGAAAAATAAAGGTAACTCTATCCTGGGATCATTTTAACAGTTGAAGAAGTGTCATTGCTGTATGTGTAGCTTTTGATGTCAGAAATTCTAGCTTTTTTTGCTGCTGATGTCTTGCATAATTACCAAGGTATTTCTAAGGCGCTGGTTTGGGATTTCTGTCAATGCCATTACAGAATGAATCTGTCCCTGCAGTCACTAGAAGGCAGTTTCAGATTATATCAAAATAAGGACAGCAGGAGGTAATGCTTGTTTACATAGTAAGTCATATTTGCATAAAGATGTAAAGGTGTTGTATATGTGAAAAGGAAGTTTAATGTTCCTTGGTTTCTTTGGAACTTTTTAATACGATAAACTTTTGAGCAACCTGGTCTAGTGGAAGGTGTCCCTGCCAATGGCAGGGGAATTAGAACTAGATGATCTTTAAGGTCCCCTCCAACCCAAACCATTCTATGATTAATAATTAATTTAATATTAATATTTATTTCAATTGGTTAACAGTTGCTTTTGTACATTTTTGCAGTTATAACTATTGACTTGACTGATTGCAGCTTTCATCCTGATAGCAAGAAACATAACAGAGTGCTTTGGGCCTTAAAAGAAAAGAAACCTTTAGAATTTGACTTCCTACTGGCTTGGTATAATACAGGTAATAACTAAATGTAAAAGTAAAATCTAACTGACATGAAATCCAATCATTTTTAGTTTATTGTTCTTTTGTAGTGATTGTCCAAATACATTTTTAGTGGAGGGAAAAGTTAGACTAAAATGTGTTTGTGTGGGGTATTTTTTATTTGCTTCATTTATTTATTTGGGGCTCTGTGTGTATTACTTACTAAACAACAGAACATTTCAGTCAGAAACGCAACAGTGATTTGTAGTAGATACATTAATTACTTCATTTCCATGTCTGTGGATTGCCCTGGATTTCTGGGGTAACCTTGCTTATTTCATAGTGCTGCCTCATCGTTATAAATTCTTGTAAATATCTGTAACTTATACATTTGGTGTAATAGTTAAGATGGGGAGCTTCCATTTCATCACTAGCTGTAGGACATGTACAGAGTCCCTGTTTCCATCATGTTCTGTGTACACTGATGCGGACACGGTCCCTTATTATCATTTTATTCTCAAGCACTTGTTTCAGGCTGGAGGAGAGTAAGAGGTTGTTATAAGAAATGTTATTGTCTCAAATCACCTAGTCTAGTGTTTGTTTATCTACTGTTTGCTAGTTACATTATTTTTCCTCTGGATTCAAGTATTGTTCTTCCTCTGAGGGCCCTTTTTCAAGGTCCTCAGTTTCTTGTATTACCTCAGAACTGGCTGTATCTAGGGATATGTAGTGTTTACATAGAATTGTCAAAAACTGCATGAGCCTATACTGCAAAAAACAAAAAAAAATATTGGTTTTCTTTGCCATAGCTGTGTAGCTTTTAGTGTAGTTCTGCTTTGAGTCTCCGCACTAGTGAGAAGGGATGTTAGAGAGGTCCCCAAGAATGCTTTCCCATCTGCTCCTTACGTTGTTCTTTCCTCGTTCTTCAGGACCAAGTCTGACAGGGAGTTTACTGATCTGAGGAGTTAAAGCTGCTTCTAAGATCCTTTAGTAGTGTCCATGTTCACTTCAGTTCTTCATGTTTCCCCTTCCCCTTTTTGAGTACTAATCATACAGTAAGGACTCTTCCTTGTTTGTCATACTGCAGTTGTTGAGAGGTTGCAATTCTTGTCCTTGTAGTCTTCAGGAAAGAATCATAGTCAAGACTTGCTACATAAACCCAGCTGAGGCGGTGTATCTTCAGGTTCAGCTTGCTTAGATTTATTGATCCTAGGCAGGGAGCGAAATGCCTCAAGGGCTGGTAAGTGTCTTGTGTTTGTTGCTGCCAGTGTTAGCAATATTCAGGAAGATTAGCATTCATTTTTCCTCACTTTCTTATATCCAAAAATGGGGTAAGGCCAATCATTTCCTAAATATTGAGTTAAATCTGCATGCCTTTCAGTGCAGAAATCTTGTCCTCATAACACATGAATGACATTTATAGCTTTCTATTAATAGACATGAGACATTGTGTGTATTCTGCTGGAAGGGGAAAAGAACTGTATTTTGTTGAGCTGATACATGTCCTCCATGAGCATTCTGTGTTCAGCCTTCCTGCTGATAACTGCTGTTCCTTGCTATGGCCAGCAATGCTGCAAACCTATAAATATTTGTGTCACTTTCCAAAAACAGGACTTCTTGTTTTCATACCTGTTTTTCCCACTTAGTAGTTCCGGCACCAAGAAGAACAGAAAAAGGGAATATGGAGTGTCTCATGTCTTCAGTGACAGAGGGAAAGCAATCGTTTCTTCTCTATTTCTGCAATTCCTATGACAATTCTAAATGTTTATTGACTGAAGTTGACTGGTCTCCAAAAAACTTTGTCACTATGCCTGGTGGTTGTTGACATGGAAAGCTTTGCTGTAGCTAGTGGAATCATTCTGTTGGAGTCTTGACTGTATTCTCTGATATTTCCTTAAGTTAGGGCTTTAGCTGAGGCTCTCATACGCAGCAGACATTTAAAATGTATATATTTTTTTTTTTATTTGACTAAGAATTCTAATATTACACATTCTTTGAACCTGTTGGTCTAACAAATGCCATTAGGAAGTACAGGCTGAAGGAAAATCATCTGTTGTAGCAGACTTCAGACTTAAACATATCTATGTAAAAGCACTAAATAACAAGAGTTTGGTGGCTGCCTGTCTTTGTCACTGTGCCCCTTGGTGCTTGGACAGCCTTTTTAGAAGGATGACTAAAAAGGATCAGTTTATCCTCCTTTTTCTACTCCCCAAAATGATTGTTTTTGAGACAAATATGGCTGATGGAGTTTAGGCACTCCATAATTTTTGATAGTAGTTCTTGGATATTGTATTCTAAAGTCTCTATCTGTGGATACAGAGCAAAGATTCCACAGAACTCTGTCCTGGTTTTGAACTTCTGTTTGTACATGTATTTCCTGCAGTATTTAAATACTGTTCTGGACTTCAGACTTCTTATGAATAAGGTATCATTTCTTGGTCTCCTAGAAACCCATTGTTACTTTATGAAAACAGAATACATTATCTGGAATTTCAAATTTAGGAGAATTGATTCTACATCAGTTATATTACTTCTTCAAAAAGAAGTTGATTGTTATCTTTGAATTTGCAATATGCTTGCTTAGGTTACGTTTTTAGTCTGGGTTACGTTTTGGGAGCAGTTTACATGTGTTCCCTTTCATGCACCCTTTCATGTCTTCCTTTTAGAATTTCTGCTTCCTTTTAGAAATTCTGCTTGAATTTCCTATTGACAGATCTATACTTGCTAATTAAATAGTAAATTTACTGAGCTGTGTTGAGTTGCTGGATCTCACGCTAATTTCTATTTCCAAGAAGATAAGGTAGCTGAAGTTTTTGCCAGAGATAACAGCATGTAAGCAGTTTCACACACTGCATTTTCTGGTATGCGTATACAACGGTTTCATGTAGTCAGTGCTCCTTTTGTTTAGTAGTTTTGTAACAACTGTTTGTGTTGTTGTGTTGTTAAGGTGCAGAGGGATCAACATTGATGTCATACTTTTCAAAAAACCAAATAGAGGCCCTGAAGCCAAAAATAACATTCAGCACATTAAGGGACTTGCAGTGCCCACTGTTACAAAGTAACGAACTACATGGAAAGCCAGATGAGTCCTGCTGTGCAGAGGAGCTGTTTGAATGGCTAGGTGCTGTCTTGAATCAAGTTAGCTTGTAAGTATTTGAATTTGTTTCATCTTTAAATACACTTTAAGTAAGGAAAGCCACAATTTATTTTAAGGAAGAGTTGAGTCAGAATTAAGAAAGACATGTTTGTAAGTGGGAAGTCTGTTATGCACTTAAGCATTTGTTGTAAGTATTGAATAACTTACCCGTGTTTGCAGGGGTACCCATGTGTACTGCTTTGGGTTGAGATAGAGCTGCCTTTCTTCATAGTAGCTGGTCTTTTGGATTTGTGACCAAAACAGTATTGATAACACTGTGATGTTTTAGCTATTGCTGAGCAGTGCGTACAGTGTCAAGGCCTTTTCTGTTTTGCACACTGCCCTGGCAGCATGTAGGCTGGGAGTGGGCAAGAAGCTGTGAGGGAGCGCAGCCATGACAGCAGACCTCAACTGGCTAGAGGATTGTCCCACACCATATGGTGGCATGCTCCGCAATAAAAACTGAGGAGGGAAGGGTGGGAAGTGTTCAGAGTTACAATGTTTGTCTTCCCAAGTCACAGTTAGACATGATGAAGCCTGCTTTCCTGGACATGGCTAAAATGTCTGCCTGATGAAGGGAAGTAGTAAATGAATTTGTTAGCTTGTTTCACTTTCCTGTGCAACTCTTGCTTATTTATAGCCTGAGTAGCTATGTGGTATTTAGGTGCTTTCCAGGGTTAACCCAAAGCACCATGGCGCCTTGTGTATTAATTGCTTGGCTGTTAGTTGCTTTGGTATTAATTTAGATGATATACATAGATACTACTTGTTTGGTATAAGTTTTGATTACTAAGGTTTCCTGTAGAAGATTTAAAGTGACTGTTGTTTGTGTTTGTTTGTTGTGTGTTTGGTGGTTTTTTTTTCCCCAGAGACAACAAATCATCTAGCTTCTTGTCAACCTATTGCTGTCCTCAGCCAAACACAGTTGTGGAAAAAGCTTTTTTGTGCACAATCACAGGCTTTATAATTCCTGAGAAGATAATTCAGTTATTGGAGCAGTTATGGTAAGGACTGACAGGAGTATATTACTAAAACACTTGTACTCTAACATTTTCTAGTTTTTGAAATCACTCTCAAATGCTTCTTTTCAGTAGTGCTGTTAGAGGTAAATAGCAAAATACACAAAATGAAGAGGTTTTTTAATTAGGAAATGAGCAGGTAGCTTAATATTGTTATAGTAAAGCAATAAACAATTTTGGGTACTTTAAATTCGAAAATGCATGCCCTTGTCATGGTTTAAGCCCCACGCAGTTCACTCACTCACTCACTCACTCACTCACTCCCCCCTCTTTCTTCCCCCAGTCCCGGGGGAATGGGGAAGGAGAATCAAAAGAATTCAACTCGCACGGGTTGAGATAAGAACAGTTTAGTAACTAAAGTATAACACAAATCACTACTGCTACCACCAGTAATAATACAAGAGAAATACAAGGAAAGAGAATACAGCTGCTCACCAAGCCCAACCCAGCCAGTGCACCCCCCAGCAGCGAACCCCCCAATACCAAAAACCTGATCATGCCATGCACCCCCAGTCCATCACTACACCCACACCCTTCCGGGTCTCTGCCCTCCGTGTTCACATCCTGGACAGGACGTGCTGTGGTATGGAATAACCTCTTTGATCAGTTTGGGTCAGGTGTCCTGTCTGCCTCCTCCCAGCTCCCCTCCTCCCTGGCGTAGCATGAGGCTCAGAAAAGTCCTTGGTCAAACCAAAACATTGCCAAGCAGTAACTATAAACACTGGTGTTATCAGCGCTGCTCCCAGGCCCAAAATCGAAAACACAGTGCTGCACACCAGCTACCAAGAAGGAGAAAAATGACTGCTACTGCTGAACCCGTGACAGCTCTGTATTCTAATACTGATTATGCTTTTCATCCTAATTTCTAAGAAGCAGTGTCTCTGCTGAGCTCTTGCCTTTTTCAAATTCCCCCGTCTATGAAAATCAGATGATCTCAAATATGTCTCATCTAGTATTTTTAACTACTGATGTGTCCTGCGTTCAGCTATAACAATTATTTGCCTCCTTCTTAGTAGCTGGTGCAGTGCTGTGTTTTCAGCTTTAGTCTGAGAACACCACTGATAACACATGAAAGTTTTTATTGTTGCTAAGTAATGTTTACTCTGATCAAGGACTTTTCAGTCCCCCATGCTCTGCCAGTGAGGGGGGGCATGGGAAGTGGGGAGGAAGCAGAGACAGGACACCTGACCCAAACTAGCCAAAGGGGTATTCTATACTACAGCATATCATGCCCAGTGTATAAACTGGGGGGAGTCACCCAGAAGGCCAGATCACTGCTCAGGTTGGGCTGGGTATCAGTATCGGTTGGTGGGTGGTGAGAAGTTATATTGTGCATCACTTGTGTTTATTGGTTTGTGGGGTTTTTTTTTCTTTCCTTCCCATTTTAGTTTCATATTCTCCCCCCTTGTTATTTCCCTTATCATTATTATTATTGGTAGTAGTGTTAGTAGTTTTGTATTATACTTTAGTTATTGGTCTGTTCTTATCTCAACCTGTGGGATTTACATTCTTTCAGTTCTCCTCCCCATCCCTCCGGGAGCTGGGAGGGTGGGAAGAAGATGGAGAGTGAGTGAGCGGCTGCATGTTTCTGAGTTACCAGCTGGGCTTAAACCATGACATGATGGAAAATATGATTGAAATCTCTTTATGATACCAAAAAGAGTATCACAAGATCAAGTGTAATATAGCACACTGGATAGTGATGAACAGGGTAGCTGTAGATGTAATTCAGTACCAAAGTACATGATATTGGTGTATCATGGATCAATGTGGTATCTGTCTGTATTGTGTATTAGTGCTCCTGATAGTAAATTCTGGAAGCTCCTTGCTCCATGTGTGAGACAGTGCTTGAAATACCTGGTGGCTAACAGTTGCAGCGCTGACTCATTACAGTATTGCTGTTGCTTTATCTGGAATATGATCATTACTCTCTGAGCAGTTTTCAAATCCTGTGCAGAAGGCCTCCCTGGGCTAGGCTTGGAACACAGATTTCCTTGGCTTTTATTCTCCTCTTAAGAGCAATGGGTAATGTCTGCTTTGATTATTTGTAATCCATTTCCTTCTAGTGGTAAAAATATTTGTGTTGTCAGAGCCTGACTATGTTTCTTCCTCCAATGTCATTTTTCCCTGATAGCAACTGTTGATAGTAAATGTTTAATTTTCTGAAAGACATTGCATGCTGTAGGAAATTGAGAACAGCTGCTTTACAACTTAGAACTTTCTCTTACTGCTATAATTTGCAGGTTTGCCATGTCTAAAAGTGTGGTAGGAATCATCAAGAGTCAACCTTCTTTTGTTTCTGAATGTCTTCTGATGGAATATTTTCTCTTGAATTTATGTATTATGGACTAAAATAGGTTCATTTAACTGTTAATTATAAATATCCACTACAGTGTCTCTCTTTGACTTTTTGTACTTGATACTGTATACTTGAACATGCTATCTATTCAGTTATAATTACTGATTACCTTGTCTTCTTCCTTGCAGTTGCTATTTTCGTGAACCAAAACTGGCGTATTGGCTGACCTTAACTGTGCATGGCTTTGCAGACAGCCCTGTTTCCTGGAGAGAAAGTGAACATGGTTTCCACAAGGGAGGAGAAAACTTGTACAACTTTGTCATTTTTAGAAATCTGGACTACTGGCTTCAGATGGCTGTAGGAACTAATGATGATTGTCCTCCATAAAGCTACATCTACAGAAGTTGTTTTCTAATAATCCCATGTTACTGTACAGAAACCTAGTAAGATAATTTTTATAAAAGAAATCAGGTAACAAGTACTGAGAGACTGTATATGTTTTTACATTACTTATAGCCTTTAAAGGATGACCTACAATGGAAGGAGTGGATTTTTGCCTCTTCACTGTCATACAGTGCCTTCTGAAAGACTTCACAATTCTAGTTTTAAGAAGATGTTTTGGAGAATTATAAGTGCTCAGGAATTGACTGTAGGTGGTTTCTTTTTATCCAGAAGTAATTTTGGAATTTGAGAGTTAGTTTTACAGATTGCTAGCTAAAATATTTGTGGGGAAAGCTCATTTTGGAATTTAGTGTTTTCTCTCTTTACAGTAAAGATCTGTAAACCCTTCAAATTCATGTTTTAGACATTTCAGCCTGCATGCTGGCAAATAAAAAAAAAGATGAGAAGGAAGTGTGTGACAGTGGGAGGAGCACCCATTAAACATGGAAAAAGGGAAGGCTGCTGATCTGCTTTTTTGATTTAGCACATTAATGTCATCAGAAAGAGGTTGATTGTTAACAGTGATGCAAAAGGCTGTTGCTTGCTTTCTTTAATTGACCTACACACACTCACACCACCACCATCCCCTCAAAAAAACCAAACAACACTACTTTTTAAGTAGCTTATGGTTCTTGCTTACAGGACAACTTGTGGAGATTTCACCGTCATGTTATTGAAGGCACATTTCTGGGAAGAAATACCTCAAACGATGCAGTTGAAGTGAAATGGATTTTGTTAACAATAAGCAATAATGCTGAGTACGCAGGCAGCTATAAAGAATGCAGGTTAGCTCCTGTTGAAATCAGTGAAAGGTTGCATGGTGGTTTGGAGGATGGGTGCAAATGGGTGCTGTTTTGTTTTTTGTTTTATGGAATGGGTATGTATCATTAAAGTACCAATGCAGTGCTAAAATGGAAGTTGACCGCTTGATGGAGCGAGAGATTGGTAATGGAAGTTAGAGCATGTCTGTAGTGGAAACATCAAGATCTCCTGTCCGGGTGAGTGGCACAGAAAAGCAGAAGGACCATGGGAAGCAGTTGAGCTTTATTTTTTCATCTGTTTAATTGCTGTATTCAGTAGGAGAATCACCTAGGATGATTTACTGGATAGTATTTGTCATACACTTCCACTAAACACAACCCCTTTTGCTCAAGTTTTGTAACGTTGCCATGGGTTCAGCAGTAGCAGTCATTTTTCTCCTTAGTAGCTGGTGCAGTGCTGTATTTTTGACTTTCGGCCTGGGAACAGCACTGATAACACCAGTGTTTTCAGTTGCTGCTTGGTAATGTTTTGGTCTGACCAAGGACTTCCTGAGCCTCATGCTCTGCCAGGGGGGAGGGGAAGCCGGGAGGAAGCAGAGACAGGACAACTGATCCAAACTGACCAAAGAGGTATTCCATACCACAGCATGTCATGGCCAGGATGTAAAAATGGAGGGCAGGGACCCGGAAGGTGGGGGGGCACTGCTTAGGTCTGGCTGGGTATAGGTGGTGAGCGATTGTTTTCTTTTCCCTTGTATTTCTCTTATTATTGGTGGTAGCAGCAGTGGTTTATGTTATACCTTAGTTACTGGACTGTTCTTATCTCAGCCTGTGGGAGTTGCATTTTGGTTCTCCTCCTCGTCCCCCCAGGAGCAAGGGGAAGAAAGAGGGGGGAGTGAGTGAGCAAACTGCGTGGCTAACTGGGTGAGTTATAGTGGCTTAAACCATGACACATGTTTCACAAACACAATTCTGATGAATCAGCAAACAGTTTTCTAAATCTTTACGTCGTTTTTAATAATGATCCTGCCATGAGATGTTCCTAGTAGGTTATCAGGAGTAGAGGTGCCACCTTGTCTCATGTACAGACAAAGAGTCACACGATCACAAACTGAATGAACAAGAAGCGTCTGGGAAACTTCTTAGCTTGACCCTTTACAAGTAAATACTTAACATGGCTAGCTCAAACACTGTGTTTCATTATTATGTGTCAGTGCAAATAGCTTCAGTTGTTGGCTAAAGTCTGCTTTTGAAAGTGTCTGTGGAGAGATTATGCCATGTGTCAACTTTCACAAAAAAGAGACTAGTAACCAGAAGTGGCTTTTCCCTCTTGATCAGAAGGTCTCTTAAAAGCTTGGGCTTTCCTGGAAGCAGAAGTTCTAACGCAAAGTTAAAAATCTTAAATCTTTATAAAAAGTTGAATGAAGTTTGTAGCTGCTCCAGTGAGGGCACTCATCTTTCTGTCAGATTCTAGTAAAATTTTTCTCTGACAAAGCATAATGTATACTGCTTGGGGAAAGAAAAACGCTACTTGGAAGTAAGAATTTTGTATTGGTGGGTTTGCTTCCTTTATTAACCAAGAGACAGGAGTGAAATCTTAGGCATATGCTTCATAGTAGTCCTAGCAGGAGTGCAGCAGCTGTGGCTCTGAAATGGCAGCAGTAGGACCAGGTGAAATGACTTTTCTAATTGGCACCTGGTTGCAGAGCACCTTGAGATGGTTGATGTAGTAGCTGCTGCCGCAGTGCTAGTGGGTGTATGATGGTACCTTCACTGGGATGATTCTGAAGGGCAAGCTGAGGAGCAGGTATTTCAGCAATGTCAGTTTTCCCCAGCATGTGAGTATTAATGTGAATCTTTTACAGAAATCTTGGGAAATGAGATTAGTCAACAGTTCCCTTTGCCTCCTGTTTACATAGGCAATGGGCTGTGTTTCTCAAAGCTCAGTGTCATTTGGCTATGCTGTTTCCTACAATCCCTGTTGTCCTCTAGTGGTTGCTTTAAATGGCTTTTCCAGTTAAGTAAAGGATTAAAATGCTGTCTCTGAATCCTGTAACTTGAGGTGCTGAGTAAGTTTCTAGCTTTCTCAATTTTCTTTAAACCTAGATGAAGTATCATTGAAAGAAAACCTTGTGCTGTTTATAGTCACTGTAGTGACTGATTTTTAACTCCTGGCCTCTGTGAGGTGATACTGCATTAAGCAGATCCTTGCTTTCCTAGCAAGGTCCAGTGGTGTGCCTTTTTGTTAGGAGGCAGGCTTTCTCATGCTTGCTGGGCTTTGTAGTTTCACAGAAGAGAAACTGGGGGGCAGGACTGACTTCTTTTGTACCACCTGCAAACAACTGTGACCCGAGGGAAGATATTCTTGGGATGAGGGACAGGAGCCTGTTTGCTATGGACTGTAAGGATAAAGGGAGCATTTTGTCTCCCCAGGAGAGTCAATCATGGAAGAGACTCTTTCTGAGAAAAGGAACAGGGGACATTGCTAATCTCCTTGGGGAGCAGGTTAGGAGGGATGATCTGGGTTCAGGGCAGGTGAGGAGTAATTCAAGGATGCATTGGGCAGGGCACATGATCTTTAAGGTCCTTTCCAACCCAAACCATTTTATCATTCTATGATTCTGTGAGATGGAGATAAAAGCCTTTGCCTGAAAATGAAAGATGGCTGCTGGCGTTCTTGCCCTTTGTGTCTGTTTGTGAGGGAGGACAGGAAAATGCAAAAGGTTCCCAAGAGCTGCAAAAGTAATGGGGAGCAGCTGTGCACCAGCTGCTTCTGAGATCAAAGGGCTGAGTGCTTACTAAGAAGTTTTGCCTCTGGGGAGTGTTTTATCTAGCATGGGGAAGGAAAGCCAAATACCTGAATGCAGAGACAAGCCTGGGGTAAGCCGGTTGCATGATGAGTAGAGGGGGTTTTTGTCCTGGTATGTGGACAGACAGTGATAAGACACTTTTCGAGAGCTGTGGAACTGCTTTGCTTTAACCTCAGCCCTTTTGCTGAGCTGTGCATTCCTTTCTCTCCACTGGTGGAAGGAAAGGGAATTTTGTTGAGAAGATACTGGGGGGAAAACAAAACCAGCTGAGAATGGGCTGCAAAGATTGCCTGTTTTTCCAGCCACATATTTGAGTTTGTGGTTATGTATATTCAGAAATCGGTGAGTGTGGAACAAATAGAGAAAAAACTTTCATGTTGACAAAGGGGAGATAAACGCTGAGGCAGTTGGATAGTGTGTGTGCTATGCAAAATCAATCTAAATAGAATGTATCTGCCTTTTTGGTTTGCTACTCAGGAACCTGTTGGGGAAATGAAGGTATGTATCCCCTAACAGCAAGAATGGGAGCATAATGGTGGTAGCACTATTTTGTGTGAAGAAGGAAATATCAGTGGGGGGTGGGGGGTGTGTGTTCTGAGAAAGTTAGAGATAAAGATGCCAGAAAGAACTTTGACTATCAGATTCTAGAGATGCTGTTGTTTCAGGGAGAAAGCAGCATGATTCAGCACAGCCTAGATTTGGGGAAATGCAGGAGAGACAAGAATGAGTGTTAAGGCTGCTTGAATGGGAGGTGACAGGGCTTAATGGAAGAAGTATAAGCTTTGTTTTGGCTGCATCCTGCTGCTGTTTACTGGAGAATATCCATTTTGGAGAGGCTAGCCAAGATGTAAAGTTGGATGTCTTGGAAAAAAGCCAACAAGAAAGAAACAGGTTAATATGTTATCAGCCTGGGGATTGCATAGCAATCATGGGAGTGAGGGGCATTGCTCAAAGATGGGCAATAATATTCTTGTTGGAAGTAATTTGTGTGCTTTTTATTATCCCTTGCTACTGGGAGGGGTTTTGGTTTATCTGTTAAGGTTTCGGAGAGTATTATAGAAACACAAAGATTTAAAAGTGTCTTGAGATTGGTTGGGTGACCCTGATATTGCTGTTAATTGCAATTAGAAGTTGGGTTGCTCACCCAATACTGTAGAGCCACGGTGGGATTTTGCTCATAGAGAGAATGCCCCTGCTACAACTGCAAAAAGAAATGGTAAGGCAGTAAAAAGCTAAAAAGGAAAATGAGAGCTTAGAGGAGTATTTCTTTTCCACTGTCATGGGAGGGGCATAGCAAATCAGTGGCTGATCTGGGATTAGAATGAAGGCTTTTTATAGCTAGTCCAGTACTCTGGGTACTAGATTATATATAGTTCCTCTGATGCTGTTAATTAAAGATTAATCATAGAATCATAGAATAGAGTTGGAAAGGACCTTAAGATCATCTAGTTCCAACCCCCTCTGCCATGGGCAGGGACACCTCCCACTAAACCATGCCACCCAAGGCGCTGTCCGCTCTGGCCTTGAACACTGCCAGCGATGGAGCATTCACAACTTCCCTGGGCAACCCATTCCAGTGCCTCACCACCCTTACAGGAAAGAATTTCTTCCTCATATCCAATCTAAACTTCCCCTGTTTAAGTTTGGACCTGTTACCCCTTGTCCTATCACTACAGTCCCTCATGAAGAGTCCCTCCCCAGTATCCCTATAGGCCCCTTCAGATACTTGGAAGGCTGCTATGAGGTCTCCACGCAGCCTTCTCTTCTCCGGGCTCAACAGCCCCAACTTTCTCATCTTCATATGGGAGGTGCTGCATGCAATTGACTATCTTTAGATTTTCCTTATTGGTAGCTATAGGGGAACATGCTCAAACTGTTTTTCTGAATCATTTTTATTTGCAGAGTAAAGCTCAAAGAACAAAACTAGAGACTAATTCTATTAGTTATTTAATAAATAACCGCCTTCTGAATATTAACAAGAATTTCAGAAATATCTACTATAAACCAAGGCAACTCTTAATAAATGAGTGGCCTCTGTTTCATCCTTGGAAGTTGCTTCCATCAAGACTTAAAAACACTTGGTTTAATGCAGCTGTATATAGGAGCAAAAAAAGGGGGAGCTAAAGTGACTTGAGCAGTTTTCAGCTTCCCAGAGAGCAAGGTGCCAGGGTGCCTTGGCTATGCCAAGTTTCTTTTAGCCAGCTTTATTAGAACAGTTTAACGGGCTTTAGTTAGAATATGGTTATGTTTTATATGGGTAAATGGAAAATATCCTAAGCAGTGGTATATGCTGTTCTGTCCCCCTGCTGTGAAATATAGATAGCCATTGGTACTAATAGTACTGTTGTTGTCTAAGCCAGATGTCTTGGTTCACTAGATGTCAATAATCTTTCTGCATGATATGCTGGTAGGGTTGGAGAGAATGCAAAGGGATTAAGTATTATGTGATCACAGGTGGAAAGTAGCATGTTCGTTGACTTATCCTGAAGGTGAATATTTCTAATCTTTGTCACTGTTGAAAGTTTGTACCTCTCTTCAGTGGAACCAAATCAAATATGCATTTCAAAAGGACTAAAGTGTAAGGCTTTACTGGAAGCTAGCGTTATTACATTGTAGTTTTCAAAAGTTTTTGTAGTTTGGCATGGGATAAAAGCCTTACTGAACTACTCACCACACTGCTGTTGGGACACTGATTACAATTTATGAAGAGAGGTTTCTTCTTTGTTATTGAAAGAAATTGAGAGTTTAAATGGTCAGCTTTTGTAGGGCAGATGCAAAACTAAGCAGTGATACATTGGTTCTTGAGCCTGTTTTTTAGTTGGATACTAAATTCAACTTTTGAACTCCTGGTGTCAGAACAAGATGTTGTAACTCCATAAACTTATGTAAATGTCCTCAAATGTTTTTTGTAAGCTTGATGAGATTTGTTTGTAAGCTTGGTGTCATTTGTTTTCCCATAGAGGACTTGAATGCCATATTGTGTACTTGTGACTAATTTGACAGAAAGATAGTTGTGTATTTCGGATGTCACTGAAATCTATACTTCACAGGATATCACATTTAATGTTAAATACTATGGAATCACAGTCTGAAACATGAGGAACCTCTGTATCTGTGCTGCTCTTAAAGGTCTATAGGAATAGTGGGCATTTAGCAATTCAGAGTAATGGATGCTTTGTCCAGATGATTAAAGGTATACATGTGACCAGCCTGAGTTTGCAAGGTCCATGAATTAAGCCTTCAAAATTGTATAGGTGCAATCGGGTTAGATCTGTAAAAAGCGGTGGTGCCTACATAATTCTGAAGACTTGTAAAAGACGCGTAAAAGCAGAGCATTGTGGTGCCTACCTGTAGGCAGTTAATTGCCCAATGGTATTAGTGGTCTTCAGGCTGGGTACCCAGTCCCACAAAGTGCATTTACTCTTGTTCTTGGAACAGGGATCCAGAAAAGTCAGCGTGTTGAGTTGTGAGGTGCCTACAGCAGCTGGTAGACTGTTTGAAGGACTACGGTGCATCTTCAGTTTGAGACTGAAAGGCAAGGTTGCCTGAAGGACACTGGGATGTACTTGTAGCTCTGATAACCAATTGCTGGGTGACCTACAAATAACGTTGCAGTTCTGTGCTGCTCTTACACTTTCCCATTCAATGCAACAGACTTAGAGATGCTGCTTGCTTTGTAAAGCACTTGGAGAATGCCAGTAGGTTATCATTTAGTGTTCACAGAATTCACTTCAGAACCTAGAATCAGCTCTTGCCACATCCATTTTCCTTTGAAGGCTGCTGATCAGAAAGGGGTGATTCTGACCAGGGCTTCAGGACAAAACAAATTCTATCTCTCCTTTACCTGTCTAGAGGCTGATATAAGTGAAGGAACTGGTATGGGGTTTACTCTGCTTAAGGCAAGACTGTAATATGCAGGAAAATGAGTCCATTTAGTTGGCAGCATTGTAGAAAACAGAGGGATGAGGGGTAACTAAGGGTAACATGAAGTATTTGGATATTTATAAAAATGTGAAATGGCTTTTCTTGTTAAAAGAATGGTTGTGCATCATTAAAGGCTACAAAAGTGAAGTGGGAACATGCTTTCCAAATCGGGAGGAGGGCAGTCCTTAGCAGTTGCTAATCTGTTTATGTTCCAGTCATGCTCAGAGTGTGGCTTTGAGCTCTGAAGCTCTTGTAATTGCCTGGAATATGTCACTCTGCAGCAAGATTCATTGTTCTGTTCTCCCCAAGTGGAAGGCTGAGATTTTTAGCTGTAGGACTTCCTGTTCAGTTGAGCAGAGAGACATGACTAAATTCTCATGTATTGTTTTGTTGAAACACTATTAATTATGGCTTCCATTATATACATGTCAGTTCTATGTGAAGTAGGCAGAAATTGGTGCATTTAGTGGGAAGCAGCCAGAGCTTTATTTTGGGGATTATACATGAGTTTTAGGAGCGAGGTTTGGATTCCTGGTGACAGAAGTCCCTTAAACTTTGCGCGATCAGTACAATGCTTGTTTGATTCCCTGATTTCTCAAAAGATCATGGAATTATATTTTTTCTTTCCTTTTTGCTCAGCTTCTTGCTACCAGGTTTCCTTTGTTATTCCCCAAGCAATGCTCAAAGCATTTAGACACTAAGACCAATTAAATGAGAGTGAACTTGAAGCTCCATGCCTTGCATGAAGATTTAGAGGGGCAAGATTCAGCAGGGATTGAACATGGTTTTCCAGAAGCTGTGTAAGATGTGGCTTCAAAAGGGCTTCCAGCCCAACCTCACCCATGTTACTTTGCATGGGAACCTCTCTGTGCCATCTCTTGAAGAGAAAGGAGTGCATTTTTAAATAGCAAAGAATTTCTGTAGTTTCCTTTCAAGTCCCAAGGTATTGCTAGCCATGGGAACCTCTCTATATAGCTCTTACAGAGCCGGAAGCTTGGAGCATAGCCATGGCACTTCCATGAACAAAAGCACACATGCTCTATGCAAAGCTCTGCTGGTGTTGGTAATCTGGGTGGTAAAGCTATTTTTAATTCTGTAGATTGTTTCTTTTGTGAATGACGTTCTGCACTGACTTTTCCTCCCTAGGGGCTGAAAGTAGAGTTGCTAAATTTCAACTAAATATGAGACTTCTTCAGATCCAGTTGCTGTTCTCTTTCTTCAGTGCATGGCTTGAGCAAGCGAATTGTATGCTGAGGACCTCTAGGGAGAGTAGCTGTGAAGAAAATACCTTTATTCATGCCTGTGAGAAGGTAGGTCTGCCCTGTCCAGGACTGCTTTGGTGCTTTGTAATCTAGAGTAGTTCGCTGTTTTCTTACTCCAGAATGTGTTGGTGGGTTGGTTCAGAAAGTTCAAGCTCCTGGATTTACTGGCATTTGTTTCTAAAAATGTTTGCTGTGCTGAAATCAAGAAATCAGCCAGGGAGATGGGCTTTGCTGCAGGCAGGGATCCTGCTCAGTGTCCTGCTTGCTTGCCTAGTCGGATCCTGCCCTTGGCCAGCAATTGCACAGCTTGTGTAGATGAGCAAGAAGGATTGATTCCAGGGAATATAAGCTGGGGAGCTCTTGACCTCTCTTCTGGACAAGTAGTCTTGACAACAATCATCCGAAGCCCTCAGCACTGAGAGCTCACTTCTTCTCTTTAGCTCACAAATGGTCTGCCTCCAAGGTGGTGCTTAAGTTTGTTCCACGCTCTCAATCCTCACTGAGATCAGTCATTTTGGGAATACCTGCCATTTGCTAAAAGACCCAAAGAATGTGATTTGGAAACAAAGTTAAGGAATTGAAAACTGCGGTGGTAATGTAGGACAGATGTTTAGCTGAGGCTTTTTCAATACATAGAAATTACTTCACGAACCATATTTTGTTATGTTTTAGGTGCTTGTCCCTGTAAATTGTGAGGACGTGGTAGAAGCACATCAGGTTCTTAGAAAAGTGTCCCAGCTCATGCAGTTACTACTCTAAAAGAGTTGTGGTGCCCCACTTCTTCCCTCTGAATTCCGTTTCAACAAAAAAGCCAAAGTGGATAAAGAAAAAAACCTAGAAGTTAGAAATCAGTCTTGGACTGAGAATAAACATGAAAATTTTTGCCCTGGATATTTTAGATAGAAATACAGGAAAAGATACAGTATTTTAAGACGAAGCAGAGGCTCTGATACTTTTTTTTTCTTTTTTTGGTGTTTTTTTTTTCTTCCAAACTTAGTAAGAGTCTTGCATGCAGAAGAACACAAAATGTGTGAAGATGGATGATTTCAGGGCAAATTAGAAACTCCCAGGTTCTTCCATAGTGTTCTGAATTTGGTAAAAACATGGGTTTTTTTCTTCCTAATGAACAAATAGTTTACCTCTAAGCATGTTTACATTTTATGCCATTTGCACTCAAACAAGATGAGATACTGCTCTACTCTAAGAGAAGGTCCTCAAATACCAGGATCTGCAAACTGTGTAGCTATGGTTGGTGCTTTGTTAAACCACCTTACTTACAAGCCAGCAAGTACGTTTGCTTATAAATAAGTAGTGGTGGAAATGGCATCTTCTGATGGCTACTAGATCTGTGGACTTCACTGATATTTTGTGTGCCTTTTTTTTTTTTTGTTGTTGTTTGTTTTTTTGTTTCTAACCCCTACAGATATTTCACTGTATCCATAGTTTGAAATTATTACAGTCAGTTTTCTTACAGAGGGGATAAGCTTGATTTGTGCTGTCTAAAGCCTTCCTGCATGAACAGTCTGGATGTCCTCAGTGAAGGATTTACTATTGGTAGTAGCACTTTTGGAGTGCAACTTCTGAGCACTTCACTGAATTCCTAACCAGTTCCTATATTGAATGTGTGAAGTGCCATCATCTGCTAACAGCGTTATGTCCAGCACTTTTACCGATATGTAAAAAGAGACCATTGTTGCCTTCCAATGCTTCCCGGTGTTTTATTGGGGGGGGGGGGGGGGGGGAAGTAGTGTATGAAACTGATGACGTTGCACAAAGATTTTGCTCTTAGGGAAGCTGAAGAAGAGAGAAATGCACTGCAGTGTTTCACCCAGGCTAATGCTTTTAAATGTGATTGATTGATCTTAAACAAGGTTCAGAAAGTTTGTACCCGCCTCATGGTACTCTGGTTAGGCACGTAGCCTGTTGAATTTTGTCCCTGTAGCTGTTGTGAGGGTGTTACTGCCAGCAAAATAATGTCCTATTTACCAGGCTTTAGAGGTATTGGGGAATTACCAAAGGGCTCTGTCACTCCTTATTTTTATATTTTTCTCCCCAATAGCATCTGGCTTGCCCTGGTGATGGAAAAGGTTGGTGCATGGAAAATCTTGAAACAGACTGTCAAGAACAGTAATGGTTTGAGGTAGTGAAAACCAGTTTCAAGATATTGTAAAGAGCTGGGGGAAGCTTTCTGGGAAGGGAATTGAAGCCAACCAAAGAGAAGTCTGGACTATTAAATTAATTAGCCTGTCATGAGGTTTTTGAAAGCAAAGATGAAGCGCTATTAGCATGTTGGCTTCGTGGCAACGTGAAGAGAGCTGGCTGGAGCCTGTTCATCTGCATGTATGTTTTGGATGAACTTAGGTCTTAAAGCCTGTGGGTTTTGTTGAAAAATGACAATTTGAATGAGGCAACTTGGCTGCTAGGAGTCGGAATCACAACAGAGCCAAAATAAGCTTTGTATTTCTTAACCCCCTGTTACTGTGGGGTCCAGATTATCCCAGATGATGTGCAAAGGCACAAGGGCTGAGCGTTGTGAGCTGCCAGGGTTTTTTTTTTTTTGGGGTGGGGGGAGGGAAAAGAAATTACAGTTGTCCATTATGTAAATACATGGCATGTATGAAAAAACCCAGAGTTATTCAGATGTGGTAATGTTTAAGAGGAAAGAGAGGAGGCAGCTATAGAAGCAGACAAAGAGCTAGGGATGCGAGTAAACTGAAAACTCAGACTGTGACTTCAGTGTCTGGCACAAGTCAGAACAATAAATAAAGCAACTGAGATGGTAGGGGGCAGGGAAAAAGAGAAGTGTCAAGATTAGCATAAACAGCAAGGCTTGAGCTAGTTGTGCTGTACATTGTGTTAGTAGGCATCAAGTTGTATTTGTGGGAAAGATGGATACCAGCAAAAGAGACTAAAGGGTCTGCATGAAAGGTGACCAAAAGATTGCTGTGCTCCAGTCATTTTTGTACTGTAATATGAATCGGATGCAGCTCCATGGGACTTCAAAGAGAAATACTGATATAATGCTAGGATAGAAATGGACCTTCTTTTATTAGAAAATATGCAGTTAGATGAAATTGTGATTTATACAATTCTGAGTATGTGGAGAGCTAGCATCAAGGGCTGAGAAACTAGTCAATTAAGAAGTCCTAATGAGAAACAAGCTGGATTCTGAGGGACTTCTTATATTTTTCTGATCCAAGATGATCATTAAATTAAAAAAAAAAAAAAAACTTTTAAAAATTAGGATAGTAAGTATAATTTGGGGTAAATTTTAGCAAAAAATGCTATATATATATACACTTCATGTATGTGTGAACAGGATATTTAATGGGGTTTAGTAGCAGCTCCAGGTAGGTCAAGCTAGAAGAGTGCCAGACTTAATCCAGCGCCCCTGCATTCCTATTACAGGTATTACTGACCTCTTCAGATCGTGAGTGGTTTTACGTGTCCTTGTCAAAAGCTATTTTGGGTGTCTGTAAAGCTCTGCTTCAAGGTTGATGATGGATAAAGGCAACGCAGCAGAGAGAGATGAAGGGTGTTAAATACGTGTCTGGATACAGTGCTGATCTGAAAGATGGGGAAGAATGTAGTGCACAGCCTTTCAGGAGCTCCTGTTTCCTGTGGCTCCTGTCTGTTCCCTCAGTAAACCTGAGGGACACCATATTTATAACTCTGTATTTTCATGAGATTTGATCAGGGGATGATGCATAGTTCCTGCTAAACAAAGAAAGCTACTGTTCAGATTAACTCTTTATAGGCAAGAAAAGCCTGTGCAGATCAAATAACAGTGCAAAATCATTGCAGTGTTCCATCTTCTGTTTAAAACCATAGTAATTCTTTTGTTTACAACAGAGGACATCGGAGGATGCCTGGTATCTAACTCTAGCATTCCTAGAATTGCTTGTGCAGGTTTCTCCCATCATACCTAATCTTGGACCAAGATTCAGTAAAGCGAGGCTCCCAAAGCCATGCTGGCAGGCTGTGTTTTGTAGTTTTACAAATGCTTCTGATTGTTACAAGTGTTGAATTCGTAAATTCTGCTGGAACAATGTTAAGTCAGTGTGACGGGGACGAAGTTGAATTTAAAGTTGTCTTGATACAAAGGGAATTGGATGACTTGGTAGTAAAACGTATTTAAAAACTACTGAAAAAATCTTACAGTGGGCAAAATGTTGTAAACTTATCGGGTAAGTTTTCCATGCAGACTGCACGTTATGCATTATGTGCATGCAATCAGCTGTTTATATACTGTAAATTTGTTTTAAACAAGGTCTTTTTAATATTCCCATTTGCTTTTACTGACAGCTATGTCTAAACCTCACAGTTACTTTCAGAAATATCAAACTTCACCACTATCTTAGAGCATAGGTTTGTTATAGATGAGTATAGATGAGGGAAAATCTGTAGCTATGATCTTTGAAAAGTTGGAGCTCATTTTGCTTTACTCCAGAGCCGTGTGAACTGCAGTATGCTTGTCAGTTAAACTGGTTTGGGGTTGCTTACCCGTTCTGGGCATCTAGCCAGCCTAACTTACAAAACTGCAATTATCGTGATTGTTAGGAATAGTTCCGCTTCTTCCCTTGGATTTCTTCTGCCCTTCTTCTTTTCTTCTTTGAGGAAGCCTAAAATTTTCCTGTCACTTCTGAGGAGACCCTATTTTGCCCTTAGGGGTTCCAACAGAGACACAGTGTCGCAGAAGCTCTCCCGCTCTCTGACAAATGTAATCTTTCCAGAGGCAGCAGCAGGCAAGAGTATTGCTCCTTGGGATCAAATCCCTGCTGGCCCCAACCAGCAAAGCAGCTCCTGCTGCTAGGAGACCCACAGTGTTTGGGTTTTTTTAACTTTATGGTTTAACACAGAATTTCTAAATATACATCTAATTTGAAGGCTGAGAGGCTTTGGTATTTGCACCATTCCTCATTTATGGCTGCACCATTTCTGTGGCAGTCACCAGCGGTTTGTCAATGAACACTTCTGTGGTATTTTGATGCCCCTCCACAGAACAGAAATCGAAAAGAAAAAACTGGCACCACGGTGCTGACCACCCAGCAGCTTTTGGTGCAAGTACTTTGAGGTACCTATGGTTTGAAGGCCTTCTGGTGAGGCAGTTTTTACTGCGCTGTTGCTTCTGTCCTTGCAGGGTCTCCAAGAGGAGCAAGCCACTGCTTCCTGTCAGGCTCTTCTCCAATTCTTTCCAGCCTGCTGCACTGGCTGGATGTAGATGTGGATGGTTTGAGTTATCAGGGAGAGCATGCTGGATGGTGCAGTTTCATGTTGCTGGTGTGAGCTGGGATCACAGCTTGCTTCATGAGAAGGCCTGCAAGGTGGTGATAATATGTTGATCTAGAGGGGAAATGAGGCAAGTCTGTAAACTTAGTTATGCACTCTGCTGTTTTATCATCAGTGATTTGCCAGGTCAAGCGTGGCAGCTATCCAAGCACAGTGCCTGCATGCCTTTGCGCAGCTCTTCGAACAGGGTTCCTGTTGTGCACAGTAGGAAAAACAGATGTAAAAGATTCTTAATCTCAGCCTTTGTCCTTGCAGAGGAGCTGTTTGTCTTTCCTGCTTTTCATGTAGATTCCGGGTGGGATGCTCTGATTGTCTTTTCTCCGTGCAAGTGGTTTCAGGCTGTGATGAGGACAGTGGTCTGAGAGGAGAGAAAATCCAGTGCTCATCTTGCTTGTGCCTTGCACTGCTATGTCTTCAGTGATAACATGTTTCTGTGGAATGTGCCATGACTCCTTGTTGTTAGTACTGTAGCTCTTCTCAGGTTACAGTTCCTCTTTGAGGGTAGGACTTGGAGGAGCACTGGGAGTGTCAGAGACAAGGAAATAATGATAGCGTGTCAGGTTCTTGTGGATTGCTGGACAGGAATCTTCTATCGGGGAATTTCCTGGGTTCAAACCAACTTCTTGGGGTATGAAACTCTGGGTTTTCCGAAGCGCCTGACTGTAAAGTCAGAGATGTCTCTGTGCATGTCTCTTTCTAGACACTGCCAAAATTTCATTTATTTTCAGCCAACCAACCTCTCAGAAACTTCTGGACAATTTTTATATGGCTTATTTATTTATTTTATACATCTTAATGTCAGGCTGCTGTATTACTTGCTTATTTGGTTTTGAAAGTTCAGCAGTCAAAACCAATTTACCAGAGAGGAATTGAAAGAGAGAGATGCGAAGGGACATGGTGAAACTCAGTGATAACTGGTTCAGTGGCAGAACTGCAGTTTTAATGCCTCTGTGTCAGGAACTGTCTAGAGGCAAATGTGCCACATCTCTTGTTCAGCAAGTTTTATCCCCAGTGAGTTATCTTACCATGTGAGTGTTGGGTAGACCTACTCTGCTGTTAGGAAATGTAGTGAGGGAACTGAATGGCATTTTAATATAGGCTAACCAGAGATTTCCAGAAACTTGCATACTTTCAGGTTTGGAGGGATCTCATTCATAGCATTCTTCTATCCTTTTTTTTTTTTTTCCTTCATTAAAACTGGTTTTCAACCAATTATGTTTGAGCAGGTTAACGTCTGTGAAAAAACTATTTGCTGAGCCACAATGGCTAAACCTGTAAAAGAGTATCAAAAGGAGTGAGTGTGGAAAAACTACTGTCATAGAATGGTTTGGGTTGAAAAGGACCTTAAGATCATGTAGCTCCAAACCCCCTGCCATGGGCAGTGATGCCTCACCCTGCACTATGGGTGGTAGTGTTGCTGGGGGTATCCACTGCAGTGGAGGGGAGCCTGAACTGTAGACCTTGGGCCTGCGTCTTTTTAAGGATTAAGCACAATAGCTTATCATCTTGTGCCAGGACCTTTCAGAAGCATTGGGGATCATCTGAATTATTTTTTTAAGTATTTATTCTACTTCAGAGCTGGGTTATCTAAGGTCTCCAAACTTCCTGCTTTACATCATTAGGACTAACAATTTGCAAAGATCTTCTGTTGAAGGAATTACAAGTAATTCTGCTGCCCCCCAGTCTGATAGCAGTAACTTCAGATGATTGTGATTCTGGGGGAAAATATATCTATCTATCTCTTCTCATGAGCTAAATTGGACTGTCCAAAATATCCAAAAGTTTGTGGAGATGTTGCCCCTGGTTCATCCATCAGACTGGCTGGTGTGGTTAATACTGCTTCAAGAAAATTGATGTCAAGACCTGTCTTTTTTCTTTCTTTTCCCTTCGATGCAAGGGCTTGTTTCGGGCTTGTTTCATTTCTGTCCAGAATGCAATTTTCTGTTAGTATGAATGAACATGTAATTCCTTCAGAAACATTAAGAAGTGAAAGTGTGACTTCAGTTATTCCTAGACACAGTATAACGCTGGCTGGACTGATCTGACGATCTTCAGGTTACTCCAAAATACCTCTTGTAGCTTAGCTTACTCAGAGCTAAAATCCTGCTCTGCTTTCTATTTTGCTCACTCAAGCTACAATATCAGCAAAAGCCGTGGTTAAGCGTACACAAATGGCTTTCAAACAGTTCCAAGTATGTTCAGTCCATGGCTCTCTGGTTTCCTGACCCAGAGAAAAGGTCTCCTCTTTACTTCCAAACATACACTTGAATGTGCTGGACCTTTTGTGGGGAAAGCATAATGTATGGCCTCAGAGCCGTCCAGTTGTCAATGCTTGTCAATTTGCTGTTTGCTAGTAATAGGTGAGCCATTACCTATTTCAGGAAGATAACTAGAATATCATATGTTCCTACACTGCATTATCAAGGCTCCTCTGGTACTTTTAAATTTCGGCACCAACGTTGACAGTTACCTTACAGTGTGTCTATATACTCTGTAAGGAATGATGCAGGTTGGGTAGTAGTCATGTAATCAAGATAGCAGGCAGTCTTGATAAGAGACCTGAGGGTCAGGATTAAGCAAGGCTAAAGCTAGTTACATTTTGTATTTCAATATCGTTAGTTCCTAATTCTGCTATCCACTGATGAGGCTTCTGACACCCAAACTGGTGCTTTAGTTTGCTTTCATATCTGAGGGAGTTTAAAGACTGGGAAAAACATTTTCCTTATTTACAAAAGTATATAAAAGTTCTCTTGGGCACAATTCAGAAAGATACTGTTTCTATGTTCTTGCATTGCACCCAGGTCCAATAATTCATGATACTTCAAAATTCTCCAGGTACAACTTGCTCACACATCAGTACTAGAATCAACATAGAAAAGCCATTTTTGAAGTACCACTGCTGCTGGGAGGCTGTGACTCCAAACCAGGTGCAATCTATGCCCAAACGCTTCTTAGAGATGCCAGAGGAGGGAACTTTGTATAAATTTGAGTCAAACTCCAGGTGGTTTAACTATATAGAAGTGTAGGTAAGGTATCTTTCCTTCTACTTTTCAATAAAACCAAATCTAACTGAGTTCTCACTTTACTGCAGCGTTGTAGAGAAAATGACCCATTTCTAAGGCATTGCAAAGAAACATTTCCTGAATGTTACCTTAGAAATGTAACAAAGTAATTGAGAGCAGAATAACTACCTATATATCATCTTCCCCCATCCACCTCCTCTAGGAGAAAACTGTTATATAGTTAACACCAATAAAATAATTTTCAACTTTTCATTTGATGGAAATTAAAAGCTCATAAAAGATTAGCAAAATAAAACATGAATATCAAAGTCATTTGCAAGATTTGTTCCAGCAACTCTTACTTTGAAATTGGAACTGAAATGTCTTTGAAAGAGACAACTCTAGGACCGAGCCACATTTAAAATGTGTTAAGAAATATTAGTTTTATTTAACCAGTTTTCACAGCTGAATATTTATTCTATAAAAACTTTACAGATTGTACAGTTTATATATAGTTCAAACTACTAAGAACAAAGAAGTAGGTCCCACAGATGCAAAAATACTGTACCAATCCAAGGTAAAGGCAGATTTACACACTGTACAGCTCGCCACTGGGAAGGGAAGGTGGGTCAGTTCCAAGTAAAAACTTCAAAACTGTACAAAAATAAGGTTTGATTTCATTTTCATTCTTCATAATACATTCAGTAAGATTGCAAGCACAGATACCCAAGTAATAATAGATATCTGTAGTCAGGAATCAGTAACCACTCCTGAAAGGAATGCAAAATAGGTCTATTTACACAGGGCACTCTTTTACACCATACCGTATATAGTGTATATTTAAAATAATAAAAAAAGCATAGACAAAGAACATTAAACATCTAATATAAGGTAGTTGTTTTTTTTAAAAAAGGAGTTTTTTCTTTTTTACGTAATAGTGTGCCAAAAGAATTTTAACTTATTAAATAATATATTCTAAGTGAACCTAAAATTTATGAACATAAAATGCATTTTTGGTGTAATACATCGATTAAACCAGCAAATAGGAAAAAAGAACCAAAACCAAAACCCAAACTGTATATAAAGTAGTATTCTCACCCAGCAACAGAAGCACTTATGTAGTTATTAAAAAAACCAAACAACCAACAACCAAACAAAACAACAAAAAACCAAACCCAAAAAACAAGAAAACAAAAAAAGAACCCAAGCCCAGAGAGATTTTTAAAAACCTCACTAAAACTAACTTAGGATATTCAATACATAAGATATTCAGTGATTCACTAATACTGCAAAACAAGCTCTTTTCTATTCTTTTTTTTCTTTCTTTCCCCTTCCACTTCCCTCCCACTTCCCCTCATTCCCCTTCCCTAAGAGACAGTGGTTTCTTCATGTTATCTGGGTAAGAATTAAACGTATTCCTGTCCTTTTCCTCCCACCCCTCTATACCTCCCCCCCAAAAAGGACAGTGTTTTCTTAGCAATAATCCTGAGCACACTCTCTTTTTGGGGATATATGTGATGTAAGTTTAACAGGGTTTAATTCCCCCACATTTTAGAATGTTCCGTTGCTTGAGGTATTTCAACCTTCTTCTGAGACAAGGCCTTCTATCTTAGCTGACTCCTTGGGCAGTGAAAGTAAGGGCTGGCTAATACCCGTTTCAATGCTGTAATCTAATGAACAAGAAAAGCATTATTCCAGACTTCCCTGCCACACAGAAAATAATGCAACACCATTCACTTTTTAATCCATTCTCTATTTGATACAGTACTAGCCAAAGATAACAAAAACTAGAGCCTTTAAAGAGATGTTTGGTAGTGCACTCTATCATTTTTTTTTTTAGCGCGTGTGTGTGTGTCTACATACACACTGTCACACACATATTACATTTTTTATATATATATATATATATAAAAGACATATATGCACACACATACACTTGTGTGTGTGTGTATATCTATATGTAACAACCAGGGAGAAAGGAGTTTTGTTCAAATTTAAGTGATACAGTACTTTTAAACCCCTTGGCAATAAAAGGGGAGGGTGTCCACTCCTGTTCCCAAGCTGAGCAAGGGGTTAGTTTATATAGGTTTTTAAAATGGGCAATTTATGTTTGCCCTGATGTCCAAGAAATACAATTCCAGTGTCAATGGGCATCTCATCAGAACTCATCAATTTTCTTCTGCAGGTATTTTAACATTGAGTCCATTCCTTGTGCTGAGCCCCAGATTTTCTTCAAAACTTCACATTCCTTTTCATTTGCTTGTTCCAAGTCTACCTTCATGATGTTCCGTACTAAAGCTTTGGATTCTTCAAGTACCTAGGCCAAAAAAAAAAAAAACAAACAAAACCAAAAAAAAGGGATGTTGTGTTAGTGTTACATGTGTACCTACAGGTTATATGGATGGATCCTGAAGTTAATTATGAACCTGAGCTTATCATACAAAGCTTATCATACTACAACCCTAAGAAACACTTCTGTCCTGGGTTCAGCAGCACCAGTCATTTTTCTCCTTCTTGGTAGCTGGTGCAGCACTGTGGTTTTGATTTTGGGCCTGGGAGCAGCGCTGATAACACCAGTGTTTTCAGTTACTGCTTGACAATGTTTTGGTCTGACCAAGGACTTTCTGAGCCTCATGCTCTGCCAGGGAGGAGGGGAAGCCAGGAGGAAGCAGAGACAGGACACCTGACCCAAACTGACCATAGAGGTTATTCCATACCACAGCATGTCATGTCCAGGATGTGAAAACGAGGGGCAGAGAGCCAGAAGAGGGGGGTTCACTGCATGGTCAGGCTGGGTGTCGGGTGGTGAGCAGTTGTATTCTCTTTCCTTGTCATTATTATTACTGGTGGTAGCAGTAGCAGTTTGTGTTACACCCTAGTTACTAAACTGTTCTTATCTCAGCCTGTGGGAGCTGCATTCTTTCGATTCTCTTCCCCATCCACCCCGAAGCTGGGGGGAAGAAAGAGGGAGGAGTGAGTGAGTGAGTGAACTGCCTGAGAAGCTTAAACCATGACAGTTCTGCTTAAACCACGACAACTTCACAGTTAACAAGTACACAAAAATGTGGAAATGATGAAAATAGTAAAATTGTAACCATGAATATATATATATATATATATGATTTTATACTGATAACTAGAGAAAACTCCAACTTCACTTTGGTGAAGTCTAATCATAATACTGTTATCCAGAACTGCTCCAGTAACCAGGCAGACCTTGACAATCTTGGGCATTTAAAGGAGGCTGAGAAATCTCACTTGCTTTTCCATTTGGAAAGCTATGAATCCATTTCAAAATCCAAAATTTCCAATGCACAGAACAGGTAATTTGTACTTCATCTCTTAAGATCAAATATGGGTAGTTTTGGCTATTGTGCAACAGCCAGCAGTGCAAACCAACACGGGGGTTGGACTAGATAACCTTTGAAGGTCCCTTTCAACAAATTATTCTATGATTCTACGTGTGTGCTAGGCATTACATAGCAAAAATTACCAAGAAAGTAAATGCAGTCTTTCTTTGACATTATGTTGAACTTAATCTATATTATTATATCTCAAGACATTATATTACAACTCAAAAGATTTCTGTGCAGTCCTTAGGGCAACTGTTTACACTGTTGATTGGAATAAGGCAACTATGTTAAACACAAGTATATTGTAAATAGTCCAATGCTGTTTTCAAGTTCTTAACCAAGGTGTACTATGGCATATGATAAGAGTTGGATACGAACTTACAAAGTAGTCCTCAAAACCCAGGAAATAAAAAGACAGTGCTATACTAAAATGCTGTACTTACTTCATGAAAATGTTTTGGTTTTTTTTCAGAAGGATGTAATGATGTAGCCTAGTAATACTTAGATTAATACTTATTAATCTAATCATAAACGTGTACTACAAGCAAGTAAAGGAAACTTACAACTGAGTTACATGTGACCAGTTCCTTGATTCGAACCATTACTTCTTGTGTGAATGTTCCCGGCCAAAACACTTGAGACACGAGTCCTTTGGCACAAGCTTCCTGTGCAGTCAACTTCCTTCCACTGAACAACATTTCATTGGCCTGAAGGGATAAAAAGTTACTTCTGGTATGAAATGTAATGAGACAAAACTCATTAAAAGAAAAATGTTGAAAACAAATAAGGAAAATGCCTGTGCTATTTGAAATAATTTTATTATAGCTCTTCCAACTTCTAATGGATAAAGAAAAGGGCTTGCCTACAGATAGGCACCTGGTGGTGTTCACTATACTATGGCAGGAGTTACAAAAAAAGCAGAGGTCTGTGATTAAAGGTTAAACATGAAACTGGCTTTGGTCATTTCCCATTACTGAGCATTCATTAGCTCTAGCTATCTTGCAGCATCACTCACTTGATTAACTATGTGGTAATAGGTTACAATGCCTGGCAGATCTGTAAAACAATAATGAAGACATGGGCTTGCCCTCTGTAATAGTGTTAGTTGCAGCACTGAAATCTTTGCTAAAAATCTATCCATAAATGGTGAAGATGACCCAGTTTTGGTAGTAGACCTCCTGGGAACTGCTAGTCTTGGTAGACAAGAACAGGGACCTTTTTGCAACTAAATTTCTTTTTAGTACTGAACGCTCAATGTGGTTTCTTTTCAGCACTCTCAAAAGTCTGCAGCACGATTTCATTTATAATGTGACATTTAAAATACCTGCATCATCTTAGAATTTGACCTCCAAACCCCACTACACTGAGCAGGATATAGTCCAATTTTTGATCCAATTTATGGAAAATAAACATTCCCATTTTATTCAGGAGCTCAACATGGAACTGATAAATCCTTTCAAAAGCTGATTTATCAGTCTACTTAAAAAAACCCCACCCAAACCAGTTATTAAAAGCTCTGTCCATAGTTGAAAGGTACGAGAACAGAGTACTACATTCTGTGCAACAAGGTGATCTCTAGTTCTCTCGATTTTTTTTTATATGTAATCATAATACACTTGACTATTTATCAGCTTCCCCATTAAAGCTTCATCCTACAACCATTTACACTTACTTACACTTTAATTCCACCTTTAATGAAGTTTCTTACATAGTTAAACGTTTTGTTTGCAGTGACATCTGCATGGAAACAGCCGGTGAAGATAAAGGCAGAGTAACTGTCAACCTCAAAAACCCCAAATAAAAATGGTATGACTGTTTATGACTAGCTTATATTGAAAATATACCAAAACCGTCACTGGACTCTTGAAATCTGGGAGATGAAATCTGAACCTGACAGGTGCAGCATTTCTGAGGATGAAATTTGGAGGTTTTTAATGTTTTCTAATACTGGAAATTCTGGCAATTATTACAGCAGCTTTCAGTTAAGGATCTCAAATGATCTAATTGCTGTAAGAACTGTTCCCTAGTCTTGCCATTTTACACATGAAGTAAGTTGGAAACTCAGAGGTCTATTACTTGCCCCTTTGTAACAAACTACGAAGCCTGGGTTCTACTGGCACTTGGGTTGCTGACTCCCAGTCCATAAAATTTATCAGCAGCACATTTCTCAGAAGTTAATATGGGAAGTTAGGATTCACATATATCTATTTAAAAAAACAAGCCTCAATCTAAGGATATAAATTACATGCCTGTATAGTTCTACCTTCTCTGAAAGCAAAATCAAATGTACAAGGTTTATTAACTATCACGACTCTCCTGATTTTCCACATTACATGTGAATAACCGGAAACACTAGCTAAAAAACCATCTGTGCTACACAAAAGTTTGCCTAAAGCCAGGAATTATTTTCCTATGGAGATACGGGAGAAAAAAATATTCCAAAATAATTTTAAAAGCTACCCCGCATTTATATCAAAGATCCAAATGGTCAGGTCTGCACATACTTCACATGTATTTTTGCTAACCAGGATAAAAACATATGCTAGAAAACCTTCATTTGTTTTCTAGAACTCAGTAGCAACATGAAGCCCCACAAGTGATAGTGGGGCAGGTGCCTATCTTCTGCCAGCTGTAACACAGCAGCAGCAGGAAGCCTCTCATGAAGTGAGTGCTCCCCTGAATTTTTGTAGTTGACAGGCTTCGAAGGGAAATGTTTTGCTCTGGCATCCCCACTTTTGATCTATACACAACATGTGCTGGAGACCCACTGCTAAACAAGTTTTAATCCAATAATCACACCTTGTGTCTGCTGTGAAAAAAAATACACTCGGCAGTTACTTCCCAAGACATATAATACAGCAATAGAAATGATGGTGATAAAAATATTTCATAAATATAAGATTCTCATTAACAACCTTAATTTTCTATTTGGTCTTCTTGTTCCACAGAGAAACTTCACAGGGACATCCTCTGGTCTCTCTTGTACAGCAAGTGCTTTGAGGCTCATAGGGAACTTCTGTGCAAGCCCACAGGCACTAACTGCTGAGGAGCATCTTGACTCTCTTGCAGCATGATCAGGAGGCTCTGTACCACCTGAGCCTCTGTCTGCGATGTGGACTGTAGGCACTGTGGAAATGCATATCCTGACTGACTGATAGAAAAAGCATGAGAACCACTGCCAAGTGTGCTGGAGACTGGCAGGGAAACCCAGCGTGGGAAGCTTGAGCACGTGGCTTCTGTGCTTTAGATCCGGGGCCAGAAAACCAGACCAAGAACTCCACAGCAGTCGCACAATAACTGATCTCCCCAAACAGGCACCATCTTAATCTCTATGATAGATTATTTTCAAAAGCCAAGTTTAAGAATCCTTCTAAAATCCTTGGTATTCTCAATACAGCATCAGTTTTGAATCCTAAGGTCTGAGCTTCAGATATCCTGTAATAACAACCTCTGTTGAACATGTTCTGTGGAAAAACCCCTCCACAACATTGCTGCTCACCAGCCACAACTGACCCTGCAGAGAGTCAAGTATAGTGCATCAGTGGACATTCTTCCCCATCCCCTTCCATACTAACTCCTGGAATTGTTGCCACTGGAAGCTTTCAGTTTAAATCTTTATATTTAAAAATGAGAGCGTTCACAAACACACATGAAAGAGTATACTAGGGAAGAGCTTCTTGTGGTTTTTGTACATCTTCTAAAGAAACAAAAAGCTACGATCACAAGTCTCTAAAGGACAGGGATGGATGGAATGGATGGATGAATGGATGGATGGCCAAATAAAAAGGGAAAGGAACAATCAGTTGTTTGAAACTTGCTAAGATATTAAAGCTACTCTTACAACTGTTAATCTATTTCAGTTACCTTTTCGCTTCTCTTCTAATAACTAAATCCAGACATCATACAGTTAGTTAGTCATTAGATCAAGTGCATTAGAAAGTGATGCTTTTAATGTATCAAAATCGTATTTTTAAATCAGCAAATACCTACAGAGAAAAATTTGCTTTTATAATGGACAGTAATTTCAGAAAACCAGGTGTAGCTACAAGCTCTTGTTTCATACCGTTACTGTTCAATTTCAAACTGGAATGGGGCACAGGTCAAAGTTTTCAAAGAACACAGCATAATAAATAGTAAGAAACATTAAAAGAATGTAGGTAAGAGATTGTTAAATAGCTTTTAGTTAATTTGATTCTCACATCCAATTGGAAAGCAAGAAAAGGGATACTAAGAAACGCATGGCTTATATTTTCAGCAGCAGTGCAAAGCTTTTCCATTTTTCAAACCAGCAATACTGGACATTGAGTCCAAAGACTAAAAAAACCCAGTAAATAACCCTCCACAAAGGTGATTTAGGGCTGAGTATTTCTTCCATAATGCACTAGTGTGAAACATCAGCAGAGACGTACAAAGTGAGCAAGTTCGACACATCTTCTGGAGAATGAGTGCACAAGAGCAGAATTACTTATTTTGGAGATCAGCACAGGACTGCTGAGAGGCTGGTGCCACAGCGCGCTGCTGTGTAATGACACTGAGTGCAGAGCAGCCCATTCTCTGCTATGCTCGGATGCTGTGCTGAATGCAAGATACTGGTGGCTGGTCCTTACAAGGCAACAGCAAGGAAGGTGTATCCTGGCATGCAGGATATAACCCTTCTGCCATTGTCAGGGTTAAGGTGCCCATGACATAGGATTAGGTCCCTGCTTTTGGTTCTGTGCGTGCATATGAAGACTAGGTTGCAACAGCATGGAGCAGAGAAGCCGTAAATACTGAATCCTCATAAAAAGTTCTCATGAGAGAAAAAAAAAGACAACTCAGCAAAGGTAAAAAGTCTTGAAATCACTGTGGATTAGTTTATCACAACTGCATTGTCCCTACTCTCCAAGCTACTTACAGAAGCCAGGCCCATTATCCGAGGGAATGTAAGGGATGAACATCCATCCGGACCTTGTCCAAAAGTAGTGTATGGTGTCTGAAACCAAGCCTTCTCATTAGCCCAAACCACGTCACACAGAGGCAATATAGATGCTCCAAGTCCAATGGCTGGGCCATTTACTGCTACAATGATAGGCTTCTTAAACTGAATAAAAGTATTCACAAAATTCCTGAAGAGAAACAGAAACATGTACTCACTATGTATTTATAGAGAGTAAAATATAGCAGCCCTTGAAAACTTCGTAAGAATTCATCTCCACAGTAACATTACTTTCAAAACCAACCTGATAACCTTCCATGATGAGGTGGTTAGCTTGGATGAGGAGAGTGCAGTGGGTATTGTCTACATAGGCTTCAGAGTGAGGCAGTCAGCACTGTCTCCCACAAGACTCTCCCAGTCAAGCTGTTGATGTATGAGCTGGATGAGCAGACAGTGAGGAGGACTGAAAATGCCTGAATGGCTGGCCCAGAGGGTGGTGAACAGCAGCACCAAGACTAGTTGGAGGCCAGTAATTAGTGTCGCAATGTCTGTTTTCGCATTCCAGTGAAACAGAACACTTCTACTATATTACATCCATCACTACAGGTAATCATACTCAACTCATCCTAGCGAGCTGAAGTAGATGAATGCTGAAAAACTTCTGGAACAATCTTATGCAATCCATCACACAAACACTCCCAATTCAGAGACTCAAGATAATTTTAATCACGTTTGAATATTCCAGAGACGACCATCTTAGCATATATATAAAAAATACCATTCCTGTATTTGAAGGGGGTTTTAAGTTCCATTTATCCATTTTCTTAACAACGAATAATAGGTGACAAATCAGGATTCTGGAAGGGACTGAATAGGAACTAGTGACAAAAGCTCAGTGTTAAGAGCTTCTGTCCTCTGGCTGCATCTGAAGTCACTGCATGAGCAACTTTTACTTGGAATGACTGAAATATGAAGCAATAAACCCACCCCCCTCCAAAAAAAACCCAAACCAACCAACCAGAAACAACAAACCCCACCTATTATCATCTCTGTGAGCCAAATGTGCCTCCAATGAAACAGGCTTTACATGTCAGAAGGCCTTTTTTAGGCCAACAGAATATTGGTCTCTGAAGGAACATAGATGCTCTGGAAACATAACAGAGCTAATCCAAGAGCATAGGCCCTCAAAGCTAGTGTTCAAATGATAAAACTAACTAAACTACTTGTTTGTACCATTTAAACATGTCCCTAAGATCCACGCTTTTTTCCATATATATTCTTCTAGTTTGTAGCAGTTCAGTTAATTTTCTTTCAATGTTAGGTTTGGTATGTAGTGTTGGGATGATGGTCACTAGTTTTAGTCTACTCCTCTAAAACATCCACCATGCCACTGCTTTGAACGTACTATACTAAGTTACACAGTCAATGAATATCTTGTATTTGCATGTGTTAAATTTGTTTTCCTGAAGCCTTATAGCTGTTTAAATCTTTTAAAATTGGTTTCAAGTGTAAGAGTATTACCATACTTATAGGTAAATTTTAGTAGTAAAAATAGCAGTGGATTAAATGGCAACACAAATAAGAAGGGACAGGGAATATAAAGAAGTGCAGCGCAATATATCACATAACAGGGGGGTGTCTGGGATCTTGTTGAATTAGAGGCTCTTGAAATAAAGAAAAGACAAGTCCTACTACATGAAGAACACCCACTCAGACGACTGAAGATAATCTTACATACCTAATAGCTTCTGCCATCTTAGTGCTTTCCTTTTTTCTATCATCCGTTAAACGTCGTATAAAATAAATAAAATCAAGACCACAGCAGAAAATGCTACCAACTGCACTGAATAGAACAAGTTTACTGTCATCTGCAGCTGCTGTGTTCAGTGCACTCTGGACTTCCTTCATTACCTGAAAATCAAAAATTCATTAGAATCTTTTTATTCCATTATTAAAAAGTAGCACACTGCTCTCCTCCCCTCCTCCCCCCTGAGAGCTTTAATTTCTCCTTAGGATCCACTCAACCATCAGATTAGAAAAGTTCACTTTTTTCATTATCCAAACAGAAGAACGTTAAATAAATAAATAAAAATGGTATGAAAAGCTTCGCATTTCAGAAATGTAATTAGACAAAGATAATGAAATCATTAAGAACAGATCTATTAGATGTTATCTGTAACTAAAGCTCTCAATCAGCATTTCTGTAATTTGGACAGCAGGTGGCACATGCAACCAGTTCAGAAAAAACCAGAACCTTAAAAATCAGGTTAAAGCTTGTTCCAGGTTGCACTTCGTAAATCACCGCATCGTATAAAAGACAGTACATTTCCGTGTTCAGATAACAGTTCTGACACAAACAACTGCTTTTAAGTGTAATTCAGTTCAGTTTAACATCTTGCAAGCAACAATGTGAATCTTGTTTTGTGTACGTTTGTTCCCAAACAACAGGGATAAATGAGGCAAGGACTTGGAACTCCCCCAGCACCCTTCCCCCCAAAATCTGAATTGTTCTGACCTCTGGATTTAGTGAATTATTTTCAGATGATTTTGTCGATAGCAAAATATGTGTGAATCCATCTTGTTTCCTGACAACAATGTCTCTGTACCGGTACGCGCTCTCCGTTTGCCTCACACTGAAACGTAGCCTTTTATCAAAAGGTTGATCTCTCCTGTCATCAATAAACCTTCGTTTGCTGGCTGTGACTCCTGTTACAGATGTCTGTATGTTGGTTGTACCATTGGCTGCTAATGCTTCCATAAAGGTGGATGTACCTGGAAATAGTTTAAACAATAACATTCTAGTAACTACATTATACTGGGTCGACAATTGCAAAATCCCTATTAGCATGAAAACAGGCTAGTCATATTAAGAACACACGGTAAAGATGAAACTCAGTCCCCTGGAACTGAAATGTTACCGAAATAGACTCCATGCACAGAGCAAAATTGAACTGACAAAGGGAGCCAACAAATTTATTTTACAGTTGTGAGAAAATACGTCTTAAACAAGGCAAACAGACCAATCATCATCTACTTATTTTTAGAAGGAGGGAAAGGTTTATTTAACATTCCTAATACCAATGCACTTCTGTAGGTTAATGCTCTGCTTTCTCCTTTTCCAACATCTTTAACTCCTTTAGCAGCACCAAGATCGCAAAGAGAAAGCAGAAGCCTTTTGTTTCAAATGCCATGAGAAGTTAATAGATGGAAGAAAGTGACACAAAAAGCCAAATAAAGAACTTGATTGACAAGATCATATAAAGCATAATAGTCTAAAGGAAAATGGAAACGAATGCTGACTATCCTTCTTTGAGAGGGAAACAAGATCCATGCAGTAATGGATATTTAATGGATTCATAGACAATGAGATATTTCTCAAGTCTAAACAACTTTTGCTATTAGAATTGGCAAATACAGCATTATGTCTTTCTGGTCTAGTTCCCAGTTACTCAAATAGACAGAATTTGAGGGCATGCAAGTAAACAGCCCATTCCTCATGACACAGAAGGGGCAGCTTTTTCTGTATTCCACATTAGAAACATAATACCAAATAACAGGCATTTATAAGAGAGAATAGGAGAACATCTTAGATCTGTAACCTATCTGCATGTTAAAGTCTTCATGTAAAATCTCCATGAAATCCGCCCGATTAAAGTAATGGAAGTACACATGGGGGAAAGGGGGGGTAGAGTTAAAATGTTGGAAAAATGTCTCAGAATCATAGATAGTTAGGGTTGGAAAGGATCTTAAGATCATCTAGTTCCAATTCCCCTGCCATGGGCAGTGACACCTCACACTAAACCAAGCCACCCAAGGCTATGTCCAATCGGGCTTTGAACACCAGCCAGCAATGAAGCATTCACAACTTCCCTGGGCAACCCATTCCAGTGCCTCTCCACCCTCACAGGAAAGAATTTCTTCCTCATATCCAATCTAAACTTCCCCTGTTTAAGTTTGAACCCGTTACCCCTTGTCCTCTCACTACAGTCCCTCATGAAGAGTCCCTCCCCAGCATCCCTATAGGCCCCCTTCAGATACTGGAAGGCTGCTATGAGGTCTCCACGCAGCCTTCTCTTCTCCAGGCTGAACAGCCCCATCTTTCTCATCCTATCTTCATACGGGAGGTGCTCCAGTCCCCTGATCATCCTCATGGCCCTCCTCCGGGCCTGTTCCAACAGTTCCATGTCCTTTTGATGTTGAGGACACCAGAACTGCACACAAGCCCAAGTGAGGTCTCACAAGAGCAGACTAAAGGGGCAGGATCGCTGGTCTTGCAGGATAGGAACGTTTTGAAAGCTTTTTCCTGAAAACTGAGGTCTGAGTCTGTTAAAACCTCCTGGAAATCCACAGCCCTTACCTCACAAACAGGTATTTCAGAGCATCAGGCATATGATGTCTTAAGAAGTACAGTTAAACCAGAAGTTGTTAATTAAATGCCATTGTTGGATCTTGCTTAATTCAGTATTATTTTTCTGAAGAAGCTGCATTTCTAACGTTCTAATAATATGCAATGCTGTGGTTTTTAACCAAAAGACTTCAAATGCGTGTCCAGTGTAGACATTAACCAGGCTCACCTAAATAACTGGAATATCCTATAGCTCCACACTCCAACTGTATTCAAACATTGCTTACTGTGATCCACTATGAAGTACGAGAGATGTATTAAGAGAAAAACTAACTTAAACCCTAGAACATTATATGTTTTTCCTTTTATTTCAGGAACTGCCTGCAGATATAAATGAAGTCTTTACACCAAATACCTTAAAATAAATGAATCTTTGGTTATAAATCTGTTATGATTAATTAGGCAAGTGTCTGTCAAAGGAGCTATACAATATCAAGGTTTTATTTTCCTTCTTAGGGTCTTCATTGGTGTATTAGTGTTTTAATCCTTAGCATTTGTGAAGAAAATGAAGACAACTCAAGATTTGTCAATTGTTTAAAGTGAAGAGAAAGAAATTGAATTCAGTTTATGACCAGAGACAGAGGTAAACAAAATGAAAAGGAAAGTTAATCTTAAATACTGTCATGGAAATTTCATGTTTATTCCTGAATTTTCACCTCTTAGCAAATTTTTTTTCATTTCAGCAGAATAAACCAAAATTTGATGCGGACCAGATGAGCAGCTGATGAGGGATGTCTTTGATACTTTTCCCTTCTAAGCCACCTTACGTTGATTACATTCCTTTAAAAGATCCAGAATTTACAGGAACAGCACTGTTGTAATTCATTAGGAACATAAGACTAAATGGAAAACTGGCTGCAATGGTTTGCTTTGCCATAGAAAAGGCAAATTAAAACAACTGAAATCACTTCTGATTTCTAAACCAGATACAAGATTTTATGGCTTCTGTCGTGGTGAAAAAAGCAGAGAACCAGGAGAGCACAAGAGACTACACACAGCCAAAAAAAACCCCAATAGTCAGTAAACTTGTATAAGAGCTATGAGTAGGCTTTTTTCCCAAAATTCATACTTGCAAAACCATATTCAAATACCAGAAAATTACTTTTGAGATGTAAGCGGCAATGATCATACTCTTTGAGAGACAGAACTTCTGGCAAAGAGACCGAGACATAAACACCCCACACCACTTCTCTTGCTTATTGAATTGGCAAAGAGGCCTTTCGACTTTTTGTATAAGTTCTGCCTGCACTTGTCAATAGCTGCAGTTTCAAAGCACAAACGAGGGACAGCTGCACTTCAGTGGAAGAAGTCTCCTACATCCAACCTTGTAAACACACTTTTAGACTACTTAAGACTGAAAGATTTAACTGTACTGCCATAGATTTCCCCACATGAAAATTGTGCACTTATTTTCAGGTTAGTTACAACCGTATTTTATAATGTGAACATACAGATTTCGTAACAAACCAAAAGCATTTCTACATTTTAATACATCAATAGAGAGAGCGTAGCAAAGACAAAACACCACAGCTGCTCTTCCTTCAAACTGGGCCTTCCAAAACAATAAGGGATTGGAAAAAAGGCAGTTGACAATATCCAGGGTAAACTAATGCAGAACTATGTTGTTCAAGAGGTAAACTAACTGCTTGCATAGTTACAAAAACCCCTTCCAATGACAGCTATTAATGTAATGTGATCTTCTCAAAGCATGAAGCCACACTCCTACTGTGCAAAGCTTCACCATACAGTTGCAAAATGAAATTAAGAGGACTACTTGGTTTTGCAGCTGCTGATCAAAACCTGGTAACAGTCACATTTTCATGCAGCTGCTCTCCTGAGGAAGAGAAAAAAAAACCCAACAACCCAACAAATAAGAAAGGAACTGGTCTTAATCAAAGACACAAAATACAGAACAGCAAACGTGTCTTCATTCCCATCCCACTAGCAGAAGACAGGGAAAAATAAAAAGCCACCTCTCCAAAATATGAGCGGGGTAACAATGAAAATGCACGATGCCAGACATCCAGATAAACACAAAAACCAAACCAAGTAATGTGCAACTTCACAACAATCCAAAAGTCAAAGTCCCACGCTCCTCTCTAAGCTATTCATGCCGCCCAGTTACCACCTCCCAGATTCTTGAGAAACTCAGTTTAGCTTACATAGCAAGCCTTGAATACAGACATTTCCCTCCCTCCAACAATACTGGGACACATCCAAGCAGGTGCTCCAAAACCAGCTAAGCCTCTTTAGAGTGCTTATTTTCAAGTACACCCGTATGAGTGGTGGTACTCTCCATTCAAAGATTTGTCTGACAGAGTACGCTGTTTCTGAAAGGCTTAGCACAGATGTCTAAGCAACAAGCACAAGAAGATGGGAGGTGCGAATGTGCTGCCTGAGTATTTCTCCCCATTCTAGCCACCAGAAATTTAGCAATTCTTAAATCTCTATGTCCAGAACCACTGGCTGCACCCAAGCCCACATAATTAAATCCTCATTCCCACTGGGATTGTCCAATTTACTTTTGAAACCACTATGGTTTTGTCTTCCTACGTATCCTTTGGCTGAGTTCTGCAACATACATCTTCACTTTATCCCTTTCATCACATCCCTTCTCCAGGTTCATTAGCCCCAATCTTATTTACCCTTTCTTTTTCCAGAAGCAGATCAAGCCTGCCATTCTCCTCCATGCCTCTCCTTTGCTACTAAATCTTGGAACAGGGTCCAAAAGGTCACACAATAGTCAAGATGGGGATTATAACGTGGTATATTCAAGCCTTTTGTCCTCTACTCCTTTTCCATCACTGATTTCTATTTTTTCAGACTAGCACTGGGCAAGCGTTTGCAGAAAGCTGCCCAAAACAAGCCCATTGCCCTTTTCCCGAGCAGTAACATGGATTCGGGAACCAGCCATTGTCCAGGCATCGGTTTTTATTTTGTTATGGGCATAGTTTTGCCTGGAAGTCTGTTTTGTCCCTCCCCATTGCTTGGCATTCATCTGAGCTGAAAGCAGTCTCTCGTTTTAATCACAAAATCACTTGGCATCTTCAGTTAAGCCTGCAGTGCCCACCAGGAGCTCCAGGGACCCTCATGCCTTTCCCATACCTTCATGCACCACCCACATCCTCCCCTACACTAAGTGACAAAATGGCTAATAAGTGTCCTACCCAAATAAGCAAGTGAGAAACAGCAGCAACAACAATTTCTTAAAAGCATTAACCGCAAAAATAACAGCTGTAACTGTAACTGGTTATGACTCAAGTGAAGGAGAGGGGAAAATGTGATGTGCAGAACTGCTTGGGAAAAATCGTAAGTTTGGGGAAAATTTGTAAGTATTAAACAAACAAAAAGTGCTGGAAGTCGGGTGTATCTTTTCCCAAAGCCCTTTCTATACTTCCACTGCTTCCCCTGTATACATAAGCCACAAGATTCCCCATAAGTTGTCCAGTGCAGGTTGCCTCATGCCCTTTTTGCCTATAAACAGCAGTTTCCTACATGTTCATATGTACAAGCAAGCTCTAACCTATAAACACCATTAAGCTTTTCCAGTGTTAACTCTGCACGACATCCAATATCTCACACAATGAGATGCCGACCCTGGACAGTGATACCGCTGTGCAAATGTGATATGTAACATCTTCCAGTAATTTTTCCACCTCTGCTTCCACAATCACACAGGAAGTATTTCTTACAATTGTAGCATATTTGCACAGATTATAGAAATTTAAGATGAGAGTTCAAAAAACTATAGATGTGCCCATTTTTTGTCTCAGTATATGTATTTATAGCATAAATAGCACTTACATTTTGGAATCAAACAAAAGTTCCAGCATCCTTCAAAATATCACTATAAATATTTGTGAGAAAAAGAAAAATCTTAATTTCTTGTACATTTCACCTCAAACTCCTGTTTTTCTCTGTGTTTCTGAGAGTGTTCAGAAGGTACGTGTCATTTATGACAGAAAGGTACATTTCAGTTAAAAACTTCCAGAATATGGTGCTGTATTGATGCAGCACAGAAAATCACAGTGTGATCCGCAATAAGCTGTACATACCCTAGTGTTAGCACAGGCATCCCCGAAGATGCCAGGGAGGAGAGGGGTGGGGAAAGGGCAATACTTCTTCAGACTATGGGCTGCTGATCACTGTGATACCCTGCTACTGCAGTTGAAACCTCCTCCAGACTCTTACAGTTGGGAGGGTGTGTGCAGCTGTCACTTTATTGTTTCTAATAAAGCTTCAACCACTTCTTGATTCTGTTTCAAGGAAATAGTTACACAAGCAACAATCAGGTGTTCTTCGGGTGATTCTGCAAACGTCACCTTTCCATAGTGAAAAAAATGTAGGTTTTAAGCACAGATTAACTGGCGAATTACTGCAATAGTGCTTGGTGGGATGTCAACTCAGCAGTAGACAGTCCTGCAGCAGCTAGCAGGCTTGATTGTCAACATGCATCTTCAATTCCTAAAAACCCCCACCTTTTCTCATGCCCTGTAATGCCTACTCTTTACCATATATTTTGTATAGGTGTTAATTTTGAATGCCACTTTGAAACATTGCTCACATAAAAGTCTACAGTTCTTATAGGACACTGTTGCCAACAAAATTAACACAAAGGAGACACACACACACACCCTTAGTAATAATTCTCTACTCAATTAAAAGTCTTTCTATCCTACACCAGTTTTCACCTTTGGTGCCATGTCACATTTAGAGTAGTGTAGTCTACAGTAGCCATTTTGTCCCCCTTTTGTAGCTAGCTTTCTCTGTTTCTTTGATTACTTACACCATCAGTCAAATATATGTTTACAGAGAAAATGGCATTTCTCCACCCTCTAGTTAAATAGGTTTACCTTAGTAAAAGATAGGAATAACAAACTACTGGACCTAACACTTTAGACCATGTCCATAAAAAACAAAGGATAAAATTAATAAGATGTGATTTGGCAACAAGTGTTTTAAAAAGTTTAAGTTTTACTACCTTTAAAAATGAACTGTGCATTTTTATGCATGAGGTGTTAAATAAGCTTTCCATAGTCTTACAGTGGGAAAGAAAGTCCCCCTCCTAACAACTGCAAAAGGCTTTCCAAATACATCTCCATTCTTCTTATTTCACTGGAAATACATAAGCAAACACTCCTCAGGTGAGCAAATTCTTTTTCTCCTTAATCATAGCATCAAGATAAATTAGGACTGTTCTCTTCCCCCTTTCCACTGCAGATTTACACTCATCTGGGAGCGATTTTTCTCCCATTGACTCAGGATGCTACTGGCTGACAAACAGAAAACAGTGCACATAATTCTCACTATTTTAGCTGTTGTTCTAGGTGGCTGCAAGGAAAAGAATATATGTAAAGATTCTTAAGAGTCTCTGATATTACTCCAGTCCAGAAATCCCAGCCATGTTCCACAGTATGCACCAACCTATTTGATGGGGGAAGCAAAGAGTTGTATTTCTTTTTCTCACAAATAAGTACGAATAAGAAAAAACGTCCCCAGGTTACAGACACCTTTTGAAGGCCTTTTAATATTGGAAACATTTCACGAGGAAGAACCCCCTTATCTTGATACTCTTGGAGCTGCAGGTTATGATACCACTGCATTCATTCAAAACACTCTCAAATTTGAGAGTTAAGTAAGGACATCTCTCAGGGCTCATCTACAGAGGAAAGATATCACGAAATAGGCTAAGGCTTACACTTGAAATATACCCAGCTATTTCACACTAACTCCTAAGGTGAACACATTCTATATTAAGAATACTTCATTGCAATTTAATCCAATTCAATCCCCAAAGTGATTTAGGAAATTGCTTTCTTCCTGTGGAATAAGAGTGCCCTAACATAAGGCTACCCTAGAACAGATACTGTCAAAAGATATAGCAGGCAGCTTGCTGTGGGGACACAATCATACACATGCCATGTATACATGACAAAATTCTTGTAATGACATCAAAACTTTCTGAAACATTTCAGCTAAATTATCAGTGAGATTTATGTAGATGGGTATAGCACCACTGTGTTGGCAGAATACTTTCATTTACCTCGTTTAAAAACAACACATCGACAGTAGCATTTTATTCTTACCACATACATAAAGCCCTCGCTACCAGAGTTTGCAAGAGCTCCATTCACAACTGCCCCCCAACATTTGGCATTTCAATTCAGAAAAGCAGTAGACAAGGGGGGCTTGAGGGCTTTCTGAGATTCAGGGCACCGATGTATAGGTATTAAGCTTTACAGGAGATCCCATCCTTTGAGTGCTCAGAGCACTCGGAGTGACCATCCTTGCTGGGAAGAAACACCTCTGGTTTTACTTGTCTACCTCAAGGAAGTACATGTGCCTTTCCAGCTACTGTCTAACGTCTACTATTAACAGAAAATATCTCAAATTTCCTGTGGGATATTCACTAACAGGTTTATTAAGAGGTGGCAACAGGTCACTTGCTTGCAGCAGAGATGCCATCTTCCAGAACCGATGTGTGCACAGCTGTGTGCCTTAACACCCTATACTCAGGTAACCTGCAGTGCACAATGTTGCTGGCTGCTACTAACATGGGGCGATCTATTCTGCAGCAGCACCCTCTAACAGAAACTACTGGCCTTGACAGAAATAACTGACTGGGGTTGGAAGGGGAAGCCTGAAGGAGTCGTCTCTGGAGTCTTCACTTCAGGCCTTTTGGGTACCTCTTATTAAAAAGCTAAATATTGCAGCCATGGGTGCTTAGTCTTGAGCCTTGCGCTTGGGCAAGTGGGCTAATAGCTTCTGGAGCACTTCTGCTGCCTGAAGGCTTGTGGAGCAAAAATCAAGAACTGGGCATTGACACCACGGGGAGGAAATATGGGTGAAAAGAAGATGACAGGTCTCAGGGAAGCGTAAACTTTTGATTCAGAGGTACTCCACAGAAAGTAGTCTCCACTGGAGACTCCAGGATTTGAGCCAAGATGATTTCTGAAAGACGCTGCCTTTAGGCAAAGCAGGCAACTGTTGTTTAAACCACATCTAAAGAGGCATTTGCAAACTGTTCTAGAGGCAATCTCTCCACCACTTTTCCCAATATTCTGGGAAAATAAGCCCCCATTAAGAGCAGGATGATGAAAGGTATCTTTGGGTACCCTATGCAACAGATGCTGAATAGCTAGGTGTTCTGAACTCAACAAGTAATTCAGAGCAATGTTTCACCTTGCCAAATTTGTCCTTTCTTATTGCTGGAGAGGAACAAATCCCAAATATGATTCACAGGCAACAGCTGAAATGGAGAATGATGGAAAGGAGTAAGTAAATAAAACCTGCGCTCTCGAGCTGAACCTGATCATTCCCAGTTTTGGCAATACTAGCTAGGGTCAGCAAGTATGTGAGGACATGCCCGAATCGAAGCAGCCATGGAGAATGTCCAGAATTCCTTATTCTTCCTGTATTAAACAACAATAATTCAAACAAACAAACAAACAAACACCACCAGAGGAAATCCTAAAGTCAACAGGAGACTAGTGAGAATAAAAGACTTGGATCAGATGTGGTGCATGAAGAAAACTTTTATAATATATCCTCCCTTGATCAGGCTTTGTGCCATACCACTGCAGGCAACTACTAGAAAATACAGGAGGCATTTGTCTTCACATCACCTTGCCCCACAGCTTGACCTCAGCACAAGTGGCATGGTTCTCCATATTTTGGGATTTTCAGAGGCAGTGAAGATCTTGAACGTGGCCATGAGTCTCAGGAAAACACCCGTCATAAGAACAGCTTTTCGTCAGATTTTGAAATCAAAAATACAGTCACAAACAAGAAACTATATAAAACCATGTCCAGGATAAATCACTTGACAATAACTACAGCCAAAAGCAGTGAACAGACAAGGCAATGCTTCAACCTTGGCCAGCAGCTAGGAGAAACTGAGGCTGTGGGCTGCCCTAACACAGCAGGATGGATCACACACATCATGGGTACCATTTGAGTGAGTACTCTTCATATTGCAGAGGAAAGCAATCAGCTTCTCTTTAAGACCTTAGGCTTTCTACTTCGTTGACTGTTGTCATATTTATGAATAGTCTATCAAAGGGAAAATCTCACAGACAAAACCCCATAACTGATAACTTCATAAAGCACTAATTAAGTAGTTAACACTTGCTGCCATACATAGAAAGTGGTGCAGAGCTGCAAGTGTCTTCCCTCAGGCAGCAGAACAAGTCAGTACAGAAGCCAGGATTCTTAGTTACAGGTGGTCCCAATCCCCAAAAGCTACTTTTCCCTGTAAAAATCTGCTTTTATAAAGAAGTCATATGTCTAGATTAAAGTACAAGTAGCAATATTGATACTATTGCAGAAGAGAGAGTTAAGGAAGCAACAGAATAAACACTATGATATTTAAGTGGGACACACTGTTTCAGCAGCACCAATATACTAATATGAAAACACAGCCTCGAAGAGATTATGAAGACCAATACTGGGAGGCTGAAATTTTGAAGGGGACAAAATAATCCATGCATTAAGAAATAAGAGATGTGGCAGGGGAAAAAAAAAATAAAACCAAACAACCAAACACCCCCCCACCCCCCCTGGAAAACCAAGGTGGTTTAAGGCAAATTTCAGAGCAAGTTTAAAAAACCAAACCAGTTAAGATCTATTTCAGAAAACAGGACTTAGCACCTACTATCAACTGTGCCAAAACCAAGGGAGGCTTACTTAGGTACCATAATGCCTGTTACTACACAAAACCAAGAACAAAGTATATCGTACCTGATGCTTTAAATCAAAGTGTGCCGTGGCCTCAGAGACAATTTTATAGCTTGTGTAGCTGGCAATAAGAAAGTAAGACTTATTTGTGTATTTGGAGATGGAGGTAGGAACACATCTTTTCACAGGAGTCATACTGGTGTGATCATAGTTCAAGAGTCACTTTGTAGACTTTTTAAAATGCTATCACTGCAAGTGCATGGAAGGGCTTGGGCCCCAAACCTGGTGGTTTGAGAGAGCAGGGGAAAGAGAAGGGGAAAAATAAAACAAATAATGATAAAAAAAATCTCCATTTGAATTCTGGCCTTGCTAATTGTTGCAACTCCAATTACTGCAATTCCAAAGGCCAGCACGGGAGCCTCAGACATTCAGCAGGAAGTTCATAAAATTGTGCTCAATCTTACAGTTAGTGGTTCATGGGTGACAGGCTCTGAACATCTTTAGATGCAATAGGCACCTAAAATGCTGAATCTTGCCTTAGGAAACAATCCATTAAGAACACACAGAGAAACCAAAAATATCAGAGGAAGTCGCTACATAAAAGACAGGAAAATTACTACTGAGTAAAGCAAAGATTGTGTACACAAAAATAATGGGACTAGTACATAACTAGTCACAATTGAGAGCTTGATCCATTAAAAACATGTCATAGATGAAACAAAATGACAGACGACTTACATAACTGGTTGTTTCCTAAAACCTGCCAGGGACCCACCTGTTCCGGACAGATTCCAACGCTAAACCAAGAATACAGAAAATAGAAGCAGGCAAGTATCAGCAAATGGAATTGAAATTTAATTTCTACCAAGATGAATGCTGTGCAATTTTAGATAAATGTCTTATGTAAAAGATACTGCATTAAGTACTTTTTAGACAAATAGCAAGATAGCCCAGTCATAAGGAGAGGGTGTATAAATGGAACTAAAACAGTAATTGAATTAATTTCTTCAGGAGTGAGATGTAGCTTCAATTAACTCCACATGATTAAACAGGTCAATAGGAACTGAGGGGGAAAATAGAATATGCTATACTTACAAGAAAATAGGAAGTAAAGAACACTGGGAAGAATACAGGGAGATGCTAAAACAGATAAAGAACGGGTATTAGAAATGCAAAGCAAAACTCAAAAGTTCTCATAGTTACAGATGCTAAACACAAATCATTTTTCCAGTGATTAAAAAAAAAAAAAAAAAGACAGAAGAATTTGACCAAAAATAAGAGTGAAATGTAGTGTAAGTAGCAAAGTCAATTAAAGTATTAGTGGGGAAAACCAGGATGCCATAAGAAACCTGAAAAGATTTATAATGACTATGAATATGTTGTACATATAACAAATGACTGACTACAAGGCTTGAACATGGCAAGATTGCTGACTGACAGTAAAAAAAGAGAGACAAATGTGATGGTGTATACGGGAAATGCATCAGAGTAAGTGAAATACCTCTGAGACTTGCTTGCTTAAAGGTTAGAAAATTTGGGAGGTACCTTGAGTAATAAAATTTGTATTCATTTCAGAGAGAGTTGGGAAAAACCTAAAAACAAGACCCAAACCCCACCAAAATCCTAAAACAAAAAAGGGGGCAACAAATTAAAAGCCTTTAACCTCTGCAGTGTATTCCTGTTCATAGAGAAGACTGTCCTCAAAGTCATGTTTCAAAAACATCATTCCATTTAAAACCTACTGGAGATTCAAAGCAATACTCAGGAAAGCCATGCTGGATACCGCAAAGAAAAGTCATCTTCTTATAATGAAGATTATATGGCTATAATATAAATATATGTGCCATATATTTTACCAATAGTTTGCAGTTTCATACCATCAAAAAACATGCAACAGAAAGAAGCCTCCCCATCACATATACTTGCATCTACTGTAAACGTCAGACTTTGAAAATATCTCAACACAGGAGAAATCCTATTTTGCTCAGCATCAAAGTTGTATATATAAAATGTAGTGATATAAAGTTGGAAACACATTGAAAAGTAAAAGTTCTAAACTAAAATTAATTTTAGATAAATAAAAGTCCTAAAACATGAAAGTTCTTATTGATGTCAAAAAGTGGGAGTCAGTAACAACAAAGATTTCAGGGTTGTTGCACGATAAGAATAGTAACATTCTCTGTTGTTGGGAGCTTGATATACAAAGCTGTAATAAACTCTGTATCTCCATTTGATCACAGAATATGTTGCATATGGTCAATAGTTACGTGAAACAATGATATTGCATGTAGCTTTCTATCGTTATTTATCTATATAGCAGCGTATTGGTGATTTATAAACCCAAATACCTTGTCCATTTTTAGTTAAAATGTAGGTTACTTTTCCCAGTGTAACTACGTCACAGAAAATATCACACAATCAGATATTCCCCCCACAGCTCAACTAAAATACTATCGATATCTCAATGGAATTTATCTTCAAGCTGTTCTTTTGAATCATTCTAATTAAGAAAAATGCTGCAGTGGCATCCTCTTTTTCATTAGTTTGTAAACAATTCCAAGCTTACTGAAATTTCTAAAAGAAGGATTATAGGTTTTGTTTAAAAGACAAAAATGATTACTTCCTCCCCCCCTTCTTTCAAACATAATAAGAGACTACAAGAAAGCAGCAGCATGTTCATATGCTGGCTCAGATCAGATCAACACTGCAAATGTATTAACCAAGTTCACCCCTGCTACAAGAAGGAAGAAGTCTGCTGCATGTTTGTCCTTGTGCTCGACTGTTTTTGCCAGCAGACTGGCACTCCATTTAACATGCAAGTTCAGGAAAATCAGTCAACGGCCTTCTTCCATGAGCTTCTCCATACCCCTGTGATCTGGGAAGGCAGCACATAATGAATTACTTGTCATTACTTAAATACCCATACAATTTACATCACATGAAAATTAAGATGTTTCCCTTTGCTGCTCTGTTTCTTCCCTGTATAGTCCATCAGACCAGAAACAAGTATTCATTGCAGGTATTTCTGTCTAACCCAGAAACAAGGCAGCTGGGTTTCTTAATACCTTCTCTCCCTCCACTGACAGATTTGCTGAAAAATTCCACCAGAGCTTCCAAGGTTATACCAAATCCCAGTTTAAAACTCTCTACCATCACCAGTGTTTTTACTCCCTTTGATTTTCCGAGTTTTAAGACAACTGGAATCCTTACCTAAATTTACAAAACCCATTAAATATAGTTCAACTGCAGCAGAATAGCCAGGCAAAAGTGTTAGTGCTTTCCTATTCTGGGCTCATTAGTTGGACAGAAATATCAACTTATGACTAAGTAGCAAGAAATGAGTAATAAACTGACATAAACAAATGAAGACATGCCAAAGAAACCACAAGACCTGACAAAATTAATTTAATAGGAGGAACAAGCCAGACGTTTTTGCAGGGTGCATTGGGTTAGCTTTCACATTGATCAGTTCCCCAGTGCTGCTGCTGACCAAGCAGGAAGCAAGAATGTGTGGGGAAGGGGTAGTGGAAAGAGGACAGCATAACTGAGAGTAATGTGAAAAGCACGTCTAAAAAGAACAGCAACATGTTTCCAGTTTAAATAATACCCTGACTAGCAGATAAGAATTATAGAAAAAAGCAGGTATTTCCTCATGCAAAGCATTTAATTATGAGACTGAGTCCCAGTATTACAAAATGATTTATCTGCACAGGGAAGTGGAAGAATTGAAGTCGTCAGAGAACAGGTATCACTGTAGTGCTACCATACTCTTTCATGATCTACACTCTAAAGCATTTTTAAAAAAACCCACCTGATGTGAATCCATCTCCTAATATTTCAGTAACATGGCTACATTAACACTGAAATTATGAACTACTTTTGCAAGCAGAACATAACTTGTTGTTTAGAACAGATTTGTGTGAACTAGTTCATTTGGACTAGTTTATTTGTACTGCAGAAAACACCATGTGATGTAAAGTATTTAAGCTTTCCCAATTAGAAAAATCGTGAGAAAAACCATTTCAGGTATCTGCAAGGGAAATACAGCAAGCTTCATTGCTGGCATCAATTCATAGTTTATCGAGGCTTACCTACACAGCAAAGAAATGAGAAAAGTTATCACAGAAAACAGTATCAGAGGCAGACAGGATGTCCTGTTGAGACACGAGCTACAGTGTAAGGTGGGAGGTGAAGCCACATATCCGCTGAGGCTGCCATAATCAGCAGTGGTATGAAGCACAAGCAGGGGACACAAGAGAAGTGTGACTACTCTTCACCTCCTCTTCACAAGCAGGGTCTTTCCTGCCTGCTAGGTCCAGGACAGTCCCAGTAGCATGAGTTTTGACCATAATAAATTCTACAGTAAACTGCATGGAATAGGAAAGGAGAATAACATTCAAGCTGAGGCTCCATAAATTAATCTAACAAATGCTCCAGTAAGCCCTTGGAAAATGTTGTTAGAGTGCCCTGACATCTCTGAGAATTATATTAGAGCAATATGTACTCAGAAAGCCTATTCAGGACTGTTTAGTTGCTGACTTTTGAAGTCTTTTGAAGGACACAGAGAACACTGCAACTGCTAAAGCCTTTAAAGCTGTTGGAAAAGTTGTTTTTTCTAAACTAGTGGCTAAGGTAAACAGAAGAAACGAGCTTTGACATGAAGTCTACTACATGCTATGACATGTTGCCTGTTCTTTAAAAGGGACATGGTTTAGAGGTGGATTTGGCAGCGTTAGGTTAACAGTTGGACTCTACCACATTAAAGGTCCTTTCCAACCTAAATGATTCTATGATTACCAGCCCATGAAACAGCTCTGTTTTCAGACAGACTCACAGGGTGCCACTCTGGGTGGTTCTCTCACAATTGCTCTTTCCAAAGACAAGTCCTTCACCATGCACCACTCTGTGTATACCAGCCAGCAAACAAAGCCTTTCCCTTTATTTTATGCTGGTTAAGGTTTGAAACAGTACAGTTTAAAGTTTAGAATCCCCCCTTCTGTTTCATGTAGCTTATATACGTTCCACATAATATAGGAAAAACAAATATGATGACCATGAAGTAGGACGCAGTCAAGAACAGAAGTGAGCAAATAGCGGATTTTGGCCCACAGGGTGAACTGAGACACAACAAGAAACTTCAACAGGTGGTTCTTTTGTTTTCAGATTTACTCCTTCTAAGTAACATCTTTCAAACTCTTCTGAACCAAAATTAAAATGTTGCTTCAAAACAAAGACAGACGTGTATTTAATAAATTGGACTCATTTTAAAGAGGATCCTGCTCTTCCACGTCCTATGCTTGCTTTTATTGCAACTTCTATTGTTAAAGTGTTGCTCATATCCTTTCAGAAGTAAAATAATTACAGCATTTATAACTGGGGTTAATGTGGTTGTTTTAATCACTTTGCCGTATGAACACAAATACATATTATTGATGTTACTTGTAGTAAAGATAAACAAGAAACATGATAAAATTTGCAAACACTAATACAGCATTTACCTCACTAGCTTATCCTTGAGAAAGGTTAAAATTCCAGCAGAACAAACTCAACACTACATCCTACAGGTAGATATAAAATTTATCACAACTTCAGTCCCACATGTATTTAGCTAAAGCCAGAAATGATTCAGTCTTAAATTCTGAGATTGGAAAGATGTTTCCTGTATGTGGTGAAGGGAAACCAATGGCTTGAATTCAGGCTTGTGCTGTTTCAAGATCACTTTTTGAAAGGGCCTGTCAGTGATTTTACTCTGCCTTGGTAACATAAAAAACTACGCATGCCAGTGGTCACAAGGCAATTGGAAACAACAACTTCTCACAATTATTTTCCTTCCAAAAGCATTGGAGAAAAACCTCCCTTCCAGTCAAGATTCCTCTACAAAACCCAAAGCGTTTGTCCCACACAGCCTCACTAGCGAGATAGGGCTGTACAGCCACATTACACAATCAGGCAAATAACAAGGACCCATAAGCAAAAAGGGTAAAGTATGGGCTATTTAAAATAACAGACATGCATTATGCTGTGTTGTAATTCCACTTCATTGTACGCCCAAGAGATGCCTTTTAATGCTCCCATACAACTAAATATTTCAGGAAAAAGTAAATTCAACCCAGACTCTGAAAGCAAAACAAGATTTTCCCATTTTGTAGTCCTCACAAGCAAAAGTAGCTCAACAAAAAAGCTAAGTACCTCCAGAGATACGTTATTTTCACTTGAAATTTCTCTCATTAAAACTTCTCCCCTGCACCCACAACTAGCTAGAATTATCAATATTTTTGATGCCCCAAGGGCATCTACAAAAGCAGATGGCATTCAGACTTTATTACACTACCAAAAACACCTTCTGCTCCAACAGATGACACTCAAAAAGAACCTACCTCCATGTTGCAGCTCCTTGCTTTTATTTCTGCACAGTGACACAACAGCTACTAGTCTTTTTACTAGCTGGCACATTCTTTAACTACAGAGCTACAGGTGTTTCCCAGTAACCTTGATGGATTCCCCTGCATGTGAAAACCATTTGACTGAATCAACAACAGCATCTGCAGAGCAGTCTGGGGGAGGAGGATGGATAAGATGACAAGGGTCACTTCCAGCCCTATTTTCCAGTATTCTGTGATGTATATGTGATCACTCTATGTAGCATCTATGCCTTTTCTCCCGACCTAAAAGCAGCTGCTTTTCAACAAGATGGAATATAAAGACAAGGTACCCAGACCTATGATAGCAGGTGTAGATTAGCAAACTGTGGACAACGACAGCCAGATTCTTAGCTAACTGCAGCTTTCAGTCCTGATGGGGAGCTCTCTGCCTGTGTCCTTGAATGAACCCTGAGGGTGAAAAGTCCTCTTCTGTGGAAATGCTCATGTATTTGTCTGGGAAGCCCCAACCACAGCTCCAATATATATCTGTTCCTCTGATTAGGATTTGATGCTATGTAAGGTCTTTGTAAGAATGATCCTATGGTTTGCAGTCTCCATTCTGAACTGACCATTTCTGCAATAATATGACAGTTACTCCTGTTTTATACATTATTTGCAAAATACTTCCAAATCAAGAGACTGGACTCTATGACTGGGTATAAGAAATGATAGCCTTCTGTTTCACAAGAATGAGAAAAATAGCCCATGGTGAGAAGAAACTTCTAAATGATCAGATTAAAATGACAACTCTCTTTTCTCTAAGGGTAAGGAACACAGTCATTCATCTGGGGAAACTGCTAACCTCCTTTGGTTTTGGCACAACCAAAATACTATTAAATATGGGTGATGATATCGCATAGACTTTGAACCCTGAACCTTTTGAACTGCTCGAGGGAGTTTATGACCAATTCTAGAAGTTATTCTCTGAGATGACCTTCTGGAATGCTTGGCGTTAAGCTAGAATTTGGCAGGGCTGCAGGAAGAGAAATAAAGCTAGCCTGATTCCTCTGATATTACTGGCATTTAAGTTCGGACCATAGTAAAATCAACTTTCCCCTGATGTGGGGGAGCCAAGAATATCTGATAAAACAATGGCAAGAGAGGACAGAGAGAGTTCAAGAGCACCATGTTTCCCTGGCTTACTGTAATTATTGACAGGGGGTGCCTACAGTTACTTTTTGAAGGTATTTTTTTTTCCTTTCTTGAACTTACAGTGTTTTTGTGTCTGCGCATTTGTTGCGGCTTAAGTCCAGTCAGCCATGTAGCTCGCTCACTCACTCCCCCCCCCCCCTTCCTTTACCCGCTCCTGGAGGGATGGGGAGGAGAATCGAAAGGATGTAACTCTGACAGGTTGAGATAAGAACAGTCCAGTAACTAAGGTACAACACAAACCACTGCTGCTACCACCAGTAATAATAATGATAAGGGAAATAACAAGGGAAGAGAATATAACCGCTCACCACCTGCCGACCAATACCCAGCCCGACCTAGCAGTGAACTAACTCTTCTGGGTAACTGCCCCCAGTTTATATAGCGGGCATGACATGCTGCAGTATGGAATACCCCTTTGGCTAGTTTGGGTCAGGTGTCCTGTCTCTGCTTCCTCCCGGCTTCCCCTCCTCCCTGGCAGAGCATGAGACTCTGAAAGTCCTTGGTCAGAGTAAACATTACTGAGCAACAACGAAAAACATCAGTGTTATCAGCGCTGTTCCCAGGCTGAGAGTCAAAAACACAGCACTGCACCAGCTACTAAGAAGGAGAAAAATGACTGCTACTGCTGAACCCAGGACAATGTTTTGTCCAGTGTTGCCCACTATTACTATATTATTTCTGAATGCTGAAAGTTACTTGACCACACAGAGCATACTGGAAGGAAGGGGAAGTCAGGTTTTCCATAGTCCCAACCAAGCAGAGCCAGTTCTCTCTTGAGGGGCTTCAACTTCTTCCTTCACCCCCCGAACTAAAACAAGCAATACTTTGCAGGTAAACATCACTGGGAGCCAAAAGAGCATTCAGTAGCTGAACAAGAGTTTTTCAGGAGGGTCTTCCACCCTGTGATGCTTTAGGCCCTCTGCCAGTTTGCAGCTGCTGTCCCAGGCTGGCAGGCAGGAGGCAGCGAGCTCCCTGCTGGGCATACATAGCAAGGATGCAGCAAGGGCATGGAGTTACTCTTCTACAGCGAAGCACAGGGTTACATTATAGAAAGATGGAAAAGGCTGATGATATCCATCAAGAAGGAAAGGGGGGGGGAGTGGTGAGGGTGGAAGGAGTTGAAGCAGAAAGTCTTTAGCTGCATGCCAGCAGAGGAAGCCACAGCTGGTTGTAATTTGGTGAGCAGCCCCTTCCCCACCTGGCCTACTCAGAGAGAGCCTCAGCTGTCCCTGTTTCAGCCTGCACAGCCCTCCCAGCGCAAAAGGAGATGGTTATAAAATTCACCCCAAGGTGTTTCTACAGAAGCCTAGTTAGCAGCGCAGCATTTCTATGCTGAGAAGATCCATTCATTGAAAAGGAGACTGCTTCCTCTACTGTGAGCATTCTGTTAGCAGGAAACATTTGCAGGCGCTGTTATGCTCATCTCCAAGCCAAACTATATTCAGTGTAGGTGATCTTCAGGCAATGTAATGGACAAAAAATGAAGAGGGTTTTGCTGAGTGTGCACACAGTCAAGTCTTTTTAGAAAAACTTACCAGGTGGCCAAGTCTGAAAGGATTTTAACAGTGATAGCAAAAGCACATCTCTTGACACAAAGGACAAAGCTCTGTTCAATTGCAAGTCTTTGCACAAAGGCTCATCTAGGCCTGACAGTTCAGGTTTTCAGAAAGCAAACTGCTGAGCAGTATACGACATTCTCAGGATACGGGATTTCCTGACATCCCATACATTTCTGCCATGTAACTCCTGCTAACACAAGCCTGATATCCACCACAGAAGATTCTGTTACTGACATTTTCCTTTGTTTTCCTTTCCCTTTCTTTTACTCTTCTGGTAATGGGCTTAAGTTTGGGTGATATATGAAGAGCCTGATGTTTACACCCCTCTTGTTCCCAAAAGGCAAGATCAAGCTACTGTCCCAGAGTTTAAATACTGCAAGTATGATGGCCAAAACCAAATCCAGTCCCAATAAATGTGATTTATAAAGATGACTCCCTGTTAGTTTCAATGGAAATCTATTCATCAGACATTGCTGCCACTGAAAGTCAGCCTATGTGGACATATACACACTAAAAATTCCATGTAAAATTTCTTTTGTTTTAAAATTTCTTCTTGGAAAGGATGTTCCCTTATCTATCATAGTAAGTTATGCTAGTTTGCACTGAAAATTGTTCCCTCTCATCTGCTTAGCAAAGCTGCATTTATGATTCAAGAGAATCAATGACTGTTTAATTCAGTCTTTTAATATTTGTGTTTTGCCAGTGTAACTGATTCATTTACTATGTGGATTTTAGTATTAAACTTCATTAAAATCATTCAACGTTGGCTTATCTGATTTACACCTATAACCTATATTTCAAAAATCGCTTTTGTTATCTCTTGGCAAAGACTCATTTCTTGGTTAATTTAGTAATGTGACCATGTTAAAGCCTATTTTCTTTCACAAAATATTATGAAATATATCTATGTAATATACATATTCTTAAGTATTGCTATAAAACAGCAAATATGAAAGGTAATAAGACATAAACAATCAGAAGTGCAGATATTTCTCTGCATATACATATACATTTATACCAAACATACTATATTGTGAATATAATCAGTCATTCAAAGTAAATATTAACATCCCTATTGAAAGCTCCATGTGCTGAAGTTTCATGAATTACTATTATTAATAATATTATTAATAGAACCACCCAACATTTAAACGTTGTCCTTGAACATCAACAGGAGATTTAGAGCAAAAAGGCCAGTGCAACTTAAAAAGCACTAGCCGGACCATAACCTTATAAGACGAGAGAGTGAAAATATGAACGTTATGACAGCATCAACATGATGGCAGTCCTAGCCACTAAAGCAGTGGAGAATAGATGGAATATTACTTGTGTTGTGCTTGTAACAACTGCAATAAAATTACTGTAATGGAATCCTGGGTATTCCAGGCAAACGCATTTGGTCAGAGTGTTTGTCTATGGAATTCTTCTGATTTATAACAATGTACAATGTTTTGAGAGAATGATACACAGACAAAGAAAATAAATACCCTCTAACTTTAAAATATTTGTCTTTTAGCTGTTAATCTGTTTCACAATTTAAAATCTCTAACAATGGTTGTAAGAGGAAAAAACCAAACATAGTCCCTAAACCAACCACAAACACTGACATCCTAGAAAAATTAAATATTTTGAAGATGGAAACAAGACCAAACAAGCAAAATAAATAACATCCTTCTGTAGGCCTTAACGCTAAAATTAACTTGCAAAACAGGAGGTCTATGGAACAGCGATCATCAGATGAAGCTCATGTATCTTTGCTCAGGAAACTTAGAGAGATTTGGAGGAATAAGATTTCCAAACAGGAGATGTTTTACTGAAATTTTTACTCAGTGAAGCCTGGGGTGCTCTTATTAAATGTCCCTTGTCCTCTTACAGAGTTTTACTGTTTAAATCCTTCCAAGCAAGCTAGAAACTAAAGAAGAACATGTTTTCTACAAGTTTCATTTCTATCCCACCCTATGCCTTTTCACCTCACAGCAACTGAAAAACTGTTCCACTGTGAGGGCAAACCTGAAAATCAACCGACCAACAAGCTAAGAAACCTATTAGTACCAAAACCTTACTATGGGGATTGCATTGAAAAGCTGAAACAGAACAGAAAGACTGAAGATAACATACAGAGAAATAAAAAGTATAAATCTGAACTCAATATTGAGGCATCAGAGGAGGGCTTTTTGTTTGAGTAGCAGTAAGCTTAGGACAGTATCATAGTATCTACCTCTACTGTAAATGAAGAAACTGACTTCAAAGACAAAGAAAAAAGTTCCAAAAAGCCCCTAAACCATATCTGCATATCTTCACAAGTGAAATGCAGCTTTTTATTAAAAAAGACAAAATAAACCTTTGAAGAAATATTAGCTCTTTCATAGAAAGATCAGAGTACAGTAAACTGAATAATTCTAAAGCAATTAATAACTAGAATTATGCACCTTAATTATGAGAAAACCAAACACCTGCCAGCGTGTTGATAAATGTTCATACTGGAAATCAGCACAAAATTCTGTAAGAAAGAACATAACCATAAAATAAGATGAGCTATGTGACAGTGAAAGAGTACTGTGCCCTTGGTATTTGCTCGTTTTAAACCAAAATCTAGATCTCAGGAATGCTACAATTAATTACCCATTATGGCAGGTTACTGGAAGAAGCTTATAAAATTGCTAACTTATATTCTGTAATGCAAACAAGACAGCTCTACCTCCCAGCTGAAACTATCTATTTTATTTATATTATGTACTGAAACTAGGTCCAGATAAGAAATTTCACGTGTCATATGAAAACATTGATATGCTCTCAAAAAACAGTAGCCAGAATCGCATCTTTCCTTTTTGAAACACTGTAACTTTTACAGACCACAAATCATTCAATGATTTGCTACTGAGCCTTTTTTCCACCAGACTGAATTTTGCAAGAATCACATGAGAAAACCATGGGAAGTTCAAAAGATATGGAAGAGGCAGCAAAGCCCCTTAATGTTCACAAATGAAATTACTCTTCACTGAGCATAACTGTCTTCATCAAACGAAGGGATTTAGATCAGCCTGATGCTTTTGCAGCATTTACTGTCAACCTAAAGAGCTGTCTTACTGGCTTCACACTGAGCATTAGCTCCCTGGCATAACCAGACAACAGAGATTTTCCATGTACTTACAGATGCAGTCTCAGGGGATCTTATTATCCTTACATTTAATAACATGAAAAAAAAGGCAATAACAAATTTATCAAATTCTAGAGAGTCCTAAATTTAAGATAGAGATATGGAGATTATTACCTCTTAGATTTAATCATGTTGTTAATTCAGAGCAGCAGACTCAGGCAATGAAATCTGAATTTTCCCTAACTTCAGTAAAAAAAGAAAGCACTTGATCCTAGAGTTTGGCCAGTGCATTTTGTTGGCAAAAACCTGTTACACTGACAATAAAAACCAAATACTGTTGCTTAAAGAGGATTTAATCTAACTCAGGCATAGCAACTCCCCATCTCCCCCAGTTATTTATTACCTGTAGACAAAAAAAAAAAATCCTGAATAGTGTGGACATGTGTCACATCAGTAACAATGGTGATCTGTGAATTTATAAGGCAGGAGTCTCTGAAGCACAGGACTGATTACAGAACTTGGGCATCGGTGTTGGGAGTTTTATGGGGCACGTCATGTTAGACATATTTAATGTTAGCTACAATTATGTTAACTCTTCACATCATCTGAAATACACTTCTAGTGGTATGTGTACGCACTGCAGCAAACTACACTATCAAATAAACATATGAAGACTTCTCCTTAGAAAATCCACATTTGAGAATTGCTTTATGTCACTTCCCTCACAGGTGCACTAGAAAGAAGCTATCCCACAACAGCCTTCACATCACAGTAGTTAAGATTTGCCACTGACAAAAGCAAAAGCAAAGTTGCAACTGAATGCAACCACAGAAAGCCCTAAATTAAGTATTTCTGGTCAACCTAGAAACTAAGAAAAGATTCTTATTTACACAGTGAACCAGGATACCTTTCCTATCACTGTCCTGTGTCAAAAGTATCACTCCACACTCCAAACTTTCCAGACTGCAGAAACTACTATCTCTTAGAAATGTATATTGTTCTTGGAGGTATACTGCCTCTTTCCTGTAGGAAAATGTTACCTCTGACAGAAGTATAAAGATCCTCCTATACATACTGTGATAACCCATGGACTGCAGGCTACCTTTAAGTCTGGACATGTGCATTTTTATTTGTCAATCCATTGCACAAACATTTGAAAACAGGTGGTCTCTTTTGCTATCTTGATGAAAAGGAAACAAAAAGTACAGGACAAAGCCTACCAATTATTTTTCTTAAACACAGATAATCTGTCATTACATTTAACAGCAAAATATTCTAATCCTTCTGAGTGGTAGCCACTGGGAAGTTGGTTCTTAAAAAGCTTGAGGTCCTATTTACCTTGCATACAAGAAAACCCCAAAGCAGGCTAGATTTGTCAAGCTTTCTAGAATGTGTTAAGACAGGGTCAAAAGTTTTTCAAGAAAGTCTCAAGGCAATGCTTCATTGCTTATGGCATTTAAATAGGCGGATAAAAATCACTCTAAGTTTTAAAGTGTGAAGCATGGGGGGCAAAAAAGACAAGCAGGTTTTTAGGAAACAGGTACTGTTTCTTTAAGTCTGAGATAGGAAGCCAGAGCTCGGACAGGAAAAGTTCTTAAAGTCCTTAGCAGGAATTCACTGAACTGAAGCTTCACCCATTTATAATTAGTGACTTCACTCATTACACCTCTTCTTTTTAAATTCTAACCAGGTATACTGTTTGAGCACAAAAAAATTTCCATGATTCTGTACAGTCAGCAAACAATATAGAACTAGATGCTGACATTCGTGTATTATTTCAAGCTAGAAGTGATAAAACAAATGCTGAAAGCATTTTTTCAGTACATATTTTAATATTATATAAATGTGAGATATTTTGAGAATGAGTATTTCCCCTTCATTTAAAGGAGCTGAAGCCCAGTAACAAGGTTCATAATTCATGTATTTTGGGTCTAAGTGATTAATAAATCATTTATCTTCACAGACAAAACAAGATTAAAATAACTATGGCACTGTTTTGTTTTTTTAAAGGATGAGGATCACCCCCTGAAACAATTACAAAACTAAGACATGCCTGATTTTACCTACAAAGTCACAGCTCAGAGGATGGGAAATATGTGGGAAAATAAGCATTGTGACTGTTTTATGAGGAGGAACAAGCATAAACCCCAGATTATTCAAACAAGCAGTGCACAACTTCTTGGAAAGTCTGGAGCTAAAAATGAAACAGCAAGTGCAACTGATTCAGCAGTGTCAACTACTGAAACTGTAAGTACTGTGCAATAGAAGAATCTGTGCACTATGAACACCAAGGAAGTATTCCCATGGAAAAAAGATGCACTGCAAATCACTCATCCAAAATCAATACTTACAGTAATTATAATTACAGAGTTCCTTGGTCAAAACATGTAGTTAATGCTACCAAAAGGAAATCAGACCAATAAGGTCCAACACTCCCAAAAATTTAAATGAAAGTATGCGTGGAGCTAAAAAAAAAAGAAAGAAAAAAAGAAAGAAGTGAATTAATGTGTGTTGCTAATATATGCAAGCAACACCACCTGATCAGACTGAGCAAGCAATACATCGTAAAGACAAAGATCTACAGATCTTGGGCTGCTAATCTCCAGAGTGATCTTTAAAATCTGATAAGCAAAACATTTCAAATTTATGAGCGATCTAGCAACAGCACACACTTGGATTTCAAAACCTGATCAAATTCAATGAACCTGATCAAAATGCGAGCACTCATAAATTAAACCAGACCAAGGTCACCTTACCTGGGGCAGTTCAGAAGCTGTCATCACACACACAGCCCACCTACATAGCGGGCGCGCAAAGACTTTCTATGGGAGGGGGGCTACAACTTCACAGCCCACAGGCACTGCTCCTTGGGACAGAAGAGGAAGGTATGACAGTGAGCGCAGCCCAATCCTGCACAGAGACAATGAAACACTGGGCCTCTCTGCTGCCAGTCAAAACCCACGACCACAACCACCATCCTAGCAATCAAAATGAGGGAAATAAAAAATGGAAAAAAAAAAGGAAACACTTCCTTCCCAGAGTGGGATTGGTGCAGTAGATGCTAATAGGGTATTAAGCTGTGCTGTGAAATGTGCAATTTGTCTTAAGCACCTTTTTCCCTTCAGAAGGATAAAATCAGGAAGTCTGCAGAATCTAGAAAGTCTTTCAGGTGACAACACCAGCCCTAAATTTGAGAAAAAGAAAAACAAGGTTAGGAAAACTTGGAAGGTAGTCATCACTGCTGGACAAGACAAGTGGAAAAATGTATGCTGTGACAGATCAGGAGGGTTACTGGGGCAGTGGTTATAGGAATACATGGTGGGGAGACTGATGCAAAAAAACCCAGCTTAAGTATTACACTTCCACCTGTAAATATACTTGGATCACTGCATTTTTCAATAAAATTTTTACTCATATGGAAGAAAAATCAATCATGCACTAAAATCATGGCATTACAGACTACGAAGCAGAACACAGAAAAGTTTATTTGGGTTATAATCAGTCACAAATTGTACACCAGTTAACAATGTGATGTAAAAAAGAAGGGCAACGCTCAATTGTGAGGTACACTGGTAAGAAAACTGCATGTGCCAGGAGATGACACTTTCTACTAAGTACTTGTGAAGTAACTGCTGAAACAATCCAGTTTGGGGTACCATACTGTCTACGGTTGATCAGCAATGGCAAGAGATTTAAAAACAGGACATATGAGAAAAGATGACAGGAATAAGGTAATTTTAGTACATAAGAAGGAACTATGGAGATCTGACAGCTGTTCTACAGCATGTGCAAGTAAAATTTGAATTGTTCATTAGAAGAATCACTACTGAACAGCACTGGCTAAGCCATATCAGCTAGAATATATTGGGGAAAGAAAAGGAAGAGGACTTTTCTGATCAAAGCAGTATGAAAGGTGAGTTAGAGATGGTTTAATCCCCATTATGAATTTATTATAAATTTTAAGAACAGGTTATGCAAGCCCTGTCAGGGAAAACAAATTCTTGCTCAATTCTGCCTCAGTACAAGGACAGACAAAGCTGAACGACATCTCCTTAGCTCAAGCTGCATCCCTAACAACATCCCTGAAGTTTAAAAAAACAAATAAGAAAATCTGCTTTCCACATGCATAGTCCTGTTTTCAATGCTATTGTATTTTGAACAAAGGCCAATATTTATTGCTTCAGTGACATGTTGCTCTACACAGCTCTTAAGATGTCAGGCATCTCTAGATGGAGGACTAGCGTTCAAGTAACAGGCTTTCTATAAACACATGCCATCTTGCTAGTTTGAAGCTTTTGGTAGAAATCCATACATACCAATAAAGACAGAGATCATGGGAGACATTAACTCTCTAAGCTCAGGAACACACACCAGAGAATTCCCATCTGGTAACAGCATCTATTTGAGAAGCCCTTTTGATCTCTCAAATTCTCCAACTTTGTAGCAGAGACTGTGAGGCTACGTCTCCAAATAATAAAATGATTCAAACATGACTAGTACTTAACAATGACAAGGTCTGATTACAGTCTACAAGCTTAATTTCACTATGCAATTAGGTAGATGTGAGATTCTCAGAGCTAAGAAAGTCCCTCTTCCCCCACCACAATCAAACTTCCAAAGCTGAAAGTTAACAAGCAAAAACTATTCAGATTTTGGTTCCCTCAGTCTGTGTAAGATGGCATGACATATTAGAAAGAAGCACCTAGCAAGAGCTGATGAAGTTACTAATGTTGTTGTATTTAACTTCCTAAGATGTGGCACTGCAGAAGCATAACCACGTTACTCTTGAGGTGCACATTAAAGGATGAGGGGCAATGGAAATAATTTGCTAACTGGGAAAATTCTGACATTCTGACAATAGGTTAGAAAAAAGTTTGCAAAAAGGTAGCCAAGCACTGGAGCAAGCATCCCCAAGGTGTCCAGTCTTCATCCTTGCAGATACTTTAAACAAGCCCTGAGAAACCTTCACAAGCATAGACAAATGTCTGATGAGAAGCAAACCAAAAAACCAGGACTTTCAGCACAGACTGAATCACATAATTTTTATGAATAACCAAATACAACCCAACGTATTCTGTTAGAATACATTGCTTGATCTTGGTAATTATTCCTATTACAGAGCTGAGTAAAAAATAGAGACCTATTTGTTAAATACTGCCTCTTAAAATTTGTTTCGCTTCTATCTTCCTGTGACCTGCTATCACATTTGTCTAATTAAATCAAAAGGCATCTTCCCTCATCAGCTGGCTCCAAAAAGTCATGTTGATTAATGGCTCAGACCACATTTTGCTTGTTTTGAATTTAAAACTTCTTGGCTGAAGTTTCAAGTCAGTTACTTCCATTCTTTTCAGTCACAGGGACATGGCTGCCATAAGAAGATTGGGGATGACTACAGGAAATTGCCATTAAAAATGCTCTGTATTAGCTTAGTTGAGATATTAAGTAATCTTTCCACTGCTGTAAAACTCAGTTCAGAGGTTTTTATGTTCATGGATTACATACTGCCTGCATTTGAAGAAGCTGCTTAGTGACACTGCATGCTTCTGTGAAGGGGATAGCAGATCAGTATATTGCGTCAAGGTTATAAGCATAGAATTCTAGAATCATAGAATGTTAAGGGCTGGAAAGGACCTTAAGATCATGTAGTTCCAACCCCCCTGCCATGGGCAGGGATGCCTCACACTAGACCATGTCGCTCCAAGGCTTTGTCCAGCCTGGCCTGGAACACTGCCAGGGATGGAGCATTCACTGCTTCTTTGGGCAACCTGTTCCAGTGCCTCTCCACCCTCACAGTAAAGAACTTCTTCCTTATATCCAACCTGAACTTTCCCTGTTTAAGTTTGAACCCATTACACCTTGTCCTATTGCTACAGTCCCTGATGAAGAGTCCCACTCTAGCATTCTTGTATCGATAATTGGAGGACCTTGGAGTAACTTACAGTAATAGGGGCTCTTGCTCAGTGAAGAAACCAGCTCTTAACTACTCTCCCACCACTTTACCAGATTTTTTTAGCAAGAAGTCTTCTCAAAACACATCTAGGCCATGCTTCAGTAAGCAGCAGTGCCAGTTTCAAGATCCTCCTCTGCCCAAGGGCTGCTTGTTTCAGCCCATTTGAGTAGGCTGGCATAAATTAAAGGATATGGAGAGGAGCAAGCAGTCAAACCATAAGATGGTTAAGAGGAACAGATAGAATGAAAGACATCATTGTGCAAGCAGATGTAGGAAGCACCTCTACTTAATGTTTGATCATAGTACTTAACTGGGGGAAAAGTATAGCTGGCTTGGGCTACGTTGTCTAAAAGAAGTCTGTGGTTGTATTTCTCCTTGCCCTCAATGAAGCAGTATAGTCTGAAGATTTTAAAGAAGCTGCATTCAACAGAGAGAATGAAACCAGAGAAGGCACTTAAGCAAGGCACAGGAAAAACAACTCAAGCAATTTTAGAGAAAAAATGCACTCTTTTTGCCAGGACCTTTCCTGCCTTTTCAAGGGTTCAGGTACAAGGAATCTGAGGACAGTCCTGAAGCCAACTTCCAGAAATTTTAAGTTGCAAAATTTTAATTATGCAAGAAAAAATGCAATGTGTTTGTGAGACCTTCTATCTTAAAATCTATTCATAGAATCATAGAATAGGTAGGGTTCACATTGGATCTCTCTGGCTTGAAGCTCCTACTGGTATCTCTCCGGGCTACAGCTCAGCTTGACACATGTAAAATTAAAAACATCTCTTTGGCAATAAGCTATTCCATAGGCACTCGCAGTGAAACCAATCAATCAACCAACAAACCCGACAAACTCCCCCTTCCCCCAAACAACCCCAACCCATTTTTGTTAAAACAGAAACCACAACAAAAAAAAAAAACCCCTCTGTACTTCTCTTGTATTCATAAAGCCCCTTATGCCAACTCAGCTTTCATGTTCAAGACGAAGTCCAGAGTTTATGTAGCAGAGGTTTAGCAAGGAATCATCTGAGCCCACCTCTGTTCTCTTCTTCAGTTGAGAAGGACACTAAAGGAAGAAGTTGCTAATAGCAAAAGCAAGCACTTTATCAGGATGACCTCAGCAGAAGTTTCAGTAAACAGCCCACACAGTTTTTCATTGTCAGCACACTCAGGCATTCAGGGAGACACAACAATCTGCATAGGTCTTGGTGGATAGAGCAGAGGTTGCCAGAAGGAACTGTTTGGAGGACACATTACCAGGGCTAGGTTATGTGTACATGGCTGAAACATAAGCTGCTTTTCTGAAAGCAAGCTCTTCTAATAGGAATCCAAATTATTTATTTATTCAGAAGCAGATGGCATCCTCTCAAGATGTTATGCAGAACATGACACACAAAACAAGTATTTTCATCTGAGCATATTTTTTTTAATCAACTCCCTGCTATTCAGCATTAAATGACAAACAAAAATTTAGTCTCCAGAGTCTGCTAATACTCCAGGCTAACTCAAGCTAACACAGGATATAGCAGTAAGTGATGAAATGTAATGACTTGTAATACACTGGAGCACAGACTAGATGACCTCAGTGTCTTTTGACTTGGATGTTATATAAAAAAAGCATTCCAATTGCTGGGGGAAAATTACAAATTGCAGCCTCCACGCCTATGAGCACATTTGATGGAGAAACCCCATGACCCAAGATTAGTCAAAAGTGCCTTAATGCAACTTTTTGTATTTACACAAAGGAAAACAAGAGGCAAGAAGTCCTATCATAAAGCATTGTCAGTAATACTGCCATGCAATCGCTGTATTGTAGGAGTCTGTATGACATTGCTGACAGTTTTCATATTATGTTTTTATGTAATTCCTCCCGAATCATAACCTTTCATTTCCATTTGTTGCAAAGACTAAGCAACCACTACAAAGACTTGTGGAAAGATACCTTGTTAAAGAAACTGTTATCACTACATACAGACAAAACAGAATTTAGAAATAAGTTAAATACCACCAAATACTGCCTCCTCTCCTGACCCTTTCTAATCTACATCTCATTGCTTAGACCACTGCATGCCACCTTTAATAGATACTGCACAGTTTCCTTCTAATAGTCATATATATCCAAGTGTGTTGATGTACAGAGGTTCATTTACCACACATTAGTACAATGTATTACACCAAAAGTGAGTCATCCTTTCATTACAGCCTCATACAACACATAATTAAAGTATAAGGGACTCCCAGAAACTAAAGTGTTTTTAGAATTTTCTGCATGGAGAACATGCATGGTCCTAACATTTTCCAATAACTTGACAATTTACAATTTTGTTTTGAAATAAAAGCATGCTGAAAGAATACTAATCCCAACTGAAAGAATTTTTATGCTTATGCACTATTTCAGGGTCATCCAAATTCAGCAGTCATTTAATTCACATCCAACTGTTAAGGTCCCTTTCCCCTTCTGTCAGTGTTTCCATCTTCTTTTCAATGCCTCCCCTGAACCCCCACCCAAGATCAGCACCTTCCACTCTCTGTGGAAGGAGGTCCTTCCCCCTGCTCTCCCTCTCCTATTTGAGTTCTGCTTTTCATTTCTTCCGTCAGCAGCAGGTGCTTCTGCACACACCATCCTGAGACTGCTAAACCATTGCTCAAAAGTCAACAGGCCTGGGAGAGCTGCTGCTGATGGGCAAGACACACAGATGCTGCAGGAAGAACAGTGTAGCTGCTTCTGTTAGCAGCTTCCCTCCCACAAGCAGGAGCTGCAACCCTGGATCCCTGGGATGGAGGCGAAGGAAAGGACTTCAGGACTTGGACTGCACTTCACTTTGCTGTACCTGAACATGGGTAAAAGAGCAAAACTGAGGGTTTTTTAAAATGTATGAATTCTGTCCACTTCCCCACTCAGTTTGGTATCAACAGCAAACTTCAGCAGGGTACACTTGATCTCATCATCCAGATCACTTATGAAGCTAAGGAACAGCATTTGGCCCAATATGAACCCCCAGGGGACTGCACTAGTGACAGGTCCCCAGTTGGAAAAGGAACTACTTACCACCATCTCTGAGTGGCGCCCATCAGTCAGTTCCCCAGCCACTGTACAGACCACTTGTCTAGACCAAAACACATCGGTTTCTCTAGGACACTGCTGTGCAAAACTGTATTGAAAGCCTTAGAGAAATCCACGTAGACAATAGCCACCACTCACCCCACATCCATGGAGAAGGTTCCTTTGTCATAGAAGACCATCAGGTTTGTCAAGCACAATTTACCCCTAGTGAATCTGTGCTGGATTTTCCCAATCATGTGCTTCATTTGACCTGTGACAACTCCCAGGAGGATTTGCTCCATAACCTTCCCAGGATTGAAGCATGACTGAAAAGCCTATAATTTCCCTGGATCCTCCTTTGAGTTCTTATTGTAGATGGGGGTGACATTTGCCTTCTGCCAGTCTTCTAGGACATCCCCTGGTTTCCACAACTTCTCAAAGATTATGGCGAGTGGCCTCACAACAGCGCCAGCCATCTCTCTTAACACCCTCAGGTGGATACTTTCAGGGCACATCAATCTGTAGGGGTCAAGCTCCTGTAGCAGTTCACATAGCAGCTCTTCTTCACTGATGACGATGGGTCTGTGTGTATCAACCTGGATTTCTGTTCCCAAGGCCTGGGGCCCAACAGTGCTGGTAAAGGCGTAGGTGAAGGAAGTGTTGAGAACCTCTGCTTTTCCAGCATTGTTAGCGACTAATTCCCTTCTCCAGTTAAACAGCAAGACAATATTTTCCTTCTGCTTTTGCTTGCTGTTTACGTACCTGAATAACTCTTTCTAGTAGTTTTTGGCATCTAAGGCCAATTTGAATTCAGGCTGAGCTTTTGCTTTTCTAACTGCAACTCTGCGCACCCTGGCATTGCCCTTGTAGTTTTTATCAGTTACTCACCTACTTTTCCATGTCTGATACTTTTCCCATTTGGTTTTGAGCAGACTGAGGAGCTTGCAGTTAAGCCAAAGGGGTCCCTTGCTCCATCTGCTTCCCTTACCTTTAAAGGGGATGAACTGTTTTGGTGCTTCCAGGAGAGCGTTCTTGAAATATCCCAGCACTCAGTAGCTCCTTTATCCTCTGTGGAAACTTCCTATGGAATCCCTCTCAACTGAGCTCTGAGCAAGCTGAAGTTTGCTCTTCTACAATCTAAGACCTTGTCTTAGTACTAACCTTCAGTGTGCCCAGCAGGATCCCAGTCTCCACAGTATTGTTGTCACTGCAGCCAAGGCTATCACTGAGATATTGCAAGCAGTACTGTATTTAATTGTCTTTTCACAGAATCTAACTGATGTAAACAACACTGATCTAAGGTACAACAAACACTGGGCAGAGCAGTTCCAGGATTTTTGAGTGATTTCCGCAAAATCTAAATGTACAACCCCCTCTCCTCCTAAAACAACAAATCAAACCACCAAACCAATTTACCTTTTTAATCCTAACCCTACAGAATGTTTTCACTCTTCTAAGTGAAGCCAGAGTACAATTAGAGTTAAAGAGTGTCTGTGAAAACTGGACATATACCAAGGAACTTACTGACCTATAAACAAGTTTGTGGAAGTACACAATGACCACATAAATATCACTCTGCAACCAACAGAAACCCTCCTTAACTGCTGAGGATTGCCAGGGATGCTGGAGTACATCAATTTTCATCCAAGGGCTCCAACAGCTTCCCCAAGGGCCTTCTCTAACCCTGACACAGTACTGCCAAATCCAGTCTTGTGCTGGTCCGTTCTCCCTGGGCAGGGGGAGAGTGGGTGCAGTGCCTTAGCAAGGGTGGTAGGACAGGGAACAGAGAAACCTTAGCAGGGCTCAGACAGGGAACAGAGAAACCAATGAGCATTTTACAAAAAGGAAGAGAAGTGCTTTAGAGATAGAAATATATAACCAAACTAATTAAAACCCATCAAAAATTGTCTTGGTGTAAGGGATTTTTCTTTTTGGAGTCTTCAAAGGATAAGAAGTCTATCCGAAGAATATATTAAATAATTATAGAAAGTAGGCTACTATTTAAGTACATTAAATATATACATAAAAATATCAACACATACAAGACTGAAACATTTGAAAATGTAATAATTGAGTTTAACTAAGTTGCCAGAAGATCATAGCATAGCTAATTCTTACACTGGCAAAATTTAAGCAAAAGTACAGAGATGTCAATGCCAGGTCAACTACAGACCTATTGAGTGACTTTTATACAGGTTTATCCTGAAATAAATTTTATTTAGTACTACCCCCACCCTTTTTGACCTGAACATATGTAAGTATATGGCCTATTTGTACTACATTACTCCACCAGGTTTGTGATTTATAATATGTAATAGTGTAGTAATAATTCCTTTATATTACATTTTAACTGAAAAGAATCTAGAGAGATGTATTTTACTGGGGTCTAAATTTCACCTGTTGTAATCTAAAATATGATACAAAGTAATTTGGTACCAAATTTCATACCAGGAATTTTAAAATAAAAAAAAAAATAATTTTTTTTAAGTGGAAATAAATGCAACTCTATCATAAGTATTCATATGCATAAAACCTCTAATGGAGCATGGAGTGCTCCTTAACATTTTATGCATCAATCACTAATCTACTTTTATATCTTATTCAATCTTAAGATGACATTTCAAACTGGCCTATGATGAAAAAAGAGTAACAGGGACCCCTTAACTATGACAAGATATAATAAAAGGAATAATGATTTCTTGAAAATGACCACTGTGAGAGAGTAAAACAATACTAGAAAAGAAAGGACTTAAGAGCAAAATATCTTAACAAACCATTGTACAAGTCAATTTTGTTCCTCAACATTTCACACCAAGCCAAAAAACAAAGATCAGTGGGGGATACTGACTGGTGTTGCTTGTGTTACTTTACCAGAAAACTTAAGAGCTCAGCCTTTAATGTTAGCTGTGTCTGCATCTGGAAATGCAAATCAAAAGAAATCTGATTTCCAAAAATGCAGAGCATCAGCACTTCCCCATGAGGTCAATAAACATAATAGGTGTCTAAACTGTCAACTGAAAAAGGAAAAAAAAAAAATGGAAAAAAGCATACCATTGATTTGTCATGTGGCTTAAAAGCACTCATGCTTGGATAATTTTACCCATTGCTTTCAAAGCTGATTAAACATAACATGATTGTTACTTTCTCCTTTTATTTTACAACATCTAAAGGGCTATTGAATCTAGGATTCATTCTGGACAGAAAAAGAAAACCTTTGAAATAGGCATTTCCTCTGATTCTTAAGAGCAGAAACGTCAAGTACAACTAAATCAAGTTCAGAAAACACTCATTTCAAAGCACTTATTCCAGAATAGGTCCTCAATTCTGACCCATAGTTTGGGCAGCTACTTCATTTACTATCATCACTGTCTTATACTATCATGATCATTTAAGGAAACCCATTTTCTCACTTATTATAAAATACATAATCTAAAATTTATTTATACCTTTTCTTAATTGAAAACTTTCCACTTCCTACAAGGACCTCAGATAAGCAATATGTCTGAATGCATTTTTTTTCTCTCTCACATATTTAAAATGGGTTTTTTTGCTGCTTTACTGTTTGTGCTCAGAAAGGTCATTTCTAAAAACACCCCCCAAACTAACTGACTGTACACAACCCAATAAAGCTAATGGGACAAAAAGCACTCTCAAGGTACAAAGCAAAGAAACAAGAAAACAAAATGTCTCACTAGCTTTCAGTAACATTAATCAAAGATGTGACTTGTGTTTTGTATAAAACTCTTAAATATTTAAAACAGGTTTTCAAGCTAATTGCCTACACATGCACAAGTAAAAATAGATGGCTCTCTAAACCAAAACCACAGAATAATCTGTCGTCGTCTGTATTCAGAAATTAACAGAGAAAATCACAAAACACAGTAAGTTGTTTGAAATATCCATTATTACTGTATAAGTTTTCCTGCCTGTACTATATAACCCATCTTTGGGCTCCTTGGTGAAAGGGTTTTGCCCTGCACTGCCACAAATACATCTCCACACCGTCCCCAACTTTAAGAGAAGCCCTACCAGGATATTCTTTCCATATGCTGAAAATTATTGTTAAATTATCTATGTCAATAAAATGTTATGCCTGGTAAAATAACAATTAGCTTTGTATTTACAGTTGGTTTCAGCTCATTCCTGTGTTTCTCAGAAGTGCCCACTGAATTTGAAATCCCAGAAACCAAGGGAGGAGGGAAGAATACAATGTAACAAAACTGTTTACACTGCAAGGGGTTTTGCACTAACTATCCCAAAACACAAAAGGATGAATGAAGATCAGTATTCTTTACTTACAGCACTTAAACCTTGTGTTTGTTTGTGGGGTTTTGTTTTTGCCTTTTTTTTTTTTTTGGTTGGTTGGTTGTTTTTTTCCCCCAGATGATTGTCTCATACAGTTCTCTTAGCGTCTTTTCAATGATGCCTGTATGAATCTAGAGTAGAAAAAGGTGCTACACAACAAGGACCTCAGCAGGAACCAGACCACAGCTCCACTTCTTTCTGCTTTTCCAATGCCTCCCTACTATCTTAACAGGGCAACAATTAGAATTTCTGAATATTTTCACAGTATGGAACTAATTTCACAAATAATAGTTGAATTATTTAATAAATAATAATGGCTACAAGTGCAGAAATAAGCATAAAAATCCCTGAATTACAATTTTCAGGTATGTTACAAAATGTTTCCTTACTTCTAAAGAAGACATTCTTTGTAAAACCATATAATTCCTATAAACACAGTTTACTCCCATTATCCTTATAAAGGCTTACAATTCTTTTAAATAGCCATTATCTCTTTATCTCTTGTACTCAAATACGTTTTAGCAAACAGCTCTCAGAACTAAATGGAAGTCATATCAAAAGCCGTTATCTTTCTGTTCTGAATTTGACACTTTTTGATTTCTTTAGATGTAACCTTGTCTTATTTATTAAATTCCAGAACAGACATTTCTAACTCCATCAGTCACTACTTCAAGACGATAATTAGTTTATTCTCTAAAATATTTTCAGTATTATTTAATATCCTCTTTGTTCCTGTTATTTCAGTTTTCCTCAATGGATTGGCCTAGATTCTCAAATGACGTACACACTGGAAGTCCATTTGGACAGCTTTCATGTGGAACTACTCTTGAGAAGGCAGCCAGCTAGTTTTTCCACTCCCTCTTATTCTAGCCCATCTTAAAAACAATACGGTAATCCAAGCTGAAGTCTGAGGGGCAGCAGTGCTAATGCATGGAAGACACTATGCCAGCCAATGCGCATTATCTACAGATGCATTATACACCATGCTTGATTGAAGAGTAATGACAAATGTATGTGACAAACACAGAAACCTTGAGAGCTTCTCTAGTCTGATATTAGGCCAAGTATTCCGGGAGTTGCCCTTAGCAATGCTTAGGTACTCGTATCTGTATCCCGGGCTAAAAACTGTTTCAGAACCCACAAGGAAAACAATCTTCTCAAGTCATCTTCCTGCTGTTCATCACTTTGATTTGACTCCTGCTTTAGATATGTTTCTCTGAAGATTCTATTTTCTTACATCTTTAGTAATAAATGTTTCTCTGTAAGTGTTGTACCTTTGCTGTTCACTGCAACTTTTTTTAAGTAGAGCACTAATAAATATAAGAAAGCGCAGATCCTATTGCAGAATCTTATGACATCCCACTGTTAATCTCTGACACAACTACAATGAACTATGAAGCCTACTCCATTTTCCAACTTCCTAGCCCTTTCTTAGCAGCCTTTTAAAGCACAAGTACTTACTTTCTTTAATTGCCTTTTTCAAGGAATAATTTCAAAGAAAATAAATGACAATCTGCACTTCTTTATTCATGTTTCACAAAGGTGTTCAAAGAACTCTAAGTACAATGCTACGATGCTCTTTCCTCCCCTTCTTCCACAGTAAATCTTAAAACTTCCCAGTTTTCAGATGTGTTCAAATATAGAATATTGCAGTTCAAAGCACTAGTGCTTATAAATTGCCTTTGTTTCTTAAAGGCATCTAAAATATAACAACCTTGACAGTATTTTAAATTAATAATACTTACTTAACAAAATCCAAAAGCATTTTTATGCATTCTAAGATTGCAAAATTAAGAAAACAGTTACTAGAGCAGAATCAACTGTTTGATAATTTGTGGCTTAATGCATTTTAGTGTGTGTTCTTAAATACATTTACAATATAAATGAAGTGTACAGAAGATAATTTAGGCATTTTTTGTTTGATTTGAAAAAATGCATACAGTATCACAAATGTACGTCTTCTGTACTTATTTTCTTTAAAGAATAGTACTTTGCTGTATTATTATCAATAACTCACAGCAGCAGTTTTGGATCATGACTATGCCAGTTTGAGTACTGCAACTTCTCTGGCTGGGTAGGAAGTACAGCTATCCTAGAGCAATCTGGAATGTGGTGATTTTATGAGTTGTCATTATGGAAAAAAAAGATATTTTTGCCCTCACCTGTGAAATACAAACCTGCTTCCAGCTGTTATCCAAGCAGCTAGCTTAAAAAATAAAATCTAAAATTTTCAGCTTTGCTTCTCCTCAAATCTAACAATTTTCTCTCTTTCACAAGCATTGGGGGAAAAAAAAAGAAATAGTTTGTTTACTAATTCTATGATATTTTAACCCACTTGTAGCAGTCCACCTATGAGGATGTTTTGTTGGCTTTATATTTTAAGTAGATGATTTGATCAAGGCAGATCTTCTCTGAACCATATTATGAATGTTTGGTCTGGTTTTTATGAAGTTTTGTATCAAACTATTAGGATTAATCTTTTTTTCAAGAAAACACAGATTCATAATGACAGTTTCCTCAGCAAACTTGCACTCCATCCACTTCACAGCCTTAACAGAGATGGGAGATGTAAGTTTTAAGAATTGAGACAGCAAGTGACCATAAAAGTTGTTGGTTACTCTGCCAGGCACAACTGCAAAAGGTACTGCATGAGTATTTCTGATCGTGCTTCACATTTCTGCTGCATTACTGAAAGCTATCCTGAAATTCTACAACTTTGACAATGGTGGAAGAAAAAAAAATGTAGCCCAACGTTTTTATTCTATTGCTCAGTCTGATTTTCAGCACATTTTCTCTCCATAGATGTATGCAAAGTAGGATGAAGCAAGCCCTGTAAACAGGGCCTTTGCTTCACAGCACTTCATCTTCCCTAAGTTTCGACACAGCAGGTATGACAAATGCGTCCTCAGATATTACTTTTGTCTCATGTTGGTACAAGTACTGTGGGAGAACATGATGGCTGCTGATCATTATTGACCTCACCAGAGCAGTCAAGACAGATTTGTACTCCAAGATCCTCAGTCTGTGTAAACTAATACAACATCAGAAGAACTGCACAGCCAAGAGCTTTATGTTTACCGGTGGGCCTGCAGGTGTAATGTAAATATCAGTGAAAATAGCACGAGTTTTTCTATCAACTTAGGTTTGAGGATTTCCTATGCAAGTGGAGTATTTTTTGAGAAATTTCTTGCCTAGTTTGGGGTTTTCTGTTTGTTTTGTTGGGGTTTTGTGTGTATGTGTGTTTGGTTTTATTTTAATATATTTTTATCCAGTTTTCATTAAAGGTTTTTCAGGGACAGAATTAAAACAAGGAAAAAGCATGTTTCTGTCCCCCTCCCCAGGGACACATCCTCCCCCTCACTGTCACTTCCAGAAGGCTGATAAAAATAAGCCTGTCCTTGAAGGAGCAGTTGTTTAGGCCATATTATAACCTGTGGTTTGTGGTCAGGAAAGCAGGGGATAGGAATGGGACCACTCTTTTTTAAGTAGCTACCTTTTATACCAGCTTAGCTTTATCAAAAATCTACACCTCAGAGCATCCAACTGGGGCATCTCCATTATAAGCATTGGAGGAAGGCAGAAAAAAGAATAAACCAGTCACTTATGCCTTATGTTCTCAGGAAACAGCCTTCGAACTCAAGCAAACCCTGCACTTAAATCCTGATTTATTATTATGATAATCTACTGACATAAACCAATATGGCCCTGAATAGGAGAGATTTTCACAAGAAGTTGTCAACCCTCAAGCAGCCTGTAAAGTAACAATAATCTGTACCAAGAGCTGCACAAGCAACGGGGCAGGGGCAAGACAAAACCCAGAACAGTGTGGGATAACAGATCAGTGTTCCATACAATAGAGATCATCCAGTCTACCATATTTCTAAACACTTTTGCATTTATATTAACCCAGAAAATACAGATAAACAAGAAATTGACAACAATTCTGAATATTATTTCAGTTATATAAGCTGAAGAATTTGGAACTGACATAGTAATACAGATGGAAGAATTGCTGGTAGGTTAAAATGTTGCAATACAGCGCATTAGAGAAGTAATAGTGTGAACGTTTAAGGAATAAAATCTAAATGAAATGCAACTTCAGAAGAAAAAGAACACAAAGGTGTCTTTAAGATTGATTAGATGAAAACTGTTTTACTCTTTACTCTTAGTGATTTGCTAAATGCATACACAATAGAAGATACAAAATTACACACTGCTGCATTTGACAAAGAAGTTTAACCAGTAATTTCAGAAGTTAGACAGGCTTTACAAAGGACTTTAACCCATTTCATAGGCTTTTGTTTGCACTAATAAAATACTTGGTTGCTTTCCAGATCACTCAGCAGAAATCAAGCCACAATCCAAGTGCAACTTATAAACACATTGAAAAAGGAAGTTCCTGTCTTACTGCTTTTTTTTTGGAATCTCATTTTACTACTCAACCAAAACAAAAACAAACAAAAGAAGAGCTCAAAGCTGCTTCTGTCCTTCCAGGATGCTATGAAGAAATCCAAAAAAACTTCAACTTTCCTTTAGTTGTACTGTCCACTCTAATTTACACAGCAATGAACTTCTACAACTCTCCTCTTGATATTGCTTTTTGAGAAGGTTATATGCATATAGCTTGTGGTCCACTTGGACAATTAATGTGATTCATGCCCAATGCACCATTGTCAACTGCTATGCTCATACCATGAGATTTGAGAGTGGCCTAATGAGCTGTGCTGGTGACAGTGAACTGCTCCTCATGTAAAGCCCAACCTCAGGCATGTAAAGAGTGAGGGAAGAAAGTAACTGGGAGAACTTGGGAGGGAAATGGGTGAGCTCCCCTCACCCTAGGGAACAGGGAGCCACCAAACTCCGTCCAGCTTGGCTTGGTATTGTATTGAAAATATACATTTCTCTCTGGTTCCACTTGCCTCCATAAGCACTTCTACACTTGCTTGGCTCCTGTTGAGGCTAAAGCTATCAGACACTTAACCAAACAACAGACAATATTTTCCCTGGGTGTTACAGTGGATTTTTCATTTTCTGAATCTGTGGGTTTTAATCTCATAAGCTGCTTTATGTAAGGGCAGAGAACAGGTAAGAAACAGACCTTAAGTTGACTCATTTTTTTCTTGATGCCTGGCTTTTCTTTTGGTGCTAATACCATTGTTTTGCGATAACAGCAGCACCATTATCCAATTGAAAAAGCAGCAGACACCTTGTAGGGTGAGATACTGTAATCATCTTTGTATTCTCAGACAGCCTGCTACTCCTGCAAGTTATTAATCTGAATTAATACCTGCAAGGAGGAAGATGCTAATGCCACTGTGCACACTGGTGGTGCGTGTCTGCCTAACAAGTGATGTAATTCATTGCATTTCTTGTATTTCTTTTCTTCCCGTATGCCAGCCACCAGCCTGCTTTATTCTAATTATAACATATGCAGCTAGATGTGCTCTTCAAGCTCATTTTATACTTTTAAGCTTTTCATGCCTTCCTGCCCAAAATATCCCTTTTTGTGGCATTTATTCTCAATTGCATCCACATGTTGGACATCGTTAGCTGAACAGAAACTGCAGCTAGGAGCAGCAATAGGCACTGTAGGAACTATATAGGGTGACCCAGAAAACAAACAAAAAACCTAGAATTTGTCAAGCAATGGCACCTGGTTTATGGCCAAGCTTTGCAGAAGGTGAACAATCAATACAGGCATTTAGACCTTTCTAAAATTGCAAGACAGCTCTCTAGCCCTGCGTGATTGACAGATGAGATTCCCTTTACAGTTTCACTTGTTCACTCTATTAAATAGAACTTCCCAATATATTAAGAGTGTACTATGCCTAAAACATTTGCAATAAAATTTCAAAGCTATTTTTTAATTCAGTTTTGATGAAGGAAACCTTCATAAACTTTGAAGGTGTCAGAACTTACTGTTAAGACATAAAACGGTTTTTCTCTTGCCTAGTTCTGGGTAATATGCATAGCTTGTAGGTGCCATTAACATCTTTTCCACAACATTTCAGTTCTTTGGTGATGTTTTTTTCTGTTTCATTCGTCCACTTCAGGATCACTTCTATTAGCTTTTCATAACAGCTGATGATCAACACATATTTCAAAATATCAGAAGCACAGCAACGTTCATTCAGTAACCCATTCCCACTTCTTCCATATATCACCCCTTCTTAGACTTGTATGTAGTATATTATCCCATTGACCCTGTTTTCAAGGCCAACCCTTTAAAATATGAACATTCAATACAACGGTTCTCTTTGTTTAAAAAATATACTTTGGATAGCAGCTAGATTTCAGTGTGTTGAAAGCACCAACTCCCAGAGTAAACGTTACTGTTATTTTATTCCCCTGGTACCCCTGCATATTTGTATAAATATTTGCTGGTGCCTTTTCTGAGACTGTAGGAACTTTGGAACAAGAACTGCATCATGGCAGTTTGTCTCGTGAAAAGCCAGACTAGGTACTACAATAACACCAGTATTTCCTAGTAATTGCAGTCATAGGATATTCCTATGCATACAAGTTCTTTTTTTCCTGGTGTGTACTTTTACTCTAAATGAAATAAAAATAAAAATCAAAGCTGGGGAAAACAAAAACCGGAACAGACTAAACACTGAAGAGTTTCATCATCCTGAATTGGGACTAAAAAACTAACACGAATCACACAAAAGCAGTCACAGCAATAATCTCAAGATTAGGAACACTCTTTTCATATTAATATTTTAAATTATTTTTCCAACATTATTAAAAAAAATCAACACCTAAATTGGCTTTAATTAAAAAAGTCTAAATTTTTTAAGGTGTACTATACATTTTTCTAGAATTTCTTAAAGATATGCCTTCCAATTAATGATTTCTGTTTTGAGTACTGTTTTTTTCCAACAAAATTGTTATAATAATAACTTCTAAACCAGCTCAAGTAAAAAGTTATTTTTCAAAACATGCTTTTGTCTTCCTGACAGCATGCTCCATGTGGAAGTAGGAACTCTTTAAAATTAGCAGAAAGTGTATGTGGAGGAGGTGGGAAATTTGGAAAGAGTGCTCTAAATGCCAGATCTATCATCTGTATTATTAATAAGCCAGACCTGGTGCATATGAAGATGAAGGTATGAATTTGACGGTGTTTCCCCTCCATGAATACCTCTCATGATGTATGATTCCTGAGGTTGGTGCTGAAAATGTGATAGGTGTCCATTTAAGACAGAAGGAATGTCTTAAGTAAGGAGTGAAACAGGATCCTGCACCATGACAGCCCCATGCAGAGGAGGGAACGAAGCACTGATTTGCTACATTTTTAATGAATAGCAATGTGAAGTTAAAAATAAGAACAGCGAGAAGCGCACAGCTTTAACGAAGAGAAAGAGAGTGGATCAGCTCAGGAAGCTCCAAGGCCAAGCTAGCTGCAGGAGACAGGGCCACCTCTCTTGGCTTCTCTCTAAGTAAAGATCCACTCTGGCCATGCAGAATAGCTGAATTGGAGCCTGGGCTTCTGTGAAAAGGTATCTGTCCAAGAAATCCTAAAACCTAGTAAAAAAAAAGGCTGATGCCAGATATAAATGTAAAGGTTTTTTCGTTTGTTCATTTGTTTTTAACTTTGTTTCTAAATTTCATAATCTGAGAATTACTGCATGATTTGGATGTTACCCCCAAAAGTGTTGCAGATAAGCATAACTACCTACAAAGTTGTAGCAAATTTGGGTATTTAGCTTCCGTCTCCCAGTGCACTGAAGTGCTCAGCTTGGGGGACTAGCGACAGTGTATCAGGACGCAGAGGGAAAGCCCCAGTTAATGTACTTACACTAATATATGCCTCCAGCAGCAGGCAGAAGGTGGAAACATATTTTGAATTTTTGGGCATCTGCATATCGTGACTATCTCAGTGGCCCTCCTTCTTTGATCTCCACGTCAAGATCTCATGAAAATGGATGAGGAAAAGCTCATATTGCCATCATCCCTAGGATCAATTGATAGCTTTCATTGGTAGTTTCCCACACAAATGCCTAAGAAGAGCAGAAGGAGGTGGTGGCAATTGAGGAAATTGTAACATATCAGTGAAATAGATAAACGAACCTTAGGTAATATTTTATGTGTCACCTCTGTTCCTCTGCAGGTTTTTCCACTTCCACTTGATGACCTGTAACTGGGCCCTCACTGTACTACTATTATCTGAGCAAAAAATTGGTGGGAACGATTTACTTATTTGTCGTTATTCATCTACCCCAAAAAGCCCCTTTGTGTACCTTTTCTTTTCTGAACGCCACGAGGCAAAAGCAGAGCTTATCAATCCCTTCACTAGGAACAACACCATACTCCAAAATGCATATTGGTTATCATAAAACTATCGTGCTTGCACACACACTCCTCTACCTCACCTACTTAGAAAACTCTTGTACTGGCATTTCTTGCATTTTCCCCTCCAGCTTTGTTTGCATCCTGCAAGATTTACATTCCTTCTTTAGCCCATGCAAGGGAAAAGATATTCCTGGCATCTGTGTGTGCATTACCATGGTTACCTAGTTCATCTGCAGCAAAATGGGTTGGTCCATGACCTGACACCGCAGCTCCAAGAGCATATTCCTCCCTCGTCCATTGCTTTTCCCCAGCAGTTTTCTTGGAAAATCTGAATGCAACACTGGGGCACACAACACAAACTCTCCCAAAGTCTTCAACACATTTTTTGCCCTTATAGTTTATCCCTAAGCATGTTTTTTTGGCAAGCCCTGTCCTTGGTTTTCAAGCAATTTTTCCAGCAAGCCATCATCAGTAGCATACCTGAAGATTCTACCTGCTGCACTTTATTTATTTAAGGATACAGAATTACACTTCAAAATTGAGCCTCAAAAGCATGCTTACAAGAACACCTGTGACTACACAACAACCTGGGTGTGTCAGGGAAGGGCAAAGGTTTGGGGCACAAGAAGGAGGATCATGAAGTCTTAAATGAGGGTCTCACCTGGGTGAAGGGAACAAACAGCTTTCTTGCACCAAAGTAGTTTGGGTTTCACTGTTATCACAAAATTTTCATCACAAGCTGAATAACCTGTCATTTACTGAGATACTAGCAACCTGGGCATCAAACCTAGATAAGCTCTCAATATCAAATGAAGTATAAACAACAAAATATTGATAAAATAGAATGAAGACAGAATTCAATCCAGGCAGAAGGCATAAGTAGTCCCACAACTGGCTCAAATTTTTACTGAAACAAAACTTACCAACTTTTGGTTTTTTTAAGCAACATCATTATCACAGGCTTTTTCTGGCAATATTTATAACAAAATAGATACGTCAACTGTTATGAAGAATGCTCAAGTGAGTCCTGAGGAGGACCACAAAGATAAACAGAGGGCTCAAGCTCCTCTCCTATGAAAATGGGTTGGGAGAACTGGGCTTGCTCAGCCTGGGGAAGAGAGGGCTCCAGAGAGACCTTATAGCAGCCTTCCAGTACCTAAAGGGGGCCTACAAGAGGGCTTTTTACAAAGGCATGTAGGGATGGAACAAGGGAGAATGTATTCAATCTGACAGAAGGGTGATTTAGATTAGATATTAGGAAAAAAATTCTTCACTATGGTGTTGGTGAGACACAGAAACAGGTTCCTCACGGAAGTTGTGGATGCCCCATCCCTGGAAGTTCTGAAGGTCAGGCTGGACAGGGCTTGGATCAACCTAGCCTAGTGGAAGGTGTCCTTGCCCATGGCAGGGGGGTTAGAACTAGATGATCTTTAAGGTCCCTTCCAACCCAAATCATTCTATGATTCTATGACCAATTCCTATAATTCATGTTTCTAATATTTATACCAAATATGACCTACTTAAATAAAGCAATGAGATAATCTCTGGAAATGGTACACTGAGTATGTGTACCACACAAAGTCAAGGCAAACATAGATGTATCTCATGGTGATTCTGAAAACACAAATACCAATGAATCTCTGCGAGGAAAACAAAAGCTGGCAAAATTTGAAATGGCTTTGTAGTCATATAGCTATATAAAATAAAGCTGTGAAGTTCTCCAGACTTGATTTAACGTGGCCAAAACAGAGTGGTAATTTCTTTGCATCTGAACAGCAGAAAGGATCAGTCAAATGAAAAATCTACAGAAAAATGACTGACTCGTACACATACCTTTTCCATTTATTGTTAATGCTGATGCAATTGTGGCTGTTACTGGCACTGGCAATTGTGGCACTAATGGATGTATCCTTGGTCGGCTGCCCATCCTAGCACGCTCTGCACCAGGTCCTAATAAAGCTCCCACTGGTTTTTCTGCTGCTACTTCTGGTGCTACAGAGTCTTCTTGATCCTGCTCTATATGGTCCATTTTATCTGGGCTTTCATTCTGGAAGCCATCAACTGTTGTCCGGCTCTTCACTGGACTTTTAGGCACTAGGATTTTAATACCTGATTTTGCGAGGTCCATATTTTTCCTTCCAGAAAGAGATGCTGAACTGTTTTTCCGGAACTTCTGGGTGGCAGAAAAGAGTTGATTATTTTTTGACTCATGGTCTTTACCCATAACTAAAGATTTAGTAGATGTCTTTGAAAAAGAACTATTGGTAGATCTAGAGATTTGTTTTCTGGCATTATTTGGAGAGGTCCTGTTTGTCCTGGTTAATGTGCTTTCTTTTTGCTTTTCATTGTGGCGTCTGTTAAATTCATGTATATACTCCTCACAATTAACAAGGTGCTGCTCTGGCTCCCAAGTATCATCTTCACTGTCGTATCCTTTCCATCGCACCAAATACTCTGTTTTTCCCTTCTTGTTTTTCCTTTTGTCAACAATTCTCTCTACCTGTTAAAAACAAAAATTAAACATTAGACAGGGGCAGATGTAAGTAACTTGCATGCCGATAATTTGTTAAGTGGAGACAGATTTAAAGATACTCTTATAGTTCTGTAATTCTGTATTGGAGATCTATAGCTTACAGTCCTTCACTACTGACAAGAAATTCCTCTCTTTAAACTTCTGATTGTTACTTCTATCTCATAAAAGACGTTCTAAAACACCAAAATTGTTCTTCACTAAGTATTTTGCATGCACAAGTATCTGAATATGAGACATTACAGTCATAGAAGCAGCACTGGCCCCAGCAAAGTTTTGACACCAACTTCAATGTGGATAGGATTTCTGTCTCTGAATACAGAGATCATGTTTAAATATGCTGTATAAACACAGTGTGTTTACCTTATAAAACTTACCAATTTGATATTGTTTGGATAATTTGCTTGCTTAGCATAAGGCATATGACAGTATCCCTTACTTACAATGAGCTATCCTTCCGCTACCAGGGACAATACAATACCACTCAGAAAATGAGACAAATTTTTATTTTTGAGGCTGTTCCCCTCGTGAAAACAGAGAACTTGTTTTGGCCAGTCTTTGATACACGTACCTGAACAAATTTCCATGCTTCACTTCTCTGCAAATAGAGATTATATTTATGTCACAAGTATTAAGCATGCACATGCTACATGTGCACCTGGGACCAACAGGCTAGAGGAATTCAGGCACTGGGGGGCAAAGCCCACAGGGCAGACAGCAGCAGCTGCAGAGACAGAGGCTCATGCCTTGTCCCAAAACTCATGCCAATCTTGCTACTCCTGGAGAAAGGGTATTCTTTTACAGAAAAGGGGTGTAAGTGCAAAGCTACTTTCAGGATTTCCCCTTCTCATTTAATTTCTCCTACTCAGGTTGATCCTTCTGGTAAATCCTCCAGCCCATGTAATTTCAGTTGAGGGACCAATACAGCTTTCTTCCCCATCTCCATCTTCCTTTCAGTTATTAAAAAAGCCATAGGGAAGGATGGGACTATCACTTATTTCACTTATTAATTTAACTCCTAGCCCCTGATCAATAAAGACCACGCATGTAAGCCAAAACCACACATACCTAGAAGAACCTCTGAAGACCAGTAACATTTACTGGAGTGGCACTCACCAATTGAAGCATCTACAGAAATGCTTGGAAGGGTGGAAAATATGAGTATGTATGGTATACATATATATGGTATACACATATGGAATATGATTCATTACCAAATCACATGACTGTTAACAGCAGATTCTCTTAGGAGTACACCTTAGTCTTATATGTGACATGTTACCATAATGCAATGCCTGGTTTTCTAAAGTGAGGTTAAATGATTACTATTATATTGCTGCTGAGATTATAATAATTACACATCCTACAAATTCATGTGATACCCTGCAGGTGTTGTACTATGCTGTCCTATCATTAGCATGTTGCATAGCTCTCTTTGAATAGGTCTTTAAAAACCCAACCAAAACAGCAACACACAAATGAAATCAAACACAAACTAGCTCCACCTTCACCTTGTTACTCAGTTGTACAATTCAATACATTTTACATGTAGTATAATGCAATACACATTGTCCAAATATTATTTAAAATATTAAAATATGTAAAAAACATTTTTATTCAGGTTATTTCACTTTTTAGTAAAGTCACTGGACTTAAAAAACCATACAGCTAGAAAAATGAAACTATTGCTTTTCCAGGAAATGTTATTTAAGAGCATCTTAACAAAAATGCTACCCCTAATAATAAAGTGATTACGGAGAAATACGCATTCTTCTTTTTTTAGTAGACATTGCGTAAAAAGACCTTCAAGTATTAAGCCAGAAATGTTAAATTAAAACTTACAAACAAACCAATGGGTCAAACTTGATATATTGTCAAAAAAAAACAACACCCCAATTACTACCATAGTCTTGGTTATCCTCTCTCAACCTTCTAAAATAGATTTTAAAACCATGATTCTCAGAGAAGGATCTCTACCACTAGAAAAGCAGTTTTATTTTCTAGCAGGAAATCTTTGTAAGAAACAGCATGGATTACTAGGCACAAAGTTCTGCTAATGTCTTTCAATACTGAAAGGCCCCCCATAAAGGACATGCCCTTTTCAAGTACGAAGCCATCCCTCTCATCCAAAAAAACAGATACCTTGCAGAGATAACAGATGAACTCTAGAACAGGAGGCGCAAAAATCCATTCCCAACCCCATGATTTATAGCGCAAACAGAAATGCATAACGAAATTCATTATATTTAGCTGTATTGCCCTAGCCTCCAACAAAACCTACTTTGACATTGCTTCTTTTGATCAAATGGAGGCATTTTTCCTAACCCATTAATTCTTCTTGAAGACAACTTATTTCTATTTTATTTACAACACAAAAATTGCAGCAATTAACCTGTGATACACAATTTATCCTGTGGCTTTAGAGCTTTAGTGAGGGACTTTTTGGATTGCCTCAGCTTGATTAGTCTAACTCCCCTAGGACCACTTGAAAAACTGCTTAGGAATATTCTGCCTCAATACTTTTGCTGATGATGACAACTACGTAAGTGTTTCTCATCCAGAGCTGGGAAGAGGAAACTGGAATGCTTCAATGATGCACACAGGGTTTGAGTATAGAACAGGAATAGGAACATCTATCCTGAACTAGTGGCTTATTTAAAGTTTCGTTGCAAAAAGAGTGACTACAAACTTGTACTTCTCTTTTTTTACTGAAAAAAAGAAAGCTCTTCCAAGTCTTCCACATCTACTTTGGTGTACAGTGGTGTGACGTAACATGAAACACAATGCAATACACGTCATAGTCTTATGTTAGAAGATACTAACAACTTACATCCAAATATTAAAAAACCACAAACAAACAAAAACACACACACACAAAAAGTAGGAATCTAACTGTATAGGGAAAAAAAGCCTAAAGCTGGCTAACACGCTGGAACACCTAGGTAACATCCGCATGGCTAGTATTGCTTTTCCCCCCACTACTGTTACCTTGGAGTTGAGCTGGTGCTTTTCTGATTTTGTGCCAAGATAGCTCAGAGTTAAAAACTGGCAGAGTGCCCCTAAGCACCAGGGGAAGAGCAAGACCGCATCCTTTGCCATAATCATGGCAGAAATGCTGGTAACAACTAGTTCATGTGAACTACCATACCTACAGTGTCCAATGCCTTGTGCCATGGGGTAATACTTCTTTCCAGCAATTAAAGATCCTGCACTGTCAGGATTTGCTGCTAATGGTTAGTTTCTAAGTGTTGCAGTAAAATCAAAATAGAATGGAAAATTACATAAAAAGAAAAGATAAAACAAGTACGAGGGAAAGTTATCAGCCAAAAGATAACATCTCCCAGTTTATTCTAGCATGCTAAGTTATCACTTTCCCCACATGGGGTAGCGATCAATAACACTCAAAACCTCAGCCAACAGAAAAACAACACGCTGCTCAGAGGTATAATCCAGTAGTGGAGTGCCCGAATTATAATCCCACATACCATAATTATATCTGAGATTTCCTGTCTGTAAAACAGCAAATTTCCCTTCCATGAATGTGGTGAGACCTGGTTCATGTTTGCTTTCTCTCCCTGAGGCAGCAGATACTTTGATTTTAATTGCTTTTATTTAGCAAAATATACCACACTTACACTTTTTCAAAAACCAGACAAGAACAAGATAAGGTTACAGGCCAAACTGCTGTTTGGCTACAGCTATGCCAGGTGAGAATGGCAGCACTGTAACTGCTCCTCCTTGCCCTGTACTGAGACAACAGCTCCTCCCCATCAGTAAGCACTTCTGTAATTATTCCCTAATGTAGTTCTGTCAAAGTGACCTGGTTTAGATATTATGAATACCTGAGCATTAGCTCAGGTAGGCATCCTGAAATAACTGGTTTGGAGAGCAGCCGCGTACGCAGTATTTTCTGACGCATCTAAAAGCGCTGCAACTTTCAGCAGAGGACAACAAACATCTATGGGCAGGACAGGCACAGAAGCCACTTCATTATGCTGTGGTCAGAAAAAGGACATGCAGTCTTAACTGATGGTGGAAAAACTTTAGTTCAGGTCAATAAAAGTAAGCACAAAATTCAAAAGCTAGTTCTCATTCTAAAGCACTGCAATTTGGGCTTATTTGTAAACCCTATAAAAAGCACGTTCTCTGTGTGTAAGTCTATATGCACACATTATATATATAAAGATCATACTTTAACAGATTTCAAGAGATTAAACTAAAAGTACAGTTCTTGGGGGAGGGCAACAAAAAACAGAATGAGCAAAATAAACATACAAGTAAGCATGTAAATATTCAATGAGCACCTTGTTTATGACAAAACCATCTTCTATTCATATCATGTTCCTCTCTGTCCTCATACTCATCTCAGGCTAAATTAGTTTAATAATAAGTTAACAGAATAGCATCTATTTGACTCCATACTCTGTTGTCTTTAAATACAGAAGAAAGTCTCCAACTAACATAACAAGGCTATGTTTACATTAGTGCTTTGGTTGAGAGCAATAGCACAATTCAGAAGCAAATCCTTCTCCCCTCCACACTATTTCCACTTACTGTGCAATGGTTTTGTTCACAGATCAGTCTTTGTATACATGATGAGGATTCTTTAAGGAGAAACACAAACTGGAAACGGAAATGTACCAACGCAATGGTGTTATCAGCCATGCTTCAATCCCCAAGGGGCCACACAGGTCCAAGCAAATAACAGCTCTGCACAGTTTCAACACACGTTGTAGCATGTATATTTGATATTAAGAGGCTCTACTAAATCTAGGCCAAAATAGAAGTGACACATAGCATAATATGTAGAGATGAGGTCACAGCACCAACTACTATACTCAACTGATTTTCTCCAATTGAGACAAATTACTACTGTAGACTTTCTCCAGTTCAGAGACTGAATCTAGAATATATGTAAGTCCTCCATACACAAATGGAAACTAAATGATCATCCATAACAAATCAGCAATGTTTATGAATGACTATGTCCTCTATTTATTAAAATCTTGCAGAGGTCAATGATAAACAGTATTCAAATACTTTTCATTATAAATAAAATAAATGCATTCAACATTAAAAAAATGCAACTCATATATAACAGCATACGACGCATGAAAACAGTTAAGTGCCAAGTTCTGCTTAAAGAAAAAGGAGAAAATAGTTTTGGGGAGACAGTTATTCAAAAGAAATTTGATGGTGATGTCAAAATACACCTGAAAGTCTGCAGAATGTGCACTAAAATCTTCAGTTTATACACTGTATTAGAAAATGCATTATTTACAATACTATGGCTTAACTGAGTTTTGCTCATTGGTCACAGCAGATTGCACCAGCAGGTAAATTTTAAAAACAGCTTAACACACATATGTTCAGAATACCAAACCCATAGTAGTATGGTTTAAGTTCAAACAACAGCATATAAAAATTACACTAGGATATCGTATACATCCTGGAGCTCTTCTTTACTGTAACTCCCAATATTTTACTCCCTTTTTGTTAGCCTGGGGGTGTACATGTAAGCCTGCCAGCACATGCTTCTGGAGCTGACTGATTTGATTAGCAGGACAGAATGATTGGATTAACAGTTGATGAACTTGTTGTAAACTGAGCCACTGCATCCTTATGGTACAACAGGCCACAGTGTCTATACGGTGCAGGACTCTAGCTATGGTGATGACTGTAGTACATATATATTGTCCTGGAAAACAGAGCCATACAAAATTAGCATGGCTCAGATGTGGGCAGATTGTTGCCTTTGTGTCAAAATAGCTAGAGCAGATGATACAGCTCTTGTGTTTCTTTTGTGACAGCTCTGGGATGAGAGATGATACCTGATCTGGCCTAAGGCCTGCCAATACAGAGTTCGCTAACTCAATTGTCTTCTGGCAATTGGGACCAGCAGTATAAGATCATACAGGATCCTCGCTTTGCAAACCGCAGCCACTCCTAACCTGCTTTTGAGGAAGCAGTGTGCGTAGTGAAGCTGAAACACATTCATGCCCATGAATAGGAGTCGCAAAAAGGACTAATACACTTTAGGTAGTGCTTCATGTTAGCAGTGCAATAAAGAGAACTGTATATTTCAACCTTCCGTCAAGAATGTTGTCGTGGTTTAAGCCACTATAACTCAATCAGCTCACTCACTCCCTCTCCCCTCTTCCTTCCCCACAGCTCTGGGGGGGATGGGGAGAAGAACCAAAAGAATGCAACTCCCACAGGTTGAGATAAGAACAGCCCAGTAACTAACCTATAACACAAACCACTGCTGCTACCACCAATAATAATAATGACCAGGGAAACACAAGGGAAAAGAATACAATTGCTCACCACCTATACCCAGCCTGACCAAGCAGTGTACCCCCCACCCTTCCGGGTCTCTGCCCTCTGTTTTTACATCCTGGACATGACATGCTGTGGTATGGAATACCTCTTTGGTCAGTTTGGGTCAGGTGTCCTGTCTCTGCTTCCTCCCAGCTTCCCCTCCTCCCTGCCAGAGCATGAGGCTCAGAAAGTCCTTGATCAAACCAAAACATTACCAAGCAGTAACTGAAAACACTGGTGTTACCAGCGCTAGTTCCCAGGCTGAAAGTCAAAAACACAGCGCTGCACCAGCTACCAAGAAGGAGAAAAATGACTGCTACTGCTGAACCCATGACAATATCCACCCCTTATTCCATGCCATTCACGTCATGCTCAGATCCCACATTTTCAATATACCATCACATGTATAATATACCATCACATGTACATATATACATACACACACACACACACACAGAGGGAGAGAGATCATCCCTCAGTGCATGGACCAATCCCTATAAAGCTGCTGAGTCCATCCAGTCCATGATATTGGGCTCCATCTTTTGTAACAGTTGTTCAGAGCAGGAGAGTCTGTGTGCAGTGTTCACACTCGTGAATAACCTGGGCAATAGTGTCCATGGCTAAGTCCACCCATCGATCATGAGTCTATCTGTATGTTGCATCTTTGCCCTGATGGCCTGAGATGTCATGGGCCCACCAGGCTCAAAGTAATTCACCCTCCCCTCCAGCAGTTTCTGCAGCTTGTCACTGGAGACTCCATACAGCTGCCTTCTATCTCCTACGCTTCCAAAGCACTGGAGAGGCCCAGTGGACTTGGTACTCACCCATACTGTCCCATACACCCTGCCACTCATGAATGTCCAGCCTTGGGGAAAATACCCTGGTCCTCCTACATCATCGTCTACCCCCAGACAAGGCCCACACCCTACTCTGCTTAACTCTCGGGACCAGATAGAGTGGCCATGGGTAAAACACACTCTGTATGTGTGCCAACACGGTGATCCCCATCAGAATCAGCAGGCACGTCTCAAGGGTGCCCAAAGGCCATTCAAACCCTTAAGAGCTCTCAAATGATGCTGCTGTACTTGTCCCTGGGGCTGGTGTAGCTGCTGTGTTTGCCGGCTCTCTCACTACCAGCTGCTCTTTGTCTGAGCCCAGATCTTCCTCCTCTGCCTTGCTGGGAAGTGCTGTGTGGTCTCCTGCATCCTCCTGGGGCTCGGGCTCGAGGGGCTCTACGGGCAGCTGCCAGGGGATGCTCTCAGCCTCGGGTCCCAGCTTCTCTGCTGTTTCCTCCTGCCGCTCGGTAGCTGCCCCCTCCCACTGCTCAGCAGCTGCAGGGCTGGGCTCTGCGGTGGGGCTCACCTCCTCTGCCACCTCCTTCGTGGCCTCCGGATTCCCGGGGCCACGCTGCCAGGCCGTTTCGGCTGCCAGTGGCTCCCGGGGCCGCCCCCCCTCAGCTCTCCACAGCCTCATGAAGATGGAGGGGAGGATGAGGGCCAGGACGGTGAAGAGCAGCCGAACTGCCAGGTACAAATCCACGTCCACATCTGCCCCAACCCTGCTTCTGGAGCTCACCTGTATTACAAGCCATTCCAATAAAGTACAATGAAACAAGAACCTTAGCCCAAAACCCATATCCGAAAAATGAGAAGATAACAAATACCGGCTGTAAGTAAAGTACAACAGGCTGAAACCGTGAACTCGACAGAATCAAGAGCAACAACTTTGAGAGCCAATAAATCAGCATTGTGACGAGTGGCTATTAATCCTGCCGTTATGCCAACCCTTCATGCCCCACGTTGGGTGCCAAAAAGAGCTGTCGTGGTTTAAACCACTATAACTCAATCAGCTCGCTCACTCACTCCCCCCTCTTCCTTCCCCACAGCTCTGGGGGGGATGGGGAGAAGAACCAAAAGAATGCAACTCCCACAGGTTGAGATAAGAACAGCCCAGTAACTAACCTATAACACAAACCACTGCTGCTACCACCAATAATAATAATGACCAGGGAAACACAAGGGAAAAGAATACAATTGCTCACCACCTATACCCAGCCTGACCAAGCAGTGTACCCTCCACCCTTCCGGGTCTCTGCCCTCTGTTTTTACATCCTGGACATGACATGCTGTGGTATGGAATACCTCTTTGGTCAGTTTGGGTCAGGTGTCCTGTCTCTGCTTCCTCCCGGCTTCCCCTCCTCCCTGCCAGAGCATGAGGCTCAGAAAGTCCTTGATCAAACCAAAACATTACCAAGCAGTAACTGAAAACACTGGTGTTACCAGCGCTGTTCCCAGGCTGAAAGTCAAAAACACAGCGCTGCACCAGCTACCACGAAGGAGAAAAATGACTGCTGCTGCTGAGCCCAGGACAAAAGTAAATAACTGTGCTAAAACAAATATTAAGATTTCATTTTTTCCCCAAGCTTTACTTCATTCAAAGAATGTCCATTCTTTTAGGATTCCTGGACACAAGTCGTGCAAGAGCTAACTTTGTGGCTTTCTGTAACACTCAATTACTATACTGGCCTGCAGGTCATAACTAAAGTTTTAATTCACACTCTGTATAAATTTCTAATTAAGTTGCCTATAAAAACACAATTGTTTCAGTGAAGCTTATAATTTATCATCAACTTTATGACTTATATCCTTCCAAAGTCTTAACAAAGACAATAGACAAAATAATTACTGCATTCTCATCAACGAGCCAATGGTTCCAGGGAATCACAGCTGCGTTGTGTGCCATGCCTGGCTGCACAACAACCTCCTGAAAAGGCACTTCAGGAAGTTCTATGCCTCGTACTTACATCCAACAAAATCAGTATCACTGTACCTGCAACTCCTTTATGATCTGAAAAATACTGTCTGCAATCAGGAAAAAAAGCCTTAGTAAGGAGCCTTTTCCATAGAGGACACCAGGGAAATGGGTGGGAAGGGAGGGCATGTGACACAATCATTTTGCCTTAGACAATTAACTGAGAATGCTGAGGTTTACTTCCTCACAAGTCACCGTTGATGATTGATGCTAAAATGTCAGCATCACAAATCTTTCCAGATACAATTTACATTGAAATAATCAATCGAGTGGCAGTGCAAGTTACAGCCTATTACAGAATTGATCAACTGCTTTAATTATAGTTATCTAACTATTGCAAAAATGGTTAGGGAAATCCTACTCTCATCAACTCATTGTTCATAACTGTTCAAACCTTTTTTTACAAAGAGATAAAAGACACACATTTTCTACTGGGCACAAAAGCAGACTGAAAATACATGTAAAGCTGTAAATATCTGTACAAATACTGAATATAAACAAACAGTAACCTGCAACACTGGATTCTTACCAAACATGCACAGTTTGAAGTAAGAACAAGTAGCGTCAAATAGGCTTATTGTCTTAAATGGAAATGGTCCTAGTAAAAAGGAACTATTAAAAGTTACTAGCATTTGATTCAAGATATACATTTATGAGCAGTCAAAGATGTTACATAGGCATTACTTTGTTATTAAGTTATTAAACAAATTCTCATTGTTTGTTATTAGAAGATGCCAGCATCACCCACACAGAATTCTAAAAGAAATGCTTCCCATCTTCAATTCATTTGTAAAAGCTATTTCCCTCAGGGATCGCTGTTGGGACCGGCCTTCTTCAACATCTTTGTCAGTGACATGGACAGTGGGATTGAGTGCGCCCTCAGCAAGTTTGCCAATGACACCAAGCTGTGTGGCTCGCTTGATACGTTGGAGGGAAGGAATGCCAACCAGAGGGACCTTGACATGCTTGTGAGGTGGGCTGATGCCAACCTGATGAAGTTTAACCATGCCAAGTACAAGGTCCTACAGCTGGGTGGGAGCAATCCCAGGCACAGCTCCAGGTTGGGCAGAGAAGAGATTCAGAGCAGCCCTGTGGAGAAAGACTTGAGGGTGCTGTTCATTGAGAAACTGAACATGAGCTGTCAGTGTGAGCTTGCAGCCCTAGAAAGCCAACCGTATCCCAAGCTGTATCAAAAGGAGCATGACCAGCAGGTCGAAGGAGTATTGTGTGCAGTTCTGGCTGTCCTCAACATCAAAAGGACATGGAACTGTTGGAACAAGTCCAAAGGAGGGCCACGAGGATGATCAGGGGACTGGAGCACCTCCCGTATGACGATAGGATGAGAGAGTTGGGGCTGTTGAGCCTGGAGAAGAGAAGGCTGTGTGGAGACCTTATAACAGCCTTCCAGTATCTGAAGGGGGCCTACAAGGATGCTGGGCTAATGGACTCTTCATGAGGGACTGTAGTGAGAGGACAAGGGGTAATGGGTTTAAACTTAAACAGGGGAAGTTTAGATTGGATATAAGGAGAAAGCTCTTTACTGTAAGGGTGGTGAGGCACTGGAATGGTTTGCCCAAGGAAGTTGTGAATGCTCCATCACTGGCAGGTGTTCAAGGCCAGGTTAGACAGAGCTTTGGATGCCATGGTTTAGTGCGAGGTGTCCCTGCCCATGGCAGGGGGGCTGGAACTAGATGATCTTACAGTCCTTTCCAACCCTAACTATTCTATGATTCTATGATCCCAGGAAGCAAATCCTGGATCTTTTTTTTTTTTTTTTAAACCCCTAAGGTAAATACTCTGCCTGCACTTGTCAAATTCTCTTTCTGGTATCTCTCCACAGCAGTCATGAGAAGCACAGGTCTCTAACATGGCACAACCAACACTATACCAAAGAAAGAAATACAGAAAACTGTATCATGTATTTATTGCAACTGGCAATATGAAAGACAAAATTATCACCCAAAGTTGATCATGTTTTCACATGCGATAATACAGGAAAATGTAGTAATAAACTAAAGCTACCTCACAGTAAGAACTTCAACAGCTTGATTACTATTTAAATAAAGTATAAGACCAACAGAAACATTGTCACTTCATCCTTCAGCTGGAATAATAAAGAGTTGCAGATGAAGAATTTGTCAACGTTAAGCATCAAGATTACGGACTTTGCTCTCAAAGCAGGAGAAACTGAACCTTGAACCTTGAACTGTGCTAAAGTACACACTCTATAAAGACAAGTGACTGATAGGGATTCCAAATATTTTACCTAAAAAGAGTGCTTTAAGGAGAGAGTAGGGCACAGTAAAACCGCACTCCAAATACGTTAGAGAACACCGTCACAGCTAAGCAAACTTCAGAAACGGGAACTGTAACAAGAAAGAGGAACAGAAAAAAAAAAGAAGAAAAATCACAGGACAGTTGAAGAGTGAACTTGGTATGCTGTACTTACTGTATCAATTTCCACTTAATTCTACAATAGCACTTTTATCCACCAACACCAAACAAGTCTTTTTAGCAGCCTACTGCTTGCAGAAGGGACAGTGGCATGAGTCTGCTACTGTAGGTCAATTGACCAAACCTCAGTAAGAAAGGACATAGATCTCATAAAGCTCTTTGAAGCTTCTTAGGAAGCTCTTCTTCCTTTTTTCTTGTAGAGGTCCTGAGATGCTTGTCCTAAATAAAGATAGTAGAGACAGCTTTCTTGGGAATCACTGCATACAAGAAGACACAATATGCACTTACAACCTCCTGCTCACCCTTGCACCAAAAGCTTACTTCAACAAGACATAATTCAGGCTTCTAGATAGAAGACCATGACTGCATTTTTGTTTTCAAATACAGAAAAACACATTAAACAGTTCCAGATAATAGTAAAGACCAACATTATTTACTGGGTCTTTCTGTATTCCCTACCTCAATTCCACCACCTTCTAGAATGTGCTGTATATGAGCACAGGTCCCCAGCCACTCTGCCTGCAGTATGACTTCTCTCAATACTTGATATAATCCCATCTAGAAAAGCTAGTGATATGGAAATTTCCCCTAATTAATCAACCTCAGTGCTGCACAGCTGCCTCTTAGATCTGACATTAAGTTTCTCTATATGATTTATTAGTAGATTAATTATTTTTCCAGTTGGAAAAAGGCATTTCTCTGGTTCAGGCTTCAAGTCCCTCTACCTCCCCAGCTTTTAGTCTTAACCTAAACTCTTGTTCCTCATTTAATACCAGTGCAGTGGAGTGTGACTCCACTCTAATTTTCTTTTGAAACCAGGCTGTGTGGTACCAATAAAGCCATGTGATCACTGGTAACTCCACTTGCCAAAGATTCTTGCCCCTTGCAAATTTTAAAGTTTATACAAAAAAATAGGGAAGATTTATAATGTCCTTTCAGTGTGTACATTCCTAACAACAACAAAATCAGAGTACATACAAATTAGTCCATGATCTTTGGCACATAATTAAGTTTTAATTAAGCCTGCATATGACACATTAATAGTAAAAGTTTTGCAATAAGGTGTTCAAATGACAATCTTATTTCACCCATGTTTGTAACTGTCCTAAACCTCATCTTTTCATCCTTCAAACATGCCAATTGGTAATAAAACTAGCCTACATTTCATTACTTTTTAATCTCCTGCTGGCATAATTTGAATGAAAATATATTTCCAATAATTACGATTTTCCCAAATTGTATCTAATGCTTTAGGCATGATACTTTTTAACATCACTCGTCATTCCGCCTAACATATTACATTGATATAACAAGTCCTGAATTAAACAGACTGATGCCTACAAGATTTTCTTCTATTCTTTTGAAGATATGCACTGTCTTAAGCTCAATTATTTACTGATCCCTACCCAGCACCAATTCCTATGTGCATACTAAAAGTAACATACACCGATTAATCTGATTACCTTGGTGCTGGTTCATAAAACATGCTGTTCCATCTCAAAATCCCTCATGCTTTGTAATGCCAACAAATCAGCATGAAAAGTGGTTCAGGCTTGGGAAATGGCAGCTTCATTAACAGAAGTTAAACTCATTTTTCCATAATTCAGGTATTTTTTTAAAAGCTTGGTAGCTGCAACTTCTGTATTACATGGTTAACAATAACTTCTGAGGCAATATGGACATAAAACTTTCTGCAGAAGAAACTCTATTCACTGTCCTCTGGAATGAAGTAAAATAAGGAAATACACACAACTTCCAGAACTGAGCAGTAAAACCAAACAAAGTTATTTGTTACTCAAAACACTTCTTGTCCATTATTTTTGTCCAGAAAACATTGTCTCAAAATTGGCTGCAGCATGAAGCAGCCACTGATCTCTTAATAGAACACTCAAAAACTGTGCTCTTTAAGGTCATAATGCAGGCATTAAAGAAACCTAAACTATTTGTTCTACAGATTTTGCCAATGCTCTTCAAAGCATGTGCAAAGCCAGAGTTTCTAGCTAAAAAGAACCATGGCTGAAATCTTCATATAGGCAGAAATTATATGCACTGCACGAATCTCCTTCTCTACTTGCACTCAAGTCTTTTCCTCTTCAGAGATGTCATAAAAAAATAATTCATCAACTTTCTATTAGTACTACAAAAATATTTTAAGTAAATTACCACGTGCTGTTTTGCAGAGGAAGCACATATTTTCTCTGTATTTTCCATCAGATATGAACATTGTACTGGCTTTTGGTGCATTCTCACCCTCCTGCTGTACTTACTTCTAAGATAACTCCATTTAAAAGAGTGGTTCTTCGGGCGGGTGGGAGGGGTGGTGGAATAAAGTAAATCTCTCATGCCTTCTCCTTCAGTTTCAGTTGCTTTTTATTCCTTTCTCTGTATTTGTCCCTGTCTGTATCTGATACAAATTGCAGTACTTTTCCTAATCCCAGATCATAGTTTGCTCTCCAAGTAATGCCTTGAGGATTTTATATTATAATAGTGTATTAAACCCTTACTAATTTCTCTAGTTTCAATACTGAAGTAATTTGCAAAATATCTTGCAAAATAACAGGTTCTATTTCAGAAAACAAAAACATTGTGTAGACTAATCTATGCAGCTGTTTGTGGTATAGTCACTGTTCACAAACAGGTTTTTTATTACATATAAGCATTTTAATTTAGGTTTGAACCTTTCTTTTTGCCTTAGTTATGTGTACAATTTCACTGATCGATCACAAGTTGTTGTTTCTGTATGGTATAGGCTGTAGAGAATAAATGATTGTCTCATCTCCATGTTTATGAAATAGACAAATTCACTAATGGGTGTGTGGAGAAGACTTAAGCATGTAATAAATACTCTGGCATCTATTTTGCCCTTCACTATGTCTTTCATATTTAAAGTCAGTTTAAATACGCACTTTTTTACTGAAGAGCTGGTTTTGGTATATAACACCTTAGCATTATTACCCTTTCCCCAATGACAAAAAAACTGATATCCAAACTAAAGCCACAAAAAAGAGTGTAAAATTCACATAAAATTAGCTTCACATTGCAACACAAACATCATTTACAGATTGCCTGCTCTGAGAAACAGTCATTGCTGGCCAGTGTCAACAGAAGGGAGTTACCCTTCCAAAATAGCTAACGCCTCACAAAACACCTTTCCCGCGCTAGCAATGCCAGTCTGTCTCTTTGCACAAAGTCCTCCTCAAATTCTGGGAATGTGCAGGCAAGGTGTAGCATGTTGGTCTTCCAACTGTCTAGCCTTGGTAATCCCTGCCTACACAAAAGAGAAACAATGTACTTAAAAGCAAGCTGCCAAATTCCAGAAATATGGCATTATACTTATTTTGTCATAGTACAGTTAAAGTAACATTGAAATATAGAAGCGTATTTTATTTTCAAATTTGACTGGAAGTGCAGGTGAGAGTTCCTCTCTTCCTACATGTTTTTCTTTATATCTAGCATTATTACTGCATATCTCTACTGCATCTAAAGAATTTATGCTGCAAATTCCTTGCAAGAGCCCAATTGTTTCTAGAAATAGTCACACATTTTGAAAATCTTATGCATTCAGGATCTTCTTTCAAAATAGAGAATTTCTTTTTTTTTTTTTTTTCCTGATACTGGCAATCTAGTCATCTGTTGGCAATGTCCAGTATTGCCAGCAAATTCAAAAGAGCTTTTTTAACTCTGTTGACTTGGGTATATTTGAAACCATACCTTTAAAAAAGATGTTTGCATATTACAAGTCTTTTGTGATAGTTTTTGATAGCTTTTTTAATACTTTAGCACCATAAAGTCCAACCAGTGCAACTCAGCACAGGATTTAGTCTCATCTCTACAGTTACTCAAAAATTAAACTAAATTAATTGATATTGTTACCATTACAGTGGTGCTACAGAACAGAATTGAATGTCTAAAACAAAATGCACAAATTCAGATGTAATCCAAAGCACTAATGATTTTGTAAGGGCTTTCCTGGAAACCATGTCCAAACCACTGTACTTTGTCATGTAGTTCATGAGCCTGCATCTTCCGCACCTTGCTACTTGAATAACACAAAGGTTCTGCTTCTTCCTTGCCATTTTTATTATTACTCATCAGTGATCAAGATATATACCACTGACAAATTTAGACTTTGATTTTAAAGATATGTTTTTCATTATATTGAGTGAGTATTGATTAGAGAAGATGACTCTGTTACTGTAAAGAACATGGCTGATTCCTTTTTTCCAGAAAGAAGCAACATTATGAATTAAACTGGTGAATGGATCTGCCTAAAATAAGTACATCAGAAATGTTTTGGTTTTCAAGTGGTTTACTGTGTAATCATACCTTTATGTGACAGAAGTGGGACAGAGATGGGAGTAGTAAATGGAGATTCACTCCACTTACTTTTTACTCAAAAAAAAAAAAAAAAAAAGTGGAGATTTACCAGCAGTGGTGAGTTTTTTTTGGGAATAATGAGAATGCGGAATTATGGTGAAAATTGCTGCAGTTCCATAGCAGCATGGTTTATATGGATTTGCAATGAATACAACAGAAATTTAATCCAGAGTCACTCAACCTGACAAAAAATCAGGGATGAGGAAGTTACCTGAATGAAAGCATTATTTTCGGAGGTTACTTTAAAGACTGAATGCTGAATTTATATGCATTAAATGAATTATGAATTGTATATCAGTAGTAAAGATAAGTAATTGCATAATCAAGAATTCTTTAAAGACCAATTAATTACAGTTTATAGAATACAAGAAAGCATATGAATTGAAACCTTCCAATTTCTAGACTGCATACATTTCTTTCACTCTTTGTTTTTGAAATTGTCAATTACATAAGGATGATATCAGAGTTTTGAAAAGGCAAAAGCTTTTCTACCCAAAGTCTTTACGATTATAGCACAATGTCATTTTAACTTACAATCTGACATTTGGACATAATTATTGAAGGGCCAGACTGGAACCTTCATTCAAAGTGCTCTGTTTCGAAAACAACCAACCAACCCCAAAACCAAAACCAATGCATGACTACTTCCAAAATAGAAAAGCATTTCAGTCAAGCTTTTTTTGGTTTTCTCCTTTTAAAAATTCAGCTATTCAGATGACAATTTCTGAATTGCATTATTCTTCTTGACACTTCCAGAACTCTGTGACACCTCACTGGAGCGAGGAGAAAGGAGAGTGAAACAGACCCCTCTTTAATCCCAAATGATAAAGTTACTGATGAATGTGAAATTTCATTTCAGTTTCTACTATACATAAACAAGTGTCACTTTCAAAAATAAATCTGGGGGAAATGGTTTATTTCTTCTAGAGGATTTTATATGCATCTCTCTCTATGTTCCTTAGACACACCCTGCTAGTAGCACCACAACTTATAATGGGATGCTTTTTTTCCTACCTGCCTGTCTGTCACAAGATATGAAAGAGATACTTTTGCAGACCAACTACTGCTAGAGCACGCATTTATTTTGCCTCTTTTTTTTTCTGTTTAATATTACGAGAGTAATAGCTCTTTTGCTGAGTGAATATGTGTACTGGAAGCAGTGTCAGCTTTCTTCTGCCGTTAGCTTTAATTTGCCTGTTTCATTCTGCTTCCTTACATCCTAAAACACTGCTGCATAAGTTCTGCTAGTTATTTCTAATACCTTCACAGATTTCCAAGTGCCAGTATCCTGTCTAGACCAAGGCATCCAGTTTACAGCCTACATCACCATTTCTCCTCACAAAAAAAAAGCCCCAACAGATCCACCAGTGTTCCCTTTTCCCTTAGAGGATTTTTCCAAGGCAGCATATGTTTACAGTGAAATGCTTACTACTGTTTTAGATGTGAGCATCAGTTTGCATAAGAGGGTATTTAGATACCATAATGGATAGTTGATTCACATTATCAGACAGATGTACTACTATCTGGATCTAGCAACCGCGAAGGGTTGCTAGATGCAAGGTATTTTGAAGAATTCGATATGTGTATTTAAGTAAAAAGGAAGGGAAACTGAGCATTCAAAGTACTGTCACAAACTAGGGAAGGTGTTCTAACAAAGTGAAGTTAAGTTCTTACTTAAAAAAATATCAAGTCTTGAACAAAAATCCTATTAAAAGTTTAGGATGGAAGCTACTAACCATGGTAGTATGTTTCGCAGTAATATTTCTCACTTTAATAATGTTAATTGACAATACTTTTAACTGTTAGCAATTACTGGGGGAGAGGATTTACTTGTCCTACACAGCAAGTACTACAAATTGTTGTTATTCTCTTTATCAAAGAGCTTGGAGCCAGGTCTGATGAACCAGAGCGTTAATATCCAGAATTAAAAAGAAATTCTTCCAGATTTTTCTAAACTAACAGCTGAAATTAAGGTTCTGCTGACTGTATTTAAAATTTAAGTGTCTATGGGACAGAAATGCTCATGTTTGATATGGGTGGGGGTGGACAGGCAAGACAAATAACTTTACAGTCCAACTTCTTAGAACAGATGGCACTCTGAGGGGCTTCGTTTTTTAACTCCTGCTATTTGCAAGGATTGGTAAATTGAGTTACATTATGTGTAAAACAAAACCCTCTGCTGAACCAGGCGTTAGATCTCAAAGGCTCTAGACAGATCTTTCTAAGGACCAGTGTCTGCCCGAGTTTGCTTGTCTTACCCTTTCTCCAACAGCTCACATCACCTCCCCTCAAAAATACATCTAAAGCACCATCTCTTTTTTTTGTTTTTCTTTACTTCCCAGTGCCATTGGGCTCTTCTTGCTTAAAAAACTTATCACAAGTATGAAAACGTTGTGCTTTGTGGATCAGACTTTTTTCCAGCCTGGAAAACCCCAGAACGCAATGAATGAACTTTTTGCAGTTTGCTTGGATTCCTCAAATACTAAATGGTATAAACCTGAATACTACCTACATCACATGCGCAATTGTCTCTCCATATTTCTTTGAGACCAGGCGATCTCAGTAACGGGAGCTATCAGAAGATTGTAACTGTTTCCAAAGAAGGAAAAACTAAACAGACTGTCTCTTCAGTCTGGGGAGGAGATGAACGAGGTTAAGATGTATATAAAATGATGAATGAGAAAATGTATAGGAAATATTTCCTATACTTCCTATAACAACAACAACAAAAAGCAGAGGATACCTAGTGGGAAAAAAAAATTAAACATAAAACCAAGTTGCAGAACATATTGCTACAATACATAGTGGAGACACTAGACAAATTTATGATAGGTCCATTATACGTTGCTAAATACTGAATGCAAACTGTAGCTCAGGAAGTTCTTAAATTAGTTTCCCTGTAACAAGAAGTGTATGCCGAAGGAAGAGTCACTCTGTGCTGCCCTATTCTTTTTTATCCATTCACTACTGGCATTTCAAGACAGGGCACTACTTAGGTGGGTCTTCAGGCTAGCCCAGTAGACCATTTCTTATATCAAAAGCTACTCAGTATACTTTTTTAAGAAGTAGAAAGATGGGGATTGATACCTCATTGACAACAGGATAAAGAAGCTTTATGGAAAAGCCAAGGCTATAAGCAGATCAAGTAATTGAACTGGAGTAGTTGCTGCTATGTTCAGTTTCATTCAGAGCAGTGACACTTTAAAGTCAGGGTTACAGAGGCATTTTGGAAAGTATAGGGAACATAAAGATAACTACTTATTAAATTTAAATGTTGTCAGAGATTTTTCAAATAAAGTCTTCTTATCAGTAAGGCAGTTTTCATTAAATCAACGTTTCCATTGAATTTCAGTTCTCCTGAAAGTTTTATTTTCTCCAGTCAACAAAACCACTTTTTCAATCTTTGTCTGATCTGAGCTGGAACATCTCAATGCACTCTGCTTTAGTGCAATTCAAAACCAATTTAACTTCCTTTTCCTACAAAAGTTAACATGATGGCCTCTCCAGGCTCCTAAAGTTCCCACTCTTCAGAGGATGATAAGCCCTTCCTCAGAAGATGATGCAATGCCTATCTGCTTGCAGGAAGCGCAAGACATACATAACTCTCAGTGCATACTGGGAGAAATAACTTGGCCAAAGATCCTGGTTCATTTGGGTAAATAATATGCTGAATTTCCTAGATGACGGCACCCTGAAGACTACATGCCACAGAGGCAAAATGCAGGTTAAAGTATCAAAATTCAGCTCAACTTCAAGATCCCCCCAAAAAAGACGAGAATTTCAATTGTCAGTTAATTTCAATTGACTTCCGCCAAGAAAAAGCCCCACTGTCCTCTGCGGTTCCCCCCTAACCCAAACAAATCCTGTTTGTCAGAATATCCCTGTGTTGGATATTCTAAGTTTTAGCTAGGTCTCAAAAGAAATACTTTCAGAAAGGACCCCGGTGTTTGAAGGCAGATTAGCTTCCAAGAGCAGAAGACATTTGAAAACACCTAACACCTTTAGAGCAGAAAGCCACCACAGATAAAACCCAGATTTCCCCAGACACCAGATTTTAGAAGTTCTGTACATACACAGCCTGCTACAGTCTCTAGATTCAACACTCTCAATAGAATTCACCCATGCCCTATAGCAAGGTGATATTCAGGCAATCACATAACTAAGATACCAATGCCAGAGATGCGTGGCAATGGAAAAAACTTTGCCTTCTAAATTAAAACAAACCACACAACCCCACACATATATTTCCATAAGAATATATTAAAAATACCAGCATAACTGAGACAGTATCTAACACAATGACAGGAGATACTTCTCTTTTGGTACAGGCACTGAGGCAATTTAAGCAGTCCCTGCTCTTTGGACCCTCCCCCCAACATTAGCACAGGGCTGTTTTAGGTACACAATGAACCAGTCAGGAAAACAGATCTAGCTTTAAAATACCCCACTAAAGAAAAAAATATTTCCCAGCATCATGTTGCACCATTATTTCTGAAAAGCTCTACCATGCACAGGGGCAGGAAGGAGCAGCCAGGTACAGGAAAATAACTTTTCTGCTTTTCATGGCACCAGTGCTAACTTATGCTGATATAACATTAACTTTAGCTGTGGTGTGATGAAACAGAATAAAGGTCTACAGATGCTTACAGGTAAGGTCTTATGTTGCAGGTAAATTATAAATTATTATTGAAGCAGGCAGTCATAATTTCACTATTTGTCTTCCCCATCACTTATATCAATTACAGGGATATCGCAGTTCCTGAAGAATCAGTTTGATTAATCAATTTAAAGCTAATCATTCTGGGGAGTAACTGGATTATCTTTCCTTTTATTTCTTCCCCATCATATAACAAGCATCAGAAAGGCTTTCTGAATTACTTTGAAACCAAGAACTTTGACAGTAACTACATGATGAAACTGAAATTGATAAAGTTCTTCAAAAGATAATTGGGTCCAGCTCAGAGACCTTTTTGTTGGGTTTGATGGCCTTTGGAGGCAACAGATACAGTTTCCACTGAAGACAGCTCTTCCCTGGAATTGCAAGATCTCTCTTCTGCTTGATGTGATTTGACAAACCCTGTGACTGCAAGATATGGCACCACTCGCTGATAATCGCAACCATTCTTTTGCAGATACCAGAATCTCCAAAGGCATCTCATAGTGGGTCATGGAACATTCTGTCCCGCTGTCACAGTATATTCTTACAGCCACTTTTTATCTTCCCTGTCTCCTTTCCTCTCTACCTTTCCACAATCAAGTATCTCCTAATAACTGAGCCATTTAGATTAACTAAATGATTAAGTACTAGAATGTTCCTACCCTTTAAGCAAATAAAGCCAAAGCCTTAGAAAGGCCATTTTATCACATCACCTAGCCAGTTCTCCAGCTTTCCTATAAGGGAAGTTTCATGACAACAGCTGAAGCATTTCTGCCACAGTCCTATTCTTCTCACTCCCAAAGTGTCAGAGCCCCTTCCCTTGGGAATAGAACTGGAGTTCACCTGATCTCAGAAGGACAGGATTCAGGAACCTTTCTTCCCACCTGTACCCTTACCTGGTATAAAACTCACCAACAGTCCGAGTTGCCTTGCCAATAGATCAGCTCATACGCAGTGCCCATACAAGTCAGGAAACTGTAGTTTGGGGCGGCTCAAGAGAGAACAGAGTCCCATCACAGCTCAGCTTAACAGCTACAGTGGAAAGGCACCTTGGAGCTGCTCATTTCTGTCTCCTTTACTTTGGATACACAGGTCCAGCCCCTAGTAATTGAGGATCTTTTCAAATGCAGAGTCTTTGGACTCTTGAGTCATCCTACATTTTGGCTGGGTAGTTAACTCTTCACTTGCTTTCTCAAATCAGCTGAATGAGTTAGGTGGGCTTTTTAGTTTTGGTTGTCAGAAAAACTAACAACTGCATACAAAGAATAAGAACTAAACCAAATAGCATCAAATAGAAAGTCAAATTTAAGGGAGAAAATAAAAGAATGTTCCAGGTGCTACACAACGGGATAGAAAAAAGTTCAGCTACTTCTTGCTCAACCTGCTTTTTAAATTTACTTTTCTCACACTATCCTTCTCTTCATCTAGCCACTGATCAAATTTACTTTAACTCAGATTTGTTCCCACCTTCTTTCCTGCCCTTTTTAACTCCTCTGGGCATACATGGAAAATGGAAATTCAGATCAGTTTAGTGAGAATTGCTTTCTTCAGCTATTCTTCAATAGTCATATCACTCCTTTTCTTTAAGCAAATCTGCAGCTTCCAAAGATTCAGAGTCCAGTTTGTCTCCTTAATAATCAGTTTGTTTAACTGTTCTTTCTAGGGATACCCTTCCCTGTTGCACCATAGGTGCTTTAACAAGAACGAATAAACTCAAAAGGCATGGGAGCAGCAGAATGGATTCACTGGAAGAAAAACAAATTAAAATATCAAAACTAAAAAAACTAAGACCAACCACAGGTTTTAATCCTGGTTTAAATCAAGGTGGTTTCTTTTATTTATAACTTACATGGATTCTTATTTGGATATAAACTAAAATTTAACAATAGTGCTTGAGCTTACTTTTCCAATTGTTTAATTTACTATTCATGAAAAATAGGTTATGCATGTAAATACTTGATTGTTTTTTGGTTTGGTTGGGTTTTTTTGTTTTTATTTAACATGATTCTATTATAAATTGCTTTAAGAAAATAGTAATAGAGGAGCAGACAAGAAGAGGTACCATGCTTGACCTCGTCCTCACCAACAGGGAAGGGCTGGTTGGAAACGTAAAGCTCCAGGGCAGCCTTGGTTGCAGCGATCATGAAATGGTAGAGCTTGAGATCTTCAGGATAGCGTGAAGAGCATGCAGCAAGCTCACTGCCCTGGACTTCAAGAGAGCAGACTTTGGCCTCTTCAGGAACCTGCTCAGTAAGGTTCCGTGGGATATAGCCCTAGAGGGCAGGGGGGGCCAAGACTCTTGGTTCATATTCAAGGATCACCAGCCAGAAGCTCAGGGGTGTTGAATCCCAACTAGAAGGAAGTGCAGCAGGAGGGCCAGGAGACCTCCTTGGATGGATAAGGAGCTGCTGAAGAAACTTTGAAGGAAAAAAGAAGCTTCTAAAAGGTGGAAGCAAGGACAGGAGGCCTGGGAAGAATACAGAGATGTTGTCTGGGAAGTTAGGGACCAGGTTAGGAAAGCTAAGACTCACTTAGAAATTAAACTTGGCTAGGGATGTGAAAGATAACAGCAAGGGATTCTATAGATACAAAGCGAATAGAAGACAGACTAGGGACAACATGGGCCCCGCCGGAAGCTATCGGGAGAACTAGCTATCCTGGATTTGGAGAAGACTGAGGTTCCTAATGACTTCATTGCCTCAGTCTTCACCGGAAAATGCTCTGACCATACCACCCAAGTCTTGGAAGGCAGATGCAGGGACTATGAGAATGAAGACCTTAGGCCCACTGTACAAAAGGATCTGCTTCAAGACAATCTTAAAGACCTGAACGTACACAAGTCCATGGGACCTGAGGAAATCCATCCGCAGGTCCTGAAGGAGCTGGCAAGTGAAGCTGCTAAGCCACTGTCCATCATACTTGAAAAATCATGGCAGTCAGGTGAAGTCCCCAATGATTGAAAAAAGGGAGATGTAACCCCTATTTTCAACAGGGGAAAATGGATGAGCTGGGGAACTACAGGCCAGTCAGTCTCACCTCTGCGCCTGGCAAAATCTTGGTGCGGATTCTCCTGGAAGGCATGCTGAGGCACATGAAAAACAACAAGGTGGTTGGTGACAGCCAGCATGGCTTCACTAAGGGGAAATCCTGCCTGACCAATCTGGTGGCCTACTATGATGGGGCTACAGAACTGATGGACAGGGGTAGAGCAGTTGATGTCATCTACCTGGACTTGTGCAAAGTGTTTGACACTGTCCCACATGACATCCTTGTCTCTAAGTTGGAGAGACATCAATTTGATAGGTGGACCACTGGGTGGATAAAGAACTGGCTGGATGGCCGCACGCAAAGAGTTGTGCTCAATGGCTCAACGTCCAGCTGGAGACCAGTAATGAGTGGTGTCCCTCAGGGATCAGTGTTGGGACCGGTCTTGCTCAACATCTTTGTGGGTGACATGGACAAGTGGGATTGAGTGTGCTCTCAGCAAGTTTGCCGATGACACCAAGCTGTGTGGTTGATACGCTGGAAGGAAGGAATGCCATCCAGAGGGAGCTTGACACGCTTGTGAGGTGGGCTGATGCCAGTCTTATGAAGCTTAACAGTGCCAAGTGTAAGGTCCTACACCTGGCTCACAGCAATCCCAGGCACAGCTCCAGGTTGGGCAGAGAAGAGATTCAGAGCAGCCCTGTGGAGAAGGACTTGGGGGTGTTGGTTGATGAGAAAATTAACGTGAGCTGGCAGTGTGAGCTTGCAGTCCAGAAAGCCAACCGTATCCTGGGCTGCATCCAAAGGAGCGTGACCAGCAGGTCAAGGGAGGTGATCCTGCCCCTCTACTCTGCTCTCCTGAGACCTCACTTGGAGTATTCTGTCCAGTTCTGGTGTCCTCAACATAAGAAGGACATGAAACTGCTGGAACAAGCCCAGAGGAGGGCCACGAGGATGATCAGGGGACTGGAGCACCTCCTGTATGAAGATAGGCTGAGAAAGTTGGGGCTGTTGAGCCTGGAGAAGAGAAGGCTCTGTGGAGACTTCATAGCAACCTTCCAGTATCTGAAGGGGGCCTATAGGGATGCTGTGGGAGGGACTCTTCATGAGGGACTGTAGTAAGAGGACAAGGGGTAATGGGTTCAAACTTAAACAGGGGAAGTTTAGATCGGACATAAGGAAGAAGTTCTTTAGTGTAAGGGTGTTGAGGCACTGGAATGGGTTGAGGCACTGGAATAGGTTGCCCAGGGAAGTTGTGAATGCTCCACCGCTGGTAGTGTTCAAGGCTGGGTTGGACAGAGCCTTGGGTGGCATGGCTTAGTGTGAGGTGTTCCTGCCCATGGCAAGGGGGTTGGAAGTAGATGATCTTAAGGTCCTTTTCAACCCTAATTATTCTATGATTCTATTCTCTTCTAATAATCAGTAGCGGGAAGCTAAACTTGGTTTCTTGTGTATGTTTCGGGATTTTGGAAGTAAAATATCTTAATTCATACCTGTTCTTTTTCTTAGACAGGAATATATGATACTGATTTCTGAAATCCAAAATGTTTTCTTAGCTTTTAATAAGTTACCTCATTGAGACACTTTAGTAAGTTGAAAAGAAGAAAGTATCTCTGTGCATTTATAAAAGTTCTACTACTGGTAAGAATGGATCAGGTACTTGAAACTCAAGTTTACTTAAACTCAGCCCATGACTGATTCAGTGCTGTAATTCTCCGGCAGCAAAATACAAAGTGCTTTATACTTTTCTGTAGTTTTCTGAACCTTGGTAGGCTATACAAAAGTCAGTCTTTAACAGGTATATCGTATCTTAAGTAAGTTTTTCACATGCATTTTAAAAATGCATGTGGCCATATCATCACATATTCAGAATTTTATATTAGTCTGTATCTTATTTGCTGATCTAGTACAATATTGTCACTTTCATGTTTAAAGAGATTTAAAGAAATTGTTCAGATACAGCTTTCTTACAGCTACCCAAGAGTTACTACATCTGCTAAATGTTATTATTTCACTGCCTAAGCCTCCCTCTCCAGAGAAAGAGAAGTTCTAGTAGTAAACACCAGCTAAATTAAACTCAGACCAAATTCTAAATTTAAAAGAGAGTTTCAGCCAATTTTTTAGACTAGCAGTGGGTATCTGCTAATGCACTACAGCTGGGGACAGCTATTTAAATCTAGGAAATGAACAGCTCAGTTACGGAAGTATGTTAAGGAACATGAGGAGCCCCAAGTACAGTATATGAGGATTCGTTCAGATAACCATTTTCAGATCTGGGAATCAACATACACTCCTTTCACATATCGTGAAGTGTACCTGATACATGTACACCTCTGTCACTGCATTTGGCCTAAAAATCTACACACATACATGCTTCAGACTTCAAAAAAACACCAAACAATTTTTTGAATGTACCTTTAAATTGTCTGGAAAAAAAACCCAACTAGTCTAAAGGACGATTTTCCCATGTACGCGTTTTCCACTTGAGTAAAAGTTGCAGGATTGTCTTTGCCTTTTAGAAAACAGAAGTGGATATCCTACTAATTAGCAAGGCACCAGCAGTTACTTCATTCTGAATTGTTCCAAAAAACTCTTTGTAATGGCAGATCCAGGTATAACGGGTCTAATGACAACAGTATGTGCTTTCATATTTAAAGATTAGTGTAGTAGAATATATACAATTTTAACTACCGAGTTTTATATTTAGTGGTGTGGTTCAATCATGCCAACACAGTTTGCAAGGCATTTTGCTGACTACCAACAATGCTAATGCATCCAAATCAGCAGAAACAGAACTTTCTGTGACACCGAAAGAAACCTAGAAAAAAAAAATGCTCCTCTCGGCACCTTCCAAACACCCTGAAATCCTGCGGGTAAGTGTGTAGTCCCGTAGTTGATCCAAAAAGATTTAAAATACAGTAAGAGATGGAAGAGGGTAGAGAGGACAAGAGGGTCAACAGAAAGGCACTGTAAAGAGTACACTTTCAAAAAGAGCATTATTTAAAAGACAACTCTGCATCCCTTGCTGCGTTCAGCTCTCAAGGTTTAAGAATAGATGGTATTTTTTTTAATAAGGGCTTAAAGAAATAATGTTTGAGAATAAGGATTCAAGCAGAAGGGAAGAAGGAACACTGTCTATAAAAGAAGCCAAGTAAAAAGAAGGTGAGGATTAGGATCGAACAAAGGTTAGAAAGGTTGCACACAGAAACTACTGTACAAAAGTAGTTTCATCAAAAAGACAAGCAGGAGGCTTTTTAGCTCTGTACGCAATAACAAATTTGAAGGTGACTTGGAGTAGAAGGTGGGAGTAAAATGGCCAATATGGAAAAGCAGGAAAAACATTATGGGTGAAGTGGGCTACAGCACTGCAAGCAGAGCTGTTAAGACAGTTGCCTTGAGGCTCAGCAGCACCTCGGCTTTTGAGCCTACATGCTAGCTCCTGGTCAGACTTGGTCAGGACTCACAAAGGATTGAGGATGTGCTTGAGCCCCATTGACGACTGTGGTCTAGAAGCTATGCTCAGACTACAAGTAACAGTCAGATTTCACCAATGTCTATACAAAACTCAACTGCTCAAGATTTGTTTAAACTGTATTTGCACACTCCAGAAAGAAAAGGGGGGGGGGGGGGGGGGGCAATTTTGAGATACAGCACTAAACCATCACTTAGTTTTTCTCTCAGGCTAAACAAGAATTATTCCTACAGTGGAACTGGACAGTGTTGAAATAACCATCTTCTTTAAGTACTGCCTTCCAGAAAGGAGTTCTTTTTCTCAAGGGAATCAGCTGGATGTTTTGAAGTATCCTCATGGTGGTGCATTATATTCTTCCCAAAACCTCCTGTCCCCAGCAACTGGTCTAAGGTCTGAACTTGAGTTCTCAACATGAAAGAATGTTTTTCATTATTTGTCTTGCAGAACAATCCTTACTGTCATTCCCAGCCTAAGAATGTACTTCAGGTGTAAACAGGTAGATGGTAGATATTTCATCAAGCTTTCCCATAATCCGGCACTGACAGAGATTTGGCAATCCTCCAGCAATCTTTAGTGCCTTCTTTATTTTATTGTAAAGATTATTAAGTCTTTTTGAGCAATATTCCTCCACAGCACTGAGTGCATTTTGAGAACATAGTATTCTCAAGAACGTTTCTCTGACTCCAAGACACTTTGCAGATTATAAACAAACAAATTCTTAAAGACAATACAATTACAAGAAGAAGGAAAGTTTCCGTGCGAAGAAAATGGAAGAAAAGATTCAGAAGCCTTATACAGCCTTTGTCAATGCTGCCAGGACAAAATAATTTTTTATACTACTGTGAAAATAATAGAGCTTTGCAAGCAATCTTTTCTATCTCTCCATGTACATCAGTTACCACTGAGACCTAGATTGTCTTTGAGAGGATGTCTAAACTCAAGAGCAGAATTTAAGGAGGTACTAAGTGCTAGCAGTGAAAATGTTATCTACTACTCTGGTTTGCTCTCAGAGGAGGTTGCTGAACTGCCTCAGACAGCACCACAATTACAACCAATTTAGAAGCCAATTTGTTCCTTTTTGAAAGCTGAATGGCAGAGTGGGAGCTTCTTCAACACTTGGCTTTGTTTTCTAGGAATCAGAAAAATATGGGAGGACAACACAAAGACCAGTCACAGCCAGATGTTCATGCTGAGAATTCATCTTACTGAGAATGAACAGGAGCCCTTTAATAGCAACTTGTGGAAAGTGTTACCCACTGGGTGAACTCCTACCTGGTCATCCTGCTTCCTTCCTTTTAAGAATAAGATAATAAGAAGAAAAGGACACCTTTTTCTTAAAGTTCCCCTCTCTTTCTTCCCTACCTCTGTGATGGCATTGTTGTTGTGCAGATACATATTGTACCCATTTGGAGAACTAATTCTGCTGAGAAGCAGATCAGGATAATATTTATGTTTTGGCTGAATTTCTGGACCTGGTTCACATTCAGCCATAAAAAACAGATGAGCCAGCACAATGGAAGAGAATGCACTGGGGGGGGGGGGGGGGGGGGGAAACAAAACAAAAAACAACCAAAAACCAAACCAACAACCCCAAAAAGTCAATATCACCTCCTCCCTCACATCATTCTTGCCGCAGAACTGACTTAATACATGTGAAAACTACAGCCTAACACTCAGATGGAGAAACACTAGTTTTATATCAGTGAAGTAGAGGAATATAGGGAGACCAAAGGCTGACAACATCCCCGCCCCTATATAAACCCTGAAAGAACCTGTTCATCATCCTCTGCAGTTTTCCAAAGAGCATAAAGCACAAAGTGAGTCAAGAGACTACCTGACTTCTTTTCAGGGCTAGCAGCTTGCCCCCCACATAGACAGCAATGGACATCATGAGAAGATGGGATCCCCCACAATGAGCTCCAGTTCCAAAGGGTTTCTTTTTCCTCTGCTTTAGAATACTTTAGATACTTTTAGATACTTTATAAAGTATCCTAAACCTCAGCTGAGCAGGCTGTGCTGGACATTGTCCACAGAGATACTCCCAAGGTTCAAATGCAGGATTAGACTGGTGCTCTGTAAGGATGGATCGAATCATAGAATCACAGAATGGTTTGGGTTGGAAGGGACCTTACAGATCATCTAGTTCCAACCTCTCTGCCAAAACTGATGGCTGGCTGCCTTCAGCTTATCATTTCTATGCTGGGGCAGTCAAAATCAGCCCTTTATGTTGCTATGTTTCCTATTCCAGGGAAGTTTTTAGAAATATGTTGGTTCACAACAAAGGAGAAGAAAATCACGTCTGAAATATTAACCAGTATTCCCCTGGAAGTATATTTCTAAACAACTGTTTCAAGCATTTTTAAAGCAGGCTTATTTCTGGAAATAACAATATGCAGAACTGAGTCATACACATCACTTGTGGTTGTTTGAGAGCTGCCTGCTGATACTAGGTGTTGTCAAGATACTCTCAAAGTCAGCAAGGTACAACCAAAAGGTACCAAGTCCAAAATGCACAGATTTCTTTTGATGTATGGCATAACTGGGATATTTCTGAGAAACACTTGCACTATGTGTTCTTCAGAAAATTAATGGAAAATTTACACATAGCAAGCTGTGAATGGAAGGACCGATTATGTAAAGCGTGGGTCTCTGAAGGGGGCAGAAGCCCTGAGGTGGAAGGTAATTTAGGGTTTAAAATATTTCTCCTTCAGTGATGACGTCAGTTTTTAGCATTTTGTTGGGATGTGTGGTGGTGTGCTCCTATCAATGCTCTGATGTCTAAGCTTTTCCATCAGTGGGGTAAGGACTCTAAATTAGATCTTGATTGTCACAATTTGGAATCCATCAAGGCAGAAAACTTCTATTTGTATAAAAAAGACCAGGTTTTGTGTGGTCAAGTAATTTTCAAAATGAACAGCTAAAAGGAATTGGTAAGGAAGTGAAAAATATTAGAAACTGACAAAACCCCTCCAGTTTTATTTCCATGTATCTACTAATAAATATACTTCCCAATTAGAAGATTTTACTGTCAGAAGAGGTACAGAAGACAAGCACTCTTGCAGCTGACAGTGAATACACAGTTCTGAATTTATGTGTAGATTAGCACTAGCTACCATGAGAGAAAAAGTAGTCTACTAACATTACTGTCAGCACTCTCAGAACTGTTATTACCAGGACAACAAAGAGACCTTTCTCTTTTCATACAGTTGGTTTTCAATCGCACAGTTCAATTATAAAATCTTGCGCTTTTTACAAAGTAGGCACCAGAGGGAGACCTGCGCTTTAGTTCAACTATGAAATAACGCTGGCAGGAGTCATTCAAAAGTGGACAATCAAAGTCTCTTGGCCAATAGACCCTAGGTGGTTCCAATGAAATTGTGGCTAATGGGAGCACTCAGAGAGGGACTGGCATTTGGTAATCTTCTCTTTTCTGATGGCCAAAAAACCTTAAGAGTGCTCCATGAAGAAAAGCAGGATCCCAGATTTTAGGCTGCAGATGAACATAACCTCAATCACTTTGAGCATATCTGGGAAAGACCTGTTCTTTGCTGCCCATGGCCCAGCTCCTCATCGCATCCTGCTGATGGTTACCACTTCCCAAATCTTCTGACTAAGCTGCGTATGTAAGAACACCCTAAACATGTCAGTCAAAATAAGCTAGATCAGCTTAAGTAATTTAAATAACAAATCTTTCCTAACATGGCTCAATTTGACTGAATTGGATTAGGGAGAGCTTCCATGAGCAGCTCAGCTAGCAGACCAGAGAGGGCAGTAACCTCAGGTAGAGGGCAGTGATGAATGCTTTGGTGTGGACTTGCTCTTCCATTGTTAAAGCTACTGTTGAAGGAGGACTGTAAATATGCATATTTTGTAGGCAGGTTAGTATTGTTTTCTAAGCCTGATAAAAGACAGCAAGAAAAGCTATCTGGTCAGGGAATGCATTATTCTCTTAAAATTATGCCCTGGCTACAGGACTCATGATCCAGCCTGTGCACAAATAAGATACAAAAGGAAAGAATTAAGAACCCACAGGCAACCATAAATCTGGCATTTCCTCAATCTAGAATGCTTGTATTTGTGATGTAAGTAACAGTCTTTTTACTATGTGGTATAAAATCTAAAGAAAAAAAAATCTATTACAAAAAAAGAAGATGCTTGGGCACAGCCCTTGCCTTACAAAGCGCATAATGCTACTACTTGCAGGGGGTGCAAGTGTTTTGTTCAGATTTATCAAGTAGATATGAACAAGGGTCTAACTTAGATGTGGTCTGTTTATATGCACATGTTTTATCAGGTGAGCAAAGTTAATTATCATTTGGTGGGAGCTGAACTTGCAATAGCTTTTTATTATTCCCTGTGGTAACACGTAAGCATTGCCAGTTACATGTATCACAGAGCACACTGGGTATAGCTTCAACTATACTGTTTCACACTTTTTTTTTTTTTCTTTTTTTGCATCAGCCAAATAGTCTTTCTAAAAAGGGTCAAAATAGACAAGTCTGAACTTGTCAACTGGACAGGTCTAGGTAAGTGGTGTGTGCGGAACTGGCTGACTGGACACACCCAGAGGTTGTGGCAAATAGCTCCTTTTCCAACTGAAAAACAACTGACTTGTCACAAGTTGGATCCTTAAGGGACCCATTCTGGGCCAAACACTTGTTTAATATCTCCATAAGTGCTCTCCAGATCCAAATAGGACCAAATGTACCCTGACCAAGTTACCAGGGATACCAAACTGAAAGGGGCAGTGGACACTTTGGAAGGGAGACTCACCCTGCAGGGTGACCTGGATAGGCTGGAAGAATGGTATAATCATTACTAAGTTCAACAAGGACAAGTGTAAGGTCTTACACCTGGGAAAACACAATCCAAGAATGCAGCACAGGCTGAGATCGATCTGGCTGCGGAACAGCTCTTCGGAAAGGGATCCGGGGGTACTGGTGGACAACAAACTAAATGTTTTTGAACAGTGGACAGCTGTGGTGAAGAAAGCCAACAGGATGCATCAACAAGGGCATCACCAGCAGAGATAAAGAAGTCATTATCCCACTCTCAGGGATTATATTCTCAGGTCACACCTGGAATACTGTGTTCAGATTTGGTCCCCACTATGTAAAAAAGATGTGGAGAAACTGGAGAAGGCCCAGAGAAGGGTCACATAAATGATCAAAAGACTGGGAAGCCATGAGAGGAGAGGCTGAGAGAGCTGGGTTTGTACAGCCTTGAGAAAAGAAGGCTCAGGGGAGACCTTCCCACCCCATTTCCGTCTATAGTTAAGGAGTGGCTACAAAGAAAATGGAGACTCCCTTTTGGAAACTAGAGGTAATGGGCACAAGTTGCTCCTGAGGAGATCCATGGCAGGGGGGTTGGAACTAGATGATCTTAAGATCCTTTCCAACCCTAACTATTCTATGATTCTATGATTCTGACTGAAATACAAGAGGAAAATTTTTCACAACGAGAACAATCATCTGTTGGAATAATCTCCCCAGGGAAGTGGTGGATTCCCCAATGTTGGACACTTTTAAGATTCAGCTGGACAAGGTGCTCAGCCACCTTGTTTGGATCATGGTTTGCCAAGAAAGGTTGGATCAGATGATCCTTGGGGTCATAGAATCACAGAACGGTTAGTGTTGGAAAGAACCTTAAGATCCAGGGTCCAACCACCTGGAATTCTATGATTCTTAGTTATTTTAAAAGTTATGGTGAGCGACCAAAATGTGCTTTAACATAAAGAATATTTGTGGGTGTGATTACACTTCCCAGTTTATTTCCATGAATAATCAAAGGTAATCTGGTCTATTCTCAGCCTGCCACCAAATCACCAAGTTATCATGAAATGAAGTACACTGTGCCTGCCTTACATATCCCCACAATGATGCTGCGCAAGGAAGTGGTGGAAAGAAGGAAAAGATTAGGCCTGACCAAATTTCACCATTTAGATACAGTGACTATACTCACTAATTGCAAAAAAACCTCAAATTCATAGAGCTCTGAACTCTCTGCAATACATTGTTGTTTCTCCTATTGGGTCATGTTTTCTTAAAGAGCATGAGAATCTAAAGCCACATTACAAGGAAGGGCATGGCAATGAAAGAGGCAAGATGCTTGTATTCTTCCCAAAGGATGCAGTACACACATATATATACACAGAGTAAGCATAAGCTCTACAACATGTGCCAAAGATATATAGAATTGATACACAGTACACAATCTCAAGAGGCATATCACAAAATAACCATCCAGAGATTGCTGCAAAGAACTACCAAGATACATAAATCTATCTAATAAGTCATGCCCATTTAAAAAGTTAAAATAGATTTTCCTTGATGTATCATTTTCCACCACACTGTCTTTAAAAAATGAGGTATTTTCAATCTAAGATAAGTGTAGGTCTTGAAAGCAGAATTCCATTCCTTTAAATATTTTCAATATGATCTGAATTGCATTACTAACACATCTTGTGAACAGAAGAATCTTACAAAACACAATTTAGGCACAACTTTACTCTTAGATAACACTAGAGCAATTCAGACACCTTTATCATAGTACACAAAATCACCAATCAAACCAAAAAACCCCTACAATTCTGGAAATCAAATTAAAGATTTTCTTATAGAGAAGTCAGAGCACCTGAAAGAATCCAGACAATCTGAAAAGCTAAATATCAAACCCAAATTCTACTGTAAAACTGCCACTAGTGGAATAGTCTTTTAAACCACAGAAGTATTCAAGAACTTCTGAAAAACTGTATCCGTGCCTTTCACAGAAAGTAGGATTTTGTACAGAGCCCTAACTTCCCCCCCTCTTAATCATAAAAAAGTTCATTCTACATGCAACTCCAGCTTTTGTCCACCGTTACTCTAATGTAGTACTGCTTCTGGAGTTTAACAAAACAGAATGTGACACAGAAGACAAAAATCTGCATCCGAACTGTTAAAACCAATACAGAAATTGCACAAAATAGACAAAAACTGCAACCAAAAGGGATTCTGACATATTCACCTCTACATTCACCAAAGAGAAAGACCTATTTAGTCTTTTCTACACTGTTTATGAATTAAGTTGAAGACTAAGCTCAATAGCTGTAACATGGTTAAAAATAGCTGTATGGCTTAAGCATGGCAACTCATACTGCTCCACAGGAAGAATTACTCTCCTGGTCAAAATATTTGCCTTTTCAATGAGCTGAACTTTCAGGTCATCTGTTAACAATGTAGATTCTTTCCTGTCTAGAAGAACCTTATTGTCTTTCCTTTAACAAATAGCAGGGTATTGTTCCTAGCTGGTTGCTAATTCACACAATTATAATGTAAAAATCTTTCAAAATATTGTATGCATTGCTTGGGTAATCACATAGTTTGATTAAATAAATCTCATAGTTACTTCCTCTGCATGTGTAAAATAAAAATTAAACTTATTTTTATTATACCCTTTCCCCAGATCCCCAACCCTCCTTTCCCGTCTCTTTTCAGCCTTCCCTTCAAAACCACAGATGCACGTTACAAGTGAGTACAGGGTGCTTTTCATGCTGAAAACACTTTTGTCAGATTTTGTAGGCAATGTGTGTGAATGATGACTGCTTAGTTTGCCTTCCTGTATAACAGATAACTTCACTCCAAAACTCCTGCAACACGACATCATATTGTGCTTGAACTAAAGGCATCTTTTTTTAAAATTCACATCTTTGTTTTCAATGACATATCCAGAACGTCCTTAAATAAGCTGTTCTGATAGGTAACTGCCTTCAGTTTAATATTTTTTCTGTTTCTAGAAGAAATTCACCTTTCAGCTTTTGGCTCCTGTATTTTGTCATACCATTGCCTCCTATACCTGAAGGACTGATCTGCTGAAGTCTTTGCCTCATATAACAGGTCAGTCACTTCGCAAACTTCCCTTTGCTAAAGCTAAAGAGACTAAACTTCTCCAGGTTCTTACCACACACCAGGGTTTGTTCATTTACTTGTTTTTAAGGCTTTTACATGTTAAGCCTCACATGTTTAAGGCTTGACATGTTTTTTCTGCATCTTCTTAAGTTTATCTAGGTTTTAGGGTTTTTTGCATCTTAAGCTCAAGCAGGATGTAATTTTCTAACATCACTTGAGCTATACAACAAAATAAAAGCACACCTAACTCCACTTGAGATCCCCTGTATCCATACCAAGAGACGGCACTGTGCATTTTAGCTAATGCATCATATCACTGTACTACTCCTTTCCAAAGTACTACTCTCTATCCTACATGCATGATTTTACTGTCTAACCATCATATCACTGTACTACTCCTTTCCAAAGTACTACTCTCCATCCTACATGTACGATCTTACTGTCTAGACAGATATATTTAGCTATATTAACATATGTTGAAATGATCCCCATTAACTAAGTAGAGACCATCCTTCACACTTACTAATCCATCCATTTTTTGCATGAATGCATTTTACCAGAGATTATATTCTATTTTCCTCCAGATCATTATCCAAATCCTTAAAGCAATGGGCTGTGAAAAGCTTGTATGAAATCCAACAGGAATGTCCTTCATCTATTATTGCTTTATGATCTGCCAATTAACCAGTTTGAGATATATTTAATAAGGGCCATGTTGACTTAGCAAGAGCTAGGTTTTAAAAATGAGAATACCATGCAGTACTGCATCCGTATGAAAGCTTACTGTACCTACACTAGTGCCTTTGTCAACCAAAACCTTTCAGCCTCATAATAAAGAAATAAATACAGACACGTTCTAAACAACACAAACAGGCAAGCAGTGAATCTGCTTTCTTCAATTTTCTGCTAAGCAATTCTCATTTCAGTCTTTCCACAGTTCTTTCTGCGATCCTTATCAACCTGTCCAGTCTAGTATTTATGTTATATCCTGGCCCATCCTATCTCATTGACATTTCTACAACAATTAAAATAAAACAAAATACAAAACCCAGTACCTTAGATACCTTTAGTTGCTTGAGTGTATGTTTGCTTGTTTTAAATCCTGACGGCTGTAGATTAAAGAAAAAAAAATAAATAAATTTGGTTTTTTTCTACCAGAATAAAGAAATATTTTTTGTAAGTCACTGGAAATTGTGAATATAATATCCACATTTTCACCAAAGAACAATAATATTCTGACTCACAGCATGTTTTTTAAAGAATCATAGAATAATATTTTTAGCAGTATTTTAGTCTCTTCTCAACTATTATTGCTTACCCTATCCAGTAGATGCATATCACTACTGGCATTTTGTTGCTCTAAATAAATAAGAGAATTTTCATATTGTTTTTAACCCCATTTATAGAAAGTTTATTACTAGTGCCTATGTAGAATCACTGAATTGTTAGGGTTGGAAAGGACCTTAAGATCATCTAGTTCCAACTCCCTTGCCATGGGCAGGGATGCCTCACACTAGACCATGTTGCCCAAGGCTCTATGCAACCTGGCCTTGAACACCACCAGCAATAGAGCATTCACAGCTTCTATGGGCAGCCTTTTCCAGTGCTTCACCACACTCACAGTAAACAACTTCTTCCTTATATTCAACCTGAACTTCCCCTGTTCAAATTTGAACTGATTCCCTTTCTTCCTACTGTTACAGTCCCTAATGGAGAGTCCCTCCCCAGCACCCTTGTAGGCCCCCTTCAGATACTGGAAGGCTGCTATGAGGTCTCCACGCAGCCTTCTCTTCTCCAGGCTGAACAGCCCCAACTTTCTCAGCCTGTCTTCATATAGGAGGTGCTCCAGCCCCTTATAATCTACTATGAATGGTCTTTTTATTGAGACAGGTAGTAGCCACTGCTGCTTATGGCATCTTCTCTGAATCTTCATTCATCTGAGTTTTTCACCTCTGCCTTACTACACTGGCAGTTTCACACCTATCTCTAATGACTTTTCTTTGTAAGACTTACAAATCCCCTGGGTAACTTTTGTTTTAAAGTAATATAACTTTGAGACAAAACTGTTTTCTTCATATTTACAGCAACATCTGTATGATGTCATTTTTAGGAAATCATCTATTTAGAAAAACTGATTACATATTAGTGAAGGCTTCTAATGGACAGAGCAGATTCAAATAAAAAATGATAACTATTTGTGCTGATTGTTTTCATGGAAGTGATCTTCCATTTAATTTCATTTTTGCTAGAAGAATGAAGTTGAGGAGAACAGAATTTCTCATTCTCAGAAAAGTGTGATGAATGACCTGCACATATTAGAAATTCCAGGAAAATTTTATTAACCATCACCTAATGTAATCACTCTGAAATAATAATGCATAGTTTCTTTGCATCTAGATATTTAAAGAAAAATTCCCCTGTCACATAAATCACAGGAAATTGTGCCTTTATCTCTGTAAAATGAAAGTTCAGACCCTACAGAACTTTCTGAGGCAACTTTCTATCCTTGAGCGTACACTTTGTTTAGCTGCTTATATCTTGCAAATAGTCAAAAAAATAGCAAGCAGTGTTTTAAGCCTTGCTTTCTGGAAGTAAGAAACCTGGTGCACAGGCTGGCTGTTAAAACGATGTCAGAACTGAACCACAAAAGACAAATGGAAGGGCCAACAACAATGGCCTGATTTTATAATTTGGTTTTGCTCTTAATAAAGTCTGGCACTCAATAAAAACTGGCACAGTGGAATTTTGTTTGACTTAGTAATTTTCACATATGTAGTCTAAAGTGCTCACTGTTGGGTTTTGGGTTTTTTTAAAATACTTTATGGGCGATTACATAAATTGGAATATATTGGACTGAGTTTCCAGATAATAATCAACAGATTTTTTTTTTTTTTTTAACTGGCTGTAATCTTGGTTTGTACTTTAAAATTATTTATTTAATAATTTGTTGGGTTGGGTTTTTGAGGGATATATTTGTTGTTTTTTAAGTTAAATGAAGGATCAATGCCAATGTTGGCAATGCCATTAAATTGTACTGGTTTAGAAGCAAAGTACAGCTTTTAAACTTATTGCTACATGCACCTGTTAAAACAATGAGTCATCTGAATATACATTCATGCAATCTTAATTTTTGTGTGCTACACCCCTGAAATAACCAATATTCTATTCTATGTTTTTATACCACATATAAAAGCAGACTACATTTGTAGGAAGTGCATAAAATCATTTAAGAGAAAAACGTCCTTAAAATGCTGAGTACGTAATCTCTTTTTAGCATCATGTTTAACAGTTTAGAAATAATCATAGAACCATAGAATAGTTAGGGTTGGCAAGGACCTTAAGATCATCAAGTTCCAACTCCCCTGCCATGAGCAGGGACACCTCACACTAAACCATACATTTTTTAATTAACTATTAGCTACACATATACAATTCACAGAATAGTTCTGTTTACTATAAACAAAAATAAATGGCCTACACATGGAGAGAACTGAGAACACTGGATTTGGGGCACTTAAACTACTTGGCTGTTTTCTAAATTCTCACTCAATTACTAGCTCTATGTTCCCAAATCCTTCCATAATACATCACTAGCCTTGTAGTCTTTAGTATTAACAGATATTTTTCTTTCCTAACCAGTTTTATTTATATACTGGAAGGAGTTAAAGAGCAACAGGGTTTACTTTCTCCTTATCAGTTTTCCCACCTTCTCATAAACACATTCAAAGTGAAAGTAATTTGTTCCTGCCCATGAAACCGAAACCAAAAGTAATTAAAGCGTAAGTTTTTCTACCCAATAGATATTGACAGCACTTATACTTTGAAGTTTAATTCCACTGAAGGGGCTAAAATAATCTTTATGAATATCAGCATTTTAAATGAAATGCATCTTAGAGGGAGCTCGACTATGAGGAGACATCCCACTCCCTGCCCACTGCCCACTCAAAGAATAACCAGAATCCTTAGAAATAAATTATACTTTTAACTGTGTTTGTATATCACACCCCCATCTCCAGACTGGCATCAAATCATAACTATAATACAACCAAGGTGGGCAGGCAAAAGACAAGCTTGCAGGGCTGCAGAACAGCTACCACTTGCGGCATGCTGAAAGTAACAAAAAGTTTCAGCGAGCTTTGTAACTGCTACACTTAAACAAAATGCAGAGAACTGTTAATAAGTAGGAGTTACCTGGCACTGAGAAGTAACTGGGATCCCAAATTGTTGCAAACAGGAGTTTTCCATTTGCAGGTTAAGTGGAAGCCCAGCCAGCTACTAAAACTACACAGCACAGCGTCTTCTGCTCTGAACACGACCACTCCATCTCTCAGTGCAATCCCTTTCTCAGGAGCACTGCTCCTCTCCTGCATGGTGCAGCATGACCTCAAGGTGCAGCCCAGGAATACGGGCTCTGTGATTCAGCACAAGTCAAGGGAAAGAAGCTGCGCAGCCACACAAGTCAGTCCAGCAACTTGATCCAGGTGAAAATTAAACATGCAGTTTGATGGATTCTTTTTCTATTTTTTTTTTAAACAGAGCCAAGCAACCACCACCAAGCTGCAACCACCCACCACATCTACCCAGATTTCTCACCTGTCTCCCTTCCACTATGCCATATATTCCTGCTCCTTTACTTGAAGTGGCACCTCTGAAGTGGTTGGATTTCAACCTCAAGTCAATCAGAAAACTGCCAGCAAACTATTTCTACAAAAGCACTGGGTAGCCTTCATCTAGATAGCCTTCCTTAAATGGCATTCACCTGACCCATGACACAGATCAGTGCCAGTGCAAAGGAGCGGAGAAGAATGAGTGGCTTGTTGAAGGGGGCAGTGGTGACAAGCAAGGCCCATAGCACTTCAGTTTGCTTAAGTTGTAGAAAACAGAGCCCTCAGACTCCCACTTGAAAGTGGACAAGGAATAGATGGTCACTTCTTTAATATTTGGGTTTCAAACCCAACTTCTAGATATCACACTACTTAAATGAACATTAAGGGAAAGAGAGGAAAACTGACACAAATGCTGTCAGGATACACAAATTTCCCCAGGTCTCAGGGGTTGCTTACTGAGGCTGGTCTGTGGACATCACCTAGTGGCTCAACAGCACAAATGACCTTCCACACCTGCTTCGTCATCCTGGCAAGTATGTGCATGGACATGCACTGAGCCAGACTAAGGAACTGATTCAACCAAATAACCATTTTGGAGGCAGGGTTTTTTGTTTGGTTGGGTTTAATTATGCCAGATTGATTCTCCAATCCTCTTAGCACATGACCAAGCTGCTCTCCTGGCTCATCAGAAGGAATAGCTGACTGTTTGGAGGAAAGACCTGCTGAAGTCAATTACAAAGCACTGCCACCCAAACATCTTCTGAGATTGAATGTAAAATGAAGTAAAATACAACCATTATGGTTTAAAAGCAAAACTTCAGTTTTGTTGATCAGTTACTGTCACTCAGTAAACAAACCTTAAAACAGACCACAGTAGCTCAGTGCCATGCCTAAACACTTTATACTTCAACAGCAAAATCCCTTAATAACTTTCACCTACTAACACAGTTTATAGTCCCAAGGGAAGGCTCTAATGAATGAAAAATTGGGTATTATCCTTTAGGATCAGAAGACAGCAGAAAAAAGAAAAAAAAAAAAAAAAACCAACAAAACCCAATCCTGCAGTGCTTAGGAGGTCACATTTAAGTATATTTAACTTAACTGACTAAATTAACCTGACTAGCCTTTCTATACCTCTTCGTAGAGAAAGGGGATGAAACCTGATGACCTTCCAGAGAAATTTTACTTAGAAGGTCTGAATGGCCTTCTGGATGACTCTCATCACTGATTACAGAGGATATCAAAGAACACTTGATTCTAGTTAAATATCTCTCTGCAGGTAGCTCCACCAAAATCAAACCACACCAACAACATAAAAAGGAGACAGGTTTGTCTGTCACTTGTACTTCCAGCACAGCTTCTCTCTCTAAGACCCAATCAGCCTTTATTCTAAGATGTTCTGACAGTATTTACTTGGGGGAGAAGAGCAAGGAGAAAAAAGGCTTTACTCTGCTTGTGCTTTGCCACAGGGATTCAAACTTCATCAGGGAGATGAGCAAATGATTAGCAATCACCTCTGAAATATTCAGTTTGAGTGATATGCTCAGTGCCAGACTGTGACAGAGGAAAGAGAACTACATTTTTCAAGAGAGTATCCACGTGTCCTAATGATGAGATCCTCCATTTTTCGTGAGCAACCAGTTCCTGTTCTACAGAAGATAAGGCAGTTATACCAGAATATGCCTTTTTTCCCCTGCATAAGAGTTACAGTTTCTTGCTCAGAAAAATAAAAATCATCCTTACTTTACAACCATTAGACAACTAACTCCATACTGAAAGTGCCTTTTTGTGAAGAAGTTGGATGGAAAAAGATTTTTCTGGTGGCTTGACTGAAAACTAGAGAGACAGGTATTGGGAAGACACTGGGAAGGTAGAGCTCAAACAATTGACAAAAGGGACAAAAGATGAAGAGAGAGCATTCATTTAGTGCAAAGCAGAACATAAAATTATGTTTTCACAGTCCAATGACTACTTTCTTCTTCGACTTCTCATAATTTATTACATCTCAGTATACTTTAAGACTTTACTTAGCATACAAAGATCTAAAATCCTTCCCCCCAAATTAATCCCTTCTAGTCACATCTTGGTTCAAGTTTCATAAATATAGATAAGTGTATAGAAGAAAAATAAAGAGCCAAATAAAGCATTATTTTACTAATGGACAGAATAAAACCACATAAATACATATATGTATATATATAGGTCAAGATACTGACTCATTAATTCCCATTATTTATGAGAACATCCATCATGAGCAAGCAAAAAAGTCAAAGGACATTTTTCCTTGACAATAAGAGTGTCATAATAAAGAAAATTATTTTCTATTCATGCAAGGAATCATTTTGTTACATTTAACAGCTTTGATTAAAAATATATATGTTCAAGTGTGGAAGATTAAATTCTTTAGAATAAACTAGGTTGTAATTACTTGAGTAAGGACTTCAATGTTGAATAATTGAATTAATATTGAATATATTCAAATAACATACAGCAATTAAAACAGGAACTTCCCATTTCACAGACCAATACCAGTAAACAATGATTAACTTACATGTCCATTTGCACAGAAAAAACCCAAACACTACTGAAGTGTAACTTCAATGACAGCTGTCCATCACTTCTTGGTTTTTGTGAGTATCCAAAGGTATAAAGAACTAGAGCATAGCAAACATTTTTATCTGAAAAATGGAGGAAAATAACGCAGGAATAGGTATAAACAAATAAAAGTAGCTTCATCTGTTACCATGGGTGAATCAAGACCTAACATTCATGGAGACAGAAACCATATGAGGTCCTTGTGCTAGTTCTATCTTCTTACTAAATTCATGTTTTGCCAGTAATGGCAGCAGAAGAAACCTCCAAAACCACCATCTTACTCAATATGCTTGCTCTGCATTGCACCAGTTTCAAGGCAAAACTGAACTTAAAATTAAAACCAATTCTTTACAAGGATCAATTTCAAAGATAAGTCATTTTAAAGATTTATCTCAACAAGCCTTTTCTTAAAAAAAATCCAACAGTCAAACAATCCTGCGATTAAATCTTTACTGATAAGAAAGTAGAGAAGCATAGCACAGTTTGTATACAGTTATGACAATTGTATCCTGCTGATGACAAAATGAGCAAGATCCCATGTTTGTGTGGCTTTAACGATTTATGGAGTAGTAGTAGTCCTTCATGCCCATTGGTTTCTATAGTCATAGCCATAAGCTGTCAATTCAAAAACTGCTCAATGCACTGGCTTCCATGTTTTAATACTCCTACAACGCTACCTTTTAAAGAATCATCCTTAACTACAATAATTTTCATCTTCTCATTCAAAACCTAATATTTTATTCTTGGATAGTTGGAATAAAATGCACAAATAAAGCATGAATCTCAGGAGATCTGATAAGTACAATATGGGACAAAACAAATCAATTTAGGAGCTGCCCTTATACAAGAGAGATGCCTCTAACACGAGTGAAATAGAATCTGAAACACTGATGGATCTTTCAAAACAGGACACTACCTTATTTGCCACCAGCATAGGGAAAAATATCTTTGTTGTTACTGATCATCATTCCTTGATGACCGGGTAAAAATACAGCTTTTTCCAGTGTTAATTCTCTGGAAGTCCTGCCTTTCAAAAGTCATATGATAGTGAACTCATCCTAGTCTTCTGTATTACATTGTCTATTGGACGTTTTTTCCAAGTTAAAAAGATAGAGAAGTGTCCTTTACTCTCCCACTCAGCACATACCCATTACTATCTGATTGGTACTATCAGATCAATACACAAAGTACATAACACTAAGCATGTGAACCACACAAAGGAAAGAAGAATTTGGGAACAATTTGTGAGCTGGGCTCTAATCTTCTCCAGCCATTTACATACACTGTAAAGAACCTGGTGTGCACTGGCAGTTTGAATTTTAACTTTGAAACTTTTGACCGTACTATATCATAACTGAAAATTGATTGATTTCTCTAAAACTGCACTAATTTAGAACTTCTGTTGCCCTTGGGAATATCTGGAGATATAGTTATTCCTTCAGCAGCAAAGGGTGGTGGTGAGCTCTTCCTATGGACGCCTCATCAGTCTTCCAGAGGAAGAAGCTCTACAGCATCACTTTGAGGAAGCATTAGAAATTGTTTAACTGGAAATGCTCACTCAGTTGACCGTCGAGTTGCTTTGAACACATCTATTTAGAATAACTTCCGATCTAATTCCACAAAAAGTAGACAAAGATAAAAAGCTCAAGGTTCTCAGTCTGATGTAAACGTCACTGCTTTTATTGTCTTTCTGTTTCTTTGTTCTTAGAAAGCACTGTTAATCAAAGATCAGGTTTGGTCCTTATCTGTGACCCAAAAAAGTGAGAAGAAATGTGCCAGCGTTGAAATCACAAAGGCCCATCCAAGCGTATAGAGTTACTGTTTGGCAAAAAACCTACAGAGAAAAAAAAATCTCTGGGTTTTTTTTTTTTTTTTTTTTCCCACTCTTTAAGGAAAAGTTTTCCATCAATCTTCCTAATTTTAGAAGGATTATGCTCCAGTACAGTCTACTATAGTTTATACTTAAGTCTCACAAAATAGTATTAATTTCAAATAATGAAGTTGATTCTTAGAATTATTATTACACGTGCTATTACAATTTGGTTTATTCTGTGGCCATATTTCTCTCTCTAGATTTTCTAGACTAGGAGTCTAGTCACACAAAGCAGTTAGCTAGGCCTTATTTAGGCATACAGACCTTAAGCATGTGAAGACTGCACTGAAGACTTTGCAGATATCTAAAGCATACACTGCTGATTATTTCAGTTTTCACTCAGAGTTGGTGTTTCTGTTTTGGTTGATCACATACGCTAACAACCTCTTCTCGAAAACTACAGTTCAAGTTAATACACTGTTCAAGAGCAGCAATGTATTCAGTGATTATGACTAGAAAAGACTTGTGCAAACACCTTAAATTCTACCATTTGAACAAGACCCCAGCAAGTATTTAGAATATTGTCTGAAGAGAAACGATGACAGTTGAGCCTGACTAACCACTCCGCTAAGACAAGTGAGTGACCTGGCAGTCATACCATACTCCCACTTACCACACCCTGCCAGGATCAACAGAAACACTCACAGCACTGCTCTTTCTGCAGATGTGCCCACCTTTGCCCAAGCCTGCAGCCACGACCCCCCAGCAGACATGCGCAGGGACTGAAGGTGGGCTCTGGTTGTCTAGGGTATTCAGGTCATGCTGCTGGCATTTCAGAGCCAAGGCTGAAATCTGCCTTGGTCCCAACAAAACTAACCATGAAAGCTCCTGATGATTACTGCTGCGCCATGTTTCCCATTTCCACCCCCTAAAGTAAGACATTACAGACCTGTGATAGGAATCAGGGTGCTGAACTAGATGGAAATTTTTGTGTCAGTACATATAGACTTACATTCTCATGAGGTTAGTTTCAACCTTCTGAGGCATCTAGCCACTAAAATGTGATGGAGGAGTCATGCTGTGCTAGCATGAGTTATAGTTCCTGTACATAACTGAGGAAAATCAGGTGCTGAAATCAAAGCACAACAAGTGAGCCTGATTTAGCAGCCAGCCAAACTATAATACAGCTAACTTTCCCAAAGTTACTTTGAATTGTTTTGTACCCTTCATATATCTACAATACTAGTGGTAACAAAAATGTTATCAATCTACAGATCACGTTGCATTGAAGAACTTAGGTTCATGGAAAGAACTTCAAAAAACATAGACTTCTGAATATCCACTAAATGCAACATTCGACACATCACTGTGTCAGGGAAGTATTTTGGAGTTAAGATATATTCATTTCGACACTCTTAAGAATGTACCTTAATGGTTCCCCATCTCACATATTTACAAAATGTACACCTGACATTTTTCTGTGATAAACACATCACAACGTATTTCCCATAATTTGCTTTAAACAGTGGCATCTTCAAATTAAAGCCAAACTTTTTATTATTCCCTAAACTAGGCAGATTTCCATAAACCAATGTCTTACATGAAGTGGAAATGCTTACAGAAGCAGTTAAATGTCTTTGCAAAATGAAAATGACAATCACTTCAAAAAAAAAAAAAAAAGAAAAATATCCTTCCCTGTTCATTCAGTATACTCAAAAAAGCCACCCACAAAAACCCAACCCAGACCCTGGGGTTTGATTTTCTCAGATGCTACTATGACAAACAGCAAAGACTGAACATTAAGACTTGCTTTCCTTAAAAGCAGTGAAACTTTCAGAAACTGTGGGGGCAGAAGAGTTGGAGAGGCACAACTACAAATGTGGTTAGGCCACTTAAAACACATACCTTATCTTTCCCCACAAACAAAAAATGAAACAAACAAACCATCAGATATAACATGGCCAAGAAGAAATATTTGATCAGAGCTGTACTGATTAATTTTATGAAGTGTGATTATAAAATGTGAAGCCTCACTGAAGAATCACAACATAACTGATAGTTACAGTACTTACTTTGTTTTGTTATTCAGTAAAACTAAGACATTTAATAAATAGTTGCTTTATTTTGCATTTTATGCTGGCAAAGTGACTTGAAAATCATTTAAAAATGCAAATCTACGGTTAATTTTTTTTCCATATCCATTTTATGTATTCATACATATTCATAGATTTCTTGAAAAAGATCTACAGCAGGTCACCATTAAGGGACACATGTAAATCTTTTGAGGATGTTTATGAAGACAATAAATATTCTTGCCTTTATAGTGTTCTGAACCAGTAACATGCCAATTTACTTTTTCTCTAAGTAATATGGAGAGAAATTCAAATAAATTATTTCAAAGAACATGAAATTCTTGGTGTAAATATTTAAAGACTATCAAAAATTAGAGAAATAAAAGCTCTTCTTAGAGAAATACTATGATGTTGGACAATGCATTTGATAATGAAAAATACAGGACTTCCATTTTTTAAGATATTTTCTGGGCTAGCAATAAACTGCCAGAGAAAGCACATGGTATATTTAATGTGGGAATTATTATTGCTTAACTCAAAGACAAACAAAAAACCCAACAACCTTGTATTTATTGACAAATAAGGTTATCACATGCCAAACAGCCACTCAAGACCTCAAAGGCACAAAAGAAGTTAACAGAGAGAGGCTTGTGCATCCCTTTTCACCTTGCACATAGAGTCTGTGGAGCTCATGCTTCCAACAGATGCCCCAAAATAATACACCACCCAGCAAGACCAGGTTTGGATCCTATTACAGAAGAGCTGCCGTTATAGGCCTGCATTATCAGTTATATCCAACAGATCTGCACATCCACTTAACACATATTTAAGAAGTCATTCTGGTTGTCAAAAGTTTTAAATCAAATAGAGTTTGCAAGTGTGGAGCATTTATCAGAGAGAGATGAAACTGTAACCACTAGTAACTTCGTTTTTCTAGCACTCTGGCACAAGTCAGACATGCAGCAGCAGTCAGGAAGAAATGAAGCTGCACCTACTGGGAAGTCAGAGGGACATGTCATTGGTGATGCTGCTCCAGCTACACCAACCTTCCTGGGGAACAAGGGGCTGTAGCACGTCTCATTAAGTCCTTTGTGTCCAGTAATTTATCGTCATTCAAGAGGTACTGAACGTCAGTGCAGCAGGAGCAACCTTCTGCAATAGTACAAGTCCCGTCAGTTGGAAGTAATTATTCTGTAACTCTAAATGTGACTGGCACCACCTTAGCCAATTGACCAAAAAAATCAAGAAATGAAATCACAGTCTGCTGTGAAAGACAGAGACTGTAAACGTAAGAATTATCAGAGCCTCACATGCTTTATGGATGGGACATCTCTCCCCCTCTCCTGCTTCCTCCTTTTTTCCCACCCTTTCTTTCCATGATAGACATGGGCAATTTGAAGCAAGTTACACAGTAAAACATGACATATATATGTATGCACAAAAGAATGCATGAAAAATGATAAGACATCATCTTATCTGCGAACCATTCGTGATCCTATACAGGACACCGTCAGATTTTAATTCCTTTGGCCACAGGTGTCTGAAATCTGGGAGCAGCCACTAAAGACATGTCAGGCCCATGGCACTGCAGAAAGCAGGGCACACCAGAGAAACTCCCAGGGGCTCAGGTATTTCCTCAGTGGCAGCAGAAGATGGGACACCCGACCTCCTCAATTCTGTCTGAAGCTCTAGGACAGGACGCAAGAGAGATAACTCAAGCTGGTGAAAAGCAGCGTGGCAAGGAACATGAATAAAAGCCAAGTTTCTTGCACTGAATATGGTGGCTCCATTTCTGCAGTGCTCTTACATTTGCGCTCTGGTTTTAAGAGGCAAAAGTCAGCAGAAAGAACTGAACATCTAATCCTCAACTCTATTTTAAGTCAGATGTACAGTTCCTAAGGGGTGGAAGCAATGCAAACAGGTCTGATGTAAATTTCTGGTCTATTTAGTTAGCACAGGCTCGTCAAGCAAGTCTTAGTCTTTTATCTCTTTTGAAACATACAGTAACATTTGCACCACTTGCTGTCAAAATAAAATCAGAATGATTCAGGCATTACAACTCAACAACTGTAAGACCCTCTTTATGAACAAGTGTCACTGATGTTTAACCAAGATCTTAGGAATCAGCACATCAGAAATAAGCAGCAGAAGACACATCTCAAGGTATTTTGGACTTCCTGAAAGACAGGTTGAATTAAAACAACCCGTTTCGAAGAGGAAAAAAATGTCTGTTGCCCAAACAGGCAATTCCAATTTGTTGTTAATAGCAATTCTTATTATCAAATAGCCAAAAGAAATTACAACAAACTCCAAGCTGCATACTGTAGACTGGATTTACCCTTTCAGTTAACTTAAGCAAAGCAAATGTTTAGATCTTCCAGTAAAAGCATGCAAAAGATGATGAAGATCTGATCACTGAAGTGTTACCAGGGATGAGAGAAACTTTAGTTTTATGTGGGTAATTCCCATGCAGTATCAAATTTTCAACTAAATGACAGCATTTGTCCTTCAGTTTTCTATACTCTATCATTTCAAAAACTAGCACAGTAGCCAAAGAACAGCCCGAGAGATCACTTTTTTTGACTTCGGCCCAATACTGCATACAGAAAGTTTGAATTTTCATGGAATAAATGTCTTTAGGTCTTACTTATCAGGTGATCAAGCTTGACATATAACCTAATGCAAACCGCAGAACTTCAGCCATTAGCTCCTGAAATTAGTTTCAGTTTGTAATTTTACTATATCTGTATAATTTAATGTGAAATGTGTTAATTCTAAAAATAAAGCCAAAACCACTGAATCGTCATTGGACATGAAGTATCACCTTGAGAATACTAGATATCGGGATGCAAAAAAAAATCCACACATGTATTTTACAAGACACTTGAAGAATTAAACCAAACATTTTCCATTCCATAAAACATACCAAAATATATAATTTTGAACTACAGGACTTCAAATATATCCATGGCAATCAATTAAGTCACCTTAAAAATGGTAGCTTTACGAGCAATATCAAGGTGAAATACAGAAAGAAGAAAAGACACCAATGTACTTGCAAAGTACACAATCTTGCTTACTTCTTGGTAAAGCCCAATAAAAATGTTTTGATATGAGTAGCAATCATGGCCCAGGTCTAACTACAGTTACACAAACGGGATCCAGTGGGCCGTGTATAACAGTTGTACCAGTAATTCTCAGAGGAAAGATGGAAACTCTTGGCTGCTTGATTAGATACAATCTCCAACACACAGAGAACTTCAATGTATTTCCACTGCACTTAGTACAAAGTCGGATCACTTCCACATTTCATCAAACAAATTTATCATGCCAACCACAATTCACGATGACTTCAGTCCTGGACATCACTGCAAGGGTCTGCCAGAGGAGATCAAGTGATTTGACTGCAGAGTAAGCAAACATAGTTTGCTTCCAAAAGAACCTTCTAAATGAGGCGGGTACTCCACTTCTAATTACTCCAGTGAAGATGATGACAATAAGCAACAATCTTTCAGAGGGCAGGAATGAGTCAGTAAAGCAAAGCAAACTTGTAACAGTGTAAAAAGAAAGTAGCCATTTGCCCAAGCAGCTGTACAAACGACTTTCCAAAAGCCACAGTAACCCAGACGGCAGCAGGTACCCACAAAGAAGTATGCTGTAAGATGTCAATGCCTATTGAAACAAATCCGGGGGAAACAACTCCCAGTGGCACCTTTTCATATGTTTTCCTTTACCTGTCTTGTTCACCAGTTTCTCCACGTCTGTCTACCTCACCAACATATTGTCATTTGAAGAATCAAACAAACAGAAAAACGATGTTATTCACCTCACCCATGGAGCTTGGCAACATGACTACTTGTTTCACTTTCCATCTAGGAAAAAAGAGACTCCCCAACATTTTTCAATGAAAGTTTCATATTTTCTTCTAATCTCCCTGCCTCAAAAATGCAGGTAATCACTACCACAACCTCTAAAGTGCTTGGGAATGAACGACATACAGGATATACAGGCCACTCAGCAATGTCATCCTTCCAGCCCAGTAGTGTATTTCAAGGTTTCAGTCTCTGAATTCCACCCCACTGGCTTGCAGATTGGCTCCTTCTCTCCCACAAACAACTAATGGATCCATAAAAATTCTTTTTTCTTTAAAAAAAAAATGAAAAAAATGAACTTAGCATAATTTTTATTGTTTATAAGAGGATTTCTCATTTGCATTTTGGAAGAACCATGACACATATCAGCAGGAGTAGTTGGTATTCATACTTTGTCTAACAATTGCAAATAGATTATATATTTTTTTTGACTGAGACACAAGATCAAGATTCCGAAGGAAAGATGAAGGTATAACAAATAATACTGGATTTCAATCACCAGATTCAAAGAATATTGTATGGTATTAATTACAAAGAAAATACCCATGAAACAGAAGTAAACCCCCAGTCAACAACATGGCAGTTCATAGAAGGGTTTAAATTAGCTAACGTTCAACATTTCAGGTCAACTTGCAGTTACACACTTCCTAAATTAGTGTTCACTATATTTCAGTTATTTTATGATTTTTCAGGCATGGCTATAAATTTCACTACAAGACAAAAGTTGCCAAAAATGAACAACAATTTAGAAAACAAAAAAGTAGCAAAAAAGACAGATTGACCACATCCACATAAACACAATTAAACACTTACATGATTAAAGAATGTGTCGGATTTTTTAAATTAAAAAGTAGTTTATCAACTTCAGGCATTTTGCAGAAGAGGTTTTTGCCCAGCAGACAACACACTCTGCCTGCCCAGTGAGGACAGCCATGCTCAACAACCTACTGAGCCTTTTGCACAAGTCAACATTTTAATAACCAAGAAGAGTAATAAGCAGTGGCTACTCTAAACCTCAGCCCAATATCCAGCAAATGCAATTCTTTTGGTCACTTCTTATACCTATCAAAATCCAAAGCCCATTCTCTGGTTTTGATCAAACACAGCACCACACAAAGAACAGATATTGGCCACAGAACAGTCTACCGGTCCAAGTCCATGAACCCAACAGAACTTCATCCAAAGTCAAAGCAAGATTTTGGCAACCCTGTCACACGCAGACTGGTCCCTAAATTTCTCTCCTGCTTCCAGGAGAGATCCCTTCAAGACTAGCTTAAGCCACACTATGAGGCTGGGGAAACTTGCCAAAGCAACTGACCATGATTTATCTTGTCTTGGGAATACAGGCCTTCAGTCTTCTACTTTATCAGTTCAGCACCTCTGCTTGGCAGTCACTTGCTTAAAACATAAGCCCACCTAGGGCACCTTTCACTGGCTTCTACGGGTGTGCTCACTCACAGCAACCCAAATGTAACTGCATTAATGGGAGACATGCACCAACAGTACAGTAAGACATCTTCTTCTGTCAAGTGTCCTGAAGGCTCCCTGTCTCCCTTTGACCTTATCCTTCCAGCCTCTGGATATAAATATTTTTGATAGAACACTGCCTGGATGTACATTAACTAGGAGATAAAGCAGTTTTGGGTTTGGGTGGCCACTTCTTTACCCAGAAGACAAGAATGGCTCCAAAACAACAACAGCTTTTCACTCCTAGGGAAGACTTCTGGTGAAAATAAAAACAAGGAAGTTAATCCAAGAGAGCCATAATGCTTTTCAATTAAGGGCAAGGATGTGAAATTGCCACACATAAGACAGGAAATTCAAAGTTAGGCTGTCACCTCATTCCCTTCTTCACCCCAAAACCTTCCTCTCCTGTCAGCACACCCTTTGACCAGCTCCTGAGTGATGAGCAAAGGATAGCATGTCGGAACCTTAACTTTGAATATTTTTGGCTTCTCTTGCAACCTTAACCGTATCGTTAGAGCATGAAGAGACGAGGAGTTTAAATTTTAATATTTTGCATCATCGCAGCTTGCTGCACGGCCAAGGCACAGGATGGTGGCACAAGACTTCGGTACAGACACCAATCCAGGAGGAAAGCCCCTCTTGCCCTCCCTCCCCCTCCGGACACATGCAATAACTCGGCTTTGCACGCATTTTTGCACACTGCCGGGCTCGCACTTCGCCGTGCTCACTCCCGGAGCAAGTCGTGGCTGTCAGCGCTGCTCACCCCATCCAGAATACTCTCCCCCCCGCCCCGTTCTCCTTCTAGAGTCAAAGTGCTGTGTGAACGGGGGGGTTGGAGGGAGAAGGGGAGAGCGCAGGCCACGGGTAACACTTTGCCGTCTCCTTTCAGTCACATTTCCGTCCTCCTCCGGCAAAACTGGGGAGGGAAGGGGCGGCGGGGGGAGGACGGGGGGGCACACACGCAGGCGCCGGGCCCAGCGGGAAGGGGCAGAAGCAGCAAGAGTGGGTGACAAGACAGCCGGCTCTCCCGAGAGCAACAAAAAGGCGGGTGGGGTGGGGTGGCCGTCGGGGCCGGGGGCAGGGCCGGCGCTCGGGGGCTGTTACCTCGTAGAGTTCCTCGGAAGCCATGCTGGGGAGCCTCACAAGGTGGAGTTGGGTGCTGGTTTGGAAATACTTTGTTTCAGTTGGTGTCCGTGTGGCCTCCTCCTCTTCCTCTTCACCCTCCTCCTCCTCCTCTTCTTCTTCTTCTTCTTCTTTTTCTTCTTCTTCTTCTTCTCCTCCTCCTCCCGCTATCCTTCTCCTCCTCCTTTTCCCCTCCTCCTCCTCCTCCTCCTCCTCCTCCTCCTCCTCCTCTCCTTCTTCCTCCTCCTCCCTGCGCGTCTCTCTCCAGCGCAACTCGCAGCTCCGGTCTCTAAAAGCCGGTGAGGTGCTGCCGCCGCTGCCGCCGCCGCTGCTGCTGGTGGCGGCGGGTCTGCGCGCACGGCAGCTGCGCAACTCGCTGGCTCCCCGCTCGCGCCCGCTCCCTCGCGCTGCCTCTCTCGCACGCCCCGGCAGGCCGGCACGCACGCACGCACGCACACACTCTCTCCCTCGCGCGCGCACACACACACTCTCACGCGCGCACACACGCACTAGCGCGCGGCGGCGGCACCCCGCACCCCCCCCCCAAACACACACACACACTACCACCACCCCTCCGTCCCCGGCTCGCTCAACTCGTTCGCTCCGTCCCCAGGAACACTAATCGAGCTCAGAGAACGCCACACGCAACCACCCCGCCCCGGCTCCAGCCGCCCCCGGCACCATCCTCCTCTTCTTCCTCCTCCTCCTCCTCCCCCCGCTTTGATCTCCCATTGTCTGCTCAGCTGAGCCCCGGCGGCGCGCGGGGGGCGGCGGGGCCGCGCCCGGGGGAGGGGGGAGTGCGGGACGGCCGCGGAGTTTGGAGAGGCGGGCGGGAAGCGCGGGGGGGCGGGGGGGTTGTGCTGGGACACGGGGCCCACGCACGTGCGGGGCCCTCGTTGCTTCCCCCTTTCTCCCGGGGCTTCTGCTACCCGCAGTCGTCCCTCTCCTCACCACCTCATCTTGTCCAGCCCCACAGGGCCATCCCAAACCCGTTGGCCAACTCTACCACCATATGTACAAGCAACGATGTAGTGCATCTGTCTACATTTTCTTCTGTCCAAACTTACTTGTTGGAATGCATTTGCCATAAACGAGTGAAGGATGTGGGCAAATCTGCATGAGAACTAAGCAGCCCTACATGACCATCGCGCGCAGCTTACATTTCCCAACTGACCATGTTTGCAAAGTCAGGAAGGCACTACACCAAGACCTCCATGGTATGATGGCTCAACAGAAAGTAGATGAGCTGTTGACTTTCTTATGAGTCCAGTACTGGTTACACCACAAAACTTGTCATTGTCACCTCATGTGTCATGTGGGAGTACTTCACAGGAAATTGGGCCAGCAAGGTGCCATGTAGTAACCCATTAGCTCAACGAACTGAAGGCATCGTTGTGCAAAGGTAGATGTGACAAGTTACTCCTTCAAGAGCAAATTCTGCATGACAGAGTTTCATCACACCAAGACATTTGTTCCAGTGAGTGTTTCTTATTCTGTAACATGTCAGGAAGATGCAGAACAGCACAAGTTAAAGAAGAGTCCATCATGTTTGTGTGATCAATGAACCCGTTGGCTCAACTAAATTTTTATCAAGTTACCCCTTTTTTTTTTTTTTTTTATTATTTTGTCAAAGTTCTTCAAAAACATTTCTGAAAATCCAAGAAACTCCTCAACATTCTACTTCAATAAACAAGTTTTGGACCATAGTCCAGCAAGGACCCATTCAGAAGATGTTGATCCATTTGTAGGCTTTGGATGATTTACGCAGAAAGAGCTGGAGATTCCCATCTCAGGTGTGGTTAACCTGGCCATTCCTTGTGACAAACACGTCATGTCTCCAAAGTCAACATGCTTCTTCTGGATAACTGAAATTCTGGTTCTGGACTGCTAGACAGACATAATTTGTGCAGATAAGACATCTAACAACTTTCATACTTTTCATACTTTCCTAATTTCCTAACCGTCCTATTAAAAGGTATTTGAACTGCTGCCTGAAATCTTCAAGACTGAGTCTTGAAGTCTAAGTAGTGCAAAAGGGGGTCGTTCAGTAACAATAAGAGGATTGTTGACAAAAGGATAGGCCTGTATGAAATGGAGACAGCTAAGATCTAGGAACTCTGTGACTGCCTTCTGGAGGCGAGCATTTCATCACAGTTCCTGAGATGTGGTCTGAATCCTTTTTGACATGACATGACATGTCATGCCATCATTGTACCCACCTTTTGAAGGACAATCTTTTAAGGTAATAGGTACTCATGTTTTAGCGAAGAGATGGCAGCTGTGGTTGCTAAAGACATTACTTTGCATGGCATAAGAATAGAACATCTTAGTTTTTATTAATGGTCTTACTGTTGCAGTAAACCAGGTCTTAGGTATTTTGATCTTCTGGGTGACTAAAAAGAAACACAATTCATCAGTACTGCTCTATTTTTAGTATTTCAAGGAAACAACAAAAGCTCAGAGCTATTACTAATTTTTAACATTTCAAACACACTCCATGTTTCATCTTCAGTGAAAGAAGTTCTGCTACACATACTCATTGCTTGCATTGCCACTTAATTCTTCTCTGGTTTCTATTCTAACCTTTTGTCCTTGTTGCTTTAGAAGACTTTTCAGGAGAATCAACCATGCTGTTATAAAATACCATGCAATAGTGGTGCCCAGGTTTTCCAGTTGGACTTCGCCTGCACTAACTTCCATGATAGCGTGCTCTCATCTTGCTTTCACTAGAAAAAAGTCAAGTTGTCCAAAGGTTGTATGGTGAATTGTCTAGATCACCATTTCCTTCTTGCTTCTTAAGGTATTTCACCTTTACTCACTGAGGCAGGATTGTGAATTTTTAACAATATTTTGGTTGTTGAAAAGCCATCTTCATGCCAACTTCCTAAATGGCTTTATTAACATTGCATACAGATGTTTCTAGTAGAGAAGATGTATGGAATACAGTAAGGAAGCAGCCTAGGAAAAGTGGAAAGCCAGGCCAGTTTGAGTTTTGACAGTGGCAGCAAATATTTCTAGAAGTGCTTGAGACAGCCTCAGTTAATCTAGCTTTGAACAGAATTGAGAAATGTCAGCTGAGCGGGAAGCATTACCACACACATACGGCACTTCCAGTTTGAAGTGGACAACCACCTACAGTGACAGTCCTGATAAAGTCAGGAGGACAGTCATCCTTCTATTTGGCAGAATGAAGAATGTTCTAAGGTACATAAGATCATGGTATAAAGTTCATTTGAAAGGTCAACTCCATTTTGACCTCACTGTGTGCACTTGTAATGTCTATGAAGATCTTCATGGATGGTGGAATAGCTGAATTTGAGATAGTTAATGGTGGCAGGCCACAGCTGGCTGGAAGTTTATGATACTGAAAACACTATAGAGATTTGTATTAGATGGGAATGGGTCTCCCTCTCCATGATTTGATCTAACCAAGGGATCACAGCCTTATTTGATGTGCAGGTATTTATCCACAACGTCATAACTCATGATAATAAAGTGACTATCAATAACTTAGAATCAGTTATACTAAGGTGATTATCTACTTTTTAGTATTTGGGAGTAGGGCTTGAAAATGAAGGACTTAGTAGCTGAGATAGTGATTAGCTAAAGGATTTCAAAAGGCAGTAATGATACGGCTAAATTTGATGGTTTATGCTATAGGCATTAACATCTGATCAAATCATCCTATGCTATCTTTTCACAGCCAATGGAAAGCTAGTTAGCATAGCCAACGGAATTCACACCTTGCTTCAACTCATCCTAAAGTAGATGCTTCTATCTGATCAGATCAACTGAAGTATAAATTTGATTCACTTTGTTGACTTTAACAAATTTTTATATTTTTTTTTTGTGCATTTTTTACCAATTGGAAGTATGGAACATATTCCACAACTGCCTAAAGATAGTTGAGATTAATCCTACTCATGTTTCCAGGCTTCCTTGATCTAAACCAATTGGATAACTTAAAACTCCATACTGGCCAAACTATGTTGACAGGTTAGGTATGAAATACGTAATATTCCTTTGCACCTAATATTTTTTTTCTTATTTTGATCCTATGCTCCTTTGTCCTCATCTCAACACCCAGGATGTAGCTCATCCTTGCCCTCTAATATTCTCCCTAATTTCTGTCCCTCTTCCTTTCCTCACCTCTTCTTCGTCTCCATCTTGGCCTCTCGTCTTCTGAGTGGTCCAAGATGCTTAAGTTCAAAAGAAGAAATAAAAATGCTAGAAAAAAAAGCATTTCTTGCTATCCATATCTATACTTCCAACACAACTGAGAACTGTTTTTCCCATTTTGTAATCTGAGCAGTTTGAACAGATATCATTTCAGGCAGAAAGACAGATTTAGTTCTGTGCCACGTTGAGGAAAATGGGATCACTTGAAGAAACAACTGTTAAAACAAGATTCTTTACATTAAAGTCTAGAAGAGAGAGACTCCTAATTCTCTAAACTACTAAGACATTTCCACACATGCTCAAACATGGAGTAAAGGTTGGACTTGATAACATTAAAAGTCTTTTCCAACCTAGTTGATTCTATGATTCTATGACATAGGGTGCTGCATGGCAGTGGGCAATGAGCAGCAGCGCTGAGGCCGACCTGTCAGCTCCGGCCTCACCTGTGCCACCAGTGCCTGCCAACAATAAAGCAAGCCCCAGCAGTGACCCCGGGGCAGCCCTGGGTGCAGTTGGTGACCCCGTGTCAGTGTCGGTGGCTGCGGCCCTGCTTGAGGGGACCATGTCTAACAGGATTTACCTGCCACCCAGCGTGGCCAAAGGGGATGTGAAGCTGGTGGTGTCCACCACGCTGCTGGTGGACTTCCTCATGCAGCTGGAGGATTACACACCAACAATCCCAGATGCCGACACTGAGTATTACCTCAACCAGGTGGGATTCGAGGCCTCAGACATGCACATCATTCGCCAATGACGCGCTGCAGCCCTGCAAGGTAAAGGGCATGGTCTTGGACACCTCCCACGGCAAGAGCACGGACAAGAAGTACATGCTGACCATCTGATGAAGTTTAACCATGACAAGTGCAAGGTGCTACACCTGGGTCACAGCAATCCCAGGCACAGCTACATGTCAGGCAGAGAAGAGATTGAGAGCAGCCCTGCAGAGAAGGACTTGGGGGTGTTGGTCGATGAGAAAATGAACATGAGCCAGCAGTGTGCGCTCACAGCCCAGAAAGACAGCTGTATCCTGGGCTGCATCCAAAGGAGCATGACCAGTGGAGTCCAGGGAGGTGATCCTGCCCCTCTACTCTGCTCTCCTGAGAACCTCACTTGGAGTCTTGTGTGCAGTTCTGGTGTCCTCAATATAAAAAGGACATGGAACTGCTGGAACAAGTGCAGAGGAGGGCCATCAGGATGATCAGGGGACTGGAGCACCTCCTGTATGAAGATAGGATGAGAAAGATGGGGCTGTTGAGCCTGGAGAAGAGAAGGCTGCGTGGAGACCTCATAGCAGCCTTCCAATATCTGAAGGGGGCCTATAGGGATGCTGGGGAGGGACTCTTTGTTAGGGACTGCAGTGATAGAACAAGGGGTAATGGGTTCAAACTTAAACAAGGGAAGTTTAGATTGGATATAAGGAAGAAATTCTTTACTGTGAGGGTGGTGAGGCACTGGAATGGGTTGCTTGGGGAAGCTGTAAATGCTCTATCCCTGGCGGTGCTCAAGGCTAGGTTGGACAGAGCCTTAGGTGACATGGTTTAGTGGGAGGTGTCCCTGCTCATGGCAGGGTGGTTGGAACTAGATAACCTTAGGGTCCTTTCCAACCCTAACTATTCTATGATGCTATGATTCTGTGATCTGAAATCAGTGCTTGCAGGGCACGGCATCAATGTGAAAAGCCCCATTATTTCATATGAGGACTGAGGGGTTATCACTGGAACTTCAGGTCACTTCTCTGCCATTAAACACAGGGGGTCTGGTGAACTAGATGATTTTAAGGTACTTTCCAACCCTAATTATTTTATGATGCTGTGATTCTATGACATTACTTTAAAACACAGAGAGTTGGGCTTGTTCAGTCTGGAGAAGGCTTAGGAGAGACCTTGTAACAGCCTTCCAGAACCTAACTGGGGCTGACAAGAAATCTGGAGAGGTACTTTTTACAAGGGCATGTGGGGATAGGACAAGAGGGAATGGATTGTAATTGACAGAGGAGAGATTTAAGTTAGACATTAGGAAGAAATTCTTTACTATGAGGGTGATGAGACACACGAACAGGTTGCCCAAAGAAGTTGTAGTTGCCCCATCCCTGGCAGTTTCCAAGGCCAGGCTGGATGCGGCTTTGAGCAATCTGGTCTAATGGAAGGTGTCCCTGCCCACAGCAAGGGGGTGGTAACTATATGATCTTTAAGGTCCCTTCCAACCCAAACCATTCTGTAATTCTATGATGATTCTATGACTTCTAGATTAGATAAAGGCAGTAATACAATCAGATTTAAATATCTGAACAGAAGAATGGTAATTATGGTTATAAATAGGTTCTTGGTAATTTTTGTTGACTGACATCATCATACCTTACCTTCTTTACGAGCTCAGGAGTGTTGCATCCTGACTAGAAAGGAAGTGCAGCAGGAGGGCCAGGAGACCTCCTTGGATGGATAAGGAGCTGCTGAGGAAACTTAGAGGGAGAAAAGAGGCTTATAAAAGGTGGAAGCAAGGACAGGCAGCCTGGGAAGAATACAGGGATGTTGTCCGGGAAGCTAGGGACCAGGTTAGGAAAGCTAAGGCCCACTTAAAATTAAACTCAGCTAGGGATGTTAAGGATAACAGGAAGGGATCCTATAGGTACACTGCAAATAAAAGACAGACTACGGATAATGTGGGCCCCCTCCAGAAGCTATCAGGAGAACTGGCTACCCTAGATTTGGAGAAGGCTGAGGTTCTTAATGACTTCTTTGCCTCAGTCTTCACTGGCAAATGCTCTGACCATACCACCCAAGTCTTGGAAGGCAGACACAGGGACTGTGAGAATGAAGACCTTAGGCCCACTGTAGGAGAGGATCTGGTTCGAGACCATCTTAGGAAGCTGAACTTGCACAAGTCCATGGGACCTGATGAAATCCATCCGTGGGTCCTGAAGGAGCTGGCAAATGAAGTTGCTAAGCCACTGTCCATCATATTTGAAAAATCATGGCAGTCAGGTGAAGTTCCCCATGGCTGGAGAAAGGGAAATATAACCCCCATTTTCAAGAAGGGGAAAATGGATGAGCTGGGGAACTACAGAGCAGTCAGTCTCACTTCTGCGCCTGGTAAAATCTTGGTGCGGATTCTCCTGGAAGGCATGCTGAGGCACATGAAAAACAACAAGGTGTTCGGTGACAGCCAGCATGGCTTCACTAAGGTGAAATCCTGCCAGATCAATCTGGTGGCCTTCTATGATGGGGCTACAGAACTGATGGACAGGGGTAGAGCAGTTGATGTCGTCTACCTGGACTTGTGCAAAGCATTTGACACTGTCCCACATGACATCCTTGTCTCTAAGTTGGAGAGACATCAATTTGATAGGTGGACCACTGGGTGGATAAAGAACTGGCTGGATAGGCCGCACACAACGAGTTGTGCTCAATGGCTCAATGTCCAGCTGGAGACTAGGAACGAGTGGTGTCCCTCAGGGATCGGTGTTGGGACCGGTCCTGTTCAACATCTTTGTGGGTGACATGGACAGTGGGATTGAGTGTGCCCTCAGCAAGTTTGCCAATGACACCAAGCTGTGTGGTTTGGTTGATACGCTGGAGGGAAGAAATGCCATCTAGAGGGACCTTGACACGCTTGTGAGGTGGGCTGATGCCAGTCTTATGAAGCTTAACAGTGCCAAGTGCAAGGTCCTACACCTGGCTCACAGCAATCCCAAGCACAGCTCCAGGTTGGGCAGAGAAGAGATTCAGAGCAGCCCTGTGGAGAAGGACTTGGGGGTGTTGCTCAATGAGAAACTGAACATGAGCCAGCAATGTGCGCTCGCAGCCCAGAAAGCCAACCGTATCCTGGGCTGCATCAAAAGAAGTGTGACCAGCAGGTTGAAGCAGGTGATCCTGCCCCTCTACTCCTGTGAGACCTCACTTGGAGTATTGTGTGCAGTTCTGGTGTCCTCAACATCAAAAGGACATGAAACTGTTGGAACAAGTCCAGAGGAGGGCCACAAGGGTGATCAGGGGACTGGAGCACCTCCTGTATGAAGATAGGATGAGAAAGTTGGGGCTGTTGAGCCTGGAGAAGAGAAGGCTGCGTGGAGACCTCATAGCAGCCTTCCAGTATTTGAAGGGGGCCTATTAGGGAGGGATGCTGGGGAGGGACTCTTCATGAGGGACTGTAGTGATAGGAGAAGGAGTAACGGGTTCAAACTTAAACAGGGGAAGTTTAGATTGGATATAAGGAGGAAGTTCTTTACTGCGAGGGTGGTGAGGCACTGGAATGGGTTGCCCAGGAAACCTGTGAATGCTCCATCGCTGGCGGTGTTCAAGGCCAGGTTCGACAGAGCCTTGGGTAGCATAGTTTAGTGGGAGGTGTCTCTGCCCATGGCAGGGAGGTTGGAACTAGATGATCTTAAGGTCCTTTCCAGCCCTAACTATTCTATGATGCTATGATTCTACCTAGGTCTTTACTGATAAAGACATAGTTTCTTTCTCCAAATTTGCGCTTTCAAAGAATGTTAGCAAACACTCAACCTGTTTCCTTGTTTTCTTCAATGATAGACTTAGTGAAATATTTTTTTTAACAACCATTGTTCTTCACCATCTGCCCATGAAATGAGTTCGTAGTATTATCCAACCTCTACCCCTGCAAAACTGAGACATGAAACTACTGTAAATACTGTCAGAGATGTCCACTGATTTCTCTGATCCCAGTTAAAGAGGCCTATATTTAAGTACCTCTGGAATATAGTACCTTTTATTTTAAAAGTGACATCTTTATTGATATCTGTCACAAGGGTAAATACTGGATGCTTCTGTGACACCACGTAGGTACCCCAGTAGCTTGAATTGAGCTTCAAAAAATATATACAGAATCCATCCATGACTAACATGTTTTAAATGACTTGCTTAGTATCACGTGGAAGCTTTGTGATGAAAGTATGACTAAATTATAATTTCATAGGACAAAATGCATGTTTCATCTAGAAAACCTGCTTTTATCTCCCTCCATTCTCCTGCCTCTGCCACCACCTGCCTTTCTAGTTTAGCAACACATGAAACTGGAACCTTAAAACCATTAACTTCCGTCAGTATACAGAAACAGATTACTGTGACTATGAGAGCCATGCAGTCAGTGGTAACAGAGGTGAGATTAATATCTATCTGTTTATGTCCCTGGTAAATCTGTCTGCTACACATTCCTGATATTTTCCTAGAAGGCCTTCTGTCCCTTGAACGAAGCAAAAGCTCCATAGAAGGGCTGTTGTGAATAGCTGATCAGAGAACACACAGACAGTGAAGGTATACAAGTATTGCCTGACTTTAAAGAAGTTTCTGTTTAAAAGTCCCAAACTGGAAATCTAAAATAAAATAAAAATTATCTTGTGCAATCATTTTGCTCACCCTTTCAGCTCACCCTATGGGTCACCAGCAGAGTTTAGATGTTTAGGTCCACATCAGAGATAAAAAGTTGTAGCTACTTCCTTGAACTCCTTGGCTGTATTCAAAGTAGAGCTGTCTACCACTGGAATGAAGCTTCCCTTGCCTTGGTGAGGATGAGAATGAGTTTATAAAACAGCTAAGAAAAAAAATCCTAGCTTAATAGTTGGGTTGGGAACACTTCAATTGGCTGATCAGCCATAACAGTTTGCTCATTTGCATAATCAAGTAGAGATCATTATGAAATGAAGAAAATTGAACCTGAAAATTGAATTAGGGGATGTCCTCTTGAGTTTTTGAAAGGAGGTGTCATAAGCTAAGAAAGCAGAAGGTGGAGAACTGATGTAAACGGAGGTACCATGTTTGAGAGAGATCCATTCTTCGCTTTTTTTCTGGAATTTGTAACTTATGTTCTCATGACTAAATGCAGTTTTCAAGTAAGTGTGCGGAGAACAGAGACAGGTGAAATTCTGTAGTTTTATAGAGGATACAACAAGCTCTACAGATTTTTAATGAAGTAGATATTGGGAAACAGCTCATATAGGAGATTTATTCATAAAAGATTTATTTTTTTTTCTGGCTCTGAATATGTTATTTATGGGTTGGTTTTTCCAGAGTTTAAAAATCTCCAGCTTTTTTTTCTTTTTTCCTCAACATGATGTATCAAGCCTTTTAAAAAACCCCTATAACCAGTGTGCCAAGAGAAGAGAAAGTTCATCTGAGTAGTAAACTGTTAGCTGCTTTCCATTATAAGGACATCTGTAGATATTGAGAAAGAACAAGGTATTCCTTCTGAATTGTAGAAACACTAAAAACATCAATTGTTTTTCCATTCAGAGGAGAAAAATAAGAAGCTTAACTATCTTTTCTCCTTAAATAACTGAAGGAGGGAAAATTGAGAAATGCGAATGAAAGCCATCTTCGAGAACAACAGAAATGCACTATTACAAACAAAAAGAAATTTTGGATCCATTAGTAAAGTTTTGAGATCAGAAATTGGCCAAAGATCTATGTTCTTCTTTAAGTTTCAAGATTCAACCTTATATTTTTCTGTGACTGGAAGAGTAATTTTATTTTAACATGGTTATGTCAGAATATCAAATGCTGTGGTGATGTCTCAGCCGCAGTTGCTGGCAGAATGTTACAGCTTGTGATTCTTTCTTTCCTACAGTTCACAAGACTGCAACATAGTCTTCTGAAGTAGATGACAAAGAAACAAACATCCATGGGATCATCTGCTTAGGCCTGATCCTCAGGTTTTGTGGCTGCCTCTTGGAATTCAACAGGCCCTGCAGCTTCCCCTTAGTACTGGCAATATAGATGTAGATACGTGGGATCCAGGGTTTGATTTCCCTGAATATCCAGAGGAACATTTTCTATACAGTCGATTAAATTTAGACTTTCTGTAATCATCATAAAGTAGGTCTATCCAGTGCACTGCAGTGTAGCTGAGTTGTACTAGTGCCTCTGACCAAAAGTTTTAGTCATGTATATAAGAATATTATGCTAACTGGTTGGGTCTGGTGCTTGAGAAACTTCACATAAAACTGTGTAAGCTGCCTTTCAGCATAGGGAAAGTACAGTATCTGCTTGATTCATCATTAGACTGCAGATCTGACTGTGAATTCAATATAGTCTGAACAACAACAACAACAACAAAATTATCTTCTGTAAAGGTAGGGGAGCAGAAGGCAAGGAATCTTTAGTGAGAAAATTAATGTCTTTCCTTGGAGGTGGTTTGTGAACAGCTCCTTTTTGGGGAAGTGTGCTCATGTCAGTATGTAGCTTAGTAAAAGTGTGATAAAGTGGAAGAGGTAGTGGTCTGAATGTCTTTCATTTTCTTTCCTATCTTTCTCTGAAGTTGTGCATATAGCTTATTGATCAGACTGGTGGTCCATAGATGGATTAATGACCTTTTGCAATAATTGTGGTGATATCAAAGATCAGAATTAAGCTATGGCTTCTTGAGACTTATTCAGAACTGGCACTGGAAATAAATTTATTTCCTAGGACTAGACCATGGCATTATGATCCTTTAACATAGAAGCTTAGGTCAACATGACTACTCTTCTTGGGTCAGTTTACAGTTGGAGATTTTACAGCTAAGAATTAATGGGTCTGAAATTGCAGATTTATGCAATTTTAATCTTTTCAGGTAGCCCCCACTAACAAAGGCTGGCACACACAGTCAATAGCCTTGTTGTTTAGCCTGGCAGGACTGGAACAAAAGGCCTTGTTCCAGAAGTTTGCCTGTATTAGGATAGGCTGAATTCTACTGGATTTGCTTTGTTAAATTTTAGCAGCTTCTAACTGGTGATCATTTGGTATCATTATTCAAGCTTTGCTGTCAATAGACAAGGCTAATTCACTAGTACACACTTTACTAGGTTGTGCCATCAAGCTTGTATGGTGACTTGAACTGTGTTCATTGTCCCTATACAAGGGGATTGTGTTTTAGCAGGGCATGCATATGTTTTTTCAGTCTTTCTACAGCAATGCAATAGGGAATGACTTTTCCTCCAGAAGGTCAAGCATTAATACAGGCACAATGCTTGTCTTTCATTTTGGCATTAAAACTTCATGTTGTAGCATAATAGTAATTATTATTAAAAAAAAATTTAAAAAGTTAATAAACAAAATGGTCCAAAGTCACATCTAATCAAACTGAAGAACTAATTGTCAACCACGTTGGTGTATTTATGTCAGCTTGGCTTACTGAAATTCCAAAAATGATCACTGCTGTAATTTGAAAGGAATTCTTGCTGTTAGAAGTTCTGTACATCTACCTTTTGTAATGTTACCTGTAGATCCCTATGCAACAGTAAGGAAAAGAAGTGAGCAGATACGAGGACACTCCAGTGAGTACTTCCTCAAGGAGTCAAGCACCTGTCAAGTTGTATTGTTGGCACACCCCAACAATAAGACACTACAAAAGCTATTCAAAGAAGAACATATTTTTCCTGAACATTGTTCTGGGGAAAAAAAAAAACCCCACAACCTCAAACTGAATCTTTTCAGGTAAAATATTCCTTGAGAGGATTCATCAAAAAGCATATATTGAAAATGGTTTAAACTCAGCAAAGATAACAATGTAATGCATCTTGTAATAGAAAGTGTTGAGCAACATTATCTATAGGCATTATTATCTGTATTTGCTATAATAACATCAGTGTAACATAGCCTGGAATGCACTCCCCAGAGATGCAGTCTCAGATCACCACAGGCATGCATAAACACTACATAATACAAAGTTTTTTGAAAATAAATATGGGATGATTCTGTTACTCATAAGTAGAATATTTATTAATTATTCATACAGATCATCCCAAATGAGCACAGAAGATAACATCTTTATATATCACATCATAGTGTTATGTGTTTTTCAATATAATACACATAATAGAGAGGAACTACCTGAAGAACATTTTTTTAAAAATTGAAAAAAACGAAAAAAAAAAAAACAAACCAAAGAGTATTGCAATTGTTGTCTGTATCTTTTGAACCTATAAAGGCTGCCGAAATTAACATGACTGTAATAGTCCAAGGTTCAGCAGGTAAGATGAAGACTTAAGAGTAATATCTGCAAAAGACCTCAGAACCACTTAAAATTGTCTCTGTATACGTGAACTTTAAAGTGCAATAAAGGATTTTCCATACTTACAAAGGCTGGAACACCAATACTTTCCATGGGAATAGACTTTTTACTCAAAGCTCTGCAGAAGGGCAAGGAAAAAATTCCTGTCAACCATCAAAAATGTATCAGAAATCAGTTATATTTCTATTAAAAGTTTCTAAGTCTACAGCAGGGAATAGTGATTGTTCATCTCCCTGGCTCTATTCAAAGAATCTGTCATGTGGAACGTGTCAAGGAAGCTAGAGATGGCGTCACAGAAGAAACTTCCCTGCTTCTGCATAAATAAGGAGAAGCTAAGGGCTCAGGGCCTACTTCAAATGTTATTCATTACATTAATTGTGCTTCAGCATACTTGAAACATACTAAAGAAAATAATCAGTAAGTTGCATATAACAAGACAAAACAGATTTTTGTGCTTTATCTACATACTCCATTAGTCAGGTGATGAAACTCTCATTGACTTCAAAGGGTCAAACTTTTATAAAACAAATTCTAAGAGTCAGCAGACATAATTTTGCCAAAGAGAAGTATTCATTCTCAGACAAAGAATGTATATGTATTCAAGGGGTAATAAACTCAAAAGGTGGTTGGATTTAGTTTTTTTTTTCTTGCAGAGAGTTGTAGGCCTAAGAGTAGATAGCAGAGTCAGTATCAGCTTTTACCAGAATCCAAACATGTCGTTTTCAATGCTACAGGAGTGACTTCACCTCTGGCTCCTCTGTGACTTGTCTGATCCTGGGCTTGTGTTTGTGTACAATCTTGCTTTTATTTTCTGTCAGGAGGCAAGCACTATCTTGTATATACTAATGCCTATCCTGCAGATCTGACTGGTTTCAAGCACCTGCTTTTCTTTTGATATTGTCAAACAGTTCCCTTAGAAGAAAGCATCTTTATTTAGCAGCTGGAATAAAATATGAGAGAAAAGGGGATTTTAGAAACACCAAAGAGCCTAAACCCATCATTAGTTTAATTTTGGTTAAAGTCCAGCTGGAACCAATCCACTTCATAGGGATATGCAGGAATAACATAGTCATGCTGATAGTCATCAAATGCCTCTCACAATTCTCCCTCATCCCCAAGGACAGGCAACCTCTAACAACTGACACAATCAACTGTGAAAGAGTATCTCAGGTCAAATAACCTGAGTTACAGGAGTGATTTTAAAAAACAGTGGGGATATTAATGAAAATACTACTCCATTATGGGAATACTCTCATCCACAGAAGGTTAGCCCAGGTGTCCATATGTATGTGTCTGTCACCTGGCTGGAAGTGAAAATGCACTTCAAAGACCTGAAAATCACATGTCCAGTGCCTTATGTATAGCACAGAAACTTTATATTAAGGCCAGATCCAAATACAGCATAAAAAATTACTCAAAGGCACACCCACATTTGTCACAGTTACATTCTTATTGCATTGTGTAAGAAGAAAACATTATCTGGCAAAAATAAACAGAGTCACATAAATGAAAGAGAACTGGTTGCGATACTTTCACATTTATCTGATATTCTAAGGTCAGTTAAAATACGTGTTTGGTGTTATCATTGAAGTGTCACGTAAGAAAATACAAGTACCAGTTTACTTACAGAAAGTTGAAGAGGAGAATGGTTGGAAGAATGTTCTCAACAGAGATGAAACAATCATAGAATCATAGAATAGTTAGGGTTGGAAAGGACCTTAAGATCATCTAGTTCCAACACCCCTACCATGGCCAGGGACACCTCACACTAAACCATGCCACCCAAGGCTCTGTCCAACCTGGTCTTGAACACTGCCAGCGATGGACCATTCACAGCTCCCTTCGGCAACCCATTCCAGTGCCTCTCCACCCTTACAGTAAGGAACTTTCTCCTTAAATCCAATCTAAACTTCCCCTGTTTAAGTTTTAACCCATTACCCCTTGTCCTATCACTACAGTCCCTAATAAACAGTCCCTTCCCAGCATCCTTATAAGCCCCCTTCAGATATGCAATAGTTAGTGAAAATACATGTATATATTTTCAAAGTCTGCTTTCCACCTTATTTATTCTGTTCCACAAGAGTCTTTCCTAGCTTTCATCATGGGTACTTTCTCAGTAACATGAAACACAACTACAATCCAGATGATGAAAATGTAGCAGTGAACAAGGTAGGAGTAGGTTTATTTTCTGTCCAACTGGTTGAGGAGAATCTTCAAACCTGTCAGCTAATTTGGAATCTCAAGGGATGGAGGAAATTTATGAAGTTGAAGATGAATAACCAGCCTCTGTGCTATTCCTGACACATTGAAAAATATTTAAACCAGTATTTACATAGCTGTCAGGATCCTTGAGTTTTGAAGACTTGCCCAACCTAAGAATTTGTTTTGTATTTTAGGATATAAAGGAAACAATTTTTGCTGTAAGTGGAACATAAACCTTAAAGCAAGACACCTATGCACATACACGGATTTTTCTATTCACTATAAATAGTCTTCAACATGAAAACTAGTGCCCTGCTGATGCAGGCTTGCTGAAGTAATGCAATTTCTATTTAAATCTTGTTAGGGAATTATAAATGTTTTTGGGGAAGGAAAAACAAAATGAAAACTCACCACATGGCTATTATTCCAGAAAACAAGCACATGCCTGAAAAGAACATTCTATCCCTCTGGGGAATTTTAAGTTCTGGCTGTTAAGTGTCCACTAAGGTAAAGGTTGATAAGGAATGTACATTTTTGTATTATTGTTAACCGGTAATCTAGTAATAACATGATTTGTTCCTTCGTAGTCAACTAACATCCACAATCCGAAAGCTCAGTATCTGTGCTTGACGAAAATTCTTGTAATTTCTTGGGATGTTTATTCTTTTTCTTTATTATTACCTTGTCTTCTTTGGTACCAATCCTGAGTTCCTGCCATTTGTGAAACAAATCCTGTCATCGAGATTCATGTTGGCTTTGTTTAAATTTTTTCTCATCTCTTTTCTCCTGAAGCAACAGCATCAAGTAAATGGATTCCTACAGTTTTTCAATTAGTGACAGTAGTTATTAGAGATATAAAAATGATTAAGACTGGTGGGCTTTGACTCAGATTCATAGCTGAACATACCCAGTCAGATTTCATTGTGTATAGTTTTCAGTCACTTCTAAGTTTTGAGAACCTCACTAGCTCTGTAAGGCTCTACTTTTGTTTCCTACTTTGCAACTGGCAGTTAGTCTCCATTAAATTTAATGAAATCTTTTCAATCCAAAGAGAAATAATAACAATGAAAAAAACAACAGCAGCAATAATAACAACAACAACATTCACAGGAAAAAAGTTAATTTTTCCAGCTGTGATTTGAGTGATAAAATTTTCAGATACTTTCTTCGTCTTCACTTTAGACTGTGGCATCTTAAATAGGAGGTGATAGTTCTGATCTCAGAAACATAGTCCATTAAATTCTAGAGCAACTCAGTTACACTTCAGGAGTCATTAACAACCTGTGGAAGCTTTCATTGTTACCACTTCATATGATTTTGCTCAGACAGCATATTTTAATTCAGTTTAATTTAGAACTGCACGGGGGTGAGAGAACATATTTCATGCTATTTTACAAACCTAACCTAGATGAATTAATTGTTAAAACCCCCCTTTCAAATCCAGCTTGGTATAGATCATTTGTTACTAAGACTCCTTTCACACTGGATTTTTCATACTTTTGTTATGTATAGAGTGACTTGAGAAATATGTAGAAGAGATTGCCATCACTGTCATACTACCAAGTTGCTACACACTTATGCCAAATAGCCTTGGCATTTATTTTTTTCAAAGCGTGAATAATGTCAAATTTGCTCTTCAGATACTTTCTGATGATCTCTTTTTTATTTTCAGACATAATCTCCAAGTGCAGGTGAGCCTGACATGTTTGGTGGCATATTCAGACTATTTTACCAGCTAATGCAATGCATTCATGGAAAATAATGACACGTGGCAGAAAAAGCCAAGCACATTTTTTTGTGATACTTTCCCTGGAGCTTTTGCTATCGCACTCCGTGATATAGTAGTACCCACAGAATCCAGTCTTGAGTTACAGCTAAACAAACCTTTCAAATGTGTGAAAGTCAAGGGTTTTTTTCCTAGTTAAGTGGGCATTTACTCACTCGGAGCAACTGCTCTAGTGGTGGAACCATCTTCTAAAATGTACTAATATTCACAGGTATTTCCACTATCATTTCAGAGGGCCTCCAGTAATGCTGACAATCTGTGCGGACTGGCTAAGTATTTTCCTCCTTATCCACTGATAAGCCCTCTTGCTCAAGCACTTTATGGGTTCCACAAAATTGTTTTGGCTGTATTTTTGTTGTAAGCTTCTATAATAATGAATGTGTTCTTTTGGTCAATATACATTCAGCTGCACTGATCCTCCAATGTGTAGTCTGCCACAAAATAAACATATTAAGTTTGTGTCACATAAACCATATATATCACAGGTGACAGTTGCAAAACAACAACAAAATGGGCATCTTCCTCAACTAACACACTAGCACAAGGTTCTGATGGAAAGGGATGCTAACCCACAACCTCGTCTAAGTCCTAAGATATGCCTCTTCTTCTAGATGCCAGTGCTAGCAACAAAGGCTGAAGTTAATCTATCCCATTGCTCTGTCTTAAAAGCAAAATATCACTAAGGCCTAAAGCCTCCCACTTCCAGTTCATCCAGTTAATTTTTGGCTCTGAAATTGAAACTAAACCTTCTTAGTCATCACTACAAATCACTTTTTTCCATCTGCAATATCCTTCAAGAACATGAATTAAACTACCTTTTATTTGAAGAAAAGTAGGGGAAATAAATTGCCAAACCCACTCAAAAACATACCATCACACATATGATCAACCTCACAAGTGCAAATAGAAGTCATTCAACTTGTCAATCTGCTTGGCTTCTGTGATATCAAGAGTAGCAAAGGGAGAGCCTCTGGTTGTACTGCTCCAGTCTAAAGGAAATCACTTATGTCGAGACCAACTTACCTGTGCAACTAGCTGGTTGAGTATTCTGCTATAAGCCAGGCTGTGACCAACATGGCAGTACTGCCATCACCTATCAGTCCTGTTGGTGACATCAGATCTGGTCTACCAATGCAACCAGACAGATAATTCTCAGAAGTCTGCTCTGCAAATACAGCTGCCAGTTGACTGTATTCAAATTCACTTTATGCAGGTACACAATCTCCAGGTAGATACGCTGGCACAAAGGAAACGTTTCCTCTCTGACTTTGTTGATTTTGAATTTAATTACCAAACCAAAGTCCACTTCCTATAAAGGCAGAGTGATTCTGTGAACTTGGGGGTCATCTTTTGCAAGCTTTACACATTCTCCCTTGACAACTATTAAAAATTTATTCACATTTATACAATCCAAACAAATTATGAGCACAGTAACATGAACTATGTATATGGAATTTCAGGTAACTGATATAGTTATTTAAATAAGCTGGCTACTACTGACTTTTCCTTTTCTGACTCAGAGTGAAAAAGAAAGTGCTATTGCTCTACTATGGTGGTACAGAGACATTATAATTAATACAATACAAAGAGTTCTTTTTGCTTTGCAGGTGCCAATAAGCAGCTCCAAGGGAACATTCAAGAATCCTTGGTGTGTTTATAGAGTTTCATTGCAGGAAAACAGTATGATGTAAGTGCCTTTCATTTCACTCTCTTTCGGCAATGGTGCCTTTAGGTAGCCTGCTTATACATATAAAACACACATGCCTCTCTCTCCTCTCTTCTCAGCCTTTCTAAAATACTTAAAGCAGAGATTCAAACCAGCTTGTGTACTACTGCACATGCACAGAAAACATTAAAGAACATTATGAAAGTTGTGAATTCAAAACCTCTAAGTTGCCTTAATGGAACTCTATTTTTATAGACATTATGATACTGCCTTTAGTTATACAATTGCATACTTTGTGTTTTTCTAAAGGACAACTTCAGATCTTTAGCTCAGAAAGTTTATTTACAAGTTTCATAATGTGTTGATGCAGCTTTCTCTTTTTAATTTTTTCTAGAGAAATAAAGGAGCATACAAAACTCCAAAACCTCCTTGTGTGGCATCATGCAGATTGTAGCATTACTGTTCATTACCAGGGTTAAATTTTCTAGTTACAGAAAAGAGGTTCTTATCATTTCAGTTAGTAACTAAGTGTTAGTAAACTATCCACCTCCATATGGTCTACCAATAGAGGGGAAAGAGGGCATCATTTCAGGGTTGTTTTAAGTTGACCAGGTAATCAAAAAAAAATTTGGGGAGTGGAGGTGTTTCCTGCATTCCCATCTGTCTCTTTTGCAGCTTCCACCATTTTAACTTTTGTTGATATGAGTAATCAGGTAGAAATGCAGTAAACCAGACCAGCTTGCTGATCTTACTGAAAGCTGACTCTGCAAAATAGTACCTCGTGTCTGATTAGATCTGTGAGCTTCATCAGTTCTTACTGTGAGTCCATACTCCTTAGTGCTAAAGCAACAAAAGGGCAGTCAGAGGCAGGAGGGAATGCATATTCATCCTTTTCAGTGGCAGTGTGGTCTTAAATCCACTTAAGAACACATACTGAGATACCCAGATGGTAGTGAGTTTCACAAGTACTGGCTGACAGCAGAAGAATGTTAACAGTGAAGAAACTTAGATTCAGGTCTAAGTGCTGCCAGAGTGTGATCTAGTAGGCATAGGACTTTATGCACCGCAGCTAGATGTTTTTGTCCCCATCCACTCAAATCTGCCTTGCCAGTCCTCTTCTTTTTTGTCATAATCTTAGTATAGTCTCTGTCATTAAGTTCTTGCCAAAATAATAGATGTCTTCAGTTGCAGGATTCTTCTTGCAGCTCCAGCCCCTCACTTCCCATTGTAAGTTTTTGGCTGTGGCTCACAACCAGTTTCCTGCTCTGGTCAGCAAGCTTAGACATTCCCAGGCTGCTCCTGCTCCACATTCCCTGATCTGTTTAATTCTTGTCAAACACACACACAATCACAGTTTCTTCTCCCAGTCCCACTATCAATTTCCACCAGCTTTTTGCCTGCTTCACTGTAATCCTTGCTAATTCCCCTGTCCCAATCTTTTATTCCCCCAACTCAGACTTCTTGCCCCAGTTTCTTCATTTCGTTAGCCTCAGGAGTGCCATTCAACTTCCTGTTGTGTATCAGCCTTCCCATCCCCTAGCTATCTTAGTCCCAAATCTCCCTTTCCTGAAGCTGATTTCCTTTTCTCAATTTGTCAACAACAACAACCAGCTGTCTGGTCCCCAAAGTCTACCCAAACTCCTCCAGTCCAAGCTTTTACTACTTTTTGGCATTTCAGAGATGGATTTTCCTTTCTTTCTGTATTTCACTCAGGTTCTTTCTCTAGTACTTACTTGGCAGTAAAAGAACACCAAGACCATAGAGAAGAGTCTTCCCATTTTCAGCTCTGATGCCTGCTCCTGCAGTGCTCTGCCACAACCTGGAGTGGCAGTGGCAGGGACTGTCCAGCTCAGCACCTCAGTGCAGAAAGACTCTTAAGAGACTGTAGCTGTCAAACTGTGGTGAGGCACTGCTGAGCATGTGCAAAAAGTGGTTTTCATAAAGGGCTTATCATTGTGGCAGTTCATCAAGGAGATTACAAAAGGCTCATACCTATTACAGAAACCATTTTACTGCCAAATTTGAAGTCACTCACCCCCATTAAAAATACATGTGAGCATCGCAATAATTTTAGTATTTTAAGCAACACAACAATTTGGAATAAATGCACTGAAAAGAAGGCATCACTTCACAACTATTATTAAATATTTATTTATTATTATATTATTATTATGTTATTATTAAATAACAACTATTATTATTAAATCTATTAGGTCCCTCAGAGCAAAGTTAAGAAAAGAACACATAGAATATTTTTTTCCAGTGAGGGTTAGAAAAAAGCTGCCTCGTAGCCATCTAACATTTTTCACTATAACGGTGTGGGAAAGACGTTGCATTAGTCACTAATAAATAGTTACTTTACTTTGGAAATATTGTATAGCTGTTTGTCACAACAGTTTTATTTCTATTTTAAGAGAGTTACATGCTACCTTATTTTATTTACGTTTGCATAGCTGAGAATACGCAGACTGTCAGTTACTGCATTTTGCTGATAGATGGCTTCTTAGGAAGCATCCTGGCTTCTCAAGATCTTGTCAGATTGGGTCTTGTTACTTGACTGCATCCTAAGTGTTTGTCTACATGGACTAAAATTGCCCTTTGTGTGAATTACAGCAGTTGCATAGCTATGTATTATAAAGCACTCTAAAAGGGAATGCCTCATTTTGGAAATGAAAGAGTGCTTATATTTGGTAGCCTGATAAATTATACCTTATGAGATATCTGTTATTAGAGTCTCTCCAATGACCTATAAACCTGTTTAATATTTTCAAACAGACTTAACAGAAGGATAGAGGTCTCACAGTCCCTTAAAATGTAGTGAAAATCAGCAGCAAGGTAGTTAATCCCATCATATCACCACTGAGGGAAAGGCATGTTACTATGGTGTGGATGTTTAGTCAATAGAAAAGCAGACTTCCTTAGTACTCCCCTTGCTCATGAAGAATTTATTCATACACAGATTAACCCTCATCTCAAGCTATACAAATTAAAATTTAAAAGGTTATTTTTGTTATGTTCCATTACAAGTTTGTTTTCACTTGTCTGTTATTTTGAAAAACTTAAAAGCCATCTGGACTCGAATTTGGACTTACCCTTTTCCAGAAGGTCTGTTTCAGTTTGAGCTTCTGGGGGAAGTTTCTTCTGAAGCATAAGATAAAACCTCCGTGGGATTTTCCCCCCTGTGTTACAAGAAAACTAACTGTACATGATACATTCCAGTAATTTTGGGCAAAGAATTGAACTTGGCAAGGTTAGTACTCTTCCTTGAAACACTCAAATAGTAATTATTAGGCCAAATGGCATTCTTTGGAAAAGCCTAGAGAGAGTTGCTAGCTAAATATGGTAACACTCTTCTGTTTCGCAGCTTCTTTGTGTGACTTCCCCTCCAAAGCATATTGGCACATTCCTGACAAAAGTTTTAGGAAAATCTAAATACTAAATGAAGCTACTGTTCCTTGTTGTCCTATGTATTATACATTTCCACATGTAGAAATACTGACAGGAAAACAACAATCACTCCTTTGTTGTCAGATTTCCCTAGCATTAAATTCAATTCTCTATTTTTTGGCCCCTCCAAATTTAAAAGCTTTCTTAGCAGGATTGATTTTCAGGGATTTTAAGTACAGGTACAGCCCACATTCAGGAATAATGTAAAGTACCACTGTTTAGGCTGACCTTTTTAACTTTTGTGGCAATCTGTTTCCTTTCTTTTCAGTAAAGCCTTGTTAATGAGGATACACAAGTGAGCCCTACATGTGGGATGTCACAGGAAAACTTCCTGATAGATAGCGGATGGTTTAGGCTGTAACTGAGGCCACCTGAGAAATCAGCATTTGAATCAGACAGCTGAGTAAACTGACTAAGTAAACTTTTTGTATGTGATAACTTTTCCACCTGAGTTGGGATGGCAAGTTGGCCCAATGGAAACTGAATGTCATGACACTAACTTTACTTATATATCTGCTATATTGCCATTATTTACATTATGTCAGTCAGCTTTCATACAGTTTGAAATGTAATCCTATTTAATTTTTTAAACAAAGCTGCAGTAACTATGGAGCTGAGGAGTGAAAAAGAAGCCTGCAGACATGCACCTAATTGAGCCAAGGTGAAATGTATAACTCTCAAGGTTCAGGCAATGTATGTGCTAGCACAACCTCACTTCAGAACATAAATTCAGGTACTGCTGCTCAGATCTACAATGGTGCTTCAGCTCTGCTTGTTGCCAGAAACATGGATTAGGGTAAAAACCCCACAGATGCTTTTTTAAACTCAGATAATATTGCTGGTCCAGGCTATAGCACAGCCTTATAGCCAGACTGGGCAACAAACTACAGTGCAAAAGAAGGAATGAATGGCCCAGAGCAGGGGAGGGAAAAAGCATGTTAAGCTGGTGTTTCCACCATGAGAAAGGTTTGTGTACTGAAGCCTAAGAGGGACTACAGGAAAGTTCACTATAACTGACAGCCCATGAGGCAAACATCTCCTGATCATTGCAGTAAGAGAACTGCTTGGGGGAGACCTAGATTTTTCGCTTGATTTCAAGTGGATGGTATTTAAGGGAGGGACCTTAGCCCCTTTAGAGTAAATACAAAATAGCTCACACATACTGACAGGAGGTGCATTAAGAGGAGTTAATGGAAACTAATAGAGACTCTCACATTAGTTCTTGGTGATTCAGACAACCTGTCCACCTTGGTGTGTGTTCACCTACCCTCATTCAAAGTCCATCAGTTTTCCAAACAACTTCACGATCAACATGGAATTTAAAGCACTTTCAAGAATAAAATCAGCTATTTCCTGAGGAGAGCTACATCTGAGGAATGACTGGACTAAATGTCTCATAACTTCCCTGCAGAATAAAATGATTCATTGCCTGGACACACCAGTATTCAGTTACGTATATAGACTTCAGAACACATTTAAAGCTGAAAGATATTGTACTGTGGGCAGTGCGTATTGGAAGTGCCTTAGTCAAATGAACTGAAGTTTTTGCCAGTAATTTTGCTTCAGTCCCTACTATTACAGTTTTCAAGACAATGCACTTCTGTATGTAAATCAAGCATCCTGCCCATGAGAATAAGTTCCTTTGTGCGGAAGGAACAACTGAAGCAAAGTATCTTAAACTTGTACTTTAGTTCTCCCCTTTGCTAGGCACATCAATTTTCAGAATAGCTTGGGTATGCACATTGCTTATAAAGCATTTTGAAATACTGGCACTTAAACCTGAATCCCTGTTTTAGGGCAATTGTTCCTGAAAGAGCTCCTGCAGAATGCAAACAACATTCATAAAAATTCTGAAAAATGGCAAGACTCAATTTCACCCTATCTGGTTTGTGTTTGATGGCTTCAGCATGTTGCCATAAGCCACCTATTTATTCTGGTGCTAGCCTGTCTGCAGACACTTTGGCTTATAACTGGACTCCACTCCTATTGTACAATTTATTTTATTTGGGTCATTCCCTGGACTTGACTCCCCTCTGGTCTCTTCTGAGGATCTTATAACATTCTGATTTCCCTATGGAATATGGAGTGCTATGGCCAGATTTGAAACATATATTTATTCTAAAAAGGATCAGCATTAAAATTTGGGCCAAAAGATACAAGAAGTATTAAAATAACTATGCCAGTTTATTGTTATATGACTGTTTTAGAAGGACGGGGTTTTTAGGGAGTCTTGTTCAGTCTCACTTTTTTTCAAGAAACTTTAGCTGGATCCTTAGAAGGTTACAACTGTAATACTGCAACACAGAATGTAACAGATACATACATATATAATCACCACAATCCAGCTTTGTTACACACACTTGTTGGAGACAATTGCTTCAGTTAATTAGGTAATTTTTGTAGTTATATTACGTATGTAACTTCCAGAATCATAGAATAGTTAGGGTTGGAAAGGACCTTAAGATCGTCTGTTTCCAACCCCCTGTCATGGGCAGGGACACCTCACACTAAACCATGACACCCAAGGCTCTGTCCAACCTGGCCTTGAACACCGCCAGCGATGGAGCATTCACAACTTCCTTGGGCAACCCATTCCAGTGCCTCACCACCCTCACAGTAAAGAATTTCTTCCTTATATCCAGTCTAAACTTCCCCTGTTTAACTCACTACCCCTTGTCCTATCACTACAGTCCCTAATGAAGAGTCCCTCCTCAGCATCCCTATAGGCCCCCCTTCAGATACCGGAAGGCTGTTTTGAGGTCTTTATGCAGCCTTCTCTTCTCCAGGCTGAACAGCCCCAATTTTCTCAGCCTATCTTCATACGGAAGGTGCTCCAGTCCCCTGATCATCCTCGTGGCCCTCCTCTGGACTTGTTCCAACAGTTCCATGTTTTTTTTGATGTTGAGGACACCAGAACAGTACAGAATACTCCAAGTGAGGTCTCACGAGAGCAGAGTAGAGGGGCAGGATCACCTCCCTCGACCTGCTGGTCACACTCCTTTGGATGCAGCCCAGGATACGGTTGGCTTTCTGGGCTGCGAGCGCACACTGGCAGCTCATGTTCATTTTCTCATCGACCAACACCCCCAAATCCTTCTCCACAGGGCTGCTCTGAATCTCTTCTCTGCCCAACCTGGAGCTGTGCTTGGGATTGCTGTGAGCCAGGTGTAGGACCTTGCACTTGGCACTGTTAAGCTTCATAAGACTGGCATCTGCCCACCTCACAAGCGTGTCAAGGTCCCTCTGGATGGCATTTCTTCCCTCCAGCGTATCAACCAAACCACACAGCTTGGTGTCATTGGCAAACTTGCTGAGGGCACACTCAATCCCACTGTCCATGTCACCCACAAAGATGTTGAACAGGACCGGTCCCAACACCGATCCCTGAGGGACACCACTCGTTACTGGTCTCCAGCTGGACATTGAGCCATTGAGCACAACTCGTTGTGTGCGGCCATCCAGCCAGTTCTTTATCCACCCAGTGGTCCACCTATCAAATTGATGTCTCTCCAATTTAGAGACAAGGATGTCGTGTGGGACAGTGTCAAATGCTTTGCACAAGTCCAGGTAGATGATACCAACTGCTCTACCCCTGTCCATCAGTTCCATAGCCCCATCATAGAAGGCCACCAGATTGATCTGGCAGGATTTCACCTTAGTGAAGCCATGCTGGCTGTCACCAACCACCTTGTTGTTTTTCATGTGCCTCAGCATGCCTTCCAGGAGAATCCACTCCAAGATTTTGCCAGGCACAGAGGTGAGACTGACTGCTCTGTAGTTCCCCAGCTCATCCATTTTCCCCTTCTTGAAAATGAGGGTTATATTTCCCTTTTTCCAGCCATGGGGAACTTCACCTGACTGCCACAACTTTTGAAATATAAGGAACAGTGTCATAGCAACTTCATTTGCCAGCTCCTTCAGGACCTGCGGATGGATTTCATCAGGTCCCATGGACTTGTGCAAGTATAACTTGTATATTTTATTGTATACAATATAATATACAATAATGTATATATAATACTGTATATTGCGCATGGAATTTGCATAGCTTTGTGAGACACCAAAAGGGGTAGGGAGAAACTAACTGTTGTCTGACAGAACGGTCCCCACTGACATGTTCTCTCACACTTTTTGGTTCCTGGGAATAATGTTATATCCTACACTGTTTGTGATATGACAACGAGAAGTAAGCTCAGGTCTGTAAGCACACCACAGTTTTATTCCAGTACTCTTCTAATACTATGTATATTTCAATTATGAAGATAATTGCTTCCCTTCAGATATATTCTTGGTCTTAGCAGACTTTAGCAGCCATATGAATGACCTTCCTTCAGTTTCTCAGCCTATTCCCATGATGCTATTTCATGTCTGGAGAATATCCCTGAAGACCAGCAGTGCCTTTGCAGTGTAAGACACCTTCTCACAATGCACTTCCATTGCAGAGATAGTGTAATGCCTCTGTCTCTAAATACACATGTAAGAGTACTCCCTTTTAGTTTGTTTCGTTTAGCTGAATATGTAATGTTTTCTCAGTCCAGGCCATCTTGGCATCCTACATCCTGCGCCAGCTATATTGGGTAGACAAAAGATATAGGAAGATGAGGTAGGGCTAAGGCTGAAGTGGGATCCACGGGTTTGCTGCCTCAACTCTTCAAAATCAAACTTTTGAATTGTCTGTTCACAGCTGCGTACACAACTAATGGCACTCTTGGGCTAAAATACACATTTGAACTCTGTAACTTTAGCATGTACTTCATGCAGGCTTTTTTTCCCTCCACAAAACAAGTCCCTGTCTTCTCAAAATACTGTGCTATATAGCTGGTGGTATATGCAGTGAAATGATTTTAGGGATTGGTGCATTTAGTGAAGCATTTGTGTTTGCAACTTGCTCTATACAATACAGTGAGCTTTGAGTACCAGGTTTCCTGTAGTGTTTGAATGGAGCATTATATGTCAGTTGCTATTTATTTTTTTATGACTTGTGGGGATTTGGTGGGATTTTTTTGGGGTGTATGGCAGGAATGTTTCTTTTGGAAACTTGAACTTGTCATCTTATGGAGGAATAGGTCGTGTGTATTTCATACTGGTGATGGCAACAAAAGGAGTGCTAAGCAAGTAAACGTAATAAGTAAGGGTGGCTGTTGTAAGGGACCCCAGTTTGTTTAGTAGTTTAAGGCTTTGGTTTGACGTTGCAGCTCTTCAGTGTAATGGCAGGCTGGTAGTGTGGAGGTAAACAGTCTTCTTCTCAGTTTCTTCTTCCCTCCTCTTCCCAGCTGTCAGTCTTCTGGCCCCAGGCTGGTCAGTTCAGTGGACTTATTCGGCAGCATTCTCCTCCCCGCTAGAGCAGGTCTCATTATATAAATGGAATAGGGAGATAGGTTCATGCATGCGTGCAGCGCGTGTGTTGTTTTTAATTTGCATTATAGGTGATCCAGACTCTTACAGTTTCAGAGGCAATTTGCGCAAGAGCCTGGATGAACAACAAGTTCTTTAATGTGAGGGTGGGGAGGCACTGCAATGGGTTGCCCAGGGAAGCTGTGAATGCTCCATCGCTGGCGGTGTTCAAGGCCAGGTTGGACAGAGCCTTGGGTGACATGGTTTAGTGGGAGGTGTCCCTGCCCATGGCAGAGGGGGTTGGAACTAGATGATCTTAAGGTCCTTTCCAACCCTAACTATTCTATGATTCTATAAGTCTTTGCCTCTTGGATCCAGGACAATTGTGGATAAGATGGATCAAGAACAAATGAAGAAAAAAGATTCTTTAGAAGTTTGGGTTGCCCAGCAGACTATGAAGAAACGTGCATTTGAACAGGGTATATGCATAAGAACATGCTAGAGCATGCAGGAAACTAAGTATGAATTCATATCAAATTGAGTGGGATGAATGGCTGTTTTTGCCTATTTATGTCTCTGATCAGATGAGCACCACGACTAGTGCTAATGATTAGCCTTTTGCCCTTGGCTAGCAATTTTCCCAGAGTAGCATCATAATACATGCAGTCTGTAGACCGGCCACATGGTTTGTTTGGGATAATTACATGTACATTCTCTCCTGAATCCGTGACAATAATCAAGCACAGAGATAGCTACGTTCTCTATACCATTCACAATTTTGACAAAGCAGTTATCTGTTTGTTCCTTAACCATATGATGTTTCTTTCCTGTTGTTTCTTACATGCCACAACTTCTAACTCATGTTTACTTCTCCATCCCCGACACTCAAAAACATAAAGGTACTTGAAAAAACCCTGACATGGAATGATCTGTGTTTACAGTAAAACAGGATTATTTTGAAATAATAGATAATCCATTTTAGTAAGCAAAGCAGCTGTCTGAAAATTTCCCAATGATGACACATCTTGGAGAACAAAGCAGAATTTAAGGCACAAACCTGGGATAGCTGCCAACATACGCACGAGTATCAGGTATGTATCACAGATAGCTGCCATATTCACTGAGTCAGCTTCTCTACCCTTTTATGTCAGTGCCTGCGTCTCTTAGGTCGTTATATAAGTCATCCATAGATTCCAGGACAAACAGTACCATATGATTTAATGGAAAACTTTTTTATTTTTATGCTAAAAATATTTACCATTAATATGCTGATATCATTAATTAAATATCACAGGGAGGCCTTTTGAAACAGATAATATAAGAAACTGGAGTGTACTGACTGATCTCTGTAGCCTATTCAGAGTCTGCTGACACAATTAAGAGGCCATGACTCTAAGTGCAGTTATAACTTCAGAAGCACTAAGGAAGCAGGAGTCCTTTATGTCATGGACATGATGTCATAGCAAAGAAAAAAAAATATAAGCAAAAGGTTGAAGTCAAGCCAGGACTGACAAGCGATGAGCTTGTGTTCGAATTTTCTCTGACATACTGAAGAATCTACTACAGAACTATGGATATAACCTTTGGGATATATTCTTTGACATCCTTGTCTTCCTATCTCCTATTTTCTAGTCTCCTTTATCTTTCTTACTTTTTGAATCACAAACAGAATCTATTTATCTTCTTCCTCCATAGTCTCTTCACTCCCTTTGCTACCAATAAATACCATCCTCCTCCCTAACCTATCCTAACTACTTTACTTAGTATCCTATCTGCATTTTTGTAATACTCTAGTCTTAGAAGAATAACTGCTTCTTTAGCACAGTGACTTTTTCTTGTCAAGTTAATGTAATGTCTCATTTGTATATCTGTTTGTCTGTACCTGTGAGTTGCTTTCAAGGTTTGGTGGAGTTTCTGGTCAAATAAAATACTTTTTCTGTAAGTGAGTGAGGAAATGACTGTAACTGTCATTTGACTGCAACATCATTTTTTCTGATTTCATTTAACAATGGCACATGCAATTTAAAATGGGGGTAGAAGTCTTCTGGCTTGTCAATGTAAGTGACCCAGTTATGTAGCTCCTCTGGCACCTAGTTCAGCTAAGCAAAAAAATATTTCTTTCTCCTTCTTTCTCTTCTTCAGAGAAAAAATCAGAAGTGGGAAGGGAAGGTAAAAATCCATGCAAAATCAAAGTGCTAACTCAAGAGGAGATCCTACCTACTTCATTAGTCCACACGGCTCTTGGATAGCTACCAACAGTTTAGGAGGTTCCTAACCTGTCCAGTAGGAACTGAGCCTAGAAATTAGTTAGGAGGATGTTCTTGGTAGTGGTCAGTATTCTATTCACTGCAAGGGGAAATGGGAGAAGGAGGGTGAGAACTTGGCAGTAAGGAGACTTCATTGATTAAACAGAGCCCGTTTCTTATTATCTACATGCTCAGAAGCCTGCTCAAGGTCACAGAGCTTTAAAAATTACTGTTCTAAAGCTCTTATTTTGCAAGACCATCTGGCGGGTCGATTCTTGATAACACATGAAGCCCCATTAACATAAATGGGATTTTGTGAAGGTGTAAAAATCCCCCCTAGAGAATCAGCCCTGTAGTCAGTACTGTTGAAACAAATTATTTTTCGGTAACCAAATATTTAATTATCCTACACATAATAAAATTTTCCGTACATCCTTCGGAGAATTCGGATCCATCCACTAGAATGTGTTGATTCGCAATGCCAGTTATAAAAGCTAAAACACTGACATCACAAACAATTATAGAGATGAACTGAAATACAGTTGTAAAAAAAGCTAATGGGTCATGGGTGTGCCATTTCAGTAGTGCTGGTAGATAAAATCTGTTTGTGCTATTTCAATCTTTAATTAGGGGGAATACAATTTTCCTGCGAGCTAGATTCACTGTGGAGGCTGAATTCTATTCTCAGTCTTTTCACTTTCCAGAGGGAATGGAGACTGTGCTTTTGAAAGTGGATAGGAGCCTCTCCCCCCCCACAGCTTAGTCATTTTCCCTGACTTTGCAGAATTGTGACTTATGCAAAGTCATAGAGAGCCAACGTCAGAGCTGCAAATAGTTCTTCCATCCTCCTGTTTTGACTATTAGGTCACTGTTCTAACAGTGCTCTGGATCAAATGTAGGTGTGTTTTGAGGAACCTTCATTATCAGACATTTAATATCCTTTAATCATGCTGCAACTGAACTGGCATGCTCATAGAGTAAGACTCCTTTGAGAAAGCTCTAACTAACAAGCCAAGGGAAAGTTACGTATTAAAAATGCACCAAATTTATCACGTGGTTTTATTATCATTCCTTAATATTTTCAATAAAGTATCTCTAGCTAAAGATAGCAGGGGATGTTTCAAAAATTCCCAAAGTTTATTTCTTTGAAGAACAGATGCTACTTTCGATTTTCTGCTTCATACAAATCAACTCAAGGTATTTTAGAGGTTGCTCAGTCTAATTTTGCTTACATTTTCTGCAAAAAGCATGATGAATTGGTAAGTCTGTGAAGATTTCCCTAACATCCTGATGGCTGTTGTAATCTGGTGTTTTTTGAAATACTATGAAAGTGCTTTCATGTTATTCACCCTTGGCCAAGGGCTGGTAGCCATTACAAGTAAAATTTACTGCATGAATAAGATAAAATTTCACCTGGCTTAATTTCTTCTCATTCTAGACATAAAAAGTTTATCAAAGTTTATTTATTTACTCTGAGCTGGTTATATAGATTTCCTTTACAATCAATGGACAGAGTCTGGAACTTCAGAAAGGACTCTTCTGATGCCCTCCAGACATTTATTCTACATTTCAATTAATCATTGTTGGGAAGTGCCAGTCTCTCTCTGTTGACTATAGAGGGAGCCTTGACAACTCACTGAGACAGGTAGAGTCTAGCTCTTATATGATTAATATTAGCAAGCTGAATCCCACCCTAGCAGAGATCAGAAAGACAGCAAGCAGTCTATTGCTTCTTAGTATTTTCTCTTCTAATCCTATTGTCAATTTAACATGAGTGTGTTATTCCAGCTGTGTTCATGTTTTTAACTTTAAAAAACAGAAATAGCATAAAAGTATCCACAACCAGAAACCTTGCTGCTTTCACAGATGTGTTTTGTAAGACAAATTACTAAAATCCTTATCCTGTTTGATTTAGTCTCAATATTCTTAATCATCTCCAGTTAATTTCGAATTCTTTAAAAAGAGCTTTTGTAAGGATATGAAATGATAGAAATTATTCCGGTTTTGCCTTCAAGAGCTGTGCTTGAAGAATATTAACTGTGCATGTGCACAACATATAGAATAGACCATTTTAAATCTCTGTGTATGTTAACTGAAGTATTTATTTTTCTTGACCATTCTGTACAGCTGAAAACTATCAAACACAAGTGATCCTCTCATCTCAGAAAATGGTGACTACCAAGGGATGATTTATTATTCCATATATTTATATATAAAAAACATTGTAGAATAAAATATCTAAAGGGTCCACCACACTGATAAATTGTGCTTGAACCTAATATGCTAAAGTAAGACATCAGTTTTACCACTGGTGTCTCTGAAGAAGTACAAATGGAACCAGAGGTAGGATTTGTCTGACCAGAAGTAGATGCCAACAGTGTCTATCTCTGAGCTTTTTGTCTAGACTTCTTTTATAAGCAATGAGAGAGAAAATGACACCTCTAGACATGGTTTGCTTAAGCATAAGGTAGATATCTAAAATAGGTCAGATGAATCATTCCATATAAATTCTCTTTCTTTTTTGACCAGAGTGAGACCAATATGACTAACTCAGATAGAAAAGCTTATTTGGTAGAATTAATCATAAGCATTGATGAAGCTTTAGCATTTCATTATTAAAGGTGGGATTTTGTGAAAAGCTGATATGTGTTAAAACAATGGAAGAAATGTTAAGTCTTGTTAGCCCCTGACAAGCTCAGCTCTCAGTGGTGGGGGACAATTTTTTGGAGCATAGAACCAGTGTCAGAAGTAGAAAGGAAAGATTTCAGAATGGCAAAACATTTACCAAATTGTTTGCTCTACTCAGCTTCTGAGTAGACCTTCACATTTTATACATCTTTCATGCTCTCTATATACCTCTCCATATACCTCAGGACTGTCAGATACTGACAAAGAAGGAGCCTATAAAAACTGCATGACAATAGTGAGTCATGAAACAGAGAACATTATGTGAGTGAACAGATTTTTTTGTGTGTTTACACAGACAAACAAGGAAGCATTGGTCAGTAAAGACAGAATTAACATTATTTTAATATACATCATTTTACCTTAATATGTAAAAGAAGTTTCAAAGAGGATTAATTTCGTCCATTTTGGTGACACTGAGCTATTTGTGAAGTGTGCATATGAAATTGCATATCAAGAAAGAAAGGCAATAAAGAAATGCTAATAATTATTTTTAAATATATCCAAAATAATACACATTGAAAGTAAACAATTAAGAGAATTTCCTTGAAGTATCAGTGAAATTAATAGTACTTAATAATAACAAAGGAGTAACTTGAAGAATATTAAACCTATCTTCTACCAACAACTGGAATTTTTCCTACATTATGTTAAAATCTGGACATGTATAAAAACATGAGGATTAACTCCTGTGTTATTTCTATTACTTGGATACAAACAATGATGTCCAGAATAGAAGTGTACCATGTTTCCACAGCAAGGTTTTGGTAGCAGAGGGGGCTACAGGGGTGGCTTTTCCAAGAAGCTGCCAGAAGCTTCCCTGTGTCTCGTGGAGCCAATGTAGCTCATCAGTAAGGGTCGTAGCACCTCTGGGATAATGCATTTAAGAAAGGGAAAAAAATTTTCAACAGCAACTAGGGGAAAGGAGTCAGAATATGTGACAGAAAGAGTTCTGCAAACACCAAGGACAGTGAAGAAGGAGGGGGAAGAGGTGCTGCAGGCACTGGAGCAGTGATTTCCCTGCAGCCCATGGTGAAGCAAGTTGCCTCTCAGCAGCCCATGGAGATCCATAGTGGAGCAGATCCACCTGTAGCCCATGGAGGACCCAACAGTGGAGCAAGGGGATGCCCAAAGAAGGCTGTGACCCCATGGAAAGCTGGAGCAGGCTCCTGCCAGCACCTGTTGCCCCATGGAGAGAGGAGCCTACACGGAGCAGGTTTACTGCAGCACTTGTGACCCCACAGGGGACCCAGTCTGTTCCGGAAGGACCGCACCCCACGGAAGGGCTCCACAAGAACAGTCTGTTCTTGAAGGGCTGCACCCCATGGAAGGGACCCATATGAACAGTCTGTTCCTGAAGGGCTGCACCCATGGAAGGTACACACACTGGAGCAGTCTGTTCCTGAAGGACTGCACCCCATGGAAACCACCCACATGGAGCAATCTATTCCTGAAGGAATGAACCCCATGTAAGGGACCCACATGGAGCAGTCTGTTCCTGAAGGCCTGCACCCCATGGAGGGGGCCCACACTGGAGCAGTTTGTGAACAACTGCAGCCCCTGGGAAGGACTCCTGTTGGAGCAGGTCATGGAGGACTGTCCCCTGTAGGCGGGACCTGACATTGGTGCAGGGGAAGAGTATGAGGAGGAAGGCGCAGCAAAAACATGTGATGAACTGACTGTGACTCCTATTCCCATCCCCCAGTGCTGCTCAGGAGGAGGAAGAGGTAGAGAATTTTCGAGTGAAGTTGAGCCCAGGAAGAAGGGAGGGGTGGGGGGAAAGTATTTTTAAGACGTGGTTTTATGTCTCATTGTACTCTGACTTTTAATTAGCAATAAATTAAATTAAGTTTTATGAGTTGAGTCTGGTTTGCCCATGAGGGTAGCTGGTGAGTGATCTCTCCCTGTCCTTATCTAGGCCCATGAGCCTTTCATTATAATTTTTTTCTCCCCTTTCCAGTTGAGGAGGGGAGTGGTGGAGCAGCTTTGGAAGGCACCTGGTGTCCACAAGAAGGTAATGAAGTTAATTTGCCTCTGAACTACAAGAAGTTAATGAAGTTAATTTGCCTCTGATTTGCCTTCTGAACTAAGCAGCCCTGCTAGTCAAAATGTTCCTTTAAAAATTGTGTGACAGTACCAGTGTTTTAGAGCTAATAAACACTTTATATGAGTTACTTTAAGTTATATCTTATGTATAATATTCCAGTGTTGTAAAACCAGATGCATGGAACAGGGATAGGGGGGGATTGTCTGTAACACTGTACACTTAGAAAAGTCCATTGACTTCAAGGTCACCTCCTACTTTTTTCCAAATGTTATCTGACAACTGTTCGAAGGAAAGAAGCAAGCATTTCCATGACCTCATGTTTGATTCTGCATAACACAAATCAAAGAATTTCATCCTCTAATTTCTTCACCAAGACCTTAATGTCTCTTTGAGACATCTCGTATACAAAGACATCTAACTTTAACTTGGGCCACAAGCGACAATCAAACAGATCCTCCTAACTTAATTTCCGTGCAGTTAAAAATAGAAAAGGACATCTTTTCTACCTGAATTTATCTAGTATCACTTTCAAACACTTGGTTTATTTTTACTCATTCAGCCTACAGTTTTGTTTCTAAGACGAGAAGGTTGAATACCTTACTGCTGTTTACAGATACCTGTCTGGAGGTTGTACAAAACATGAAGCTACACTCTTGAAGGAGCTCAATGAAAAGATGAGAAGCAATAGACACTACTGGAGCAGGTGCCCAGAGCAGTTGTAGAATACCTTGGAGATATATGAGACCACCTGGACACAGACCTGGGAAACCTGCTCTACCTGGGTCTGCTTTGGGCATGGGGCTGGACTAGAGACCACTGGTGGTCTGTTCCAGCCTATGTGATGGGTGATTCAGTGATGCTTAGATATCTGATCTTGGTTTTGGAGGTTAAAAAATCACGTTGCACAAATTAATCATTGCTATTTCCACCGTGGTAGCACCAAGGACTCCTATACCTAGAACATTCATTAGGCAGCTGTGGTGGTGATTTGCAGCGTTATCTTTTCAAACTTATGAAGTGATAAAAGAAAACTGAAGAAAACTTATGTAAGTAATTTTATTTAGCAGGTATGGAAGAAACTGTTGGAATAATTGGTTGGCTGTAGACAGGAACTGTCATACTGAGAATGAATGAAATGGCTTGAAAAGTAGGAATATGCCCAAAAGGCATTCTTTAAAAAAAAGGAACTTATTCTTGATGTGATGGCAAAGAAGGAGCCAGTGGAGAGAGCCAAAAAGAAAGGAAGCTTAAAGAAATAGTCTTTGCAGCAGTATTATTATTATTGATGCTGTTAAGAGCAAAAGAAAAAACTTAGTGTTTGAAGGTAAAGATTATGAGAACTAAAGAGTTCTACCTTTGTAGCTGTCTTACAGAAATAATATGCAAGTTGGAAACTCAGTATGATTTTCAGACCTAAAAAGATGTCTACATCACCTGCCTGTCTGACAAACCTGAGGATCACATTATTCACAGCAGTTCTAAATGAGGGAAGTTGTAAGGACTGACTAGGAAGGAGAGGAGTGTGTGACATGCTTTAGTCATGCTGCATTTGAACTGATAGCTATCAGAAGATGCTGAAGCCAAGAGACAAGCCAAGATGTTATGGATAAAGTAGAGGTATAAATTTGTATCTCTGTATGGAAATGGTAGTTAAACTTGTGCTTGTGGGTGAGACTACTGAGACACAGGCAGACAAAAAGAAGAGAAAGGAGCCAAACTCACAACTGCATGCAATCATCTATGAAGGCAGAAAATCCTTGGAAGTACACACTAACAGATTGAATGGTAAGAGAACCCAGAAAGGACGAAGTTGCTGAAGCTAAGGAAGGAAAACAATTCAAATGAAGAGTATGGCTACTGTGTTAAGGGCAACAGATGATTGAGGGTGGTGGCAAGAGGGTACTGATTTTTAGCCTTAAGCAGATGTAGGTCAACATAGTAATACTGACTGTAGCTTCAATTGAAGAAAAAGGTGAACAGAAAGGTTCTGAAAGCTCAGCTAAATTTAAAGGAGGATGGGACTGGGGCATGAGACTCCTACAGCAATTGCAGCATGAACTTAGAGAGTAGAAAGAGGGGGGAAAGATGAAGAGATGATTTTTTTTTTTAATGAGAGAAGATAAAGCCTAATATTTATTGTGAAAGGGAACATCAAGAAGATGGAGAAATTATGAGAAAAGCAGGGGGGTAATATGAATGGACCAGAATGCATCCTGATCTGTGAGGAGTCACTAACAGGATCAGAGGTCAGCCAATGAGAAATCTTAGTATGAAGAAGATGTGGTTGAAGTAAAGGAAGAACAGACTAGCCAAAATGAGGGAAAGAGTACCTCATAGTTGTCAATTTTCTCTTGGATGAAACCAGTGACTTCCGCCACAGGGAAACAAGTAAAACCAGAAATGAGGGAAGGTTTAAGAAGCAAGCTGCAGGTAAAAAGAAGACACCTAGAATACAGGAGTGGAAGCCTGATGAACTGAAGTAGAGATGCTGCATTTGAAGACAGCAAAATTGAAAGGGAGAAAATAAGTTTGTAGTACAGGAAGTCAGACTGTTCACAGGCATTCAAACTGAAGAACAGATTCTTCTGACAGACTTGTTTCCACTGGCTTACTTATGGACCACATGATTTTAAAGTACCTTCTGAAGACTGATAGGTCAAACACTTGATCTACTTTGGAGCGTGGGTGTGAAACTGCAGATACCTGTATGTGATACTTCCTCGGGCTTTGATGGAATGTGAAGAGGTTGGTTTTCTAATATAGAAGTTTTTTTCTGCCTTTTTGCTAATTCTGCTGTTACCTCTTAATAAAGCAACAGAATAGCACAGCAGGAGGAAACATTATGTGGAATGTGCCTGCTATCCTGCTGGGAAACTGGGCATTGCCTAGCCACTGTGAAAGCAAAACCAATGCAAGTACTTTGTACTTCTATTAAAGCAAGTAGTCAGATCCATTTTTTTTGAGGACAGCAGGTAGCCTGTGCCTTAATGATGGACGCAGTTATGAAGCAGGCAGATAACAACTTTTTCCTGTTAGATCTCTTGTTCTGTTTCATAAAATAAAGCAGCCAATCATGTTTACAACACCTCTTCAGCTAGAAGTCCTGATTGTTAGCCAATAGCAAGTCCCCTTAATGCATTAATTGACAGTCACAAACATTTTGTTCTAGCTGGAGAAACCGCAGTGGCTGATTCTGCTCATTCAAATCCCAATTTTAAGATCTGCTTCTTCCATGAAAACCACAGGAATTAAGTCAATATTTAAAAAAACCAAACCCACAGCTGTTAATTGCATTATCAAGTTCTCTAAATGCTTGAACAGAGTAAGCAGGTGACATTATTGCTACAAACCTTGAACCACATCCTCTCTGTTCCATTTGCTACATTTCCTTTATGTGGTTGGAGTTAATCGTATACAAGTATAGCAGACACCGTTTGCCAATGGCCATTTGCAAGTATTGAGTCTTTGATTATAAAACCATGGGATTGGTATAGGATCTGATAATGAGAAAATGTAAACAAGGAAGTTTCACTGACAGCTGGTTATGTTGCCTTCCTATCACAGTAATACATGTTGAGTCAGCAGCCAGAGTCTGAATCCTTCCTGCAAAATCATAAATCAGGAAAGGCTCACAAACCTGCCATTAAGTACTCCACACCAATCTTCATATGTACTTGGCATTGTTAAGTCCCATAAATTTTCCCTCACTGAGCAGTATTTGCAGGACTTTTTTCATTTAGACTCTAACGTGTGTTCCTCCAGCTGCTCACTGACAAATATGTTATGGTACATGCTTTGGCCTCATTCTTAACACATGCCATAAATATTTCAATTTTTCTTTCAACATAAATTTGGAGAGATGGGTCTGCTAAACCTTCTGATGAATGTGGGCAAGTAATACCTACTACTCTATTTAAGCTGAGACATTTGGTTTTACTCCTTTTGGCTTTCACGTACATTTATTGTGGTGGAATAAATTTTCAACTGGAAAGTGATAGTCCCTGAAACTCTAGGTTCTTGATAACCAAATACTGTTTAATCTTGTAAATACAGATTATAGTATTTTAAAACATCCCTTTGGATGCTTTCTTGGTTTGGATGTTAAGCTCAATTCTTAAACAGACAAAAATAATAAATTAAATATTACAAATTGTTAGGGAAATACTACAGAGTACAACAGAGAACATTGCATGACTCCATGTTGCACTTGCTTCTAAGATACTGGGGGAGGACCTGCTAACCCGTTCCACCAACACCCCTTCCAGCAAAAAGAAGAGAGTAAAACTGGAAAAGGTTTAGAGGAAGTCTAAAAGAACATGGGACCAGCTTCTATACAAGCAGCAAATAGGTAGGTTAGCACTCTTCACCCTGGCAAAGATGTTTGAGGAGAAAATGTCAGTCTCATAAAATCCTGAGTGGCATGGAGAAGGTAGGAAATTATTAATTATTCACTGTCTCTCCTGACACAAGAATTAGAAGGCAACAAGAGAAGGCAGCAGACTCAAACTAAGGAAGAAGTGATTCCTCACAAAACATATAGTTAAGCTGCAGAGCTGTGAAACGGTGAGAACTGCTGTTTACATTGAAACGTCTTGGGCTTAGGGTGTCCCTAATCTGCAAATTAGAAATAAAGAATCACATGGATTGCAAGGGACCACCTTCTCATCCAATCCCCTACTCAGAATAGGAACAGGTAGAGAAGGTTGTCTAGGGCTGCATCCAGATCAACCTTGCATGCCTCCAAGGTGGAGATTCTACAACTGCTCTGGACACCAGCTCCAGCGTCTGGCCACTTTCATAGTAAAAATTCTTTTCCATGTATTGAGTGAGGCTTTCCCAGGTTTCATGCTGTGCCCGTTGTCTCTTGTTCTTCCACTGCATCTCCCAGAACAGAGTCCCTGCCTGAACTATCCTGTATATGAGTTGGTCTCCAGCTGTTAACCACTTGCCTCCCAGCCTGTACTGCTGTGTGGGATTATGCTATTTGTGGTGCAGGAGTTTCCCTGTATTGAACTTCATGAGGTTTCTCTCAGCATATTTTTCTAGCTTGTCTATCTATAAAAGTATGCAGGAGGCAGTCAACTTATTCACTCTCCCTAGTTTGTTATTATATGCAAACTTGATGGGACTGCACTCTAATAATGTTGACTGGTTTTGCCAGAGTATTGACCCCTGAGGGATAATCACTAGTAACTGGCTGTCTGTTGAGACTTCTTGCTGCTGATTACTCAACTTCAAGCCCCATGGTCCAGCTAAATTTTAACTCACCTTATCATGCACTTATTTGGTCCATATCTTACTCATTTGCCTATAAGCATACCAGGGGAGACTATGTCAAAGACCTGCTAAAGTCAAGGTGTGCATTTACTGCTATCCCATTATCCACACAGATAGCAATCCCATCATAGAAACTCAGTTGATTAAACATGATTTGCTCTTGGTAAATACATTCTGCCTGTTCCAAGTCACTACCTTGTCCTTCCTATGGCTGGAAATAGCTCTCAGGAGAATCCTCCTTGACCTTCCCAGGGATGCCTGAGGCTGACCACTCGGTACTTACCTGTAATTCTTGCCCTTCTTAAAGATGGGTATGATGTTTGCCTTTTCTCAATACTGCTAGATGCACCCTATCTGGTCCCATGGACTTGTATCTGCTGGATTGGCTTCAGAGCTCCCTAACTGTACCTCCCTCTACATTCCCACTGATTCAGTTAGTAGGTAATGGGAACGAGGCAGTCAGGGGGCAGACCTAAACTGAAAACAAAAGCAAAAACCTTTGAATATCTCAGTCTCTTCTATATCCTTTATCACTAGGTCTTCTCCCTGTTAAACACCAGGTCCATGTCGTCTTCAGCCTTGCTTTTGCTGCCAGTGAAGTTGTGGAAGTCCTTACTCTTGCCCTTCACATCCCTTGCTAGTTTCAACTCCAGCTGAGCTTTGGTTTTCCTAATTCCGTCCTTTGTACTCAAGAAATGTCTCTATTGTCTTCCGGGGTAGCTTTCCTTCTTTTTATTTTTCTGTTTGCATTTGCACCCTGTCGGGAATTCCCCAATCACCCAACCTACCTTCTGCCATACTTAGTCAACTCTTTTCTCATTGGAATGGATCTTCCTTGCATTTTGAGGAAGTGCTACTAAGATTAATCAGTTGTCTTGAGCCCCTTTGCACTCCAGGGTAGTTTCCTATGGACTTCTACTGAGCAGACCACTAAATGACCCAAACCTCACTCTTCTGGAGTCTAAGGCCGTGATCCTACTATTTGCTGTCTCCTCTCAGGATTTTTAACTCCATCATCCAATGGTCACAGGAGCTAAGATGGCTCATCTTTACATCAGTCTTGCTAGTGAGTGTGCGGTCCAGGAGATCACCTTCTCTAAGCAGCTTCGCTATAACCTCTATCACGAAGTTGTCATTTACACGTTCCAGAAACCTCCTGTGTTGCTTGCTGCAGCCTTATCACCTTTCCAGCAGGTATTAGGGTGGTTGAGCACCTAAATGTGCAATCATGAGGCTTCTGGAAGTCTAAAGAAAGCTTCATCTATCTCATCTTCTCAGTCTGTAGCACATGCTTACCAAAATATCGCCCGTGTTGTTCTGCCCTTTGGTTCTTAGCTGTAAGGTCTCAGCTGGCTCTTCACCTATTCCAAGGTAAAGCTCCATGCTTTAGCGACTTCTTTGCATAGTGCAGCCCCTCCTCCTTGCTTTCTCAGCCTGTCTTTCCTGAAAAGCCTGTATTCATTTACTGTAGCACTCCCATCCTGTGAGCTATCCCACTATGTCACTGTAATCCCCATGAGGTCACAGGTCTACAAACTGCATGGGCTGCTAACTCTTCTTATTTGCTCACAGGCTGTGTGTGTTTGTGTACAGCACTGGAGATGGGCCCCCAGCCAAGCTGCTTTCACAATGGGAGTGTGATAGCCTCCCCACTCCTGTTGTCTCCCAGACGCTCCCTCAGATTGCTGGCTGCTGGGAAAGTATTTTGAAAAGTATCATCATATGCTTGTTCCATTTTTGTACTCTTCCCCAGATATCTGCTTTTGATTACTGACCTTGGTGTGTACCTGAAGAACTGCCACCAGTAGGAGGGATTACATCTGTTAATTTCTGATGTCAAGAGTAGGACACGAACCCAAGTCTCCACAAGAAAGAAAATATGCTGCAGAAAAACTTATACCTTTGAGCCTAGTACCTCCACCCCCGCTTGGCAACCATCCGAGACAGGATACTGGGCTACACAGGCCCAGTACAACCATGCTCATATTCTTGGGTTGCTGCCCAGAGCAGACAGGCAAACTGAATTACTTCTTTTTTCCTTTGCCTTTTAAGATAATACTTGATTTGGAACTGCTGAAATCATTGTTAGGTGTTTTTCATAATTGTTTTTTAACTCAATCTTTTTGATACTGAGTAGTCCTTCAGTCTTCACTTGCATGCTAATTGAGCTATCCCTAGAAAAACTGTATTGTCAGCAAAATCCAAGCCTCCTAACGTGCTGCTGTTGAACCAGGTAATGTATGCATTACAGCAAACCATGTTTTTTTTTCAGAATGAGTAACAAATGTGAAAGAATGCTTTTGCATTTGACAGTCTACGTTAAACCTTTTAACATGTGCTCACCTTGATTCTATCTTATATTGATATAAAATTTTTTGGCAAACAGAAGATTTAATATGTTCCAGAATGCTTCACAGTGATGCTGCCGAACAGCCTCTGGAAATTTATGATGTTTATAACAACTGTTGTTGGTTTTTTTGCAGCTCCATGCTCAATTTCATGACTGCTCTTAGACTGAAAAGAATCTGGTTAACACATGACTTTATGAATCAAGCCTTGGTTGATCATCCTTTTGCTTCCTTTCTTTCATTCAAGATGATATTGTAGAAGATTTGTTGTTGCCCTCAAAAGCATAATACACATCAGATGTTGCAAAGGCACATGTCACTTTTTGTATTATTTTGATTATTTGATGCTATTTTGTCACTGTTTTGCAAACCAGTAACGTTGCTGAGGGAAACCAAAAAGCAAGCGTCAGAAGCTATCCAAATGGATGTTGATTAAGAGACTACTGAAAGAATGATGAAAGTGCTAACAATATGCCATGAAGCACAGACTTGTAAATGTTTACTAGGGCTTGTAAAAAATAACAGAAAAGATTTACAAAATTTTTTTACAGTTTAAAATGTATGGACTCTGATTGTCGAAGTAATGTTTTATGGAGATGATCCAAATGCCTCCATTATTAATCGGAGGCATCTTTAGGTCTATCATCTCATTAGATCCTACTCTTTGCTGTATTAATTTGAGCATAGAAACTGGACTGCAAACCCATCCAGTTCAGAGCAACAAAACAAAGGGTCTCTTTATTCCTGAATTTCACACTGATGAACTTATTCTAAGCATAAGACTGTGGAAAGGATGGTGGAAGCACCCCATCTGATAATGAAGAAGCTGCTCTTAGCATCTTTTGCACAGTATGCCTAGGCAAGCATTTCTAGCAGTTGTATCTCAGAAACAATTGAATGGAATGAAGACGACTATAGAAATGCATATAGAAACCTCAGAGTGATGTTGCCTGCTTACATCATGAACTATGAACTCTGAAATGAGGATACAGGCTTCCAGTTCTACATGTCCACACTACTTGCTAATGTAGACCTAGCATCAGTAGTCCCTCTTTTACATGCACCTTCCTCATCTTTGACCTTTTGAAATTGGGATCTCCATGTACTCTGCTTTCTCTAGAGAAAAGATCTACTGTACTTGAAAAAGTGTCCTCTCATCTACACTTGATCATGGGCTGGGGAGTGTCTTATAACTCAAGTTCTGTATTTAGGATCATTTTGAGACAGTTAAATACACCTGAGTCTTACATGAATAGGATAAATTTTGGGAAGGGGAAAAATAAGCCAGGGCATTAAAAGACAGAAAAATATTAAAGCAAAACAGTTTAAATTAGCAGAGATAATTCAAAATCACATTGTGAAAATTCAGATGTCACTTGTTTTTCAAAGATATATATAAACCAACACAAACAAATAACCTAAGTGAAAATTATATAGCCAGGGGGTAAGTCTTGCACTGAGTAGGTGAGGAGCACTTTGACTTAATCATTTTGCAGCTGAATGCAGATAGCCTGCTCCAGTGTGTCTTCCTCTGCTGCAGACTCTTTGTATAATGAGAACAATGTCTGAGAGGAGATATTTCAGTTTCAGTTCTTTTTCCACAATTTCCAGACTCTTGACAAATATAAATTGCTACTTTTTCTGTGACAGGGGGAATATTGTACAAGGAATTGCAACCTGATTTTTTACCTGCTATTTATTTAACTTCTAGTGTTTTCACCTCGGAGAATCAAACAGGTTGGTATTCCTCAGAGTCTAGGAAATGGATTTTTAATTAGGTACCCAGAGAATGACTCCAGATGATGGATGTGAAGGTGATTTTAGTATTCTGTGTGACTCCTGGCCAACGATTTTTGCACTTTGTATTTTAAGCCAGGGCTTAAGCTCAGATACAACCAGTCCAGTGAATGCTTACTGCTGTGTCTAGACTGGCATTGCTTGCAGAAGAGAAGACAAGGAAGGGTGCGTGGGGACAGTAGTTTCCTTGGCCCCACTGATGTGATACAGGAGCTTGCTTGAGGAGTTCTTTTTTTTTTCTGGGAGGCCAGCAGGACTGAAGCAACTGTTAAGTGCCGCTACCCAGCTAGCATTGGGGAATTTCTTCCACAACGGAGGGAGATGAAGAGTTCTAGAACTATGTTTTCCTTCATTCAGTCCCTACTCCTCCTGGCAGCTGAGCAGCATTAAGTGCAAATATTTCTAGGATTGTACTGAGAAGAAGCCTGGGGAGAAGGAGAAATGTATTTGCCTGGGGAGGCAGGACCCTGGAATCAGCAGACAATGCTGCCGCTCAAGTGGTATGGCTGGTATGGAGGAAAGTGAAGTTCCTTTGGTTCCAATGACCTTTTGCTTCCATCCATTCCCAAAATAAATGTGCTTATCACATAAAAGCCTAAACCCTAACTTAGATAACGCAAGCCCCAGAAACCAAGACAGCTGAAATCTATATTTGCAAAACCAAAGCCAAGAAATCCTGCATATCTTAAGTCATGTAACACTTACACTGATGTTCTGAAGAAAAAAGATATAGTACTACATGCGGAAGATTATGTAAATATAGGAAAGAACAAATAAATATTACAAATCAACCTTGAGGGAAGGAGAAAGGAAGAAGAAAGGAAGAAGAGACATTTATTCCTTCATGTGATTACATGAGAGGCCACTTTGCTTAAGAATGGACAATAAATTAGTGAAGAGGTTGCAGTGCAAAGTACAGTCCCATGAAAAAGTTACTATAGAAGAAACAACGGTACAAACTTAAAGTGTTTCTATGACTGCATGTTAATTGCACACTTGCATTATTTAGTAAATGTGAGGTAGTCTATGCTACAGTGAAAAAGATAAATTACATAGCTTAATGATATTCAATATATATAAATGCAATAATGATATAAAAATCAGCCATTTTCACTGTCGTAGAGTAAGTTATCACCACTGCTTAGCTATTAGTAATTTATTCATGTAGAAAATTGAAAAAATTAAAGTAAGATACTGGAATTTGGATTATATATGTTGAGATGTTACTGAAATGGAAAATAAGGTTTTCCTCTAAAGGTTTGGCAAGTTCTAGTCCAGTGTGACAGTCACCCTCAGAGCACTTCATTCTGGGCTTTTCATTGTCAGAAAGATGAAGACAAACTGAATCCTTAATTGTTGCTTACTATTTTACCATTTATACATTTTTTTTCCTTACATTTCAATCCTATCACCTGGAAAAACACGGGCCTCATTACCATCTGCCAGGCTATGCAGAGCAAAAAGAAAGAAACATTTTTTGACTGGGCAAAATTTTCTATATATCGAGGCAGAGTAACTCTCATGATTTCAATGGTATCATTTTTATATTACATCAGCAAAAATGAGGTGAAATTTTGTGATAGCTCATCTCTGTACTGCTAAAAATTACCTAACCCCCACCCCCCCCCTTTTTTTTTTTTGGTAAAACCTGTATGTAACAGTCTTAAAGGGATACCTGTCTTTACAGTTGACATTAGAGTGCCCTTTCTTTTCAGTCTAAGTTGTCTATTCCTCCGTAAGCTATCTGGAAACATTTCTTTTCCAAAGCAGCATATGGCTTGGCTTTGTGAATGATAAACCTCATGGGGTAGCTCCTTACTGGTTAGAAGGTTTTTAGAATATTAATCCTGAGAATCTGAATGTAAGGGAAAGATATGGGAATTATAAAATGAATTTCATTCGCTTTTTGAAGTTTCTATTTGCTAGAGCGGGCCATGTCTTCAGAAAGGAGGCGGCACTGGCTGTTAGAAAACTGAAACTGTTTGAAAGTGTCACAAACATGGTAATAAATTTTAATGATCATTAAAAAAACCCCAAACAAACTGCAGACAGGTATAATTAAAATCTTTCTGAATATCAAATATATTTAAACTAACATGTCACCCTTATCTTTAAAAGCTTAATTAAATACTGCACATTATACTTTGGAGCCATTAAACTACAAATAGTTTTTAAATGATAACACATGAAGCAGTCAGTTGATCTGATTTTAGAGGTAGGAAGGACAGAAAAGATGATAAATAAATACTTTTGAGGAACTTCACCTACTTATGATATCTTTCTATATAAGTATATGAGCATTTGTTCTAAGAGATTCTAGCTTTCTTGACCAGCACAAAGTTAACTTTTTTCCTTCTGAATTGTGCGTCAAATCCTGCGTTCAAACTACCTTACACAAAACTCAGTCACACAGCTATGGTTAAAAATATCTGTTCCCTGTACTCTGGCAAGAGAAAATAGTTGGGGGCAGACCACAGTGGGTTTTTGGCTTGCAGTTTAATACGTCTCCCACTTTGATCTGAAGTGTTCTTCATGTCTAACAGTGCTACAATGAGCACAGGTAGCATTCAGAGCTTACTCCTGCTTAGATTAAATCAATGTTAAAACTCAGTACATTTTTTAAGCACAGGATCAAACATTTACACAGCCATGGTTTGAGTTTGAGGCATATCTAAGCCGGAATAACTGGTGCTTGGCTTAAGTTACCTAACCCGAGAGTTTAAAAATATACTGAAAATCATCTATGGATCATGCTTTTAAAGGACAACATACTGTTGACTAGAACACATATGCAGACATATCAATATCTTTGAATTTACTAAAGGAATTCAGGCATAGTCCTAGTAGCAAATGACTGTGAAATGAAGAAGTGTTTTCAATGCTGGCAAATTAAAAGGGACCCTAGGTATGACCAGCTACTGTGCTATACACTTTGATTTCTGTCTGAAACATTTATCTACTTGTTTTGTTAGCCTCCATTCCAAGGTCTTTCTCTTGAGGCCCTTGCTCAGCTTTTACCCCATAGGTCTGAATAAAAAATGTGCACCTGCTCTAGCACATCTAGCACAGATCTTTCGCTCGGTGCCCCCTGAGGGGTACAAGGACACTATGTCCTTCTTTCTACAAAAGCAACTATATTAGCAGAGTCTCATCTGCCTATTGAAGGTCAATGTCTGCCATGAAAAAGCAATCTTGGGATTTCCCAAATAATGCTACATAATTAGGAATTCTTTCTTATTTGGTATCACCTGCAACTCAGTGCCATTCCTATCAGAGTAATTCACAGGGTCAGTGCTGCCGTAAGAGAAAAGCGGCAACCAAAAACACCCTAGAAACATCTTTCCTTGTTACTCTTAGAGTAGTTCAATCCTAGCTGGACTCTGCTTACTTCCTAAGAGCTAATGAGATCTCAGACCCAAGTGGTGTGGCCACAGGCAGATAAAAGAAAGCACAAATATAAATCTAGGCAATTTCTGTTTGCAGTGGTAATGCTTTAAGCAGAAGCACTAAGCTGCACTTATCACATTTGAATTCTGCTTTTCCAGTCTCTCTTAATAAGAATCACTCATATGAGCTAAGTATTTCCCTCAGTAACCATCCTTGCATTATTAATAACCAACTCAATTTTGCTTGCTAGAATAAGAGCCCTCCTTTAGTATGTAAGGTTAGGTTCAAGTAAGAGTCTTTTGTGAAGGCATGTATTATCAGCCTTTTCCACTAACTGGTCTCAAAGTATATCACCAATCTTATCACCAAATCCACATGGTTTGGAAGCTGTTATCCTACTCAGAGGCCAACATTCAGCTAAAAGACGTGGACAGACAAGCAGGAGGAAAAGCTGCGGCAAACGAATTGTGTGTTACCCATGGTTCACAGCCAAAACAAGAAGAATAAAAAGACATAAAGCTATCTAATGCTCTTAGATCAAACACATTACATGTGAAAGACCATCAGAATTCAAAATCAGTGATGGAAGCCTACAACTCTAGACCTAATCCTTCAGCTCTTAATCCATTTTGATTCAAACGAATCAAAATGGGGAGAGACTCTTCATTAGGGACTGTAGTGAGAGGACAAGGGGTAACGGGGGAGTTTAGATTGGATATAAGGAAGAAGTCCCTTACTGGAAGGGTGGTGAGGCACTGGAACGGGTTGCCCAGGGAAGCTGCGAATGCTCCATCCTTGGTGGTGTTCAAGGCCAGGTTGGACAGAGCCTTGGGTAGCATGGTTTAATGTGAGGTGTCCTTGCCCATGGCAGGGGGGTTAGAACTTGATGATCTTAAGGTCTTTTCCAACCCTAACTCTTCTATGATTTTTTGATTCTATGATCACTCTGAGGAATGTGTGTCCACTTTCAACAGTTCTGCTAATTGTTAGATTATTCAAAACTAGACTCATGTGGCACAGAATTAGGTTTTTCTGAATATAAGATGAACAAATTTATAGTTGGGACTATAGTAAGTTTACTTTTTTTGCATTTAATATACCTAGACAATAGTCATTATCTCTAAAGAGAAGCTGTATATAGTCAATGATAGAAAGAACAGGTTGAAGAGATTCTGCTTATCTCAAACTGATTTATTTATGTCAGATCTTAATCATTCTAATGTCATCCACATGGAAGATATGACTCTGAATGAAAGTACTGGAGCTGAGATAATTTTTTTTCTGCATGACAACTGTTTTCTTAAGGTATCAAAGTTGATCTCAATTCTGATGGACAGCGTAATGGCAGCCATGGTTACACCGCTGTGTCAGAGAAATTTTCTTCTTGTGAAATTCATTTCCCTCACTGCATAGAGCTAACATCTCATGTGCCAGGGAGACATGATGTATTGGCACACCCTTCGGACAGGGCTTCTTTCAATAGCACAAAATGTTCTATTAAAGGCTTTTGCATATGTTATATGTGTACAGTTTCTGCAAGTGACATACTTATCGGTTACCACTTACTGACAAGCAAACAATCATGCAGGGCTTTAACACAAGACAAAGCAGTGCATAATATCTACGTCGAGTACTGCATCTTGCTCTATGGGCACCTTTCACTCTCTGGGCATCCTCTGGCTGTACCAAAATGAGAGGCATCAGTTATATCCTTCTGCTAAGTTGAGTCAGGGTACTGACTTGTGGGCTTTTCACCTCCAGATCTTTAAAGAACCAGATCCTCACATCTTTGGCAGACACCTGGACCCCACAGGATGAACCCTTAGGCATGCTGGACACTTTTGGGCAGCCTTGCAGAATGGCACTAACAGCTGAAGTATACAAGGCTAAAAACCCCTGACAAGATTGATGAGTTCCCCTCCTAACCGTGAGGAATAGCTGCCTGCCTAACCATGTGTGAGCCCAGTCTGTTGTTTTGTGGGGGGAGGCAGGAAGGGTGCCTACAAGGTAGATGGGAGGGGTTCTATGGGGCGCAGCCCTAGAGAGAGTGGCCAAGGGCCGCTTCCCTCTGGAAGCCTTTGGCAGCTGGGACCACATGTGCTTGGGCTGCACAAGCAGCAACACGTGAAGGTGCAGCCTGGAGAGCTTCATTTTCAGCTGACTAACCTCTTTCCTTGGCAAGAAGCAACATTTCCTTGTATTTTTGAAAAGACAGAGAGAGTTTGTGAAAGAGAGAGCTATTTTCCTCCTCAGCATCTATTCTGAAGCCTGGGAGAAGGCCCCAAAACCTGTATGCATGTGTACTCAGTCTGTTAGGACAAGAGCATTTTCTCTTGTGGTGGAAACGAGGAGCTTCATGCTTTTGATCACACATTTAAGCAGTGGGATTTCACCACATTTTTGCTTCTTTTCTGAAGGAGATGCATAGTAAGAATGCCCACTCTACTCCTTCCTCCCTGCTCCTCCTAGCTCATCTTTGGTCTCAGGGAAACACTTAGATAAGCAGTCCCAGCAGCCATCCTGCTGTCTTTGCCTATCTAGGGTCATCAGTAACAGCTTTTGTTTAAAACTTCAGGATTTATGATCCTTTTTTTTTTTCAGCAAATAAGAGGCATAATGTAATCTGTGTCCTCCCAGGTCCTCAGTCCTCCAAGTCTTTTCACCTAGTGTGAGAAGGGTTTTACAGGTTTTCCAGTCTCTCTTAACCGAATGCATAGAAGAAATTTAACGCTGCTTCTCAGACAGTTAAATTGGATTTGTCCAGATGGACACTCAGGCCTCCTTTATAGGTGGGATTTATTTTATTAAAATATAATCCTCCCATGCTCACATTATCCCCTTCAGACATTCTCTTTTAATCTTTTGCAAAGTAGCATTAGAACAGTTTCTGGCATTCATTAAGAATTATATTAAAATGCAGACACACCTTTTTAGGCTGCAACTGCTGGGAAAAAGCAAAACTGAGATTTCCTTTTCCTGGGGGCCCTCTCCGAGCCAGTTAGATAGGAACAAGTAAGATGCAGTTGCACCAGTCCCATCAACATGACAACAACAGGGGCACAAAATAACTCTGTAACCACTCAACTGCTTTCCTTCTGAGACAGAGATGCAGTTTATTTTGTGCCTCTCAATCCTAGAAATCAACACGTTGCTCCGTTGCCCTGCTTTGAAGGAAGGTCTGCAGAGGTTTCTGTGATTTTCCATTTCAGCCCTATGCAGCACAAGGCCTAGGCACCACTTAAATCCTCATCAAAATAGGGCTTAGGTAATACCTTTGGCAAATGGGCAAGTTCCACCCACATTCCTCTGGGCTCATCTGAGCTGGAGAACCAGAACTGAAAAGCTGTGTGTGTGTCGAGTTTTTTTACCGCTTGCAACTAAATACTTACTGTGCACCTATTTCAGCTTTGTTTCTGGCTGTGCTTTCTGTAATAATAGAAACTGCCCAAGTAAAAGCAGTTTATTTGCAATCCCAATGATCAAGTAGCAGGAACAAAAATGAGAAATCTTTGCCATTCATTAAGCTTGAATTTGGAATGAGCAAAGAGAGACTTCTCAATTACATTATTGGCCCCAAAAGAGAATCTCAAGTTTCCAAAACCCTGTCAGTCAGTTCTGAAACACACGCATGTTGCAAAAAACCAAATAAATCTCGCTTGACTGGTCTCCTGATTTCTGGCAAAGCCCTACAATGTACATGCTTTACTGTTAATGGTAGCATGTTAAAGTCCACCTATAAGTGAGAAATAAAGGAGAATTATATATATGTGTATATATATATGTAGTAAAATAAAACACAAAGGCCTACTGGAAAACCAAGTAAAGAAAAACGTGAGAGCAAAGAGAAAAGCAGCATGTTTGGAATCAGTAATTTTTAACTAACACACAAAACTTCAGCAATAATATTTGACATTTCAAAATATAATAATCCTTGAAGAAAATAAGGTCCTTGATCTGTTTTTGTAAAAATTGTACTGCCTAATATTGTAGGATCTCTGATATTGATACACCTAAATGATTTGTGGTAAACAGAAGCACACTTTTAGTACATTTTGTTGCAACTCACCCATACCTAGCTAAAAAAGGTAGTCACAAGTACCTAGGAGATCTGAGGAAGAGCAAGGAAAAGACACTGGAAAGAGGAAATGATAAAAAAAGAGAGGGTACAGAAGCAGTGTCTGAACATAGCAAGAAGGGTCCATGGCTTTGTCATTGATTAAATGGAATTATCAATGCACTTAAATCACAAAAAGTTCTCACATAGTTTTAATAAAACTACTTTATACTCTTTAGTGGGTGCTTAAGAGATCATTTCTGATACTGGGAAGCTCTTCGGTTAGTTCACTTTCCTAAATCCATCTTTTTGAAGCATGCATAACTGTCTACTCCTACCTACCAGTATTTGCTTACATAAGTTTTCAGCTATCCTATGTGAACTCAGACTCAAGACTCAACATGCTATAAGCAACACTTCAGCAGTTTTGGTCTTGGACAGGTCCATGCTAATGTTGGAAGTTAATCTCCGCTCCATCTTCTTCTCATACGAAATGTGTTTGTTAAACAAGAGCATCATTCTCTATGACACTGTTCTTGACTGAAGCGTAAACCTAGTCATTGTCCTCTAGCATCCGCCGTGGACCAGCCAATCTAGATTTCACTTGCATCATGTAACACTATTGCAGCCATGTAGCTATTTGGCCTCATTCAGATGGAGACCACAGTAATCTGGTTGGTGCATTACCTGATATGAACTTTACAGGATGGAACTGAATTTCCTTAGTATGTCCAGCTCTTGGCATCTTTAGCCACTGGTATCTTGGACTGCCACAGCTACAGCCTGACCAGAATCTCAGCTAATAATTTAAAATCAGTACCAGAATTTCCCAAGTCTTTTGCTTTATCACTTCGCATTCTAGAATTAATAGCAAATCTGTAATACAGCAGAAAGGATATTCTAGCTGCCTTTAGAATGTCCTCTCTGCTGGTTTGGTTATATTTACTTTGTTACACCAAATTCCCTGTGCGCTGTTATCATTAAACCACATTGCCACCATGTGAGTGCAGCTGGATACCTTTGTATGGCACTATATTGTCACAGTCATAACTCCAAGCCACTGGTTTAGCAATTGAATGGCAAGTATCTCCAGGTCTGATAGGACAACAAAGCTCTTGCAGCTGTCAAATCTCGCCATAGAGTTTGAAATGTTACATTTTTTGTCTACTCCCATGTCTCTCTTGGATGCTATTACAAATGTGCAAGCAGAAGCAGAATTGGACAGGGCAGAGCCTCTGCGTTTTGGAATTCTGGCACAAATTTAAGTTGGAGTTTCTTTGTATACTCATGTGCCCCTTGTTGCGATAAATCGAGAATGCTAAAGAAATTTCTTACTAATGCATGCTAATCCTATTCATCAAAGGGTCCAAAGAGGCTGCCTCTTGTTCCAGCAACCCTTACTGCTAAAAATCTGTTTCATCCTGATAGCAAGAATCTACTTTTCCTTACTGTTTTTTCAAAGCTTTACCAATTTTCTGTACGTCACCTGCTTGTACTTGGAAATGACATTCATTATATGGAAAATACTTTTCCAGTGTGATATATATGTATTATATATACACATTTTTTACAATTTTAAGATATATGTGTGTATATATGTATATATATCTGAGTAATCATTCCTACAAAATATAAATCTAATAATCTGATAACCTCCAAGAAATTTCTCACTTATGTTACTTTACACTCCCACTGCAAAATGGCTACCTCCCATAACCCCCCCAGCAATGCTTTCCATTTGTCCTACACAGTTCCATACACATAGCACTTTCATGAATACTAAACCACCAGCTTGGCAAGGAGATGAACACTTCATGGTGAGCTCTAAGCTGTGCACGTGCAGACTGTCAAAAATGACTGACTTTGAAGAAGTTCTAGAGTTACTGGAGGGAGAAGGGAAAGAAGAAAATAAGGACGGATAGATGGTGTAATTGCATATGCTTAGAAAACTGAGAAAACAAGGCTAAAAACAAAGCTAGGGGAATGAAATATAAACTACTCTAGGAGAGATGTAGGAGAGATGCAGTAGAGATGTAAGAGAAGCTACTTAAAATACAAACAGCCAACAACTAGGGACATCAAGGCAAATGGTAAGATGTTTAACATTATTATAAATGGAGAACTTTTACTGCAGGCTAATCTGCCAGTGTTTAACTTTATCTATGAAGAGGATAAGGATGGACAGATAAGGCTTTAGAAATAAAAACTGTATTTTCACATCTCTGCTGGTGAGGAAATAGGTGATATTTCTGGTCTGCTGTTATGTTTTTAAAGGTAATCAACTCATGATATTAAAGGTAGTGATTTCTAGCAAGTCCTGTTGATCAGAATAACTAAAAGAAACAGCAAATTCCCAGAAGCAATGTTATTCATGCAGCTAATTTAAAGGAAATTAGAGAAAAAGCAAATTAAATAATTAGATCTAATTACTAAATCTTATCAAAAACTGTGAAACAAAAAAAGAACTTTAACATTTCAAAGTATATATTCTTACCATTTGTAATGACTTCCTCAACCAGCTTTAGATATTGTTATAACTGGTGCTAAGCAAGAGATGAACTGCATCTGCAGGACCAGAATGGTTCCAAACTATCTATAGGTGTCTGTTTGCACCTAAGCCTGTGCTTCCCAGTGAAGGATGGTAATGCCAGGACAATCCTATGGGCTGGAAAGGTACTCTGGAGGCATATTCCAAGAAAAGGTCATTGGCTTTTCTCTATCCTCTCCTCTCTTCTTCCCTCCCCTCCTCTTTCTCCTCTGTTCTCTTCTTCTCTCTTTAATTTCCCAAAATCATCACGTGAGACATATAACATTTACATTAGACCTCACAGCAACCTTCCAGTATCTGAAGGGGGACTACAAGGATGCTGGGCTAATGGACTCTTCATGAGGGACTGTAGTGATAGGACAAGGGGTAATGGGTTAAAACTTAAACAGGGGAAGTTTAGATTGGATATAAGGAGGAAGTTCTTTACTGTAAGGGTGGTGAGGCACTGGAATGGGTTGCCCAAGGAAGTTGTGAATGCTCCATTCCTGGCGGTGTTCAAGGCCAGGCTGGACAGAGCCTTGGGTGACGTGGTTTAGTGGGAGGTGTTCCTGCCCACTGCAGGGCAGTTAGAACTTGATGGTCTTAAGGTCCTTTTCAACCCTAACTATTCTGTGATTCTACCCTAAGTCAATGGGAGGTAGCCAAAGTCTGTGGTTTTAGCTCCAGTATGTTGATGGTGGATGGCTGGCTCTTTCTCTTTGTCCTTCCCTGTGCCTTGAGTTGTGCTAAGTTTGGAGATGCACCACAGAGATAGAACCAGCATCCAGCATCCAGGAAAAGAGATGTGCTTCCTGTGGGAGCAGAGTCTGACTGGCTAGAGGCAGCCAAAAGGCTCAGCTGTTAACAGCTGTGAGACAGAAATATGACTTTCTCAGAGCTTCTCTATTGAGTTGGAGTACCAGGCAGGAATACTGATGAGATGCATCAGGAAAAACATGAGTTTTCAGTGGGCTAAACTAAAAGAGTAGGGGAATGAAAGGGTATTTTGCTGTAAGCTGAGGTTCAGATTTTGAAGAAAAGGTTTGCACTGGGGAATCTGTTTTACTGGGGCCTGAGGCGCAATTTGTTTTTAAGAAGGAGTGGGTTGCATAGTTTATTAGGCTGCCAAAGACAGTGGCAGAAAGACAGTCCTGATCTAAAAAGATGTGAGAGCTACTGTTTTGAACACTCATATTAAATATTTTGGGGTTACTTACTTTGGGGAAGTGACACTGAACTACTGTAAACAGTAGCTAATTTTGCAAATTAAAGAAACAGGTTCAGGCAAAGACACAAGGTGGTTTGGCTGATTCGTTCTTGAGATGAGACTCTCACTGCAGACAAGAAAAAAGGAAGAGCATCCAAGTCAAGCAACTAGCCTACAATAAGAATGACTCGGATTTAATTCTTCAACCTTCATTTCCCAGTTTCAGCCTTTTGCTCTGTTTACCATGGCCTGTGGGTGAGCTAAAGTGTTTGATTTCTCTAGGTCTTCATTCCTAATGCAACATAATAAGGCTATTGTGAAAATAAGTTCTTTATTCATGTTGCGGGGTGCTGAGAAAAAATAACAAAACATGCAACGTAAATTCCAAGGGAAAAGTTGACTGATAGACATGAAACCACATAAACCACTAAACAGCTTCAATTATGACTTTCTGGTACAGAACATACACTAGCTCACAAAAATAAGTTTATAAAAAATCAACGCAGTAGTGTTACCAGAATTGCTAAATTTAATTACTATTTCATTGTGATGTGACTTGGAAGATCTCTGTCAGTTAATCTAATTGAGAGATTATTTCAGTGCTAGTCAGATTAAGATTGTAGTTGAAGTACCTCTCATGTTAATTTTTTTTTGCTTGGATTCCTGCTGTAACATAAAGAAATGGGCTCCTGTCTTGAAGATGTTAAATCCTTTCCTGTCCTTCAGTATATTTTCAGAGCATTTAAAAATAATCCCCAAACCCCAAAGATTACCTGCAAAATCTTTATTATATTATTGTGAAATATAAAAGGCTATAAAAATAGGAATAACTGTGGAATTTTAAAAATAAAAACAGAGCTGGAAAAAAGGAAAATAAAGAATATCAGATGTATCACTACTAAAATAATGCCTCTGTCCTGGAATTAGCAAACAATTCAAAAGAGCTAAACAAGTTGTTCCCTGAGCATTGTATCTCTTCTATACTCCATCTCTTGTTTAAAGATTAGCAAATACCTCTTTTGTAGTTCATTAGCTTTTCATTTTCAAGGGCACAAATTTAGGCAAAGTACTTTGTCCTTCTAGTTCACGCGCTAGAAAATCCTCAATATCTGTGTACATTAGGAAGCTTCACTGCTTACATTAATTCAGTTTAAAACCAATTTAATTGAGTGAAAACTACTACAGGAGTACTTTCTTTGAGTCAGGTATATCCTAATTTTAAGTGGTTTAAAATAAACTGAAACAACAGGAGCTTAAAGTAGTATTTACACAAATGTTATATTACCTTAATTTAAATTGGAGTCACTTGCCATGTTCTCTCTAAAACACTGCTTTTTTTTCTCAGGGTAAGCCTGACTATATTAAGTAATAATACTGTTCAATTTAATTAATTGTCACCTTTCAACTGGAGGCTACTGCCTGTTTAGTTGAAATGTAATAACTGGAGTGAATGCCCTACCACAAACACGAAACAGAAAAGACAGAAACCACATGTTTGATGGGGACATGACTTCTACCTGAAGGCTTTTCCCTAGTCCTGCTATATAAGAGCAAGGCAACGTGAAGAAATTGATTTTCAATTTAAAGCTATTGATTGATCATGGCAAATTACTACTAATAGGCTATCCCATAAGGAGAGGAATCAGGGAAATCTGCTTTCTTATGCAGTTGAATCCTATGTGCCCTTTAAGAAATAAGGACAAAAATCCAAGTTCCCTTATATGACTCTCTCACAGTATCCATAGCTTTCTCCTATACTTCTCAACAAGATAAGAAGAAACAGCACTGGCAGCGGCTGAGTTGTAGCTCATGTGTGCAGATAGGTTAGATGTGATGTATGCAACAGCTGCAGAGTCAGGACAAGCAGGATAGGTAAGTGTTGGGATCACACTGTAGCATTTCCCTAAAGGGGCACTAAGGAGAGAATAGAAGTGCCAGTTTGATTCTCTCTGCTTATTTGACAATTTTCAGGAAATTTCAGTAACTTAATAACCACAAATGCTCTTAGTGACTGTCTAATCTGATTGAGAAAATAACTGTGACATGAAAGACACCTCAGCTATATAAGCTTTACTTCCTTAGGCAAAGGAATACTTGGCACCAGTTTCACATTCATGTTTTGGTATTTCAAACACTTTGGTATATATGGTTATCCTGAAGTTTTTGCAGGTAGGCATATTGAGGAATGGACACATTATGCTTCTTGCCAAACACTGCTCACTTAGCTAAGGCAAGCCTGTGAAGAGAAAATGTCACTTCCAGTCTCGTACCCTACCTGCTGGATAGTGCTGTTCTTTGCCATTCACTTCCATGGAAAAATCAATGAGCTCACTTTTCACTGGAGAGATGGAAAGGCTGGTCACTGCAGCTTGCTTGTATTTTCATTCTAGTTAGCAACTTAACATGACGAATGAGTTTCCAATTTCCAGTTGTCTTAGCTTCAGCAACAATGGAAGCACTGACCCAAGAATAAAATGTCAAGAAAATGCCCAGTCACAGAACAATGCCCTTCTGGGAGACCAGACTTTACATCAATATTTGAATTTATCAGAAGCTGAAAACCTGTTTTGATCAGAAATTTAAAAACATTTCTGTTCTTGGTTTACAAATATTTGAAATGGACTTATTTTGCATTTTGTAGTTTTCTAAGCATTTTTAATCAAAAATCATGGAAAGACTTACCAAAAGCTTTCAAATCTTGTAAACTCTAGTGAACTATTGTGTTTCCAGAATGGCTTGTGAATTAAATTAAAGATGCCATTGTGAGAAAGTGATTTGTTTTGCCAGTATTGATAAGAGGAGCTTAAAAAGGCAGTTTGTGACAAATCTAGTCATTATTCCATTAGAGACTTTAATGAGCATCTCGATGTAATAGGAGACACACAAGAACTTTCCTACTGTTGTCATTAATCCAGTCAGAACTGTCACACTAATACTACTCCACATCTTTGCTGCTTTCAATGCCATTGATTAGGGAGGAGGTTTTGCAGACCTGGCTGTGACCATCCTCACCAGGATGAACACTTACACTTTAAGATGGCTTTGATCATTCCTTCAGTTACTCCGTTTACTTATGACCTTTCACCATTCCTATTCAAGAGCACTTCAGTAAGACTTTCGGGAAAGAATGTGCAATGCCCTGAGCTACAATGCCAGCAATATGCTATCAGCACCCAGCTCTGTGACTCAAGGCTGGCTTCTTCCCAGCTGTTCTACTATCTGTAGGAAATTGGAAGCCTGCTGAATGAAAGGCAGGTGGTGTGATGGACAACCTATGATCCCTATCAGCAAGTTACACAATGTAGACTAGTAAATCTTTTCAGTACATGACAAAACAAATTGTGCTTTCACTATCACCAAATTTATTCTTGGTTTTAGTGCTTGCAGACCATTGGAACTGAAAATGGTTTGCTATTCCTATCTAAAATATTGGAAAACAGTCACACTCTGAGTCTGATTTTACACCCTCTTTCTTCATTTTTGCAGAGCATTATCAGCTCAAGGTTAAAAGGCTCCAATAAATACAGTGAAGAATATACAAGGATTTATTTTCATAGTTTATCATTAGGTTAGAGATATATACAGAAATAGCAAAGGAAAATAGAAATTAATTTAAAAAATAAAGTCAAAATGAACTAACCAAAAGTAAACCCAAGTTTATTATTCAGTAAACTAAAGAAAAAAAAATAGTTTCTGAAATAAACCAAACCCAGAATCACTGTCCATGAAATGAGCGGAATTGTAGGATGAGACACTAGTTATTTTGAATAATGTGATTTAAATGTATTCTTTTATACATAAAGTAGTTTATCTTCTACTCCAAATATTAGCCTTGGTGAGGTGAGGAACCCTTAGCATCGAATCTATTGTCTTATATTCATTGCCTGAAAAAGTACAGCTGCATCTTTAATCTATACACTCCCTGGATGAGCCCAAGACTTTGCTTTTATTACCTGAAAAAAAAGCTCATTACCTTATATTTCCTCTGTGAGAATTTCTAGAAGCTCCATTCTCCCAGTCTGCACATTTTGAGAATAAATAAAGTGCTGGGTGATTAGACCTCATACTTGACGATGCACTTGAGTAGGCTGAGGTGGTTTTAATAAGTGAGTTTGGAGGGAATACATTTCTCCTCTCCCACCAAAACTGCCTAATGAAATGTCTGTTGCCTTTTCTTCAACCATCAGTGTCAAAGTTGCATACAACCTCGATTTTCAACACACAAGTGGGGTGCATTAGTACAGACACATGCTTGCAGTGAGACAAGGCTGCTGCTAACAGGCCTGGTTCATGCCATAATGGGAAGTGCAAGCTGCTCTGTGGCCTCGGGGGCAGACTGTATTTCCCATCATCATGGAGAGCTTACATCATTTTTCAGAGTTGCAGGGGCTGTGACAGCATTTGTTTACCTAACTGATTCCCGTGCCAGGTACAGTGCAGCATGTGGGAACCAGGAGATGGATGGGATAGTTTTCTTTCAGACTTTTACTCAGGGGCCGGTGCTGGTTGTCTCTGGTTTCCGGATGGGGTGTGCCTTCAACTGCTGTTTCTCTGGTTGTCAGGAGGGACTGAAAAGCTAAATGAAATGGCAGAGCATTCCAAGCCCTCATTCAGCCTACTGTTGCTAGGTGGCTTTGGTTCCCAGATTGGGTGTCTCCTCTGTTTCTGTGGTTCCCAGAAGGGACAATGAAGATAGATGACATGGCAGAGTGCTTTATAGCTTTCATTCAGGCTCCAGTGTCTTCCCTATTCTGGTTCAAGATTCCCCAATATCTGATGAAAAGGAGGAAAGTGCCGAGTGTATTATATCAAACCCCTGTGTATTAAAGAAGTTATGAGGGCAAGATTTCTTGTAAATGTTGAGTTGGGTTTTTTTGCATATGCAGAGACATGCTTGCACATCATCAGCCTCCAAGAGCTGGTCCCAAAATATTGTTATTTAGGTGAAGGGTTTAAGTGTCTGTTGTCACTGCCTTTCTGGACTAAAGAAGGGAATTAGCTTAGAAAAGAATGGTTTAGAGGTGAATAAGCAGACAGGGACAGAGATAGAGAGATCTGTTGCTGTGGGAAGACGTCACCACGGTAACTGCTTCATGGACATCCCAACCTTCTCAGCAACAGCAGAGAACTCAGTTTTCCAAAGACACCTAACTATAGGTGAAGCAGGTCATGGAGCCACTGCTCCAGTCTCTTCAAACAACTATTTTGTTTGTGCCTAAAGCCAGCTGCAGAGAGGATAAGGAAGCTACACTTCAAGTCTCTCCACATTCTCTTTACCCATTCCTGGTATAAGACTCTCACGGGCACTAGGAAACTTTAGAGCGTGGCTGTGAAGCTTCCTTGTGTTGTGGACATTCAAAGTAATCAGTAGAGAACAGCTGATGGCTAAGAATTAGACTACTGCCTCTTACAAGGAGAAAAGTATTTCTTCATGTGTGTTGTATGTATGTTTGTACATAGACTTACACACATTCACACACTGTTCAATTAATACTGATTTGTTTTATCAGTTTTATTCTTTATTTCTTTTATACTCTCAAAAAATTGTCACTTCTAATTGCCTGTTTTAACTAAAGACACAGTGGGCAGAAGTCTGAGGATCAGATATTCTGCTTTAATTCACAGGTAGGTAGTTTTAGGTGATTGATAGTATGAGGGGACTTGACTTTTCTTCAGCCACAGCAATAGCTTAAGCAGCTTGTCCCTGCTACCTTGCACTACCTTGCACTGCACGCTCACTTGTGTTGGGGTACATGATGCCACCTGGCAAAAAAAAACATTGAAGAAGAAGGAATGCTATTTTTAACTGGAATAAATTTCAAATCTAGATCACCTTGCAGCTCCAGAAACAGTTATAAAGGCATAACTTAGAAGGCAACTGGGGCTGCTCAAGATGGCTCCTGTGGCCCAAAGAAACACAATGTGCATCAGCTATAGCCTTTTCTGTGCTTAACTAGGTAAGGATACTCACATTGTCTGACTTTAGCATCTTAGTTTACAAGCATTTGTACGTCAGGGATGCTCCCAAAAGGAGATGAGTGAATGGCCAGGAGGGGCATTTCCCCATTTTGGCCAGTGGTAGTCACTGCTTTGGTAAACGATGTACTGTGAAACTCAGCTGTCAATGTAGAAGAGTGAGTAAAGAGATATTTCTGCCAGGGCACGGGTTATCTTTACAAAGTGTGTGTAAAATACTGGCACAGGAAGGGTGGGGTCTTCCTCTTATAGAAATGGCAAGAAGAATAGAACACCTCAGGAAATCTCACACTCAGCAAGAGGAGCTTAATCTCATTAAAGGGACAGGAGGTTGATACACTGTATAAGCTGATTAACATTTACGCAGAGAACACTACTACTTTTGAGAGATTTTGAAAAAGGATGCTTATTTATAGTGTGAAGAAGCTGAAAAAAACCACCAAATACCTTTTATTAAAAAAAAAAAACCACAAAAACCACAAACCCAACAATAACAGGTGTAATAAAAACCTTTCTTTACACTACTACAAGAGTTATCCTGTAATTCAAAAGACAGAGCTCCCTGTTTGCTTTTGCACAACGATTTTTTTCTTTCTATACATTTCTCATAGATGGGAGTGGTTTAATAGAAAACAAAAAGATAAGCAGTCAAAAGACTTCAGACATGCTTAATTGAAACTTAATTTAATGTTTATGAAAGGCACTGGATTAGCAACATCAGAAATTGAATTATTCAGAACAAGAACTTTCTGTGCAGCACCAATGACATCTTTTCATCTGATCCCACGAACAGGCCTCCACAATGAACAACAGAAAATGTTCAGATGAGAAATACTGTTTTATCCTTCCCTGATACAATAGCAGCTGCTATTTTTTGTTTACTTGTGGCTGAAGGGAAGGAGCTGGTGCTGGTAACATCTGCTTACTAGGATCTGAACTGAAACTTCTAGATTATTTCATATTGGGTTATAGAGCATCATCAGATCAACTGGAGCTCCTAAGGGCTCCCGTTATTGACCTACGGTGGGTTTCAGTTGGTGATCTATAATGTAAAGTACCTAACTCCCATTTTCAGCTTTCTTAGCAGTTTATAGACTTTTTTTTTTTTTGTCAAATTAACATTTGTTCCTGATATAAAAAACTACTCACAGTTGGGATACCCCTCTAATTTTAGAGATGAAATCAGTTATTTTCTCACACACATACATAATCATATAATCAACCTGACTTAGTTTTTAAAGGTATCTTCAAGGACTTTTTAATGGGCAGCACTGTCTCTTCGTAGACTAGTTGTGCACTTCAAAAGGGGGAGTTAGGCATGGTCAGACAAGCTCTGGCAAAACGAGCTTTTGCTTTTGCAGTTTAAGAAATTACTGCTCCCAGCTCTCTGCTCAGCCTCTCTCCTTGAAGTTACTAACTCTACATGGGGTTTTGTAAGAAACTGGCTGAGACATGCAAATCCATTCCCTTCTGCAGACTTTGTTATGTGCACAGTAATCACCAGGAGAGGCCTAGTGCAGCTTCAATCAAAGCTGCCATTTCTGTTGTGAACAGGGAGAAATGTGAAGCTTGGCCACTGCAGGGCTTGTTGAGAAAGCCATATCAATTAGGATACAACAGGTACCAGGGAAACCTTTGTCAGCATGAGCAAAAGTCATGTCTACATTGGCTTCCATATAGTCCACCTCTTTTGCCATAAAGACTTATGACTATAGACTGTATTTATTTTTTCTACCAGATTCTCTGTTCTTACCTTTTAGCAGTTTCTGCCAAGTTGGGGTCCTTGTTGCTCTCACCCGCATCCCTTCTAACCTTGAGTGCTACATGCAACTAACCTCTGACAGCGTCTTACTTTAAGAAAACCCAAAGGCCAGAGCTCATATCACTTTTATGATTGCCGTTTGAGGTCCTCAACAAAATATCAAAGCAAGAAGGATCTCTAAAAAATTCCCACACTGAGGGCATACAAATGGGACAAACTCAGAGTTTATTTCCTACTTTATGGGCAGGGATAATTTGCACATAAATGACTAGGCTTTTGCTTTTAATGAATTTGAAGCACTAGCACATGATCTAGGCCAGGTAAACAAGCAAAATAGTCTGTTAGGAGTGAGATCTGTCACTCAGCCTACTGAAGCACACTAATGATTCAGGTAGGTAATTAAATTGTTTATCTTAATCAGGAAAGGCTTGTGAGGCTTTGAGAATTTTGTTCTATTTTATAGTCAAATATGAAATGTTCTCTAATGGGACTGAAGTTTATGAGGGGAAAAATATTTCCTCTGTGTAAGGATATTTGTAAGAGGAATCTCAATTGAGGGCACTTCATTAGCAACAGGATCTCTAAGCAATCTTTTCTGTTGTGCTTTAACATGTATGAAGGTACTTCTAAATAAAAATAACTGAAAATATTAATAGATATATATTGATTTGCTGAAATATGTAAATGAAAACTCAAACATGCTTAAGGCTCATGCTTCAAGCTTGCCTGCTTTCAAGTGTTCCACAGAGTCAAATTAACTACTGTGGTTTGCTGTCAATGCCTGGCAGCAGGCATGTTGCTCAGTAGATCCAAATATGACTTTTCAAATTGTTATTTAATCCATAAGGAAAGGAGTGATTGTCACATCTTGACGTATTTAGTACTGGGAGATTGATAAAAGTTCGCTCTGCGGCTCTTAGAAATAATAGAATGTTATTGACTCAAGTAAGTCTCATGCAGGCTGTGCTATTGCTGCTGTAAATTAGAATTACAACCTATATGGTGACAGGTCCATGGTGGAATTGTCTCTCTAGTCTTGGGCTGTCTTTATTAAGCTGCCTTCCTAGAAAGGTATGCATATTATGAATATTTCTGTTCCTTGCACTTTATATATGGGTAAAGTACATGCTAGCACTATGAGGCTCTAGGATCCATAAAGACCTAAAATATATGTTGGATTCTAATTTTATTAATTAAATTGGCAACATATTTTGAATAATTATTTATAAAATGGTAATAATATTTTTCTTTTCCAATGTTGACATTTTTGTGATTCTTTTTAATTTCAATTGCTAAAAATGGAAAGTTAATAATATGATACTTTCCTTTTTTTGCTAAGAAAAGAAATTCTATGATATTGTACTTTCTGTCTCAGTCTGTAGAAGCGCTTCTTTGTATAATAATTTAGATCCAGTTGGCCAATTTCAGTCAACTTTTGCAAGGGATGGACGTTTGATAGATATTAAATTCCTACAAAGTTTATAAAAAGATTTAACCAAGTAGAAAAGACAGAACCTTGTGACAGAGACTCTTTAAATCCCTGTGTTGAAAGAAAGGTGTGAGCTCAGGCTTTGGTAGACTAGACAGAACACCCATGCAAGATCTATCTTGAAATTCAAATCCAAAGAAAACCTCATTTGTGTCTGCTGTTCACAGAGCTGCCTGTTGGTTGATCAGCCTTTGTTCTGATCAAATCTCCCTCTTTCATGATGCCTTAAAACAGATAGTCCAATAATATGCCAGGGAAAATCTAACGTTCCACTGCTACAGAAAGTGGCAGTCCTACTCCTTCCCTTCCCATGCCTCTGTTTCTGTCCATCCTGTCATGTCCTCGTGTTGGGGTGGTTCAGCTCACTGGCCTTAGAGAAAAAGAATTTGCTTCTCTGGTATTTTTTCTGACTTATTGAGTGGAATTAGTTCAGTACATGTCTTACAAGTGCCAGGGCTTGCACAAGGGAGTGGTGAGCGTGTGTTAACAGCAGCAGCTAACAGCAGTGAGCTGCTAGATTGACACCGGCTGGTAGTGAATTTTATTTTAAGGTTACTCTACCTCTGCCAGAGATTATCCACACATGAGAATAATTGCTGGGTTTAATTTAGTTCACGGACATTGTACCTTTTGTTAATCTGATTTAGCTGTTCTAGGACTTTCTGTTTCAACGTGAGAATTTTGCAGCCGATAAAAGACCAGGCCAGAGACAACGCATAGAAAAGAGACTTTGTCTAGATAAATTACAATATTGGAATTTCAGGAGGTGAAAAATCATACCACTACCACCTTTTTGGGGGGTTGACAGAGAGGGCAATCTGGTGCATTTAGCTAGACCAAGGAGACAGCCAGTGTCATATCTCTTTCCTACCCATCCGTATCGCTCACCTGCCACAAACCACAGCACTCGCTGACCCCACCGGCAGTCAGTGCTGTAACACACACCAAACTTGAGCCCTACTTAAGACAAGTAAACTGGCACAACCCTACATCCTGCCTTGCTGCTCCTGTGAATAGAGATAGCAAGACAAGCGCTGTCGTTCCCCTGGTCAGAGCTGGAAGGCAGTATAGCTGCCATTTTGTTACTCAGGATCAAGACTCCAACAGGCAGACAGATCTGGACTTGTTCTGTGAGAGTTCTTAAACTGGAGATGTGTCTGCTTCAACTCTGGAAATGATCCTATTGTGAATGAAAAATTGGCAATACTAATACTATGATGGAAAGGCATTTCTTAGAAATGGAAAGAAAAGAACAAATGAGAGTGAAAGACCTCCCGCAGTTAAATGTACACTAATCACAATGTAAAATTATAATTTAAAAAAGCCACAGAGTTCTAGCTAATATTTAAAATAATGACAACAGCTGAAAATGATAAAGATTCTTCTACAGGAAAACTAAACATTTCCAGTATTATTTCCAATATATTCCAGTATTTCCATAAATATTTCCGGTTTATTTCAGTACACTCACAGATTATGCTAGTTATTTAGTTAATGCTTGGCTTTGACTTTTATAAAGTAGTGATGGCAGTCCTTTGCTGTCACAAACAAACTGAACTTTAAGTAGTGCTATGGGTTCATTACTATTTTTAGCCTGAGTTCTTAAGGAAAGAGGTTCACAGATCTCAAATGTGTATATGTGTGTGTGTCCATCTCTTCCTTCCATGTCCATCTTGAGTTTGCTGATTAATTTCAACCAAACACATCAGAAAAGTGATCTCACAGAAATTAAGACCTTATTTTCATGAAATCAAGCAAACTGAACAAGCACTTGCTAAGTGAAATTACAGAAGATGAGTTCAGCTTTACTATATCCCTATCCAGAATCCACATATTGGAGAGAGACAGCATTGCTTCACACATAGGTAAGTAGAAGTTACACCTTCTTAGTCACTCGAAAATCCAACCATGATGCACAAATGCATGCAGCCTGGGGAACAAGGAGGAGGAACTGGAGCTTTGCATCCAGTCAGAAAGTTATGATATCACAGGAATAACTGAAGCAGTGGGACATCACACATGACTCAAGGATCTTGATGGATGGCTATAGGCTGTTTCATATAGACAAGCAGGGCAGAAGAGGAGTTGTGCTCTATGTCTCATATATAGAGTCAACTACAGCAATTCTGGAAGTTCTATTGAGTGCCTCTGGATCAAGATCAGAGGGGTCATCTTCAAGGGGGATCTGAGAGTAAGTATCTGCTACTGACATCCAAACAAAGACAATATGGCAAAAAAAGCAGTATCTGGGTCATTAGAAAGCCTTGGGTCAAGAGAACCTGCTTCTAATGCCGACTTCAACTATCCAGACATTTGTTGGATGAACAATGCAGCAGCTCACGTGACGTGCATTCAAGTTCCTGGAATGTGTAGAGGACTGCTTTCTCATACAAATGTTAGATGCGCCAATCATAGATGAGACATCCTGGACTTGATATTCACAAACCAAGAAAATCTGCTTTGTAATATCTCAGTTAGTGATAGCCTTGGCTTCAGTGATAACAATACTGTGGAGCTTGGGATACTGCTGGGCATACTGAAGGTTAGTACTAAGACAAAGGTCTTAGATTTTAGAAGAGCAAACTTCAGCTTGCTCAGAGCTCACTTGGGAGGGATTCCATAAGAAGCTTCCAAGGGGGATAAAGGAGCTACTGAGTGCTGGGATATTTCAAGAACGTTCTCCTGGAAGCACCAAAACAGTTCATCCCCTTTAAAGGTAAGGGAAGCAGATGGAGCAAGAGACCCCTTTGGCTTAACTGTGAACTCCTCAGTCTGCTCAAAACCAAATGGGAAAAGTATCAGACATGGAAAAGTAGGTGAGTAACTGATAAAAACTACAAGGGCAATGCCAGGGTGCGCAGAGTTGCAGTTAGAAAAGCAAAAGCTCAGCCTGAATTCAAATTGGCCAGAGTTGTCAAAAACTACAAGAAAGGTTCTTCAGATACATAAATAACTTTCAGGAACAATTGCCCTAAAACAGGGATTCAGGTTTAAGTGCCAGTATTTCAAAATGCTTTATAAGCAATGTGCATACCCAAGCTATTCTGAAAATTGATGTGCCTAGCAAAGGGGAGAACTAAAGTACAAGTTTAAGATACTTTGCTTCAGTTGTTCCTTCTGCACAAAGGAACTTATTCTCATGGGCAGGATGCTTGATTTACATACATAAGTGCATTGTCTTGAAAACTGTAATAGTAGGGACTGAAGCAAAATTACTGGCAAAAACTTCAGTTCATTTGACTAAGGCACTTCCAATACGCACTGCCCACAGTACAATATCTTTCAGCTTTAAATGTGTTCTGAAGTCTATATACGTAACTGAATACTGGTGTGTCCAGGCAATGAATCATTTTATTCTGCAAGGAAGTTATGAGACATTTAGTCCAGTCATTCCTCAGATGTAGCTCTCCTCAGGAAATAGCTGATTTTATTCTTGAAAGTGCTTTAAATTCCATGTTGATCGTGAAGTTGTTTGGAAAACTGATGGACTTTGAATGAGGGTAGGTGAACACACACTAAGGTGGACAGGTTGTCTGAATCCCCAAGAACTAACGTGAGAGTCTCTATTAGTTTCCATTAACTCCTCTTAATGCACCTCCTGTCAGTATGTGTGAGCTATTTTGTATTTACTCTAAAGGGGCTAAGGTCCCTCCCTTAAATACCATCCACTTGAAATCAAGTGAAAAATCTAGGTCTCCCCCAAGCAGTTCTCTTACTGCAATGATCAGGAGATGTTTGCCTCATGGGCTGTCAGTTATTGTGAACTTTCCTGTAGTCCCTCTTAAGCTTCAGTACACAAACCTTTCTCATGTGAATGCTCCATCGCTGGCAGTGTTCAAGGCCAGGCTGGACAGAGCCTTGGGTGACATGGTTTAGTGGGAGGTGTCCCTGCCCATGGCAGTGCAGTTGAAACTAGATTATCTTAAGGTCCTTTCCAACTCTAACTATTCTACGATTCTATGAAACAGAAGGAAAATACTGTCCTGTGCTAAGCAGGAGAAGGGAATTAGTCACCAACAATGCTGGAAAGGCAGAGGTTCTCAACGCTTCCTTCACCTATGCTTTACCAGCACTGCTGGGCCCTAGGCCTTGGCAACAGAAATTCAGGGTGACAAACACAAACCCATCATCATCAGTAAAGGAGAGCTGGTATGTGAACTGTTACAGGAGCTTGACCCCTACAGATTGATGTGCTCTGAAAATATCCACCTGAGGGTGTTAAGAGAGATGGCTGGCGCTGTTGTAAGGCCACTCACCATAATCTTTGAGAAGTTGTGGAAACCAGGGGATGTCCTAGAAGACTGGTAGAAGGCAAATGTCACCCCCATCTACAATAAGAGCTCAAAGAAGGATTGAAGGAAATTATAGGCTCATCAGTCTTGCTTTAGTCCCCAGGAAGGTTACGGAGCAAATCCTCTGGGGGGCTGTGACAGGTCTAATGAAGCACAAGATTGGTAACAGCCAACATGGATTCACCAGGGGCAAATCATGGCTGACAAACCTGATGGTCTTCTATGACAAAATAACCTTCTCAGTGGATGTGGGGTGAGTGGTGTCCATTGTCTACGTGGATTTCTCCAAGGCTTTCATACAGTTTCCCACAGCCACATCCTAAAGAAACTGATACATTCTGATCTTGATGAGAGGTCTGTGCAATGGTTGGAGAACTGGCTGACTGGCCACACCCCTTTTCCAAGCAGCAACCTGTCATTAGTTGGATTGGAATAGTCTTCTCAGGAAAGTGGTGGATTCCCCAACATTGGACACTTTTAAGATTCAGCTGGGCAGCATGCTGGGACATCTTGTTTAGACTGTGCTTTTGCCAAGAAAGGTTGGACCAGATGACTCTTGTGGTCCCTTACTACCTGGTATTCCATGATTTATGAAATCTTCAGGAAACAAGGTGTCTACCATTCACATAACTAGTTGCTAAAGATACTAATCCAGATATTTTGCTTTTCATGCAGTGGCTTCTGCAATATTTTCATATAATTTTGTGGTTTGGATTAAACCCTGGTAGGCAGCTAAGCCAGCCCTGGCACACTGTACCAATAATATTGTTTCCAATTTAGTAATGAATATGACCATTCCTGTCATAGCTATTTTTGTTGCTGAAGACTATGACAGTCTAAATGAAGCAGCATTCAAGACAGCTACACCATACTGCAGGGAACATATGAATGTAAGTACCGTATGAAAACATGATTTATACAAAACAAAGGAAACTTTTCAGGCTACAAAAGATGGTATGAAAATTGGAGTCAACATCAGCTGCCTTTGGATGCCAGCGCTGCAAATTGTCTCAATTGCACTTTGTAATTAAGCAGTTATCAAACTAGCATTAAAGAAGATACATTGAAGGCCAAAAGCAAACAAACTGCAGTGGCATGGGGCTCCTGAAGGCTATGTTTCCCTGCTAAGAAACAGTATGAACTGACCCATGTTGCTATGACCAAAATTATTGCCATATTCAAATTAGCTAATTTACTCTATTTTTGGTTTCTCTGTGCTACAGTGCTGTTTGCCACATAGACACTCTAACCTGCATCCTGGTAAAATATTGCTAATAGGGTAGCACAACAATTTCAAATATCAGCTTTGTATCTTAACCTTCTTGGATGTTCCGTGCATTGGAGTGGCTGGAAGAGAAATCCAGTAAAGACTTCCGACCTCCAGCAAATCTACAATTGTTAATACTCTATGCTACTCTAGGCAACAGAGGTCACTGTATCCATTTTGAACTGCAAGACTTGTCTTAGCACTGAGGTAACATTTAATATTTTACTGCAGGAAGCTTATCAAAGTATATAGAGATATATATATACACTTATGTATTGTGCCTATTAAAAATATAGATCCACAGATTTTTTTTTTTGCATCGACAAAAAGTAGAGGCATCTAAAAAAAGGCTTTTCTCTGTTGTTCACAACTAGTTTTAATTTAATACATTTAAAACTTAAAAAACTGCAGACTTAACCACATATATTGATGATGCCTACTATAAAAAAATATGTATTGAATTTAATATTGCCTCAATTAAGTATTTGCATTTCCTCCATAACTCTTCATTTACAGTAATGCATTTAGTGATGAAAGTATTTTTCTGTAGATATGCAAAGCAATTTAAATAATTTTGTTGTGGTGAAACCCATCAGTATTTAACACCAGTGTGAAGATTTACAGGAGAGGATAGTACGACAGAGCCAGGTTTATAAAAATACCAAATTCCTTGTTGTGGAAATATTCCCTGGTACCTAAGACTTGCTTGAAGCCCCAGCCAATCCTGACATCTGACAGAGGTTTCACATTCCATTTCTGCCCCATCAGGGAAAGTGTCTAGTCCTGCTGGGAACTTGCATCAATTTAGCTCAGTCTAATGAATCTTTATTGGCATAGAAGAAACAAGTATCACAGTGGTTAGCATGGTAGCCACAGGCTACTTCTGTGATCTTTAACAATCCTGCCTCTAAGTGACTACTTAAGAATGCAGTAAGCAGTCAGTAGGATTTCCAGAGTCACTTAAGTGCTTGTTTGCCATAGAGAACAATAGAAATTAGGCACCTGGTGCATTCAAAATCCCTGTGTAGGTGCCTATAGCCATGTCTAGACTGTAGAGCAGTTGCACTCCAGGGCTCTATGCCTTGTGTGCACAGCTTTCCTTCCCATGGAAACCAAAGCACAGAGTGGGGAGAGGGGGATGCTTCACTCAAAGATTACACTTTGACACAGCTGACTCACTGGGAAGCACTCCTGCAGCCCTTCCTACATCTTTATGTATCTAAGCAGTTTTAAGGTTATAAACAAAGAGTCAAAGTACATTAAAAATCAAGCCCTTTATTGCTCTGGGACTTGTTTCTCATCAGTAAGATAAAGACTGCAATTCTTTCCTCATATGGCCATTATAAAGAAAAATATCCCAATGGCTTTGCAGCACTCAGAAGCCACGCAAACACCAACCAAGAAGTGCATGACTCTTGGTCTATGCAGGGGCTGTATTACCAGCCAGGGAAGAGAGGTTAAGGTCGTACTAGTCCTTCTATTAATGCGCTTTGTCCAGCGTGTAACTCCTTGTTCATAGTGCAGTAATACTCTTCCTTGTCATGTGAGCAACAGATGCAACCTTCAGAGAATGAAATGGTGTCACTAACAGACTGCCTGTGCATGTCTTTTTCATTCCCAACTGCTATATAAATTCTCACTGAGAACTGCACACAAACATTTGATCTACCTTGGATTTCCACTTCTCTAAAATAATGTCCAACTTAACCCAAATAAATTCTATGGCTAAGCTCCACTTTTGCACTGAACTGTGGGAGTTATTTATAGCTATAAATGAGGATGATTTTTGAGAATACTGTCTCTATAGAAACTGGTGGTGGACTAGACCAAAGAGGTTTCTTAAAGGAAATTCCCTGCTCTTTTCCCTTCATAGATGATGCCAGAAAGAGGTTGAACTCCTTGTTGGCAGGTAGGGAAGGATGTATTTGACATATTTGGTATTATTAATTTCTCTTCCATGAGTAAAAATGTAAACATTTACAATTGACAGTATTTACTTACATAAAAGTATTTTTTTTCAATTGTATTTCATCTGCATTCATGCTTTCATTTCACTTACATTCCAAAAAACCAAGGGAAATTCCAGAGCACACACACAAAATTGCATTAAGATGGTGTTAAGGTTGCTGACTCTCATTCCTAAATAACACAAAAACTAAAAGCACAGGAAATCCTGAGTTAAGGCTCTTTCACAAACTTTGGACATAATTTCCTTTTTCATAAATAATACTTCCTTCAGTGCTGGTGGAATCAATTTGTGGCTGGCTGTTCTGGCATAGCGACAATGATGTGGCAGCAGAATACAGCATTTCATTTCCACTTATATGTGTGGTATTACCATAAGGCCAAACCTTTTAAAAGCGAGTAGTGATTTTGACTACTTAACGCTGAGATGTCTGAAGTCTCCGATTTTTGGAGATTGCTGCTAGAAGGAAAACTGAAAATAATTTTGAAAGATTTGAAAATCCTACGTGGAGTAGGAATCCCAATAAGAGATGTTCTTTCAGGTAACTGCCAGTCATGGTCAAATTGCTTGCTCTGCAGAGATTTTAACATCTTTCCGATCCCTAATGATTCACTTTTCTCAAGGCATCTTATGAAATTCAAGTATTACAATAAACATCAGTCTTTCCCTGAAGGGAACTCCTGTTGTGAAAGGTAATAGTAAATTACATTAGCACGTTTCCTGTAACCAAAAGGGTCTGTGTTGCAGTGGAATTATTAAAAGCCGTTCACCTACAGAGATGCTATAAGTTTCTGGGGCAGGTTCCATACTTTGAGGCCTGTCAGTGGATTGCACTTGCTGCTGGAGAAGGAAGCAATAAATGTTTTGATGCTGATAGCAACATTCCTTGCTATTTTAGAGCGGGAAGTTAACAAGCAACATACAGCTGGAACAGCAAAGAATGTCCCAGTAGTCACTCTGAAATTGCCTACTGCGTGGAACTAGCCTAAATCAGCAAGGACAGTGCTGCAACTCATGTGATAGCCACCATTTTGTGCTTTTTCACTCTTACTTGACAAAAAAAAAACCCAAAACGAACCAAAAACCAAACTTTGCACACTTCAGCACTGTTAAGGCACCACATAACCTGATAGCACAGCTATAAATCACATCCATTGCTTCAGCATCTCAGGATGTTTTAAAATGTACTGAACAGAATGTTCTAACATCAAATATCATGTGGTTTTCAAGGCTTTCCTTAACAATATAAACTCATTTATAGAGCAGCAAAACCAAACCTGATTGATAGCAGTGAAAATTACATACACACTGAAAACCTTTTGTTCACACAAAGTAATAACTGACTTAACAAACAGTCCATAGTTAAGTTCTTTTCATTTTATATTGCAGCTAAGATGATGCAAAAATGCAGCTGAAGGGGTGGAAAAAGTCCTGTACCCCAGTTAGCCTATGGCCAGATACCGTCCCTTGCTTCCTGCATATCGTACCTAACATTAGTGCACCTGCAAGCTGAGCCAGTTCAATTGGCTGATCCTGTGGAAAAATAACTCTGAAAATAAAAACAAAAAGAAGGAACAGTTCTTTACTGGGTCAGGCAGTCACATCAGGTCACACTGAAGCTGCACAACTTAGATCTGGCAACAATGGCTGGGGGAGAGAAGGGCAAAGCAAGACCATGCTTTCCAGCAGCTGCCATCAATAAAGCCCCTTAGCTATAGCATGAAAACTTACCCTCAGCCTAACTGGAGAGCATGGTGAAAGCTGGTATAAGGACAGCTGGGATCCTTCTCTTCATACACAAAACAGTGGACCAGATGACAAGCAAAACACAAGACCAGTACACCCTAATTCAGCATACTGAAAGCAGGCTGGGGCAGATCACTGAGAATAGCTGGGAGGCCCTAATTAAGTCATCAGCAGGACACAGCTGCAACAAGGCCTAAACACCTGAGAGGTTTAAAAATAGTCATTGTCATTTTGCATTGTTACAAGAAACATATTTCAAATTAGAATGTCAGGAGCCTGCCTTTCCCATCCCATTCAGAAGCTGAACTATATTTTACAGAATCATCAAAATACCTCTTTAGTGTAGTTCCATTCATCATAGACCTTTTCAGCAGTCTGGCTTATATGTGACAAAGAAACCTGTTGTGATGTCCACCCTAAACACAAATGGCAAGCCTTTGCCATCCCACCTTAGCTACTGTCCTAGAAAGCCATTACAGGCCATGCCAAGAAATGTTCAACTTAAGCATCATTCTTTTGCCTTACTTCTGACATCTACATTAGATGAAATGGATTGTTCTCCACAAGATGCTTACTTCTTTCCCTTGACAGTAAAGGGAACTCAGACAGACTAGCTAAGGTGTGGCTGCCTGTTTCAGACAGCCAAAGTGAAATGAGATGCATCTCATCTGAGGAGCTGTCACCTTCTGTCCAGCTGTAGATGATGAAATATATGGTAGTATGATTCAAATATTTGGAAGTAAATGTAGTGATACTCAGAATTACTTGGTAACATCTACATGTAGTAGTCTCTAATTTATTTTAAATCTGCTCATTCTTGTTATAGTTTCCTTTACAGCAGTAAACAATCCCTCCCCTCTCCTGGTACTTAGATGCTCCAAAGATTTTATGCCATTACTATACCATGCTTGCTACTTGGTGATTCAGGCATACCTGTGCGGATCTCTTAATCTTTCCTTGTGATCCAAGCCAATCTTCCACACAATTATTACTTTGAAAAAAGTCTCCTAAAAAGAAAATTTGCTTAAATTAATCCAGTTAAAAAAAACCCATCTTTTTCTAATTTACAGTTTTAGACTCTTTGACCTATGTAAAATTTATCAGTAACTGTTGGAGCTTTTACAGTCTGTCTTGGGTTTAGAATCTTTTCTTGGTACCAGCCACTGATATACTGTTATGTAACCTGCACGGCAGAGGGGTTGGAACTTGATGATCTTAAGGTCTTCTCCAATCCTAACTTATCCTATGATTCTAAGATTGCCAAAGAAGAACAGTTCAAGTGGTACTTTGTGTTTGCCCTGTGCTGAGCCTTCAACATGCTTCCTTCATTTTCAATATTGCTAGTATTTCAATTGTCAATGTATACAATATGCACTGTAACTGTCTTAATTATTTTTAAGTAGTATGAAAAATACAAAATTCAAACCCAGTCGATAAATCAATAGGAAAAAGAGCTCAAATACATAAGAGACTTGCCGTATCTTGACAAGCAGAGGCTGTGCATCAGCTGAGCGCTCAGTATCCAGACTCTCAAATCATAATAAATGCAGTGGAAAAGGCACCAGCAATGGTATGGGGCTCTGAATCCAAAGTCTTGACACTGGCCATATATTTGGTATTCATCTTAAAGTCTGCTTCTGGTTTAACTTCATAACATAGTATAGATGTAAGTAAATGTTCACATGTAAGTGAAGTGAATTGGATTTACAGTTACAGAAAAGTACTTGATTATAGTACAAAAGCACTTGTAAAGCTTAGAAACTGTAGAAGAAATAGCCACTTTTCCCCTGAGTTTCTTTCAATCTCACAAATTTTCAATCACTTTCCTGATTTTGTGAGACCTGATTCAGGATCTCTGCATGGCTGGAGTTATCCATATGGCAATAATTGCAGCAATTTTACCATAAATAAAATAATGTCCTTTTAAATGAAGACATAGCTTTCAAAGTAGCTTCATTGCACCCTCCTACAACAGTTTTGGTATGAAACTTGTACATTGTAATGACAGAAGAGCCATGAGTTTTTCTCTGATGACCATGAAGATAATTTTTTCCTTCAAATTTTAATGGATGTTATATTATAGACAGGCATGGATGCACACATGCCTAGCAAGGTTGTCCAGCATTTCCCATTATAAGACTCTGTTTTCAGTTACTTGTAACTTAGCCAAAGTTTAATTATTTGCACTGAGATTTTCCACACTGAGCATCTGCCTCAGGCTGCATTTCTTTTTTTTTTGAAACAAATAACTCAGCCATTTCTGAGATCAAGGCGAAGGGAAAATACGTCATTTTCTTCATAAAAAACCCAACAGAGTTCTGCTGAGATGTCTTAAGGCTACCACAACTTGTAGAACGGGCTGAAATTTTGGCAGCCGCTTGCCTGTATTTCAAGGATGTACCTCCCTCCACCTCGTAACAGAATTTTGGCTAAGTTCTAGTCCTTTGGAAAAAAAAATAAAAGCAAAAGCAGTTCACACATGCTCAGTACAGAAGTCTCAGGTGTCAGCAGTTGCATTTCTCAAAGATTCTGTAATTATAGAACATGTTCCAGTATGAGGCTGAGCAGGATTTTCCTTGCAACTACAGCTCTACGTCATACTGGGCTACAGTCCAAGACGGAGTGCAGAAGCTCTATTTCTCCCACCTACTCCAAACAGGAAGCAAGAAGGAGGAAGCTGCACTATTTAAAAGCAGAGCTTTCAAAAAGCTGATCTGCCCAGAGATGAGGAGCCGACAGGAACCAGGATGCCAGAAAGCAAAGACAGTGCAAGAAGAGGGAACTGGGATAGCTATGGTGACAGAGACAGTAAACTGTACATGGAAAAGGAAGTGAAGAGATTCAGAGCCAGCAGGAAAGAAAAAAAAATAATTAAGAAGAGTTGTTGAAATGTTGGCAACTGTGAGGAAGGCCAAAGGATCCAGTCTGTCTCAGTAAGGGACTGATGCTGGACATCAGTCTACAGAGAAATCTATGGTGGAGAAGGAAAAAGGGCCAGGAGTGACAGAACAGATTAAAAGCTAGAAAGGAAAGGAACTAGCGGAAGGAACTGAAATGTACAGAGAATTGGAAATAGAGCTGGAATGAGGACTGAGATTAAGGAGAAAATAAGACTGAGGCAATGACTGTTAGAGCCAGAAGCAGTTATGCTTTTCAGGAATAAATTCAAGCATCTGTGTCCTGTGGATGTGCATTCAATCTGGACCTTGTAGTGGAGCCCAAGCCCATATCTTCTTCAACAATCCAGTGATTGTCAGAAAACACACCAGAAACTGTCCATCAAAATGTTCTATCAATCCTTTGTTAGTCCACATAGAGGATGGAAAATACTATTGCTAGATAATCTGTTAGTTTAAATGTCAGGAGACTATATGGGGCACCTACATTTGCCTAACCCATTGATATAACCTGCACATTTAGGCATGACAGAAGTAACATGTGGGGCATTTATTTTCTAGTTTGAATCAAAAAAGAGAAGCTTATCTACACATAGAAAACAATGATGAAACAATTTTAAGACTCCAAACCAAGTGATCAAAAGTTAGGAAACAGAAAAACTAAAGCTATACAATCACGGAGACTGTATATTGGCCCCTTTGTGTTTAGGTGGACACACTTCTTAGTTGTACAATTATTTATCTGCTTAATTTATTTAACAACAGCACTATATACCACCTTCTCTCTCAAAAATCCTTTTGTAACTCTTAGCAAGTCATCTACACTAAAAGCTTTTCATACTTGCTTCTTTTTTTGAGTGCCTCACCTGAGTTCCTATGATCTGGCTTACAGAACTGTTGCACACTTGAGAAGTCAACCGGAGTCATGACTTAAATAAATAAATTGCTATATTAAGTCTCAAGGTCATGCACATTGAACTTAGCACCCCAAACTATTACACAGTTTTACACTTCTCTCTGAATAAAACAGGAGTAGCTCTATCACTTTAACTGCTAGAGGTGTATCATGAAAGCAAACATATTCATATTTGTGAGGTACTCAGAGAATACAGTGATAAGAACCACTGAAAAGATCAAGAGGAGATTAATCATTCTGCTGTCAGATAAAATTTTAATATTGTGAAATAAACAAGGCAGAGGGACTCATACTGAACAAGGACAAGAAAACAAAATATCAGATATCATTTAAAAACTACCTGTCACTCCTGAGTGCTAACCGAGGCTTGGATCTTGAAGAATATAGGGATTTCCTATGTTGGTATGTAACTAAAGGCATTTGCACAGGGAGATGAGTAAAGTTTGCATACAGCCTGACTTCAGGCATTTTCTGCCTTTGGATTACTTGACTTTGCAGCTTTAACGACATTCTTAAAGCCTATCATTTAATACATTTTATACAAATATACAGAGCCATAGGAATCTTGCTTATTGTAATCACCACTATCACCAAAACACCAATATGGCATTATAGTTTTGATTTACAAAGATGGTTGAAAACAGACAGACTTCTGTTTTTAATGCTTTATGTAGTTAAAAGATTTCAAAACCTTTTCTTTCTTTCTTCTTTCTGTTTCCATATCTCTCTCCTTCATTCTTTGCAAATGCCTTCTTTCTCCAAAAACTGCAGGGCTAGCTCTGGCTGAAACAGCTGCAGAAACAGCTTGGCTTCAGACATTTACCACAGCAGATTTGCTTAATCAAACAACCATCAGAGCAGCTTTGTTCCAAGCAGTCGCCAAAAGCCTGTCATGCTACAACTTCAAAAAGCTGCTCCAGCAGCTTTGCTGCACACCAGAGATGCTCATCATGCGTGGAGGTGACATCATACGTTTCTAAGTAGAAAATCCAATGATATTAATGCTCTGTACAGTTTCTGTGGTACAGTTTTACCCATCTAATTAAGGCATTGGTAGTAACGAATGTTATATTTTAGAGTCCATGGCCGCTTTATCTTGTTTATATTTTTACAAAAAATGTGTTACTCTGTCCTAGATACTTTCCACAGTTGGCCTCTGTCCAAACACAAATTATTTCACAGAGTTTGAAGCAAACTCTTTCAACAACTTTGAACAGGCAATTGAAATCATAAAAGCAACAGAGAGCCATCAGAATAAAAGAGTAGGAAGCATGCTGTATGGTCATCAAATTCCAGCCATCATCAACGACTACCACATTTTTGTGGGTTTGATAAGATTGTTTGTTTAACCTGTATTAAAGCCTTCAGTGAGAGCGACTCTACCAGCTCCTGAGGCAAACCTCCTCCAGAGGGCTAGTAGCCTTACCTTCAGCATAGTTTTCCCACCAGCTAGCTTGATTCTTTCTTTCTACAATTTAAGACCATTACTTCTTGTCACACAGGAAGTCTTGTCTCTCTGGACTAGGAGAATAATGCATACCCTTCTCTCTGAAAGTCTTCTCTCCCTTAGGGTACACCAAACCAGTTCCTTCAGTCTTGGCTCATTTAAAGTAGTTTATTTTGGCTTGCAACTATTTTCACTGCTGCTGTCTGGACTATCTTGGGTAGTCCACTCCTTTCTTGATGAGCAATGCCTAGAGCTGGACACTGTAGTCCAGCTGAGGCCTTGCCAGTTGTGAGAGGAGTGGAAGGATTACTCTCTGTGGTTTGTCGGCTGTGCTATTGCTAAGAGAGCTCTGCACATAGTTAATGCCAGAGAGGATAAGTACTGCATCCTAAATGTCACAGGCACTTAGATCTCACTTGGGACTACTCAGCAAGTATGCAGGAAATAGGTCAGCTAATAAGATTGGATTTTAAATGTACAAAAAGTTCTGGTAAATATAAATATTTGTAGCTTTAAAAACTGGACACACTGATTTCTTACAGTGACATAACTAGTTTTAGAAGTGAAGCACTGATAGGTTCTTATTATGAACCCACATCTTTTGGAAGTTTAGAAATAACAGCTATGCCAGTAGGAGTTAAATGCTCATGCTTAATTCAAACAGATTTTTTAATTTAATGTAATTTTTGTTAACTCTCCTGTGACTTCTCAGTCATTTTTCTGTTGTGCTTTTTGCAAACTTCCATACATTAGATGCCTTATCTTTCATGGCAGGCCTCATGTTTGGGCATATCCATCACACTGGTCTTTTTTCTGTCATGCCTCTCTCTTCTAGACAGTCTTTACTGTGTATGCTTACCTATTTCAACTCATGCTTTGAGGTACAGGATACAATATCACTATCTATTATTAATTTTTCTCAGAACACAACTCAGGAACAAAGCTTTAAGACAATGGATAAATGGATCTTTCTGAGGGATCAAATCTGCAGGAATCACCTCCAGTGACTGCGTCTGGTGACTGTCACAAAGGCAATACTGAGTAATCTGAACAGAAATAAAACAAGTCAACTCTGTAAACAGAGTTTAACAGTGAAGTAATTATGGAAATTGGATTGTATGGCAACAGACTAGGGTCTGAAACTTGATAAAGCATATTCAAGTACAGCAACTACAGAACAATTAGGTGGCTAGGAGTCTGCCCTGCTTGCAGTTCATGGTTCATGGACCCTAGCTCATGCTGTCAGCCAAAGTCAGTGTTTTGATCTTTGCAGTTTTTCCACACCAGTTCATTCCCAGGAGACATATTCTTTGCAAAATATCACACCTGGAGTTCAGCCAGTTATGAAAGAGCTGTGTCAAGTTGATATCTGAGAATACTAAAAAATGGTGGGTATTGATCAAGTGCCTTCTTTTTGACAAGCTGCAAAGCTGCATTTTAGTCCCTAAAAATTTGAAGATTAGTGTTTAGGCTCAGGTACAGCCATTTTTAGTTATCCTGAGAAAAAATAAAGTCTGCTGTCTTTTTCCACAACATGGTTCTTCCCTTTAAGGAGATAGTGTCTGATTTCAAAAACCCAGCAATTCCTCTCTCCCAAAGGAACAGGTAAACCCAAGATCTGTCTCTTCTGTGAGTTCACTTACGCTGGCACTAGCCCTCTGAGCCAGCCACTATCTCTTGTGGTTGCAAAGGATGAGCAGCAGGATCTTTAATTTGCACTCTAGTGGTACTACAGACCCACACTAGCTTAGAGCAATTCAGGATGTCTGTAAACTGGATGCGGGTCACGAAAGATCATCAGCTGGGGACTACAGAGAACTAATCAGCACTGAACAGACTAGAAGGCAATAGGAGCAGGGCTGCATGAGCTGCCTTGCTAGCAAACACCTCTCACAACGACTATCCTACTGAGAAGATTCTGTGGATTTTCAGGCACTATGGGGCAGAAGCAAGAAAAATAACCTAAGTAATTTGCCCTATGGTTCTGTTTCCTCTTGGCTTTATTTTCTCATTTAACACTGCCTACTCTGAAAGCATATGGCCCTTATATATCCTCTATGTTTTTTTGAAGGAGCATGGATACTATAAGGTAGACCCCTGAGTGACAGACGCAGCCCCCCATTGCATGTTCTAGTATCTGACTTTCAGATGTCCTATACCAGCCCTGAGTTAGTCGCCTACAATGCAGAGCTCAAAGACTTCGAGCACTCTTAGCAGGAAACCTACAAAATCAACAAAGACTGTTGAGAATACTGAGAACCAAGCTCTCAGAAGGATTTAAATGCTTAATCTCAGGCTATAACATGAAACTTCTTTTCTCTTGGTGTTCACACCCTGAACGCACGGCTGAGCTCACACTTTTCAAAGAGGGGCATTGGCAGAAGCTCAGTTTTATCATATCTCAGTGGTTATTTTGAGGACAGAAAAAAGACCCATAATTTGTCTTGTTGGAGAAGCTTTATTTCACTGAAAATAATTAAATATTCATTAGGCAAAAGAGAGAGCAATACTTTATTGCCTAGCACTCAAGGCACTCAGCTACAAGAGAAGAGCCTCCGTGCCTGCATCAATGAAATTTTAAGTATCCCATATTAAGTAATCATGAGATCAGGGACTGGGATTCAGTCCTCTCTACTTAGGTGAGAGAGCTAACTACTGAGCTATATTACCGCACTGGTTTTTATATTCCTTTGCTTCCTTTCATGTACTCTTTCCATTCTAACAAATATTTTCCTGCTCTGTACAGTGGAAAGCATGGAAAGAATGGAAGTTGAATATCTTCACTCTGGAAAGCCAACTATGCCTGAAGTTAAAATGATCTTGGAAGGTGGGAAAAACCTATTCAAATGACACAGGCAGCAACAAAATAAATGCTGTCTGCCATGTCTGAGCTAAACTCTTTAGCTGATGATTAAAAGGGCAGGGAGAGTGAGAAGAGATCCTCAGCCATGTGTCCTGTATGGCCTAATCCAACATATCTGTAGTCAGGGTGTTTTCTGAACTGGATTTTAGATGCAAGCTAAGGGAGGGAATATCTTCCATGAGGAATACAAGGCTCAGGCATCAACTGTCTCAGGTTCATTTATTTAGCCACTTAATAAATATCACCTATGAGAACTTGGGGACTTAAGAGATTTTATATGCCTCCAGGTAAAGTAGCATGTAGGTGAGGACATTGAATGCCTATATTTGGGATTCAAGCACCTAAATATTCCTGGAGATCCACTATACACACAATATTTGACCTTAAATGTCTAACAAGTATATATGAAAATTTGCTTTGTTTGGCTTCAATATATTTTCTCTTTTAAAGCTATCCATATATTGTCACATTATTTCTGGAAGCCAGTGACTGAGTAGCCATCTTTAGTTCAGTCCCTGAGGAAAATAATATTACCCTGCTTTGCATGTGTAATATAGACTTAGGAACAGTCATGTGACTTAACTCAGGATTATTTTGATGTTCCTTCTGAAGCTTTAGTGTGTGTATCACATTCCATAATGGACTCCCAGCCTATGAATTTTGTGTTGGTGTGGTATAATATTTTATACAAAAAGAGGTGTTTTCTACTTCAACACGGTGATTGTACAAGGCTGGATATACCATAGAAAATCAGTGTACTTCTAGTTTCATCAGTGCTATTTTTATTGAGCTTTGAAAAAATTGATACTTTATTTTAAGGATGAGGTAGGACACAGCTAGTGAGTCTGTATCCTAACTCTGGCTTGATTAGAAATAGATCTGAACAGTGCATAGGACTATCATTCAACTGTCCTTGGGTTTGCACCAATCAGCTCAGTTCCCATACAAAGAACCCATCATCTGAGTGAGAAAATAGGGCAGCAGGGAAATTCACAGATAGAAAATAAGCTGAAATAACTAGTTTTACATGAATATAAGGATCTGCCTACATAGTTAAGTGGAACCAAAATAACAAAATGGCTTATATACTATGCTTACAGTTATGATAGTTCAGTTCTTCCAAAGTGCTATCATTTTAGAAGAACAGTGCTCAATAGTGAAATAACAAGGATTTAGAAGAACATTATTTAAGTAAAAGCATTCACAGACATTCAAAATCCTGCATTTAAACAAGGGCAAATTCCTTTCCTGGATATTTCACATTAGCTGTTTATGAGATGTATAAAAGATGTCTTGAGTGCAGTAATCAAAAAAGGCTGCTCCTGAAAGCCTACCAGCAGTCCTCCACCTTTGGACTGCCAGTGCCTACACTCTGAAGTCATAAAATCACAGAATCACAGAATAGTTAGGGTTGGAAAGGACCTTAAGATTGTATGGTTCCAACCCCCTGTCATGGGCAGGGACACCTCACACTAAACCATGCCACCCAAGGCTCTGTCCAACCTGGCCTTGAACACCACCAGCTATGGAGCGCTCACAACTTCCTTGGGCAACCCATTCCAGTGCCTCACCACCCTCACAGTAAAGAATTTCTTCCTTACATCCAGTCTAAACTTCCCTTATGTTTGAACCCATTACCCCTTGTCCTCTCACTACAGTCCCTAATGAAGAGTCCCTCCCCAGCAACCCCATAGGCCCCCTTCAGATACTGGGAGGCTGCTATGAGGTCTCCACGCAGCCTTCTCTTCTCCAGGCTCAACAGCCCCAACTTTCTCAGCCTATCTTCATACGGGAGGTGCTCCAGTCCCCTGATCATCCTCGTGGCCCTCCTCTGGACTTGTTCCAATAGTTCCATGTCCTTTTATGTTGAGGACACCAGAACTGCACACAAGACTCCAAGTGAGGTCTCACAAGAGCAGAGTAGAGGGGCAGCATCACCTCCCTTGACCTGCTGGTCACGCTCCTTTGGATGCAGCCCAGGATACGGTTGGCTTTCTGGGCTGTGAGCACACACTGCCGGCTCATGTTCATTTTCTCATCGACCAACACCCCCAAGTCCTTCTCTACAGGGCTGCTCTGAATCTCTTCTCTGCCCAACCTGGAGCTGTGCCTGGGATTGCTGCAAGCCAGGTGTAGGACCTTGCACTTGGCACTGTTAAGCTTCATAAGACTGGCATCTGCCCACCTCACAAGCGTGTCAAGCTCCCTCTGGATGGCATTCCTTCCTTCCAGTGTATCAAGTGAACCACACAGCTTGGTGTCATTGGCAAACTTGCTGAGGGCACACTCCATCCCACTGTCCATGTCACCCACAAAGATGTTGAACAGGACTGGTCCCAACACCGATCCCTGAGGGACACCACTCATTACTGGTCTCCAGCTGGACACTGAGCCGTTGAGCACAACTCTATGTGTGCAGTTATCCAGCCAGTTCTTTATCCACCCAGTGGTCCACCTATCGAATTGATGTCTCTCCAACTTAGAGACAAGGATGTCATGTGGGACAGTGTCAAACACTTTGCACAAGTCCAGGTAGATGACATCAACTGCTCTATCCCTGTCCATCAGTTCTGTAGCCCCCTCATAGGAGGCCCTCAGATTGGTCTGGCAGGATTTTCCCTTAGTGAAGCAAGTCCAAAGCGTTCCTCTAACTGGAATGTCTGAAAAGTGAAATGGACCTTAGAAGAAAGTTCAGATAGCACTAAAAATATCACTGATGGCAAAGTGGGGAGATCCAAGCGAGACTAATAACAGAATATACTTTGTTGACAGGTTAGCAGAAAAGGATGAAATATATATTTGACCTATTTTTCATTTTCTTATGAAAAAAATGCTTTACAAGTATCTGTATTTTAAAAACACTTTATTTCTGCTTTCTGTGTACTTAAAGATCTCAAATAAATCTTCACTGGTTTTGAAAGATTTCTTGTATGGGTTAGATGAATGGGTGTGGATAGGAAGATTTTGGCCATTAATCAGGGGGTTCAATTTTTCACCACAGCATCTTTTCATACAAATTTTTGAGCTGAATATACATTTGAAGCAAAAAGTATTTGAAGCTTTTTAAAATTAATTAATCTTATAATGAAGTACATTTCACTTGCCTGGTTATTTGTATTACAAATAAATCACAATTGTTATTTAGGGCAATTGAGATCAGACTTTGCCCTTTGAATACATGAAACATAAATGTCCCAAATGCTCTTCTTAAAAAATTTCTTTTCTGTGGGGGAAGGAAACCCTAATTCTGTAAGTGCCACAGAGCAGCAACAGAGAGATGCAACCTATCTTCACCAACCTCAGCAAACACCTCCTTGCTTCAGTTCACACCTGCAGCCATATGAAGTTGCACTTTAAGATTCTTGAGAAAGTACATGCTTAACTTTAAGAAGGCGCGCATTTTTCACTGCCTGCTGCAGAGCTTAAGCATATGCTGATGAGTTTCTTTGCACAGGGACGACTTTCTGAAGAGGGATTACTGTCTGTTATCAGATATTACCAATTACACAAGTTTCAAATTCTACAACCTCCAGCATGAAAACACTGCAAGAGGCACCTGTGACAATCCTCAGGCAGTGCCTTCTCCGATGAGTCAGACGGACTCATGAGCCCAGAAAAGTGATGAAACTTTACAGCTGGAGGAACTACCTTGTGGGCAGGGGGAAGGGGCTGAACACTTGGTTAATTCAAGATATGACAGCATTTGTTGTAAAAACAATGTGTGTGGTTAATTCAATACTATTTGCCAAATTCCAGTACAGACAATTACATGCATTATCACATAGTCAAGACTCAACCAGCAATTTGTAACCTGTGCTCTGGTTTAGATGCATTTGAGTCATCATCTGTATTAACTGGGGACAGTCTTACTTAGAGCAATGAGTGGTTTTAATCATTCAGAACTAAGCACCTTTGTAGCAAACTGTGCAAGGGGTATCTCCAAGGAAACAATGGGTTTGCTTCCTATTTGCACAGTATAACTTAGAACTGAGTCTGTCTGATGACTGATAAAGGTCATCACAACTATCACAACTAGATGGAGCAAGGGACTGGGACACTCTTTCTGTTCAATTTAACAGCACAAGAGAATTGTGATGTTCCTGGGTTGTACTGCCAGCCATGGGGAGAACCATGGATTCCATGTTTGCTTTATGAGGAACTGTAAGGAACTTTATAAGGAACTGTAATTACATATCTGCTGGAAGTCCTGCTTGCTGAACAGTCAGAGTGACCATTTGACTCTTGTGTAATAAATAAATAAAGACTCTCTGCAGTAATCTGCAGGCTTTGCCTGCAGGCATGGAGAGGAGGAAGCCCTTGGTAGAGCTCTCACTTTCCTAACAAATAGTGCAAGAACACAACAGGGGCATCTGCATGGGGTGTGCAAGCAAAGGTACTACCTGCTGATGTATGGGGGATGTATGAGGCTCTGATACTAAGTCAGAATTTCACTTGACAAAATATTTTAGCACAGACAAAAACCCTACACAAAGCCTGGTATATAAAAGGAGCATGTGGGAAAATCACTGAACTTAGACAGCAGTTTCCATAGCAAGCATATTCTTTCTGAATCCTGTTTGGCTTCACTTATGAGTATTTTCCTTTGTACATTTTAAAACTACATATATACAAGCTTTAGGGACAACACCAACATACATACACTAATAAACTAAGTACTGTTTTCAGGCAACTTTTCTGTAAGCTAAGGGCATTTGCTAGCTTTAAATTCTCTCTTCTTTTTAGTAAATGTTGAGGTAGTTCTTTTTACTGCCACTCCAGTTTCCATTTTGGAAAGCTGAAAGTTGTGGTTAATGGCAATATTTTGGTACTTTCAATTAGATTTTCAAATAGAGCTGTGCAACAGACTTTGGCCTATTCAAGAACCCACTTAGTAAGGTTCCATGAGATATAGTCCAACAAAGCAGAGGGGTCTGAAACTGTTGGTTGATATTCAAGGATCACCTGCTATAAACTCAGGAGTGTTATGGCCTGACTAGAAGGAAGTGTGGCAGGAGGGCCAAGAGACCTCCTTGGATGCATAAGGAGCTGCTGAGGAAACTTTGAAGGAAAAAAGAGGCTTATAAAAGGTGGAAGCAAGGACAGGCGGCCTGGGAAGAATACAGGGATGTTGTCCAGGAAGCTAGGGACCAGGCTAGGAAAGGTAAGGCCCACTTAGAAATTAAACTTGGCTAGGGATGTTAAGGATAACAGGAAGAGATTCTATAGGTACATTGTAAATAAAAGACAGACTACGGACAATGTGGGCCCTCTCCAAAAGCTATCAGGAGAACTGGCTACCCTGGATTTGGAGAAGACTGAGGTTCCTAATGACTTATTTGCCTCAGTCTTCACTGGCAAATGCTCTGACCACACCACCCAAGATCTTGGAAGGCAGACACAGGGACTGTGAGAATGAAGATCCTGGGCCCACTGTGCAAAAGGATCTGCTTCAAGACAATCTTAAGAATGTAAACGTACACAAGTCCATGGGACCTGATGAAGTCCATCCGTGGGTCCTGAAGGAGCTGGCAAGTGAAGTTGCTAAGCCACTGTCCATCATATTTGAAAAATCATGGCAGTCAGGTGAAGTTCCCCATGACTGGAAAAAGGGAAATGTAACCCCATTTTCAACAAGGGGAAAATGGATGAGCTGGGGAACAACAGAGCAGTCAGTCTCACCTCTGTGCCTGGCAAAATCTTGGAGCGGATTCTCCTGGAAGGCATGCTGAGGCACATGAAAAACAACAAGGTGGTTGGTGACAGCCAGCATGGCTTCTCTAAGGGGAAATCCTGCCAGACCAATCTGGTGGCCTCCTATGAGGGGGCTATGGAACTGATGGACAGGGATAGAGCAGTTGTTGTCATCTACCTGGACTTGCGCAAAGTGTTTGACACTGTCCCACATGACATCCTTGTCTCTAAGTTGGAGAGACATCAATTCGATAAGTGGACCACTGGGTGGATAAAGAACTGGCTGGATAACTGCACACATAGAGTTGTGCTCAACGGCTCAGTGTCCAGCTGGAGACCAGTAATGAGTGGTGTCCCTCAGGGATCGGTGTTGGGACCAGTCTTGCTCAACATCTTTGTCGGTGACATGGACAGTGGGATTGAGTGTGCCCTCAGCAAGTTTGCCGATGACACCAAGCTGTGTGGTTTGGTTGATATGCTGGAAGGAAGGAATGCCATCCAGAGGGACCTTGACACGCTTGTGAGGTGGGCTGATGCCAGTCTTATGAAGCTTAACAGTGCCAAGTGCAAGGTCCTACACCTGGCTTACAGCAATCCCAGGCACAGCTCCAGGTTGGGCAGAGAAGAGATTCAGAGCAGCCCTGTGGAGAAGGACTTGGGGGTGTTGGTCAATGAGAAAATGAACATGAGCCGGCAGTGTGTGCTCACAGCCCAGAAAGCCAACCATATCCTGGGCTGCATCCAAAGGAGTGTGACCAGCAGGTCGAGGGAGGTGATCCTGCCCCTCTACTCTGCTCTTGTGAGACCTCACTTGGAGTATTGTGTGCAGTTCTGGTGTCCTCAATGTCAAAAGGACATGGAACTATTGGAACAAGTCCAGAGGAGGGCCACGAGGATGATCAGGGGACTGGAGCACCTCCCGTATGAAGATAGGCTGAGAAAGTTGGGGCTGTTGAGCCTGGAGAAGAGAAGGCTGCGTGGAGACCTCATAGCAGCCTCCCAGTATCTGAAGGGGGCCTATGGGGTTGCTGGGGAGGGACTCTTCATTAGGGACTGTAGTGAGAGGACAAGGGGTAATGGGTTCAAACATAAGGGAAGTTTAGACTGGATGTAAGGAAGAAATTCTTTACTGTGAGGGTGGTGAGGCACTGGAATGGGTTGCCCAAGGAAGTTGTGAGCGCTCCATAGCTGGTGGTGTTCAAGGCCAGGTTGGACAGAGCCTTGGGTGGCATGGTTTAGTGTGAGGTGTCCCTGCCCATGACAGGGGGTTGGAACCATACAATCTTAAGGTCCTTTCCAACCCTAACTATTCTAGTGATTCTATGATTCTATTGAGGTCAACTCAGGAAGAGGTATGTCTGAAGTTCCTTCTCACCCCAGGATTAAAATACATTATGATCATTCAGATTAAAAAAAAAAAAAAAAAAAGTCAAACCAAACCAACCCAACAAAATAAACCTAAAAGTATGTAATATACTAGAGAACTAAGTAGCATTAAGTGCTTCAGGCTGAGAGACTCAAGTGTAAGGGTGATTTGAGACTGCAGGCCCTAAGCCAGTAGAGGCTGAAACGCTTTGCAGATGTGATGTGGTCATTCTCCACTGACGTTGGTGGTCATGCTGTTATCACAGCACTGTTCCCACAGCTGTCACTGGAGTGATGTTGGCAGAGCCTCTGCTGGGAGACATCTGCCTTGCTCTTTTAACTGGAGTTGAGATGCTATGATGACAGCTGCACAGAAAGTGAAGAAAAGGGAAGACAATAGAAATCTGAAAGAAATACTGAAGATATAAATGGAAGCAACTATGCTAACCACTGTCAAGATTCAGACCAGAATTCCACAGAAGTTAGAAAATGCAGCTACAGGGGTGTCATTTTTATTTCAGCTACAGTGCTGTAGATCTGGGACTAGATTAGGTGAATCTGTATTAACACCAATACAATCAGAATCTGCCTTGGATCCCTAAAGCAATTTTAATTCACCTCGCTTGTCTATTTATGATACAGTAGCTCTTCACAGCAGCATGCTATGATCACACAACATACATGACATTGTATGGAAATGTTACGAAAGAAGTTGACCAGTGAACATAACAGCTTGCAGTCAACTTCTATGAACATTGAAAGAAGAGAGGTTGCTTTCAATGTACTCTGAGTTGTTGTTTTTCTTCGGAAGGATAGCAATGATGCACCAATTTTTATCTCTAAGCAACATCCACTGTCCTGGCAGTTAAAAAAAAAACAACTATTACAACATACAGAAAATGGTATTTTTGTCAAGAACACCATGTCTATTTTTTTCTATTGTTCTGTATATTAAGCCTTACCCACGCTTATGTGTAACTTAGTCCCAGTGGAAAAGCTATTGTAACTAGTATGTATTTGTTATAAAGACTTGGAACATAACAAATACTTTCAAGAGCACATACATAAACTAGACGAGCTCAGAGAAACACAGACCATTCTGCTAGACTGCCTAAATCATGAAGCATTGTTCAAATAGAACTGCTGAACCCCTCACATACTAAATAGAACAAGCACTCTCCACACACACACTTTTCAGGTGCAAGAGGTTAAAATGTAGCCCAAGGTCTGGCTCTGCTGTATGTCAATTGAGGCCTAATGAAAAAAAAGCACATCTCACTCCACTGCACTTACAGCTCAAGTGTTAAAGAATTTATACGCTGGGGCATCCTTGCATCTGTGTTTGCTACAGACTGGATGGTGCTGGAAAAGTGGACTTTTGAGGGACACACAACTTGAATCTGCATGACTTAGAACAGATGGAGGCTACGAACAGCCTGCTGTGCATGTGACATTAGCTTACCTAACTGCGTGGCAACATGCCAAATGTGTGGGTGTCCTGGCCCTCAAATACACAAGGAGAAGGAGTGTTACCTTTACAGGCATAATACCTTGTTGCATTTTCATGTAATGAAAGCATTTGGTTTCCTTCATTTGTGGGGGCTGGGTCTTGTGTACCATACACAATGATACATATGCCATAATATGTAGTAGTAGCACTCCTCCACAAAATCCTATTTTTTTTCCAGGATGCCAAAGTAGCTGTGCCTGAATACCTGCACGTAACAAAACTATTTAGTCACAAAGTTAATGTATGGGAAAGTATGCAAAAGCACATGGGAGACAATGACAGAGGTTGCACAGACTTCCCTCTGTCCTAAAAAAGTATTTAGTTTCCTGCAGCAAACATGAGTAACAAATAGATGACATAGTGAAAGAAAATAATAAACCCATCTATAATCATATCCACATCACAAAATTATGCAGTAGTCAGTACTTACGTTTATCCCATTTTGTAAGCAAATGTTTGTTAATGGTTCTGTTTCTGAGCATCCACGTCTTCCTACTGAGGTCTGGCTTGGATTATTTCCAGAAGCTCCTTTATAGGTTCTGTTCGCTAAACCCAGTGGTTTTGTTGCGGTGGTGTTCCTCTGTTTTGTGAGGGTGACTGTTTTCTACCCAAGTTTCTCTCCTTACATTCAGAAGTTAGCTCCAAAGAGCTGCAAAAAAAGCCTGAGGTGATAGAAGAACAGGATCTTGTTCCCTAGATAAGAAAGTTCTGGCTGTTCTCTGGCTATTCTCAACAGAAAGCCCTAATCTACGTGTCAGAAAATGTAACAATGAAGATGCTGCTATTTTCTCAGGATAATGCAACTTGCTTTGGTACCTTAAATGTGGATTATGCTTTTTTTTTCAGTTACAGAGTTCGTGCACAGCTTCCTACAGTAACTCCTTCACATTCACCTATGTATTCCCCAAGGACAGGGCCCCTGAGCTTCAGATTAGGTCATGGACCAGCTCATGTCTGGCTTCAGGTTGTTTATCACCATGGAACATCAGCAACAGCAACAATATCAGACAAGAAAAAAAGTGGAAGTCCTCAGCAAAGGTGAGAAGTCTTGGCAGTATTAACAGAGAAAAGAAAAATTAAGTAAGAAACGCTATATTCTAGAAGTGGCTAAACATCAGAGACTTATTTCAAGACCCTTGGACCTGACAGAGGTATTGCAGGACTGCGCAGATAATCAAACATACACAGAAAAGAAGAAACAAAGGAGTTAACTTGAGAGCAAAATGCTTGTGAGCAATGAGACCTTTTCTGTTTCAAAGGAAAATTCCATGCCTTCCCTTCTGGTTGGCCTGCCGTAGCAGATATGTTTTTGGAGTACAGCATGTACAGTGCATAAGCAACTATTGGCATTCATGGTTGGCTTCCAAATCATCAGTGCTTAAAAATATGAAGTGCAAACTTGGCTCTCTCTTCTATCCTGGGTTTTGTTATTGTTGTTATTGTTGTTCTTATTGTTGCTCTGAAACAGCATTTGCTCACTTCAAAAAAAATACCTGATTTTTAACTCATTGGATGCATTCCTCCTTCATTCAGTCAGAATGCTTTTTGTTTCTTTCTGATGTCTGTGGCAGTTGGCAGTTTCCTGTGAAGAACCAGTGATGTAGCTGGCTGTGTGAATCAGCATTTCTCCTGAAGACATTAAATATCGTCCCAGACCACCTCATGAGCGGTACCAGAAGGTACACGTCCACTAGCATAAATACATAAATACTGTCCTGCCCAGGTACTGGAGGCTCTGTGTAAAACCTGCTCTAGAAAATGTAACTGAACTGAGTGACAAGCAGGGGTCAACCTGAGAACTTCAGGTTCATCATGAGTAATCACTTCTCCTAATTAGCAAAATATTTACTGTTATCCATGCACTCATCTTAAAACAATATATCTCATCAGAACTAAAAGAGATAGCTGTAGGTATTGTCTATATTATTCAAGTATCTATATGTGGTAGTGACAGAATAAGACACTCAAGATGGCTAGCAGTAAAAACTTGCAGTGTGAATGAAGATGATCGCTACTCAGAGCCAAGCAGCAGGTCAGTATGTCCTTGGACATGGATAACGCAAACAATGTGGAAATTTTCAAGAATGGGTTGGTCAGAGCAGCTGTGCAAGGGTGAGAAAATTGCTTTCACCAGAGCTGTGGAGAGAAGAAACACAGGGACGGGATGACAGCAGGGAGTAAAGCTCAAGGAAGTGACTCTTTCACAGTCAAAAACAGCATTTCAATGTAGCTGTGATCTCCTATGCCAACAGATTCATATATACCATGGCTGCAGTTTTAGTGAGTTACACTTGCCAAACAAGGAGGGCAGACAAAGTTTTTTTCAACTTTTAAGCCTACATATAATTATAAATATTGTCTCCATACAGTAATATTTATGATTATTTCAGTAATTCAGTATTCAGAAAGTACAGGAGAATTGGAATAGGTTGTCCTTGTCTCAGGTCTAATAGTTACTCTTCTTCTCCTTCCTAGTAGTTGGTGCAGTGCTGTGTTTTGGTTTTAGTCTGAGAACAATGCTGACAACACACTGATGTTTTAGTTGTTGCTAAGTAGCACTTACCCTGATTAAAGACTTCTCAGTCCTTCATGCTCTGCCAATGAGGAGGGAAAGCCGGGGGGAAGCAGAGATAGGACACCTGACCCAAACTGACCAAAGAGGTATTCCATACCACAGCACATCATGACCAGTATATAAACTGGGGGAAGTCATCCAGAAGGCCCAGATTGCTGCTCAGGTTGGTCTGGGTATCGGTCGGTGGGTGGTGAGCAACTGCATCACTTCTGTTTATTGTTTTTTTTCCCTTTGCCCTTTTAGTTTTATATTCTTTCCCCTTATCGTTTCCCTTATCATTAGTAGTAGTAGTAGTTTTATATTACACCTTAGTTACTGGACTGTTCTTATCTCTACCCATGGGATTTACATACTTTCGATTCTCCTACTCATTCAGCCAGGAGCTGGTGGGAGGAAAGGACAATGAGTGAGCAGCTGCATGGTTCTGAGTTATCAGCTGGGCTAAAACCACAACATAGCTATAAAAACACAAAGTAGAGTATCAGAAGAAAATGTGTGTTTCAACCTTACTGCACGAGCACATCAGAAAACCTACAGTATTCTATTAGCAACAAAGACAGAAAGTCCACAGCCTCAGTTACTTCTTCAGACCTACCTCCATTTCACTTCAGGGCACCTGTCCAATGACACTATCCCTCAACCAGGCATTCTTGCAGAGGTGACCTCCTGCTAGTAAAAATGACCACACCATGGAAACTAAACCTTTTCTAGTGTCTTTCCTTGTAAAGTTTAGAAGGGTTAGGTGGACAGACAATACTTTTATGGAACTCGTTTGCTTTGTCATAAGGCTTTAGAAGAAAAAAAGATTATAGAATGTATTGGTACAGATCACCAACAAAAAAAACTAGCTCATATCAGCCTGGCCTTCACTTCAGTGAGACCAGTGGAGACTTGCCAATGAAAGCCCTCTTGCCCAATTTGGTTTTGGGAAAACACATTACAATAGGAAATGTGTCAGCTAACACAATGTTAAATATAGTGTTGCTCATACTGCAGGAAAGAACAGTAATGTTAAAACTGCATCGGCTGCTCAGAATTAGCCTGTGAAGTGGTTGAAGAGAAACATGAATAAAAGTACCATCCCCCTTTCTGTTCCTACTTGAAACTTCACTGTAGCATGGTTGACAACACATATGCTCTTTCTCACTGCGGGGAAGCGCCCAAAATGCCTCATGTCTGAAATGTTCAGACAACAGTCTCGTCTGTTCCATACTTATTAGTTGCTTGACTCTAATAAGGTTGTTATTAAAACAACCCAGTTTAATGTCTTTCATGCTGTATTGGCTTCATGTCAAATAATGTTTATATAAATAATATTTGAGCCATGGGAAACTTGCAGGATGTTTTGTCAAAGTCCTTGTAGCATTTGTCTCAGGAATTGTTAAGGCATATGAAGATTATAAGAAATTCTAAATAAATTGCAAATTCATGAAAAGGTTTTTCTCTTCAGCAATATGTTACACTTTTCTGGTACACACTTCATTCATTCCCACTTTTCATCATAGATCCTGTGGACTGGGATCCCAGGATTTCTTCAGTTTTCCAGTCTTAACAACTCTACCCACCAGAGATTTTCCAATTTTCTTCACAATTTCTCTTTTTCCTTCCTCTCCAAAGTCCTTGCTGAAAGCCTTCAACAAATCAAATGCTTGGCAGCAACTTCTTTTATCTTCATTTTAAAAATCTGTCACCTATGTTTCTGTAGCATGATATTTCAAGCTAGTGTAGCAGAGTGATTTATAAGCTTAGAGACTGCTTTATTTGACCTCCTTCACCTTGAAAGGACATGTAAAAGGAAATAGAGATTCATCTTCTGTCATTCCATGGGCTCCCAAGCTCCTTTTCATTGAGAAGAGGACACAATCATTTATCCTGAGTAAAATATTGCTGGTTACACATGCTCTGCTCTCTCTATAATAAATTGTGGTTTAATTTAAGTTTTTTTTTCCCCAATGTGTTAGTGTTAAATAAAGTAGCTGGTAAAAACCTCCAGTGCTTTAATTTTTTCCTTTCACTGGTGACTTGCCAAAGCATCAATACCTGGTTCTTCCTTCATGACATTTTACTTCGACACTCACATGTTCAAATAAGCTAAAAATAGAGGAACCTAACTATTCTTTTCTGCTTGGTAATCTAGATGGAAATTATGCAGTGGTGCAAAGGGGGTTCGGAAGTTTTGAACAAATGTATCTTTAATACAACATGGCATCATTACCAACAGCAGTCTGACGTAATGAGCAGTGTTACTTTCAATGGAGTGAGACTTCAGTCATAGGTGTTAATGTGATCTTCCCAATGTAAAGTGTCAAACCATTTAACATGGTTTGTGGTTTTAAGTGCAGAGAGCTTAGCCTGCTCAGTCACATGGCAGCTGCACTAGAAATTCATGCCAAAGCTGGGAAGTGTATTGATTAGTATGTACAAGAACAAAACAAAAGGCATTTGGAAATTGAAGTCAAGTGGTTAAACAAGACTAACAATCAAAATCTGTCAGATTCTCTTTCCTAAATACAGGTTATTCGTTTAGAATCCATTATGCTATCCAGAAGTCTTTCTTAGCTAACAACAGGAAAGATTTAATTCTCTTATTCATCTCTTGGTTCATGACTGTAGAAGTAAAGATTAATTTGCTTCTTCTGATAATAGATATAGATAGGGAAAGGGGAAAGGGTGGGAGAGTGGAAAGCAGAGGAGGTGTAGCTGTTGCTGAGCATTTCCGGTTACAAGACAATTGAAAAATAGTTTAGGTAGCCGGTCACCCCTGGTATCTGCTGGCCTGGAGCCTGTTTGCCTTGCCTGATATCCTGTGTGATAACCCCTGCTTGGCCAAGTCCTCCTTTCTACTCTACTCCTTCTTTCTACTCATCATCTCACATTTGGCAGAGCAGCACAGACCAACGCAAGTGAGGTCTGAGTTGGTCTGTAAGCATAAAAGCTGAGTGACAAAAAGAGAGACTAAAAATGAGATAATGCGGAGAAAGAGACTCAGAGAAAAGGCAAGGCAGAACCTTGCTTTTGTCAGGTTGCTGGTTTGTTTGGAACAGCCAGGTACCCTCTCATGTTTGACAGCCTGCATCTGGTGGAAGCTGTCCAGTGGAGGGAAGAATCAACCAGCGACTTTTCTTCAAGAAGTCCTTCAGAAACCTCTTTTATCATAATGGTTCCCACTATTTTGCTTTTTAAAGGTTCAGCCGGGGATGTGAGACCAAACAGGCCATCCCTTCTTTATTTCATTCACCTGTTTGCATCACTAATTTCTCACTTCACCCTTTCCTTATTGGTCACATACCATCTTCATACCACCCTTGACTGGATCTGGAAGACTTCTCTGAAAAAGTGATTGTTGTCTCAATTTCTTAACCCTTCCACTGCCTTTAATTCTTACAATTAACCGCAGCACTTTATGAACTCTTACTTATTTCTCAGAGATGATTTTACAATAGACATGGATTACCCAAGGTAAGAAGAGTTACCAAGCAAATAAGAAATTGTGTTTAATTTCAGCCAGGGATGCTTACTGAAATGTGAGTTTCCACTAGAGCAATAAATCCCCTAATAAGGCAGGGAGGAAACTAAGAATCCTGATTTAGCTGTCATGGATAAATCTGATTTCCATTCCAGGAACAGACTTCAGGATTTCCACCAACCACTATAAAGATCAAAACAATCCATCCAGCTTTTTAAGCTGAGGTTGAGACTTTCTCCATGGCAAATGTGCCCAATGTTTCACAACACATTCTATCAGAGATGGCAGTTAGCCACCTGGCAGTCAGTCTTATGAAAAGCATTTTCCTTTTAATTATAAAAATATCCACAAAAATACCTCCATTGCCTATCACACTGTTTCCACAATACAGTTTAAAATGATTTATGAAGAAGTAAATTAACACATTCTTGCGATGGTCATTATAGCTATAGTTGATTGAGCAGCAATCAAGCACCGCATTTTGTAGTTTAGGTACCAGAATCATTCATTTGACCTGATTTACACTGATGACATTCAGTGCTGTCACTCTTATGATACAGCAACTTGTCAATGCCAGCTACTTAATTTTGTAAAGCCATTGCCCCAAATTTATTAGTGATGGATCTTAAATGACAATTCAGGCCTGAAGAGTTATATTTTGGGGGCGGTGAACATCCTTGAAACAGGCTTACATTAATGTCTTGTATCTTGCAGTTGGGCAGACTAGGAACTCTCATACACTGAGCAGTAGCTGTTCAGCTGAGCTTTGCAGCTGGTCCCTTCTGCTAAAACCAGAAGAATGAAATATTTGGATTGTCATAATATAAAAAAAAAAATAAGAGGACTGGATCTAAAACTAAGGCTGGATTTTCCTCTTGTTTCAATGCATGGTTATACATAGACACAGATCAGCGCCTGCAGCTGCCTGCATCAATTTTACTATTGACTTCAGTAGCTCTATGGCTGGTCTTCTCTACACTAGGGGGTGATTGACTAGTTATTTAATTAACTAGTTTAAGTAGCATTAACAATAATCTCAGCAGTACCCAATGGATTTTCTGCTTTAAGTATACTGTGCACTTCCCTATTTATAGTAAACACCAGCAGTGGGATTCATCTGTCCAAATATAGATTCTGCATTGTAGGTGTCTGTATCTGAGTTAACTGTCTAGGCTCCCTTTATAGCCAAGGGAACAGACCTTCTGAGGGCAGAGCTCCTCTCATCCCATTTCCGATAGCTAAAACAGATTAAACGAACCACCTTCATTTAGGCGACTAATAGAACAGAAAGGCCTATTTCTGTCCATTTGCTATGGAGTGAGTCTTGACAACCGGCAACGGTATACATGCCTACACTGTAGAGGCTGCAACAGAGAGAGATACTTCCTGCCCTATAAGTAATACTTGAAAGCTGCTGCCATCAAGCAGCTCCTATGTTTCCTCAGAAGAAGAATTTACCACTTTGCTGCCTTGCAATAATGTTAGCATCAATCTCCTTCTTGTTTCATTTGGAAGCAGGGCATGTTCAAGAATGGTATTTTAGACCCACCCTTCTTGCTGGCTTTCACTCTTCTTTCCACAGTTTCAACTCCATGGTCTCATTTTACTGGCCAAGGAGGTAATGAGCTATTGAAATGAAACAGTGCTGCTGTGTATCTGGTTGAGGAGATCATTGTTGAGCAATGTAACATGCTCTTATCCTTTGTCCCCAGAGGACTGAGCAAACGTTTTGTGAGGCAATCCCATTTAATGCTGATGCCAATGCCAGGAAATGAACAATCTGTGTTAGCTTTTGACTTTTAAAAACAATGGGCTGGATGCAATGCCCTCTGAAGTTACCAGGAGTCTTGTTCTTCCTTTGTTTTTGAAGGGCATAGGGTCGGGCTCAACACTAGGAGTTTGTTTTGCTTTGTTTCTATACTTAATGAGAAATGAAAGTTAAAAGCAGGTGTAGTTGTGACTATGGGAAGTTGACCCATATGGCAAGAGCAGAATGTGATTTTTAAACAAACAACAATCAATTTTTCTAGTTAAAATTGCTGTATTAATAGCAGATTGATTTTTTTATCACACATGTTGTAGCTTAAGGTTTATATAGGAGATTATTGGCCTCTATATTATAAAACCTAGACAGACAACAATTTTATTATAAAGTTCTTGTTATGCTTTTAAGGAGGAATTTCCCAAATAATGTCTGTATTGCTGATAAATAATTTGTGGGCTAATTTTTCCTGGTCTGATGATATTTTATGTAAATATTGATAAGGCTTCTATTACTCATGTGCCTCTTTCCTCCATTTTCCCTCTCCCTGTGTGAAACCTCCCTCTGAGGACCATGCATAACTCACATCATCTCCTTATATTGTAGGCAAGTGGATGAGTATAACTGCTGTAAGCTCTCCCTCAAGAGGCTTTCTTATGCATGGAAACATATATAACATCTTCAAAATCTAACATCTCTCTTAGCATATTTAACACCTTTATTGTAATATGGAGGGGTGATGGAGTAAACTCTCATCAAGTTTACAGATGACACCAAACGGAGGGTATCAGTTGATGCACTTCAGGGCAGGGCTGCTCTCTGCAGTGACCTATATAGGCTAGAGTAATGGATCAACCTAATGAAACTCATCAAGGAGAAATGAAAGGTCCTGTATCTGAGAAGGAATAATCCCCACAATGATACAGGCTGTGCACCAAGTAGCTGGGGAGCAGCTCTGTTGAGAAGGACCTGGGAATCATGGCGAGCAGTCAGCATGAGCCAGCAACTTGCCTGGCAGCAAAGAAAGCCAACAGCATCCTGGGCTGTTTCAGCAGAAGCACATCCAGGAAAGTGGTAATCCCCCTTTACTCAGCACTTGTTAGACTACATCTAAAATACTCTGTACAGTTTTGGGTTCCCCAATACAAGAAATTCACTGATATGTTGAAGAAAGTTCAGCAGAGGGCTAACAAGATGCTCAGGGGTCTGGAGCACTTGTCTGGGAGGGGGAGGCTGTGAAAATGGGGCTTGTTCGACCTGAAGAAGAGGTAGCTTTTAAGGGACCTAACTAGCAGCCTGCTAGTAAGAAAGAGGAAGTGGCACCAGGCTCTTCACACCAGCGTGAGGTGGGAGAATGACAAACAGTGGACATAAACTGAAACATGAGAGCTCCAGAGTGGGTATAAAAACTTTCCTATGTGTCATGAAGAAAAACAGGTTAGCAGAGAGGCAATGCAGTCCCCATCCTCTGAGCTTTTCAAGACTTGAATGGATTAAATCCAGAGAAACCTTGGTTTGATCTCATAGGAAACCTGCTTGAGGAGGGAGGACTAAAGACCTCCTGAGATTCCTTCCATTTTGAATTATCTTACAATCTTATGAAGGAGAGTTGTCAGCTGAAGAATTTGTCTGGGAAGCACCAAATAATATTTTCAAGTGGCAAACTTCAGGAAGGAGTGTAAATGTGTACTAAAATCTTACAGCGGGCACATCATACATTCTGCGCAGAGCAGCTACTTCCATTGTATAACAGCATTTGCATTGTTCCTGTTTTTAATTCCTTTACAATCACCAATCACCACTAATGCATGGAGTGAGACAGAAGGAGTGTGGACTGCCATACCGCTTATGATGGCTTTTGGATGCACTGCAGAGCATGCACAAAATTGCTTATGTTTATGGAGAGACATCCTGGCCTCTGCCTCACTACAAAAATATGTGCTTTGCTTATGCAAAAACCTCACAAGTCTAAGGTAATTAGAGTTGCTATATTTCTAATATTTCCCAGTCAGAAGTGTGTGAGCATGCACTATGTGGCACACCACAGTGAGTCTGACACACTGGAGAAGTAGCTGAGCTGCAACTGTTTTTGTGCAAGTACATACCATCTGTGCAATAAAAGGGATGACCTGAATATGGCTATTTATCCATGCTCTCCTATCCAGGCCAGAGGCCTGGAAATCTTGGCCAAATGTCCATATTTATCTTTTCCACATGGACAATAAAATAGAATAACTGACAAAAAAAAAGAGGATGGATCGATGTAGATGTAGGGTACCCCTAGATCAATTGTGTGTAGTCATCTCTTTCCCTGAGAGACCTTAAAATGTTTAGAAGCACCTCTCTTGCTTCTCATGCTGAAGAAGTATCACCCCTTTCTTGTTCAAGGACAAAAGTAAGTCACAGAACTAGAGCTTTCATTTTCTAGTCCTTTCAGACCCGGGATGGAATGATAGTGGGAAGAAATAAACTTCATGTTGGCGGGATGCGCCAACTTGAAACACAGTCTCAGTACCATTTCCCAGATTGGCTTTGCTGCCAGTAGCTCTTCTTCATGGCAGGTGGGAAGGATCACTGTAGAGCAGATTGATTTCCAGGTCCAGAGCAGACCCAATGTCTCATTACAAGGCACCCAGACCCCCCCTCAGGCTTTCACCACAGGGTCAGTACTCTGTCCAAAAAGTGAAAAGGGCACTGATAAAGCTGATGAGTGGTTTCCAGCTTTTTTTCTTTACTCAGGACTCGTTTACACTGTAGTTCTCAGAAGCCTCTGACCAGTTGTGAAATGGTAGCCTCATCTCACCAGAAGAACCAATGAAATAAAACAGGAGTAAAGAAAGCAAGAAAGTTTCACTGAGTTCACTGAAATTCTTTGGGCTTGTCCATGCATGGAGTTTTGTGCCGATCTAACAAAATGGAATTGCGGTTACATCAATTTAATTAAATCACTGCAAAAGCTATGTAATCTAATCCTTCGTTTCGGTTAACACCTATGCAACTCAAACATCTGAGCAATAGCTACATAAAAAGCTCAAAGACTTAAAAAAAGACTTAAGTCCAGTCCCCCAGCCTCAGTTCCAATTAAAGGCTAAGAAAGCATGCACTTCATGCCCCTATGCTTTACTGTAAAGCAGGGAGAAACAGGGAAAGTAGATGTTCCTTAATTAAAGAAACTCACACCTGGTAGAGACAGGCTAAACCAAATAATGTAACTTTCAGGTCTTCTTCCTCCTTCCTAAAACTAGCACTAAATGCCAAACCCCTTTTTTTTATATTGCAAGAGCCACCTTTAAGAACAGAGGGAAAGAGTCTCCTTGACAATATCGAGTGAGTCCCTCGAGGCTTATCTGGAACAATTTGTTGATACACAGTCATCCCTTTCAGAAATTTCCAGAGAAGTTAACTCCCTCACAGTGAGTTACAGTGTAAATCCCTAGGAAGCAGTTTGGTTGATGCTCTTGTATATAGTGACTCCTGCCATGCATGACAGTGCCACACTCATGGAGGCCATCAGAGCTTTCTAAATAATTGGCAAAAAATAGATTGCTTTATGACTCTGTCAGCTGGCAGCTGACAGCATCTCTAATGGGAAGTTAGCCACTCCTTTCCCTTTTTTGCCCTCTCATTTGCCTACATAGATCCTGAAAGGGAAACCTCAGGGAACTCAGAAGGCATTAAATTAGTCAAAGTCGAGGTTATCCTCTGATTTGTGTTTGCAGCAGAAACAGACTGAAGATAAGCATGGTTAACTCAGTAAATGTCAACAAATCCTGGCTTCTGTTGCTTTGCTGTGTAAATGAGGAGGGGGCTCAGAAGTCTTTCCCTCTTACACTCTTAAGTAAAGACTGTTTGTCCTCTTTGTGCTCCCCTGAGAATAAAAGTGTGACTGGCAATTAGAGAATCCAGGACTGGCTCCAGCAGGAGTATATTCTGAACTTCTTTACAGTTACGTAGCTGTTGCTGTTTCTACAGAAGCCTCAGCTGGATGCATGCTGACCACCTCTTCTGAGATGGTTGTTACTGTAGTCGTGAGCAACTCTCCTTAGCTTGCCACTGCCTTTTGCCACTGCAGTCTGGGTTCAAGAAAGCCATGGCTTTATGAGATACCTCTGCACCGCATACACTAAACACACAGCTGGTCAGTCACGTGGGCTGTGGTTGATTATCCTCTTCCTGGCCTAACTGTGCTCCCAAGATTCTGCCAACTAAAACCAGCGGCACCAGCTACAACAGTAATGGACTCCTCCATAATCACAAAATCATAGAATCACAGAGTGGTTTGGGTAGGAAAGGACCTTAAGATCACCCAGTTCCAACCCCTCCACCATGGGCAGGGATGCCTCACCACAGACTGTGTCGCCCAAGGTTCTGTCCAACCTGGCCTTGAACACTGCCAGGGATGGACACACAGTGCCTTCTCTGATAACCCTGTAGTTTTGAAGATAACACAGAATTCTTCTAAGCCTTTTAAAATCTTTTTAATCCTTATCACTATCAATTTTGTCACTTCAAAGTTCACGATTTACTTTTTTTTCCCATTATGTCCAAATTTTTTGCTTGGTTGCATCTGTGATACACTTTTAGGTACAATGGAGCTGTTAATGGATAAGTGTAGTCAGAACTGGCCTCTATTCTCATTATTTTGTTCTGACATACATCAGTTAAAAATCAGAGTTTTGTGCAGTTTCCTGACCCAAATCTCTTACAGTCCTGTTTTTTATTATTGTTGTGAGATGTGTTATACGTATCAAAGTATCCTTGCTCCCACCAGGATCTTTACATCTTTTTTCTTTGCCAAGTAAGTCTCTCTTCAGTGTATAACACCAATAATGCTTCAACAACTTTAATTACTTGCACATTACAAGCACAAACACTTTGTTCTCTGGTGAACACACACAGCCCCCCTTAAAGCCTTGCACACATACATGCAGGCAGGCACGCATGTAGGTCTACAATGCCCTTCCAGTGGAAAGAAATCATCTCTGTTCACAGAAATTTTCTGTGTTTACAGAACAGATATCTTTAGGCTCAGTTATTACAACGCTCCACTATTTCTTTTGTTGCAAAATGGTAGGGCTGGCAGGGACTTAGGTAAGCCTCATTAAGCAACTCTTGCAGTATGCATAATCAGTGTGATGGAAGTTATAGGAGTGTTTATGATATTCTCACATGAATAAATTAAATATGGGACTTAAAATGACTCATCATGGTTCTGTAGCATTCACTTCCCATCTGTCTGACCTTTGTTCCCTACACAGGCATACTAGATCTTCTACCCACAAAAATCTGAACCTGGTATGTAGCTGACAAGAATGCTGTATGACTTTCATTCATCACAGAATGAGAGCGTGCTTTAGACTGCAAGGTGCGTTACTCTGCTTTCAAAAACACACTCACAAATCACCTCTCCAAACAGTAGAGAATATCTGCCCTGGAAGTACCAGTGCTGGTTATTCATTGACACAGCTACCAAAGGATTATGTGTCTTCACAGCTCACTGGCTTTATCTACTCATAGAGGAATATCTCATACAAAGCTTCACTGCCATCCTGCCCCCCAGTGTATGTACCAATGCACACAATAATGTGCACGAACTCTCCTCACTATGCGGAGTTCTCATCTTTCTTTGTTTCTGGATGAACCATGCCACGTTTTTAGCTGCAACTGCAGAGACAGCAGGAGGAGCAGTGCTGCCAGCTTATTACGAACACTCAAAATCCCTTCTCCCATTGACCATCAAGAGCACTACTCGCAGCCTATGCAAGCAGTATGGCACACCTTATTTTCATTGCACTCAGTTGCAGAAGCATTAATTCATTCCTTTTCCTTCACTCTCAGGAACATGAAAAGTGGTGATCCACTGGGAAGACAAATAAAACCAGATTCAGCTGAGCAAGGTCAAATCAAAACACTTTGGGCTACAACGGTGGGCTTGAAGAACCAGCAGAAATACATTGCTGACTGCACTAGTACAACACTGTAGGTTCATGACAGACTCTCAAAAGACAGTCTGTGTGCTGCCAATGCAACAACTAATTCCCTAAACTGCACTGTAATTCAGAGACAGCTGGGTAAGAATCTTAATATTTCTTACTGAAAGGGGGGCAAATTTCCCAAGCGCCTCTATGAGAAGTTTTCCCATTTCCAGCAGTTTTAAGGAACAAAAATATAAACATAAGTATCATCAAAGTGTGGTGGAAAAACAAAACACATGAGAACATTTTATACCACCATTGCATTGGTAATAATCGCTACTTCATTGATAACCCACAGTCCTACATTCAATAACACCATTTGCCTTATAGATTAGGTAAAAATTCATAGAGAAAACCCTACCTAAAAAATAAAAGGGGCTGCTAACTTAAGTGATGATTACGAACTTTCCATAATTCTCTATCATCATTTTGAGAGGGCATGAGAGCAGTATCTTTAATATCACTTCACATTCTTATACTCACCCTTTCTATCTGCACAGTAGTAACAGTGAGGACCTTGCAGACCTATCACCCACTTCAGTAGAAGCAGAGAATATTCAGACTCCATGCTGCTAAGAGTGAAGTGCTACATTTAACAATATTGACTAATTATAAAAAATAACTCAGGAAAAGTGCAAAGGGTTTTTTGGTTGCATGGATCCCCTCATCTGGTTCATAGTTCAGACCTCACATGCAATTCCAGATAAATGAGGGATAAGCAATGGGATGGAAAAGAGGCCAGTGACAGAGATACAGGAGCTGTTTATAGAAGCCCTACTGCTGGGAAAATGCATGTGCAACCACAGATAAATTCAGTTTGTATTATTTATACATATGAACTTGAGTTCTGGAAATGAAGTGGCTACAAACCACACATGGCCTATCTCTTCTCTTAGCAGTATAACATCAATACTTAGTTCACAGACAGCAATTCTGCATTAAGACAGACAACACCTTGGGAAATGCTCACAGACTGAAAGAGACAACAAACTGACTTAAAGGTTGCACACTTAGTCTACACTAATTCCTGCATGAGAAAGGCAACAGCAATGCAACATATCTCCTATAGGATGAACATTTCCTGGCTCCCTAAGAAAGAAGCACTCTGAAAACATGTACAATATTCTCACTGCTGGTATGTGTTATAGCTATCAACCAAGGAAGAACCTGCTTGCACGCTGTGCTATCAGCACGTTGTTTGTATGGCTGTGCGGCAGATCGTTGCTGCTTCCTTATTGCTGCTCCTGCAGATTTCATCATAGCTTTCAAGTGTATGATTAGAAATGCTTTATATTAGGGCTGCAAATTAATCATTAAATTTGAACTGCAGTCCGACAAGCCCTCCAAGTTCACAGTTGCCCAAAACTGCATTCTACCAGGTATTTATTTCATATATGGTTGAAACTGTCTTTCAATGTCACCTAGGCATGCCTTCATAAAAAAAAAGATGTTAAGTATGCAGGGCCACTTGGAACTGCAGCACTGTGAAGACATTATGAATGACAGAGTTTTGGCAGACGTGAAGCCAAGACCACTTTTCCCTAAGGAAACAAACATTGAAAACATGCACTTTGCCTGGCCTCCTTATGTGTCAGTCAACAACTTCCTATGATGATTCACTAAGACTTACATCATCATCACTGTTGCTATTTATACTGAGAGCTCTTCAGAGGAAGAATTATCTTTTGCTGCATTTGTGCACAGCCTCTGCCACAACTACCACCTCAGAACATGAAATTGCACGGATTCTTAGTTAATATGACAATTTCTGTGCTTATATGGAAAAAAAACAAGGGATAAGAGAACAAGCACATGAATTCTATCAACAGCTCTTGAGAAACCTGTGAAAATTTGTTGGATGTTTCTTCAGCACACTATAATTTCCATGCACTCCTGCATATCAGCAGGTCAGTAACTGCAAATGCTGAAGTACTGCCCCATTGAGCACCATGGGTGAGACTGGATGAAGTCTACTGGGAATCTAGCAGTGCTCTCTCATCTTGGATATCTGGCCCGATAACAAAAATATCTCCTCCCTCTTCCCAGGAAAAACGTTCCCTGTGTAACTCAGGACTTGAAAATATGTTTGTCTGACCAGGCCAAAAAGCCATAGATGTCACCATCCAACAGAACTGTACAGATTGGGCTGTTTCAGAGCTGAATTCACATGGGTCTAAGTGAATGCTTCCAGAATGCCCCACATCAGTTTAATGTTCCAGCCAACAGTACAGAAGCTCCAGCAGATACTTTTTGTTCCTCACCAAGCACAGAGTAAAAGCCAAACATTTTCCCTGGCCTCTGTTGTAAGAAAAGGAGTTGGCAATGGTTGATGAAAATTTTCTTAGCAGCTCAGCTGGATATAATCTTCCCTCTCACAGTTCCACAAGGCTCTGAAGGGCCCTTCAAATTTTGCTATAGCTTCAGAGATAAATGCCCAGGGAGCAAAATTCTGCAGTTCTCTGTAGCAGAAGGACAGGCTGAGAACAGCAGTGAAGTGAAACAATTAAGAGTGGACATATTGCATCATTCGCACTCACGCATGTGTTTTCCTATCAGTCAATTCCACAGAGTAAAGAGATCAAGTGGATCATTAATTCTTTACAGTAGAATTAGAGGTCACCTGCATTTTAAAGCACCATTTTAGTGAGAGATGTCCAACAACACGAAAGCAAAATGAATTGTGTGTTATTAGTGGGAGCACTCTACATTAGATTCGTCAATTCAGTCATCTACTGAAGTATCCTCTCATCCTTCTGTACTTTATGTAGGCAAGAGTTACAACTTAAATACTGCAATAGGGAGATATTGTAAATAAAATACAACTTACTGGCACTGTACTTAGAGAAAAATATCATACAATAAATACTGCCTAATACATGTTATTACTGCAACAGAAATTTGCAACTGTGGAAAATGTTCCAGTTCCACAAATTTACGACATTTATGTACCATAAAGTAGACTATGCCACACTCTACCATTTTATAAGTTCTGTGTTGGTTTGGGGCTTTTAAAATTATTATTTCTTCTATTAAGATCATCTTATACAGCTTTCTTTCTAGAGCAAGTTACATGAATCAGGTTTTCCAGCCTCCTAGCGAGTTCACTGCTGAGGCATTTCATAGTACCAAAGGGAATCAGAATTGCCCTATTCATCTTAATGGTGTGCTAACTTACCCAAGTATGTACATTTTAATGTTTAATTTGCTGTTTGTCTATAGCAGGACAAAGCAGCATGTACGAGTAAAGGAAACATATATAAAATACAATGTTTTGCTAGCCGCTAAACAACATAAAGAACATGTGAAAATCCCAATTAAGAAAGCCTCAATTAAGCAGAGGAAACATGCCATCCTCACAGCATACCAGGATCCCCTTTTCTTTTAGGACAGATATTTACACATGCTAACACATTTTTTGCCAGGGAGCCTGAGTCCCGTAAACAGGAAGATTTTTAATGATTCATTTCTTCGTATAAAGAAAAATAAATGATCCTCTGCTGTTAATATTATAGGCATTCCCACTAGACAGTGGATAAGGTTGCATGAGCTGTTCAGTGCTTCACTCTCACAATCAGACACACACACGCTGGATCTAATTCACCTGAGGCCTGTTGATTTTTGGGTGAGCTTCCTCTCAGCTTTGAAAGGGAGAAAGAGAATGTGCAATTTGGGAAGAAGGTACCGAAAGCTAGAGGAAAGTATCAAGGACAATGTGATAACTCAGATATGAGAAAAAGAAAAGAAAAAAGAAAAAAGAAAAAAGAAAAAGGAAAAAAGAAAAAAGAAAAAAGAAAAAAGAAAAAAGAAAAAAGAAAAAAAGAAAAAAAGAAAAAGAAAAAAACAAAACCCAAAACCCAACACTTTAGCAAGCAATGGAGTATATAAACTTACCGGGGGGCCGCAGGCAAGGTGTTGGTGGGCCTGCAGCGCGGCTGCTGAGCAGAGCAGTCGGTGCTGCCCGGAGCCAAGCGCAGCCGGTTAGAGCCGGCCCCAACGCCCCACCGCAGAGCTGAGCCCCTCAGCCACGAGCGGGGGCCGCTGGCAAAGCCTGGGTTAGGAAGGGCAAACGGTGCCCAGCAGCCAGGGCTGAGGGGAACCGGGTGAGAAACAGCCCTGCGGGTCCCGAGGGCAGAGAAGGAGGAGGGCAGGAGGGGCTCCGGGCGCCTCCTGCAGCTCCTGGGAGAGACCACAGTGGAGCAGGTCGTTCCCGGTATCTACCCCATAGCTCATGCACGACCCCACACTGGAGCGGTTGGATACGTCCTGAAGATAACTGCAGCTCATGGAGAGCAGATGTTGGAGCAGGCTGCTGGCCTGACCTGCAGTCTATGAAGAGGAGCACACTCAGGAAGAGGTCTGTCCTGAAGGTCTGCAGCGTGAGGAGAGCCCACATTGGAGCAGGGGACAAGTGTGAGGAGGAAGGAGTAGCATAGAGGAGCTGTTATGGACTGACCACAGCCCCCCATTCCTCATCCCCGTGTGCTGCTAGGGGGGAGCACAGAGGAGTTGAGACTGACAGAATGAATTCAAACCGAGGAAGAAGAGGGGTGAGGGCAAAGTGGTTTAACTTTTGTCTTTGCTTCTCACCATCCTCCTCTGTTTGTAAGTGGCAGTAAACTAAATCATTTTCCCCCAAGTAGAGTCTGTTTTTTCTGATGGTAATTGTAAGTGATCTTCCTGTCTTTATCTTCCCCCATAAGCTTTTCCACATTCGGTTTCTCCTCCTGTCCCATCAAGTAGAGGACAGAAAAGCAGCTGGGTGGGTATCCGGAAGCTGGCCCAGGTCAACCCACTACAATGAATAAGAACTTTACAGTCCTGCAAAATATGGCATAGGTAATGACAGACGTGTGGAAAACACAGTGTAAGTACATCAACCTCAGTGATGAGCAACAGATAGATGACCTTTCTGCCCATATCATATGAGGAGCTTGTCTCTTTGCGCCAGTCTTGTCATTATCAAATCCATTGATAAAACATCCATTGAGCATTTACAAGGAATAATTTCTACCAGCTTTACTCAGGCTGAGTATTCTCACTGACTACCGGTCATAAAGTTCGTGGAATCTGGCCTCGTTCTAAAACCCATTGAAATTTGCAATTAATGGAATATTTTCCATCAAAGCTTCTTGTATTATATGTAAAAAGGCAGCCTACTACATAACAAAACCTTCACAATTGTCCTACACAATAGTCCCTACGGTACATGCAGCACTGGACCTCTTAGATTCAGGCAATCTGATCTTGGTTGAACAGACAACTTGTGGAATGAAGTTGAGGAAAGCAAATACAAGTGTAGTTTAGGTGTATGGCAAAACACACAGTAAAAGACAGAAGATGGCATGTAATTCATGCCAAAAATAATTTTTGGCACAGTTGCCACAGTCTACATGTTGATTAGATATAGTCAAAGACTGGAGATTTATATTCAGTCTTACCTATAATACTTCAAGGATAGGTAAAGATAGATCAAAAAAATGCCGTATCATTGTCACAAAAAATAAACATTCATCAATTTTTAAATTTAACTCAAGGTATTTAAGCTAGTCTCATCATCTTTCACTGGCATAAATAGTCAGAAGAAACCAGTTTCAAAATGTTGAATCCTGTGTAACCTTGGGATTGGAATTTTAAACTCAGGCACAAGTATTATTGCTGGAATACTTTCATATTCATGAAATTAGAGAATGAAAACAGTGGCATGGGATTTTTTGAATCAGTCTATACTCAGATATGAAAAAAGTCCCTGGAAGACTGTTTGCATTCCAGCCTCAGAGTCAAAGACATCTGCACTAATATTCATCAAATAATCTAGAATAATGGGAACAAGCAGCGAAATCACAGTCTATTCACTGACAGCCATCAAGGAGAAAGAACGGCTAAATTTCTTGTCATTGCTTGTAAGTGCTAGCAAAACACATTTGGATAGCAGGGTAAAAATGTCCCATGATACAATTGATCATGAACATTAAAGACAAATAGTCATAGTTAAGGGTTTGAAAAATAACAGCAATTGTCACAGCCCCAACTTCAGCACCATAGCTTGCAACATGTCAATATGACATTTATGGAAACAGCTAAGAATAAAGGTGGCATGACCTTTACTTATCAGCCAAGAGTAGAATAATAAACACTGCTAAGGACAGTGGATTTATAACTCAATTATGTCCAGAACATAAGATATTTGTAATAATAATAGGCCATTTATCTCAAAGGAAAATGTCCGAGTTTCCTTATTTCTGTTGTTTTCCATCCTTAACCTGTATTTTGAAATTGAAACATCATCATTGTATGATAAAAGCATGAAATAAAGCATGAAGGAAATTGAGCCAGAAATAATTTTCTGTTTATGCAGTGGCCCATTCCATTAACATTTGATTGTATTATCCATGTGAGGGTTCTAAAAATACTGCAAAATGCAAAGGGAGGTTAAAAATCCCCACCCAGTCTTTACTACTATAACCTCTTTCTCTTATGACTTCCTTCTGCTGCTGTCTTGAAGAGTTTGTATATTCCAATGGCTCTGGAAACTCTGGAAACTCTGGAAACTGTTGTCATTGGAAAAATCAAATACTCTACACTCCTGTGATGTCAGCAGAGCTGCAACAGTGTAAAACTGGAAGCAAAAAATTATGAATAAGCACTTGCATTTTATTTAGGAGAATTTTAAACAGTTACTCTGATTCCCTGCTGCTATCACTAAGGTAGAGTTCAGAGGATGCATGAGATAGGTGGACAATCAAATTGTGAGTGAGGCTCATTGTTGTTGCATTAATACTATAGTAATTATGGATTATTTCCTTCCAAACTCACATGAATATGCAGCCTAAAGGCCTGAATCCTCATTCCTTATCTACAGAAATAACTGCAGAGTTTCCCCCAATAGTATGACTGTAGTGGCAAACACAACCTGTTCACTACTCATGGTTTCTGATATATTCTTTAATCAGCATTATGTCCAGTGGTTGCCTTAGGTTAATAAGTGAACCATCTATCTGTAAAGGATTCTAAAAGAAATAGCAGAAGATGACTATCACCATGGCATCAAACTGTACCTTCTGTTTCTTGAAGAGAAATATTAATAAGTTTGTACAGAAGAGGTGGGAGGGGTAGAGTTACCAAAAGTAGCAATGCGTTGTCTAACATTCTGAACTTAAATGAAGGCTTTTATTTGAGAACCCAAGAAGCATCTAACAACCTGTTCCCACTTGCATTCACATATTGTCCACAAAGTCTCAAACACACCTCCTGAAAAGAAAACAATTGAACAGTTAGTATAAGCTATTCAGCTGTGACCTGCAGTGAAAAGTAAGGAAAAAATATACTTGATTCATGCAGTCGTACATTTTCCCTGTCTATTATCAGTCTCCATGCTCTCTTTTGGAACTGAAATGAATTAAGCCTGCTGTGTGTTAGCCCTAAGAAGGTATAATTTTCTTTCTGAGAAGATACTCATTTGGTTAGGGAATCAAGCTCCTGCTTTCAGTCTCTTGCTGAACAAAGAGCTCTGAACAAGTGAAGTTCTTAGCCTAATGTGGAAATGCTGATAGATTCTTCAGAACAAATACCCAAACTGTGAAAGAAACATCCAATATTGCGTTCTTTATTAACAGGTATTTACTAAAATCAAGCCTCTAACATAAAGATTCCCTAGCTGTAAGGTATTTAAAGTCTGAAAGTACATCTAGGTTCAAACAACTTAAATGAGTAGGTTAGACTAGATGCCTAGCTTTTTAAGTCCTAAAGCTGGAGAAAACAAATCTCATGTTAAGAATGCTTCGGCAGTTCTGCTGGTAAAAATCCTCTCCCATTGAGCCACTCAGAGAATGTTTGAGCTCTAAGACAACTTTAAAATACAAATATACAAAATGTGCTTTAAAATACAAATATACAAAAGACAAAACCAAGCTAAATGTTCTTAAAAGGCAATGTCTCACCTTGGCCACTCAATCTTTCTAAAATCATTCATATTTTTAATTTTTAGATCAATCTGTGTAAGTCACAAGACTCTTTCATAAAACCATTTACTTCTGTTGGTTTTTTTCCAGAGTATTTTCTTCTGCTTCAGTGATCTGAAAGAACTGCTGGTCCTTTGAAGATCTTTATATGTCTGTTTCCCACAACTGGTTGATTTTCATCATATTTGTTGTTTGAATAATGAAAAAAATTATTTTCTGTAGTGCAACAAGGACAATTTTGAAAAAGCCCTCAGTTCTCACCAGTGTCATTAGTGTAATTTTTAGCATGTGAAGTGCCTGACACTCAGTGCAGCTTACCAGCTGTCTTTGTAGGCCTCTTATTTCGATGGTCGTTTACATCACGGAAAGATGGTAAAGCTCCCACATCTGCCAAGTCGTGTTTCAAGTGAAGTGCGTGTCATTTCGAAGCAGAGTACTGGGTCTCCTACAGAGAAGCCATTTGTTTATAGTGCGATGATTTTTAGTGTTTTCCTTTGAACTCACAGCAAATGAGTCCTATATCATCAGACTCCTATTGGACTTTTCACTTCAGCAGAAAACAGAGCTGTAATATAACTTCAGGGTTTGACTTTAGTCCACATCCACTGGGAATACAGTCCTGCAAAGGAGCAAAGACCTGCCTCTATCTATCCTTAGGTTACAAATTAGCTTCCTGATGGTATCACCCCAACAAGTGCACAGAAGAGCAATTGACCCAACTCTCTTAATTTGCAGTTAAAAGATTCTAAAAGAGTACATTTTGCTTAAATCTAGATCTCAGGGATTTGATGTCTCCAGTATTCCTGTATTTCTCAGTCTTCTTCCCATTTCTGTGGAAGCAGGCGTATCGTGCTTCTGCAGACTTCCTGACTACACAGTGCTGGAACTGGCTTCCTCAGAAAAAGTACGCAGTGAATCCTGTGTGGAGACATGGAATAGAGCAGTCTGATTCTGAGAGAGCAGCCATTTGTTGTTTCCTGGTCTTTGGGGAAGAAGGTCTTTGTGATTGGTTGCCAAATGCCTGCTTTATGGGATGACAGGTGTCCATCGTGCCCCAAATTCTGACTTCACCTTTAGATAGTGCATCTCCCCTGATCATCCTGGTTTTATCCCATGTGGAATTCTGACAATCTCAGTGAAGCTCTTGTGCTGTTAACATGCTCTGTTAACTTCATCCTTAAAAATCAACACTTGCCAAGGTCTTTTGATATGTATAGAAGGTACTGTTTTAAAAGATTATTCCTGCTCCATTCCAACACTTAATGTATTCTCCCTTTTCCTCAATGCAACCATTTCATTTTCTAGGCATTTACTGTGAATCCAAGGTAACTACAACAATTTTCTAAGATCATAGATAGCCAAGAACTTCTTATCAAACCAAGTGTTTTATGTCCAAGTGTGTCTGCCAATTATATGACATCATCTACACAAGCTAGGAAGCTTAACTCTCTATCAGAGAGCCTTAAACAACAGAAAGTTTTATGGACCAAGTCCAGCCCATCAGAACAATTTTAATCTAGCAGCTCGTTGCCTGTTACCCACTTATCCTAGGCCCTTCAGATGCAATTTGGGAGGATAGATGTCTTGAGTTTGTTACTCCCTAACCTCTTGTCTCAAATTCTTTTGATACTGAAGCAACTGCACTGCACTTGGCACATAGCAACAGTGTAAGCTTTTTCACAACATGTAATTTGTGTGACCTGTGACAAAAGCACACATGAATGTTGGGGAAAATGACCAGCCACGCAACTAGAGACCCCTAGGGACCAGACCCACAAGGACATCTCCATTTTGGTCACATCATGGACATGCTTACAGATGCAGGACAGAGGAGGCATTGGGGTATGCAGGCCTCGTAAGACGGAACAAAGCCTTTTCCAGCAGACTATTTGAAGAATGCTGCTCATCCAATGTTACACACTGGGCTTCATCATGGTCAATTAAAGACAGTGATGAAGAGGCAGAGCAGCTCTGTGGCCCTTTGTCTTCTATCAGCCTTTGGAATGAGTCAGTTGCTCAGTTGCCCATCAGTTCTTATGAGACTGCAAGAGTTGTTCTACAGACCTTTTAGCATCGTTGTCGCCATATCTGTAGCCCCTATTAGTCTGATTCAGTCACTTTCCATAGTGCTCCCTTCTGAGCTGAATTTAACGTCATTATAAAATCAATGAAAAAAAAGAATTGGATTTTTCTTTTTAATAAGGCTTTAAACCCTATTCTTGTCTTTTTTTTTTTTTTTTCCAGTCCCCGGTTAAAACACAAATATTAAATCAATACAGTTTTGGCTAGGCCATGCTGCACTGTTTTTTATCTCCTCTTTCTTTTTAAAGTGACCTTAATCTGTTCACAAGTACTATAAATATTACTTTTTCTAGTATTGATGATAAATTTTATCTATATAATTATTTGGATTGGGAAGACGTTCTTTCCTCATGAGTGCTTTCTAAATACAGTACATTCCAGATGCTTGTTCTAGATGCTTCTGCCACCTTAGTGGTAATGTCGTGTTCCAGCAGCATTTGCACATTTATTTGCCTCAATGTTGGCTCTGTTTCTTCTACGGATGAAAATTCAGTGCTGAGATCTTTTGTTGCTCTGACAGCCATACCATCTTGCCTTGCAAGCTGTCTTCTACTTACTACATGCCCAGAATGCATGTGTCATCAACTAGAGGGAATACATGTTTTCAAAACATCCTTCTTTACCTGCAGCATGTCTTTATGACTTGTCAAGATACTGTTAGCTATCCTAGCACAAGTAATAGCAGCTCAGTTTCTTTTCCTGTACTATTTAACCACCATGTAAATTGTTTTTCTAACTAGTCTGTAGTATTCTCTAGTTGCTGAGCTTCTTTCTCCCAAATCTTTGCTTGTGCTGTCTTTGTGATCTCTTCACTGCTTTGATCATATGCTTGCTTTGCCAGCAAATGTGGCCTGTTTATGCTTTTCTTGTAACATTTTATTTTGTTGCTTGTCCAGTATGTCTTTATTTGTTTATGACTTCCAATAACTTCCTCTGAAGTTTTTGGTATCACTTTCTCAAATATTTCCCATACAAGCTATAGTGAGATTTCTTCAGCATCCCAGAGTAATGGCCTGAAATGCACTCTCGGCTTCACCTTGCGTATCTCCTTTGCCGAACTGTCTTTGCACTTACAAAGGATCAGAGAGACAGCAACACCCAATTATCTTCCTGGGCTATATCTTACTTTTTCCTAGAACAAACAGAACAGAACAGATCAGAACAGAGCAACAGAACAGAACGTGCACAAACACAGTATGTACTTCCATAGAAGATAACATCCCACCATTACTGTCCATATCTTTGACTGAAAATAATGTGTTTAATGTGTGTTTTGGTCTGTCCATTTAGAGAACATCATATTACTTCATGCACATATATTTACACAGGAGAGCCAAAGAGATATTATTCATGACTTTCATGACCTAACTATTCACTGACTTTTTAGTTTTTGATTCAGCCCTCTCATTCATACCATCAAATATCAGATTTTGGAAGCTTGTCCAGAGTGTGGTTTCATCCATCCTTCTTCTCTGCATTTTCTGCTGCTTCGGTTGGTGTCTGCACCAGCATACCACATCTATGCACAGTTCAGTGTACTAGCTGTAAACATGCAGTACCAATTTGCCTAAGCTCAGTGAGGAAATTGTAATGCTGCCTATTGCTGTAGCAATGCTATCGGCATGCTTTGCTTTCCACTTGAATATCTGAAGTTGGAAAAGTGTAATTTCTTATTCTCACCTCTCCTGTGTTCTGTTCTGACAGTTCCTGAATTCTCTAAATTCTGTTGCGTACTGATACACTACTGTAATATAAAACAATGTGACACAACTGGCTGCAAACTTTTCTGGCTTTCTTTAAGCCAAATATTTTGACCCTCTCACATGTTTGGGTTTTTTTTTGTTCTAAATTTCATTATGCAAAGTCTGTTCTGTTTTGATTCATTTTGATTCACACCAGAGAAAATTAGGAAATGCCAGAATTTCCCAAGAGAAACAAATTGCAGGGCTTTGACCGGATCTAGTAAGTCATTAACATAGGCTGAAGTATCTTAGCAGTTCATAAATTTATAAGAGATATACCTTGATGGGATAGTGAAGCTGGAATAGTGCTGCTGACTCACTGTGATTCTAATCTTTATACGCAAGAAACTGCTGATGTGCGCAACTTCCTGCAGTGCCAGTCTAGTCACAGCAGGTGCAGTACTGCCTGATTTACTACACAAAAAGTCCCATAGAATTCCATGTGCTCACTCTCAAGTGGGTAACTGAGGGAGAATGAAGACATAAAGAATCTTTGCCATTTGAGAAGCCACCATGAGATCCCCTGAGAAGATATTTCTACTTTAATTTTTTCTTCCTCTTTTAGAAGAGACAAAGGAGATAATCATACTGTTGCATCCAATGAAGTGCAAGGTGAACTTCACAAATGAGTTTATAGCAGAAGCACTGCCTTTCTGTGCTAGGGAAATAAACAGACATTTTCCTGTGTCTAGACTAAGCAGCAGAAATATGTTAGAGCATGTGCTGGAGTCCTGATACCCCTATTTTCCACAGTAGAGACTTGGCTGGATATCAGCACTCTATTCTGCCTATTACAGTCCCATTCACTTCCCACTGCCATTAGGAAATCAATGGTTGGAAGATATGGTGTCTAGATAGACAGCTTACACTCTAAAATGAGGCTGGGATGCAGCCAAAACACATACCTGGACTTGGGATTTATGATATGCTCTGGCTCAGACTTCCTCCACCCCCAGGAGAAGGCACCTAGAGCATTTCTGTCTTCCTCAAAATGTGGAGAGACTCCTATTTGTGTTGGTTCAGGCTATATGTCTCAGCATTCCCTGGAGGGCAGTGGAAAGACACAGCTGTTTATGCAAGATACCATCAGCCAAGTGGGGCATTTTGGGGAGTAAGTCTGAAGGCAGAATCAACCTGACAGCAAGGAGCATTTTAAGAGTTGTCACTTACTAAAATATCAGAGAGTAAAGAGTTATATATGAAATAACAGAAGTTCGCATTCAGTCTGAGGATTTGATTCTCCTCTCACCTCAGTGAAAGTGTGAAGAAACCACTAAGAAGCCAACAGTGTATAAACAGTGTAAGATGAAAAACAGAGCAGGGGGTATTCTCTAGCTTGTGGGTTCTGATAATCAAATCCACAGTATTACAACATGGCAACTCCACTCAATTCAACAGATCAGCATGAACAGAACAGCAGAGAACCAAACTTAGTAACAAGCAGACAGTGACCCTAAAACTATTCAGGACCAAACAGTGTTCTCTGTGACAGTAGTGAAAATTAAGCAGAACTGCATGAATTTCAGAGCAGAACTTAGCCATAAGTCATAGGACTAAGAGATTGTGAGTCATTCTTGCAAGCCAGATGTCATTTGCCATGTACAGAAACAGCACATGTGCTGGAGCTGTTCTTGCTGAAAAAGGACACAGTAGCTCCAGGTACTGAGATACAACACTCCTGGTGTCTGACGTGTTCAGCAATATAAATATGAAGAAGAACTGAAGGAGCTTTCTTCCAGGAATAGTCAAACTCTTTTTATTTAGATCCAGATGAAACAGAAGTCTACATTTTTTTTGAGAAATCAGAGTGATTTTTCAGTAGCCCTTGTCAAAAGTGAAGCTATTTCATGTCATATGCAACACAGATTTGTATTCTGAGGGGTTTTTTTAAACTGGGTCAAAGATGCTGCAGGAAAGTCACTTCAAATAAACTTGCCATGGAATCCAAGACAATGCACCCTGGCCAGGGCTATGAGGATTCTACTGCTGATGGGTTTGCTGCTAGAAAGTTAGTGAGTAAAAATGTTGCCTAGAAAAATGCTTGCACTGTCTCTGAAAAAAAAGTTCAAGGAACGAAACAGTCTGTCCCAAAAATGTTATTGCTGCTGGAGAGTTTGACAACAAATAGGTTTGCCCTAGAGAACACTCATTTTTCAAGTCCATAATAATAGGTCAGTACTATGCACAGCTTATCTTCGAGACAGACCTGAAAGAAATCCTTTGGTGAAAGATAGGCCTGGCAATCCAAATCATTCAGCACTATTTACTTAGATTGGAAAATAATACCATTTATGAACTTATTCCTAATTACAGATGCCTCTGTTTTGCCTCTTTTTGTAACTGCATATTTAAACTAGACAACCCTCCAAGAGACAGATGCGACAAGTGATGCTCCAAAATGCAGGTTTAGTCTATTCACCACATGCAGGGAAAAAACACCTTATAAACAAGTGTATGGACAGCACCATTGCAACATGGTTTGCAAGAGATAATATCTTGCAGCCCTGGGATAACAGCATCTCTGTGACAGGGAAAAAGCAGGCCAGATATGAGCGATGGTGCTGAGAGTAACATCAGCTGTGCTTCTGTGCTCAGCCAGTGTATCTCCCATTACGAGACTTTTCACTTAGGAAGGCCAATATCAAGATGTAACCTTGTTTTGTTCAGCAGGTACACTTGGAATGACCACAGTGCAAGCAAACTAGAAGAGTGATGCAAGACCACCTCGCTAGGGTAACAAGGACTATTGTTCACAGAGAAAATGAATACTCCGGAAAGCAAGAAGCAGTGCTGAGGGAGAAGGCATAAGACTTGTTCGGCATCATCCTCAAAAAGCAATCCCAGTAATTGGCATTTCTAAAGCAAAAGTCTTGGGTAGCTCATTTCTTGCTTTCTTTTGAACTATCTGTAACCTGCACCAAGCCACTTCATTATTTATTAATTTTACACTTCTGTTTGAGTACATGTTGGGAACAGATCTTCCATTCCATATTTTACAACTGTCACTTGCAATCTCCCTCGGTGCATTTTCCTACAGTGATGAAGAACAGTTTGTCTTCAGATCCAGGATAGAGGTACTATACAATATAGCTATACAAAGAAAAAAAACCTTCCATCCTTTTTTCAGGCATCTCTCCTGTGATGTCTGTAGGAAACACAGATTGAAGGCAGGCTCTGAATTCAGGCTCTGCTCTCTAAGTACCACATGTTGGTGAAATTATTACAACTTAATCGGTTAATCATGACTGCTAAGGGACTGAAAATGAATAATACTTTTTGTGTGTGTGGGCCTGCTCTCTGAAAATGCATGTAGTAACAGAAAGTGAGAGTACAGGGGGATGTTTTGTTTTATTCAGAAGCACTGCCCAGAGTAGTCTCAGGTAACAGGCTCACAATGGAGACTTCCATTATCAGGATGATATATTAGTGCAAAGTGAATTCTGAAAAAACTCAGAAAAATATTCAGAAAAAAACTGAGAAATAGTTTTCACAAAAGCAACTGAATCTAATTTCACAACTCTGTGTGATTTTCATCAGTGAAAGATTGATCTTCTGAAATGATATTCCACCATAAATAACAATCCAGAACCTTCCTGCCTTCCATGACCTTGGCAATGAATACAATGGCAGGGAGAACTCCTCCACAACAGTTTTATATTTTAGAATTCATAAGGCAGGTTTTTTAGTTAATCACTCAAAAAAACAATGGATTGCACAGGCTCCAAATCCAAACCATTTAGCAAAAGTCAGAATAAGGAGTTCAGTTTATTTCTATATTGGACAAAAATGAAAACAACTTCATCTGGGGCAGGAAAGGGTGAGAAGATCTTTATTTTCTTGGATTTTGTTAATTTTTCCTCTAATATTTTAAATTAAGTTCTCTGCTATCCTTACAACAAAATCAGTGACCCTTGTGCGTAAAGATAACTGCAAGGGAATACTCTTGTCAACAGTGAGAAGATTCCCAGCTGGACCTAGATTCAAGCTTTGTCTTTTGAGTGTTAAGAAATATTTTCCTTATAAGAGTTTATTAAATAATTATTAATTAAAAACTAATCCCAATTTTGACTGGCTTACCTAACAGGTCTATTTTCGATAACAAGAAAAATAAATATTCCTACTGGGATATGATAACAAATGAATAAAATCAGAAAGGTTGCATCATTTTTCTTAATAGATTAGTAAGAGCAATTGACTTGATCTCACCTTTATATTTCCAAATTCCAAAATTTAAGTAATGGGAACACTTTATCATGGAGGGACTTAGAATTTAGTAGCCATACCAGTTTTGATTTTCCAGGTATTTACAAAGTTAATCTTTAACAATGCCATGATAAATATGTTAATTACCTGCATTCTTAGGGGAGTTTTGTTGCCAGCTCTTTGGGAGATGCTGGTCTTCGCCAGGGCTGGGTAAAAAATACTCAGATGGAATTTGGGAACTTGGACTTGACCCTTGGTTAAAATAGCCATTTTTTACATCTTAAATGCCCTGCTAGGCTCGCCTATTAAGGCTACACATATAGTTTAGTAATTCTTATATAAAGCCCTGGAAAAAAAATGGAATTTTTAAGCATATTTGTGATATATGGAGCACGGAAGACCTATATATCTCAGTTCTGCATTTATATAAATCATGTTCCACCTTACTGAAATCAAATGGAATAATACAGCTGTAAATTCTTACCAATTTTTTGTTGGTGAGTGTATTATATCTAATTATCCCACTTTATCCTAATTATATTTAATCTGTCCTGTTTGGAGCAGTATGAAGAGGCACTACAAGTGGATGCCAAAGATATTAAGTAAGAATTTACAGTGATACTTAAGTGGCTTAAGGCCCAATTATGGTTTTTGTTTGAGCTTTCAAACTGCATTACTACAAATGCTATGTTTTCATTCTAACCCACACTTCTTAAAAATTCCAGTGAGGAAGACGGTTTTCTTGGACAAGGCTTGTTGCAACCGTAGGCCTACCCTGGCCAGGATAGACTTACACACCAGGAATAAATCCATTGTGAAGTGGGAAAGAAAAGGAGTTTAGCAGACAGGTTTGCATGTGAAAAAGAGGGAGGGAGAGGATGTAGGAAGCTAGAGCTGTCCGCCTTGTCTGGGGCAGGGAGGGCACCCGGGCCCCTCTGGGGCTTAGGGGCAATGTTTGGATTTTCTCCTTTGCCTGCCCTTCTGGTCTACAGTGTTTGCAATTGGCGTGCCCTCTGGCACAGTGCTGTTTGCTGAGGTCACTGAAGCAGAGCAGCATGCAATTGCCCAATCTGTGCACTTTACTGTCTGCTTCCCTTGCTGTTCTGTCTCATGCTCATCACTAGGTACTTGCCGGGCACTCTGGGGAGAAACACTTGGGCTGCAGGGGCGAAGGATTTCCAGCAGGTACAAAAACGGAACCTGCAGACATGGCGAATAGTAAAGAGTAGCAATGTACTTGCTTCTTCTCTCTCCCTGGGAAAAAGTAATGGGAAAGGTATGAAGCCTGGCTGGTTAGACAGCTGACTGGTACAGTGCGGGTGCTAGAAAAAGGTGTTTGCTGGCTGTTGTAGGAGGTTACATACTTTTTATCCCCCAAAAGCATTGTATTTCAGTGTTAAAGAGGTTTATTCACATTTTCCTTCTAAAGCATTAAAAGATTCCATTATTAAAGGAAAAGTATATGGGACATGAGTCCAATTCGTCTAAAAAAATTGCTGCAGAGGAGAAATCAACAACAGCTGCCAGCTCAAGCCAAAGGGAAGGAGGCAGCAGAAACAAACTGGCCAGGAAAGGAGACAACAATCCAGTAGACTTCTTATGCAAAGTAGTACAGAATGAAGACTGAAACATGCCTGGGGGCAGGATGTTATGGATGTTGAAAACAGGATTAATTTCACGTCAGTGTTGTAGCTGAAGAAAAGATTAAATAAATAATAATAAAAAAAGCAGTTCATACACCAAGTAGGAATATACAAACTTGCTATGAAAAAGAGACTGACTGTAGCACAAGTTTAAGACACCAACATTTTTGGACTACAAATGGCGCACACTGTTGCTTTGTTTGCAACTGTGAGGAGAGATTAGTGACCTGCTTGATTGTAGCAGAATGGTGGAGGCAGCTGTAACATGGCTGTAGTAAAACCAGGAAGTCCCTGCCTCAACCTGCGGCAAAGTTACCAGTTGTGGGCGAGGTGGTATGGATACAAGGAAAACGAAAACTTTGCAGAAATACTTAGAACAAAAGATGAAAGAATTACTAAACCCAAATGAACAACTGTGTTTCCAAAGGAAACAATAATCTACCAGAAGTCAGTGAAACTTCATGGCATTTGTCAAGCAACTGCCAAGGAATAGCAAAATGTAGCAAAAAAAAAAAAAAAGTGAGCTATTGAAAGGAAAAAGAAAATATAAGAGACGCACCATTTCTGAAGACTGATAACCCCGCAAAGCTCCAGGGAGACCCGGGGTCACATTATGCAAATGTAATACCCAAATCAGTTGCTAGTTTAGCAGGGTTTGGCTATGGAAAGGGGGAGAGTGCCTTGTAGCAGCCACTGCCAGCTACTTGTGGAGACTGAGAAAAAGAAGATTGTAAGGATGTAAAGAGTGAACTTCCCCTTATGACAAGCCCCTGTCTTCTGACTGTCAGCTGTTGAGGAGCTTCCTGAGCAAAGCTGCATTCAGAGCACAGCACTTAACCTTGCTTATAGTAGCTCATTGTTCCTTGCCCTATGAATTTTTCTGATCCTTTTTGAATCCAGTTCCAATTTTTCACTGGTTGTGCTCTTTGAAATGAGATGATTTCATCAGTTCATCTTTGTGTGTGAGGCTGGCATGTAACTTAATCACAAGCAACTAGAAAGCATCAGGAACTGGCTTTAGCTAACAGCTCAAGATACTGGAACTACAAAATGGTGATGTGAGGCTGTTGCAGCATTTGCCTATGGTCTAACAGAGAGTGCAACATATTTGAAGTTGAGATTTTCTTTCAAGGAAACCAGTCCCTAATCCTCATTAATCGAATAAGTACACCTACAGACCAGAGTACTCTTAAGTATAGATTTAGAAGGGTATTTAGGTGTTTAGTAATACTAACAGGCATCTAGCATTTCTGCTGAAGAGCTTAAAGCCCATTGGCTTTAAGCCTTTCTGGAAGAAGAAATACCTTGGCAGATCTGGTCCCAAAGGATAGTTCACATCACTCTGCTGGTGAACAGAGAGCCTCTATGGCAAATACCAGTAAGCTAGTTGCTCAGGCATAATAAATACTAAATGCATTACAAAGAGGAAGTAAAACTTAGGTGACCACAGGAACCCAGAAGGAAGCCTTACTCCTATATACACACTTACATCTGCAGTATATACTGAATGTCTAACGTTATTTTTTGTTAACTTTTGGCTTCTAATGCGGTCCCATTTTTAACCTTGGCTGTTACTTTGAGAAGGGCTTTCTCAATGGTACCATCTGTCTATCACTCAGTCACATTCAGTTGTGAGAATATGCCCTGGAACAGCAAAATATTCTATTCCATCTAGTTTCTAGGCTCATGCTTCGTAATACTGTAATATCTGATAATCTTTTGTTGTTTTCTCTGGTAGTTTAACAGTCATTTTGAAGTTGATTTAAAACTACACTTGTAATTCTTTACCTGAAAATTATGTCTTTTTGCCCATGTTTTATTTCTTCATCTGCTACAAACAATGTGATGTGTTTTATGTGACTGACTGCTTTTTGAGTTTGGTTTGTCGTGAGTGGTACAGTTTCAAAATATACTAAGTAACAGTACACATAAAACCCTTTAATATGACAACAGTCTAGTTGTAGAATTATGTAGAGATGAACACCAGTAGCTCATAAGTCCTGAGTAGGTGAGTAGTTTTTTATCTCCTTGTGGAAACAAACGTGTCATAATACAAAGATAATCATTTTATGAATATTTGATGGTTTTATCTGTACATTGCTTTTTGTCCAGATAGATCCCAGTTAATACAAACTTAGAGCTATGATTTGTGAAAATCCTATGGTCAGATTTGTTAGCTTCATCTCCCTGCCATGTACAGTATACATTAAATTCAATGGCATGGCTGTAGATGCGCTTCACATGTGTACTTTCAGACTTATTTCACAATTTTATAGAATTTGTTTAAAACTGTTACCCATAGACTTGATGTGAACTGCATCACACTTTTCACTAAAGGAGTTTGCAAAAATGCACAAGAGAGCTTAGCAGAGAGACTGACTTCATGCTTTCTTACAGAAATGCGTGGGCCTGGGGCAGTATTTCAGCATACCTGTATTAAAACTTGGAGTTGGATCTAAAATTGGCAGCTCACGCTGATCATTAAATGAGAGCTTTTCCATTTTTTAAATGTTGTACCGATCAATGGTACAACAAAAACCACAATCAGTGGTTTAATTTAGTGACAGTGGTGCAGATTCCTTTGTGCATATGGCTGAAAGCCTCAAACCCTGCAAGGACCTGACTTAATTCTAATGCATTTAAGCTAGATAAAAGTGTAATCAAGAATTTCCACGTGGGATTTTGTAAGAATTTAATTAAGTTTTAAAACATATATCTGAATAAACAAATGCAACGTTGTGTATGTGTATAAGCCTAATATTACAAAATCATACAGAAATAATTCTTTCCATCTTTCAACCTATTTTCAAGAACTGCAATTTTATCTTTAAATTCACTATAATTCAATGAAACCCTTTTTGCTGCATGCTGATTAGCTGTTTGAATCAGACAGAGTAGAGGAAGGAGCATGAATAAGATTTATAACAATTTAGACTCTATCAGCTATTATGCTTTCAATTTCTTGTAAGTTTTAATAATTAATGTCCTGAGAATAGCTGATGGCCCCAATTATTTTAAAGTTACTCTAGTTAAAAACATGTATTTTTTTTAGTCACCCGATATGGCACCAAATATTATTGTTTCTGGCCCCAGCACTTCCTTCTTTCTGACTTAGATTCTCTGATTCATTTCTATTCCTCTGTTTTAGCTGAGAGACAAGTTGAAAGCAATTGTCACTCCAGAAAGGAGCACAGATATGTAATTTCTCTTTCATTATAAACATGCAGACAGAGGATTACTGAGTTCATTGATATCCATACATATCCCATAGTTTGGAAGCTGCACTGATTCAAATTCTGCCAAGGTCTTGTCTACACAGGAAGACTCACCAGCATACGACTTCTTGCTAGCATATCCATTCCTCTAGTTTTACTCTCTGTGTAAACATTCTTGTTTCCAGATCAGAGTATCACCCAGGAACAAGAATTTAGGGATCATGCAGTCACCTATTACATTTATGTTCAATTGTAGTAACCATACTCATGTCATAACCATGTACTCATATCTATTTTATAAAGTTCCACAGTAGTAGAATTCGGTCACTACAGCGCACCACAAACACTTCCCAAAACCTTGCGACAAATGTAAAACTTGGGATAATTCACAGCTATAGTATACTGCAAAAAAAAAAAAAAAAAAATAGTACTCTACCATCACCAGGCTATGGCCGTGTAATAGCAGAGCTCCTATAGCATCTTAGAAGACAGCCCTCACAAAAAAGAAGGGTAAGAAACCCAAACCTAATGGTCCTTGTCAATCTGCCCTAAGTGCAATGTTTTGTTTTCAGTCTAAATCTGACCACTGGTTTATAGCTGAGTACACGAGCAGAACACACAACTTTCTGATCTCTACAGGCAACCAGAGGAAGGCAAAAGATCAGATTTTTACTGTTAAAAGATAGTGCAGAAAAATAGTGATTCAGCCTCCCTCAAATCAGGTATTTTTGAAGATATCAGTACCTGGGGTACTCAGGAAATCTTAATTCCCATCTCCAGGAATTTTCTCATTCCACCATATAGTCCCTCATTCTGGTTTGTGAAGTTCAATTTTTAAGATATCATTGGCTTCTAGCCCTCACTATTGTTGTTTGCAAGATCATGTCATGCCCTAGAAATGCATTAGGACTTTTTTCCTCATATTTTATCTGAAGTTCTTTGATTTTGTGATGATGCTATCTTCAGTTTTTCACTCTTCTCTGTGTCTACTACAACATCTTTCAATTCTCTTTTGGTTTTCCTTCTTCTGCAGCTATTCCATTTTAATCTCTTCTTGAACACAGGTGAAAACTTGCATGTGATACTGCAGATAAGGTCTTATTGATGCTTTGCACAAATGCAACTCCAGCATCCCTGTGTACTACAAATACCTAAGCCAATAAATCCTAATACTGCATTTCACAGCTGCTTTGAAATGGTCATCAGCAGTCACCTTCCAATAACCAATACACTATCTTTTTCTCCCACTTGTTTCCCTGTGGATGGGTAGTAGTTTTTAGCATGCACTGGTATGTCATATTCCTTTAAGAAAGAAGGAACTGAGTCATACTGGCCTTGCAGAGAAGGGGAGACTGCTCTTACCCTGGAGCAACTGTCTGGAGGAGAGAGACTTCCTGGCATCGGGGTGGGGCTGGCAGAGGAAGAGGCAAAAAAAGTCCTGCAGAGCAGCAAAGGAACAGAGAGACTGCTCTCTAAGGAGCAGGGAGCAGAGCCAAGGCTAGAGCTCTATACCTCCTTCTCATGGTCCAAGAAAGGACCACACCGAGTTTCTGCAAAGCTGAAAGCCACTCAGTGGACTGAAATCAGAACTAGAAGGAAGGATCCAGCCAACAATGTTACTGTGGGCAGGAGGGGAGTTGCTTATAAATGAATTCTTATTTCTGTTGCATCTCAGCCACTGAGCTGTCATAGCTTGAAACAGAATCTGTTTTAGTGCATATGCAACTGAGACCTGGTCTTTTGAGACTGAAAGCCTTTTTTTCCCCTCCTTTGGAAAGCTCAATATAAGAAGGATGCCTAGGCAGAGCCACTGCAAAGTTCTGGCTGGCTTAATATCCAACCTCTCCATGACTTTGTGCTACTGAACCTGCTACCATTTTTACCACTTGTCCTTAAGCTGAAAATGATTAAACAGGGTAGGATAAGTCTTCAGACTGTTTTGTGAGGAAATGTCAACAGATCACCCTCTTCATCTTGAGAACTTCTCTTTCTGCATTGCAGTCTCACACTAGTCAGCACCTTATCGACCTAATCAGTTCTTGCGCTAATCCTCAAAATTTCCACTTCAGCAATAATTTGCCTTCACGCTACAACACGTGCTGCTCTAACTTGTGTGAAAATTCCGGCTATCACATTGTCCTGTGTAAAAGTTTAATTATCTTATCCAGAAAGATTTTAGTCCCACACTATCTACATTTGATAAAACCCAGGATTATCCCTTTTGTACTTGCCTTCGGGGCTTTACTTATCCTTTCTTCACATATTTTCCAACACTTTATACAGTGTTGCATTCAAACTAAGACTCAGAGATATCTGTGCCATTTCTCTTTTCCTGTTTCTTAGAAAGTAAAAACGAAGGGAGATAGAGAGTATATTGACATATTGAGAGTACATGTATTCTGTCAATACAGCCTCAATTTGTATTCAGTTGAGAAGAGCCATCTTTTATCAACTTTTTGGCTTATTTTATAGGTATAATACACTGTGATCAAGGTTGCCAAGGTTGCCAAATCTTCAGTTTTGCAAAAGCAGCTTGCCTACATGGCAGGTTCATAACACATATAAAAGATTTTGCAAAGAACCTCATCCCAGCGAAGCCTCATTTTTCAACAGAACACTGTGTCAAATATATTAATCAGACCTAGCCATAGATTTCTTTTACTAGATAGCCTTTTCCATCATCTCTGTAGTCTTTGTGACAAGCTTAACTGGCTGAATTTATGTTGTTTGGGTTCTCGTACTGAGGCCATAACCTTGCTTTCTAACCTATTGCTTAATCATGTAAGTTGTGGGTAAACACAGGTTAATGTCACTGGTGCATTATGTAAGTGCTTTTATGGGGTAGTATTTCATTAGAAGACAAATATTTAAGAATCTTTCCATGTATAAATTATATTCATTTCAATAATATTCGCAGTGATTGATGAGCAATTTAAGATGTATTGTCATAATTTTTAAAAGAGGTTTTCAAAGCACTTTTCAATATACTCAAGCTCATGGAGAATTAATGATGAATGCAGAAAAGTGGTTAGAGACCTCTTATTTTTTTATTTTGATGAATACTTGGTGATGTATTTATCAGGCTATTCAAAATGTTTGAGAGTAGATCCACCTAGAAACAGCATAGCTTCATAGATTTTAAACACAGAAGGGAATACTGTAAGACACAATATTGCACTAATGATCCCCTGTGCCACAAAAGGCTACAAGTCTTATAATTAATACCTACTTCAAATCCAAGAGCATTCTTGCTTTGAAAATTTCCAGTGATACATCTCTTACAATTCTTGCTTAGATGTTCCAGTGCTGATTTTTCTTATCCCAAGACATATTCATTTTATTTCTGGTTGTAACTTTCAACATCAGATCATCTTACACTTTGCTTATTAGGTATAAAAAATGCCTTCTAGCGTATGTTCTTCACAGAGAGCAGTCTAATCACCCCACCCCTGTACCTCTGCATAAGCGAGCTTTTTGCATCTATCACTGTAAGTCATGCTTCTTTAATTATCTTACCTTTTCCAAAGGTGATAGTTCCAAAGCAACTATTTAACATTTTTCTCAAGAGCATATTTTGGATAGAGTGCATTTTGGCAGACACTCTACCAATGGTTACATCAGTGCTAACACCATCAACCGCGTCATCATACTGTGGGCATTTGTTCAGTTTATTATTATTCACAACACTTAATTTTTCCGGGCATTCCTTTCCATACTACTGTCCCACCTTCGGTAAGGATGGCCTATATCCTTTAAGATGTCTGTGCTGAAACACTTTTTTGTTTGCTTGCAGCTGGCTTGCCGAATAATTCATGTCACTGTCTTGATGTTTTGTCCTAATTATAATTCAACACTCCCCCACGGTTTGTGAAATGTGCAGATTTTGTCACTAACTGCCTGATGATGATTTGCCTTTTATAGTAAATATTTTTAATTCAGTTTATAACCTATCATACTGAATCTTGCTTGGGTTACTTTTGCAGTTGACGAGCAATGACAGTCCATACAATCAATCAACAAGACTGATCAGGCGAACAGCCTGTACGAGAATGTGTTTTGGATGAACTTGCACTTTGTGTAACAAAGTTTGGCAGGCTGTGACCAAACCCTTCAAGTGCATTGCTTCTGCACTGTGATTCAAGGCTGAGTTTTTGAATTAGAGATGACTATTATGCTGTAACGATGTATCCATATTTTCAGAGAAAACAATCGCTGTGCTCAAAAAGATGAGGTCATTTTGAGAACGTGAACATCTCTGCAGATAGCGGTACTTGTCCAATAAGCCTTACTTTCCCAGTAATAGAGACCAATGACTTGAAAGACCAAAATCCAGTGGTTTTGAAAATATTTCAGCCGATAACATCTCACCTGCCCTGTTTGTGTTTCAGAGGTGCAGGGAGCCTGGAATGGGTGTGGTGGAGGCATATGAGCTGAGAGTACCAGCCGCAGGAACCAGTAGAACCAGTTCTCTGTACAGCCTGGGAAATCCTGCCTTCAAAGACATGACTTGACTGCTTTTACTAAAATAGCCAGCTCACATTCGGGTTAAATTCAGACTATAAATCACTGTGTACTGTGGCCTACCTGGATGTAGGCCATTTTCATAAAAGCACACATTTTCCTACCATATGACAACAGAATTTGACTGGCATGTTTTGGATATTTCTCCAAGTGAGAAACCAGAGAGAGTCATGGCAAACTTTTTTTTTCTTAATACTGTAGGATTCTTTTTTCCTGGTAATCAGCTCCTGCCAACATGTATCTCATCCCAATCACAATTCCATTTAAAAAGCACTGCTTAAAATGCGCTGTCCTGATCTTCCAAGAACTGCAGATGTTGGAACCTCTGGCATTTATCCTGTTATTTACGTTCCCTCCATCTGTCCTTCAGAGGGAGAGTGATTTCACAATGTGTATGCTTTTTATAGACAATGGAAAAAATGTTCTTTTTCAAAAATCAGTCTAGTTAAGCAATGCTTAAAAACAATAGCAAGCAGTACCTCATTTTACATCTGTAGCATTTAAACATGTGGAATGCTAAATAAATCCAAATATGCGTTCTTCTCATTTGATTGGCCTACACAAGTCATAGTTAGGTTCGTGTATTCATTGTTGATGAAGGAAATCTGAAAAGAAATTATGTCCAGCTTTGAAATTTGAATTTTAGTGACAAGTATTTTCTTTGTGTGAATGTACATGTGTAGATCAGTTTGACATTGGTTACATGGTCAACACACAGTTTATTTCATGGTTCATTAGGATGACTATATTTTCTCCATGTAACTCATAATAGTAATTGCTATGTTTAAAGAAGGTCGTTGAAAGGCAAAACAACAGAGCTTTGAGATTAAACTGTTGATGATATGTAAAAGGAAGACAAGAGTCAGTAAGTTGTTACAGATGATACACAGGTCAGGATAGACTGACCTGAACAGCTAACCACTTAATGATAATGTATTACTTTCCAGCAACCTTTGGATTGTTCATGCATTCTCTCTTCAAACCTAATATGTTTACATATTGTGTTCTTCCACAGCAGTGACATTCATGCAAGAATCATTTCAATTTGAAAGAGTATGGGTTTCTGAAGAGTCAATCTATCCTACACAAATGTCCTCCAGAGGCTTCTTTAGATTGCTATGATCCTTAAAAAGGGACATTTTGTTTTCAATGGTGGAGACAGTTTGTCAGGGAAACCCCTAAATACTGGATGTTAAGGTAACTCACAAAGCAATCAAATTCATTGGTTTGATCCTATGTTATATGAGGGGAAAATGTACTAAAAGGCTAATGTGCAGACTGTACAAAAACTTGTCTGTATTATTGAGAACCTCAAAAAAATTAAAAAAAGAAACAAATAATTTACTGAAAGAAAATATTCTCCACCTGAGACTGGAAAAGGAGAAACAGGTCAGCTATGGACTGTAGGTTTGAAATAGATGAGCTACAGAAGAAATTTAGGACAAGAGGCTATTACATGAGACAATTAGAGGAAGGAAAGTGCTCTTGATAAGCAGAGACTGCAATTGCTCAGCAGAAGTATTAAGGACCACAAAAAATCCTTTTCTCTTTTTTTGTCAGTTTGCCCCAAACTTCTGTCAACTTTTACTGGATGGCTGGGAGTGCAGGGGGGTGAGCTTACTTTCCTCTAAATTGTCAACAGACAAGAGATTTAAAGGATGAATCTGAGTCTTCCTTTAAGACACATGAAAAACAGACCCATTATAGCTTGATTCATATGGAACAACTCACTAGGCTGACACCCACTCATTTCCTTTCAATAACAATGCAGGGGAGTTTCCTGTTTAATCACTTCTCAGATGGTCATAATTCTGTTGGGTTCATCCTTTCATCTTCGTGATAACCATGAATTCAAAGTTAGAAAACATATACTAATTAGGACTTGCTGCATGGTGTGTACAGTAAATAGCTTTAGTTGGATCAACAAGAAGGCAGAAATGATAAACACATACTGAGAGAAGGTCGAGAAACTGCTCAGGTAAAAATAAACAAACAAGAAATCCCACCTTTATGGGATTCATGGGACAGAGGTAGCACGCACACTGTAAGAAGTTCACACAGGAAATATAAAGGCAGAAAAAAGATTAGGGTAAGGAAACTCAACACAATCATCACCTGCTGTTGCTGAAGCAATGAAGATATGTAGACAATTGGGAGGTGGAGGGGGGAAAGTGTTGAAAATATCCAAAATTAGGTGGTAGGCTAACACTGCCCTACTAGCCCCTGTGATTCAGTAGCAGTTCTGGCTTTGTGTAAGGATACAGCCATTTATTTATAAACAAAAGGGACAGAAAAGAAATGTAAATTTACAGGTTTGTTTAAAGTGATTGATGTTAATTATCACTAAATTACGGATGTGTCTAACACAGGTGGCAACATGTAGAATGGCAGTTTTATCCATAATAAGGCACATCCTGTACAGGGCTTCTCACAGCACAAAACTGTTTTTCCAGACAGCTTTCTATTCCACATAGAAAATATTTTCCATGAGTCATTTTGTTTAAATGTAAAAGAGAATTAACTTTGGTTGTTCTTCTGCCCTTTTATGTTTGCTGTCTAAGAACATTTAGGTGATATACTGTCTGCAGAAAGTGAATTTTAAAGGCAGTCTCCCCATGCTCTGTTCTGTGTTGTGCATTAAACTCTCCAGAGTTCTCCATGCTCACCTAGTTATTGTGTCAAAGATTAACATGATGCTCAGGAATCACATATAATTTGATAGAAAGCAGACAGTAATTGCAGGGCTCCAGAGCTCCCATCTCAGCCTCCTAAAATCCATATAAATCCATACAGTTGAATCATATATTCTTCATCTTTCACCGATCAAATACTTCCATGCATCCTTCCCTCTTCTGTTAAGATTATTAAGGGAGTTCTTTACTTGCCAGATTCACCACAAGAAGAAGAGGCTGTTATTCAGTTCCTTGTAATCGAGATAGCTGAAAAAGGAGCATCTGACCCTCTGGTATTACTTCATGACAAAAATTACTTTGAGAAAATATCTGAGGATGTTGCTGAGGTAAAAAAATTGTTAAATAAAGTGAGCATGCATGGTTGGTCATTGAGAACAAGGGAAGCTGAAAATAGAACCTCCTTGTGAAAAGAAGTATCACAGACTTCAGAAACAAACCAGAAAGGGTACTATCGAGACAAAATGAAACTGGGGAAAGATCAGGGAGAAACAGGTTGAGAATTGTTATCTTTCATAGAGGATGCATAAAAAGGAGCACCAGGAGGGTAGCTGGTGATTAGGAAGAGCATGGTAACGACAATAGTGAATCTTTAGTGAACATGTAGCCTGTTAGTCTCTAGCAGAAGCAGCTAGAGAGGGAGGGCAAGAGATCTTTAAGCTTTTTGTAGTCAGGCTTCTCATCAGCTAATGCTACTGGCAACTAGCTTCAATCGAAATGTTCCAAGAGCCTTACATTTCATCCTAATCCTATTAAAGGACCAATTGCTTACATGGAGTGAGGTTTCAATTAGTCTTATCTACTAGCAATGTTTACTGTCTCTTTCCACCAGAACTTGGCATGGAAATTGCACCATACTACTTGAGTAGATCTAATGGTTCACTGCATGCCACTGCCCTGGCTCTGGAGCTGGCTCTGGCTGTCTTCTGACCTTGCGCTCAGCTCATTCACCTCACTAAATTGGGATAAAATGAAGCTAACAAAACCTAAACCAAAATTTTTGCTTGTTTAGGAAGATGAATTGGTTCAGTCTGCACCTGGACGAATGCCAGAGTCCCTGCAAAGGAGGGAATGGGACACACAACAAGGGTGTTGGAAACACAGATGCAAGCAGGACTGATCCATTTTGTAATGGCTGTACTGTGAAAATTCATCTTTAGAAAAGAGGACAGCCGCTGTTCCTTTGTAGCAAATACCTTGATTTGGTTTTAAGATTCCAAAAAGCAATAAGAGAATTTCAAACTGGAAAAAAAATTAAAATGTGAAGATTCAATTATGACGTAGGAAAGACAAGGGGTGGTGATTTCCCATTATGTCCTCTAAGTCCATGGTGGAAAAGAGGACAAAATTCAGCACATGAAAACCATCACTGATGTCAGGAACTGGTTTACACTATTTTCTTTCCTGAAACTTTTAAACTTAAAAAGGGGAACAGGATGCTTTGCTTCATGAAAAGGTTTGAAAGAGATCCAGTATTACTGCAACAGATGATCTCCTCCCCCAAAAATAATGAAGGCAAGATGACATGAAGTATTTCAAAAGACGGGTTGCTACTGCACTAAAATTTTCAGCTCGTTGTCAAACTGTAAGGATAAGCCCACCATTTTGTCTTCCTTTTTAACTCTCTTTTTCCTTTCTTTAGGTCTCCTTGACTTTACCAGCAGAGGGAGCAGGCGGAAGAGCAAATGGGTAGGGAGAACGAGCTGACTCGGCTTAAGCTTTGATCTTTGCTCTTTGTTCCGGCCAGAGAAAACAGGGACCAGCTTCAGCAGCTGCTGCTAGTACCCACAGAGTCAGAGTATCCACAGCACGAATACACTTCCCTGAGTTCTCTCTTCTTATTCTTACTGTTCCTGATAGCAAAGCGGTATTAGAAAGCCTGACTGTTCCACTGGTCCCGCCTTATTTTCATCCCTGTGCACTGGCAATATTTAGCAGAAAATTGGGGCAGAATTCTCTGGCTGATGGCATCTTAAATTCAGCTACACAGTACTGGCAACCCTTCCTGTAGCTTTCTTCATGTGATTTCACTTTGTCTCAACCATTTTCCTAGCACTGGGTTTACAGTAAATATGGAAACACGCACCCTATTTATGTGAAATGAAAACTCGTAAGGAAATTCATGTCTGAATAATACAGTGCTAGTTTTGATCTATTGGAGAAGTCTTTCAATTCACCCTCTTCTCACAAGGGGATTTAATAAACTAAAGTCTTATTCAAAAGAATATTTTTAAGCTATAAAATATTTTCTCTGAGCATGTTAGTGTCCTTTTATAAACACCTGGTTTTCTTCCCACCCCTCTTTTCTACCTATTCAAAGTTAGCTTCTTTTGCACTATTCCTGAATATGAAATGGCCTCAATACCCAATCATGAAAATAAGCCAATTATAATCTGCTATTGTGCGTCAAATATCCTGTAATTTTTTTGTCTTTCAGAAAAACCCAGCATGTAGGAAGATGGAAACTAGTGCTCTTTCTTTTTGAAAGATTAACCTTTTGGCAATATGGGCTTATTTTCCTTAAACCAAATGTCAATATATGGGATATGCAAAAAATGGTTTACAAGAATTAGGCACTGTTCTGTCCTCAGTAAGGAGGAGGAGGACTGGTGGGATTAGATCATAGATTTTGGGAAATGCTTGATTCCAGACTTCTCAGACATTCCCAACCAAATCTTGCACAAGCAGTTTAGCACTATCATGAAGTAAACAGGCTTCTCCCAGTCCAATCTGAAGTTGCCCCCTGCTTTTTTTAACTCAGTCATGTTGGGTTTTGAGAAAGACAGTCTTAATCCATATGGAGTAAAGGTGAGAACCCCGTAGATCTGAAAACAACATGCTTTCATTAGATCAAAGGTAATTACTAACTCAAAAACAATCACTGACCAGTTTCTGAAATTCTGGCCAGCACTTCACAAAAATGATTCACCACATAGCACACGGGAAATGGGTGGCTTCGTAACAACTGCAGAACCCCTACAGCAGAGCTATAGGTGTGGTTTATCTATTATTCTCAAATAGAGGAGATAAACAAGGCTTTGAAGGAAAAGAGCAGAGCCAGCGCCCTTAGCTCTGTTGCTGTATCTAGAGAGGTCCACCAAATCTTCAAGAAAACTCTCAGCTTTGACCTGGCAGGCAGTTACTTAGGGAAGGTACGGAAAGATTACAACCGGCTAGAACAGAAACTGTTAAATCTGTCCTTAAGGTGGAAAAATCTGTGCAGAACCACAGCAGATATTTGCCTGTCTTCCTTATATAAAACTATTTCAGGCTATATTTGGTAAGAGGTTTGATGAGGTCATGAGTGATAGGGCTCATGCTAATCAGGTTAGATTTATTTTCTGAAATGTTCAGACAACCATCAGTTGATTAACATTAGCATCCCATCCACATTAAAGAGTCCCTATGCAGCCATTTTTCTCTAAACAGAAGAAGGGTTTGATTGACTGACCTAGCTGCACACTGAATAGTACACAGACCAGTAGCTGGCACGTTTGTCCAGTTTTGGACTCCCCGATATTTTCCCATGAAAATGCAGATCCCTGAAGAACGAACTCAAACTGACTGACAACAGCCTTGCGATCCTTAGTTGCCTTTCTTGGACCACTCAAAAGTACCCGATCATGGGCTGAAAATCCCCGACATATATATAGTCATATACTTCCATGTGTGAAATAGCCCAAAGCATAATAGCCTGAAAAACACTTCTTTCCCTTCCTATCTTTTTTTTTTTTTTTTTTTTTTTTTTGAGCCTTTCCAAGGAACTATTCAGGAGTCTCTTTTCACCTCTGTCTGACAGGACTATATTCTTAAGGAATAAGTGGACTCAAGAAAAGAGTTTGGAAGATAAAATCCTTTTACATGCAAATGATATCCTCTTACTTGGTACAATCCCAGATCAGTCTAGTCTTTACTGTATTCTCTGTTTATAAAATAAATTAGAATAAACTGAAAGGACCGATCATCTCATTAAATAAACTGGAAGCACTCCCTCTACAGGGCTATTCAGATGGGAACAAAAGAACTTCAAACACTTTGGCACCCAGTTTCCAAAGGAAATTCACAGTCAAGGTTAACCTAGCCCTATTAATTATGCAGTTTGTAAGTGACTTAAATAGATGGTGAGTGCTACCTCTTTCCATATGGGGAAAAGTAAACATAATTAAAATGAATGCTGGCCGTGGTATTTTGTTTATTTCCAGCTCTCTCCCTATCCATACTCATGACATTTCTTTTTAGCAAAATGAATACATTGATATTCTCCTTGTGGGACTCTGGTAACCAGACCAGAAATGCTATACAAGTCTTACAGAGGGCATTAACTTCTGGTCAAGAGGCCACAGAAAAAGTTTGCTGGTGCAGATTAGTGGTGCATCCTCTAAATCTCAGTTTAAGATCCCATCTAGTTAGTCTATAAATTAATATTACAGAAAGTAATGAGTAGATGAAAACATGAAAGGACTCAAAACCTGTTACCTCTGCAAGGCAGTTCCTGAAGTATCTTGGCCCTTGCACTCAGGCCCAGATTGCTAAACACAGGATAACCAGCTTGTAAAAACCAGGTAGCATATATGCCACACAGGTAATGCGCATGTTGAAACATTGCTTGTTGTTTGCTACAAAGCATGGATCTATCTCATCCTTCAAGATCTTGTCAACACATGTATCTTTCCTGTTGCAGAGCTAGATGATTTTTGCCGTGATTTCAGTATGTATGACCAAGCTCTTCCACCAACAGCCCACACTGAAAACTAGTGAAAAAGGTAAAATTCAATACTGTCCAGCTCCTGATTTCCACCTACAAACATGGCACAACTCACTGATTCTCTAATGAGGCTGCCTAAAATAGTTCACTTAAATCTGGGGTTTATTTTTTTAACCACTGCTCAGAAGTCTTCATGAATAGCACTCCGCAATCCTTAGCTCCAAGGACTACCCCTTGGCTCTGAAATAGTGCTAACTCTTTTAAACATATATCAGTGATCTGCCTGAAACTTGAGCTTGTAAATCGTCTGACTTAATGACATCTGTTTGCACATTAATTCTTAGGACTTTTCTGACCTTGAATATGACTCGAAACCTGATTCAGAAGTAGTGCTGTCTTAAGTGGCATTTACAGTTGAATGTTTTGCTCTTGTAATTTCTCCTGTACTTCAAGTTTAGTTTCTCAATGGAAAACAGTCCATATCTGGTCTATCTCATAGTTTCTCTTGATACACGTCTGACTTACCCTGTCCCTCTGATAACACTGGCTGTCAATGTTAAGACCTGCAACAACCTAGTGACAAAGCTGATAGACTTAGCAGGCGTAGCCTTCAAATCTTTGCTATCACTTTGCTGCTCAGGAAGGAGTATGGTCTTCCAACTTTGACCTCCTCACCTCATGCTACACTAGCCAACATGCAGCTCTATGGATTCACATCCAGTATTTTGCGTTACCCATCCTGACTAATAATGTTCTACCACATTTCAATTCTGAAGATGCTGGATCCAAAAAGATCATATATATCAAAACCTTTCCTGACCTTCTGTTGTATTTGAAACTCTCTATTTAGCCCTTGTTCAACTCGCCTAATATTCTGACATCTCATATGGTCAGCCCTGTTACACTGTAGCATTTTGACAACAGAAAACACAGATCCTGATGGCAGCAAACTGTTGAAAATCCTACCATTTGGCAGCCATGTTTTATGCTGTGATCTTCCTAAAATACTTCCATATTTCTTGAAGCTAGAATGTTGCAACCAGGTTCTGTTATGGCATAAAGAGTATATGAACTGTAGGTGCAGGCTGTGATTCACAACTTACTACATCAATTTCCTAACTAGATGAAGTCTAAATGCACCAGATTCTGTCTCTGAAAATGTTGAGGTTTCATAGGACCAAATTTTCATATACTAGCATCACTACTAATACTATTTACATGACCATTGTGTAACTGACCATGTAAAATAACCAAAGGAAGCCAGGGCTAACAGATGTTGTCAAAGAGACCTAGCATATATATTACTATTAAGAAGTCATTATGATTTAAGGATGAAAATTACTGTCCAGTCGGTCAACATCTCAGTTCCATTTGTCAATGGCATTCAGATCATGCACCCTGACTTCTGAGCAACAGGCAGGGTATTCCGTTGAGTGGTCACATTGTCTCACTCCACATTTTCAGTAGATTTTCAGGTCCACGGGTATTGAGTACATCTACCTCTTCAAGGAGACACAGGGATGTTGCTGTAAAATAAAGCTGGCATTTCAGTTTACAGCATGTTAACTTCTTTGTACTGTGTCCCATATCAATGCTCACTTAAAATCACACAGGCATCAATTGCAGAGGTTGAAAACAGAAGAAAGAGGCCTCTGTACTGATATTTAATAGTATGGTGAGCTGAAACAAGAAACATACAAAATTGTTATATGAATCATTTGTTTTCATGTTACTTCAATGCTATTTACAGCACATGTGGGAAAACAACTTCAAGTTGTAATTTACCCTCAAAGGGCTGCAATGGAGCTACGGATGCACTGAAAATTACACACATCTTTAACCTCAGCTGGACTGAGGCCAGCAGTGCCATGAGGAAGTAAGAGGATGAATAAAGGCTTGTATTTACATTGCTAGACTTGTCTGATCACATCAGTTATTTGTATCAATGTACATGTGCATTTGCAATATTGTAGAAGGAGTGTTCACTATGGAACCAGAAACTGAATGCCTTCATATTTCTGCTGTTCATTACCTCCAATTATGTCACTTATATTCAGAAAGAATTTCTCCAGAGCTAGTGTTTAGCTGATAACTTCTTCCACATGAATCATGATAATGGCTGTTGCTATTTGCATAGCACTAGAAATTATCGAGATGAATAGAGAGTAGGAATGACCATTTTACTAATCAGAATGTAGTTTGTTCTGTCTTTTTTTTTTCTTTTTCTGCTTGTAGTTGGTACTCATTAGTAATTGTTGAAGCAGATAACTGTTCCAAGGGAAGCAAAACTCAGGGAGTCCCCAGAGGAACTTCCAGTGCCTAAAGGAGCCAAAAAGAAATCTGGAGAGGGACTTTTTACAAGGGCATGTAGGGATAGAATCATAGACTCATAGACTAGTTAGGGTTGGAAAGGACCTTAGGATCATCTAGTTCCAAACCCCCTGCCATGGGCAGGGACACCTCACACTAAACCATGCCACCCAAGGCTCTGTCCAACCTGGCCTTGAGCACCACCAGGGATGGAGCATTCACAGCTTCCCTGGGCAACCCATTCCAGTGCCTCACCACCCTCACAGTAAGGAACTTCTTCCTTATATGTAACCTAAACTTCCCCATTTAAGTTTGAACCCAACTTAGGATAGGACAAGGGGAAATGTCTTTAAGCTGAAATAGAGTAGATTTAGATTAGGTATAAGGAAGAAGCTCTTCACTATGAGGGTGGTGCGACATTGGAACAGGTTTTCCAGAGAAGCTGTGGCTGGCCCATCCGTGGCAGAGTTCAAGGCCAGGTTGGATGGGGCTTTGAGCAACCTGGTCTAATGGAAGTGGAATGTTTCTAATGGAAACATTCTATGATTCTATAAATAGAGGAATTTCTTGAAGGAGGGGGACTTGATTAGATCTTCATATTATCAAAAAAAGACACTACCCAAAATAAAGTGCAAACAAATCTCAGCACCATTTATCAAAGCAACAATCATTAAGTGCTGATCAGCTGTGTTAACTAGTTTCTTTGAGAGAGGGTTTCAAGGGTTGTTTTAATGTAAGATGTAATTTGGTCTGAAAAAAATAGTGGGTATACTTTTTTTCTTTTCACATCTGCCAGAACACGATTCATTTGTGCATAAACTTGGCTTTTACCATGCAAAGCTTTTGTATCAGAGGTTTTCTAGGGACTGGACAGTGAAAATATAAATTTTAAATACTTTGGACCAGATGCTTAAACTCTTGGTTTAAGTAGAACCTTGTTCCTTAAGTGACTCTACTGGAGTGAGATACAGTGTCGTTTATCAGAGTCTGGCAGCAGTGGTTTACTTCATTATTAACATCAATATCTTTCAGTTCTGACACCAGATGCTAAACAGTTACAGGAGATTTGTTTAAAACCAATTACCACAAAATCAAAGCAGAATCCACTGATATGGTTTTGTTTACAAAGGCTGAAGTCTGATATCGTTATTCATGTGACAACTGGCTCGTATTCAAGTCACAAGCTTTTCTACATGTAATCTATCTCACAAGCCCTGAATCAGACCTGAAGACATATTAGCAGTGCTCGCTTTTTCTCTGCTATCTGAATATTCATTTAAGAACAAGCTATAGATGGCTTATTATGTGACATTAATGGCTAAGGTGAGACTCGCGTGTGCAATTTCTTTAAGTCCACAATGAATGATTTGTGACAGGGCAGATCTATGTGTGAGGATATGGAGGGGGAGCAAAACAAATATTCTTGACTGTAATTGGCTGTTAAAATGATTGAAAGCCTCTTCAGGCTTCTAGCCTGAGGCAGGGATAGTTTTATTTCATTCTTTCACTTTCCTAAAGACAACAAGGAACAGATAATGTGCTCAAAGTGAGGAGACTACAGCTCTTCAGAAAGCTTAGGGATGCATTGTATGTGGAATTACTTCAGCGAGATTGGGATGTCAGCTCACATGCAATAGCAGATTAAATGAGGATGGCTGAAGGACTTACAGCTCATGGCTGCCTGCTTGCTGTTTGCTGGAGGCTGCTGCTTCAGATGCAAGGAGAGCTGCAAAAGCTGTGTAACATCTCTTGCACCCTCATATTTATGACAGTTTGTATGTGAATGTTACCGTAAATTGAGATCAGTGCTACTTTGCTGCAATGGACAACACTGCAACCCTCAGAGGTTCTTTTCTGCCTATTCTTTCCACCTATTTCTGCTGTATCTACCTCAGCAGGACTCTCTGAAGAAGGGCTGGTACAGAAAAAAGGGAAGTGGAAACAGCTTCTGCTGTTTCAACTTAGTTTTTCACCACTGGTGAATCAACATGAGTAGTGGACAAGCATTCCTATTAACAATTCACTACTACTGACATTAGTGAACAGCCTGGATCAGTCCAGATCTGGCTAACTCCTGAGGGACCTGAGAGCTTTATGAAATGGTACTGTCCCAAGGAAGCAGAAGAAAACAACAACCTTGGGACAGTCAAGGAACTCCTATCTAATACTTATTGTATAATATCCTAGAAAAAAAGTGGCTTACATGCATCCAGTACAGTGGATATGAACCATGATATCATTTTACATAGTCTGCCACCATTTTATACACATGCAGATACATACACATACATTTGCATTATTCCTGTGTAACACCAAAGTGGGAGGCTTGTTAAATGTACTTGAAAGCATCTATTCAACTCTCAGCAAGTAAAAAAATGCCTTTCCCCTGTCATAGAAGATTGCTCTTTTCTTTCCCTTTTCCATTTAAATATTTATTCCGCGTTTTGGAATGGATAAAACCAGCTGGAAGAAGGAAAATACTGCCCCAGAAATGAAGAGTATAAGAAACTGGTAATGGGAACAAGGTTAAGGATAGTGAGGCAGGACAGGGAAATCTACATAAGGAACTTTTAAGTGAAAGGGCTTTGTACCTCAGGATCACACTGAATCAAAACCACTGACCACACACTACAAAGGCCACACATTTCCAAATTGCCTGACTCAGATGAGCATGACTGTTGGGTCAAAAGGGCACTTAGTTCAATAGCTGTGACAGTAGCCAGTTACAGATATTTCAGAAAGAATAAAAGAAACAGAGCAAACAATGATATTTCGACTGATCTTTCACCCAGCTGCTATAAACTGGTAATGTGATATTGCAAGGTTCTTCTATGAGCATCTTTTCTCACTGTTTACTTCTTTTTCCACATCATTCCAGAACCTGAGTGGTCCCAACACAGGTGATGGAGAAACTCCATATGAAATGTCAGCCTTTTTCCAACATTTGTAACATTTGATTTCCTAGTAGTTAGCTCCTAAAACACAAAAAGGCCGTCCCACCTATCCAGCGGCAGCTTGATTTCCATAGGAGTCTTTTATGAGTCTCTGTTGAATGACTTGAAAATGCAATATTCTTTGTTGATAACCAGGGAATCTTAAAACGTGACCTTACAGACCCCTTCAGAGTGTTTTAACAGATTTATGAGATGTGACACCCCTCTACAAAAGCTTCAGTGTTTGTCTATATATCTCTAGCATAAATTCCACAAATTTGCATGGCATTGAAGTCAGACGTACAGGTCCTGGAATCACAGTGGGAGTCTTTCCCCCTCAGTGAAGGTAGCTGTAAGTGGAAGAACTACAGAGAAGCCAGCAACTATAACATCTAAATAGCTAAAAGTCATGTTAAGTACTTTGGGATGCATCAGGCAATAGCATCAACAATGAGAACACTTTTGCACCGAAAGGCAGATTGAGAATGTGTCATATCAGAAATTATTGTGAGTTAGATTAAGACACATTTTATTCAGTGGAAACTTTTTTTGCAGAGAAAATATTTTCAGCAACACAGACTCCAACCCTACCAGGAATCCCTGCAGTACTGTGGCTCAGGGATGCTTTTTCTCACCTCGCCCTTAACTGGCCATAGCCTCCTTAGGCCCTTCCAGGCCTTCTCCTTCACCCAGAGAGAAGGGGCTTTTCAAAGAGAAAAGAAGACAAAGGCGAAGTGAAGAGCTCACCTTTTTGTTGTTTCTGGAATCGGACATCCAAGGCCAGCATTTATTCTCACCAAGGACTATTTTAAAGCTCCAAAATCATCACTGACAAAAAGCTTTCCTAACAAGCAGCTGAAATATTCTTTCTTTAGCATAAGTCAGTCACTCCTGGTTATACAATCATCTGCTCTGCAACCCTGTGGAATTTCTTTCCTTTTGTATCCCCAAAATACATGTAGATATTGATGCTTTCCCTTTAATTCCTTTTTCTGCATTTGAAGATGTATTATCTACCCAGGAGTGACATTTCAAGTCACTCTGTGGTTTGATTTTGTTCTTCAAACACTTTAAAGATGTCTAAGAAATCAGGGATAAAGGCATAAGACAGGTCTTCATATTGGTAAGATTCAGGGGGAGCTTGGCTGGGGAGGAGAGCATTAGATATTAGTGCAGGTTTCCATTCATGTTACTGTTATCTCTTCAGTAGCCCACAGATGCCTAGGGGCTTGGGAAACCACTGCATTAAGCTCAGCCCAAGCCCTACAGAAGTAGTCTTTCTCTAAATATCTCAGTCAAGGATTCAGACGATATTCGTTACAACATTACATAGACAAACTGTGCCATGAGAGGGCAAAGTCTGGCAAAAAGTAATTGCTTCATTTAATAGTCACTACGGCAGCACTGACAAGTACACATTGTAATCCTCAGTTCAGAAGCCTAGATGGAGGTTTCAGACAACCCTGCAGAACAGCCCTGCAGAAGCATATACATACACATGTGCCCAATAGAAGTTTCCAACTTTCTTTATGAAACAGTCCTTCTAAATCCTCCTTGCTAATAACTGATTTTTAACCTTTCCCCCCACTTTTCAGTCATGTGCTCCGATGTTGTTCATTGCACAAAGTTTGCTAGCTTGATCCAGTGAGCTGTGAAAATGTAAATCCACAAACTACAGCACTTTTCACTATCACTATGCAAAACAAGACTTTGATATTTCTTCTCCATTATTTTGAGAAGTTTATATATAGACCCTGAACAGCTTCAACTTTCACTCCTGGAGTACTTTGCTGAGAAATCATACATCAGTTTTCGCCCATTATCACAATTTTTTCTTTTTTTTGGTGCCAGTGCTTCCACACACCCCCCACCACTCCCACTTATAGCGAAGACCCTTTCATCCACATTTGGTGGCTTTTTTGTCTCTGCATCTATTCAGCTCTGAAGCAACTTTCTTCTTTTGCTAGCTCTATCCTAATACACTCCCCTTTCTTCTCTCATTTTACCTCCAAAGCTGGTTAAAAGCTTTTCCTTTTTTTCTTTTTTTAAGCACAAGTGCTCTGGAAAACAGACAGCCATCCTTAGATAGGCTGTACACATTCAGTCCAACAGCATGCTATTTCTTTAAGATGACTGCTACTGATGATGGGATGTTTGGGTGGTACTCCCTCCTCAACCTTGTTTGCTGGAGTTCACATATTAATTGTGTGATCTGGGTGAGAGGTAGAGGGGACTGGGAAAAAGAAATAAGTAAGCGTCCCCTAAAAATATTACGGAGGCTGACAATGGTAAAGAGAGCAACAAACAATTCATCATGAGACAGAAGTATTTTGATTTACAGATTAATGTAATTTTACTATTTTAGCGACTGCCAGAGTATGTGACCTTAACCATAAACAAAGAGAATGGAAATCAGGTTTAAAATGGAAAGCTATGTAGATGGTTCCTGTTATGTCACTCCCTCTGGCAAAAAAATCAGGAAGACTGCTCAGATTTCTAAAGATATTAAACATGTGCTAGCTGTCTCAAATGTTGTTAATCCAGCCATGAGTATGCCATCTGAAGAGTAACTGTGCTGTCTTTTCTTCTTTTTTTACTGTGAGTTGAAAGTACAAGTTCTCTTTGCATTTTCTCACCCAAAATGTTCTTAATTTGAAGACCTTTTCCATGCCCACGTTTTAAAATCTTTTATTCAGAGAAACCTGAGTGTCAGCACTGATAAATGTATGGGAGAACTGGACACAGTTACTTATGTCAAACTGCTTGTAAGATTAAATATTTGCTGGATCAGGTCCTATATTTGCTAAGTTTAATATGATGAAATGAATAAAGAACACCAGAACTTATCATAAAACTTTTCACTTTGCCAAAGAACATTCTAACCTGCAACCATGCTGTGCAAAGCCGGTGCCACTTAAAATTCAGAACATTGTCCATGGTCTGAAAGAAGTTTCCAAAAGAAGTTTGTTAAAATGTGCCACTGCTCTTAATGATAAAGCATAGTAATGCTACTACTGTTCACTAATTTCCTTCCAATAACTCTTCTCTTCCTGTTCACTTTTCAACTTTGGAGATGCTTGCATCTTCAAAATCACAATTTCGAAAACCAGTCCCCCACATTTGTTCACTGTGGCTACAATGCTTTGAAAAACTGACATCAGACCTCCTGTCCTTGTTTAATCAAGCAGGAGGTAAAGGCTGGTTTGCAACAGAGTTGATTTAGCAAGAGTAGCAAACAAAATGCAGAAAAAAAAGCAAGAAGGGTTTAAATATGTGTACTTCTTTGACTCACAAATAGCTGTGAGCACTCCCATAGGGTGCCATACTCTGTTCCAGCTCCATTTTCTCATATCCCAGGATTATCTGTTCTGTCTCAGAGTTGTGACTCTTGGATCTGTAATGCAACACTTGACATCAGTTTGGCTCATGGGGTATTATCTTTCCCATTATAGACTAATTCATCTTTTGAAAAAGTAGTGTCCTACTTTCAAATGAAGTTGCTCTAGAAAAGAATCACACTTCCAAACATCAAATGCTTATCCTTTTGTCTGCTTCCACAATGAATTAAACCTTTGTTATCCTGAAATAATTTTGGACTGTCATCATATCTCTCCAAAGCATCTGCTTCAAGAGCGCTATTAAGGACAGGCAAAATTATTTGAATAACACAAGAACTGGCCTAATCCTTATCATTAACCTCAGAACACCACCAAACTGAAGTTTAAAGAAGTTCAACCAGCCATTGCATGTTGCCTTCACCCACAAATATTTTCACCCACTTCAAAACAACTGGGAAGCAATGTAAGAAATCATTACTATTTTATTCCAGCTTATTTCAGAAGCACAGTAATTCCCATAAGGCAGCCCAGTTACCACGTTTTTCATCCCAATCACTGGAAGAGGTGAAGATACAGCTCCTGTAAAATGTCAGAAACCACAGATAGGTTTTCAAAAAACAAACAGCAAAATGGAACCGTCTCGAGGTTCACCATCGATGTGTGACAGATGAGAAGACATTACCATTTAAAAAATCTGAGAGCAGCAAGAACAAAAGAGAAGACAATTCGGACAACAGACTGAAAATGAAAGATTTATGACTTTTCCTAATCATATTAAAGCCTATTATGCGAAAGCCCTCATGCAAATACTTACTGGAAATTTGTGTATAATATTATCCTCTGGCAGAACTCTTTTTTGCCTTTCTATGTGTTGCAGTCAATTAGAGATTATTTTACATGCTCATCTAGGAGCAGAAATGGAAAATAAAGGGAGTTTCCCTCCATGATTCTTTTTATAAGTGGAAATGCATTTTTTTCTACAGGTTTTATAAGCACTGAATCATATTTTACATTGAAGACAGTGGGAGTCTTGCCTGCATTCTCTGTCAGGACTGGATCTATTGAAATTTCTGACTGGAAAGTAAAGAGCCCAACAAAAAAGACAGCAAAATAGAGAACTTGCATTCAGACATAAAATCACAAAACTGACTTTGCAGTTTTTCTATGGATACCAGAAAATTATCAGATGAAAACTTAGCAGGTTGCTTGATGGAAGGATTCCTGATAACTGCAAGCATCTGCCATTAAACCCATTTGACAATCTTGGGCATTGATGGCATTTGATGCTCACAGGGCTTCATGCCCAATAGTGAAGACAGTGTTATGCTTATTATCCCTAATTTGACTGTGGAAATATGCTTTTCACCCAGCACTTCAAGTCTCAATTCAATGGAGCTGGTAGTTCTTCTGCACACTTAAGGCACTTTGGGTATGTTTCATATCTGTTGTATAAGCAGTAGAGAATGCGTACATGGAGATTCACACAAACACTGTGGTTAAGCTGCATACCAGAGAATGAGTGTTTAATTTAATTTAGTTGCACCAGTTGTTGTCTCGGTTTTGTTTTTTCTCTTCCAGATGACTGTTTCTAGTGAGCAAGGCACACATTAACAGTAGGCAGGTCTCCCTCTCTTAACTGCTGGATCAGCTTTTTCTCAGTCCTCCTTTTTCTTCACAATTTTTGATGCTTGAGGTGAGTCAGTGCTGCTCAGCCACATGGGTGCCTCCCAGAACTCACATTTTATGAGCCAAATTGAAGAATTAAACAAAGCTGGAATGATGACTCCAAAAGGAAGCAATGCTGTTTAAATGGAAGGCTGCTTTTGACACTTGTGTTCTGGGGCTGCTTGTTCACAAGGTAATTGACACTTCCTTTACAAAGCTCCTGTATTTAAAGTGAACAGCCTTGAAGAAATGCTGTAACCCTTGGCAGCTTGGCTGGATCTCTGAACTCAGGCACTTTGCTGCATTTCATATTCACTCATATGCGCAGAAGAGTTATTATTATTTTCAGTCCTCAAGAAGCACATACTTGACTGTGGTGAAATGGAGCTTGAGGGGCTGACGCAGCTAATGAATGTATCTGGAGATGCAGATGGACTAGGATGTGGCAGGTTCCAGTGTGCTGGCTGGGAACATATGAACTCCTTATTTGCTCAACTTCTGCATTTGTAACTACAGCTTACCTGCCAGTGCAACCCTTTTGGAGACCCTGATTTTGCTTTTCCTCTATATCTCAGTGTAGTGCCTAAGCCAGAATGCTGCAGCTTTTAAGAGCGCTTTACAGCACAATGGCATATTTTAAAGATGACAGCATTGTGAACTGTTCCAGAGGTGCTATTTGGCTTTTAGGATGACTACTCTAGAAAGAATCCTCTGGCTTAAAAACACCAGTAAAAGGGCAAGAGGAATACAGATGCTGCAATCTGGTTAAGGAAATGACAAGCTCCTGTGCTGTAGTGCTTAAGTATGGTCTCTAGCCGACACCATTTATGAGCTGTTACATACGGCTGCAATCACACACAGGCTCAGGGAGGCTTTCCATAGGGCTCACATTTGTTTTCACATTCACTTTGTAAATGAGTTTGTAATGTGGTGCAAATGGTAGCAAATGGACATTAAATGAGGTTTGTATGTAGACTGATCCTTTGCAAATATATAGGCTATTATGAAAGCAAATAGGAAGAAGACAAGCTAAACAACAGCAGCCTCTGTAACTGAAACCAGCGAAAAAGGAGTTGTTTTTCATATACAGCATTTTGAAATGTGGGTTTCCTGTTTAAACTGTCTTCACTCCAGCCTCAACTTCTCTCTCCATTCTAAACCTACAACATATTTTATATTGCCATGGATACTTTGGACAGAAGACAGTGTGCACTAGCAATCAAATTTTCCGCAGGAAACTATTCCAAGAGCCTGTCCCACGTTGCAGTGCTCATACAGAGTTTTTGCTCAACAGTGCACAATCTTTTTCTAAGGAGTATGACTAGCTGGGACTTCAGCTGCCTGCCTGCAAGTTTGGAATAGGCCCAAGGCATTAGGACTGTCCAGGATAATCACTTCTAACTGCACTTTGCTATCACTTGCCATTGATAGCTATTTACACCTTCCTTCAGATCCAGGCAGGGTCTGAAAGACTAGAAGGAAACTCTCCTTAGGGTGTAAAGAAAAAATACAAGTTGTCATTTTAAAATAGTTGGGAGACTAGAATACAAGCAAACCACAATGGTGGCCAAACAGAAGTGAGTGCACAGGAATTAAATAGAGTTGAAAGCATTAGAGATTTAAAAGGGGAATAGTAAGCCATACTACTTATGACATAAGTATCTCATGGAGAAAAAAGAAGTTAAAAAAAATCAAAGAAAATAGCTAGGTTAGTCAAGCTGCTCAGTGAACTTTTGCTTGCCTAAGATGTCAGGAATATGATCTGATACTTCTCAGTATCCGTATCTATTCTTCTTTCCTTCTCCCCTTGCAGTTTGACCTGTCATCTTTTGTTCCAGTGGACTTCCTGAAGGAAACATTCAGTTAAGGGCTGCAAGGTTATTTGAATCCTTTGTAATACTTCTCCCCATAAACATATCATGGTACTGTCAAGCTATTTGAATAAGGGGTCAGCGGGGTTCCAGAGGTGTAGGAGAGGGGCCTTCTTCTCCTTTCTTAGCAACTTTCATGCCCAGGTGGTCCAAGCTCAGTGGGGGGTTAACAAACATCTCCTCAAGCTACAGGAGCGCGCAGTAACTTCTTCCTCTCTTTGTCTCCAGCTGGGACAATCCCTTCCCTGCAGAATCCCCTCCCAGAACAATCCCCTCCCTGCAACAGTCTTTTCCTTCTGCCTTTACTTTCTGATATCCTGTGGCTACATACACAAAAGCTCTGTTCTGTGATGATGCTTTCCTAGGAGAATCAGGAGAGCCACAAGTCAGGAGAGTGGAGGGGAAGTGCAGCCTGGCCCAGCATGTCTCCCTCCCCACTGGAGTAGGTAGGTCCCACATAGCAAAATCCCAGCCGTCAGGCGGACGACAGGTGGACGGCCACAGCAAATCCAGGACTGTGCAAGGCTGTGAACAACAGAGCACAAAATTAGATTTACAAGTACTATGGTACTGAAGTGGAAGTACATATATTTAATAACTGTTTATCACAGTCATCAATTTGAATACTTCCAACTCAACAAAACTTAGCACTCCACATTCATCTTTCTGGATGTCTGTTTGTGCCTCACACAATTATATCTACTGACTTGGAGAGCAGAATCTTATCCTGTATGGAAAGTACAAAACCTACAATGTATACATTGGTGCAAGATGTCTTACATGATTCCTCATGTTAAACTAAATTAATCAAAGCTAAGACCAATTCACTTTCCTGAAGTGAGAGTTCCTGCATAAAGCAGAAAACTTTAAGTTATTTCCCAAGCCATTTTTGTAAATATATCTTCCAAATATTCCCTTCTATTTGAACAAATGATTTTTCTGGGTGCGCAAAGAAATCATAGAATCACAGAATAGTTAGGGTTGGATAGGACCTTAAGATCATCTAGTTCCAACCCCCCTGCCATAGGCAGGGACACCTCACACTAAACCATGTCACCCAAGGCTCTGTCCAACCCAGCCTTGAACACCGCCAGTGATGGAGCATTCACAGCTTCCCTGGGCAGCTCATTCCAGCGCCTCACCACCCTTACACTAAAGAATTTCTTCCTCATATCCAATCTAAACTTCCCCTGTTTAAGTTTTAACCCATTACCCCTTGTCCTCTCACTACAGTCCCTCATGAAGAGTCCCTTCCCAGCATCCCTCCCTAATAGGCCCCCTTCAGATACTGGAAGGCTGCTATGAGGTCTCCATGCAGCCTTCTCTTCTCCAGGCTGAACAGCCCCAGCTTTCTCATCCTATCTTCATACGGGAGGTGCTCCAGTCCCCTGATTATACTCGTGGCCTTCCTCTGGACTTGTTCCAACAGTTCCATGTCCTTTTGATGTTGAGGACACCAGAACTGCACACAGTACTCCAAGTGAGGTCTCAGGAGAGCAGAGTAGAGGGGCAGCATCACCTCCTACGACCTGCTGGTCACACTCCTTTGGATGCAGCCCAGGATACAGTTGGCTTTCTGGGCTGCAAGCTCACACTGCCCGCTCATGTTCAGTTTCTCATCGACCAACACCCCCAAGTCCTTCTCTGTGGTGCTGCTCTGAATCTCTTCTCTGCCCAACCTGGAGCTGTGCCTGGGATTGCTCCAACCCAGGTGTAGGACCTTGCACTTGGCACTGTTAAGCTTCATAAGACTGGCATCTGCCCACCTCACAAGCGTGTCAAGCTCCCTCTGGATGGCATTCCTTCCCTCCAGCATATCAACCAAACCACACAGCTTGGTGTCATTGGCAAACTTGCTGAGGGCGCACTCAATCCCACTGTCCATGTCACCAACAAAGACGTTGAACAAGACCGGTCCCAACACCGATCCCTGAGGGTCACCACTCGTTACTGGTCTCCAGCTGGACATTGAGCCGTTGAGCACAACTCTATGCGTGCGGCCATCCAGCCAGTTCTTTATCCACCCAGTGGTCCACCTATCGAATTGATGTCTCTCCAACTTAGAGACAAGGATGTCATGTGGGACAGTGTCAAATGCTTTGCACAAGTCCAGGTAGATGACATCAACTGCTCTATCCCTGTCCATCAGTTCCATGGCCCCATCATAGAAGGCCACCAGATTGGTCAGGCAGGATTTCCCCTTAGTGAAGCCATGCTGGCTGTCACCAACCACCTTGTTGTTTTTCACGTGCCTCAGCATGCCTTCCAGGAGAATCCGCTCCAAGATTTTGCCAGGCACAGAGGTGAGACTGACTGGGCTGTAGTTCCCCAGCTCATCCATTTTCCCCTTCTTGAAAATGGGGGTTACATTTCCCTTTTTCCAGTCATGGGGAACTTCACCTGACTGCCATGACTTTTCAAATATGATGGACAGTGGCTTAGCAACTTCATTTGCCAGCATCCTTCAGGACACACAGATGAATTTCATCAGGTCCCATGGACTTGTATATGTTCAGGTTCTTAAGATTGTCTTGAAGCAGATCCTTTTGTACAGTGGGCCCAGGGTCTTCATTCTCACAGTCCCTGTGTCTGCCTTCCAAGTCTTGGGTGGTGTGGTCGGAGCATTTGCCAGTGAAGACTGAAGCAAAGAAGTCATTAAGAACCTCAGCTTTCTCCAAATCCAGGGTAGCCAGTTCTCCTGATTGCTTCCGGAGGGGGCCCATGTTGTCCCTAGTCTGTCTTTTATTTACAATGTACCTATAGAATCTCTTCCTGTTATCCTTAACATCCCTAGCCAAGTTTAATTCTAAGTGGGCCTTAGCTTTCCTAACCTGGTCCCTAGCTTCCCGGACAACATCCCTGTATTCTTCCCAGGCCGCCTGTCCTTGCTTCTGCCTTTTATAAGCCTCTTTTTTCCTTCGAAGTTTCCTCAGCAGCTCCTTATCCATCCAAGGAGGTCTCCTGGCCCTCCTGCTGCACTTCCTTCTAGTAGGGATGCATCACTCCTGAACTTGCAGCAGGTGATCCTTGAATATCAAGCAAGAGTCTTTGGCCGCCCTGCTCTCTAGGGCTATATCCCATGGAACCTTACTGAGCAGGTTCCTGAAGAGGCCAAAGTCTTCTCTCTTGAAGTCCAGGGCAGTGAACTTGCTGCACTGCTCTTCTCACTGCCCTGAGGATCTCAAGTTCGACCATCTCATGATTGCTGCAATCAAGGCTGCCCTGGAGCATCACATTTCCAACCAGCCCTTCCCTGTTGGCGAGGACAAGATCAAGCATGGCACCTCTCCTTGTCTACTCCTCTATTACTTGCAGAAGGAAGTTGTCTTCCACACAATTGAGGAACTTCCTGGATTGCTTGTGCCGGGCCGTACCATCCCTCCATCAGATAGTGTTCTAATGCAATGTAGTGCAGTTGTTTGAGACATTCCTTTTTCTGTACATAATCAACACAAAACAGAGTTAACAAATAAGATTACAAATACTTTAGTGTATACTCACTTGGAGTACATTCATTTCTCAACGTGCCAATGCCTTGGCACAACTTTTTATTTTCCTATTTATTAAAGATACAGATCTATACAACAAGTGCTTGCTGCGCTCTGTCTTCCATTTACATGCTACATTTCTCCCACTTCCTTTCTAGAGGAAGCATCATCTTCTTTTGGCTTGATCCCATTAAATGCTTAATAATATAGAAGTGAAGTCTTTGTAATACTCAGCCTTTAAACCCTCATTGACTGCTTCCCCACTTATCTTAGACTTTTTAGAGGCATACCCACTCCTTCATTCAAAATAAGCTCTCCAAAACAAGACTGTATTAGATATTGTTCATCCTGTATTCTGGATTTCTAGAAAGATGAAGCTTTATACACACCAATGCATCCTAACTTTTCTTCTAGTCTTGCCAACACGCATTTCATTTTTTATATGTCTTTTACCATTGTCTCCTAAATATTTCTGAGAATCGCTCCCTAGTTCTTGTACTTTAAAAAGGAATTCCCTTGAGTTTCTATGCATATCAGCTGGTGAAATCCAAGCTGATTTCCAGATCAGATCTATCATGGAGTGTTCAGACCACCTGATCACAGCTATAGATTCAGTGTTAAGTTGATATAGCAAGACACTGAGGGATATGCATTATCTGTCAAGACATTATAGGATATGTACCATGTGGTATGTAATAGTAAACAGAACTTCCAAAAATCATGATTCATCACCCTCCAAATATTACTCAGATCCAGTGCTTTTAACAAAAGTATAACCTTTCTAACCATCCTGCTCTGGACACCAAACTCCTCTGTCCTGATCTCTCCTCAGTTGAACCTAGGACTTCATTAAAATTGCCCCCAGGAAAGTAACTTCCTCTTCCCTGAATGGTATGAGAAATCTGAAAAGCGATACAAAGAAAATGAAAAAGAAAAGTAGACATTTAAGTTGTCCTTTAGATAACTTTTGATCAGGAGCATCTACCTCCTTCTCCTAGCAACTTGATTTTTTAAGACAAGCAATATATTGAGCCAGTAAAATTGTCATGCTTTTCTCCCATTCAATAAAGAGCAATGCCTTAGTTTTCATGCTTTTCAAGTGTTTTTTTCTTGTGGTGGCACAATGGCAGGTGTACCACTCTGGTCTTTCTGAAGTTCTCTTTAAACCTCCTCTTTAAAAATTATAGAAGCAATTTTCATTGGTTCCATCATTCTACCACTATTGGGTTTCTTTATTTTCAAAGCATATTTCTTCTGTTCTCAAATTCAGTGTTATAAATATCTATGCATCATTGAATACACAACAGTAAGGATTATATGTTAATACTTATTTAATTCCTTAAAAGAGCCACTGAAGATCTGGCTTTCTTCTAGGTCTTGTCAATGTACTGTGATTTCATTTTTTTAGTCCCAAAGCATTTCCTAGTATATATTAAAGCTCTAAATTTGCCAAAGGAAGACACTATTAGCCAGAATTTGTTTTCCCGTCAGCATTCCCTGTTTAATCCCTTCCCCTTGTCGCCTTCTCAGAAATGCAATTATTTCTTACTGTAGAAAGAGGGATAAAAATTCAATCTCCCAGCCCTCTTCTAGAGAGGGATGGTTAGCACCACCTGAGGGTAGCAGTGGAAGGTTCCTGATTGGATGCAGCTATGGTCCTGCCATCTATTTGTTAAAAACTGGCATTCTGGCTTACTCCTCCTCTGCTACAATTACGCCTTCTCCTTCTCAGTACTTTCCTTTCAACCCCAGAAACCTCCTTTTCCTACACCCATTTCCAGGAGTTCAGTTGCACCTCTATTTTCTCCTGTGATGTTTCCCCTTCCATTTCTTATTTTCTTCCTTCATATCGTTCCTCAGTCTCTATCAAATCCTCTTGAGTGCTCACATGTTTGTGACTTTTATTGTATTAGTAGTTTTATTATCCCTGTACCTTAATTTCATCTTTATTTTGGCTGTAAGTTTGCTATGCAGTATCATGGTGCTGTTCTTTTGATGTCTACATCAGATTCAGATTGTCTTTCTAAACTGTTTTCCAACCACATTCAGTTCTTCAGGGATTTAACCTTTTTCTTTTCTATGATGTGTCCTTGACATATAGTAAGATATTTGAAAGGAAACTTCTATATTTTATATTTGCTGTTCTAAGAAGGCCATAATATTGCTCACTTCCTGTTTCTCCCTAGAAGCAGACAGTGATGGGCCCTGAAACATTTATGGTTTATATCCTCCCCACAAAAAGGCTATAGCCTTCTTCAGAATCTTATCCTTCTGTTTAGAAGAGTGCAATGTTCATATTAGGAATTTTTGGCAGTGGTACAGAGGGCTTTCTGGGCTCAGCCTACAATGATTGCTGGATTTGTTTCCAGTTGCACAATGAAGTGAAGGTCTTGACTGAAGTATTTAAAAGGAACTTACTTCTTTACACCTCCTGTGAACTTCTCACATTACTTTTATGATTTTTTGTCTACAAAATCCTTCTGGTTTTATTCTTGATTAAATCTTGATTTATTTTGCAGCTTTGTTCCTCGCTGCAAGATTTTCCATCCCTTTTACTGTTTTAGGCCAGTGACTTTACCCACTAAACCTTCCATCAGATTTAACCACACAAATCCTCACCTCTGTGGAGGATTTTTAGAGATCCACTCTTTAGATATCTGGCTGGTGTTAACTCCTCAAAGTCTCTCTAGTAACTGTGCTTGGTTTTGTGATTTTCCTTTTGTGGTCTCTATGTTTTCTTTCACCCTGCAACAACCATCTCTGGTAGTACAGGCACTCTGTGCTGTTCCGTGCTAAAATCTCACAGTATTTTCTTTGGTATCTTCTCTAGGAGGAGAGGTAGTATAGCTTTTCATAGTGGTCCCCTAAATAGGAGAAGACAGGGAGTGGTGATATTTGTAAATCATACCATCTCCTCCTTAAAGCTCCAGTTTGAGCAGCCATCTGCTCCTGCAACCCCTAGTAGTCCCTTAACAAACCATTTCTAATACATTCATGAGGTCAAAATTACTTCAGCTGAAGTCAGTTGCGTGGTTTAGTTATCCAAGGAATGTAAAAATGCATAATTCAGGCGTTTTGTTGTGGGACTACACAAATGGCAGTTGCAGAAGCACATGCAGAGGCAGTGACAAGCTAAGTTTGAGTTCTGCATAGAAAAATTTGTATCACATTCCTTTCTTGTTCACCGCTATTTCACTTCCTCTAAACAGCTACAATTCCTCTGAAGTGAAGGAGCATTTAAGTGGCAACTCCCTGTGTGAAGGACACACAACAGGGACAGGGTGGAGGGTATTTTTCTCTCTGCATATCCCTGGCTGGATGTACGCTCCTGTTGCGGTTTAACCCCAGGTGAAAGCAGAACAACTCTGTTCAGCTCAAACCTATTCTGGAGAATTAAGCATCAATCTGAGCGTCTCCATGCCCCACACCCAGTATCAGTAACCGTCTTTTTATTAAAAGCAAAGAAATGCTTTAACATAGTTTGATGGGCATCTTTCAACTTCAGTTTTTAATTTCAAAATAGTATATCTGAAACCACTTTTGCGGTCCCCACCTGTGACATCTATGCTCCTAGTTTTGATAAAGATGATATCTCTGACAGAAAGGAGAAGCACCAATTCATTTACTCTAATGTAGCATATTGTCCAGTGATTGGACTACGGGCATGGGGAAGTATAAAAGTTGTGATTTGCTGCTACAGCTCATTTACATCAGAACAATACCTGTCAAGAGCAACCTGCTTAACTGACTGTGCCATATGATCATGGCACCTCAGTCATGCTGCTAAAGAGTGCCTGAGAGATGGTGAGTAGAGCAGGGATAGACCATAAAAGTCCCTAACGTTACAAAAAAGCAACAGCAAGAGGAAATCAGAGGTCAGAATTTCTGAAAAGAGTGAAACTCTTCCATTTTGTATTAGCCATTAAAAATCCAGTATGCCAGAAGACAGGCTTTAGGCTCTTATTGCTTTTTCTTTAAGAATTTCAAAAGATTTTGGCTTCTATGAAATGAAAATCATTTTGAAATCTCAGAAAATTAAACAAAACTGGATAGTTTTCTTTTTTGTTTGGCTGGATTTCTTTTTCCTTGAATAAGAAGGAAAGTTGGACCTCTCGACTGACATTCAGAATGCCTGCATTAAATTCCTGCTTCTCTTTTGGGCTTCCTATGTAAGTTTCCGTTCTGCATTCTTCCGGTTGCAAAAATTAGAGCATTTCCTTTATCCTCTAGACATTCAATTTGCCTCTTCGCCTTCACACTTTGTTCTGTTTCTGTTAATGGTGTCATACTTAAAGGGGTCTGAATTTGGGTGAATCCTTTATCCTTTCTTAGAAATTCATTGTGACCTTAAGGAATTTATATAGTATTAGGAAGAAATCTCTCATGTTCAGTCAAACTTTCAAACTTCATATTGGAACAGAAGCATCACACAAGATGGTAAATCCAGCGGATCTGCTGAGCTAGCCATATTTGGAAGGATCCAGATCTTTTCAATGATCTCAATTACTTTGCATTTTAAAAACTAGGAAACTTGGATCATTTAAAAAATATCCACTTCTCAAAGCCATTCTGACTCACTGATCACAGATGAATCAGAGAAGCCAGGCAAACCATATTTCTGGAGCAGTAAGTATTCCTGCTACAGCAGGATTTGATTCTAAACCCTGATTCAAGAAAACACTTAAGCCTGTGTTTCAGTCCCCCTTTTGGGATAAAGAATATGATAACAAGCCCTCTCACGTGTTAATGTTTTCTGGAATTGAAGCAGCTTGTAGTAGCCTGATGTGCTGAAAAGAATATAAGGTTGACCTTCCACTCAAGTATAATACTGCTTTATCTGAAGTTATCTAATGATAGCTACTGATTGTGGTATTGCTGCAAGCTAGGTCTGAACTTGATTCCTCCCTAACTGGTAGATCTGGTATGTTATCTGGGACTACTTCAAAGAGCCCTCCTGGCCCAGCTGCGTGCTCCCACCCCTGCATTTACACTGGCTCGCATAGTCACACAGCCCCAAGTGGAGTTGTCTTGGTTTGCTGCTCTGACAAATATCCATCCTCCATGGTAAAAAAAAAAAAAGAAAAGGGGGGTGGGGTGGGGGAAAGTATAAAAAAAGAGAAAGAAAGATAAAGATTTGTGTTCCCTCAGATCAGAAAGCTGAATCATTTCACCCTACTGGCCCCACAATCGCTAGACTGAAAGGAAGGAAGAGTGTGGGAAGTTACAGCTGTGGGTAATGGATGGGGACTGCTCATATTCTTAGCAGCCTGCAGTCACACTGTATTAGGTGTAACGTGAAACTGTGCCCTTGGTTGCTAAGAGATCTGTGATCTTTCCTAGCTTTCTTTGAAACAGTCTTTTAGCTAAACTACTCAATAATACTAATGTACATCACACATGAGGGCTATTACAGGTGATCTCTGCCATTCAGACTTCACCAAACTGAGCAACTCGGTTTGCCAAATGTTAACAGTGGCTTCCTCTGCTGCTTCCTTTTGCTTTGCCGTATTTTTTCTGCTTTGTTCATACCACTTTAATTAATCTTTTCTCTACTTCATGGAAAAATACTAGTGCTTCAGCTAACCCCCTTGAGAATATGTCTGTAAGAAATCTGCTTAAACTAACAATGACCACATCAGAGTCTTAAGATTTTTCACTAAATTTGAATGGCAAGTGGTCCCAAAATACTCCAGTTGGTAAGGTTTCCCTATCGCTATTATAGGAGTCATAGACATACATCAAAAGGCACGCGCTGGAATTAAGATGCAAGAACACATTATAACTATAAATGCTACCTTAATGGGCTTTAAGGATTTTTTTTTTTTCACTATCTGTTATGACAATAGTGTGAATACTTTTCATGGACAAAAAATGCCTCTATCATTTGGTGTTTATTTGGTTCATCTATTTCATAGTCAGCATTTATGTATTTTCATTCCAGATGCTCATTTGTTCTTGTATATTCTTCAAATCAAATTGGCAAATGATTAGCCTTTAATAAAGGATATGACTTTGAAGATGCAAAAAAGGAATTTAAAACATGCTGCAGTGCATCAGTTTTGTAATATTGAGATCATCATGAAAACAAAACACAAAGTTATTTTGCTTATTTAATTTGATGGTTAAGTCAGGTTTTGTGAAGTGTCCAAGTGAATAAGCATTTCAACTCACTTTGCTAAGTTAATTATAGCTGGTTGCATCAGTGACCACAGTGGTTCAGATTGCAAGATATTTTCCATGCTATGACACTACCTTAATGTGCTCACAGCTTTCTGAAAACACTCACTTCTTGAAATGAAATTTCTTATTCTGAATTTCTGCCTGATGGTAGTCTATTTTTGTAGATAAGAGCTATGAGGGAGTGTTTAGATGTGTGGAAAAAGGAAGCTATGGTAAAACACATTAGTATTTGTGAGTTATTTTACTCACCCTTTCTGAACAGTGTTTCTTGAATCACACAGAACCAACAACCTAATCCAAAGCCCAGGGGGATTAATGGAAATACCCACATTAACTGCAGTGAGCTTTCGATCAGGTGCACTGCATCTAACAGAGTTAGTTATCCTTGTTTGTTTTAAAAACAATACATGGTTTTGAATCAGAGACATGGTAGCCTAAAAATCTGCTGTTGTGGAGGTAACAGAAAAATATGGTGGAGCTATTTTTTAGTAAATCTGAGTATGTGGTTTGCAAAAGGCTTGTCTAGACACAGAATATTGTTATTTACATCTGTAAATGTCAGATCAGTCTATCTATATCAGAAAAAGCAAATGCACAAAAACGTTTTTCCTGAACCACCACCACCACCGCCACCACCACCATTTTAAACTAATAGTCACATTGCTGCAAAAATTATGTGCTCAACTCAGAAGCATGGAGCAGCTGAAAATCCTTATGGAGAATGAATTAACATTTCTCTCAAAGTTACTGGGCACTTCTCTCCCGTAGGAGTAGAGCAAGACTAATAACCAGTGCTTTTAAAAAAAAGCCTTTTCCTTAGACCATAATTGAACTAGAAATATAACACTTACTAGCTTTCAAATTCTCTGGAAAAGAGAAGTCACCAAACCATTGAGTTCTTCAAGCTGAAGAACTTTCGGATAAGTCATTATGCAAACATCCAGTTTTAAGGAGGAAAACACATCTATGCATACTTCTCCCCCACACACATGTGGCTAGACTATTATTAAATCCTCAATGAAATTTGCATAGTTACAACCACAGACAGTCTCCGGAAATGCTAAACATCAGTGAAAGAAAAATCATTTAAGATGGCCATCCTTAAGACAGATCATAGAATCCAAGGGGGAGAACATGTGCTTCTAGGAGACAAGATCCAGCACCACAGAATTTTGTCGGCAAAAAGATCGGGGATTTGGGAAGAATTCTTCTCAACTGATTCAAACATATTGAAAAATCCAGTATCTAGGATGCAAAAGTCATCTAAGTGCTTCTTTCAAGTCAGGGAAGAGAGACCAACACCACCACAAAGTTTATTCCTGCCTGCTTCAGGAGCAATACTTAACCTATTGAAGCATGGTACAAGCCTAGATGATTAGCCCACAAAGACAGCAAATTTTCAGATGGAAGATGAATTCATCTTCTTGCCTTCCTAAAGACTCTGTTTCTTAGTTTTCCACCTGTGAGATTATCCCTGACTACAAGGATAATAGCATCTCCCTACTACATATGATTGATTTAGAGATTAATACATGTAAAGATGGAAATAAGAAATAAATAATTACCTAGAGAAGACAGACAAACTCCAGGGCTTGATTCTAATAGAGAAAGTCCTCTGTGTATGTCATTGTACAGGTCCATGTAAGTGAGAGGGAGTAACTGCTTATGCAGTCAAGCAGAAGTATCTGGCTGCAGGATTATGTCATGTCACCAGCTATCTTCTCTCTCTGTCTTTTGGGCTAAATATCTTGCTCAATACTGTTAATCTATTCCGTAAGACATACAGCTACTGTATCATGAATTTTGTATATGCTGATATTATGATAAACACTAATTTTCACATGTACCAACTAAATTATTTCAGTCTGAATGTTGTATTAACATATGTCTTTCCATTTCATACCATTATGTATTGAAAACACACAGTCCAAATTGAGAAAGTCTTAAAATGCATATTCAGAACTTGGCAAATAAACCTTCTGAAACACATGGAGACCAACTTTTAATGGATATCACTTGATTATTTCTAGAAGCAGACATTCAAGACAGCATACACTATTCAACACTTTTGTTCCTGAAAATGTTCACCTCAACTCTTTAATAATTAGGAAGCAGGTACAGATATTTTGAGAGTTTGCAAGGAAATGATGGTGAATAAAGACATCTTGGGTTATTAATGCTGTATTAACAAGCCTCCAGCACTGTATTATATAAACCTGCTCACTTTCAATGTATTTTCAAATACTTTGATACTTTCATGAAATGTTTTGTGCCTTGGGAAGTATCCCTGATTTTATTTTTTTTTTTTTTCAGTATTTTGTACAAGTCAACACATGTACCTGTTTAAAACATGGCAGGACTGTGACTGAAAGTGATGAAAGACAAATATTTGAGACATACAGTGAAATGACCTGGGATACCCCAGTTTCTCCATTTTTACTTCAGCTTTAAAAAAACATTTGTATTGAAGAGCCCAAGTCAAATTTTCAAATTAGAGATCTTTAAGCAGTGGCTTTGCTTCAATTAGCAGCTAAATAATAAAGGCCAGAGTTTCTGACATGAAATCAATAGAAATTCCAGATGCCTAATATTATAAGTCTGTAAAACAGTCCTGTGTGTTTAGATGGCTAAAGATAATGACCAATTTTCAGAAGAGCTAAATTGTCTCAATTGGAAATAAACATAGTTTCCAGCTCTGGAAAGCAGACCCTCTTGTTGATCTAGTATTGACCTATTCCTTTATATTTGCATCTTTTAAGTTTTTATATAGGAGAAAAAGAATGAAACAAACAAAATTCTTTCTTCACCAGATTTCTAACTGGAGCTGAATCATGTCCTTTAGTACATCAATACAAAGCAGAAGTACCTTTGCTGAGGTTAATGGAATGACTGTCTTTTTTCCATTTTTTTTTTCCGCAGAAACAAATCTTCCAGTTTCATAGGATAGACATTTTTATTTAATTTTTTTAATTCAGATGTAAATATGCAGCTCTAGAAACAATGATTGCTTCAACTTTTCTGAAACTCAAAAAGAAGATACGAGATTGCAGCAGGGAAGGCTTCAGTTGCAATAAGAGTTTTGGAGCTTCCATTGCAACATGTCTGTAAATAACTCTCATAATAAAGGGGCCAACTTGGCTTGGCTTTACAGACACTGCATTCTTTCATGTCATTACCAAGAAGTCCATACATGAAACAAGGCTAAAAAATTTCACTCCCTATTAAAAAGAATATCTGCAGGAAGGGAAATTCCACCGAAGTAGATTATTAAAGTTGGAAGAATGCACCACTTCATTGATTCTGAGTATCAGAGCCAGATTTACCAGCAGTTTAAACACTAAACAAACAAACAAGCAATACTCTTCAGGCAACGTACTCGACTTTCTCCAATTTTATTGCAAAGCAGAAATGTGGTGCCTTTTTTCAGTAAATGAATTGGCGCTATTATGTTCAGGACACCAAAAATCTGCTTCTTACACAAAAAGGTTCCATGGAAACCAGCGAACACTGATGAACATTTGACAATTATCTATTTTCACTCCTAACAGGTCTAAACACCACAAAGATCATTTTACCTTGTTTTTTTCAGAAATTTGCTCCTTGCTATTTGAAATAAAATGTGGTATTTCTAATTTATCAAATGGATTTTTTTCTGAAAGTGTTTAAAAAGGATAAACAAAGTTCTTAAAGACATTGGAAATAATGATTTGGCATGGAGATCTGGGATTTCTTTCAGTTCTGAGAAACACTGGACTGCTGTCAGAATTATACAAATAAGTCATAGTGAACAATGCAATAAAAATTTGAAAATACATATGCAGAAACAAGAGGATTTCTTATCATTCAAGGCTTTTGGAAGGATTTTTATTTCAACACACAAGGCATTTCAGTGAAATTAATTGTCCACTCCAACATTAAAAGTTAACTATTCCTGATGTGAGGAATATAGAATGCACCTACGTCTTACTCCCTTATATGGGATCCCATAGAGGTTGCCTCCTTTATTTTTTACTGATCATTATACCTCTGTACAAAGTAGAATAGCGGCTTGTCAGCTATGTTGCAATGTCATTACCAGCATAAGAGTCCTCCTGGGTTTTATGTTGGATCTATGTAAAATAATAAACATCCCTGAAATGCCAATGGATCAAACAGATAGGTGCAGAGATGGGAAAAGGAAATCTTAGCGTTATAAAGCCACTTTAAAAAATGCATAGCTGATGCACAGAGATTTAAGTGATTTCAGTAACTGATAATGGAAACCTAATGAATATAATAAAAAGCCTACCTTTCTTTCAATCCTTAAGGCCTCTTAAAATCCTAGCCCAATCACCAGCAAAGACAGTGAGAATTTTTCCATTTACTTGAAAATACTCCAGATTCAGCCACAACATCTAGCTTGCCTGCTCACTATAATCTAAAATTTATCTGGGAATTTTGTATTTTATATAATGCTTAGGCAGTTTTCCTTTTTTTTTTTTCCAAGTTAAAACACAGTATCTTCAAAAGTCTTCAGTCTCAGATTAGTTTTCACAGTTATCTGTCTTTCAGATGGGCACTATGACTATTGAATGTACGAAAGACTTATTCTCTTTAATATTGCCTATACTATATAAACAACTTCAAAGGGTTTCATATTTATCAGACTAAACCAGTTCTTTATTAGAAGAACTGCAAATACAGCAATCACAGCTGTATTTATTTTATGCAAGTTTCATCCATGTGCATAGAACCAGCTTTATGGTGTTCACGCAGGTTATTCCTTCATGCAGCTTGTGCTCACCCTTGGAAATCTGGGCCAGTTCTGAAATGTTTGTGCTGTTTCAGGGAGCAATGGCTCATGAGACATTGTGGATGAGGAGCTGGAGGTTTTCTTTTTTGATTTTTTTTAATTGATTAAAACTTTCAAAACATTGCATCATTTTAACTCAATTCACATTTGTATAGAGTTGATGGGTTTATATGTTTTTCTCTCTGCTATCTTGGTCTAACTCCATCTTCCTGCTTTTTTTCTTAATTACTTTATGAAATTTGTCTTCCTAGATCATAAATTCTTTGGAACACAAATGCTTTTTTCCCAGATGTACTCCTGTATATACATGCATCCTGTAGCCCAGTGTGTAATGTTAGTGCTTCTGCAATGCAGAAGCATTAACAAGATGTAATCAGTCCAATCAGGGATAAATGCATATCCACATACCTTGTGCTACAGGCTACTTAGAAGACATACAAGTTAGCCATGTTCTTGGGAGGTTTTTGCAACAGGTCTGTTCATCACTATTTGCATACATTTCTAAGTAACCATAACATTCTTCGTGTGAGTTTGTAATCCCCCACAAACAAATCCAGTTGAAAATATTTCTTAGTTGTCCCTTCTCTTCCTACAAAGTTAATTGACTAATGCCATGATAAACAAGTAAGAGATCACCCTAACACAAAGTCATATTTCACCAATAGAATGAAAAAAGTGAGAGTAGAGATATCTCATTATTTTGCACCCAGTAGCATATATTGTTAAAGCATCAACTCATATCTGTCACATGAAGTCATATTTCTTTTTAATAAATAACTTCAAGAAGCATTATTGTGCCATGGCTTTCACAAGATATGTCAAGAAAGAGTCATCTTTGACCATTCACTTAGCTAAGGAGTTACACTGTTATATTCCTGACAGTTTTAGGACAGGGGAATAAAACAAACCTCCCCCTTTCAAATCATACTTGTATCCCCAGTAAAGCCCAAACCCTCTTCGGGTAGCTCCAGCTCAAACAACACAGCTTTGAAAAAGCAGAGGAAGCAATCTGTGTATTGAAATGTAAATATTCGCTACAGTGTACTGTACGTAGGAATTCTGAAGGAAAGCAGGATGCTGAGCATGTTTATTCATCCATCATTACCCAGAGTTCTCCGTCTGCTCTTTCATAGAAATGCTTTTCAGTTTGTTTGAGCTCTGGAAGAAATGGAGCTTGGGCATTGCTTTGGAATAGGCAAAGTTCTTTTCTTGACATTTGTAGAGCACTAAAACTCATTTGAAGGCTTGATTCAGATGAGTCAGTACCTTCATTAACAGATTTTAGACCTTCACACAAAAGTTGCAGGTTTCTGTTTACTGGGAGAAGTAACAGGGCTGCAGGCCCATTACTCCCTCCTTTCCATTAGCACAGGCTCACATGCTTACAGCTGTGGTTGCATGAAGGATTTAAATCAGTTCCACTTGTATGTTCAGGCAAGGCATTTGAAGATGAAAGATGGGTAAGTAAGTGCCAAGCATTGAAAGCTGCCGATAAGTGGGAGGAAAAAAAATCACTGATCTATACAAGACAGTCACTTTCATTTTAAGGAGTCCATTTTAGATGACACTGGCAATCCAAAGAGTAGAATTTCACCAAGAGCTTATTTTCTCATGTTACTGGTACTTTTGGATAGGAATAACAAACAAAAAAAATCTAAGAAGTTTAATTATGAGCTAGCACAAAAAGACTTTAAAAACAAAATTTCTTCATTCAAGACCAAGGATTACTTTTGGGCAAATAAATTCTGTTTCAGCATTAAGAAATATATCTTTTTAAAAAGGGTTTTTTTTTTTTAAATTATTAGAATTAAGAGAGGAAAATCATAACATCATGTTTTAAAGATGCTGAAATAAAACTCTGCCTCATTTTCAATTAACGGTTTGGCAAATATGAAAATCATGCTGGTGTTACTCTTACCATCTTCTCTGAAAGGGAACTTAACATCAGTAATGCGCTCAGTTCTTGTGAAGAGGCTTTAAAGTCATGTAGTTTACAGTCTTGTAATTTTTCTGCCAAAGGGAGACACATGTAAATATAATAATATACCAAATAGGATGTGCACCTGTGTAATCAAGCCATTCTTCTTCAAGAAGTGTTTAAGAAATATAAATACCTGTGAAATAAAACAAATATCTTAATAATTCCTGGAAACATTGATAGAACACTTAAACTTGAGCACTTGAACTGAGAAAATTACAGTGACAGACTAGGGACAACATGGGCCCCCTCCGGAAGCAATCAGGAGAACTGGCTACCCTGGATTTGGAGAAAGCTGAGGTTCTTAATGACTTCTTTGCTTCAGTCTTCACCGGCAAATGCTCCGACCACACCACCCAAGACTTGGAAGGCAGACACAGGGACTGTGAGAATGAAGACCCTGGGCCCACTGTACAAAAGGATCTGCTTCAAGACAATCTTAAGAACCTGAACATATACAAGTCCATGGGACCTGATAAAATCCATCCGCGGGTTCTGAAGGAGCTGGCAAATGAAGTTGCTAAGCCACTGTCCATCATATTTGAAAAGTCATGGCAGTCAGGTGAAGTTCCCCATGACTGGAAAAAGGGAAATGTAACCCCCATTTTCAACAAGGGGAAAATGGATGAGCCGGGGAACTACAGGCCAGTCAGTCTCACCTCTGTGCCTGGCAAAATCTTGGAGCAGATTCTCCTGGAAGGCATGCTGAGGCACGTGAAAAACAACAAGGTGGTTGGTGACAGCCAGCATGGCTTCACTAAGGGGAAATCCTGCCAGACCAATCTGGTGGCCTTCTATGATGGGGCCATGGAACTGATGGACAGGGATAGAGCAGTTGATGTCATCTACCTGGACTTGTGCAAAGTGTTTGACACTGTCCCACATGACATCCTTGTCTCTAAGTTGGAGAGACATCAATTCGATAGGTGGACCACTGGGTGGATAAAGAACTGGCTGGATGGCCGCACGCATAGAGTTGTGCTCAACGGCTCAATGTCCAGCTGGAGACCAGTAACGAGTGGTGACCCTCAGGGATCGGTGTTGGGACCGGTCTTGTTCAATGTCTTTGTTGGTGACATGGACAGTGGGATTGAGTGCTCCCTCAGCAAGTTTGCCGATGACACCAAGCTGTGTGGTTTGGTTGATATGCTGGAGGGAAGGAATGCCATCCAGAGGGAGCTTGACACGCTTGTGAGGTGGGCAGATGCCAGTCTTATGAAGCTTAACAGTGCCAAGTGCAAGGTCCTACACCTGGGTTGGAGCAATCCCAGGCACAGCTCCAGGTTGGGCAGAGAAGAGATTCAGAGCAGCCCTGCAGAGAAGGACTTGGGGGTGCTGTTCAATGAGAAACTGAACATGAGCGGGCAGTGTGCGCTTGCAGCCCAGAAAGCCAACCATATCCTGGGCTGCATCCAAAGGAGTGTGACCAGCAGGTCGTAGGAGGTGATGCTGCCCCTCTACTCTGCTCTCCTGAGACCTCACTTGGAGTCTTGTGTGCAGTTCTGGTGTCCTCAACATCAAAAGGACATGGAACTGTTGGCACAAGTTCCATGGAGGATCACGGGACCACGAGGATGGCCACGAGTATAATCAGGGGACTGGAGCACCTTCCGTATGAAGATAGGATGAGAAAGTTGGGGCTGTTCAGCCTGGAGAAGAGAAGGCTGCGTGGAGACCTCATAGCAGCCTTCCAGTATCTGAAGGGGGCCTATTAGGGAGGGATGCTGGGGAGGGACTCTTCATGAGGGACTGCAGTCAGAGGACAAGGGGTAACGGGTTCAAACCTAAACAGGGGAATTTTAGATTGGATATGAGGAAGAAATTCTTTACTGTAAGGGTGGTGAGGCACTGGAATGGGTTGCCCAGGGAAGTTGTGAATGCTCCATCACTGGCGGTGTTCAAGGCTGGGTTGGACAGGGCCTTGGGTGACATGGTTTAGTGTGAGGTGTCCCTGCCTATGGCAGGGGGGTTGGAACTAGATGATCTTAAGGTCCTATCCAACCCTAACTATTCTATGATTCTATGATGCTATGATTCTATGTAATCTACTAGTATAAAATCATGACAAATGCAAACCAGACTATTTCAATATAACTGAAGTAGGCTATATTGCTGTTTCTGAACTTGATTCTTTTCTTTCAAAATGGTGGTGGATTATCTTTTTTAGTAAAGTCCACATAAATCCTTTTTTCTTTTTTTTTTCAACATATTTGCCACTTCCGTGTATTCAGAATCCATTTAATGACTTTAACGACAAAGTTTTTACTATTACCAACAGTCAAGCTTCGACATCTGATACAGATAACAGAGCACAGCTGAACTAAATTCCTTCTTTAGAATAATCTACATAAATCTTTGCAAGTTCAAGAGATGGAATAGGTCAGCAGAAGTAAGAAGCAATCCTGTTTGACCTTCACATGCCAATAGGGACAACAATAAAAGCCATCTGTCTGCTTTTAAACTAAAGACAGTTTACCTCCTGGTGCTGTTCTTTGAGGTAGAATCTGTACCTGTGGAAGTCAAGAGCAAAGAGGCAATGGTAAAGTAAATAAATCCAGCGAAAAAATAAATTATCTGTGCTGCTACTATGCATCTTTAAGCTTCTTGGTCCAGTGGCCAGAATTCAGTTAAGTGAACTGCAAAAGCCAAGAATAAGTTCCTGAAAAGCATGCAAGAAAATGAAATGTTGAAGAGAGGGGACAGAGTATGTCTAACAAAAATATGTTCATGGGGAAATCACCAAATACCTTTTAGGGAAGAGAACTTAAAAAAAACACATAATTTTTAAAACAGTTTGTAACTATGATAATCAAGATATTAGATTAATCTTGAGTAAAATTTGAGATGATGAGTTTTACTACAAGACTGAATTGACAAGTATTTCAATCTGTAATGCAGCAAAACACAAGCTGTGTAATAAATGTTGAGAGTAGGCATTTAAAAAAGCTGTTCCTGCTCTAATGGGATGATTATACACTGACCTGGGATGAAAATCTGCTACTTCATCTAAGAACAAATACAGAAACTTAACGTGGTACCTGGTGACTTCAGAGGAGTTGATGGTGGACTTGGAAATGTTTATGGTGATTGAGGATGTACACGCACATAGCATGCATGTTGAAAAGAAAAAAAATCTAAAAACAGTAAAGAGAGAAAAAGAGCTACCAAACTTGTGAACAGGAAAAAAAAAATTTGATTATATCACTTATTTCTGTGAAAATAATATGCAATGACTTAAGAAGAGGAGGCTAACCCTCCTGTAAGCTTTAATGTTCAAAAGAATTAAATTCTCAGCTTTCAATAACATTTGCAGTAAATTAAACTGGCAGTTATGCAATGTCTCGAGTACATCGTAACCTCCCCACAATTAGCCTAGCCAGCCAAACCCTGTCCCCAAGCAGGCAAAACTCCTAACTGGGATCAAGGTTTTTATGCAGTGTTTAGTCTCCTTTGACCTGATTCATTTCACCACCCCTGCTCCAGAAGTAAGGGGAAAGTCTTGTTGCTGTCAAAGCCAGTTCAGTTATCTGGTCCAAAATTAAGCCTGATGTAACTCAAATGATGTCACACTAGGGATGGATTTGGCACAGTGTCTGAGGAGGTTAATGCTCTTCCTGAACTAGAGATCAGTGTTAAGTCACAGCAGTTTTTTACCTTTGCTGCAACTACAAGTTCAGCCTGGGCTTGAGGGACCAAGGGGCTAGGTGACCTGATTGCAGCAAAGAGGGGAGTGCACGTTCCCTGCTGCTGGGCCAATAATCTGTTTTGCACCTTTACAATTGTGACAAACTGCTCATTTCTTTACAAAGATACATTTATCTACAGAGGTGAAAAAACCTCTCCCAGCAGCCACTCTTTTAAGGTTCCTTTAAGGTTCCTTCTGCTTCAGTCACTGAGAATAAAACCCTTTTGTTGGTAGCATTTCAAGATAGGAGCTGTGGCAGTTCACAAACTGCCCCTCAATATCTCCTTGGCAATGGCTGCTGCCTTACATCCTGCACTAATCATCTCTGTAGAAACAGGGCTATCATATGCTATGTTAAGGGCTGTATTCTCTCTTTTATCCCAATTCATTAGATGGAAATGGTATGGCGCCATTATAGCTAAGGGTAGAATTTAGAGCTCATGTGAAAAATGCTGCCTGACTGGGAGTGCTTGCCTCCTGCATTTCAAATATTCCTTGTCTGAGCACGCATCCCAGTTGAACAGCTCCTCGCACATACAGATGAGCAATAATGACTTCTCATTTAATGTCCTTTTTCCCCAAGACAGTTACTAATGGTGAAAAGACTTTACTGCAAGTTTGACACATAAATTACAGGAGAGCTGTGGAGAGTCTGGGTGTCCTGATGGCAATGGTGCCACACCTTGCAAGATTGCTTAGGCAGTAGCATTATGTGACTAATTCATAAGGCAAACAGGGGAAGCTGCTGAGTGCAGGAATGCTCATCTCTACAGTCCTTGCTAAAGAAAATAAAAGGGCTTTGTCAAGCTTGAAGAAGGAAACCTTTGGTCCTCCTCTGGCACAGTCTCCTCCTACCCAAAAAAAACAGAAATCGGAAGGACAGAACAGGAAAATTAAGATGACTTTACATTGCATTTCTTCTTCCATTGCCCTGGGCTGGCTGAGGAGCTGGTTTATTCTGAGAAAAAGATAAAGCACAACCTGCCCTACACCTGCTGTCTCTGGGTCAGAGCAGGGTGTTCAGGGCACAGTTTGTTGTGTGCTTCCAAGTGTGGTCCCCTTCTACTGATGGTCTTCTAAGGAGGCTAGAAGAAAGGTAATGATGTGACCTACACACCAGCCAAGGAAGTCCTGCTTCATAATCACCTTCTGTTAGCAAGGTCAACCATCTGCACAGCCATGAATCACAATGAATGAGTCTCATGCTGCTGTTCGCCTAAGAAACAGCTGGAAGAAAGCCCCACTTTTAAATTATAGTTGGACAGGGATACCAGGTTAATTCACAAATCCCATCAGTATTCATAAATTAAAATCACCAGAATCCCATACAGTATTTAAATCACATTTTAACAGTATGGTTAGTAAGTTAAGCTTCCAGTCAGCTGTAGAGTATCCTTTTTGTTTGCCACTGGAGAATTTCCCAATTTTTGTTCGCAGTCAGTGTCAGGTAAACTATCAATACACCTGCACTTGCTTTTGCAGTACCACAGCCCTGTAATCTATTAAATCCTTCCCAATCTCACCATGCAAAATGCTGTGATCTAAGCCAGTTGCTTCTCCTTCCAAGTGAGACAAAGAACACACAGCTCTTCTGCTCCTGTTCCCTGCTCCACACCCAGCCTACATTTTCTTCCTACTCCCAACCTTCAAGTGAAATACTTGTGCTGCAATGCCATTAATTCCATCTGCTTTTCCCATGTGGGACTTTCTTGATCTGCAATATGCCTCCTCCATAAAGCCCCTCCAAATCTTGGGATGAGGGAAAAGTAAGTTTGCTTCAGCCAATAGTGAAAGGGCTAAAGCCATGAAAAACATGCTGATGTTTTCTTCTCATGTTAAAATGAATTTGGTTTGTCTTTAGGGGGTAGAGATCATGGGAAGCCTTCTTCCTCCTTCCTCTGAATATTTTTCAGAAAATGTAATGTGAATCCCTACCATTAGTCAGAAGGATAAACAGAAAGTTGAGAATTGCCAGGAAAGGAGTAAAGAATGTAACAGAAAACATTTTTATGCCACTATATGAATCTATGGTGTGCTCATAGCCTGAGTAGTGAATATACTTCTGATTATTCTAACCTGTAAATATTATAGTGGAGAACAATAGAGGGCAGAAAGGATGATCAAAATTTTGAAATGTTTCACTCAGACAGCAACTGAAGCCCTTCAGTCCAGAGAAAACACAACCCAGAGAGATTATCAGATAACTAAAATATCTAGAGTGGCAAGCAGAACAACTATTCATTGTTTCTCAGAAAAAGAAGGAAGCAAGAGGCTCCCAGTGGAAATTATTAAGCTTCAGGATTAAAAAAATCACAAAGGGAAGTGTTTTTCCACAGATTGCAGAATGAAGCTGTGGGAATCATTGACACAGGATGTTGTGGAGGTCAAAAGGAAAATCTGATTAAATAGGACTAGACCGATTCATAGAAAGGTCTACTGAGCCCTGTTAAATGTGATGGTCTGTATGTAAGCCACAAATCTAAAAATCCCTCATCACCTATTGTTAGAAGATGGAAAGGTATACCAGCGAAGAGCATATTTACTTTGTTTATTATGTTTCCCTAAACATCCATTACCAGCCCCTTTAATAGGCTGAAAACTGGCCTTTCAGTCTCATATAGTGGGGCCATCTTTGTGATCTTTTGTTTATTTCTCCCAATAAGACTGAAGATGTAGAAGAAGTTTCTTATCTCCTTTACTGAGGCTCCCAGGGGAAGGAAAGCACACCCCTTGCTCCAAGATGCTAGCAAATGCTCTGGCTCATTACATGCCAATCCCAGAATATATAGGTAACTGTCTCAGCTTTGCCCTTGGCCTGCTGCATGCCTTGCTCAGTGATTATCCAGAGGCTTAGTATATGCTGTGCATATACAGAGATTTACCAAGGAAAAAAACCCACCTATGTCACCAAGAAAATATAGCTTTTCCTGTCATGGGTGTCAGTACCTTGAGAGAGACAGGCATAGAAAAGTAATTCAGAGATTAGGGCAATAACTTGGCCAGAGGTGGTTTTGTGACTTTGGACCCATCCATTTCTGTGCCTTGGTTCCCAACCTAGAAGACAGTGACAATCATGCAGTGTTTTTTTGTTTTGCTTTGCTTTTTAATCTTGCAAAGATTTTATGGGCTGAGTATATTACATATTTTAATAACAACTGAGTCAAGAACCATAAAAATACTTGAACTTGAATGCAAATGGTGCTGAAGTTAAGTCCAGCTCTGACATTTCCAAATTGCTTTTTCTCTCCCCAATTTAAAGCTTAAAGTCTTTTTAAAAATAAAAGGGAAAACTAGCATGGTTCCCTAAGAGTACTTCTTTAGAAGCTAGAGGGTGGATTTGCCCCAATTCATATCAAACCGTTTGTACCAGATGGTTGCAATGTCAATGTAAGGACGAAGCCAATGCAGATTTTAGAAAATAGCAATGTTGTGGAAAAAGTGCTCCCTCTGGTTATTTTGCTGGAGAATTAATTGCTCACAGCAGAAGAGAAGTAGGGCAGAGGGCAGTTGGGCTTACCTGCATTGTTTTCACCATTACAGTCGGGAGAAGGGTTGTTTGTCAAACAAGGGTTTGTGTTTCTGCCCCTCAACAAGGGCACACATTCCTAACACGCTGTCTTCATTTTCTGAGGAGGGGACGGCTCTTTCTCAGAGGCCGCCCATTTTCTGGGTGCAGTAGAGAGTGAAAGAATGTAGTTTTGTACCCAGCATGGGAGTCAATCGTTTTACCTACTACATCAGCCATGTTGTTGGGAGCAGAGACCCAAAATGACAGGCGAGACTGAGGCAGCTGCTGAAGCTAGCACAGCTTCCTTCACCACCACCACCCCCCATCTGACACAACAACAGTGCAGCATGCTGGCAGTCCTGGAGGATTACAGAATCACCGCTGACTTGCTGTTAACCCTTTTGAGCTCACAACCTGCCAAGCAACAAATTGAGCTGTTAGGTGAAAAATAATGACAGCACTGGAGGCAAAGTGTCTCTCCAGAGACACTTGCACTGTATTTGTTGATAGTGTGGCACAGTCAACTGCCTTAAAACAGTAACAAAAAGAGAAAACTGTCTTCCAAAATTTTGCAAATAGAAAGAAAACCTCCAAACAGGTTATGCCGAGACATTGAATGAAGATAACAGCAGTAACTTCGAGGATTATCACTTCAGGAGGAGACATAACATAAATCAGTTGTCCATCCTCACAGAGAAATAGCAGGGTCATGTTCTGGGCAATGTCATTTAGACCAAGTCAGAAGTACAAAATATTCAGGAGCAGGGTGCTCGACTGCTGAGAAGATATCTTCACAAACTATCGACTGCCGTGTTAAAAGAATTAATAATAGTAACAAAAAAGTAGAAGTGTCCAAAAGCAGTGTTGAACTGAAAACCCCAGAGATTAAGTATAACCTTAAAATACATCTTTGGAGCAGTCAGTGTCACTTCTGCTCTGCAGGGATCTACCAATGCTAATTTCAATCTACTTATCAACAACAGAGTAGTTTTGTCATCTCAACCCATGCTGTCCAGGACCATAAATACTCATTTTGGGTGTCCAAACTGTGTCATGATTCCAGGGTGCCCTCCCTAGCTAGGTGGATACTAGTGAGTATCATTATGATTAATGGCAATCACACCTTTGACCACAATACTTGTGAGCTCCAGAGCAAACACAGATTGCAATGCTATGCATGCATTTTACAGGGGGTTACTGCTCCTCCCTGTAAAGATTGCCTCTTTCAGGAACACTCTGCCCTTAGTCTGAGGAAGACCAGGAAGATGAGCTTTTGCCATATGAACTCTGAGCTGCTTTTGACCTTGACAGTATGGACTGTTATCTTTTAACACATGCTAATCACCATATCCTTTATCTAAGGTAGTACAACAGAAAGATTATGGATTTTTGTTACAGGCTGTACCTTTAGCAATCTGCAATTCATGATGAGGGACTGTAGTGAGAGGACAAGGGGTAATGGGTTCAAACTTAAACAGGGGAAGTTTAGATTACATATGAGGAAGAAATTCTTTACTGTGTGGGTGGTGAGGCACTGGAATGGGTTGCCCAGGGAAGTTGTGAATGCTCCATCACTGGCGGTGTTCAAAGCCAGGTTGGACAGAGCCTTGGGTGACATGGCTTAATGTGAGGTGTCCCTGCCCATGGCAGGGGATTTGGAACTAGATGATCTTAAGGTCCTATCCAACCCTAACTATTCTATGGTTCTATGATTCTATGAAGGAAAAAATGCTGTTTTCTGTGACAATATGTAAAGGGTTTACAGATAACAAACATGAAAAGTCAAGACGATCTTACTGTCAGTCCTAAAACCAGTTTGGTTTTAGAAAGGAACATTTTCTAGAACATGAGATTTAACCAGTACTTTTATTATTACTTATTTTGCTCTTCATAATTTTTCTTCCTCCTTCAACACCTAATATATTGACATACCAGCAGGTCCTTCTAACTATCTGTCATTCGACATATTATCCCTCCTTTTTCTTCTTTGAGAAATTGCCTCCTCTTCCCTTTTTTATAGGGACAAGAATACAGTTCGTTCCTCATACCTATTCCATTTTTTTTCTTTTGCCTCTCTTCTGAAACTACTAGCAAGGATGACATAAACAACATCGGATAATACTGGCTAGACAACACTACACTAGGAATTAGTCATAGACCAGCTGACATCCAACCCCTTTTTATTCTTTTCTTTTTCTTACACTTTTCTTTGAAAAAGACCTTTTCCTCAAAATCCCAAATGCAGTAATCCATGAAGTGTTCCAAAAATAAGGAAATGAATGTTTAATTACTTTAATTCTACTATGTTGTTGAAAGCACCGTTTCAAGCAAGTTCATTTTACATGTGATGATACTGAGGCAGTCAGTCTCAGTCCCCAGGTCTCACCATAAGTGCTGAGGCCATTAATAGATTTAAGTCACATTGTTCCAGCTCATTGAAATTCTGACTGTCTAGTTAGCATTGTTCATTACAAGAGAAAACCAAAGCTCCTCCTGTCCCTACCAGTTTGCAGAAAAAGACTCTGCACCTTTTTGTTGCAAATGAACTATATTGCAGCACACACAGAGCACAGCTTGATTTGCTCAACCAAAACAATTCCTTTAGGAAGCACTCTGAAGTTGTACTGAAGTTGGCATTTCCAATTATTTGGGCAGAGCAGTTCCTACTGGCCAGTTTTCAAGCACAATCTGCAATGGCTCCTGGCACCCTGACCAAGGGGGAATTCCCCAATTTGTGTTGTAACACAGACAACAACTGTAACACTTTAATCAGGCAGTGGAGCCTGCTGCAAAGCTCTATTATAAAGCATTGTTATATACAACAGGACTGCAGTTTGATATGGCCAGAAACTCTGCGGTGGGCTGTGTTTCTTTAGTGAAGTCGCCATGGATGCCAAAGTGAAATTAAACAAAAGACGGTTCCCCTTTCCCTTGACACTTACACAACTGTAGTAAATTGCCTTCTCTGCATAACAGCATAAACTATTTTAAGAGCTATCTGCTCTGAAGTCAGATTAGGGAATACCTTGTATATGAACAGAGGAAGTCACAATTAGAGGCAGAGGTCTTAATCTGAAGGACTCAAAAAACATGGGTGAAAGATGGACCCTGACAGCTCACTTAAATGTATGTTAAGCATGAATTCTCCATCTACACTAAACTTCTAAGATATGTTAGTGAACATAATGGCATTGTAGCACAGTTTTTACAATCAGGCCTTTAAAATCAAAAGTAGATTTTCTGACTTACAATTTGTCAAAACCATGCTATCCTTTAAATACATAAAGAAATGGAAGGGCAACAATATCAGCCTTCGTCTCATTGTATAGCTGAGGAGGCCTCAGTATGAAACCAAAAATACTTCAAGAAAAAGGGATTAGGAACAAGAAGAAAGAAACATGAAAATACGGATTCAATAGGAAAAGAAGAAGTGCATTTAAAAAAGAAAAACATAGTTCAAATGGAATAAAAAATATAACCTTGAAATTAATATCCTGTGAGTACAATAGATCCAAAGTTCATCTTTTAAATACATGAACTAGAATCTTTCTTGAAGCAATTGCAGTATCCCTAATTAATCTGTGGCTCTTGTATAGTAATATCATTTAGCTCTTTAAAAACCACATTATTAATTTATCAAGGAGACAGCTTGACAACATGGTGAAGGCAATAAAATAGATTAGTCTGTAACGCCCACTGCTAGAGGGAACAGACTTCATTCAGAAGCACACGGGCAGTGAATCTCCACTAACTTCTGTAGAGCTGCACTGATTCACCCTCTAAGGATGGGATCTGCCTTAAAGAAGAATGTTTTCATGTTATTATTTGTTCTGTTGACTATTTTTTTTATGCACAGCCATGAAGAAAATCATGGTGTCAGAGAGCATGAGCTGTAATGAGGTTGTGCTGTAATAGGCTCTTCTTTGCTGTAAAAATGCATGTTAGTGTAAGGGGAAAGAAGAGGAAAAAAAGTTTGGAGGGAGAATGAGAACTGAAATTAAAAACAGAACAAAAGAACAACTTCTACATTGAAAGCTATTTCAGCTACTAATAATGAAGTTTCCAGATAAACCAGAAAAGAAAGGAGGCTTGGGAAGTACTTCTGGAAGCTATTTCTGAAGAGTAGACAGAAGGTTCAGATGGCTTGCATGTACTTGACAGCAGCTACTCTGTGGAGTAATAAACGAGTAATAGATAACTATTTGCTCTGCTAGTGGGTTTGGATGGCAGAGAACCATCTGCACTCAAAGTGGCACTACTTCATGGGAATGAAAATGTACAAATACTCTGAAGAAGAGGAATACAAACAAATGTGGAGGGAGAAGTAGGACAAGCTTTCCCCACTGTTACAGTAGTATACAGCTCCTCATTTACTAGGTTATTACATGAGCAACTGTTTTGAGACATATATATCTAAAGAAAATGTTTGGTAAGTATTTCTCTCAGTTCTTTTTGTAACATCTCACTAATTTCATTACTCCTTTCTGCTGCTTCTTTTGACCATATTTCGAACATCATATCCATTAAGCATTCTTCTACAGACAATTTCATCAGCAGGGCCCCACAGACATCTTCCTGATTTGTGAAAGCATCATCTGCATTTGCGTGCATGTTTGTGGTCAAAACCCAAGCTCCGAATCACTTCAGTGCTTCCCTGCAACAACTCGGTGATGTCGCCATGCATCAGCTTCGGGCCATGCACGTAAAGCATAACGTACAGCTCCACCTGCTGCTGGAGGTGTCTCCTGCTTGAATCATCACCGCACAGTTTCCTGCAAATGCGCTAAGGGAGGACACAAAGTTTATGTCGCTGAATGGCCTTTGGGACTTTTACATAGTCTGCTGTCCGTTAGACTTCCAGGTGAGCCTGCCTGCTTTGCTCCCATGTGCAGTTATAGGGCTGGCCTTCAGCACTAAACTTAGACTACCAACAAGTATTAGGCCCCAAAGCTGCCCTGTAAACAGATACTCTGCTGAAGGTTTCTTGCAAATCCCTTCACTTGCAAACCAGAGGTACGGAGGAAATACCTTTTTCAATGACACTTGTAGTGGTTTAAGCCATAAATTTCACTTCCCCCTCCTTTCCCGCCCCCCTCCCCCCCCCCACACACACACTCCGATGGGGGGGAAATAGGGAGAAGAAAAGAAGAAAATGTAACTCCCACGGGTTGAGATAAGAACAGTCCAGTAACTAAGATACAATACAAATCACTACTGCCACCACCAATAACAATAATAATGACAAAGTTAATACAAAGGGAGAGGATACAACCATTTCGCCGCCCGACCGAGCCGAGAGACCGCGCACGCCGAGCCAGCGAGAGCCTGCCCCCGTATTTTACCTCCTGGGCATGACGTGCTGTGGTATGGAATAATCTCATTGGTCAGCCCAGGTCAGGCACCCTGTCTCCCCTCCCCCAGCTTTTCCCTCTTTCCCGGCGTAACATGAGACTCTGCGGGGGGTGGAACCGAACCCATAACAATCCACCCCTTATTCCATACCATTCACATCATGCTCAGATCCCACATTTTCAAAATACCATCCCATATATATATATATATATATATATATACACACATACACACACACACACAAATGGAGGGATATAATCCCTTAGTGCCTGGACCAATCCCTATAAAGCTGCTGAGTCCATCCAGTCCGTGATGCCAGGCTCCACCTTTTGTAACAGTCTTTCAGAGTAGGGGAGGCTGTGTGCAGTGTTGGATCCTTGCCTGTTGATGCTGATTGTTCCTTTACTGCAAAACTCATCTGGTTTCATCAAAGTTCATTCTTTGTTGGGATGATGGTCTGAGGGTCAGTCGCAGATGACTTGAAGACATCTAGTTGATGGGCTATAAAAGAAACAAATTACATAGCAAGCAACAGCATGCAATTGAGTTCATTGGCTGTTTTCTCCTAAAATCAAATCTCCTTGAGGTACACATCAGACTTCCCCATCTTCATGCATTACCCACCAAGTATACCCGGGTCCCTGAGCAAAAGCAATCCCACGAGTGGGTTTGCCTTTACCTGAAGCAGGAATAATCAAGACTGTCTTCCCCAGCAAATTCTTTATGTGCACCACAGGAACGCTGTCCCCCTCTACAGTATGTAGAAGTTCTGACTGGGCTGGACCAGCCCTGTTGGCAGATCCTCTGGTGTTGACCAACCAGGTGGCCTTCAGTAAATGTGTATCCCAATGTTTGAAAGTCCCACCACCCATTGCTCTCAGTGTAGTTTTTAACAGCCCATTGTACTGTTCTATTTTCCCAGAGGCTGGTGCATGGTAGGGGATGTGATATACCCATTCAACGCCATGCTCTTTGGCCCAAGTATCTATCAGGTTGTTCCGGAAATGAGTCCCATTGTCTGACTCAATTCTCTCTGGTGTGCCGTGTCGCCACAAAATCTGTTTCTCAAGACCCAGGATAGTGTTTCGGGCAGTGGTGTGGGGCACAGCATATGTTTCCAACCATCCAGTGGTTGCTTCCACCATGGTAAGCACATGACGCTTGCCTTGGCGGGTTGGTGGGAGTGTAATATAATCAATCTGCCAAGCCTCCCCATATTTGTACTTCAGCCATCATCCTCCATACCAAAGAGGCTTTACCTGTTTAGCTTGCTTAATTGCAGCACATGTTTCACAGTCATGAATAACCTGGGCAATAGTATCCATTGTTAAGTCCACCCCTCGATCACGAGCCCATCTGTATGTTCCATCTCTGCCCTGATGGCCTGAAGTGTTGTGGGCCCACCGGGCCAAAAATAATTCACCCTTATGTTGCCAATCTAAGTCCATCAGAGCCACTTCAATTTTAGCAGCTTGATCCACTTGTTGGTTATTCTGGTGTTACTCAGTAGCCCGACTCTTGGGTACATGAGCATCTACGTGGCGTACTTTGACCACCAGGTTTTGCACTCGGGCAGCGATGTCTTGCCACAGTGCAGCAGCCCAGATGGGTTTACCTCTGCGTTGCCAGTTGCTCTGCTTCCATTGCTGCAACCACACCCACAGGGCATTTGCCACCATCCATGAGTCAGTATAGAGATAAAACACTGGCCACTTTCCTCGTTCAGCAATGTCCAAGGCCAGCTGGATGGCTTCCACCTCTGCAAACTGACTCGATTCACCCTCCCCCTCAGCAGTTTCTGCAACTTGTCGTTGAGGACTCCATACTGCTGCCTTCCATCTATGGTGCTTTCCCACAATGTGACAAGACCCATCAGTAAATAAGGCATATTGCTTTTCACTTTCTGACAGTTCATTATATGGTGGGGCCACTTCAACACGCATCACTCCTTCCTCCTCTGGTGACCTTCCAGAATCTTTACCCTCTGGCCAGTCCATGATGACTTCTAGAATTCCCGGATGACTGGGATTTCCTATTCGAGCTCGTTGTGTAATTAATGCGGCCCACTTACTCCATGTAGCATTAGTTGCATGATGTGTAGAGGAGACCCTGCCTTTGAACATCCAGCCCACCACAGGCAACCGGGGTGCCAGGAGGAGCTGTGCTTCAGTGCCAATCACTTCCGAAGCAGCTCAAGCCCCTTCATAGGCTGCCAATATCTCTTTTTCAGTTGGGGTATAGCTGGCCTCAGATCCTTTGTATCCCCAACTCCAAAAGCCGAGGGGTCGACCTCGAGTTTCCCCTGGAGCTTTCTGCCAGAAGCTCCAGGCAGGACAGTTCTCCCCAGCTGCGGTGTACAGTACATTTTTAACATCTGGCCCAGTCCAGACTGGTCCGAGGGCTACTGCACGAACTATCTCATGTTTAATTTGCTCAAAGGCTTGTTGTTGCTCAGGGCCCCATTTAAAATCATTTTTCTTCTGGGTCACATAATAGAGAGGGCTTACAATCAAACTGCAATTCGGGATGTGCATCCTCCAGAACCCCACAGCACCCAAGAAAGCTTGTGTTTCTTTCTTATTAGTTGGTGGCAACATTGCTGTTATCTTGTTGATCACATCTGTGGGGATCTGGCGGCATCCATCTTGCCATTTTATTCCCAAAAATTGAATCTCCTGTGCAGGTCCCTTGACCTTACTCCGTTTTATGGCAAAACCGGCTGTCAGCAGGATTTGGATTATTTTCCTCCCTTTCTCAAAAACTTCTTCTGCTGTATCGCCCCACACAATGATGTCATCAATGTATTGCAGGTGTTCTGGAGCTTGCTCCTGTTCCAGTGCTGTCTGGATCAGTCCATGGCAGATGGTAGGGCTGTGTTTCCACCCCTAGGGCAGTCGGTTCCAAGTGTACTGGACGCCCCTCCAAGTAAAAGTGAACTGTGGACTGCACTCTGCCGCCAGAGGAATTGAGAAAAAAGCATTGGCAATATCAGTCGTGGCATACCACTTGGCTGCCTTTGACTCCAGTTCATACTGAAGCTCTAGCACGTCCGGTACGGCAGCACTCAAAGATGGGGTAACTTCGTTCAGGCCATGATAGTCTACTGTTAGTCTCCACCCTCCATTAGACTTTCGCACTGGCCATATGGGGCTATTAAAGGGTGAGTGGGTCCTACTGATCACTCCTTGACTCTCCAATCTACGGATCAGCTTATGGATGGGAATCAGGGAGTCTCGGTTGGTGCGATATTGCCGCCGGTGCACTGTTGCAGTCGCGACTGGCACTTGTTGTTCTTCGACCTTCAGCAACCCCACAGCAGAAGGATCCTCTGAGAGACCAGGCAAGGTGGACAGCTGCTCCACTTCCTCTGTCTCCAAAGCAGCAATACTGAAAGCCCATCGGTACCCTTTTGGGTCTTTGAAGTACCCTCTCCTGAGGTAATCTATGCCAAGGATACATGGAGCCTCTGGACCAGTCACAATGGGGTTCATTTGTCACTTCCTCTCAGTCAGGCTGATTTCAGCCTCCAGTATAGTCAACTCTTGGGATTCTCCTGTCACTCCAGAAATAGAAATAGGTTCCACCCCTTGACAGCTTGATGGCATCAGAGTACACTGTGCACCAGTATCTACTAGAGCCTTATACTTCTGTGGGACTGATGTGCCAGGCCATCTGATCCATACAGTCCAATAAGTTCGACTGCCCCCTACCTCCACCTGGCTGGAGGAGGGGCCCCTCTAGTAGTCATCACATTGGTCCCTCACATCTTGTAGAGATGGATTATTCTTCTTCATCACAGGAGCTGAGGTAAAATCTGCTCTTCCACTCCGTCTGGGAACCTGCTCACCAGAGACTGAAGCCGCAGCCTTCATGGGGTGATCAGACTTGACCTTTGCTCTCCTTTTCAGTTCTCGCACCCGCTCCTCCAAAACTGAAGTAGGCTTTCCATCCCACTCCATCATATCTTCTCCATGATCCTGCAGGTAAAACCATAGGGTGGCGCGTGGTGTATGACTTCTATGTCTTCTCTCTCGAACAGTGGGACGCCTTCTGTTAATAGCTGAGACGTGTGTTGGTACACGTGAGGAGCTGGATAGATTGTCTCTCAATTGTTGGAGGTTCTGGGACAGTTTTTCCACAGCTGAGATGATGGATGGGGTGATATTATCTTCAAACTCTCAGAGTTTAGAAATCATTTCATCCGCTGTTGGTGGTCTTATGTCACTCCAGGTTATTGTTGTCAATGAATGGGCATATGATTGGGGTGCATTCCGTGTAAATTTTCACCACATGGGTCGTGTACATTCGACTTCATCTGGATCTACAGGTATATCCCCAACATTCGGCTTGGTAATATAGATCATCTCTACAATGGCTGATTCTCTCAGAGACTGGATGCCTTTCTCTAGAGTAGTCCACTTGGCCGAACGACTCATAACATCATCCTTGTATGGAAACCTATCTTTCACAGCTGCCAAGAGCCGCTTCCAAAGGCTGAGGGAATTTTTCTCTCTTGCAATTGCTTTGTCAATTCCCCTTTCCCTGGCAAGTGATCCCAGCTGTTTGGCCTCACTACCTTCTAGTTCATGACCGTCGGCCCCATTGTCCTAGCATCGGAGCAGCCAGGTGATGATGTGCTCCCCTGGCTGACAGGTAAAGTCTTTTCGCATATTCTGTAGCTCGGTTGAGGTCCGAGATCGAGAAGTCACCTCTTCCTTTTCTTCTTCTTCTTCATCATGTGGTAATAACTTCTGGTCAGATGCTGTCCCAGGTGGTGACGTTTCTTTGTCTTGGTTCATCTTTCCTGCCTCTTCTTTGTTTTTCCTCTGGCGTACAGGGGCAACCGATATTGGTATGAGTTGGTCCTCTGGTTTAGCTGCAGTGATTATTACTGTGGTTTGGGTAGCCGCCGTACTTGTCACTGGGGTTTGAGTCGTGGCTGTACCTGTCGCTGGTGGTGATGTAGCTGCTGTACTTGGAGCTGGATTAACTGCTCTGTCCATTACTCCACGCGCAGATCCAGAGACGTTTTTTTTCCTTTTGAAGATGCTGGACAGTGTTAAACAAGGCTCTGTAAGCATAAGCCAAGCCCCAGCACATTGCCATGATTTGTCCATCTCTGATGTGACCAGAATGATCACACACGTCCTTTAAGTGTTTTACTAATTTTTTTGGATTTTGCATTTGTTCATTGGTGAAGTTCCAAAGCACTGGAGGGGCCCACTGGCCTAGATACTTGCCCATACTATCCCACACACCCTTCCACTCATGACTGTCCAGCCTTGGGGAAAATCTCTCGGCCACGCTGGATTGTGGTCTAACCCCAGACATGGCCTACACCCCACTCTGCTTAACTCTCCGGACCAGACAAAATAGTTGTGAGTGCAACATATTCAGTATGAAAATCAGCCAACATGATAATTCCCGTCACCACCAGCAGGCAGATCTCAAAGGTATCCAAAGGCCATTCAAAACCTTCAGAATTCTCAAATGATGCTGTAAACGGTCTGGTGGGAGCGCTGGGAGCACAAAAGAATGTCTCCTTCACAGGCTGACCACCCGAGGAGGTGAAAAGAGATGTGTAATTGCTAAAACCTGCCATTATATACCTCCCAAAGTATAGAGTTGGTGGCCACACTGGAAACACAAACCGGGTCAGTTTCATGATCACTGAGTCTATTGTATTAACAATCCGTGCAATACAGTATAATGTAACAAGAATCTTAACCCAAAACCCAGATCTGAAAAACGTTAAGATAAGAAGAACCGGCTGTAAGTAAAGTATCATACACTGAACCTGTGAGAACCAGAGCAACAACTTTGAGAGCCAATAAATCAGCATTGTGACGAGTGGCTATTTTGTCTTTATCTCAACCCTTAAGTGCACCACGTTGGGCACCAAAAACTGTCGTGGTTTAAGCCGTAAGTTTCACTTCTCCCTCCTTTCCCGCCCCCCCCCCCCTCCACACACACACACTCCGATGGGGGGGAAATGGGGGAAGAACCGAAGAAAATGTAACTCCCATGGGTTGAGATAAGAGCAGTCCAGTAACTAAGATACAATACAAATCACTACTGCCACCACCACCACCAATAATAATGACAAAGTAAATACAAAGGGAGAGGATACAACCGTTTTGTCGCCCAACCGAGCCGAGAGACCGTGCGCGCGCCGAGCCAGCGAGAGCCCCGCCCCCGTATTCTACCTCCTGGGCATGACGTGCTGTGGTATGGAATAACCTCATTGGTCAGCCCCGGTCAGGCACCCTGTCTCCCCTCCCCCAGCTTTTCCCTCTTTCCCGGCATAACATGAGACTCTGTTGGGGGGGGGAACCCAACCCATAACAACACTAAAGCACAGTTTCTAATATGGAAAGTATTTTTGAGCAGCTGCTCTGTAGATCTGAAAGACCAGCAAAGAAATGAGCATGGAAGTCAACTTCACACTTTGCAAAATGGTTCATAAGCATTTGTGAAAATATAAGCAAACAAACAAATAATCTGAGCTTCTGATTTGGTAAAAAAAGGCAAAGTTTTTATTTCTACCAGGTTTGTATTTCAACCCTTTTCTTCTTAAGAAAAGAAGGGGCACGGTGTGGAGAACAGAATGAGAAGGTAAAGCAAAGAGGTGTTTCCCTTGAATAAGAACATATCATTTATGCGCAGCTTGGCATAATAATAAGGATCTAGTTCTCAAGAAGGCTGAAGAGTTTTCATGCTGCTCTATGTCGCATTACCACAGCTGGAGGCCTCCAAGGCCAGCCAGGTCTTAAACATGGCAGTGTACCAGCAGGAGCACTCCCAGCTCAGTCCTCCCATGGAAAACACGAAGCACAGCTCCAGGACCCGATTCTGGGGCTGCAGAGTTCATGAGCTCTTAATGTCTGTCTGATAAACACTGCCTTATGTACATCTAAAATATGGTTGACGAATCCAGCCTCTACCGAATCAAGTGTTTGGAGTCATAGAATTTTTATTTTGTGGAGAAACAACTGCACCATTGGAAAATTTCTAATTAATTTTTTACCAAAAATTCAAGGGGTGATGGTGACAAAAGTCACCTGCATCCTCTGGAATGTGATCTAGGAAAATGGTTCCCACTCTTCTTCCAAATTTCTTTGAAAGAAGAAGGTACATAGGTAAAAGCTAGACTAATAACTAGATTTAGAGAGCCCAAAAATATTCCAGCAGAAACATGAATAATACTGCAAGACAAAGTCAGCCAGAAATCTAAATTATAGTTTTGTTCTGTTAAAATTTTCTTCCAGGAAAATGTTTTTCTTCACAAGGAATCATACACCTGGCAAGACTATTCCTATTGTGTAACAGATATCTAAAGAGAAAGAAAGTTATAAAAATTGAAAGTGCAGGTTTGGGAGCAAATTTTTTGTAGTCTATCTGGTCAAAGCAACATTATTGACAGAACTAGGTAAATATTTTCAAGGAGCAGTGGCTTTTTGAGGGACTTACTAAGAACTGTGCTTTCTAAATGACAGTCATGATAAAGATGGACATATACCATGTCCAAGTATAAAATAGTTTTCCCTTCAAAGTCAGAGATAATCACAATATGGCAAAATTATTTCAGTACAGCTGAAACAATCTGTTGTTCCCCATAACAGCACTCTAGATAATCAGGTAAACTTCAAATAGTTTCAGGTTGGGATGAAAGCCAACATTTATGGCAGGATTGACCTGATACAAAATGTATAAAACTCTGCATCTTCAGCCCAAATATTGAAAATACATTTAAGCTATCCCATTTTGCAGTCAAGTCCCAAAACATCACTTCTGACACAACTCAATCAGGAGGCAGTGAGATTGTGAAAGACCTCTTGTCTAGAACACAGACAATCACTACCACGAATAAGGGCTCTGAAACAGAAACTTCTGCAATATGCCAAAGAAAAGGTGAGAAAGGGAGAAGACCTACTAAGCTCAAATATGTGGGACGAGTACATAAATTAAATGTTCATTGCCAAACAAGTTTGACCAAATCCAGGAAAGATGCAAACAATTTTGCAAATGGCAAAGTTCCAAAACAGTAATGCCTTACATGAAGTTCAGGGAATGTTTCCTTTGAAGATAAAAGGTATCCAAGTGTGTAATCTGTGATCAATAGAGGAAGCAGAATGAAAAAGCAAATCAACCACAACCAGAAATTCTGTGTGGCATTTTAATTCCACAGGCATTAGACAGCACCCAGGGAAGACCACTCACTGTATATACTTTAAATAAACTGCATGTTTAACATAAAAAGTGCTCCTCCTTGATAATATATTTGTTTCCCTTATCAGTTAGGTACTCCTTCATTCTCATTTCTTTTTATTCTCTGAAGTCTTGAAAGAATGAGATTTAATAAAATTAAATAAGTCTACTCTTGCTAGGAAGTATTGATGATCTTCTTATGAACATCCAGCAGCTTCATGCAGCTATAAATGTCTGCTCTTAAAGCATTCAGCAACTTCAGGAAGTATCAGCAACAATTAAAGAAAAATGCGTTAAATTTGGAATTAGATGGGATAAAACTTCACACTATTCCCACTGAAATTTCTCAGGTTGAAATATCGGCTGTATGATTTCAAGAAGGCCTGGCTCCCACTGATACAAATAATGCAGTTAGAGAAAGCCTAGTGGATTTTCTGAATAGCTTTAAACTAATTTTACCACTACTGTATCTTTCAGAAAGCAACTATTACCAATTGGTCTCTTGACTAAATGCAGACCTAAGGAAGCATGGCTCCAAAGACCAATTTCCTTCAAAACTTGGCAAACATTTGGGTTTGGTTTTCTGATTTGTTTTCTGAGTCTTGAAAATGAGATACAAAATTAGACATTTTAGCTAATGCCTGCTTTGTTGCCAGTTAGAAATGAGAATGCTTCAGCACCTCAGCTGAACACATATTTAATACCCTGTTGTCGTGGTTTAAGCCCAGCCATAACTCACATAGTCACTCTCTCACTCCTCCCCCTTCCTCCCCCCTCCACTCCTGGAGGGATGGGGAGGAGAACCGAAAGAATGTAACTCCCATGAGCTGAGATAAGAACAGTCCGGTAACTAAGGTATAACAAAAATCACTACTGCTACCACCAATAATAATAATGATAAGGGAGATAATAAGGGAAGAGAATAAAACCGCTCACCACCCACCAACCGATACCCAGCCCGACCCAGCAGTGATCTAACCCTTCTGGGTAACTGCCCCCAGTTTATATACTGGGCATGACATGCTGTGGTATAGAATACCCCTTTGGTTAGTTTGGGTCAGGTGTCCTGTCTCTGCTTCCTCCCGGCTCCCCCTCCTCCCTGGCAGAACATGAGACTCAGAAAGTCCTAGATCAGGCTAAACATTACTTAGCAACAACTAAAAACATCGGTGTTATCAGCATTACTCCCAGACTGAAAGTCATAAACACAGCACTGCACCAGCTACAAAGGAGGAAAATGACTGCTACTGCTGAACCCAGAACACCTGTCCAATTTCAAGCACATGAAGAGTCTCACAGATTTTAATAGGACTACAGTCAAAATAGTATCTCATATGTCTTTTAACAAAGCAGAGAACATAGAATTGCTAACCTCCCAGGGCAAACTCAGAATGCAGAAAACTGTCCTTTCTGATGTAAGTCAAGCAGCCAAGGCAGGAGGCTGTTTTGGCAAACATCATTCCAGGTTTATGAAGAAAGATATGGGAAGCTGCAGGCTGGTCAGTCTTATCTCTGTCTCCGAGAAGAAAATGTAGCAAATCTTCCTGAATATCATCTCTAGACATGCGAAGGAGACGAAGGTGACGAGATGACTGGTTCAGTGAATAAGGGGATGGAAGTAGATGACACTTACCTTGACTTTAGTAAGGCTTTTATTACAACCTCCCAAAGCATATTTTGATCCTGTCTGAGAAGGTATGACTTGCATGCATAGAAAACTAGCCGAGTGCCAGCCTCAAAGAACAAAATGTCCAATGAACAATCAGTTCCTAGGGAGGTTTCTAAAACATTGATCTTAGTACTTCACATCTGCTTTAAAAAAACAGGGCACCATAAATTATTGTCTCTTACCAACACACTACTAGCAATAAGATGTGGTCTTGGTCATACAGCCTCAAGGCTGGAGATGGACATATTCATAGTATTAATTAAACACTATTCTATTGAGTGGTGCCACTAGAAATCATACATAGCAATTGCATTAAATATTTATATCAACACACATCCAATATGTGAAAAATGAACTTACTGGGTGTTGACTTCACTTCATTTGCTGTTCATCTGCCTAGCCACTTTAGAACAATGAACAACTCTTTTTAGGTCGAGAACGAGTACCAGGAGTCAGTTGTGACTGGGATCTTGAGGAACTATCAGGTGGAGTACGTTAAAGTACTTACAGCCACAAATGAGGAAATCTTTCTTGATTACCAGAAAATGGTCTCCTTGGATACAAGATTGGAAATCTAAGATGAGAATTCTGATGGGAAGATGGGCTAATAAAAAATGTCTTGGCCCTCTCAGTGTTTTAATATGCAATTTAGGTGCCTAATTCATTGAACTCAATGAATTCATTGAATTCCATTTTGAATGCACTCTTTTGATGTGTTTCTATTTCAGAAGTATTTCCCAAATAAGCTAGATGAAAATTATCACTTTCCCTTTGTCAGTCTTGCTTATCAGACTGTTCTCTGCTCCAGTCTTTTGGGTAACTGCATGTGTCCTGAGACTTTTCTAAATATGTGTTGGCACTCTTCTATGCAAGTCAGGACAACATGTTTGGTTCTTTTAACTTCTCTATTCCCAGCCCAGTAACTAAGCATTTTTGTCTGTACATACAAATATGAAGGATTTATTGTCATTTTCCATTTTTTTAAATGTGTGAATAGAATTCTGAGAGATCCTACCAAATATTGGGAAGGAAATCTCTTCATCAAGTCCATTTTTAAAAAAAAAAAAAAAAGTGAACAATTTGCCTGGAAACACTAAACCCCCAAACTGCCAAACCCAAACCTTACTTCATGCCTCTTGCTAGTCTCTGTCTTGACTGAATATAAGTTGTAGGAGAGATTCCTGAATGACAGGTGGTGTTGGGCGTGCCTCTTGGTACATACCTCTTCAGCTTCTGCCCACAGTAAGAGACCTGGCAATATGAGTGCTTGTAATTTATTAATTTGTATAGGTCTGTTTCATGGTGCTGGAGCACTGCAAGTTTTGCTTGTTCATTTTATTTCTGCCTTAAGCATTCATGAAAAAGCACACTGTGTAGATTAGCAACTCCTCTACACTATATGAATCCAGAAAGCTTTGGGGTATATTCAACTCATCCCAAGGACCTCCTTGAAGGCAAATACAGCCATCTACAGTAACCCTTACAAGAAATATCTTTTGATTATTCGAAGCTGACGGAAGACTGCTGAAGAGGGCATTGTGGATGTAAAGTATTGCATTCATATCCAGGTTTAGGTCTGCTTGTTCATTTTGTATTGAAGTATGCACTAATGCTTTTATTGATGAGAAGAACCTCGAACACAAAACACTGCCTGACTGAAAGCATCTGTTGGATGCTGGATTCTACTGTAATTTAGTAGATTAAACTGTAAAATAATATCCCTCTTAATTTTCCTACTTGTTTAAAATCTGAATGGTTCAGTGTGAGGTGTCCCTGCCCATGGCAGGGGAATTGGAACTTAAAGATCTTAAGGTCCTTTCCAACAGTAACTGTTCTATGATTCTATGATTCAGGAAGATACTGACTTTGATAAAGTCAGTACTTTAAATAAAAGACTTCTGCAATTTACCACTAACAGCAAAATCAAAGCAACTGCCCAGAAAAAGCAATGATACCAATTTTGCAGTGCACCTATACATAACTGTAAACTACATATCAGCAAACTCTGCTAATGAATTTTTAGATCTGTTCAAAGAACTGTCAAAACCAGTTGCTGATCCCACTAACATCCATTAATTTCAACAAATGTGCAATGAAGTACATCTAAGCAAGTGTGTATTGGCTATCGAGAATATGACTAGATCAAGACTGAAAACAATAAAATGAACTTTCTTTCTAATTCGAATGAGAAAATTTGTTACTATTTTGCTTTTTTATAAGTAACAATTAAGTACAAATGCAAATGGTCAAACAACACATATACTAAACACAACAGTTTCCAAAAGTTCCCCTTAAAATGTAACTATACATTTTTGTCCATATAAACAATATCTGATTATCAAAATTAAATTAATAAGTTGGGTTCCATCAAAAATAACACCTACAATTCAGCTAGCAGAGCAAAATTTCTAGAAAAACTGGGTTGCATTGAGCTTTGGATCCTATGCAAGGCTATGAATTTCTTTAAAGATACTCCAAGGAGTGACTAAAATTATTACTTATAACCTTATTACTGAACATCAGGTTTTGCAATTATAGGTAGGATATTTCTACCAGCCTTTGAAGTTTGTTTTCAGAACAATGCCCTCTCCAATTAGCCCTGCAGCTTACAAAACATTAGCACACTTGACTTTTAGTAACTGAAGTTCATGATATATTTATCAACGGCTAATGGTTGGGGAGACAAAATAACGTGTATTTGTTTACCTTACATTAAAAATATCTGAAACTGACTTAAGGGAAGGCACAAATACCTTAACATTTGCAATATTCTGTTTCTCACTTGCTCAAAAAGTATGGAAGGTTATCAACTGGTCTATGATTTGTTCATAAAACCACTCATACAAAATACAATTATTACAAATTTCAATAGCTGAGCTAAGTGCAAGCCCAAGTTCTCTCTAGTTGCATTTATGTAATTCTTCTGGAGTTAAGATCAAGTCAAAGGACTGAGGAAGTCAAATAATTGGGCCTTAATTTTATCCGAAGTATCAATTCTCCTGGGAAGCTAAACAACAAAGTAACCTGATTGAGAATGTGTGATCATTTATAATAAAGTTTGCTAGCTCTCAGGATCTTGGCCTACTTATGTTTCTACCAGCACCAGTGGTGTGTAATTCAACTGGGGGCAGTGTAAAATGAGTAGGTGAGACCATGATCATGCCTTTTGAGACCAGTATCAACCTCTTCACAACTTTTATTTAGAGTTTTTTCCTCTTGATTCATATTACACTTTTCTTCCTAGAAATCCTGGCAGAAAAACAGTCTCTCATTTTTTCTCTCTCTTTTACTTTTTTTCCTCAGAGTTACACAGGAATTACACAGCACTTAGAGAAGCTGCCAAGGACAGTTCAGCTGTAAGTGTCATACAGGCATCACATTTCACACATTTCTTAGCCAGCCTTGATGTAATGCAGAAAAGATCAGATGATCTTTGGCACGTGCAAGTGGAGGATAGACCAATCTACCAGGTCAAAGCTACAGCAGGAGAAAGCTGGTGTGAATGCAAGGAGTTTGTTTCCCTGGAAATATTCCAGCACTGAAGCGCCTGGAAAGCCCCCTCAGGAAGAGATTCAAAGCTTAGAAAAATAGGCAAGGATCTGCATGCTTACCTATTTTGCATCTCCTGAATCTCTCTGCAGGCATTTACTGCCAAACTTGCACTGACTGGGTTTACCAGGCATCAGACCAACTCCTCATTTCTGCCTCCCATCTTCTCATGTACATGGCACAGAGTAAAACAAGGAGCTCCAGAAACCTGTAGGCCCGCAAAGAGAACAAGTCTGTTAAAGGACAGGCTGCTGGGGAACTGGGTACAGCAGAGAACCATGGCCAGTAAGAAAAGGGAAAAAGGGAAATGTCCATGACTTCTGTTACAACTCAGAGTACCTTCAACCTCTGTAATGCTGTTACGGGCAGTCAAAGGTGAGTGTCTGGAGGAATCCTGATTAAAATAAAACACAAGCCAGCCAAGTCCAGTCTTTTGCCTCATCTGCACTCAGAAAGCTCATCTGGATCCTTTATCTCATTACTTGCTTTGTATCTGTCTGACATAGCTCCATCATTAGGTTGTACCTGGTGTAAAAGCGGCTGAATCCCATATTTAAGAAAAGCATCAGATTTTCAGCATTGGTGTGTTTAGGAGACTTCCTTTCTGTTTCAGAAAGTGGCAATTTCTACTGTCAGAGGAACTTCAACAATTTTGCAGAAAATTCAGAAGGTGAGTAAATAAATAAAGAAAGGACATTTTGGGATTTTGGTCTGTGAGAACCTGAGCCAAAGACCGCCAAAGACAGCAGAAATACCTGGTGCAGCTACACTGTTTCCAGATCTCAGCTGTGCTCTGAGCTGAGCTACAGCCTACAGCCAGAGTAGCCGTGGAGATTGCTGTGTCGTTGTCTGTGATACAGGCAAGCTATGGACATTGTTCCAAGACAGATACAGACGAGTTTTGAAACACCATTTATCCATCAGAGTGGTAGTCAGTTGACAATGGTAGTTTTTTTCTAGGAAATTTTATGAGAATTCAGAAGAAAATAGGACTGTCCCTACACTGGTCTATTTACAACACAAGTCCCACAGCCTTTTTTAGCATCTCCTCCCACTAAAGATCTTAATTATTCATGTATCCTGCCTCATTTTACTGCATCTCATACTTCCATAAAGGCTTCTGTACTCTTCTTAACTCTCATCATTCTAATAACAGTTTTCATGAATAAAAAAGGTTTTGGTCTGCTTACAAAGGTCTACCCACATGGAATGAGATTTCTAAAGTACTAAGAGTCTTTCAAATTTTATTTAAGTAAAATGTTGAGTTCCAAGGTAGCCAGTTTCTGTTGTGGCTTACTCCTTCACACAATGGTTGAGACAGATTGAGACAGGAAGGGCAAGTTCTGACTGCAACAGCTAGAGCAGAAGAAAGGCTCCAGAGCACCTACAATGGGAGGGAGGGAGGGAAGGAAGGAAATGAAGAGAGGGTGCACCATTTTTCAAAACAGGAAAAATACAATAACCCTTCATCTCATTTAGCAGAGAAACACAGGTCTAGATGCAATATCATAAGTTAATGTGCTCAAGTGTGCTGTTAAGTCATTCCTGCTAACCTTCAGATTATTCTGTTGATGGACAACTTACACCCATTTGTTTCTGGGACAAGACCAGGAAGAAGCACGTATCTTTCCCTTATTTAAAACTGAGTGCTTGCTGGTTGATAATAAAAGCAAATACATCAAGATGTCTGTTTCATTCTTACATAAGCAACCCTCTTATCTAATTAAGTCCAGTTCTTCAGCTTCCCTTCCTCTCTCCCCAAAAATTTAAGACAAGAACAAAATCATCAAGACCTTTTTTCATTTTTTGCTTCATTAAAAAGATTGTGTTTAAAATAAAAATTTGAATTTTCTCCAAATGTCACTGAAAGATAAAAATAGGAAGGTATGAGAAAAGCCTTTTTATAGTGCAGTCATAACAGTACCACATCATTGTTGAGCACCACAATTAAAATGATACATTATGACAGTGATGTGATACATCTCTCCATTTAGTCTTTCAGGATGCAGAAAAAACTAATGCAACTTTTGTTCTGTTTGCCAACCATTTTTTCGCATGGGGTAGTCATATACTTTGAGATAGTATTTCTTCCTTTAGATATTATGATACATGTATTTTTTAAACACATTTTTGAGGTGTTAAACTAACATTATTGTATAGCCACCAAACCTGCTAATAAAAGGAAGACAAAAAAAACCTCTAGAACAAGTAATACTTCTAGCTGGATCCAAGAGCCACAGTTTGTTTGGAAGACTGTCCAGGATAGTTATGTTGTCCTTTGTAAATTAGATAAGAGTTGCAGGTGTGAAATTCCTTTTGATGTTTAGATAATTATATTAATTTATGAGACAAATTCATGCTGAGATTTGTGAATGTGGATGCTGCCACAGTTCAGATGGAAAATGAAATGTGAAACCCTTTAAAGCTGAGGTGATCTAAAGAGGCATTTGTAAATTATATGAATAGTGTTTGCCCTTCAGTGCTGCCTTCTATAGGATCCCCTGTACAAGCTTCCTGAATAAGCCAAAGTCTGGCTTTCTGAAGTCCAGGTTCTATCCCCTGTTTTTTGCCCACTTCACTTGCCTCAGGACCTTGAACATTGCTGTAGCATGGTCACTGGGATAAGGCTGCCATCAACCCTATCAACAAACCATATCACCTCAGATTATAGCATTCAGAGGGCTGAGGTACTCAGTCCTACAACACACGTAGTAGAGATCACTACTGTAAGGCTAAAGTCCCAAGACTCAAAATACTCGCAGAGGAAGGTTCTTTGCCCAGCAGAAATGTGTTTATATAGTTTTCCTTCCTAAAAAATGTAAGAAATAGCAAAGGCTGTACAGTCTGTATGGATGAATTTCCGTATTTAGAGGAATTTATTTCAGCTTTTACAAGATATAGTTATCAAACCTGACATCTCACATAAATACACTTATTCTTTATAGAATAAGGCACTAGGGGATTTTGAAGCTCTGCTCACATCCACTTTCTCTTAAATGCCCAACGATGACAACTGTACCAGTCTCCCATGAATTCAGAGGCAGCTGTTTATTTCTTTATGCCTGTCTTTCTCCACCCTGTTGTCTCTTAAATTGTAAGCTTTTTGTGGCAGAAAAGCCTTTTGTTCATTGTTTCGTGGTGAGTATTTTTGGACAGCACCCAGCACAATGAGGAATAAGGCTCCTAAGTTTTACTATAATACTGAACAATACATGTCCATCCATTATGTTTTTTTTCTGGGTTTGTACCTATATGTGACATTTTAGAATCTTTTTACCCAGCTCAGCCAAACTTCAGAAACTGCTCCATACATATCTTGCCAAAGACAGTGGTTTCACCTGCAGTGAGCAGCAAATTGTTCCAAATACTCTTCTTCAAATATATGCAAATACTGCCCAATGTCATCTACAGATATAATCAGCTTTCTGAAGAGAGACAGAGGCACAAAAAAAATGACTAAGTTATGGGCTGCTATTGTCATAGAGAGCAAAATGGTCTTTGTTACAGTGAGTAACAGAAAGACAAACTGGAAATAACATAATATTATTCTTCATGAGAGAGGAAAATTAAAAAAGTGTTTACCTCTAAGGCTCCATTTTTATTTTTCACAGGTACACATACTGCTCCTTCCACAATTAGCTGGTAAATTGAGTTCCATCCAAAGCTTAGCAAGTGCTACATAAAACACCACTGCCTGCTGGGGAGAGAGAGACAACAAAATGTATACTTCTTGCCTCTGGACAGGACACTACTCAGATCCAGAGAGAGGTGGTCCAACTACCTAACATCTGACCACGTTTTCCGGATAGTTCAGTACTCACGGGTGCTCTCATCCCATCAGCCAAAGTGTTTAAGGATACAGTGTACAGCTATATAGTCTACTCAAAATAACACAGGATTTCAAGTACACTGATTAATGACTCTATATTCTTATTTGTATGTATATGTCAGAACCATTTCACTGTGGTGGTACTTTGTGTGGAATACCTTTTTTGTTCCAGCAGTGACTATCTATTCTGAACAAGATTTGAATAAACTACTCCCTCTTTGCATCTATGTAAACAATTTCCCAATTCTTTTAAGCAACTGCAAAATAAACAAACAAAAAAAGACCTTTCTGGAAGCCTGAATTGCATAATATTTTGTACTTTCTGCACATTTTTTTGAGACAATCCCTCATGCTCTGAAGCCCAGGTTTAAGCCACAGAAATCTGCTAAAATTTCAACTATTGAGACCTGTAAACTGTATTAAACTGTCTGTAATAAACCCCTGAATTCTCCACATTTAGCTTTCACGGTGTTATTCTATCAAAACTGAAGAACTAAGAAACAAGCATGGCTGACGTGCAGCTGTAAAGCTCTTGCAGCCTGCACATGCAAAATATTTAAGGTGTGCCTCTCAGATTTTTTTTTCTTTTATCATTAAATATTTTGTTCCTAAGTCTGCTCCTTTTTCTGAGGTGCTGATAATAATTACTTCAAGACATAGGTTTCTCCTTTACTGCATGTGAAAAAGAAACAGCTGGATAATTTGATCTAATTTTTAAATGATCATGAGAACAGCAAAGGATTCTTGTGCATCATTTTACAAGGCTGACTTTTCTTGTCTGTTTTACACCGAGAATAGAATTACTCACAACTTTGATACCTTGCAGTACTCCAAGTATTTCAGCTGATGACTCACAAGGGAAAAAAGACTAATGAAGTGACAGTTTTCTACCTCACTCCGCCAGTACTGGCCATACCAGGACATCATGTGAGAGAAAAGACTGTGTTGTCTTTCCCAGCCAAAACCAAGTCCCTTAGAGAAATAAAAATCCAGTGAATCACCAGTGGTGCCAAATGTATTTATAGGGCTTGTCAGAGTCTTATGGTATACAAGGTGGCTCTTCTGCACAAGCAGCTTTTCTAAGATGGACGCCAAATTTAACATCACGTGCAGGAACCTCAGTGTTGTTTCTGCACCTACTGCTGCTGCGATTATTTCCTTAATACTGGCAAGTAGTTGATACTCTTTACAATAATACTGAATGCATGTTTGGAGGATAAGTGCCAGAGGTGTGGATGTAGCAATGAAGGAGCATCTAGTGCATGCCATTCTAAATGAGAACATGTAACAAAATTCACACAGCTTCAGAAGATTCAGGTGTCCACCTAGTGTTCCTCCAAAGCATTAATTCATGGGATACTCTCCCAAGAGCTCCCCAGAGCTTCAGTTGTATTATAAACCTACATGTTGTCTGAACACCTGAGCTAGATTTAAATAAAACAGATTCAATAAAGTGCTGCACCCCAGTTCCCAGTGAGAGTGACCAAATATCATTGTGTCAAAAGAACAAGGACTTTCAGCAAGGAATAAATTTCTAGGAGGTGACAAATTTCATGCAAAACAATAATACAGAGGCAGAAAGTTTCTTTTGTCAGACAAGAAATAAATTCTTCAAGGCACTAAAGAATCATGAAGGATTAATTACTTCTCTGATACCATAGAATCAACTAGGTTGGAAAAGACTTTCAAGATCAACAAGTCCAACCATTACCTCAGGACTGCCATGACCACCACTAAGCCATGTCACATATTGTCTACTTGAAGTGGGTACTTCAACCAATCAGCAGCATTTATTATGACATCCACCAAGAAATATTTAATATCATCTTTCATACTTATTCATTTTCACAAACCATATGTTTACTGAAGCATTCTTTTCTTACCCACAACATCGTAGTAATGGAAATCTAATAGTTTTTTTGATGTTTCTCCTTAGTATAATGCCGGTCATGTCCATACAATTAGCATATCTAATAAAAGGAACTGAATGCTACAAGTGTAATTACTAAGGGGTCAGAGATCAAGGCGCAGAAAGGCAGACAACTATGCATGATCTGTCTGTCTGCAGAGCACATACAATACCTTTGTCAGCTAGCCATCCGCTTGCCTACACACATATCGAAAGATAAGATTTTTGTTCAGATTGTATTTCAAAGACCTTTCAAAAGTAGTTCCTTAATCCAGGTGGTAAACAATGCTTCTCAGACTTCAGGAGTTCTAAAAGGATTTTGTTTTACAGGAGGATAAACACAATACAATCGAATAAACAATCTGATCTCTTGCAGATGATAGAGGTCTATGATTCAAAGAGATCAAGAGGATGTTGCAGTCTTGTTCAAAATACTCAAGAACAACTGGATGGATCCAGCAAGTAGTGATCAGGCAGCTGTCAGCCTGTGCAACTAGTCTTGCCATGTATTTCTTCAAAGCAAAGAGAAGGCAGCTTCCATGTCAGCCTTGAAAGAAATGTCCTAGTAATATACCTACCGTAATTTTGCATGGGTCTGGATCTCATTGGAAAGAAAAGGGTGCAGAGCTCTTGCGAAATAAGGTTATAGTCAAAGCAAGACAGGTTTATTTGGACCATTAAGTGTTGCTCTTATGTCCTACTTTTGCTCTGAGAACTGCCCTCCTTCCCCCATACTAGGCTCAATTTCTATAGACCATGGTTAAAAAACCGGAATGAAGCAACGTCAAGAGGAGGAGCAGCAAAGAACACAAGTCGTGTTAAAACCAGCCCCAGGCCAGGTTGGTATTATTGCTAGCATAAGCCTAAGACAAAGAACAAGCACCGCTAATAGTAATTTGCAGAGTTTCTGGAAAGTGCCTGGTCACTGGCAAACCAAATGGCACAAAACCCTAGAATTGATGTGGTAATCCATACATGCTGGGGCATAGCAATAAAATGTGCTGACAGGTACAACAGAGACTTACAAAAGTGTTTGCTTTAAAAACACAGCTGCAGAACACAATATGATAGATCAATATCTTTTTGCATAACTTCATCAATAAACTGTATTTTATTAAATGCTTGACCAAAAGGACAGTTAAAAAGGTATTACAAGCATTATCCTGACAAAGTTACCCATAATACTTTCATAATACTCATAGCAGCTCCTCTGCTTTAAGCTAGCCAAAGATCACTCTGAGCAGGCCTCACTCCTCAGGTTATCTGTGGAGGAAAGATATACTCCTGCTATTTCACTCTCAGTAGATATAAATAAATCAGTCATTTCTGAAGACACAAACATGCCTATACTCCGACCTAGGGAGTATAGCAGTAAAATCCTACACAACATAGCAGAAAATGAGGAAGTGAGGGGAAAACCTAACCAAAGTTTAATAAGAGAGTACTCTCCTTTAGAATCAATACTGGCAAACCAGTGACCAGCCTTTGCAAGATTCCTGTTTACAGCTTGCATCAGCAGCGCAAGGGGAAAAATAAAAACAATGTCGTTTTTTGCAAACAGCTGAATTTATCAGACCTCTTCTGGGCTTGAGCAAGCCTGAAGTTTTCCCAGCTGTGTCTTACACACATGGCACCTATATCATAGAATCATAGAACATTTTGGGTTGGAAGGGATATTAAAGATTTTAGTTCCAATCCCCTGGGCATGGGCAGGGACATATTCCATTAGACCAGGTCACTCAAAGCCCCATCCAGCCTAGCCTTGAACACTGCCAGGGATGGGGCAGCCACAACTTCTCTAGATAACCTGTTCCAGTGCCTCACTACTCTCACAGTGAAGAACTTGTTCCTTATATCTAACCTAAATCTATCCTTTTTTGGTTTAAAGCCATTTCCCTGAAACTGTAGCATCTGATATTACTGAAAAACATTTGCAGCTCTTCTGCTCCAGAAAGCTGCCATTTCAATCGAGACAGCTCCTGCTGTGCAAAAGCTACCTGTATCAGCTTGTACTCTATGCAAAAATAAAGCTGTATTTGGGAGATTTCTGCAATATTGGCTCATGGTATCAGTTCCAGACAAACAACTGGTTGGCTTGCAGCAAATGCCCTAGAACACAGAGCTGTATTAGCTATCAACTTACGCTGTTCAAAAGACCAGTGAAGTAAAGGGTGCTGAAGATCATTCTGAAGTGGATTGGTGGGAGGAGAATTAGTAGGTGGTTTCAAGTCTACAGTTAATTCCCTATAATTAACTTACAGTACATAAAGTGGCCTTTCTCCAAGAAGAAAGATCCTGTGTTTATTTATAAAGCAACACATATATATTTCATTGATTGTGTTAAGAATCCGTAATTGCTAAAGAAGCATGGCTCAAGCATTACAACCTGTGTTTGCCAATAGAGGGAAGAGTAATGTCATTAAAAATACGCATCAATGCTGCTGCATTCCAGATTACCAAAGGCTAATGTTTCTGATCTTGCTTCATCTACTTATTGGCGTTGCACTCAGTCCTACATTTTCCATTCTTTGCAGCTTGCATCTGAAAGCTGTTCTACAGGAAACACAGCACCACTCTGATTTCACCACACTCAGTTACTTTAAGCGTTTGGAAGACTATGAATCAATTGATCAGTGGGTTTGTTTATATTACATTTGATTGCCTGGGCTGCTCCAGTACAAAAGATACCGTCGTAACAACTTTCTTGCCCTCATTTTGCAATGCTTTGCCACCAGGAGGAGCTGTAAGGTCCCTTGTAACAAGGCAGAAAACTCCCGGAAAATCTATCTTTGAAACACACGTTGCAAGCATTTGCTCCATACTCAGCCACTGCTGAAGCAAGTATTTCAGGCAACTGCTTACGACAACATTTATAATCAGAATACTTCACATAGCTGAAAATGCAAGGCTACACTAGATTCTTGTCTGCTAAATTTATCCAACGCAATTTCTATTCTTAAAAAAAACAAACAAACAAAAAAAAAAACAAACAACAACAAAACCACTTTAACGTTACTAATAAAAAGTTAGCTACTTTTTCTAGCTTCCACTTCTTCCAAATGCAGGATGATTGGAAACAACTGTTGGCAGCAGGACTCATACATAGTCACGTGTGTGTGTGTGTGTGTGTGCGCGCACGTGCAAAGCTGTCTTCTGTATGGGAGGGTTGTTTGGTTTAATTTTTTTTCCAAGCAGGCAAGTCTACCACAAGCTGAAGCCTACATTAAACTTGCTAAGCTGTCTCCAGAGAAGGGAAAATGGATTAGCATATATTACATTCTAATGTCTTCTAAAAATTTAGTGTAAACATTATTTTTCAGTCCCAGAGGAGAAATTAGCCAAGAATTTTGTTTGAAGCCTATGGAATTTTATGTTATTTCCTGCTCAATTTCACAGCAGCTTTACTATTGAGCTATAGAGACGTAAAATGGCAATAGCATTCTGTGAACATGCTATTCAAAGCAATAGTCACAGCAAATATTTTACAAGCCAATCACACTCTGAAATACTTTAACTTTTTTCATAACTCAGATCAATGGCACATTTCTTTATGGAACAGAAAAGGATGAGAAAATTACCACTTCTTTTTTTTACCAATTAACAAGAAGTATATAAATTATATAAATACAACTATACCCTCCTTCTTTTCATGCTCTTTTCTATGTTTGAGCATCTATCCTTCTCTATCCTGAATTAGGTAATTCAGTATAATTTACTGATATTTCTTCTGTCACTACCTTTCCTTCTCATTTTCTTTCTCCTAATGTATGATCAGTAGAAATTAGCTCACTCTTCAGGCTTGTTCATCCTTTTGATTCTCTACTGCGTGCTGCTGTCTATTAGCATGACAACTGGTGCTAGTGACTGCTCTGATAACACCTATTTACTAGGAATTAGAAGCAAGCTTGATCCAATTCCATTTTATGGTTCTTCAGGACAGCGTTCTACTTTGCAAAAGAAATGTCCACTTCCAAACTTGATATGTTGTTCAAATATATCATCCCAGGACATTCAGTCAATTATGAATTTTCATTTTAATTGAAGGAACTTTGCAACTTTGATTTCAGTGATAAAATAAACAGGATAATTTGGAGCACTGAGATACTTTATTAATAGCTTTCATCACTTATTCAAGGGTCTCTAGAGTCTCATATGAATTGGACCTATACATAAAAAGCTGCTGTCATGAATATAACTGCATACACTATGTACTCTTTCAATACACTAATACTCTGTTTTCTTTGTGCATTGCCAAAACAAATCTGAAATCCACAACAGAAATATTTAGGGTCCCCAAAGATTAATCAGTTCAAATTGTCTGAGGCATATTATGGTTCTGCACCTTTCAAATAAGTAATAGTTCAATATTAAGGTAAATAACTGGAAAACATTCTCCACAGATGACAAAAAGCATGTTTTAGATTTGGACAATGAAAGGGTACCCCCTGTATATTGGAGGAAGAAAGCCATTTTCTTTTCCTCAACCAAGCATTTCCACCACAACAGAGAGTGTAAAATTGTACAAACTTATTGCAACACTGAATTCTTTGTCAGGCATGGTTTGCCCCTTTAAGAATGAGTCAATGCTTATGGCTCACAGTGTTTATAGCACTGGTGGGATGCACAGATTGAGTACATATGTGCAGGAAGGAGGCATCATGGTTTTCAGCAAACTTAACCTAGCTGTTTGAGAAACAGTCTTACTTATTGAAACAAAAACAGGTGATGTTAAACTGAAAAATGGTAACTACTTCTACTCTCAGCTACACCAAATCCATTTCAGACAGTCTGGGTTTCCCTTTTGAGTGAAGCAATCTTGCCTTTCATTTCACCTACAACTCAAGGCCATTTACTTGGTGATGCTCAGGTTCTCTCAATAAGACGTACAGTGCCCCAGGATGGCCCCAGTTCATTTTGTAATCAGATTGGAGCCTAGGTTCTCACACCATTCATAGTCATGAGATTCTTGATTTCATTAGTGGCACTTCCACGCAATGAAACACAAAATAACAATGAACGGTCAGATCATAGTAGCAACGGAGGGTCCTATCATGGCTAAATGTTTACGATCCTGAGCAACCTACTCTAAACTTATGCTGCTTTGAGTGGGGTACTTGGGCTGGATTATCTCCAGAGATCCCTTCCAAACTTAATAATTCTATGATTCTTCAGAAAAAGCATGACAAAAGAATATATAATGTTTATCGATGTCATGACAAATTCTATTCTTTTGTAAAAAATTCTATCAATCTCACATAATTAAGAGGTCTTTTTAATACATGACTGAAATTTCATTTCAAAATTAAACTTGCCTTAAAGCAGAGACAATGTAAAGGAGGATTATAAAGGAAAAACATTATGTATTAGGGCAGCTTCCAAGAACATAATCAACACCCCAAAAAATTACTAACTCACGTTTGAAGAGGGGTGACCAGCCTGACACCTGAACTTTTCAAGCAGTTCAAGCACAGCTCCTGACACAGACCTACATTATACCCTTGTCATCAGGCTTGTAGTGACCTGGAGTCTACTGGGACAACTAAGCCCTGGGCTATAGCAAGAAGTGAATTAGCAGGAGCCATTCTCCAAATCAGACCAGGTGTTAGATGAATGCCCTGCCACACTTACCTCCAACCCTGTTGTGAAGGATTTACTGCTAAAATTCTGTCTTTCCCTAGCTTGCTGTTACCTGTCTTCTAGCTCTTAGCTATATGAAGATTTTGACACGTGACTACAGTCATAGAAAGATCAACATCCCTATACTGGAAGGTGATTCTTACACTTTTGGATAAATATAGAGAATACTGATACTAACATAAACAATGAGAGAATATGATTGCAAACCAACACTTAGACAAACCTATACCAAGGATGCTTGGTATATTATAATCTGTTCAGCTGAACAGTCCCACTGAGAATCAGCAAAAATAGAAAGCGTGTTACAATTCTATACTTTATGGAACTGACTACTTAGGAAAACTAATCAATTGGAAGTTATGAGCAAAATTACAATCAAAAGGAAAGACTGGTGTCTATCAGTGACAAAGGCTTAGCAAATATCCAGTGGTAATGTTGATTATTTAATGAATATAAAAATCCTTACCTGGAACAAAAACAAGTAACAGTATGTTCTTGTGATCCAGGCCAAATCTGAAAGAGTTATTACTGAGTGACAGCTTGTTGCCATGGCCTCCAGCCAGCCCAGCTGTGGGTAATTGAATTTGTCTCAGGTGCAACAGCAATGAGCCAGCAGGAGCCAGGTCAGTAACCACAAGCATCCTGCAGAAATCAGCTCCTTTCTGCAAGCAGAAAGCCTGGGGAAGTCAAGGCTGAGAGGATAGCTCAAAACACATTTGCAAAACACATTTGCAGCTACCTCAAGATACAAAGCTGACCGGCACTGTTTTCTATCTGCCCTATGCTAATTTTATTGCCATTAAAATCAGTGTTAGAGGATAGGCTGTGCATGACTTTGGTGCTGTGGAAACTGAAGAATGCTAGAGAAGTAATACATAAATTTAAGGCTAGTTTGTAAGAGATATTGGCTTGTAAGATATATGGAGGACGTACAAGAAAGATGGAGAGGGACTTTTTATAACAGAAAGTAGTGATAGGACAAGGGGGCATGATTTTAAACTGAAAGAGGGTAGATACAGATGAGATATAAGGAAGAAATTCTTCACTATGAGGATGTTGTGGCACAGGAGCAGGTTGCCCAGAGAAGCTGTGTCTGCCCCATCCCTGGAAGTGTTCAAGGCAAGATTGGATGTGGCTTCGAGCAACCTGGTCTAGTGGAAGATGTCCCTGCCTGTGGAATTAGATGATCTTTAAGGCCCCTTCCAAACCATTCTATCATTTATCCTAAGCCTCTCAAGGCCTGACTGGGTGTTTTCACCTGTAGGTAATGTGTAAAAGATGGACAATGCCTACTTTTCCTGCTTCATCTCTTTCCCTGCCATTTCCTTCATTCCTATGATAAAATAAGTACTAGCTCTTTAAAATTGTCTAAAGAAATGAAGATAGGTGTGTATCCTTGAGGGAATCCTATGGACACCATCCCCCATAGGAGAGTCACTCTGTCTGCAATTCTATGTCAGCTCTAGAGAGAAATGAAGAAATGAGAAATGAGAAACTGAAACTCCCCTAAACTTAGCAATTCATACTGGTGAGCTTTAGGCAACTCCCAAAACACCTGTTAAATTTTAATATCATCCTTCTGAGGCCTTTTTCTCTTGTACAAGTGCATGGGAAATAAAAAGTTGGGCAACAGTTAGAGACCCTTCAATCCTTTTGAGGTATAGATCTCAAATAAAATGAAAGTAAGTAATATGCCACTTCTGGATGCTGAACCTATCAGCAGGTCTAGTATGCCACTGTGACTGTGGTTATCAGTGGTTTTCCACTGAGAATGTTTTAGATCAGGGGCTAGAATTTATTTTGTTGAGTTTTTTATTTTTCCATCTGGTTAAACATCTGTGACAATTCAGGAATATCTACCACCACATCCTCATTGTTTTACTAACCTTTCCTAGTGTCATCACCAGTATGCCTCAGAGTAGATCCAGTTCTCAATGTAAAACAGATTGAAGCTACAAAAATTGTAAAATGTAAGTATTTTAATACTCTATTTTTTACCTGACAAATATGAATTACCTGACACACTGAGACCGTTGCCTGCTCCTTTGAGCAGTGCTGTCACCGCTATGTCATGTCTCACTCATTCATATGTTGCCCATTTAGTCTTACAAGAAATTGTAAACCTTACTACTTTTGACATGGAAAGTCTTCTTGTCTTGTATCCTTACAAAACCTATCACTGTGGGAAACAGGCCTATGACTCGTGCTACCACAAGACAGCTGTTAGAAAACGAAGAAACAAATTTGTGCTTAACAACCCTCCAGAAGGGATGAATGCTCCACATAGTCCCCTTTAGAAATTCACAGCTTTTCTGTGATTAACACAAACTAAACCATGCATATGTATTGACCACAAGAGATGATTTAAGCATGCACCTGTATAAATCCAGGAGTGATTAACAATCACTTAATTCCTAAGAAGTAAAATAAGTAAGAGCACTTCATTTAAAAATAAATAAATAAATAAATTCCTTAACCAGAAATGCACTACCATTCAAGATCATTGCTAACTGATAAATATCAAACTGGCTGGACTCCAGTAAGTTGCACTGTGGCGAATGGGCCCGAAACATTCTGACAAACACAGTTTCTGAAAAAACCAAAATTACTCACACTAATAATTATGATTTTTCACAGATGTTGTGTTACTTTGACTAATTATCCAAAACCATTTCTACAGGAGAGCAAGAGAGATGCTATCAAGGAAGGTGAATATCCTGGTAATATCTTGGTCCAGACAAAAGCAAAAACAGATTCAGGGTTATGGACATGCAATGAATAATCTATGAATAATCACCAGAGCACAGTATGAAACCTGACACTGAAGTGACATTATTTTATAGTTTAAAACTTTTGGGTTTTAGTAAACTAAACTGTTTAACTGTTTGACTGTCTGAAAGTATTATCCAAGTCTTACATGTCAGGAAAGATGAGAAACTGCAGGAAAGCATTATAACTGATCCAGATGAGTAACTGCCCATCAGATTTGTGGGGAGGAAAGGGGATAGTGGTATATACTAAAGGTAATAGCAACACAGATATATTTTTCTAGACTGCAAAGTTAAAGCTTAAAAGAATGCCATCAGCTAAACTTTGTTAGAAAACAATGTGATTACCTATGACCTTCTAGAAGTTAATACAGAGAGAGATGGAAATGGGTATGCCCTTCCTGAAATAAGAAGGACATTACTATCTAAAAGAGACACAAAAGGGAAATTTTGAGGTGAATTTTGCCTTTACTGGAACAGAATTGCCCTAGATGAAGAAAATCAGATCAGAAATCCTCCGTTCTCAAAAGGATGTACTAAGTACACGCTTAAGTATCTCAGGAACATGCAGACAAAAACCATGTTGAATTACTTTAGCAATATAATTGAGACCATCCTGAAAAAAACCCAGACCAACTCTGTCCTTGATAAACAAATCAGTCCTGCACAACAGGCAGCCTGCAAAGCAAATTACACACTGAGCAGCCAAAAGGCAGCACATACACCCTGCAGTCTGGATGCTTACTGGTCCAAACTGGGATTGATGAGGTTCTGGAGTTGTAGGAGGAGCAGTCCAACATTGGTAAACTCAAGACTTAGATGGTTTAACTGCTGTAAGTTTATGCTGCCCTTAATTCAGCAGCTGTCGGTGTCCTTAGATAGTTGACACTTTTTCCACTAATTTGTGTTCATGTTAATAGAACCAGGCAGACACCTACTCCAGTTAGACTGAGTTCACAATATGGAAAGTGGAAATCTAGCATAAGTTAAGGAAGTAAGTCTTACTAGACATAGGGATGTAGTCCAAATATAAATGCTGCATCAATCATGTCACCTTGGACAGTGACTATGCTCTGAGTTGTGTTAGTTTCATTGTTTTTGTGAAGAGTGTGAATCAAAAGGGGAAACTGGTCCAGCTGATGGGTTTTCTTGGGTGGGTTATTTTTTAACTGGATCAGTTCTTTGATTCACTGAATGTCCACACAAATACTGGTGTTGGCACAGCACAACAGACTATGCATGGGTGAGCACAAACAAGTGGAGGTTTGGGCTGCTTCCCTTTACAATACATCAAGGCCCAGAGAATCCCACATGTGAGAAAAATGGTTTCTATGACAATCATTTCATAGAGGGTGTCATGGGTTCAGCAGCAGCAGTCGTTTTTTTCTCCTTCTTGGTAGCTGGTGCAGCGCTGTGTTTTTGATTTTGGGCCTGGGAGCAGCGCTGATGACACCAGTGTTTTCAGTTACTGCTTGGTAATGTTTTGATCTGGCCAAGGACTTTCTGAGTCTCATGCTATGCCAGGGAGGAGGGGAGCTGGGAGGAAGCAGAGACAGGACACCTGACCCAAACTGACCAAAGAGGTTATTCCATACCACAGCATGTCATGTCCAGGATGTGAACACGGAGGGCAGGGACCGAAGGGTGTGGTGGTGGACTGGGGGTGCACGGCATGGTCAGGTTTTTGGGATTGGGAGGTTTGCTACTGGGGGGTGCACTGGCTGGGTCGGGCTTGGTGAGCAGTTGTATTCTCTTTCCTTGTATTTCTCTTGTATTATTACTGGTGGTAGCAGCAGTGATTTGTGTTATACCTTAGTTACTAAACTGTTCTTATCCCAACCCGTGCGAGTTGAATTCTTTTGATTCTCCTCCCCATCCCCCCGGGACTGGGGGAAGAAAGAGGGGGAGTGAGTGAGTGAGTAAAACTGTGTGGTTGGGGGGCTTAAACCACGACAGAGGGTAAAGGTCATGATGCACTCATTCGCTTACTGGGACCATTAACAGTTTTATTGTCCTCTGTCAGCCAAAAAAAGTGTGTAGGAACTTCGTATCTTCCCCTACCCCCAAGTCAACTTTCATTTTAACATTTTAATAGATGCACATTACTATTCCTTTGTAGTGTACTGTCTAGAAGAGCAAGCTAACAGCCGCATTTATGCATACTTATAGAGGTACTTTCTGCCATATGGGAGTAACCCATTTTAGCAATATAAACAGCCCAAGACAGAAAAGCATACCAAATCCCTCGGGGCCTATGACAGAAAGCAGAACAAATCCCTGAGAGGTAATGCATTAATTCTTTTATGTCATAAGCTGATGTAACAAAGCACTGCTGCTGAAAGAAGCAATCCTACTGTCTGTCAGGCTCCCTTACACCTCCCTCTTTGGCACCAATATGAGCGTGTGCTCAGCTGTGTGATGAAAAGGATAAGGGGTTTGATCTGGGTCACAATTAACCTTTATTCATTTACTTACTTGGTTTTGCCTGGTTAATTGTAACTCAGATCAATTGCCTGAACCGGTTCAATGCTTGGGCATGAAAACAGCCGTCTCAGCAGAAAGGAAGGCATGGGAGTGAACCAGGAGGGACTCAGGAAAATAGAAAGACTGCTCCTTTCAGCAGCAGTGTTTGCTTATCCTGGCTTCATGGCTAAACTGTGAGATGATGGCCCAAAACACTTTTTGTTGGGTTTTTTTGAGTGAAATATAAAAAGTAAGAGAGCCAGTTCTTTGGCAAAAGAGTCAAATGAGCCTACATCCAGCACCTGCATCATTTAACGGCTCAGGAGTCTAAAAAGGAAAAAGCTTAGAAAGATCTCAATTCCTTTAATTAACAACAATTCTGTTGTTAGTTGATTCATATGTAAAATATGGCTCCTGTAACCGCATCTCCTGATTGAACTCCTGCCAATAATGTTTCTTTCCCAGGTGTTCTTAGTGTGAAAAACCAATGCAACCCAACATACCACTTCAGATGCATTCAAAAGGACTTTCTCATTTTCTGCATTTTGCACATTATGCTTAAGTGCATATCTTCCCAGTCCTGGCACACAGGATATTACATTCAACCTTTCACATATAATTGTAGCACTTCAGAACAGTAGGATAATGTCCTGGGCTCAGCAGTAGCAGTCATTTTTCTCCTTCTTGGTAGCTGGTGCAGTGCTGTGGTTTTGATTTTGGGCCTGGGAACAGCCCTGATAACACCAGTGGTTTCAGTTACTGCTTGGTAATGTTTTGGTCTGGCCAAGGACTTTCTGAGTCTCATGCTACGCCAGGGAGGAGGGGAGCCGGGAGGAAGCAGAGACAGGACACCTGACCCAAACTGACCAAAGAGGTTATTCCATACCACAGCACGTCATGTCCAGGATGTGAAAACGGAGAGCAGAGACCTGGAAGGGTGTGGTGGTGGACTGGGGTGTTTGCTGCTGGGGGGTGCACTGGCTGGGTCAGGCTTGGTGAGCAGTTGTATTCTCTTTCCTTGTATTTCTCTTGTATTACTACTGGTGGTAGCAGTAGTGATTTGTGTTATACCTTAGTTAATAAACTGTTCTTATCTCAACCTGTGGGAGTTGCATTTTTTTTTTCGATTCTCCTCCCCATCCCCCTGGGACTGGGGGAAGAAAGAGGTGGAGCGAGTGAGAAAACTTCGTGGTTGACTGGACTTAAACCATGACAGATAAGAATGTACAGGTTCCATAGATTGTTAGTAAATGTTGCAAATCTACAACATATTTAAAAACATCTATATCTTTCAAAAGCTAAATATATAGATTTGCTGGTTACCAGGTAAACCTCTACAAAAGCTCTGAGGTTTGTTATTTCCTCCAAAAAAAATATTTTTAACTGCATTTCCATTTCTATTCTGGTTACAAATCTTAATAATAATATTCCTATGAAGTTTAAATGTTCAGGCAATACACTGAGCAGCCTGCTGAGGAAAGCATAGCAATTTCTGAACACCAACACACTAGTTACAGAGACAAGCCTCAAAACAATGTTCCCAAATAGTTTATCTAATAAACACGCAACAGTGACTTGTAAGAGCAGCTAGGTGCTGGTGATGAGCCAGAAAGTGTTCTGACTACAGAGTACATAGCCTTCTCCTGTTTACAAATACTGGAAGCAAATGGTGAATGACCAAAGTAAATAAGAATATGCCCATGTTCTACCTAAGGAAAACTGTACCTTAACTGTACCCTGCACAAGACACCTACTTGCAGCTGTTTTGTACAGGGATCAGAAAGACTGTACAGGGGAAAACTGAGAGAAAAGACTGAGAGACACTACAGCACATAGAAAGGAGAACTAAGCAATAAAAATACAATGGGACAGCTAATTTTATGGCACACTTGAGGCAGGCAAGTCCATCAACAGCAGCAAAGTGCCTAAATAATTACAGTGCTCTCCAGACATGAGGCTTAGCCCTTTAGACCCTCATTTGTGAAAATATTTCAAGTGAGGTAGGCCTGAACTTGTAGTTCAGCACATATGATCTCAGTAAAAATTATGTTTTATCCAACTTTACTGAATGCTGAGGGTTTTGGAAAGCTTAAGAATTCAAGATAAAAAATAATATGTTTTTATTAGATGAGGATAAACTGCAGCTGGATGGGGTAGATTGATTTGCATTTGCAATAACAGAATTGCAATCATTTGGAGTAGCAAGATTGGGTTTGGAGGGAACATTATTGCAGAGCGTGAGAAAACAGAGACAGATCAAGGCATGCACTAGGTGGTCAGTGGAAGAGATTGCTGAGAATTATGGACAAAGAAGCTGGTATTTTAGATCCAGACTAAGGACAACACTGCAAAAAGGCTGTTCCTCCAGAATTAATGATTACCTGAGAATGAACCAGCAAGCCAGTCAATAAAAATAGAGCAGAGCACTGTATAATTAGTTAGCCCTTGATTAGATTTCTCTGTTTATATTTCTCTGTTGGTAAAAATTTCTGCTTAAGTAAACAGGTCCAAGTCTAATATTATCTTGGGTATTGAGAACTGAGCATATCTTTCATGCTGAGGTAAGAACATGGTCCACATAAACAGGGATTTCCAAAACCAGGCTTACAAAGATGTCAGTGACAAATGCCCTTTGCTAACATTATAGTTTCCTACACTGTAGCAGTAGAACTATGAAATCCCCTCTCCCATGACTGAAATGGCTTGTCATCATCAATGCAAAATGCATGATAATTTCATCACACAAGTATGTCCTGCAGGATTAATGGGATTGACTTTCAAGGGGAAGGTAAACAAAGCATCAATAAAACTTTGTTAAATATGTATTCAAGTTCCCTGTAGTGATAATGCAAAGCCATTTGCCATGGAAATCAAATTCTGAATAAAGTACCCAACACATCTGCTTCCTGGATAAACAATTTCTATCAAAGAGAGAACAGCTGCCTTGTCATGGTAAAGGAGGACAAATTTTCAACTCCTTAATAATGAGTTCAGTTCAGTGACATTACAAAAAGCATATTTCAGAAAATTTGGGGGAAAACCCATTGAACACTCTACATACAGAGCACAGAAATCGCTGCAAAGATGCAAGAATTATTATTACAGAAAAAAAGAAAAATTAGCTTGCTGGTCAGATTGTAGAATATTTTGCAATCTCTAAGAAACTGGAGATGCATGTGATAGGGAACACTTTGATGTATCAGAACCACATCAGCACTATCTCTCCCTTCCACCTTGAAGTTACACAAAACACTTTTCATTCAGGTTTGCATCAGCATGTCAAAGAACCTGCAATTATGCAGAAACACAGAGCACACAGGTATACATTACAACAGTCACACCATTTATTTTCCAAGCAAAACATCAGGATCTCCAGTGGCCTGGAAGGTTACTACATAATTTTGTCTTTCATAAGGGCACAATAGTCTTTCTAGCATACACATGCATATTTTGACAGGATATATATGGTGAAATGAATTTACACACATTTGCAGAGGCAGAATAAGTGTGTAACATTAAGCCACATGTAAATCCAATCCTGTGAGCTATGTGACTTTGCTTCTTCATGATCTCTTGTCCAGATGTAAGAATACATTGCAAAGAATCATAATCATAGAATGGTTTGGGCTGGAAGGGACTTTAAAGATAATCTAGTTCCAACACCCCTGCGATGTTCCAACACCAACATCCCACTAGACAAGGTTGCTCAAAGCCTTTTCCAACTTGGCCTTGAACACTGACAGGGATGGGGCAGCCACAACTTCTCTGGGCAACCTGCTCCAGTGCTTCACCACCCCCATAGTAAAGAACTTCTTAATAGCTAATCTAAATCTACACTCTTTCAGCTTAAAGCCATTCCCCCTTGTCCTGTCACTAGATGGCCTTGTAAAAAATCCCTCTCAAGATTTCTTGTAGGCCCCTTTAGATACTGGAAGGCTGCTATAAGGTCTTCCTGGAGCCTTCTATTTTCCAGGCTGAATCACCCCAGCTCTCTCAGCCCATCTTCAAAGGAAAGGTGATCCAGCCCCCGAAACATCTTCATGGCCCTCCTCTGGACTTGCTTAAGCAGCTTCACATCCTTCTTATATTTGGGAACCCAGAGCTGAATGCAGTACTGCAGGTGAGGTCTCACGAGAGCAGAGTAGAGGGACAGAGTCACTTCTCTCAACCTGCTGGCTATGCTCCTTTTGATGTAACCTTGCATACGGTTGGCTTTTCGGGCTGCAATCACATACGTCCAGGTTATGTTGAACTTTTCATCAACCAACATGCCCAAGTCTTTTTCCTCAGGCCTGCTCTCAATCCTTTCTCCACCCAGCCTGTATTTGTGTGTAGGATTGTTCTGACCCATGTGAAGGACCTTGCATTTGGCCTTGTTGAAATTTATGAGGTTCTCATGGGCCCACCTCATGAGCCAGCCAAGGTTTCTCTGGATGATATCTCTTCTCTCCAACGTGTTGACCGCACCACACAGCTTGGTGTCATTGGCACAATTGCTGAGGGCACAATCAATCCCACTGTCCATGTTGCTGACAAAGATTTTAAGTGGTCCCAGAGGTCCAGTTCAGAGGTCCCAGTACTGACCTCTGAGAAAAAACACTCATCACTGGCCTCCACTTGGACATTGAATCATTAACCGCAACTCTTAGTGCAACCATCCAGCCAACCCTTTATCCACCAAGTGTTTCATCCATCAAGTCCAGGTCTCTCCAGTTTAGAGATAAGGATGCCATGCAGAACAATGTCAAACGCTTTGCACAAGAAGAAATTATTAAAAATATGCTAAGAAAATAAGTAATATCACATATGCAAAGAAAAAGTAACACAACCAATAAACTAAAAAGATATTTATGTGACATGTTACTCACAAAATGCTTTAAATATTAAATTTCAGCTCACCAGAGCAGTCAGATGAAGCTAAGTAGTTGAAAGGAAGACAAGAGAAGACAAAAGGAAGGAAAGCATCTGGAGGCATAGGTGTCTAGAAACAGATATATACAGCAAACTGCACTCTTACAGACACAGTAAATGGATAGTGATACGTATCTTAGAGACATGATGAGAAAAAGAAGTCACTGGTTATTATTTCTCTCTGCCCCTCTCTGGTGAGCACTGAATACCACTGATGTCTGTATTTAATTCCTGTAGAACACAATCCATCTTTGACTGAAAACTACAGAGACGACTTTCTGCTGTCTTCCAGTAAAACTGTTCATTCACCCCCAGAAGTTTCAGTGTGCCTCTGTGAAAAAAGCAGGTGTGTTTAAAATGACATACATTCAAAAGAAAAATTAAGAAAGATATTTAACCTCAGATATGTAACAGCAAAAGTTTTCTGCAAATGATATTGGGTGACAAGGAAGTCCCCAGATAATGCACAGCTGCTATGCTTTGTATTCACCTGCATAGAGACAATAGAAAACACACTGAGACTTTTGCTTTTGAATTGAAATGGGTGATCTGGGTCTAATGAGTCTCTTTCATTAGTTAGCTATCTTCAACTAAACAAACATATAAAAAGCTCTTCTGTTTTTAAGAGGGTAATGAAAGCAAAGAGAATTCGGAAGTGCACTGTTTTTTCCTTTCTCTTGTATTTTCTAGGCAGTGACACAAAATATGAAGCTGTGCTACTTTGAAGGAAAAATTATGAGATTTTTCCACAAGGATTAAAATGCAGCCAGGAAAAACCTTCATCTTCCCATTAATAATAAAATGCTAGAGAAGGCATTGTCATTAGGGACTTGTTTGGCAAACAATAAATCTGAGGCAACTTACTAAATGAGATCCCTGGAGAGTCCTCTCTAGATTCATTACATTAGTAAGGACAATGCTACTAAAATTTCAACTGGCATTTGTTATATTACATTTCTGTAACAATTTTTTCCAGCCTTTTCAAACTCCAAGACTAAAGCTGTTGTGTGCATAAGGTTTCAGTAAGAAAAGTGTTATTAACTAACAAAACAAATGCCAGAATTTTAAAGCCAAATTCTCCTCTTTCTAATTCACAGAAAGCCTCATTCCTGTATCTCAGATCAAAATTACGACCATACTTGGGTTTTATGCATTCAAAATACTGTTGCTGACTAACAAGGTACACACTTAAAAGTTGTGATTTTTGCATGATTAGGGCTAAGTAAGGACATAGATCAACAATAGCATTCACTACAACACCTTCTGGAGGGTGCTTTTGAAGTCTTCTACAGAACTGAATTAATTTCACCTCACAGCCCTGTGTAGCAGAGGAGGAAATTGCCACTGAGGGGCTAAAATACAAATAGATATATCTTTTAAGTAGGTCAGCTAGAGATGCAGTAAAGAAAATTGAATTGAAGAAATGCTAGGATTTTGGATCTGTAATCACAAGTAAAACACAAGGCATATCAAGTTCAAATAAGAGCACCTGTACTTGAAATCCAAGGCTATGTTAGAAAAAGTCAGCTGTGTGCAATTTGACCAGAGTAACACGTCATGACCTTCACAGTATGAGGGCAGAAAAGTACTGACCTAATTACTAGCCTCTAACGGTTACATACACTTTCGGAAAACTGTAATCAAATATTTAAGAAAGGAGAACCCCACAGTTCACTAACAGCTTTGAAACAGTTATCCTTGAGGGTGAACTCAAAGTTCTACATGCATTTACTTCAGGGGAGAGAAAGAAAACCCAAACAAAACCCCAAACCAAATCAAGAAACACACACCACCACCCCTACCACCCCGAACAGGACTAAAAGGTTATTGTAATGGATGCATTTTGAAAGGAGACCAACAGAGCTGAGTATCTGAATCATGAAGATTCTCCCAGCACCTAAACAAACACAAAACCGTCTTTCACATATCAAGTAACCTTGGCAAGGAAAAATTAAATACGCCCTCTGGAGCTGAAGCTGAAAGAACAAACACTTAGCAGTACATAGTGGTATCTTTTAGACTGGAGGGAGCAGACACTAACACTTACTCCACCTTGACACGGTACCAACCCTACTGAGGTACAGACACAAGGCTGTTCAGCAGCCTATCAGATGATTCGTGTGGGAAGACGATACAAACCTTTTTAAGAGTCGCCTAACATGCAAAAACAAATAGTGCAAGTAATAGTCCTGATTATCAACGTGATGTCCCTTACAAAGCACATTCGTAGAGCTATGCCGAGCCTGTGACTTTGGCCTATGAAGGTTCTGGCTTCACACCCGTTCATTTTCCACAGACCACTCTGGCGACTTCGGCTGCCCAACTACAGCCTGACCCATTTCTGACCCCAAAGTACATTTTCCGGAGTTCGGCAGCAGAGCACTGCTCGCGGGCCTGCTTTAAGCGACAGGGGAGCAGGCCGACCAGCCGCGCAGTCGCCTCACACCTCCCACCAAGGCCGACCCTGCCCCTCAGCGGCTCCAGAAAAGCCGCCACCAACAGCCTAGCCTCCCCGCGGCGATGGAGGCGGCAACCTCCCCATAAAGGGAGCGAAGGGCGGTTATCCCCTCAAGCCGGGGGCATGGCCGCTCCGGTGGGGCGGGGTTTGCCGTCTCCTCTTCCTCCCCCCCTTCCTTCTGGTTTCTCACCCTGCCATGGCGTCTGCGGCCCTGACCTTCATCCGGAGGTTGTGTTGGCGGCCGCTCTGCGATATAAGGTGAGCTCCAGTCGCACCGTCTCAGCGGCAAGACTCTCCGCTGTCCTGCACCTGGGAGGGATCGCTCCGTGAGCTGCTGTCTGGCCGCCGTGCTCCCGGGGTGAGTGGCCGGCAGCGAGCCCTGGGTTGCTTCCCCCCCAGCACTTGCCTGCTCGTCTGGGGCTGCTCGGTGGGTACCTCACGGGTTCGGGAGAACCGCCAGCGCTGGGCTGAAGTGCGAGTGCCGCGCTGCTGCGGGAGGGCCGGCCGCTGCCTCAGGCCTGGGCAGTCCCGTCTCTCACGCCGGAGCCCGGCGTGGAAACTCCGGGCTCCTGCCTGCGCCGCTTTGATGGACCGGGTTAGTTATCATACAGCCTATAGGGACCTGGTTAATGTGCAAGGCGAGACACTGCTTTCGTCCTGAGCTGAGGGAGGCAAGTTTCTTGTTGAGCTGGGGACGTTTCCAGCCATACCAACCACCTTTTCAGTGTGTGAACACAGTGTGGGAGTGGGGAATCTGGAATTAATGCCTTCCTGAGGCAGATGTATAACCACCAAAGAAACTGTTAGTTAGACTTAGGGGTAAGGTATCAGAAATCATGATGAAATATGGAGTCAAACCTGTGCTGGAACAGGTCGCCCAGAGAAGCGGTGACTGCACCATTGCTGGCAGTGTTCAAGGCCGGGTTGGATGGGACTTTGAGCAACCTGGTCTTGTAGGAGGTGTTCCTGCCCATGGCAGGGGGTTGGAACTAGATTACCTTTAAGGTCCCTTCTGATCCAAGCTATTGTATGATTCTGTGTTTTCTTGTTTGCCTTTTTTTGCCCCTCATCAATACCACAAAACCAAGCACAGTTTCACATCTGGGTAATTAGGGCTTCTTGTTAAGACTACTACAGCTTTCCAGGCAGTCACATAATTTCTCCTGTGGTGTGTCTTTATCACATGTTGGTCTTAAGCTGTTTCCAAATAAAGTGCTTTGGGCACTAGCGTATGCTGCAGCAGCTGCATGCCTTCAGTTATAGGTGGGCTGTGGAAAGCCAAAAGAATGGCTTAACTTGCAAGTAGGCTTAGAATGGCGGGATTGACGTTTTTCTTGAAAATATTTAAACTGGAAATTCCACTGTAGAGTTATGTATGAATAAGAATTGCAAAGTATGGTGATGTGTAGTATTTCCTCTTTCTATCAAAACCAGCTTAATATTAAAAGAGAAGTAAGCATTTGGTATGTTAAGTGTATTTGGTAAGCAACTTCCTAAGCAAAATAGTAAAGCCGGCATCATCATACCAATAGATACCACCTGGGATACCCTGATTGTTAACACCATACAAATTTGACTGGTTTAATATATGTTTTCATAAGACAAATGCTTTTACTCAGGTATTTCCATTAGGCATGAGCGCATCTTGACCAGAAAACTGTGGTAATTTATGCATTAAATAGTAATAGTTTTCTCCCAAAGCTTTGTGAGAAATTATTTGAAATATGTACATGAACATCTTAAGATACAGGGAGGAACAAAGAATATGAATTATATGATCAGTGTGACTTCTGCCCTTGTTTCAAAAAGAAAATGCTTTAGGCGAGCTTTCTACAGATAAATAATGCTAATTTCATACAGCTGAGTTGTTACAATGAGAGGAAGCAATTCTAAATTGAAGAATGTGTGAAAGACTGCCCTGCTGGACATCATTAGGCTAGTGGAGTCAGATGTATTTGAAACAGCGAGATGCTGTATGTGAAATAAGGCTATAAATCAATATTACTAATGAGTAATGGGGAGGAAGACTTACACAAATATAAGTGCAAAATGAAAGAATACTTCTTGCCTTCTAGGCTGCTTTTGTTTAGTTTTTTTTGTTTTGCTTTTTTTTCCCCCTCCTCAGCAAGACATTCCTAGTCCTTTCAGATGCCAAGTTGTAAGTTCTGCAGGCTCTTCTCACACATGCCAACATCTTGTCCTGCCTTGTTGCAATATGTAATTTTTCCAACTTTGAATTTGTCTGAGGAGGTGGAATGCTGACACAAATGAACGTTCAAAGAGTTTTATCAGGGCTGTAGCCATTTGACAGTCTTTGCATTCAGCTGCTTGAAATAGGAGACCCACAACTCTACTGCTGTGAGGCCATATCTGTGTATATGGCAGGTCAGACCACTGGGGACAGAATGTTTGCTGCTGGGAAAGCAGCATCCTACAGTATCATTGTTTTCAGGAATTCCTTTGGGCTAATTCCAGTATGATCCTAGCACTGAATGCCAATCAGTGGTTGGAAGGCATCTCGTGATTTCATGTAATAGAATCGTAGCATAGTGAGGGTTGGAAAGGACCTTAAGATCATCTAGTTCCAAGCCCCCTGCCATGGGCAGGGACACCTCATACTAAACCATGCCACCCAAGGCTCTGTCCAACCCAGCCTTGAACACCGCCAGTGATGGAGCATTCACAGCTTCCCTGGGCAACCCATTCCAGTGTCTCACCACCCTCACAGTAAAGAATTTCTTCCTCATATCCAATCTAAACTTCCCCTGTTTAGGTTTGAACCCATTACCCCTTGTCCTCTGACTGCAGTCCCTCATGAAGAGTCCCTCCCCAGCATCCCTCCCTAATAGGCCCCCTTCAGATACTGGAAGGCTGCTATGAGGTCTCCACACAGCCTTCTCTTCTCCAGGCTGAACAGCCCCATCTTTCTCAGCCTATCTTCATGCAGAAGTTGCTCCAGCCTCCTGATAATCCTCGTGGTCCTCCTCTGGACTTGTTCCAATAGTTCCATGTCCTTTTATGTTGAGGACACCAGAACTGCACACAAGACTCCAAGTGAGGTCTCACAAGAGCAGAGTAGAGGGGCAGCATCACTTCCTTTGACCTTCTGGTCACATTCCTTTTGATGCAGCCTAGGATATGGTTGGCTTTCTGGGCTGCAAGTGCGCACTGCTGGCTCATGCTCATTTTCTCATCGACCAACACCCCCAAGCCCTTCTCTGCAGGGCTGCTCTGCATCTCTCCCCTGCCCAACCTGGAGCTGTGCCTGGGATTGCTCCGACCCACGTGTAGGACCTTGCACTTGGCATATTAAACTTCATCAGAATGGCATCAGCCCACCTCACAAGCGTGTCAAATTCCCTCTGGATGGCATTCCTTCCCTCCAGCATATCAACCAAACCACACAACTTGGTGACATTGACAACCTTGCTGAGGGCGCACTCAATCCCACTGTCCATGTCACTGACAAAAGATGTTGAACAGGACCTGTCCCAACACTGATCCCTGAGGGGCACCACTCGTTACTGATCTCCAGCTGGACATTGAGCCATTGACAACTGTTTGCATGTGGCAATCCAGCCAGTTCCTTATCCACTGAGTGGTCCACCTGTCAAATTGATGTCTCTCCAATTTACAGATGAGTAATCTAGAAAGGAGTCTAATTTGCATGTGCCAGGACAGCTCTGCAGCACAAACCAGGGGAATGGATTTGGCAACAATGTGGACTTGTTCCACAGGCACTGATCCAAATTAAGACAGTAACATAGTCACATCCTAACTTCCTAGTGTGTTCCTTGATATAGTTATCTTTGCAGCTGTAAAGGAGGTCATGAACAATTTGTCCATGAGCTGTTCTTTTATATCTCAGCAGCTCTAAAGAGCCTTTTTCAGCGGAGCCCTATTAAATGCTGGTCTTTGAAGGGGACTGAAAACCAGTTAATTTTCTGTTAAGCTGTTGGTTTGTCCTTGCTTATGTGGCTTTGTTGGCCTTTGCCTATGCCTGGAATACTTCCTGCTTACAGTAAATCTATTTTTACTCCAGTATCTACTCTTCAGCTTGGGAGACAGCAGTCTTAAAGGTTTGAGTTTGCTTCCATCCTGTCTCTTGAATAATATCCCAAATCTCTTTCTTGGTTTCTCCTCATTGTCTCATAACAAGACATCTGCATGTTTACCGACCAGCTGAATGGCAGGAACTGAGGTATTATTGAGTCCTAGAACAGTATGCAACAGTCCTTACACAGTTCCTGCAAACCTTTTCTACTTTTGTCTGGGAATTAATTGACCCTGCTCCCTGAATTGCTTATCCTTTGCTTGATAGTGCACTTGCATTCATTGGCCATTTTATTAAGGGCCCTTTTGATACATTGATGGCAAAGCAGGACATTATAACCTTCTATCTCCTCCTCTGCCTCCTGTCTCTCACTGAAGACCTTACAGCTCTTTTCTGCCTTCTCTCCCACTAAGCCAGTCAGGTGTAGGTCCTGGGAAGATGCTCTGGGGGTCGGGGGTGGTGGAGTTGTCTTGCTGTGAAACTGTGCTTATTATGGAGAGATGTCTCTGTTGAGAGTGGAGGAAGAACTGATCTCTTGCAGCTGAGAGATTATTTCTGGCTTCATTGAATGGCTGTGCTCTGGGGCCTCTGACAGTGTTAAGAGGCTCAGTATTCCAGGTAATTCCATAAAATACTTTTTTGCTTGTAAAGGTCTATTGTCTGCATCATGGAGTTTTGTTTGCTTTTTAATACGTGAGGAGGATGTAAACAGAGTCTTCCCCTGCTGCAGATATGCCATAAATTTTCCTGCATTTTGGAATAATGGCAGATGTCAGCACACCCCGAGCACATGTAAGCCTTGTGGAAAACATCTTTAAGGCTACTACCATCCTGGAGATGACCAGTAAGTTTGGTGGTATCCCTTCTTCTGTCCTGTTTCTTTTTTCCAGATTTGGCTATGAGGAGCTAATTGGCCTTAGAGGGAGTCTGCCTTGTAACCCTGTAGTGGAAAATGTTTATTCCTTTCTGTCAATCCTATTCAGATAGCTGTAGTTTGGTACGGACATACAAATATTAGTGGCTGTGTTCTGATGTTCTTAGGCTGGAAGGCACAAGACACTATTACCTCTTCACTTCTCACCCACTTTCCTGCTGCTAGGTGCTATTTCTGTATTGCAGCAGCTGCTTTCCTTCTCTTTTCTACTGACTGCTGTCAGCCCCAATCCAATTGCCTTTGACAAGGAAGGAGGAGGTTTGGGGTTTTGTAGTGTTGCTCTCAAGTAACCTATTGGAATATATTTTTAAAAACCCTATTTGCCAACAGTCCTTATTCTTCTGTGGGTCTGTACCAAAACCTCTGGTGCTGACAGTAGAAGTTGCTTTATGCTTGAAACTTTTGCCCAGCTGTTAGGGCTTGCCTGAGTTGGGTATGATTTCTCTACCAGTGTTAGTGTGGCATAGGCAGCAGGTGTCCTGCAGCCTCCTGAATAGCTGCCCACCAACTTCCCCATCTGCTAGCAGCTGGGCAGGAATACCTCCTGACATGTTGATGTAGGAAATGTGTCCATGTACAGGGTTATGTTTTATCCACAGTGCACAACACATACCCTGATCCTACACTGTGGGGCCCTGTAGAATATGCTTTTTACTCCCTGTTGCTCTCTTACATGTGTTTTATTTTCAGAGCCTCTAAAGTCATGCCTTTTGGTGCTGTGTCTGAGGTTGTACTTCAGCTCTGTGCTATTCCCTATCAACCAGACATTTCTTTCTGTGACAGTTTTCTTTATCAGATCTCCTTGTCTTATGCGGGATTCTGTAGGTCTTAGGTACTCTGCTCTCCTCCTCCTGCTGAAGATAACTGTGCTTATCTTTTCAAACTAGGCTTCTAGTTCTAGTTGATGCCTGTGAGCCAAGTTGTCTTGCACAACCTTTGACTATCTGTGGGCCACGGATCCTTGTTAGATCACCAGAAAAATCAGGCATGGTACATAACTGCCTTGATTTTAAACCTGGTTTTGTTTGGTTTTGCCCCCAAGCTTGGTCTTTATTTCTTGGTGCAGATCAATACACAGTTCGGAGGTCTCATCGTATTTTCTTTACCTTTTAAGGAGCAATAATTTTTGTAAAAAAAAAAAAAAAATCACCTACTTTCTTGAAACCTTGCTCAGTTTGACTTTCGCAGTAATATTTTGCAGAATACTGAGAAAATCAGCTTCCCCTAATGTTGTGACAGAAAGGTAACTTTCAGAGTCTTTCTGAAGGGATCTTCATACTACCCATGAATTTTGAATTTTCCTTTTTTTCTTTAGGGGTTGGGATTCTGAAACATAGCTGTTAGAGTAAACTCATCCACTGTCTTTCGACTACTGACCCTAACTAGTTAATGGAAAATGAACAATTAAATCTCTTAATGGGAGGCTTTTCCTGCAAATACTGAGTTACTACATCTTGTTTACTCATGCTGGTTTACCAATATGGCTTAAAAGAGAAAAGATAATGGTGAAAGGGTTAAACAGTCATCCAGAGAAGTGTCACAATAGACTTGTGTCCTTATTTAAACACACTCTTAAACTGTTTTGAGCAGATGTACATGCAGCAGTTAAAATCAACAAAACAAAATCTGGAGCAGCAAGCTCACTAACTATGAAATTGAGCTGGATTTAAGAGTTCGCAGCTAATATCAAGCCAAAGCATCTGGAAGACTTGAAGATGGATTGGCTTGGAACACTGCTTTCTGTTGTTAATTTGCTTTGAAACAGCTGTTCATTGAAGTTGGTGTGACCTCCTCAGTGTTACCTGCTGAAGTCAGTGATCACTAGGCGCTTCTGCAGCAGCTTTGCTGCTGAGTTCAAAAGAATCTGATATGAATTCAAGTAAGGTGGTGGTTAACTGTTCTTTTTGTTACTGAATTTTGGAGAGAATGGCTGTGCAAGTCTAGCAAAGTGGGCTCTCAAGTAGCTTCCGCTTGACATGTGCAACCAGAGTTTCTTTCTACCCTTATTTTTAAAGATAGTTCCAAGTTTGTTGAGAAGAAAGAAAATACATTTTCAAATGTCTAGCTGTTTTTTAATTTAATATGGTGCTAGGAATTTTGAGCTCTTGCTGAGGTAGAAGATACTGTCTTTGAGTAGTACCATTCTAAGAAGCTACTTATTTCTCTCTTCCCTTGTACTTCTGTCCTTGTGCAAATTATGTTCTGTCTGCAACTGTGATCTGGTGAAGAGAGCAAAAGTGATATACCTCATTCTTGCATAGCAGTCTGCAAGAAATTGGTTAATTTCTAGCAAAATTTTTGGAACATTGCATGTATAAAGAAATGAAAAATACTTGAATTACAGAAAATCAGAATTCATAGTGCGAAACATGACATTTTACCTGGGCTTGATATACAGACTTAATTCACTGTAATGGACCATGTTTTCAAGTAACCTCCATTTATAGTGATGCTAAAGTAGGCCCCAGAAGTTTCACTGTTAGTCGTCCTTGCTAGAGTGAGCACATGCAGAAGATTGAACCAGTTATGTCATCTCTTTTTTCCACTCCATTGTGGTATTCAGCGTATTTGTGATTTTTTATTATATCCTGACTTTATTATGAAAGTATTTTAAGAATGAAGTATTAAAAATAATTTAAATGTTGATCAATGTGAAATAATCTACTTAAAGTAGCTTTATCTTGATATTCAGTTCAGATTGGATGTTTCATCATTATTCTGATGTAGTAAATGATGAGCCTTTCTCTTGTGATGAGCCGAAGCATTACAAGGGAACATTACAATAAAATTCAGACTGTACTCAGTAACTGTGAGGTAAGATTTTAAAGGTCTCATAAAACCATCCTTTATTTCACAGAGAAACAGACATCATTGCCAACTAATTCAGTACTAGATGCTCCATGAGAAAAGAGGAAGCAAACGCTTTCTTGGAACGGGTTCTAGCTAAGTCTTTCTTCCATCAAAACTTGAGCTTTAAGGCACTTGAATAAGTGGTGCTGTTTGTGAGGCTTTGGAGAGGTCTGGCAGTGATTAGCATGTAGCAACTTGATTATTTGCCAGCAGCCTGGTTTTTAAATTACCAGTGGTAGTCCTTTATTGCTGAAAGAAATGACATAAAAGAAAAATTGCTAGAATTGTATTTTATCAACTAGTCCTTTTAATATGAGCAGTGTTAACTAATACAGGTTATCCAGCCATGGAAAGGAGACCACAAACTAGTAACTTCATTATTTTCTTCATAAGCTATTGACTTTTCCTGTTGACCTAAATACCTACAGAAAGGGTAACAGCACTAGATAGCAATAAATAACTTGTGTAACGTTGTGTTGTTTTGCTCTGTGTATGACAGCTACCTTTTTTCTGATAACATAGGGCACTCCAAGTGGAAACTTCTGTGACCCAGTCAGTGAATGAAGTCTGTTTTAATTGAAGATGAAATGGTGATTATTATCACTGTGTTGTTTTAGAAAGAAGTAAACCCAGCTTTGCCCTGATTGCTATATAAGCACATAGTTCCTAGTAGCTTTTTAACTGTGTGTGCAAAGCCGCGTTTAAAACCCAACAAATTAAAAAAACCCACCTGCAAACTCAAAACCTTTCTACTCTCTGAATATGGTAGAGTCATTTTAACCTGGTTACAAAAGCATCATCTTCTATTGGCACCTGTCTCCCCAGAAGAAAAGGGTTTTCTCTCCTTTCTCCCCTTGTTCATTCTGTGCTTTGCTCTGGCGAAAGATGTTTACTAATTCAGACAGTCAGGATTTTGGGCATTCTGTTGTTTTTTGGGTTTTTTTGGTTTTTTTTTTTTCCTGACATGATCCTGCAGATTGGTGTTTATGATTGGACTTCCTGTCTATAACATTCATCTCAGTATTGTTTTTGCCCTTGAATGTAGATTGATGTGGAGTGAGCCTGCCAGCTGAGAATTGAAACAGTCATAGTTCAATAGCAAATGTAGTCTTCCTATTTTGTGAGCATCCTGGAACAGATCATTTCATTTCCTCCCCTGAAACAGACTCTAAAGGCTTTCATGTGAAGGCTAAAAGATCTATAGCTTCAAAGTCTAGTCTAGAGATGAACTGTTAAAGTTAGTGTGATGTTTGTGTACTGCTTCAATATAGCTAGCACATTAAATGTCTTTGGTTTTCACAGGATCACAGGCTGGTTGAGGTTGGAAGGGACCTCAGGAAGTCATCTGTTCCAACCCTGCCATGGAAGCAGAGCCACCCACAGCCAATTACCCAGGAGCATGTCCATAAGGCTTTTTAATATCCCCAAAGATGGTAATTCTACAACCTCTCTGGGCAATTTGTGGCAGTGCTCTGTCACCCTTGCAGTAAGAAAGTGTTTTCTGGTGTTCACAGGGACAAGCTCTTTACAAGCTCCATTTGGATATTTATATATGTTACTAAGATCCTCCTGAGCCTGTTCTTCTGTAGGCTGAACAGTCCCAGCTCAGCCTTTCTTTATCACAAGTCCTTTAATCATCTTTGTGGCCCTCCCTGGACTCTTCCCAGAATGTCCATGTCTCTCTTGTACTGGGGAGCTCAGAACTGAATGCAGTAATCCAGGTGTGGCATCACCAGTCCTGAGTAGAGGGGATTCCATTCTTAAGTTGGAATAAAAATGATTTCTTTACGATTAGATTAATTGTATTCTATGGATTCTTAGCTGACTCTAGCAGTCCAAAAAGTGGCTACTGTTGCCAGTCTTGCATGTGTGCAAGTACTTTAGCTCTAAACCCAAATTGCAGTCAGGTTTATGTCAAGTAAATTTGCCCAGGTTTTTACAGGACATCTGTAGGTTTGTCTGGTGGTGGATGCTGGAAATAGTGCCAAAATGAACAAGTGTGTTACTTCGTGTTTAGACTTCATTTGTTGAATTCTTAATTATCTGAATTCTGGACTGGGACAAGATAAGCCATTGACAAATACTGTGTTGTTATTGTCACATAGTTTGTTTAGTATTCTTTGTGTCAATACCCTTTATATCCATATGTCATGGATTCTGGAGTGAAAGTATACTTCACACAAATTGTTCATCTCCCTTCACTGATTCAGCTGAACTGGCAGGGATGCCAGTGGATTTTCTAGTTGTCATGGTTTAAGCCCAGCTGGTAACTCAGAGCCATGCAGCTGCTAGCTCACTTCACCATTCCCCCCCCTCCCTGAAGGATGGGGAGGAGAATCAAAAGAATGTTACTCCCATGGGCTGAGATAAGAACAGTCCAGTAACTAAGGTGTAACACAAACCACTGCTGCTACCACCAGTAGTAATAATGGTAGAAGAAATAACAAAGTGAGAGAATATAGAACTAAAAGGAGAAAAGGAAAAGAAAACAGCAAACAGAAATGATGCACAATATTTTTTTGCTCACCACAGACCTGATCCGAGCAGTGATCTGGGCCTTCTGGGTAACTCCCTGCAGTTTATACACTGGGCATGATGTGCTGTGGTATGGAGCACCCCTTCGGTTATTTTGGGTCAGGTGTCCTGCCTCTGCTTCCTCCTGGCTTCCCATGCCCCTCCTCACTGGCAGAGCATGAGGAGCTGAGAAGTCCTTGATCAGAGTAAATATTACTTAGCAACAACTGAAAACATTGGTGTTATCAGCGCTGTTTTCAGACTGAGGTCGTAAACACAGCACTGCACCAGCTACTAAGAAGGAGAAAAATAACTGCTACAGCTGAACCTAGGACTCTAGTGTGGATGGAAGCTCCAGCAGCTGATTGTGTCCTTGTCATAAACCTACCTACTTGGCCAAAAGCCATTAACATCGAAGTGCATGCTACTTTGCTCTCAATATAGTCAACAAGATTTGTCCTCAGAAGCAAAATGAAAGTAGCCTTTTCCTTTCTCCATTAACAACAAAGTTATTTTGGATGTTTGTTCATTACTGTTTTGTTAAAGTCACCTTGGATAAGAATGTATAAAGAACCTATTTGAGTTTGCTGTCCTCCAAATACTGCAGTAAACTTTTAGTGATTCTTGGCAAGTGTCATGTGAGTATCACAGCTCTGTATTTTTCTGCTAACATTCATGTTTATAACTTCAGATGTTTTTCAGAGGATGTCTTCAAATCTTCCTGCTTGCAGAGATGCTTTACATGGACTGAGGATGTAGAGGAAATTGTCACGCTATAGTTATTCACCATGCCCAGTTAAGTCTCCTGGAAAGAGAGCAGTTGCCGAGGTTTCAGGAAACACTGCCAATTTCCCTCCCAGCAGCTGTGATGAGAGAATATTAACTGTGGCAGTGTAGAGCATAAAGAGCAGACTGTTTCAGAGCTCTGAATGGTAATCTAGATCTTTGATTCTTAGCTATTCTTTAATATAGGAAAAAGAAATATCTTAAGCGCAGCTGAGCCACTTACACTAAACAACAGTGATTCAGCACTTCAGTTTGCCAACAGACACATCATTACCCTGTAGTTCTTACATGTCAAAACAGTGTAGGAGTGTAAAATAGTAAAAGCTGATAAGGACTTGTATACCAAACTTGTGTTTAGAACAACTACTGAAATGTTCTAACGTAAAGGAGAAAGTAATTTGATGTTCGTTTTTGCTTTCTGTTTATGAAAGCAGCAGTAAGCAAATTGGTTATGGAATATTTGCACTGATCTTTTCTGCTAGCTAGATATATTGGAAATACCAGAGCACTAGAAGCGTTACTAATACCTGACAGCAATATGTTTTAGTTATTTATTCCACACTAACCACATTATAATGGAGTATCACCAGGGGCTGTGCTGGTAGAACAAGGAGGGCTAGTTGTTTCCTTATGGGTTTCTTGTTTGGGGTTTTTTGTTTGTTTTCTTGTTTAGGAAAATTGTCTACTGAGTCATCAACACCTCCATGTTATCACCATGATTAATGAACTTTTTTACTTCCTCAAGTGAAACAAATGCATTAATTTTTGGAGAATAACTTTGGTGCTGATGAGACTTTCTTAGGCTACTGGTTTTTTGGTATAAGAGGTGAGGCACTTGTTTGAATAGGTCTCTGCAGTAGCCAGGTGAAGAATAGCATCGCTTTACCAAATGGATGTGTGCATTGGTTCTTGCTGCATGAAGAAATAAAATTACTCTGGCTGCTAAATTGGTGTTAATCTAATGTTAACCTGCTGCAACCTGACTTGGATTGCTATTCACCTGCCTGCCACAGTGCATGATAGTAAGTGATAGCGAAGCAGGGCTTAACAGAGTGAGCCTGTGAAGTTGTGAAGTACAGACTGCTTTGCATGCAGTAGTTACTGCAAGCTAGTTGACTTGTTGGTTGGAAGCTATAAAAGTTGCTATCATGAAAACTTTGGGGTTTGGGTTTTAACTCAAAGGAACAACTCAATTATTTTAACTGTGTTTTCATCTTTTGTCATTGCTAGATATTAGAAAACATCAGTTACAGAAATTTGAGCAGCCAAAAATTGTTAGGGGTAGTCTCTGCTTATCCATCTTCTGAATGAAGATTAATTTCATCTGCCTGTGTTCTGAATTAGTTTAGCCTCAATTAATAGCAGAGGGTCTGAATGAGATGCATACAAATAGGGGAAAGCAGAAGTTTTCACGTGACAGAATTGTGAAAGCAGGTGCAGGCTTTTTCAGGATGACAGGTTGCAAAGGAAGATGTTCATGTGTCTGATACTGTTACTTCACATTTCTCAGTGTAAGAAGAAACTTGAAAGGACAGGACTAGAAATTAATAGCTGAAGTAATTTTACTTCATTAGTGTAAAAATTGTCAAGCTGAGGTTTCTGTAATAAGACACTGTCACGACCTACTACCCAACTGCTGTTTGTAAGAAAGTCAATACAGCTTACAAGGTTACTGCTTTCCACCTAAAAGTCTGACAAGGTATTGTAACAGACTTCGTAGTCACTTGATAGACGTTCTTGAAAGCCGACATAATTCTGCAGGGAGAGAAAAAAATGACCACAACAAAACACAAAAATTGAACAAAAATGAAAAACCTGAAAAGAGTATATGACAAGGAAATAGTGTGTTTAGTCAAATGTTCTAGATTTCTTTGGAAGAAGCCTGTAGCAGGATGGCATAAAGGGAGAGAGGGTTGCTTTGCTTTTACAGCCAGGAGGCCTCCCTCACAGACTCTCTATATTAATTCACATACCACTCCTTTTTTCTCTAACTCCAATGGAGGAGTGATTGCTCCAAAAATGGCAGAGTTGCTCAGTTTGCTTTAGCACTGCCAGGTGTCTCTTCCTAGCCTAGCTCTAGGTAGCTTGTATGGAGAGGAGGACTGAGAGGTATGGCAGAAGTTTGACATTAGGCCTTTCCACCTTTAGCTGTGTGGGGGAAGCTCTTATTGCTGTGTAAGTGCTTGGGCTATGTGAAAATATATCAATCCTTAATGTTACATTTTTGTGTAGGTAAATAGCTGTTTGGTTTCAGTAGCATATCGCCAATGGCATGAAGAATGATGACTTGAGCAACCTGCAGATTAAAACTTCTAATGATTTTTATGTTAACAGCACAGACTCTTGCTCAGCAAAATAAAGTGAAGTACAAATTTATTGCATGCAGAAAATACTGCAAGTGAATATGAAAAATTGTAATGTTATTTCTAAGTTACAGAGAAAGCTATGATGTAGTGGTACTGTTAATGCTTTTGTCATTGTTATTTGGTTATCAATCTTTTTCCTTTTCTTTTAATCTTATTTTTAAAGATTCTGATATAAAGTCTTGGAGGAAGGGGAAGGAAATAAGAGCAGTCAGAATGTCAGCTTGAATTTCTTTTTCCAGATGGTCCACTTATTTTCTTATGGTTACTGTTTAAGTAGTGATTTCAATTCCCCTCACATGCTTCATTTCCTAACAGTTGCTGCAATTGCCAACAGTGGCAACCTTTCCCACCAGCTCTGTTCCTACATCCCTTGATGTAGCTGAACTAATGATCAATGGTTGCTATTCCTTCTCCAGATCCCTTTCTTTCTTCTCTGGGGAGAAAAATCAGTATAATTTTGCGGGAGGATCAAGATAGGAGAAGTGCTACTGAAAGCTGGGGTGGTCTGAAGCCTGAGACTCTGCTTGGAGCGAGAATACTCCATGGCCAGGTGCCAGTAGGCATGGTCTACTCTGTCACCTTGTTAGGGAAGGCTCATGGTTCCTCCACTATGGATGTGTGTGGCCCAGCATCAGGATGACAGCGAGCAAGGAGGTCTCGTTTGGTTTCCCTCTGGCTTTACTTGGCAGCAGCCTTTCCGAGCAGCAGTTGCTGGTGCCGGAGCAGACCAGTGAAGTGCTCTGAGTAAGTTTCAGGCTCCTGAACCCTGTAGAACAGTTGAAGCTCTGGCTGGTGCCTCTGAAACAGTGATGGGCTGGGCAATGTATGCCGTCCTCTTAGCAGAGACTCTTGAGAGGCACGTAATCAGAAGCTTGTTTTTTAAGTTATAACCAAACATTTGGCACCTTGAGGTTTGTGGGCATTGATTGCTTTGTATCGTAACTTAAACAGAAAAACAACCCAAAACACTTCAGCAGCAGCAAACCAGGATTTCCTTTAATTTTCTCTTAAGATAGAGGGAACAAGAGCAGAACTATTGCCACTTTCTGATGATTTCATACCAGGTGTGTGAGAAATGGCAAGAGGTGATTACTGTGCTGCTCACTGTTCCGCATAAGGAATGTATGGAAAGAGCAGCACAAAAGACCACGGCACCTCGTGATGGTTATCATGGCGAATAAGAGACGTCATATGCGTTATCTGAAGTATTACACTGAATGTACAAAAGATGCATCATTTATTAAGCATGTGTTCCAGGATCCATCGAGTGCCTAGTTTAATGTACTGCTGGCTTCTGTCTGACAACACTTCCTGTCCTTTTTCTTCCTTATCTCTAAAGCTAGTTACAGTAATGTGAAATGAGCTTTTTCCAGCTCTGTCGGGAGTTTTAAACCCACATGTTTCTAGCACCACCCACTGCTTTTAATCCTAATGCGTTTTCTAACTGCTTCTGTCTGTGCTTTATTTCCCCAGGATCTACTAATGTTTTAAAGAAAACCATTTATTAAGTAAATGAAAGATGGATTTCAGGTATATCCATCCCTTTCCTTTGGTGAGCATGTTTGATGTTTCCTGTGCAGAGATCTTTTGGCTTCTGTGTACTCTTAATGAGGAAACTGCTAAGTTGCTTTAAAAGTTGGAAAGTGAACAGCCATCTTTTTACAAAAAGTTGACATTTTAAAGTCCATAGAAGTCCTGATGCAAGCAACAGAACTACACAGTAATGAAAGGTCCTGTCTTTACCAAATTTTGTAGTCTTTGCTAATGATAGAACAGTGGGAAGCTACTTTCAGTGTAATTGACTTTTCAAATCTTACTTATGTTTGAATGTTTATCAGTATAAGAGGTGTTTATGTGAACAGGGCAAACAGCGGGCTTGCAAGATATCCTGAATGGTGAAAAAACCTGTAGTGTGCTACAAAATCCTTTCTTGCTCTGGAAGTCTTTGGGATTCTGGCATGGCATCACTGTGCAGTCCTAGAGATATCAGCACACACAACAGCACTGCCATGTGCAGCGATTTGCATCCTTGCTCTGTGGTCTACTTTGGGTGAAGGTGCTCCTACCTGATTTTCATGTATCCCTCTGAGGAATGCCAGAGATGAGCAAAATGTGAAATAACTTCATGTTCCCTTTGCATTTTCATCCTTAATAAATAATAAAAGCCAGCTTAGCCTTAGCATGTTGGCAACTGGTGATCATCACTAATGCATAGTAAATGTCCTCTAGAGACCAGAAAGCAGATAAAAAGGAGTGAATCATTGATATCCTACAGGGAATTAAGCTACAAACAGCAAGTGAAAATGAATAACCAGGCTTCAATAAGCACCTAAGTTGCACAATCTGTTATTACAAATCAGTAGGTAAGGAGAAAAAGAAGAATGAAAGGTGGAATGTTAAAAGTGGATAGATAACTTACTTTACTCAAACATTTTGTAGCTAAGAATTAAAACTAGATATGACCAAACAGCAAAGCAAAGTTGCTTTGAGACTGGACTTACTGAAAGATCATTCCACTTGCCCCCAGCCAGACTTTTTTTATTCACCTAATTGTTTTCTATTCTTCTTCTTAGTTTCTTCCACTTTGCTTTAATAAGGAAGAGTACTTGTGACTTGCTAAATGCTAAAACCCCTTAACTGTGAAAATATGTGTGTACCTACCTTCAGACTGGCTGATATGCTATTTCCCTCTCCCAGGCTGCCCATCTCCAACTCTTGTTAATTTATGGTCACTATGAAATCTTGTATAAAAATGATTTTTAAAGCCTATTTATAATATTGCCCATAGCCAAGCTGGAGTGAATTCTTGATTGTCAAACATGGTGTAAGCCCAAATCTCCCTTTTAAGCATTGAATCCACTTCAGTATAGTCACTGCTTGGCTGACGAATAAAACTGTACCTGATACACAAATAATCTTGGGAACAGCAGCATTCAAATAATCCCAAAGATGGCTAGCAAAATTGGAGGAAGAAACCCAACCAAACCCAAAAGAAGTCTCTGCAGAGACCTTATTGCTGTGTTTCAGTTCTTAAAAGGGGCCTATAAGGAAGCTGAGGAGAGACTTTTAGCAGGGCCTGTTGTGATAGCATGAGAGGTAATGGGTTTAAATTAAAAGAAAGGAGATTCAGGCTGGACATGAAGAAAAAAAAGTTCTTTACAATGAGCATGGTAAAATACTGGCACAGATTGCCCCGAGAGGTGGTGGATGCGCCACACCTGGAGATGTTCAAGGCCAGGCTGGATGGGGCTCTGAGCAGCCTGCTCTAGGTGAAGATGCCCCTGCTCATTTCAGGGGGGTTGGACTAGATGACCGTTGAAGGTCCCTTCCAGCCCAAACTATTCTACAATTCTTGCACTCTTGCTTTCTTCTTCCTGTAAATGTGACTTTAAGAACATGTTTGAAGATACGATCTGAAAATAACCACTATGTTCTGTGACTCCAGGATAGACAAATCAAAGAAACTCGGTGGTAAAAAAAACTTCAGTCTGTACCCATTTAGGTACATTTTTTCTTGTCCAAGGTATTTTTTTGCTGCTGGAGATGAAGTCCACAAGGTTGGCCTCCTCATTGGTTAAGGGGTGAACTTGTTAAACTCTGATGCAGTTTTCTGAACACATCCGTTTGAATGTTAGTGAAACTGGCAGCTGGTTAATGGTGTTTGTCTGCATGCATTGCTTGTTAATAAAGGCCTACAGCTGCTCAATTCGAGTAAAAAGACTTTCTGTTCCTATAGCCCTTCTTGATAGCCTATTCCATTTTGCATTGTTCAGATAGTTTTCTTTTTACTAGCATAAGTTTTTGAAGGAGAATCTGAAATTTCTTCTATTTGAAAAAATTTCTGTATATAACAGAAAATATTCTTTCCATGTCTCTCATTCAAACACAGTAGCCCCATGCTACCAGGAACTTAGATTTTATTAACACAGAAGATCTGTAATAGGACATAAACCCAATAGATGTTACAAATACTTATATATATTTTTTTTACAAGACAGCTGAAACCTTCTATCTGTATGAAATGTAAGAGTAATCAAATTAATTTGGCATAGTCAGCATTCTTCACACTATCCGCCTGCAACTTTTAGGCTTGCAACAGAAAATAAGTTTTATTTAAGAAGAGCAATGAAGTTATTTTTTGAAAACAAGCAGTAGAATTTCTCTCAAATTTGCATTAGATGTGCATAAAAAGGTAGAATTTTAATGCTAAGTATGATTTTTAAATGATGGTTCTGTAACTGAATTGTTAACAGATTAATGATTAAGCATTCTGTCAGTCTGCATTTGAGATAATCATTAATTTTTCAAATCTGACTGATTATGAAATCTATCATATATGATGTTCTAACGTGACAGCTGTGCCTGTAAATTTAGAATGGGGAAGGCTGGAGGAGGGGGTGTTTTGTTTTTTGGTTTTTTTTTTTTTTAAATGGAATTTTTTTATGTAAACTGCTAACGTTTTAAAAATAGTAAAGATGCTTAACCTGAATTGCAACTTAGGTAACAGAAGTTGAGACAACATGCTTTTTTCCTATTGAAACAAGGCAAAATTGTCAGACTTCTTGGCTTTTGGTTCCAAACTGCTGAAGTAAACTTGCTTTTACGAGTTGTTTTTTTTTTTTAGTTGGGTTTTTTTTCTGGAATGACCTTTTTTTTTTTCTGGTGGAAAGTTGTTCTCCCAGAATCTTTTACCACTTTTCCCACTCCCCCTCCCCCCCGCCGAAGTGTATGCAGGCTGTTTCACAGCCAGTCTTTTACCAGAGTACATTTTGAAATCAGTCTTCACTTCTGCTGCCCTGATTGGAGAATGGGGCTTTCAGACTGAAGTGGTTTGAGATAGAAGGACCTGACTTGAAAAGATCACAAAAAGCAGGCTGTATACTTGGTTTATTTCATAGACATATAAAGCTGTTAATCTTTCCAGTTGGAAAGACCTTTAACATTGTAAGGTCCAGCCATTAACTTAACATTACCAAGTCTGCCTCTAAACCATGTCCCTAAGCACTACATCTACAGGTCTTTTAAATGCCTCTAGGGATGGTGACTCCACCATTTCCCTGGGCAACCTGTTTCAGTGCTTGGCAAGAAGAAATTATTCCTAATATCCAATCTAAACGTCCCCTAGTGCAACATGAGGCCCTTTCCTCTTGTCCTATCTAGTTGTTACCTGGGAGAAGAGACCAACACCCACCTCCTTAAAGCCTCCTTTCAGGTAGTTGTAGAGAGTGATAAGGTGCCCCCTAAGCCTCCTTTTCTCCAGACCAGACAAGCACACTTCCCTCAACTGCTCCTTATCAGACTTGTGCTCCAGGCCCTTTCGCCAGTTTCATGCTCTTTTCTGGACCCACTTCAGCACCTCAGTGTCTGTCTTGTAGTGAGAGGCATAAAACTGATCACAGTATTGGAGGTGTGGCCTCACCAGTGCCAAGTACAGGGGAAAGAGATTTAAACTATCAATACAAATACTCTGTTTGTTATTTGATTGTCATAGATATACCCTGTAGTGCTCTGATTTATTCCAGAAACAAGTAAAAGGTTAGTTTACCACTAGTACCGTTTAGTGGTCTAAATATGATCATTTGGTATATTACTGCATAGTTTCTTTGTCATTTAGCACTTTACGTACTAGGCAGAGGTAGCATCGTGTTCTCCAAGGTCAGTTATGTGGCAGCTAAAGCAAACTTCTAAAGCAACTTTCGTGTGACTTTTAGTATCTTGCTGCTTGTTGTTGTTTTGATCAGTGTGGGTACAAATACTTTGTTTTATGTTTACCTTAAACATGTTAAAAAGCAGCATGCTCATTTCTCCTCTAGTCTTACACAAAACCTAAGCAATGGGTTTTTTCATGTCACTTACTAACAGACGAGCGCAAGCTGTTTGCATTCCAACGGTTCACCTGCACATGACTGCAGCCGCCATGCAAGTCAGCCAGAAAGACTTTGAAAAGGCTCAAGAACAATTGAAGCTTTTGAAAAAGGATCCTGGGAATGAAACTAAATTGAAGCTCTATGCTTTGTTTAAACAGGTAGGCTTGTTTTATTTTGTTTTGTGAGGAGCATTTGTAATACAGAAGGATGGACCTGTGAAATATTTGCTTAAAATAAGAGTTGTTCAAATGTATTGTGCCTTAAAGTTCTTCATTTCAGATGCTCGAATTCTGTTCTTGAAATGCCAGCCCCTCAAACTCTGCTTAAGTTCTGAGGGAAACCCAACCTGTTTTATAAATTACGCTTTGAATAGAAACCTTTATTCAAAGAAACAGAGCCAAATTGCATCCATTGTGTGACTCCTTCCAAATAGCATATATTGATGCACCTCTGGAAAGACGGCTTATGCTTCCTCTTAAATCTGTTGTATCTACAGTCAGTCAGCTGGGCCTTTAATATAAGGGTAGTTGACATCTGAAGGTTAATTTCTGGTTGGTTTGGTTGTTTTCTTTTTGTGTGGTCATTGTAGGGTTTGGTTGTTTTGGTTTTTTTTTTTGTCTCGTTTGTTTGTTTGGTTTTAAACCTCAAGGAGCTGTACCTCCACACTGTGAGTAAAGGTTACTGTTTTCTACAGAAAGGGAGACCTTTGTAGAAAAAGCTACAAGTCCTTAGTGGGGTTTGTACTGGCATTTGGGGAAGTAATTGTGGGTCAAGATTGGCTGTGGGGTCAGTACAGGCTGTTTGTTGCTTGTTATACTGAAGAAGGCAATCAATTGCTCCTTTAAATAAAAACTTAGACAGCTAACTGTTCCAGGTAGTTTTATTAGTTAGTAATAATGAGCTCATGAATGTATGCTTTCTTTCCTGCCTCCTCCTTGAAATATTTCTCTCCAATGGTGTGCTTTCCTGGAAAACTGATCATAGAATACTTGAGGATAGCTCACACTCTTGCAGTTTAACTGGTCTACTACACTTGCTCATAACTGGTCTACTACCCTTGCTCATAACAGGACCAACTTTGACGTAAGATCCAACTTAATAGGTCCTATGTAACGTTTTCTTTGTTCACACAGCTTACAAGTGTTTAACTTTCTTTTTAAGTATGAAACTTCCACTATTTTCGAGATAGGAGAACTTAACATGCGTGGGTGTTTTGATAACTGGCATCTCATATTGGTTAGGTTCTTCCCAAAGCCCAGCACCAGATGCCAGGGAATAGCAGACACTGAAACTTCAAGCTATGTGACCTGTCTGAATATTGCCCAACCCCGAGGTATGCCTTCTGTCTCAGAGTTGAATTATGTATACTGACAGGATAAATATTCCTAACAGTCATCAGCTTTTCTACCAAGGCAGCTGAACTTCAGTCAAAGGTTTAAAGTTGTTTCACTCTCTTTTCAGGCTACTGAAGGTCCCTGCAGTGCTCCAAAACCAGGTATGCTGGACTTTGTCAAGAAAGGCCAAGTGGGATGCATGGAATTCTCTTGGCAACTTGTCTCAGGTGATAATACCTATCATTTCATTTAGATGCTTTGTAGACTACTACCTTTAAGTGCCTGGTTTGTAAGTGAATGCCTGATGTCTAAACATACTGCATGCTACTTCAGCAGCTCTGCTTCAGATGCCAAAATGTTTTGCACTGTATTCTACAGTCATTTCAGTGCTTTGATTTTTAGGAGATTTTTCTACTGTGTGAGCCTAGTTCTATATTACTATGATCAGCTTCTGTCAGTGTAAGAGATCTTATGTGTGTGGTGACTTCCAATGAAAAGGTTGTTTTTCCAAGTTGTGTTCTATTCTGCTGTTCTCTTTAAGAAAGATGGATTGAGCTTCTCAGTTCTTACAACAAAGAACAAATCTGTGAATACAGCATATTGATAACTTTGCCATTTTAAAATGCCAGTCTCTTATGCCACTAAAAGATTAAGGAAAAATGGAATATTGAGAGCCTCTCTTCATTCTTTCTCAGTGTATCTTCACATCTTTAATACCTTTCGTAACCTTTAGAGAAGTCTACCTTAAATGAAGCAAGCAGGAAGAATAAAGATACAAAGTTGCATAAGCATTCTTTTGTTCATTAGGACTGTAGTGGAGTCTGACATTGTATATAGCTACCTGTCATGGGTTCAGCAGCAGCAGTCATTTTTCTCCCTCTTGGTAGCTGGTGCAGCAGCTGTGTTTTTAATTTTGTGCCCGGGAGCCAGCGCTGATAACACCAGTGTTTTCAGTTACTGCAGAGGTAAACCCATCTGGGCTGCTGCACTGTGGCAAGATATCGCTGCCCGAGTGCAAAACCTGGTGGTCAAGGTACGCCACGTAGATGCTCATGTACCCCAGAGTCGGGCTTCTGAGTAATACCAGAACAACCAACAAGTGGATCAAGCTGCTAAAATGGAAGTGGCTCTGATGGACTTAGATTGGCAACATAAGGGTGAATTATTTTTGGCCTGGTGGGCCCACGACGCTTCATGCCATCAGGGCAGATGATGCAACATACAGATGGGCTCCTGTTCAAGGGGTGGACTTAACAATGGACACTATTGCCCAGGTTATGAGATTCAGAAAGTCCTTGGCCAGACCAAAACATTTCCAAGCAGTAACTGAAAACACTGGTGTTAATCAGCGCTGCTCCCGGGCACGAAATTGAAAACACAGTGCTGCACCAGCTACCAAGAAGGAGAAAAATGACTGCTGCTGCTGAGCCCAGGACACTACCACAGTTTCTTCTGCTGCTATTAAGTGAAGGAAGCATAAGCTTTACAAACCAGCTGTGTCACTGCTGCATTAGGCCTGCTGTTCAGGAGTAGTTTCTGAGGTCAGTAAAAGATATTACTTAATCATGAGGGGATTTTACGTTTTTTTTCTTTTAAAAGAAAACATGCTTGCTTCATTTCAGTAACATAACTTTTACTCTTGTGCTGCTTTATGGTTTTTGGGGTGTGTTTTAGTTATGTTGTTTGTTTGGGGTTTTTCTTGAGTAGTTTTTAGGAGTAGCCAAGAAACAGTTACAGAAAAGAATCTCCTCTTGAAACTATAGTGGGGAAGGAATAGACCATTTCACTTGCTACAGATCATGAATTATAGAGTTGTTAGAAGTATATTATTCTTTCAATAATAGGTTGTGACAACCAAGAACTTAGAATTCTTTTAAATCACTTCTTACTGTAGAAGTAGGGAGGCAGGATTCTTCAGGCTTTTGCATGTCGTGTTTGGGCTAAAGGAAAACTAGTGTCTTCAAATGCAGTAGGCCCATTTCAGCAGTCCTATTTTCAGTGGCACATGTTCTAAAATAAAAACTTTCATTTTGTTGGAGAGATGACCAACTGGAAAGTGGAAGCAAAGGACCCATGGAAATGTGTAAATACTGGGAATATGACAAAGGTCTCATAATCTTAGCTGTGGATGGGGGCACTTCTACAAAATAAGTGTCATCTTCCCAGCATGTGTACTTTTATTTTGCATATCCATAGCTGCTGCTTTCCAGATGACTTTAAGCATAATTTGCAGTGTTTAAATACAGCATGTGCCCCTTCTCTCCCTAGTTAGAATGCTTTCTAACTGAGTTTTGCTTGTTTTTTTGTCCTGAAGCACAGTGTTGCTCCCCTCACCCCCGGCTCCCCAGGTACCCATTTTATGAATAGCATAACAAACATGTCTCCATTTCAGCTGTTGATGTTCTAGTGTGGGTTTTTTGGTCATCCCTCTCCCCGTCTCCTTTTCTTGCATTACAGGACGATGCCAGACAGAAATATGCTGAACTTGTCGCAAGTCTGGTCTCTGCAGAACCTGCTGTGCAGAAGGAAGAAGTTTCCCCAGAAGAGGGCAGGCATGATGGCTATGAAACAATAATAGTTACCACCAAAAATAAGATCACAAAGATAATGTTTAACCGACCTGATAGGAAAAATGCCATCACCCATAAGGTAAAGAGATTAACTTGGGAGGATTAATATTTTTTTTCTTTCCTGGGTAAATGACTTAAGTGTTTAAAGAATCAGTACTACAGGGTTAGCAGAGCTGACCTGAAGCATAGTGGTCTGAATTTTGAGGGCTTAGTATCTTGCCTCTGATAACCTAAGGGAATAAATATCCAGTATATAATGAAACCATTCAGCTAAAATTTTACAGACTGGAATTTTCTGTGTCTTTTGGTTTCTTTCAAACTTAGTTTTGGATTATAGTCTGCACTAAATTAAAATGGCAAACTGCAGGAAGATTAGGCTGTTTTGTGGATAGAAGATTGGACTATACTTTGTTGATTTTTCTCTTATGCAGATGTACAGAGAAATTATCAAAGCACTTCAAGAAGCTGGAAAAGATGATTCTACCATAGCAGTTATTACTGGTACGACACTTCACATTCCTCTCTTGAATTTGTTTTATTATGCCAAAGTACAGTACTAACATAAGCTATCTACCTGTATTTAGACTAAGATAGAATTATTTGAGGAAATTCTTTCCTCTAATATAGACCAAAGATTTTTCCGAAGTACGTGCGCAATATTCTTTCAAGGAGGTGTTTCAAATTCCTTTAGCAAGCTTGATGTTATATCAAAACCTTTGATATGAGAAGATAAACATGGAATACTCCTGAAGGGCTTTATTACTTTGTGTAGCTGAAATATCTGCTTCACAGCATCTTCATTACTGGTTTTGCAGTTAAATGGTATGGGTTTAATCAACCCTGTCTCATCCTGTGATACACTGGAACGTACTAAAGTCAAGTCCCTCAAATCCTGCACTGGCGTGGCCAGCAGAGAGTTTACACTGCATGTTTACCTATGATCATTGGAAAAAAGGTTTATGTTGACTTTTCTTCTGTGACTGCCATGAAAAAGGGTTGGTCAGGCAAGTTACAACCTGGCCCAGCCGTATAGATTGCAGTCACCAGATGTGTGCAGCTAGGTGACTGCAGCAACAGTGTGAAATGACAGCCCAAACTCAGCTGTCTGTGACCTCTAGCTGCTCTAGGGACATGTCACTGGGATTCTGTAGAGGACAGTTTGTTCCTTCTCTGATGCTGACTATGACAAGGGCAGGTGGGAGGGACTGAAAGGCTGAGGGCATGCACTGCCTGCTCTGGCACATCCTCTTTGCAGATAGGTGTGCATTTAAGAAATTTAGCCAAAGCTTGAGTTTTGGCTGGCAGCTTAGTAGTGTGGTTGCAAGGTGAATTTGTGCTTTAGCCTGTTTATTCATTACTTCTGTGGTAATCGCATACATAGTCTTCTCCACAGTTGTCTTTCCTTGGAATACAAGGTGTCGGTTTGCTGAATTTCCTTTCAGTAACGATAGCTAGGCACAACAACCCTTACGAAATGAGAAGGATAGTTGACGCAACTGGAATATTTAACACATGCATAGCTAGGACTAAATAGCAAACACCTCTGCACAAGCCTTTCAGTTCTGTTTTATGTAGTAAGATCACTGCAGCACAAAGTAATGGATGTGCTAATCTGTGAAAGGTCCCATCCTGTGAATGCCCTCATGGAACATAGGATGATTTACACAATCATGCAGTCTAGCTTTAAAATACTCCTTGCTTTTTTGATGGTGCCTCAAACTGACGTATATGTTCACTAACAGGCTATCTGCTTCTTTCTGAAGAATCCGCCTTTCAGTATAATATCAATTCTGTGCTGTCAGTCTTATCCTTAGAATCTATACCTTTTCCTTAATTGGTCATAAACCCCATGAATCTTCTACCACATATTAAATAGGTCATTCTGTGTAATTTTGATACCTTCAATCAGTTTCAAAGGGGATGAAGGGAGATGCTTAAAGTTACATTTCCATCTTCCTGTTTAAAAAAAAAAAAAAGTGTCTCTCATCTTACTGTGTGAATGATTGTGAATTGACAGAAAATCTGAACCAATATGCAGGGAAAGAAAATATTTTCCCTCAGACACTGTTACAGAAAAAAGAAATTCCATCCCCCCTCTCAAATCTTTCAGATTTAATATTCTTCGGCTCTCTACCCATTGTTTTTCAGTGAATTGTCTGACAAAACTTGTTTTTAAACTGCAGATGTCCTTTAAGGTAGTGTGTATACTTTGAGACAATCCCTCTAGTTACATAATAATGTCAGATACTTAGAATGAAATGCTTTTGTAAATGTAATAAATGGAAGCTTCTCATACTACTCAGAAACTATTGGTGTATTTATTCATGTGTTCTCTGCAGGAAATGGAGACTACTATAGTAGTGGAAATGATCTCAATAATTTTAGTAATGTCCAAACTGGTGAGATGAAGAAGATGGCAGATGATGGAGCAGCATTACTCAAGTAGAGCATCTTGATTTCATATATACATAAGTTATCATAATGGGTAAAATATAATTTGTGGGCATTGTTAGAAAACATGGCAGTAGGGACACAGTTATGCTATGATACATCCATTTACATGACTCTAAGGGCTCGCCATGTGCATAAACAAAAAGAGCATGTAGGAGAATTAGTATTAATTGTATTAACTAAATAAGGAAATGTGATGAATATTGGAAACTTTAAGTACAATGATGCTAAAGAATCAGTTTTATTGTTTTTAGTCCCCAATATACATGCAGATAGAATGACAAACACAATTTTGACTGTATAACTTGTACGCTGCAATGAAAAAATTGTGGGGCTTTTCTTTTTTGTTACTGTGCAATGGTGTCTGTGCTAGCAGGTCATGCCAGAATACCTTCAGTGTCAGACTATGAATAGAGACTGAGTATAATGAGCTTGTTCCATCTTTGAGTCTGAATCTACCTGTTAAAGTACTTTATTCTCTGTGGCCAAGGAAATTGGGGCATCACTTCACACAGAGACTGAAGTGCTTTTTTGGGACAAACATATTCATTTCTTCCCTGTTTAACCAGATTTTGTCTTCTCTTTTACTTCTCCATGTGATGATTACATCTGAGAGATGCTTGCAAGCTGTATTGCTTCCTCAAGCACTTGCAGTTGATGGAAAATCTAAAATACACAAAAAGCAACAATGGTTTTGATTTATTTTTTAAGGATGAACTGCAAGCAAAGTACTCAGTTTTGCAGTTTTTGCTTAGGCCAGCTGTCTGTGGATCACAGTTGCCCCTACAAAGTGGTAACAATGCAGCCTGAATCTGCTGCAAAGATGTTATTCAGTGGCATCTGGCAAGTGTTCCAGCCTGCAGTGTTTTGTAGGGTGTTAAGCACAATGCATAATCTCACATGTACTTTATGGTCTTTCATCTTGCTCTTGTGAGAAGACTGTATTTGCTACACTGTTACTATTACACAAGCAGGGTGCTTTATTGCAAGTGCTGCACAGTGATGCCAGGGAAGTGGAGTTTTACCGCACTGTTAACTTTTCAAAAATGCTATATTTTGAGAATGTGTTTTGCACTTCATGACAAGTGAAACAAAATACAGTTTCTCAAATCCATGCAGAACAGCATGAGGCAATTCTGTGTTGTGATAGCATCATAATTTTGGTGCCTGCTGGGGCTTCACTGTAAAACAGTCTATGATGGGAATGGATACCCCATGGGTGGGGTTAAGATGGATGTATAACCAGATGGATAGACAGGTCAAAAGGCTGTTCTTGTTAGTGAGTTGTATTCAGTAAGTGTGGCTGAAGAGGACAGACAGCAATTTCATAACTTGATGGCAGGGACTAGGAGAGTTGTGCTTACATGTGTGTGTTTGATTCTTAGTTGATAAGGAAATGCAGGTATTTCAGATCTTCTCTTGTCAGACTTCATCTGGAAAAGGGTCAGAAACATGCTGCATAGAATCTAGCTCATGAGTTTTGTTATGCAGTATCTAGTCAGATGTTTTGAAAGTTGTTTATATTTGATGAAAGACGAGGATGTCTCTTTCCTTCGCTTTAGAGAGTTCGTGGGTCAGTTCATTGATTTTCCAAAACCACTGATTGCAGTGGTAAATGGCCCAGCTATTGGAATCGCTGTAACAGTCCTTGGATTGTGTGATGTTATTTACGCTTCTGACGGGTAAGTACATTACATAGGTGATCCCAAGGTAGTCTTTACACCTCTTTCTGTAACTAATATTACTTGACTTGGGTTAATCTCATAGAAAAGAGCGCACAGGTGTAAAGGATTTTTATATTGTGCCAAGGAACACCTATATTAATTACTAGCATTGGGGTGCATCAGCCAGTGGTTAACAAGCATGGAATTTCCCTGCTGTAGTTATGTTTATCAATTTACTGACTCCAGGTTTGAATCTCTTTACTGTGTGAGTACAGTAAAGAATAGCTGATGTGAAATTATGGTTTTAAGGCCCCTTTCAAGTGTAGGATTACTATGGAAGTGCAGTAACTGGAATTTTATCTAATCTTAATTCTAAGGTAAATTTAGAAAAGCTTTGGTTTATTCAACTTAAGATTCTTTTTTAAAGTAACTGGCCAAATGCATAACCAAAAGCTATATTAAGGCATAGCACAGAATCCCATTATATGACTTAATTTTTATCAAAATTAATAAAATTAATATCTGCTGTTCATTTATATAAAGTTATTAAACAGATAAATCTTACCCAAGGTCTTAATTCTAGGCAAGCTGCCTCTTGCAGGAGTGTCTGTAATGGGTGGTACCTTGACTCCTGCTTCAGCACTGTATCAGATTTTTCCTTGAAGTGCCTGCTGGATTGAGTTTGTCACTATGAGACTAAAGACAGTTGAGTTGTAAGGGGCAAACTCCTGTTTGCACCATTACGGGATCATCTGGGACCATACCACTCCTCAGAGAAGCTTGTATAATGTGCATGATTTATTTGGTCTACTCCGGTTCCTCGATCTTTTACTCAGAGATTGTTGAGTTCTCCCTCTTCCTCCCCTCCCATCTGATCCTTTTTTTTTTTTTTTTTTTTTTTTGGTGCAGGGTGAACCTATTGTTTCTGAATTTAAAGAACAGACAATTGTTATTCTCCTTTACAACAGCTGTAAGCGTGCTTAGCCATCAGTGTACTTAGACTGCTAGATATGTCTCAGGTTTACATCCACTCTCAGTCTTTTCTTTCTATTTTTCTTTTTTTTTTCCTGACCTAAACAGCTGCAATTCGTTTGTTTTTTCCTCATGTGGCCTGCAGTCACATTCCTCTGGGCTCCTTCTTGTTGTTCTTTAAGCACAGTGGTACAAACTGGATGCATCGCTCCAGCATCTTACTGATGCGAAGTAGAGCAGAACTCTTGTACATTCTGCCAGCTGTATTACTGTAGACATCCAGCAATGTTATTTGACTTATATACTTGTCATCAGTTCTACTACCCAGACCCCTTCTTTAGAGTTGCCAATTAAACATTTGTTCATGTCATATATCACATACTTGATATATGTTATCATGGGTAAATGCATCTTATTTTTGCATTGGTTTGCTATTTTTTTGTTTGTTTTTACTTTCTATATGCTTATTAGTTTCATTCTTAGCTGTCTGACATAGTTTTTGCTTTTTCCTACCTGCACTAGGACAGCTTTTGCTTGTGCCCTTAGCTACAGTTCTGTGGGGATTTCTGCAGGGTCTGACTTAGCCTTTTGCTTAGGTTAGTCTTCTTGAGAGCTTTACTGTTAACTTCAAGTTTATTGAAGCCTTCTGTCGCGGTTTAAGCCCAGCTGGTAACTTAGAACCACGCAGCTGCTTGCTCACTCTGCTGCCATTTCCTCCACTCCCAGAGGGATGGAAGAATGTAACTCCCATGGGTTGAGATAAGAACAGTCCAGTAACTAAGGTATAACACAAACCACTGCTGCTACCACCAGTAATAATAATGGTAAGGGAAATAAGGGGAGAGAATACAATTGTTCATCACCTGCCAACTGATACCCAGCCTGACCTGAGCAGTGATCTGGGTGCTCCGGGTAACTCCCCCAGTTTCTATACTGAGCATGATGTGCTGTGATATAAAATAGCTAGTTTGGCTGCTTTGGCTAGTTTGGGTCAGGTGCCCTGTCTCTGCTTCCTCCTGGCTTCCCATCCTCCCTGACAGAGCATGCGACTCAGAAAGTCCTTGGTTGGAGTAAACATTACTTAGCAACAACTAAAAACATCGGTGTTATCAGCATTATTCCCAGGCTGAAAGTCAAAAACACAGCACTGTACCAGCTACTGAGAAGGAGAAAAATGACTGCTAGTGCTGAACCCAGGACACCTTCTCAAAAGTGTTTGTTCTCTGTTCTTCCCTTTCCAGAATTGTGAACTCCCATGCAGTAAGGTCATTCAAATACAAATTAATACTCAATTTCACATTCTCCAGTAGTTTGGAGTGCCTTAGGCATTGAAGTGGCCAGCTTTGCTATATCCAGGGTCTGGTTTTATTCTCAGCCTATTCCTAGAGCAGATCATTACCAGCCACATTTACAGGACACCGCACAGCCCAGTCTGACAGCAGATCAGTGTTTTGGGTGGTAAGTTAGCATTGCCTTCTCTGCTGGATTTTGCTCCAGTTCATGAGACACCAGTTTAGTATAGTTAATCTCCCCTTGCTTAAGCGTGACCAATACTAGCCTGTATCCTGGCAGATGTTGTGTAATCTTTTCTTACAAGGATATAAATACCACTTTCTTGCTAGGAAGTCTATTGATCTGTCTTACTGCATGGCACTCTGCAGTACAACAGGAGATTACCACCTTCTATTACAGTGCTACTTTTGCACTCTGTCAGTTCATATTTTTAAATTAAAATTAAAGAAATAAAGACAAGCATTTCCTTGCTTAATGTTGATATGAGTTGTCAGAACAACATTCTGTAGTTTGGTGCTGACTTGCAACTAGGAGACTGTTTCGTGTGATCCCATGCTGCATTTCTGCCACAGGTTCTTTTTAAATTTGCATAACATTTGAGGATAGAAGATTCAGTGACTTGAATTTTTCAGGAGTAGAGTAAATGAAGTGTTACTTCAGAAAGCAAGATGCTTTTTAAGTCATTTGAGCTATGTGTGTAACTTTCCAGAATTTGCACATGCAAATTAGTTTCTCTGAGCACTGTATTCAAATAAGGTAACTTCATCAGTTATTATGAGCAGGGAAATGAATTATAGATACAAAGTTGGATCGTGGGTACATTGAGAGGATGAAGCAGTGTTAGTGGATGCTGTTTAAAGCCTGTTGTGGCAACAGTTCAGATGTATTTCTGGTAAACTCCATCACAGTAGAAGCTTTACAATGAAAACTAAATCCTATTACTTCAGTCTTATGCTCTGTTGTGAGGTTTCATTTGGTTTGCTCTTTTGTTTTGTTTTGCCAGGCTACGTTTCACAGCCCATTTAGTCAACTTGGACAGAGCCCAGAAGGATGTTCCTCTTACCTGTTTCCAAAAATCATGGGCTTCGCTAAGGTAAGAATGTCTGCACTCTATGTGGGATCGTCTGACCTTTGTGTGTTGGTATCCTCGAACTGTAAGAGCAAGTGGAGTCACAGCAAGAGTCTTCGGAGAAAGCCCCTGTTTGCAGCTTTTGAGCCAAAGATCAAGAAATGTGATGAGAGTGTCAGCACAGGCACTACAACATAGCAGTAACGGCTTTGAAAGCCATACTGTGAAACAGGTTAAGGTTTTCTTTCTTGTGGCTTCCTTCACCTTCTTGAGACAATTTCTGTATGGCGAATGGTTGTATCTTTTTTCCAGCAACGGGATGGAACAATGTAAAAAAAGTGCGTGCTCTTGTAAGAAATGTCTGGGTAGAGTGCCATTCTCAGGCAAGGGAGCAAGTATTGTAGGGCTTCTGCCAATCATGTGGGAAACTTGTATTCAACCATTCCTCCAACTGTGAACGTGAAGCAATCCACCTACATATTTACTTCCAGACCTCTTATATTTTCTAATATGTTCTAATATATATTGGTCTTCTGGCCATACTCTTATTTGCTCTGCCTACTCCAGAAACAATTAAATTACTAAATTATAGTAAGTACAAAAAGTGCTGGCTGGGGTTAAACTCCAACACAACTAAACACACAGCCACTTGCTCATTTCCCACTCTGGGTGGGATGGGGAGGAGAAATGGAAGAAGATAAAACCTGGGGATTGAGATAAGAGCAGTTTAATAATTTAAGTAAAATATAATATTAATAGAAATAACAACAGTAGTCATAGGGAATAAAAAAAGGAGTAAAACTCTGGAAATGCAAGTGATGCACAATACAATTGCTCACCAACTGCTGACCAGTGCCTAATCTTCTCTTGAGAAGAGGAAAGGGGTACAAACTGAAACACAGGAAATTCCATTTGAGCATTGAAAAATACCTTTATAGTGATGGTAATGATAAATGGGAACAAGCTGTGCAGACATGCTGTGAAATCTTCATCCTTGGGGAAGTGTACTTATCCTAGGGGAGGTGTCCTCAGGTGTCCTTGAGGATGCTTGAAACCTGACAGGACACAGCCCTGGGCAGCCTCCTCCAGCTGACCCTCCTTGAAGAGGTCATTTGAACTAAACAGTATGTGGGTATCCCTTCTAACCTGATCTATTCTGTGCTCTTTTCAGAGGGCGGATATTAATGAGCAAGAGTAAAATAAATGTGACTTGGAAGCTTGTACTTTTTCTGTCAGGTTACTCAAGTCCTGTGTCTCATTGAATCGCTCTTTCTACTTTTCTTTATATAGGCAAATGAATTTTTGCTTTTCAATAAAAAGCTGACTGCAGCAGAAGCCTGTGCCCAGGGACTTGTGACTGAAGTCTTTCCGGAGAGCACTTTTCAGAAGGAAGTTTGGGCAAGATTAGAAGCTTATGCAAACCTCCCCAAAAATGTCAGTATTTTAATTTTTCCTCCACCTTGTAAGCCTCTAGCATTCCCAATCCTCCTGCCAAACTTATCTTGTTTCTTGCTCGGTTTCACTTTGTCCTTAATTGAAATAACAAGGCTCAATATATTTTCCTTTAAGCACAGGTCTGTCCCTCTGCTACTGGGAAGCAGATACCTCTCTTCTATCCTGGCTGAATCTAAGACAGTGCACTGTATACAGTGGCTGAAAAGCCTTAAACTAATTAGTTAATCCACCTGCAGTCTCTGTGTGTGCACCTTGGATGCCTCCTTTGAGATGTTTATTTTGGCAATGATTTAGTTTTAAGAGCCTGGCTACCAGGTCTACAATATTAATTGTGCTCTGTGGGTGCCAAGATAATGCTGGGTGGCTTTACTTTTTGCTGAATTCAGTCATTCTGTTCACTAGTTTAGGTTTTGCAAAACTATATGAGTCACAATGTATTACTTTGCATTGTACAAGAGGAGACATTCATGCCAGCTGCTGATAAAGTAGGTTGCATTTGGCACTGCAAATAGTTGAACAGGTTTCACTTGTTATGCCCATCTCTCCTGATTATGGACTGCTGTTTCCTTTCCCTGAACCACCTTTACCTTATTAGCAGTCTTGGTGATCAAATGCAGTAATTCTTACAAAAAGGTGACAAAAAGCAGTGTTAATACAATCTGGTTCAAATTCCAAAGTGTTTATTGTTCCATTTTATGAAATAGTATAGAAAACAGAACTTCCTAATGTTCCTGTTTTTCTCCTCTAGTCCTTGGCAGTGTCAAAGCAACTGTTACGAAGTATTGAAAAGGAGAAGCTCCATGCAGTCAACAGTAAAGAGTGTGAAGTGCTGAAGGAGAGATGGTTATCTGATGAATGTATAAATGCTATTGTCAGCTTCCTTCAGAAGAAAGCAAAACTCTAATCTTCACCAGTAAAATAATTCACCTTCTGGCAGTGGCTTAATCTGCCCTTACCATTAATAAACTTTCTCTTCAAATAATAATTCTTATACCTTTTGATGTGGTATATATCTGAGTACTGGGCTAAAACAGTGTTATGTGCCTTGGATCCATTGTGGATATTCAGGTTGGGGTAAAAAAAGTTCATTACCTTATAGGCAGCAGTGATATTTCTAAATAATACTAAAGCAGATTATTTTCCAAAAAAAGCAGCAGATGCAATTGCCTTGTATTTTGATAGTTCCTCAGTACTTGTCTTATTAGTGATTCTTTTTATTCCATCTATGGGGAAGGAAATACTATATTAATGAAGAAATAAATAGAAGTATTCAATTGCTGTTGTGCTGATTCTTACTCCTGTTAAACATCCTCGGTGAGAAGGAAAGAGTTCCTCAGGGTATATTGATTTAATAGTCTTACAAAACTGTTCACTTGACTGCCCCGAAGATTCTCAAAGATGTTTGTTGTGATTTTTATGGTTCTAAACGTAACTATGCTTTTCCACTAATAGCTTCAGATTGCTCCCAGAAAATCCCACCAAAGACAGTATGACCTTTTGCTGTAGCTATTTTGGATTTAAATTAACAAAATTGTTATTTTTGAAGAGAAAATTTCTCCACTGTTTGTGGATGTCTTCTGGTAGAGGGTATACCAGGCACTGCAGAGGACAGGGGCAGGCTCCTGGAAGCTCATGCCAACAAAAGGAAATCATGGAGAAACGGCAGTTTACTTGTCAAGAAAATGTCCTTTCAATGACAAGGAGCTGAAAATTGTGCAGAAAAAAAAGCCTTTTATTTCAGTACTCTAGGCTCTGATCTCAAGCACATTGATGGGGAGGAACACAAAAGGGAACACAGGGAGGCATGTGTATAGCAGCAGAGGTGCAGTGGGTGCCTATAGGCAGCACAGAGGGATACTGGCATAGGTGCAGCAGAGCTTGAAGTGGATGCTGGTTTCTCATCTGGGTGTGAGTGCCAGCAGCACCAGGATTGCTCTGCTCCAGCAGCTCCCTGCCAGAAGCAACCTGCTTTGGGTGCCATCCGTGTGCCTTGGCTGAGACTTGTGGTGCTGTTGCCAGAAAGTCACCTGCACCTGGGCACAGACATGCACATGCACTGCCTCACACAGTAATGAGCAGGTCTTGAAATCCAGACTTTGCCTCCTATGTGGTGCCTAGCCATTGGGATTTAACCAGTGAGAAAGTAGAAAGGGATCAGAGCACAAAGAAAGAGAGGCATGGGTACATGCTATGTACATAGCTATGCTATGGAAGTGTTAAATTTAGGGTTTTCCTGTAACCCTCTGTGAGAGTTTGCTGCCATGCATGATTACCAGTGAAAGCAAGTCTGCTGTCACACAGAGAATGGCAAAAGCAGGGCCAACAGAAACATGGGAGGAGTGGAGAGGTAGAGGGGAGAAGGAAGGTAAGTATGCCAGAGAGATCTGAGACCAGCTTTAGATCCAGCTGGCAGGAAAGAGTGGGGAAACAAAATAATGTCTTATTATGAAATAACATGGAGAAGGGGAGGACCTGCTTCCAGCAGATGTTAAACAGCCAAGACACAGTGGGGCTCTTCCCCCTTCCCTCCCTGTGCCCAGAGAGGGGATGTTGCCCAAGCCCCCAGAGCATGGTGGTGGTAGGAAGGATGGCTCTGTGGGGTGACATACACTGCAGGGTCGGTGGGATGGCTGAGGTTCAGGGGGTGGTGGCAGGAGTGACAATGAGAGAAGAAACTTAGGCAGAGATGTAGGTGGGAGGAGAGTGCTGCTGGCAGGCTGGGGAGGCTCAGGGCCACCATGATGCCCTAGTCCTGTGTGGCAGCAGCCTCCACCATCCTACCTAGGTGCAGTCTGCTGTGGATGGGACAGCCATTGGGCAAGAAGCCATGCTGGGGCAGTGGGTTGTCTGGTGGGGCCACACTGCCTCTGGGCAGGCATTACCAGGGCACCCCAAGTTGTGAGGCTTGGTGCTGGCTGCAAAATGGCGGCAGTTGCAGTGAGGTGAGGAGGAGGCCAAGAGCTGTGGCCCTGGCACTGGGGAGCCCCTGGGCTGGGGGCAGCGCAGGGAACTGGACAGTACAAGATAACTTTGTCTTGCAAAGGCATTTGTGGCTTTCATGTCCCTTTTGTTGGCTGTTTTTTCACACTGCTCTCATGTGCCAGAACTGCTTTCTGTGGGGTATTTATAGCACTGTGGTGGTGGCGTAATGGTGGCCATTGATCACACAGCCAGAGTTAAACATTTGTTTAATGTTTCATTAAACAACTAAACATTTGTTCAGGCTTCTTAAAACTCTTTATTAATGATAACTTTTAGTAGATTTAGAAGTGCATGACCTATGTCATCAAGTGTATTTTGTATGCTTTTATGTTTCTAACATTGAATGTACAGCTCAGTTGTAAATATCTCATAAAACTCTGCTGTGGTAAAGTGCCCCTCCCTTGTTCCAGCTGAATGAACTCTTCCATGAGCATAATGTAAAAGACCTTGGATCTAAACATGGGCTTCTAAAATTTTTCAAACAAGTTAGAATTTATGACGAAAAACTCTAAACCATGGGCATTCTAAAGAGGTTTTCTGCATGCACAAACTCTCTCAGGTGCTTACGGCCAGTCATACATGTGTATAGTCTTGTAGAAACTAAATCAAATACTTCCATTCACAAATATTTCTTGGAGCTTTAAGTTTCCTCTTTGATTTGCAGACAAGCAACCTTTAAAATTAACTTTGCATTGCCTGTAATAGGTGAAATGTAATATCAATGTTTTAGCCCTAAGTAGGTGGAATAGGTAACATGTACGGTTGAAAGCAGGTTTTATAGAGCATTTAACATGATATCACTTTAATTAGTTGCAGTGGGACACACCTGTGATAGCAGTTCAACACCTTCTCACAGAGAAGCTAACGCAGCACAAGATGAGGACTAACAGAACTGGCAGCAAAGCCTGCAGAGCTTTGCAAGGCAATCAGTTTGGGGCTTTGCAGGGGGACTGGAGCAAAAAGGCTGAGATTACTGCTGTCATATTGTCTGAAATTTGGGGATTAAAACATAAATCTGTATGACTGAAAACTCAAGAGCAGCTTGCCAGGTAGTTCCTATTCTCTGGATCAAAGGCTGGGAGAGTTCCTCTTCTGACAGAAAACACCCAGACCCTTTCCAGGCCTTCTCTCATTGCTACCCAAAGGTGATTTTGAGAGCTGGTAGGATGCTGATGAGGGCCTCATGTCTATTAGTCTGCCACATGTGGGTACAGGGAAGAAGTGTCATTGAAGGAATGCATAGCTGCGTGGAGAGGGTCAGTCATAGTGCTGTTGCAGAGGGGTTGCAGTGCGGTGTTTGTCCCTGCATGAGTCCTCCTACCATTTCTCAGGGGCTCCCTGAGCTCTGCACTCTGGGCTGAGATGTTCTTTCTGGGACTTTCAAAGCTCATGAACCAGCGCTTTTCATGAGTGCAAGGTTTACATGCACCTATATTACGTTGGAGACATCATGCGCAAAGTATATGAGTAGGGTTTGTAGGAAGATATTCTTTGTTATTTTTTTTTTCTGGCACATAGTTCTTTCTTCACGTGTCCTCAAAAACCCACTTCTTTTCTCCAACTACTGCAGTTTTACAGAAGTTATTTTTCCCTATCTAAAATCTCCATCTTTTTCAAATGCAGACACAACATGTAAGGCACGTTGTTAAAAGCCAAGTTCAGCTCATTGAAGCTATCAGACAGATGATTGCAACAGTTTTCTAGGAAAAGATCAAAATGAAAGACTAGGTGATAATTTCCGAGAAGTGTTTTCACATGTGCTATATCCCAAATTGGTTTGTTCTTTTTGCAGAACTCTTGTAGACTTTCAGAAGACCTGTTGTTGGATTTGAGGTCATCTGAAAATAAGTGTAGCACAGCAGAGGCGGACCTTATTGGCCAAATAAATTAGGTATCCTGGTTTATTTTGTATTCCTTGCACTCATTCTAAAATGTTTCTGATATTTAAACAAAACTATTTTCCTTACTTCAGTTAATTATAAGTATCATTAAAGAAATAATGTTTTGTGCCTGGAAAAAGACACATAATTAAAGCAAAATTGCAGTGGGCAGGTAAAATAATGTTTTAATAATTACATCAACTTAAACTGAGTAGTTAATGTCATAGCCATCCAGCCAGGCTGAGCAGGTGAGGGCAATGCATGCAAAGGCATGTTGGCAATCTAGAATTAAATATCAGCATGTAATTATCGGCTTATATGTTTCAAAATTGGAGCACTCAGAGGGCTTTTGTTAATTGATATAAATTTGTTTGCATTAAAGTTAAGGGAGAGCACTTGGCAGGTAACAAACAGTACCTTCAAGTAAAAACCTTTAGTCTCTTCTAGAGCATGTTATTTTGAACTGTAGTTACACACCCTGAGGATGCTTGTAGGTATTCAAGTACACAATTAATTAACTCTATTGTTAGTGGGTGCAGTGTCTTCAGCAGATTCTCTATATACTCTGTCTGATGTAGGTTTCATTATTAAAGGAGCAGTATGGTCCCTTCCAACCCAAACCATTCTATGATTTTTGTCTGCTTTTCTTTTATCAGTACTGGGCTTTCTCTTGGTAAGAACCAAATCAGTACTTTCAATTAAAACCCACTTTTCTTATACACCACCTGTTCTAATGTATAGGAAAGTGTTTATGCAGATTGAAAACTGCAACCCAAACTTTGAATAATTCACTTACGTATCTTCCCTAAATGTCTATGTAGGTAAACTGATGGTATCTCCAGTTTGTATCCCCCACGACAGTATATGTTCACTTTAATTAACCTTTTGTGATATGTGGGGTTTCATATTTTTCATTCAGTAAAATATCTATTGCAGATGTATTTTTTTACCTGGCATTTTAGATAAAAGTAGTGCGACTAATCCTACAGATATGAAATAAGCAATCCTTCACCTATTGTTATAGAAGTTAATTTAAAAACCTGGAAAAGATTGCATGGATTAAAAATTTAGAAATTAAAGTACTTACAGAAATTTGGTGGAGTCTGTAAGAGCATACCTAAAAGAAGATAACAAAGCAATCTGAGCTGTTACAATTTGCGTTGATTCAGGGGTATTTTTGCTGTCTCACAGCACTGCTGAAAATTGTTCAATTTCCTTTTGACATATAAAGGGATTAGACTTGAGTGACATTTTGAAACTTTTTTTGAAAGGTACCTGAGTAACAAAAGGGCAGAAGCTAACTTCTGATCATGTTGTTCCATTATCCCTGATCCTCCAACTTGGTGTGATTTTACCTTTCTCTTGTGATACAAGGACAGAATGTGAAATTTTTCATCAAGGTCTACTATTATACAAGGAGAAATAGCAGAAGGTACAGTTAAATACATGCAGTTAGTGACTGAGAATTTCTTGGAAGTCTCCCTGCTCTGCAATAAAATGGAACAAAACATAGTTTGTATTTGTCAAGGACAAACAATATCTAATTTCCTTTATTTGTGTGTATGGCTTGGTGTGTAAGTGAAGAGCAGTGAATGTAATTTAAAGTTTAGTAAAGTTTTTGTGCTCATTTGCTGTGAAGCTGCCATAAACAATTCTAGGAAATGTGATCTGGATTAAATCACAAGTGTAGAGTTATAGAATTGGCTGAAACACTGTACTAAGCAGTAGTCACCGGGTTATCAAAGTGAGAGGGTGTAGGCTGGCATCTGACAGGAGTTTGTTCTGGTGTTGCTTTTGCTCATTCCATGAATAAGTTGGATGCCAAAAGAGAGTGTTGTATTATAACGTATGTGGCTAACACGAAGTTTTAAGAGTGTCTAGGTGAGTTGGATTGTTCATGATCAACAGGCTGAATTTCAGTAATGAGAAGCACCTTTCCCCTCATGCTGCTACTGCTGAATCTTCTTTTGGTGATTCTACTGGTGATTAGATCATCTTCTAGTGATGCTGAAATTAGATAGGTACATTAAAACCTGACATAATTGCTCTAAAGTTGTTACGTCAGAGCTATTTTAGTAGTGACTATACTTTAGCAAAACCTGGAAGGTCAGCTGGAAAGCAGCAGGGAAACCCAGAAGGTGAGAGATACATGGTTTGTTACCCGGGTTTTTGTTGTCTTGATTTATGCTAGTGCTTGCTTTGTTCTGCAGTTGGGGTATTGGAAAAGCAGAAATATGTACTGTGCTGTGAATCCAGTGGGAACAGTATAGGAAAGGCCCTCTGCCTTCCCCAGCCTCCCCTGGCCCTAGGAGCACAAGAAGCTAAACTGGGTATGCATCTTCTTCCAGTTAGAAGTCTGTTACTCAGGACTGGTTTCAGTCTTTGGAGCTGAACATAGCTCATGTAGACTACAAGGGTGAATGTTCCGTTAGGGAATGCCCATTTTCATGTAGAAGATAAAGAGCAGCAGGATTGAATTTTTTTAAATAAACCTCCCATTACATTTTTACATTTTCTGACAACAGAGCGGATGAGTCGCAAGTTGAGGAGAAAACCGGAAGATGGGTGATTCTATGACTCAGGTGACATTCAGCTTTTGGTATTTTTAATAAAAATACCAATCTTGCGTTTGTGCTTGAGTGAAGGAAGTAGAGTTGATTTTTAGCTGCTTGTAGGCACTGAAAAATAGTTTGAGCAGTTAGTCCACATTTATTATATGCTTAAATCAAAATAGCAGCAAATTCCAAATGAATCTTGTGGAGTACTGCTTTCCTCTCTTGTGACATGGAGTATCAACAGCTGTACCCTTAGGTTACAGAGTACAATGACAGGTTAAGATCTTTACTGGATTCAGCAGGGCAGAACACACAGGAATGAAAGAAATTAAAGAAAATAATGCATCTGTGAGAGTGAAAAGGTAAGTGATGGTTTGCCTGAATATTTCAAAGCATGGAGTTAAAGCTGTAATCAATAGAATATAATAGAGGATCTAATACCCAGACATGAGACCAAAGTATTCCTCTCTCCTCCCTGACCATCTATTCATTAGTCTTTACAAAAGGTAGTCTTTTCAGAACAGGATAACCATAAGTTAGGGTTTGATCTGTCTCCAGAAGGCTCTGGAGGGACACTGTTATCTCAGCTATTGGAAATGGAAGGAAGGAAGGAAGTCTCTGACTACATTCCATGAGAAGACCAAGACCTCACAGCTTCTCCCCCTGATGGTTGTCAGCAGCAACCTATTTCTTCAAAGCTCATGCATCAGTCAGCCAGGGCTATCTCCTTCTTCCTGTCTTCAGACAGCTTTTAAGTAAGTGACAAAACCTTCCAGCTGCTGAGCATGTGAGCAGAGCTGTTCAAAATATGTTCGCTACTGCTGAAGAATGGGCAGGTGCATAATGGAACACCCAGAGCTGGCAGTGCAGCTGTGAGGGAAGTCAGAGCATCCCACAGTGCTCCCATGAGCTCTGAGACACCCACAACACAAGCCATATGCCTGTGAGGAGACCTTCCTCTTGCTCTGCAGCTGAACCAAACTCTCATTCAGCTGTTGTAGCAACTTCAGAGTGACAGCCAAGTAGAGCTGCCTCCTTCCCTTCCTGTACCATTCTATATGGACGATGTAGGACCAAAACCTCTCCAGAAAGAATTCTGTACTGAGTAAGCCTTTGTCTTGCCATGGCAAAGCTAAATACATTAATACTGAAAAATATCAGTATCTTGAATTCCTACCTGTTTGTCAGTGAGTCTCGTTCAGCATTGCTGGTTTAGTGGAGTTTAAAAGTCAACAAGTGTTTTCTTACTGTTTAGAAGTGATGGCTAATACCTCAAAGGAATTGAATACAATTGTGTTATAAAAAAAATAATCAAATTTAATTAATTTTATGTGCCAGGATATCAAGACATTTTGTAAGACCTCCTGATAAAACATCTGGCACATAACTGTCTTCATAAGGGCTTATCCTTGCTACAATTACAGCTTTCTAGGAAATATTTGTAGAACTGCATTAAAATGTGGCATATAGACTGCATGTTAATCACAGCTGTACTTTTTTGCATAAATATATTGACATGTTGCTGGAAATCAGAGTGCGTTCTTTTTCTGAAGAGGACTGGTTTGCCCCTTGCAACTACAAAGAACGTGTGGTAGAGTGTATCACAGGCTCCAGGGGCTGCCTTTACCTCCTTGCTATTAATAGGACCCCTTACAGCGGAAACTGCAGGCACCTTGCACATGCAGCTGGGGGCAGGGCAGAAGAGCCAAGAGTTTCCTTTATTTTGGCATGACTGCAGCCATGTTCCTGTGCCAAACAGCCTCCTTTACCAACTTCCATGCTTCTTTTTAAAGGCATATGGACTTTCTTTACTCCTAATTCTTGGCAGCAACTACCAGTCCCATTCTTCAATACGGTATTACTTCAGCTGCCCTCAGTTACCCCCACCCAGTTTCTTGTTGCACTCTCTCTTCAAAAGTAACACTCTCAAGACTGAGCCACAAACAGTAACAAAATAGACTGTGACTGTGTCAGTATTTACTTTCTGGGTTATGACCTATTTATTTCTACCTACCCCTAAGTAGCTTTACATTATTTCTCATAAACTGAACACTGAATCTTTGTAAATGTTCATATGTTTTCACTATTTCATAATTAATTAGCTCATGCCTACTTTACCGAAAGATCTAGGCCAAAATCAGCAAAATCAGTGCTCAGGAGGAAATATTTGAGACAATCAAGAATTCAAAAGGTGCATCACGGAAGTAAGGGCTGAGTTTTTCATTTAGAGAAAGTAATTATTTGTCACAAGTTTAAATTGAATTTTAGTTATTTAAGTACTTAGATGAGCAAAACTGAGATGTGAAAGTCTAGGAGACAGGTTTGGTAGTTTTGCTTCTGAACCCACATAATAACAAATATACTCAGATTAATAATTTGATACATAATTTGCAAGGTAAGAAATTAAAATACACACTCTATCCCACTCTAGTATACTGCTTCCCCATTTGACTAGTCTCCACTTGTCTCTGATAAACATTTATCTATTAGTATCTCTGGCTTCCCTTCATTATTATGTAATGTAACTCTTTCATCCCCTAACTTGTATGAGCGAGCTCTCCCTATAAGGGATATAAAGAAAGGCATGGGGAAAATCAAAGTGAAATCCACATCAATTTTTTTTGTGCTGACTGGGGAGAGATGCAACTTAATGAAAAGCAACAAATCCATTTTACACATAATTCAGGGAGGCTTTTTCACAGATCCTTTAACACCTCTGACGCCCAAGCATACAACCCCCTTCAACTTGGTTTTAATGCACTTTAAAATTGTTCATACATTCAGCACCTTTGCAGTGTGACTTTTATAAACACAGCAGAAGACAGGATGCAGGTCAGTTTTATAGGTACTTTATTAATTTCAAGCAATTGCTACTTCCCAACATCCTTCCACCCGTGTCACAATATTGCACATGCTGTAGAAGGTTGCTCTACCTCCAGCAGTGTCACAGACTGGTCTGCCTTCTGCATACAGGTCAATATACACACAAAGGTTCTTCAGAGGTTTAATGCCACTTACCCTATGTGTGGAGACAAAGTATTATTAAAAAGGTTTTAAAGGAATCATTATATTTATTAACTCTTACATAGTTTTAAATTACAGTAGCATACAGCAAGGCAATAAACACATTCTAACTGCACAGGGCTGATATCCTGGCTTTTCTGAATGCTTGGCAAACTAAACATGTTAAATGTGAAGCACCTTGTCACCATGAAGGAGAAAGAAATAGAAATTAACACAGTAGATTTAGCCAAACTTTATATGTGTAGGGCCTTGCTCAGGTGAAGACACAAATTATATCTTCATGTACAGGAAGGAAAGATAATTTATCCTCCCTCTTAGATCAGCTGAGAAATAGTTCAACACAAAACCCCTGTTTCTTGCAGAGCTCTTCTATTTGCACCAAGCTGCAACCACTGGAACTATTCAGCGGACTGCAGAGGGATGAGCAGCTACCCTGCTCTCCTCACAGACCACAGGCTACCGGGGATGACACTGCCTAAAACTGGAGAGGTTACTTAACAGCGCCAAAAAGCCCTCAATTCCGGAGGCCTTTGAAGCCAGAACTAAAGGTTTTCTATTGCTGCCAGCAAGAACTATCAGCTGAAGCTGATACTGGACAGAGGACTGAAACCCATTTGTTTTGAATAACCCATCAGCTACTCCTCTGGATCAATAATAAAGTTTGGCAGAACTAAAACAAATTCTGAACCTGCTGAAGTTAAAGAAAAAAGGTGCATTGTCTGCTTAAATATTTGCTAGTTAACACAGGTATTTTAACCAATTACAATGGCAGATTTTGTCTTCAAATTTCACAAGTTCTGTACTGATCATTATTCTATCATTTAAAAAACTTAAACACTAATGCTCAGTTACCTACATTTAATCACAATAAAAGAAAAATAAAAGCATCTTCAACCAGAAATGAAATGAACACATCTATGTAACAAATTCTAAACCAGAAAGTACACTTCAGGAATTATCAGTACTGCAGCAGTGTTATGCAATTCTAAATTGGAACTGCTGGAAACCAAAAGATTAAGACAGAACTACATGAAGAGTATTTTTGTATCTTTTATAGGACAGAAACCTTTGTTCATGTCTTCTGGTAGCCATCATCTTCTTTTGAGCTGCACCTACAACACAAAGAACAAGTGAACGAGCAACTTTATGCTTCTCCAGGATAGCTCAAAACAGTTCTGTAGGCATTAACGGCCATCTTTTCTACTGCTTTGTTTCTGTATCACCAACTCATTTCACTGTTTTAAATTCCTATTTTAAGGATAAAGTACAAAGCAAGGGAGAGGCTAATCTATTACTACATCTGTGTAAAACTGCCCTCAGAAGTGCTGCCTATCTTGTAGAAGTGCAAGCTACTTTCTGCATTTAACTAGCAAGCAACTAGTGTCTCATTAAACATGAAAGCTAGTCTTTTTTTTTATCATTTCCTGTATGAACAAGATACCTTAATACATGGAATTAAGGAGAGATTATTTTTTATTAAGAATTTGACAATATAAATTGTAAAGAGACAGGCTGACGGTTCCAAATAGCCACACAAAACCGCCCATCTCCTGCTTGTTTTCGTAGTTAGTTCATTACATCTCCTTGGTGGGGTATTCCCCACCAGCAGAATGACTGCTGTGTCATTTTTCCATTCTTGAGTGCACTAAGAGTGCATGACTGTTGCTATATGCACCTAGACAGATACAAAAACCCTTCTTAGTTCATTGTAAAGTAAGTGAAACCGGTGGGGTTTCCACAGCTTGTCAAAATATATTAATAAAAATGAAAAGATGAACCTTTGCCAAAGAGAACATTAAAACAGCAGTATGGACCTGCAAAGTCTGATTCTGTTTTCCTCGCCCTGCATAACGAACTCAAATGTTTCAAGCCCTTCTAACTTGTTGCTAAATGTTTATCTACACATGCTGTCAGAAATAACCTTGTTAGGAAGGTGAAGTTGGTGTCTCAGCAAATCAGACCCATGGAGTAGGCGTTGAGTGGCCTGTGACTCGCTTTCCTTTTTCTCTTTCAGCACCATCAAAAGGAAAAGTGAGAAAAACAGCACAAACATTAGTTAAAGCCTGAATTTAATCCCATGTCCTACAGGAATAATTTCATTACAATGAAAGCAGACAGACATTATCTGTAAGGGGCTTTTACTTTGTTTTTCTTTAAGCAGTGATAATTATAGATCTAATTAACATAGGCTATAGCTCCCCCAAAGATCATAATGTTTAATAATCCCTTTAATTAAATCATTAATAGGAAATGCAGGGGTGGATCTTAAGAATTACCTGATTTACCATCACTGAAGAGAGATTCTTTTAAAAATGGCTACAAATGCCTTGTTCACAAAAGACTTTATTATCTAATGATGCATACTGAAAACATACAGAAATCTGCATGGTCCACTTTACATGCAGCAGAACAATCTTCACTTTACAATAAGTAAGTGTCAACTGTTTTATGCAAGAGACAACACTTTAAAGTCACATTTCTTAAAGAAAAGCTTCATTTACAAAAGAAATAAAAGGTAAAGAAGCAATTACCGCTTTTAAAAAGCAGCTGCTTTGTTCAAGAGTGGAAGGTTTATGCCTGTATTGAAAGACAACATGATCACAAATAATGAAAACAATGAACAAATGAAACACTTTTAGCATAAAGCAGTACACTTTCAAAATGACATACAAATAGTTAAAAATTTCCTTACATTGTCTATCTAACCTTTAGATATAAGGTCTTTTGAATGAGATCCCAACAACTGTAATTACTAAATGAAAACTCTCCTGTGTCTGTTCTATGTCATAGTGAACTGTATTTAACAAAATGTATACAAAGTCTATAGCAAGTTGATTAAAAAAATTAAAGTAATAAGATACAGTACACTGAAGGCGCTCTATCCATCAGGTGCGCACTCTCCAAGTCTTACATGTGATGAACAGAAGTTGTAACTACGCCACAGTTACAATGCCAGAAAAGAAAACACGGTCATTTATCAAACATGCAGGGAATTCTGCCACAACGCTATTGTCTCTCATTTGTCAGTTGTTCCAGTAAAATAACAGCTTAAACACCGGTGATGTTGATGGGTTAGCTTACCTTCAGTGTACTGAAAGTTGTACACAACCTGCTTTAAAAGAGGAGACCATCCCTGCGGGCAGGCTCAAGAAGGAACAGACCCCCTTCGGCACTGACTACACCAAGGGCATGCTGCTGTGGCCTGCACACACACACCTAGGAAAATGTGAATATAAACAGCATTTATGCTGGCCATTTTTTAAAGACAAAAATGAAGCCAAGTCTGCTAAAAACAAATCAACCACCCGGTATTACTGCTCTTTTTTTTTTTTTCTTTCTTTTTTTTTTATAACAGATGCTTTTTTCTTTTTATAATATATACGAACTGCAACCATATACATTAGCATTGTACTTCTGTGCAGTCTTGGCAATTAAAACAGTTCTACAGTGAAAAATGTCACATAAGACACAAAACAGAATTACTCTAACATTTCTAAAAGAAATATCAGCCTTGATGTTAATTCAAATGTATCATTGCTTCCTCAACTTTGCAGGGGAAATATTTATGTTTATATACATTAATAACTGCTGTGAAATTTCTTCAGTCTTTGTATCTTAATTACTCAAACCCTTTGAACTTCTTCATCTGGTTTAAATTTTTTCCTGGATGAAGGCGTGCTGCAGAGCCTGGTTGATGCTAATCCGTTTGGCTGGGTCTAACATTAGAATCTGGTCCAACAAGTCCTTCAGCTGGTGTACTTTTTTACGCTGGTCTTCAGGGAGTCGTTGGCACCCAATCAAGTCTGCTAACAGGTCCTTGGTTGGATTAATGGTGCTCATAACAGTAACTTTCTCCTACAAATGCAAAAATGACAACCTTGTAGAACAGAAGGCATGAAACCTCCTATCCCTTTTACAGAGGTTTAGCAGCAGCTCTTCCGCAGGGTTATCTCATATCTGATCAGCAATGCCTTTCATCATCATACAGCCTCCTAAATTCTCATGTGGACAAAGGAGAAGAGTGGAAGCCATGCTCTCAGGGGTAGGGCCAGACTGCATCTTTTGGCAGCAGCAGGTGCACATATGAAACTTACGTCCCAGTTAACAGAGAACATAATATTTTGCAGGGCCTGTTACGATAGGATGAGGGGTAATGGTTTTAAACTAAAAAGAGGGGAGATCCAGGCTGGATGTGACAAAGAAATTTTTTACAATGAAGGTGGTAAAACACTGGCCCAGGCTGCCCAGAGAAGGGGTAGATGTGCCATCCCTGGAGACATTCAAGGTAAGGCTGGATGGGCCGGTGAGCTATCTGCTCTAGTTGAAGATGTCCCTGTTCATTGCAGAAGGGTTGGACTAGATGACCTTTGAAGGTCCCTTCCAACTCAAACTATTCTGTGATCAAAATTCCACATGGAAATTTCCCGTATCTGACCACTAAATTCAGCTGTTCTTGATGAATATACTACATAATGTTACAGAAAGTAACCGTGACCTCCTACAACTTAGGTATATTATACTTAAGTTGGACAAACTTCTCTAAAATGAAGGCAGAATTTCTTTTATTAGTAATTTAAGGACAGACTACGTGGAGATATCCTGCATACCTACCAAGATTAAACCTAAGATTTTTCTTAAACACATTCCTAAATCATAGGAAACATCCTCTGTTGCCAGTTCATAACTATGTAACCTGTCCACACTGCTGCAAATGGACATTCAAATAGTTTTAAAAAATCATATTTGCAATTAAGATGCCAAGACATATTTTGAAAGACTGTAATAGTAGGAAAGCTTCGGTAAAAATAGGCTGTCGACACAGTAATGACTTACCCTTTCTGTCACTTTATCTACTTCTATATACATAAAGTTGAGATTTTGATCAAAGTGCTGATCTTTGAACACACCTTTTCGAATCATCTAGAAAACGAGCAAGAGGCAAGTTTCAGGCTAATTCTGTGTCACAAATTTCACAATTAACATTAATGTCTCACAACTTACTTCAACATGAATAATTACTAATGAAAAATATATCAAAAAGACAATAAGAAACGTCTAGACTGAGTAAAAAAAATACAGTTCAAACCAGCTGAAAGGACACTGTATCTGCCATTGACTTACGTACGCTTTCAGGTCACTGCTTAGGTTTCTGCTTTCACTTTATATTTAGTCTATGAGAAAGAAGCTGTATACTTTCACTTCATAAGATTTCAAATCAATATAAATTACACTGCCAGAGAGATGTCTGATATTTACTTGCTGTCAGGAGATATATAGGATAAGAAAGAGAATTGAGAGAGGAAAAAAAAAAAGAAAGTATATTCTACTGGTCACTACAGCAGTTTTAGATATTAAAAACATATACTTCTTTTTCTTACCTTATTTGGCATCTTTCCTTTGAGATCCATGGCTAGTTTCAACATATGGTTATTGGTTTTGCCAGGGAAAGAGTATTTTTCCTGTATAAAGTTCATATAATGTGCAGCCTACAGACCACATATCTATACCATAGTCATAGATTTTTCCTATAACTGAAAGAGAGCAACTTCAGTTAACTCCATAAAGCTAGCCTTAAATTATATCACAAAAGCAGACAGATGGAAAAAAAAAAATCTGATTTGTCACTATGTTGGTGCTCTTCCTCTTAGGAATAAAAAATTACCACAGAAGAAGGATGCAAACCTTTTACAGTATCCTTATTTCAGAAAGGGAGGATTTTATCTAATGCCCAAACTAATCAGCATGAATTAAGTTAGCAATAAGTGAGAAGTCAGAACAATACCTCTAAATTAAAACATAACTATAATCAATCAGAATGACTTTTCCCTGTCCTCACTGAGCTGACCACCAACATACACAAACAGTCACACAAGCGTGCTCTTGAAGTCTGAATTTTTGACTGCTGTCATATTTCCAGAGTGATGTCTTGCTAAGACCAAACAGACAGTAAATCCAAGTTGAATTCTCATCTGCTGGGACTGGTACATCCTGCTACTGCATAGTACATACTGCTTATGATACATGTAGCCAATCCAAAATGAAACTTACTGATTTCTGGAGCTCGATAAAATCTACTAACTAGATACGGTGTGATGTCATTATCTGCAACATGCGAAGCTGATCCGAAGTCACAAAGCTTTAATATTGTTTTAGACTCATTCACCTGAAAGTTAAACATAAATATCCATTAGCATTTCTGCAGACAGAATTGCAGGACAGCACTGTGAAAGTGACAAGTACATTTAAGTTGGAGATAAGAAAAGTAGTTCAGCCCTTAAACTGGAAGTTCTTCCCATATGTCAATCCTTCCTCTCTGTATTCTAAGGAAACCATAAAACTTTCTTAAATTGAAAGTGACAGATTATGTCTTCAGAGCCTACAAAACACAAAAAAGGTCAGTTTCACACAGTCTGCCCTTACCAAAATGTCCCTGGTGGACCCAGATTTCATTCCAGATACTGAAATTCTATCAGTTTAGACTTCCAACTCTGGTTTCCAGAGTACCACTCCTAAAACAGCACATTATTCACATATCTCATGCTTATATAGTAAGTTTTTATACACCTTGAGTAAAATAAAAATCTGAGTTTGTCACAGGAATGACCACCAAGAAAAACAAAGATTCCTCTGATGTAGCCCTCATGGTCCTGCTAACCAGAACGTTTAATGGAAGCAGAAGAGGAAAAAAAGCAGCAAGGATTTTTCCCCCACTATCTCATTCACATTAACAAAATCTCCATTCAGACTCAACCTACTTCCATTTTGCAGAAAGCAAGAACATTCTTCAACTATTGACTGGAAAAGGTCCCAAGATTTCTCCTAAGAAAGGACACTGTCTTAGCTCAGAAGATCTGCTTTCTACAAGATACAAGTGGATGCAGGTTTGTTTGAGAAACATTACACTAAATAGAAGATTTTCTTTAGATGCTGTATTATATTTCTTACTATTTACACCACAACAGCATTTTATGTCAATGGTAAACCCTTACTGTTTTCAGTGGTAGTAAATTTTGACTTCACCTGAACTAACGGAATACTATTAATTTCAAATACTTCATTTCACACTATAGACTGTGCAAAACAAGTTCTAGTTATTCATTACTTACCAAAATATTATCTGGTTTAATATCTGCATGTAGGATATTGCATCGTTTAAGAAGTTTTAAAGCCAGGAACAACTGCTGGCTGTAGGAACGCACAGCTTTAATATGGAGCCCAACATCTTTCCCATACTTCTTCAACACCTCTCGTAAATTCATACTATTAAAAGAAAGAATGGGAGAGAGAAAGAATAGAGAAAAGCTTAACGAAGAAAACTAGTTGCCTCCAAACTGTAAGACAAACCTGAATAAACCAGTTAGTTGTAGATGTTTTTAGAGAAAAGCAGCATTCAACAAACATACCACTCTGTTAGCTACAGCAACAAAACAAAAATGCTCATCAACCAGATCTATCCTATACTGTATAATTACTTACTAGACTAAGCTTACTTAGTTCAGAACACATTTTGAATCAAGATTAATTTGAGAGGATTTATTTGCACATGAATAATGTTTTCTTAACAACTGTAAAGCCTCTGTCCTTGTTTTCTTCAGAAATAACAAAATAAGTATGCAAAAGATACAAGTTGAGGAGGCGATTTTTTGGCAAGTTCCACAGCAGATAAAAAGATGACAATTCCAGGACAAAACTAAGTTCCCTGCATTCTTGAATCTTGGCAACAGAACAAGTATCAAAACAATAGCCCAAACCAGAAAGGTAGTGATTACTCAAAAGTACCTTACTTTTTACAGAGAACCCCAACATTTGACAGCTTACCTGAGTGGCTCAAATACCAGACAGAGATGTTGTTTGTGGTAGAAATGTCCTGAACAACCGTAGACAATGAAACTTGTCATCAGGATCTGCATCATTGAGCTTCTTCAAAAATTCCAATTCTTTTAGGCCAGTTTTTTGCCTGTATAAAGAAGAAATGGTTGTAAAACAAAATCAGTGAAATCCTAATAGCTTTTTTTAAATCTAGACAATCACTTGTATGGTCATAACTCCAGAAATGAAAAAGTGTCCTGTCATTACTTAAGGTACCACAGCTTAAAACAAAACGTAACAGCGGTTTGCTGTCAAGTGTCCACACGCTGGGAAAGCTGATTTAATTCTTATTCTTCAGTGTGCCTTTGTAAATGCCTCATCCTTTCCGCCTCCCTCCCAGCTGCATGTAGAGCTATAATTAGATTTCCTCCTGTAATGTGACACTTCAGTTTCAAAGAGCACTCAGGAAGTTCACTTAAAAAAAAACCAAAAAACCACAACCCAACAAAAAAAACCCAGAAAGTATTTAAACATATACACAATTAAAATTCTCTAAGCTAAACTATGTATCTAGACTGACTGGTAACTGCCCTCTTGTACTAGTAACATACCAAACTGAAATAGTTTACCAACCCCCCTTGAAAAAGAACAAACCACACACAAAACTTTCCTCGACACCTATTCATATAACTCAAAATAACCCAGTTACACACACAGCAAGAGTTCTCTTAGAACTTCCAAGGTAAAATTCATGGAGATTTTCATTTGTCTTTAATGCAAGAGGACATATTATGTGACTGTAGAAATACTGCAGCAGGTACCAAAAATGAGTATTACAGACAAGTCCTGACACAACACAGTTTAATAGATCATACTTGTTCACTCATGCTCACTCATTCTGAAAGACCTAAATTTTGTTTGTACTTCAACAGGGAGACTCCCAACCTCCTTCTATATCCTACACACATGGAAACCTGTAAGTTGCAGACGATCACTTAGGAATCAACCCATAACCTGACAATTCAATTTGGTCCATCCAAACAAAATTTTCATAGAATCATGGAAAGGTCTGGGTTGGAAGAGACCCTAAAGATAATCTAGTTCCAACCCCCTGCCATGGGCAGGGACACCTCACCCTAGACCAGGCTGCTCAAAGCCCCATACAACCTGGCCTTGAACACTGCCAGGGATAGGGCAGTCACAGCATATGCCAGTGTCTCACCACCCTGATAATAAAGAATTTCTTCCTAATGTCTACTCAAAATACACTCTCTTTCAGATTAAAATCATTCCCCTCTGACCCTGTAAAAAGGCCCTCTCCATTTTTACATTTTAGAGTCCATGATTCCCATCTCAAAAATTTTAGGGCTGGGTAGGCCTCATAATTAACTGTAACTTTGTTTCTTGCTACCACTGTTCCCTGCAGTTTTGCAAATGAGAAAGTGCCTGCTGAAAATCAAGTACCCTTCTTCCTGTGATAGCTGTAAAGTGTGGATACATAGTCCTCAAGCACTTCCCATTATCTGGCTCATATTAGCAGAAAAGGCAGGAATCACAGCTGTAATCTGTTACTTCACTTGAAACAAAGGGAGATTCAAATCACACCATGAAACACTTTCAACTGTTACATATGCTTTGCTATTATCAAGCAAAAACATTACTTACATAAGTTCGTTGTTCCTGATGATTTTAACCGCTACTTCTTGGTTTGCTCTTGCCATGTCCCTGGCTCGCACTACGTTACTGAAGACTCCCTGACCAGTGTAACCATAGACATTGTAACGTTTATCTAGAACTTCACCTATATTAACACCTGAAGGATAAAACCAAGCAATTTCAAGTTATGAGTGACACACATAGTGGATCTTTGTATGAAAAGTAAACCATTCTGTATAAAATTCAGGGAAACAGGATAAACGGTGCAATCAGTTTCACAGCATATAGTGTTCTTATCACCTAGCTTTGTGGAAATCATGGGGAACAAACTGTGATACTTTGTGTCTGGAGTTTTTTAGTAACAGGTTAAAACCTGCATGCTCATTTCATCCATCACATTACACACTTAATGAGGTACACTGACATGAGAATAATGGTTCAGCAGTGTTACATGAGGATCTTTTCCATTCAGCACCCTTGCTCTACCTGTCCTTGCAAATCAACAAATACAACTTACGGTAATAGCCCTCTGCATCAGTCCAGTTATCCCTGAGATTAGGGTTTTCTTTGAAGTCTTTTCCAAACCCAGCAGCCCTTAGACGAGCACTCTGAAGAAAGAAAAAAAACCGAACAGAGCTTTGATTCCACGCTCTTTGTCCATGATGTTTACTTACCAAAAGTCCTACTGAAACACTGCTCCTTTCCACAGTACAAGCACACTTAACTTGTAGGAGAGGGAAACTACTGAACACAAAATGCTTTGAACACAAAATTTACATACCAGTATCTAAAGATTGATGGAAGGAAAGAGGATGAGATCAACAAAGACAACTATTGTCAAACAGAAATGGGCAAAGTTTCAATTAATACCCATAAGAAATTTATACAAGTCATGTTAAATGCACAATTTGGACCATCTGAATAAGATTTTACTTACAGTATGCTTCTAGTAAAAAAGCTTAGCAATTTGTAAGGAAAATGTAATTGTTTAAACCTTGAACTTCTGTTTATTCAAGGCCACTTCACAGATTTGCTACTACCTACTTGCGATCATAAAACTACTACAATTGCTGCTGACACCTCTTAACAGATCTGGCCATCACAAATTCAAATCTGTGAGTAGTAAAGTGCATCTTCAATTGAAGATCAGTTTCTGGAAGGGGGAACTGCTCACTTACAAGCCATATTAAATCCCTACTTGGAATGTTCAAGTTTTTAAAAATGCACCCACAGAAACTATCCTTCAAGTATTTCCATTTTTCCAGGTTAAGGGGTTTTGAATTTTAAAATTTTATTATTATTACCAATATTACTAGAGTAAGACCATGGCAGCCTTCTGTCACCAATGCTTCTGTTGTAACTAATAGATCACATCTACCATAAACCAAAATTAACTAGAGAATTCCTAAGTTAAGAAGAAAGCTGTCTTGCCTTATATCTCAGTGTTATGCATCAGCAGCAATGTGGTATATTTACAGAGAATGGCAAGCAAAGTCCCAGAATCAGTCACTAGGCTACCAATATTTGCAGGACACTTAAACGCATTTAGAGAAAAGCTGCTAGAATTGTGTAAAAGTAAAACCAGGAAATAAATCTCTTTATCCAAATCAAATCATCCAACCAAAAAAACAACCCACAATCAACCAACCAACACCTCCCACCCCCCAAAACAAACCACCACATCTCTCCCACCATAGCATCATCGGCAAATTAAAATCTTACACAGATGCTTTTAAATTAACTATACATGAAGCTCTGAAAAAAGCTCATAATTAGAACAGTGCAGCATGGTAACATTAACATAAAGCTCAACATAATAAGTTTGTTACCGTGAGCTGTTGTAAGTCCTATTCAAACAGCAAGTGAATTCCCCAATTACTAACTCTGGTAAAACTTATTTAAGCAGGTTTTCTTTCAGTGAAATACTAATCAAGAACTACTTTGTCTGCTTTGGTTGATCAAAAGATTCAGAGCATGCAATCCAGTCAGTTACACATGCTTTTATAAATCAAAGTTCCCACAAACCTCAAATGACAGTAATTCTCTAATGAAAAACAAGCAAAAAAAGTAAACCGTGTATTTCAACTCCAAGAATTACCTACATCAAAGTATGCAGCGAACATATCATCTGACTCTGTGAACATGTCAGGAGCTAGCAGTTTCTTCTGAGCTGAACCTTAAAATGAAATATAGATTACTCAACATGAAAAAAAAAAAGGCAAACTAATAACTCAATCACCGGTATAATTCATGATGTGCTATACATCATAAGGTAACCTAAGATCAGTATGTTGGCAAACAGGCAGCGCTACTGTTTCTAGCAAATACTGGTTTACATTGTAGACATACAAAACTCAGATCGCTTCAGTTCTTCAAAGCACTGCAAATATTTATACCTCCTTGAAAAATTAAGTATAATAGCTTTCAAATAATTCACACAGCAGAAAGAAGTACACACTTACGTGACTTCCCTACAGATAATGAGTATCCATAAATGTATAAAAAGAAATGTAAAATGACCATGTACATACATAAAAAAGTTACAGATACATTTTCAATATCTAAGTTCAGGTTTTTCTGCTAACTAGAAACCAAAGTTGTAAAGCCCAGAATTTGTTTCTTTGGAAAATGTTTTCTTCAACCCTGTGAAAAGGACCTCAAGCACAGCTTTTAGCCAAAGACAGTCTTGACTATTATGCTTAGGAGAAACACTTCTAATGTGGGCAAGATTATCCCCTTCTCACCTTTTCATCATCTCTAAAGTCCCAAAGATATTTTATTTGGTTGACAAGATAAAAGCAAAGAAGTACAAATTAAGAACATGTTAGTGAAGGCAAGGAAACTTCAAACTATTCTGTAACACACATTATGGTAGCATTCCTTCATGACCATAGTAAATCAGACACTCCCTTTAAGATATAAACCAATACAGAAAAATAAACGGTTAAGCTCAGTTGCTTCAGGTCTCATGATGCATACACCCAAAAACTTTCATACGGAATAACTACACTGGAATCTTCTGACAGCATCAAAACCTCTCATCCATCATGTTGACACCACTGTTCCAAGGTACAGACCTGCCATCTAACACTATGGGGAGACAAGTTACACCACTGTTTCAAGACACAGGCCCTTCCAGCAACTTCCTCAAATTTTCTTTTTAGTTCCAGTTATTCGCCGGGCTACAATGAGTTGCAACTACTTCCTCAGCAACTTACTACTCTGGCCCTGTATGAGGTCAGTACACAAGTGAAAAATTGCTCTTACAAAGAAGGCTGATCTACTGCTTCCATCTGTTGTTATAGCCACCTCCAACCCAGAACCCCACCAATATATGAAAATTCCCAGATTCGAGTGTAACTGATCTGTTTAAAAAAACCCAACAAACTCAAACACAACACTTCTTTCACATTTTGAAAATACCTGTGTAGTTAACTTACATTTTCATACGCTTTAGTAGACAAAATCAGAAAGGAGTACACGCCTCGAACAAAAAAGGAAAAAGATATTGCCTGTTACACACAAGAAGACTAAACCTAAACTTGAAGTAGGCAAATAAAGGAAAAGTGCATAGACTGTTCCTTCCACCTACGTTGCAGAAGAACAATCTGAAAACATATTGCTCAAGGGAACAGCAGGACAAACTACAGAGGAGTGCACCAGTGCCAAAGAGGGGCAGCTTCATTACTTCAAGGAGAAATGCCTGCTAGAAGAAGCATATTTAGCCCCCAGGGATACATCTAGCACATGATATGAAACACAAGCTAACTGTCCAAAGATTTCCTGGAGGGGCTGGGCAGGTTTCATAGCCCCTGTTAAACAGCATGCTGTAGCAATTAAAAGAACTAGCTAAAGTACAACCACACAGCAACTAGACACACCTCTGAGTACTTGGAAGACTGTCAACATTACAGGGTGTGCTGGAAGACGTTCCATGTTCCTTTTGCCACAGCAGGCACAAGGCAGGTTTTATATCACAATTTATTCCATTTCAATATTGCTGTGTAAGAGATTATGTACAGGGAGGAAGAGGATGAAACAGTCATTTCTTCAGCAAGAAGTTATTCTGCCAAAATGGACCTACTTGCAATAACTCTCAAAAGCCTTAATCATTCTAAATGACTACAGACCCACCTATATTCTGACACAGTGACTCTGACAAAAGACAGCAGTTACAAAGGGGCATGGTTTCCAACCCACCCCAAAATAAAGACTAGGACTGTATTAAGCTTCTACGAAAACAACATGCGAAAGTGAAAAGAAAAATGCGGAAGTTAAAAACGAAGTTAACAATTAGGACAGAAATCATTATTTGCTTCTCCAAATGTATGGTATGAATTGCGTTGAGAGTTACTAGAAATATATCATCCATTCGTACAATCTTCCTTAATGAGCAAGCTTTACTTTAATGGTTTAATACCATAAGATTTGTGGAAACATTCTCAAATTCTGACCAAAACAAGTCAACCTACTTCCAAGTCTGCAAGTATTTACGAAAACCAAGCAAAATGTCTGATCTTTCAAAACTGTAATAATGTTTTGACTCTTACCATTATTCTGTTCAACTGTCATGAGGTTGTGCTTGGCCTTTACTGATGCCTCAAATGTGTCCACATTTTCCCGTTCAGTACTCCTTGACATCAGCAGCTACTCTTTCTAGGATGTCATCGGGTGAATTTGAGCGACTACGTGTACTGCTCTGAGGACTGCTCGGTTCAGATGGTACAGATATATTACTGTCTTCTGTCTGGCCTTTGTATTTCTATAAAGAAATTTAATTATTAATCTCACCATCACAGCTTATGACTTAAGCATTTTTAAACTCAACCTTCCAAGGGCTTGTGCTAAAACTTTCATAATCACCTAAAGGCAACAGATCATTTGCAGAATGGGATATAGCTTTTGAAAGCTCATTCTGCACAATGCACCAGAGCCCAGACCATAAAATAAGACTGAAAAAAAAAATCATGTGTGCCTACAGCAATTTTTATTAGAGATTAACTATTTAGTTGTGTGCAACAAAACGTCAGTAGCTAGAGATTCATTACTAAAGCATTCTGGCATACAAGTATTAAAGTCTTTAAGGAAAAAGTCATTATTTTGTATTTTACATCCTAGAAACGTTCCTATTTCTTTTAGTATTATGGTACAGAAAAGTAGTTTTTAGATTCAGGTTTTTTACTTGAATTGGAAATCCTGTTTATTCATTTGTTCTTGTTGAAAGCTTTCAGATGCATTAAAAAATGTCGAAGACAGCACCTTAGAAATTATTTATTTAACTTGCATAGTATGACATTATACAAATCTGTAAGTTCAAAATCCCCAAAAGTTCAAAATCAGAATGAATAAATGTTGATACCACTCAGTTATCAAGGTCAAACCATTCAGTAATGCAAGCAGAGGTTTTTCAATTTAGGGAATGAAGCTCTGGAAATCTGCTTCCTGTATGGACCAACAACAGGCATAAAAAGCCTTTAAAAATAATATATTTTATATGGCTTTGCTCAGTCACACACTTCTGAAGGATTTTACAATGGGCTTTGCATAAAAGCTAAATCAAATATAGTGCTGCTCAGACTGTCAGAGAACGTTTAAACTGTGGCAAAACAGTGATTTACAGAAGAGTTGTTTCAGTCTTAAAAGCAATGCTGTTGCAATAGAAGTGTCAGGTTTACTAGAGACTAACATTTACAATGAATTAATTGGACAAAGTATAGTAATTACTACCATAATGTAGTAATAGGCTAAGGGCCTCCCTTTGACATAACATTTCACGCTAAAAACGTAAGATTAGTTTCTGTAACCTACATGATAATATAAACCATGTACCTGAACAATTGCTTGCCGCTGTAATCTTCTTTGTCTGATCTCTGCCTCTTCATCCTCTTCTTCCAAATCAAAGTCTTCAAGACTATAAATACATAATTAGTTTTTATATATCATCATAAACATAATATTATATCTATGGAGTTTTACCACCAAATGCAGTTCTTCGGCATAGAAAGCACGCAATATAGTTAACAACAGCTGTTCTACTGACTCAGAAAGCAAGGGTGCATTAAATCCCAGTGTGCATATTTACATCTCCTTACAGAGAAAATTTATCTTTCGGTATCTCATTAGGACTTGGTGTGTTTCATTTTTAACTGCAAACAGTTAACAGTGGCTGCTTTTAAAGAGAAAAACAACAATAACAAAAACCTAGCTCATTTTCATTCCAGCGTCATTCTTCCTTAATAATCTGGTTAAGAATGCACACTCTTGTGCAATTGGATTAAGTAGATATTCATTAAATATAAAACCAATTTGCAGATAGCAGTTCATCCTTTCAGCTATTATACTTTTTCCTCAAGCAATGAGCTCAAGGAAACAGACCAAGTACTTTCACAAGATACCGATCAAGTTGAATTTAGAAACCTGACAAGGTATCATGCCCTCAGGTCTGCCCACTAGCCAACAGGTCTTGATATTTCTTGCATACTCCAAAGTTTTTCAGATCATCCCAACACCAATCTGACAAGACCACAAATAAATACTATAAAACATGATTATGGTTTTACATGACAACTCAAGAACTACACTATAAAAACGAAGTGTCAGATCATTCTCCATATCAATGGATCTGTAGTTTTAGATAACCAGTGCAAGTTAGAAATTCATTCTTACTTTTCATCTGATGAAGACTCCTGTTCAGCTTTCATACCCTCAGAAAGGCTACCTTTGAATTTGTCTTCTTTAGCTTTGCTTCTGCTCCTACGTCTATGGCCACCACGTGACCTGGACCTCCTTCGAAGGCGAGATCTACTTCTTCGGCCTCTATCCCTGGTTAACAGCGAGAGCAGTTTGAGGTTTGTTTGGTTTTGGTTTTGTTTTGTCTTTTTTTCCCAAGAAAAGGAAGAAAATCTATTCATAAAACATAAATGTACACAAGGACTCCAAATAATAAAGCAAATTAACTGATGGAGGACAAACTGAATTCAACTATGCTTAGCATACATAAATGTGGACAAAAAATACAAAACATAGCAATCTTTATTTCTTCAGTATTTAGTATTACTGTATTTTACACCCATTAAAAAAAAATGTAGTGTGCCTTTACCTCCTGCGAGGAGACCTACTCCGCCTTCTTGGAGATCGGCTACGTCGAAGGGGTGAACGAGACCTTCTTCTAATGGGGGACCGAGATCTTCTTCTGGATGGGGACCATCTACTGGGTGGGCTAATATCTTTTGATCGTTCTCGTCTAGATAAAATATCATCTCTGGTGCGTGTTCTTAAAACGGAGAAAGAGAACGGTAGTCAAAACAAGAGCAAGCTGAGAACAAAAATCACAGTTCCCTCTAAAAGCTCACTTTAAAATCTTGCTAGACCACCAGATGGGCTTCTGAGGGAGGGATGGATGCATATACTGCAGAGATGGCTGCCTTTCCTATGTGTTTCTCCCCACACTGGGAAACATGCGCCCATAGCTAGGTCTTGTTTAGAACAACTCTGGAAACAGAGCTTGTTAATTGCTACCACAAAGCTAAGAGGGGTTTTAAAACAAAGCTTGCATCTTACATAGTGACCTATTTTCATCTTTATCAGAAGCAGTATTTAAACAATAAACAAAGACAGAACTAATCCTTGAGAATTTTCCCAGCAACTCCAAAACACAGTATCGAAATTCAGGACAATGCTACTTCACAGCAATGACTCTGATGTCTCCTTCAATCTGTCCACTAGAACCGGACAGCTTCAACACTTCACACAACAGCTGAATACTAAAATTCTCAATGTAAACCAACCCTTGACAAAAAATAATTCAGGTTTGACACCATTTTCCATTCAAAATTTGTTCATTCCTGTCTATACAGATTCACAATTATTCAAGGAAAAAAAACCAAAACCCTGAGGAGAACTACATTAAAAGGCTTCATTGTATTCCATGACAGCAAGACTTCGAGCAAAAATTGGAAAAAACAGAAGCTAAAAATATTTAACCACCATTCTAATGTGGCTCCAACAGAAAATATTTCTGGAAGGTACTGATGGAAAAATATTTGCACGCCATTGCTCAAAGCAAATGTTGCTATTCTAGTTCTTTTTATCCCCCTCGGTTTTTTGTTGTTTTTTTTTTTGTTTTAAATCAGACTGCAACCAGTTATTTCATTAATGAACAAAAATCTGTTGGGTCTGAGAGATTCTGTAACTTTGTTTTTGTTTGACTTGAGACTGCTGTGTCAGCTTCCATTACCATAGCTACTTACCAGGCATACCCACTGATGCAAAATACCAAACAGTGGGACAGACGACAAATTTATCCACATGCAGAAATAATGACAGTTTCTATATGCAACTTCTACAGACTCAAGTGCTGGAGCAGGCATTTGATTTAACCGATTGAATTTACATTATGTGCTTGTGAACGATATTGGAAAAAAAGTCATAGGAAGAACTGACAGTTCCAGGTTTCCTGGCTAACAAAGTGGCGGTACTGCCAAAAGCAATCAAAATAGCTGTGAAAAACATGAATCAATTCAGGGACTACAGGTATGAGATAAAAAGTAGAAGTGGATTAAGAATTCAAAGTAACATCATATGATAAGTAACTTCACTCAAATGCCTAAGAAGTGTCTTACATGACTAGAACACTACATGAAACAAACATGAAAAATAAAATTACTGGGAATTTTCAGTTAAAACTGTTCATTAAAGCTCCTGAAATTCTCTGGCAGCCTGAGTAATTACACGTAGTTAAAACTCCAACATATTTGGAGCTGGTTCGGAAATGTATCACAAAGGAAGATTATTCCGGTTGATTTGCAAACACTTCCAGCAGCAAATATTTCTTAGCATTCGTCTACTCACATGCTGTTCACTATGGTGTTACAGAAGTATGAATTTGATAGCAAAATTCTAGACACATGCATCACTTGAAATAGAGTCTAGACAACAAATTCAAACTGGCTGCAACATAAGCTGTCATGAAAAATGAAAGATGCAGAAGATAACAGAAGAAAAGTCACTTTGTCAAAGAAACCTAGTGGTTATGTGCCAATACATTCCTGACTCATCAGAAAGCAGTCAGAGAAACTGCTAGTGCTTACAGTACTTGCTTAACCTGGTTAGCACCACTGGGGCCATCCTCCAAAGCACCTGCAGTACTGCCAAGCAGCAGTACAAATAAGCTGATAAAGCACCCATTAGAAGATACCCCCTACTGAAAACCACAAAACCCCTCAGTGATGCAGGCAGAAAGGCTTTCACATTTATTAGGTGCTTATTTACCAAGCTAGATTTTTTTTTGGTTCCAGTACATGGTTTTAAATTCATAATTTCTTGTTCTTAAGTCTTGGAGTGAGTGAAGCTAAAGCCCATAATAACAAGTTTTAAGTTACTCATTATTTAAACAGATTGCTGAACTCTTGCCTGTTGAGCTTGTCACATTTAATGAATTACTTCCAAAACTGCACACACTTATTTTCTTTTAAAAACATACCAAGATTAAAAAAAAAAAACAACAAAAAAACCCCCAAACATTGAAAAGTCTTCAAGTGTATGCAAGATATGGCAATGATATACAACAGAGCAATAATGAAGCAACACTACAGTACCTCCAGCAAATGAAAAATACAAAATACTTTTAAGGAAAAAGCAAAATCAGACAAGCAAACCCCCCAAAAAACAAAACCAAAAAAAAACCCCACCAAAACCTGTGAGAAGGACACCTTGAAGTAAAAGATTTGCTTACACTCACAGATGCTGACTCTATCACTGGGGTATTTGGGATTGTTTTGGTTTTTTTTTTAAGGGGAAAAAGGGGCTAATTACCCACTTTTGGCCAACACTGACATGTAACAGAAGGGACTCTTGCTCCAAAAAAATTCCTGAAAGCAACAGAAATATTAACTAACAAACAAAAGACAAGCTACGCTCTGAATCCAACTGAGCGACAAAAAGGAGAACCTGAGCTACAAAACTTGCTCCCACTAATAGTGTGAGTGCAAGTAACTTGGCACTTTATCAACCAAAGTGAATTTGCATGTCTGACAGCTGGTGGAAGTGTTTCTTAAAAACTGAATACATACAAAGTCAGCTCCTAATATAATGCACAATCTGATTACCATTTTTCATAGCTATTCTCAAAATAAAACAAACAGGTGAAAACTGAACTAGTAGATCTTTCATCATTCAAGTGTTTTTGAGATTGATCATGACACCTTCCAGTTACCTGGGAGAAGACAGACGCCTCCTTTCTGATTCTCTTCTTTTCCTTTCTGCAGATCTACTCCTCACTCTTCTAACTGGAGACCGAGTTCGGGAGGGGGATTTACTCTGTTTAGATCTGCGATCATTAAAGAGAGGGGATCTGCTTCTTCTTGACTTTTCACGCTGCTTGGGAGATAAGCTTCTTCCTTTTGGGCTACGGCCAGGTCGTCTAGGGGACCTGTTTTCTTTCCCTGAAGAAGCATCTTTAGAAGGAGATTTAATTGGCTTTTTTTCTTTGTCAGTCTCTGATCTCCTAGGTTTTCTATCTTTGGACCGTGATCTTCTATCTTTGGATTTGCTTCTTAGATCTGTAGGAGATTTAGATTTTCTGCCACGATCTCTGCTTTTGTTTTCATTTACAACTGGGGACTTCCTGCGATCTCTTGATTTACTTTTATCATCAGCCTTATTTCTATCCTCTGGCGGGGACTTAGACTTTCTGTTTTTCTCCTGGGATCGCCTTTTAAGCGTTGGAGATCTAGACTTCCTTGTCTGATCTTGAGACTTACTTCTCTTATAAGGGCTTTTGGATTTCCTCCTTTCTTTTGACTTGCTTCTAGTTGTCTTGTCTTTGACTCCATCAACTCCTGCCTTGCTTTTCTTTTTGTCAGATCTGTGCCTAGTCCTTTCTTTTGATTCACTCTTACTTCCTTTCTTGGAACTAGTTTTATTGTCCACAGGTTCTAATTTCCCCTTAGTGTTTGACTTAGCTGCAGGTCTTGTCCCATTCCGTGCTTTTTCATTTATCTCCCCCTCTTCTTCAGATCCTGACTCATAACCTTGTAATATTAATCCCATCCCAGACTGGACTTTTCCTTCCATTAATTCATTTTCAAGTTCAGCTTTCAATAATGCTCTTTGTTTCTCCAAGTCTTCCAGAGGAGCTAAAAAATCAATTTTAGTTCTTTTAGCTGGTCCATCTTCTTTGTCAGAGGCATCAGCAACCTCTTTCCATTTATGTTTCTTGTGTTTGTGCCTGTGTTTATGTTTTTTGTCCTTATCTTCTTCTGAAGAGTGTTTATGTTTCTTGTGTTTACTTCGGTGTTTGTGTTTCTTTTTTTTGTGTCGGCTGTGCTTGTTCTGTGGTTGGTCTGCCTCGGATACTTCCCCATTTTCTTCATTTACACTTTTCTCGGATGCATCAGCATCTTCAACCCTGCAAAAAAAAAGAAAAAAACCAGATCAGTACTATCAACTCACTGCAGTCCTTAATCCTGTGTTTAAGTTAACAGTCTTTTTTATGACAGAAACTAAGTGGCATTTAATTACCTATCTTTGTGAGAATTAAAAGTGTACAACTAAATTGTAACAGCAGATAAACTTCTTCATGAACAGACGGTTATGACTGCAAAAAAGAAACTACAGAAGGAAGGTACAACAAATACACTAACAAGACAAAATGCGTGTGGGTGAAATCAATGCTTACGCTTTTAGGCTCAATACTGATGATATCTGTTAACAGTGTAGAACAGTGTTGCATATTTAGGCATCCTGTCAGTTTACCATCTCTTTGCTGCTCCACTCTGATGCCTAACCTAAGCTACACCTTTTAAAAGTGTTTTCCAATGGCAGAACACAGTTGTGCTCCAATCAACACTTACTTCAAGGGATGATACTGACCACCTAATGAAACCTTCTTGCAAAAACCTCATAGTTGACCAATTCTCTTAACTGCAATTTCTCTAAGTGTACACATATGCTAAAAAAAAAAAAACAAACCAGAACCAAGAACTGTTCTTACTGTGCACTTGTATTATCTATGCAAAATGAGAAACAGGATAAATTAAGGAAGTCTAAATTCAGAAAAAGCCTTCTGATAGCATACCAAAGACTATAAGCTTCCCCCCCCCCCCCCAAAAAAAAAATCTGTAAGCTTTAGACCTGTAAAATGGCACTGGCCAAAAAGGCTGAAAACAGGTTTACAGTAGGTTATTAAAGTAACAATAACAAACAGTGTTTTTTCTAAAATAAATCAGTTTGCTAGTCACAGCAACAAGCAAATTAAGTAGTGGGTACACTTAATAACTTAAAAAAATTATCAAATTGAGTCCTGATCTTATGCATTCACTTATATTATCCTTAGATGCCGAAACAGGCTTACCAGTGTATTTTTTTACACTGTTTTGCAAATACCTACTGATCTCCTTCAGAACATCAATTAAGTTACTGTTTGTGGCAAGACAGATTTTTGCCTTTTGAAATCTGTGGCCAAATATTACAGGCGTCTGAGTTCACTTTTCTACAAACTCACCCCGTCTAAACTACAGATTTTAAATTTACCAGCTAACACTTTAATAACTTAAATATAGCCCTTTCAGTATCCAAAGCTTCATTTCTTGAAAAGAAATCCCCTAAACATGATGGTCAGGAGCGGTGCAGGGATGTACACAGAAAGGTAGAAATATCTTCCAAACTCTACTAGCTTCATTCAACAGTAGTTTATGAAGAATACAATCAGTGATCCAATACATGTATCAGAGGTATTCTAAGCCAGGCCTAAAGAATGGCACTTCATTATAAATGCAATTAATGTCTTCCTAATTAAAGCTAGGATAGTCAAACAGTGCACTACTACAGATTCTCTCCTGCTAGAGTTAATGCAAATTCTAGTTCTAGTAAATAATCCAGACTTCTGCAACATACACTAAAATTATCTGCTAAGATCATTAACACTTTAATGCTCTGAAATGAGCCATTTCCAAAGGGAACAGGCAGCTTGAGTTATAAATACACAATATTTAGAGACTCAAGTCAGAATGCTGTATGGTTTTTTACACCTTTACCGCTATTTAGGAACAATGGTGTTTCTCTTAATTGCTTCCTCCTGACACTCCACACCATTATGACAACAGAATACCAGAAAGAAGACAAACTGCCTTAAAATGAGTTTGTTCTATGTTACATTTGGTACAAAAATACAGGAAAAATAATGAACAAGTATTAAATGCAGAACTTTTTCAACTTGGATTTGCAATCCAGAGCAACTATGGCAGTGACATAAGTTTGCTAAAGGGCAGAAAAATAACACAAGGAAAACTTTAAGGAAACTATACATCTTTCAAGATTTTTTTTTTGTTAGATACAGGACGCTGTATAAGTCCCAGAGTACCAAACTGATGGTACTTCAACATTATGAAAACATTACAGAACAACAAAAATCACATTTGTTCAAGTCACTCCTGGTAAGTCTTCCTTCTTTTAATGGCAGAAAGTGTCACTGAAGGAAGTTGTTTTATTGTTGTACGTATTTTAACGTTATGTAAAAATCCTGCCTTGTATTCTGTAAAAGCAAGCTGGCAGTGGAGGCGCCAGGTGAGGTGCACACCACTGCCACTACAGACTGCAGACAGCCGCCAGCTTTTTTTGCATTTGTACCTCAACTATAAAATTGCTACTAACTTCATTAACACGCATGAAATCGCCCACTGTCACATACACGAATGGATTTGAGTAATTCCATCAGAACATGGGAAAATTTTTGCTTCATTTCAGTACTTCATGGTATAGTGACATGATTTTAAAGATTTCAGAGGGTGATGAGGTCACTAACATGTTTAGGTGCTAATGGCTTTAAACAGAGAGGAATTATGCCATAAGCTGTCCCACTCTCTTTTATTTTTTAATTTAAATAGAATGATAGGAAGTTCATTAAGATTGTCGAAGAGATTTCACCCATCTTTCCCTACACCTAAACATCATCAGTTAGTACTTTCTTACTCTCAGTTATGCTGCCCTATGTTACACTAAACTTGGTTCTTCGTGTGCTCACGTGTTTTATATGGTTCACATGCACTTCTACTTCTTTTCTTGTTTTTCACGCCCACGATTAACAAACAGAAAAGAAACCTCAAATCGCAACTTTTCAAAGCAGAAAAAAAAACCCACATCAGGTTATACGGCTGAAATATTTGTATAGTGAAGAGAAACAATAAAATAAACACTAGGTTGTCAACTGCGGGAGAAAGTTTCGGAGCAGAAAGTGTTAGTGAGTTTGCGAGCACCGACAAACCCAAATCTCTCGGCGCTAACCGGGCGGCCAGGCAAACACAGCCCCGGTACGAAGGGGAGGCAGCTACTCGATCTTCGCTTCCCAACGGGAGCTGGGAGTTGCCAGTCATTTCGAGGGCTGGAAGGAGGGGCCGGCGGCAACAAATCGGTTTTTGCTTCCACCACCACAGGCACTGTTCATAACGCGAGAACGCCCGGGACCCGGGGGAGGTGGGCTCACCGAGGGGCGAGCAGTGGTTCGGCGGCGGGCGGAGGGGCAACCCCGGCCGCAGCACCTGCTGTCCCCGGATTCCCATCCCGCTCCTCCGGCGGGAGGCCTTGTTCAGATAACGAGCAGTGGGGCGGAGGGGAACTCCGGGGAGCGGCAGCCCATGTTCGCCTCGGGGATGCAAGAACCCTGCGCGCCGCCGGGCACCCGCCGGCCCGCTCGGGCTCCGGCCTCGCATCCACGCAGAGGAAGGGCTCGCCCGCCCCGCTTTCCCAGGGAAAGAAGGAGCGGGACCGAAGAGAGCAGCGCCACAGCCCCTCACCTCTCCCCGCAACCCCTCACTGAGGCGGGAAGGCGCACGCGGGGCAGAGGACACGCGCCCGCAGGTCCCGGCTCCGCTTCCCCTCCCCCCGCTCCCAGCGAGCCAACTCGTGCGCGCCCGGCCTGTGGAGCGCTTCCCGGTGCTGCCTTCAACACACCCCGGGCCCCAGCGGGCGGAGCGCGGCTCCTGCGTTCCGGGCCCGCAGGGCCGCCCGCCGCGGGGCGAGCGGCCCCCAGAGCAACCCCTTTTCCCCAGAGCGGCCGCTGCCCCTATCTCCCTCCTCCTGCCTTCACCACCTCCACCTGGGCCGCTCGTCGTCCTCCTCCCCACACTTCCCTCGCCTGCAGTTCTCTCCCCGCCTCCCTAACACGCCATAGCAAGGAGCCTCCCAGCCAGTCTCTTACTCTGGCGGTCGCTGCTCGGGCTCCACCGCGGTGGCCATTTTGAACTTCCAAACTCCTTCGCTGCCGCTGGGGAGACGCGGGGCCGCGGCGCACGCGCAGAGAGGCGCCGCGGTGGGTGGGGGGGCGCGGGCTGAGGCGGTGGTACAGGCGGCCGCCGGAAGTGAACCCCGCGCCTAGGGTGGGGAGCGGGCCGGAACCTCCGCCCCCGGGGCGGTGCTCTGCGCGCGGCGGGAGCAGCCTGGAGGCGGGGGTGATGGCGGCGGAGGCGGGGAGAGGAGCGGAGCGGGTTGTGGCCGGTGTGTGGTTTCGGCGCCTGCGTTTGCAATGGCGTCTCCTCCGGAGGCCTCGCGGGAGGGGGGAGCCGCGCAAGTTTGGAGATGGTCTGGCCATGGGAGGGGCCGCAGCCCAGGCGGGTCTTCAGGGCGGGCTCTCCAGAGGCGGCTGGCTCGCCTTGTGAGGAGGTTGTTCCGCTTAATTGGTTTTCTCAGGTTCCGTCCGACTGTATCGGGCTGCGCGGGAAGGGCCGGCGGGGTGCTGGGCCGTACCTGGGGTGCGCTGGGACGTGGTGGATGGGTTGGAGGTCTCCGGGTGTCAGCTGCGCAGGACTCTCACCAGTGTATTTTGCTTTGAGTTTAACGCAGCCCGCCTGTTGACAGCAAGAAGTGTTACAAGCTAAACATGCAAATGCCGTGGTACTGTTAACCTGTAGTTCACTTTTAAATTCGACAAGTGATTTGGGTAGTCATTTGTGGTATCGTTTTTCTAATGATAAAACCCCTCACTTCTTTCATATAGTCTTAAAATCTGCACACATTGCTCAGACTAGAACCTGAATCTAGATTTCATAGAGACCTAGAGTTCTTGACAAATTATGAAGTGTATTTTAACTGCTTTGTTTATTTTTTTTTTTGTAGATTTACCTATGACCAACTACGGAGTATAATTTAAATACAAATATTGACATATTCTGGCAGTGAACCTGCATTGCTCTGAGGAAATCTCACTATCGCAATTGTACACTACTGTGCTTGAGGGTTTTGAAGCCCAGATTGCCAGCCTGGTGAAGATGTTTCTGGTGGAGGTATATAGGTATAAGCTCTGCCAGTTCACAAGCAGCATCAGAAGTACAATCAGGGCATGCCTGGCTTATACATGTGAAACTGATGCAGCATCAAATTCTAAGCTGTCCTAAAATTGACCAAAATGAAAATGAATTATATAGCGTGGGAGATGAAGCTAACCAAGAAAGTAAGGGAAATGAAGAAAATTTTGCAGGAAACGTCTGTCTTATTACCTGTGTATCAGATGCTTCAGAATGAGTCATCACTGTTGTGACGTGAGCCCAAGTAGTCAGAGCAGTAACTCTCATGCTTCTCACTTTCGTGAAGTGAACACCTCATTTGGAGCAGCAGCACTTTATTTGCAGATTGAGGAGCTGTATTCTGCACTGCCAACTGCTATTTCAAATTCCAGGAGTAAAGATGAAAAAGCCCAATCTGTGCATCTTAGCCTCTGTTGTGTTTCCAGTGGTACAACTTGGACCTTAGCTGAGGAGATAAAAAGCCTCTAAAGCTGAAGCAAGGTGTAAAAATGTCAAAAATCAGAAGAAAGCTGGACGTGACAGTGAAGGGATAGCTCATTCTGTGAAAGATGTTTGAGCTTTAAAGTTGGGTTCTGAGAGAAGGCAGCATTTCTACAGTGTGCAACATAGCACTGACATCAAAAGATGCTCAGAAAACCCCTGAAAATGTTCATATTGTGGATTGTGGCTTTAAGTGCATTTATTGTTGCTGAGTGGCGCTTAATGGAGAATCATTTAAAATCACAGAAGGGATAAAAGAAACCTACAATTGCCTCATCAGTGTAAGTGTTCTTATGTCACAGAGTGCCTGGAAAGTGCACAGATACAGACAACAGAGGAAACCTCCTCTCTTTAAGTGCAAAATATATTCATCATCTTTTGAAACTGAGCAGGTAAGAAATCCTTATGTAGTTTGCCATTATCAGGATGTGTTTAAGTGTCTGTACAGTGATTTTACCAGTAAGTAAAATTTTATGCTCATACAGTTGTCTCAGCTACAGATGTGTGTGTGCATTTGACTTTATTTGCTCAGTGCAAAATTTATTAGAGAGTTTAAGCATGAGCTGTAAACGCTATCAGTTAAATATCTTCATACTGGTTTAAACAAAGAAAATATGAGAATGGCAAAAATTCTAATATGTGTTGTTCGTTTTTTGGTGATGTTAATTCTGCAAAATCCTGTCTCATTTTATATTGGGGATTCTGACTATTTCTAGGAGTAGTTGACCATCATATTCTAATAATTTCAATATTATTAGCTTTTTAATGGCTCTGTAACATTACTGTGAAGGTGCTTCTATCAAGCTTAATGCTTTCTATCTCTCAAGTTTTGTGATACTGCTAGTAGCTAAACGTTGCCTCTGTAAATAAATGGGGGACCTTGGCAAAGTAACACAATTTGCATCTCTTAAAACACAAAAGGACATAATTCTAGCGCTGTTCTCCTTTGCATTGACTGTGAATGTTGGGTTTGTACCAATTATACTTTTTTTTAAGCAAGGAGGAAAAGATCATTAAAATGTTTCTCATACTGATTGCAACTGTTTTGCTTTGGTAAAGATGTGCATTTAGTGCTTGCCTTCAAGACTGTGTAAAATCTGGAAAGATATGTGTGCAAAGGTAGCCTGGGCATTTTTCTGTTGAGCCAGTAAGCTTTTTAGGCGATTGCTGTGACTGATTTTGGCAAGGTTTCCATGGTTGCTACTGCTCATATAGACCAGTCTTGTTTTCTGGGCTGAACTATTGGTTAGGTTCTGATTACTCAGTAAAGCTGGTGCAAAGCCAGGCGATTTATGTGAAATAAGTTACTGGCTCGCAGGAGCACTCTGGAGTTTGTGGCAGTGCTCAGATAAGAAAACAGGCAATGTTAAGAGTGTTAGGAATGTGTAATTACAATTACAAGTCTTCCTGTGATTGTAGCCAGGCTAGGCATTGCGTCTGTGTTGCAGTGTTGGTTTTGAAGGGTTTAGATTAGATTGTATTGTGCAGTCTAATTTTAAAGTCTTTGGGATAGGTGGGGTTCTGAGCTTTTACTGTACAAAAGGGCAGGAAATAAAATTTTCATAGGTTATTGCAGAAATTCTGCAGGGAAAGGAACTGAAAAAAGGGTCATTTTTAGAATAACGATGTACAGTGTCTCGCTTCATTGCATAGGACTGTAAGCTGGCAACAAGGCCGTAGTCCAGTCTTAACTTTTTTCCCTAAGAGGCTGGGAAGCAGAGCACATAAAAAGACAGCTGAAATTTGCACTGTTTCAAAATAGAGATGACCACAACAGTGAAAAGATTTATGAATGCTTATAGAAACAATGTTTTCTTAAATGAAAGGGAAACTGTTTTGTATTGACAAATTATAAGTCCCGTCTTGAATGAATAATTTATTTCTTTTTTTTTGGGGGGGGGGTGGGGGCTGGGGGAGATCAAGAATCTATCTCCCTTATAACTGTAGTGAGAAAGCAATCTGGGATGAGATTTTCTGGCATCCTCTTTTGATAATTTTCATCATGTCTGGGTACAGTGAATTTTTGAAGATTATAATTTACCATTCACTGTTAGGTTAACGCATTCAGAAAGGTTGCTTAATTTTAGCTTCCTATTGAAAAATGTAGTAGGTTAAATACTTAATAGCTTTTTAAACTATTGGTAGTATGATGGAATTGTAAATGTTTTATATTTGGTTTTAATATTGTTTGCACTTTTGCAATAAATCTGAGCAAAGGAAGCCCTTCTAAATGTCTGTTTAACATTGTGTTAATTTCTGTGCATTTCCGAGGTGGAGAAGAAACATGAAAGAAATTGAGTAGTCTTCAGCTTGCTAGAATTTTTCAGGTGTTTTATTCCTTTAAAGGGTGTTTTACCATAGCATTACAAAGAACTGTTGTCTGCCAATTTATTATGCTTTTGAAGCCGATACAATGGGTATGGGAGCCTTCCTGCTTGCTGTGGGGATAGTTTTTGAAATAAGTTTTAACTGCATCTTCATTAGCACCAAGCTTGTGTTTAACTTAGTTTCAAGTTTTAGCTGTAATCGTTAATGTTATTTGCTACACTGTGCTTCCTGACTTTGAACCTATGTGAAAACCTAGCCTGCTTAGTGGGAAAAAAATGTGCAAATTGCTAAAATACTTTGGAGTACCTTGAAGTTTCTTCTTAACCTCATATGTAGAACAAAGATATTGATCTGTCATGCTGAGAGACTCTTGCATGCAGTTATGTGATGTTATCTGTTGTTTACTTGTATAAAATAAAGCAGTAGTTGATATTTGTGTAGGCTGTATAGTGACTATTTGCCATCTGCATCAGGGATAAAGAGGCAAAACGTCTGAAAGACTGATCATGCTGCCTGTCATTGTTTTTGGTCTTTGAATCTTAAACCTTAAAGAACAGTACAGAAGTTGCTATAAAGTGATTTTATATTAAAACCTTTACAGGAAAGGGTTAGTGGTCTTGATTTCCAGTAAACAGAAATCTGTTATGCAAGACCTCAACCTGCAGCTAGTACTTACTCCAGACCAAATTTAGACAGATTTACTATCTTATTTAGCAGGTGTACTTAGAAGAAAATGGACAACTAAAGCGTATCGCATCTCACCAGTAAATCCTCTAAAGTTTGGGTATTTTGATGTTTCCTAATTGTCCTGTCAATATTTTTCATAGGCTCTATAATTCATGTCAAAATAATTCCACTGCAAGTAAGTATTTTATGAGCTCATTTTAAATTGTGTTTGAAATCTTTGAGAACTGCTTGTTATCCTTTTTGTTGTGCTGTTTTGACACTGGGGGAGATGAGTGTATTGATCATCCTTAAAGCTGAGCTAACCTTGCTTTTGGTCAAACTGCATCTTCAATTAATAGTTGCTCTTTTTTTCTGAAATACTGCGTATTTCAGCCAAATGCAGCCTCATATTACTTAAATAAGCACAAAACACTTCAAAACTACATAGGAGTTAAGTTTGAACTTTTATTAATTGTTTAAAATGTAGAAATGTCTCGGTCTTGATGGATTTAATTTGACTTTAACCGATTATATCAAGCTCCGTGACTTTTTATACAGCTAAGGAATGAATCAAGGTCTACAGGCATCTGTACAGCCATGGTTACAATTTCAAACTGTATCCATGCACTGAATGTGAGAGATGAGATGCTTTTTCCAAATAGAGGTGTATTTTTGGCTGTTGTATTGTTTTGAATTGGTTTTAGATTTTGTTGTTTTTTTTTTTAAATTCCCCTTCCTCCTTCAATAGGTGTTGGCATTTTGGTTTTGGTTTATTTGTTTTTTGTTGTTATTTTTTTTTAACTGCTTAGTTTATGAAGTGTAACAAATGCTTTGTAAATACTAAAAGCATGTAAGGGATTTCTGATTAAATAATTTGCTTCTGTCTGCTTTTATTGAGCAAAGGTGAATTTCCTAGTGCGAAATATTTGGGCAATGCAAGTCTGTACTGCTAAATTTGTATTAATTGGTGGAAGAAGGCTTTAAGATTTATTAAGCTAGAGTAAAACTGAGTTTTGAAGGGGAAGAAGAGGATTAGGGGCTTACAGTTTGCTTGAAGGCACTAAACAAGGATCCCCATCTTCAAAGGCTAATGGTGGCAGTGAGATGTTGCAGCTGCATTGAGCTGGCTGCTCAGCAGCTATTAACTAGGTAGAGGAGAGAGGACAGCAAGGACACTTAGTGCAGGAAATCTAGACGTATGACAGCATTCTTGGGGCTTGGATACTTTTTATGTTTATTTGAGTTTCTGATGGACTTACTTTGGCAACTGATAATTGCTTGGTTGGATAACAGGTTGCCTGGTAGTTTAAGAAGAAATTCTTCTTTGTTAAGTTAGTAGCAGCAAGTTTATTTTCCTTCACCAGTCTTGCTCCATCTTACTCAGTAAGTTTTGTTTTCATCTGCAATAGCTGAGATTTTTGCTTCTTACAAGGAAGACTCTCTGTTACCTCACAGATTGTTTGTTTGCTTGTTATTAAGCTACTGGGCTCTTCACTTGGAAGGAGCAGGGAGGAATACCGTACTGGATAAAACTTTAAACAGAAGGATGCTTCATGTCTGAAACTTCTCTGACTTTAGCTTTATGTCAGTGTTACTGGAATAACACTGAACGTGTGATACTCTGAATGATGGCAAGCCAGGTTCAATCTACAACTTAGATTTTTTTTGACCAAGAGTTTGGTTTCTTTCTGATTCCTTTGTGGACCTTTAGTAATGTCAAAAATGCACGTTGCAGTTCATGCTGTTAGCAGTCTCAATTCCTCTCACCTTGACCTACAAAGTTGTAGACTTGTAGTTAGAGCAGAGCTATGTGGAGAGACTTGTCTCTGCATCTCTGATTTTTATCTGCTGTCTTCAGTTAATCTCATTAACTGAAGCAGGCTGAATATCACAGGGAAGTATGTAGCAGCCTATCAATTCAATATATATTTACTTTAGTTCCATCACATAAGCAATACTTAGGCTAACTTAAATACTTCTACAATCCTAAAGCAACTTTCAAAGGACCCTATCCAGCTTTGTGTCTTGCAGAGTGAACAAAAGGAGGGGAGCTGTGCATTTTTACACCATCAAATTTGACTTTTTGTAACTTATCTTTTAATACTGGTAGGGGCTCTATGTCTCTAGCAGCAGTTATTCTTCATGCTGATATATGCTTTTCCCCAACACTTGTTAAAGGAGACCCTTTCTTCTGGAAACAGAAATTAAATGAATTCATGACATATGCCTGCGTTTTCCACACTTCCTCTACGTTTTAGCAGCTTACTTCACATTTAGTGTTATGAAACCATACTTCCCCTTTTTTTTGCTAACCTAGATGCTTTCTTTGTTACTAGTGTTGTTTGTTTAAAATACAGTTTTCACTTGCTCTTCTGTCCTGCTTTTCTGTTTTTGTTTAAACTGCAATTTCTCATGTTTCTTTGCCTCCAACTGATGCTTGTTTAAGAATAGATCAAGCAAAATGGTTCAACCAATTTTCAAGAATGCATATGGGGGAAAACTTTCTGTTCATAAAGTTTTGTATTGGAACTGGTAAGACCATGGATACCTTTTATTTAAGAAGGCCTAATAGTCCATTGCTTGCCGGAAAAACTTAGGCATTTTTCGTATGGTGTCTTCTGTTAGAATAGCTAAAAGGCACACTCCTGATGCAAAAGTCTGTGGAGATTTGGCCTTTTCACAGCCTCCAAAAAATGCAGTGAGCAGTGAAGATAACTTACTGCAGGAAGCTAATTGTGACAAATTACAGATTGCAAGATTTGGGCGAGAACAACCCCATGCAGTGCTACAGGCTTGGGGAAGAGTGGCTGGAAAGCTGCTCTGCAGAAAAGAGCCTGGGGGTGCTGACTGACAGCTGAACATGAGCAGCTTGTGCCCAGGCAGCCAAGAAGGCCAACAGCATCCTGGCCTGTATCAGCACCAGTGTGGTCAGCAGGGCCATGGCAGTGATTATCCCCCTGTACTGGTGAGGCCGCACCTTGAATCATGTGTTCAGTTTTGGGTCCTCGCTACCAGAAGGACATTTTGGTGCTGGAGCGGGTGCAGAGAAGGGCAACAGAGCTGGTGAAGGGTCTGGAGCACAGGTCTTATGAGGAGGAGCTGAGGGAACTGGGGTTGTTTAGTCTGGAGAAGAGAAGGCTCAGCTGGGACCTTATCACTCTCTACAACTACCTCAAAGGAGGTTGTAGTGAGGTGAGTGTTGGTCCCTTCTCCCAAGTAACAAGTGACAGGACAAGAGATAGCAGCCTCAAGCTGCACTAGGGAAGGTTTAGATTGGGTATTAGGAAAAATTTCTTTACATAGAGAGTAATCAGGTATTGGAACAGGCTGCCCAGGTAGTGGTGGGATCACTGTCCCTGCTCCCTCAAAAACCGTGTAGATGAGGCCCTTAGTGATATGGTTTACTGGTGGTCTTGGCAGTCCTGGGGTAATGGTTGGACTTGATGATCTTAAAGGTCTTTTCCAACCAGCTGATTCTATGATTCTAAGAGAGGCAGGGACAGGAACTAAGAAAGCTTGCCGGTTTTCTTTGGTACCTGGCTGCAAAGGTTTGTTATTCTTCTTATTTAAAAAAAAAAAAAAAAAAAGAAGTTGGATATTGGATACTAAAGATTATTGTGGCTGGAAAACTTGTGAGAAGTTGCTGGAGGGCGTGATGAGGAGATGAATTTGAGCTGAATTTGGCATGGTAGGAAAAATGCTCCTGAGACAGGCTGTAGTAGGCAGTGAATAAAATAGTGAGGAGTCTCAGAGAATTAAAATAACTTGGGCAAAAGGGTGGCCTGACGTGGACAGAAAGGATTTAGAGCCTCAGGCATGTGAAGCAGAATTAAAATAATAGGGTACGCAATAATTTCTATGTACTATTACTGCCATTAGTCAAATGGGAATTCATTCAAGCATCAGAAGTTTCTGCAAAGGTTTCAGCAATGCCAGTTACCCCAAATATAATTCCTCATTATGAAATCTGGAAAGCATGTTTTAACTTCTTATGTACTTTGTTTCAAAAAAATAAAGCCTATAACATATTAAAAACCCCCAACCAAACAAAGAGAAAACCCAACAAACCAAACCAAACACCCACAGAAATTCAAGATAACTTGCAGTAAAGGATGCGAAGTCACTCATCGTCTGTGTGGGCAGGTACACTTGCAAAATCTTCAGTTGCTTGGCTTGACTGTATATGCATATTTTTTCCCCCACATGATCCTTCTAAAATTCAGAGTGTAGAATGGGTGGTGCTTCATTAGCCTTGGTTTATTTTTTAGTGAGCGCAGAGTATATACAGAAAAACCAATGAAATAAAGGTTACCAAGGCAACTTTAATTTTGGCAATTCCTAATTTCTATGTCTTGTCTTAGCAACCTTAATGAGCTGGAATTTTGTTTTGTTTTTTAATACAGGATTTATTTTGTGTTGTGAGAAATATATTGGGGATCTACATTAGCATACTAAAATAAATTGCTGAAATTGCCATAGTCATACAGCAGCATGTGCTCTATGCTTTTAGTGGCTAGGCTGTGAGACGATACAATACATTGGTATATGCAAGTTCCTGTATTTCCTCCTTAGGTCCTGTGACATCTGGACACACTGGCTTCGGCTCCATCATGACACGTCCTAACGTGCATTGTGTTGGTGGTGACTTATTGACCACTGAACCATGCTGGAGAAGCTGGTGTACACTGTATGGAGGGTTAGGTAAGTATTTATTTATTCACAATGCTATCTTGAATGTAGCATCTCAAAAAGCTACAAGATGCTTAGGTTTGGGGTTTTTTTTAATCTGTAAGTGGTCATAAAATTGGCAGTTATCCTCCCTTTTCCCCCAGTCACTGGAGGCTCCATAAGGCAGCAGCATTTGTAATCTTGACGCTGTGCTATCATATTAAAAAGAATTGGCAATTTAATAAATCAGGCTTGATGACTCTGGGTAAGGCAAAATCTTTATTTTTTCCTTCCTGTAAACAGCAGTGTACTGAAATGTCTTATATTACCAAGTTCTTGTGGGGAGCATTTGATACATGCTGCTTAAGTTGATGGATTTTACAGGTTACCTTCATAGTTGGTGCAACTGTTTTGAGTTGATTGATTTATATAACAAATAACATCAGCTTTGGGGAGTGTAGAGGTGGAAAAGGTGATTCTTGGTGCTTTGTTGCTAAAATTATTACCTCATAAAAAAGCAGTAATATCCAAACTCTGTCAGGACCAAAAAGATTGAGTAAAATTAAGTGATTCTGCACAAATGATATTTTCAATAGATGGAAGTATTCTACTTACTCTGACACAAATGCTAGCTATCTTCTCAGTCATCTAATGGGCTTATTTAATTTTTCCTAATCTTACCAAACATGCTATATATTTAAATGTGTATGCAGCACTGTGTTTTTTTTAAGCTTGTATTTTACATTGGAAGTGGTTGTCTTTTCTTAATATTAGTCTTAACAATGTTATTAGAATCTTAGGCTATTTTTACGAGAGAATGAGAGAGGAAACTTATTAGGTCAGGAATATCCAAATATTAAAAATTAATCAATTCCTTGCAACGTAATAGCTATATTATGCAAATACATTGCTTGTTCTTCATCTACATGTATAATGGTCATAGGAAGCTCAGGAAACCTAGAAAAGACAACTGTTTAAAATGTGGATTGTTAGATAAAGCTTTTATATGATAAAATCATTGTAATCTGGTGAAACCAGTGGGTTCAGGGCAAATGAGATGCCTGAAAATCACGTTTCTCTTTCCTGCCTTGTCGCTTTTAAGAAACAGGGATATTCATTGTGGCAGCAAGTGTGTCAAACACAGGAGCGATTTTCCAAACGCTGTCATTTTTACCATTATAATCTGTTCTTATCTAGTTTTGTTTTTCTTTGTGATAGGCAGCACTGGGGTAATTTTACAATGAAAGCATGCATCCAAGAATGATAATCTGTTCTAGGGTGTGTGTGAATGGCAGCTAAACATTGCAGTATGTCATATACCTGTTCATTGTATTTACATGTCCAAAAGTAAAATAGAACAGTTCTTTCTTCAACATTACCTGTATGTAACAACTTGGATCTAATTCTGCCCTGTAGTTATAAAAACCAAAACCAAACTGTGACCAAAACCAACCAAAACAAACTCCAACCCAAATAAATGTCTTGTCTAGCTCTTCTGAGAAGCTGTTGTTTTGCCCTTAGTGTGTGTTTCACAAATATAACACAGGATGATCAACAAGGCTTTTTTTTCCTCTGTTAGTGGACTGAATTTATACGAGTGTCGTGGTTTAAGCCCCTCACGCAGTTCGTTCACTCACTCTACCCTCTTTCTTCCCCCAGTCCCGGGAGGATGGGAAGGAGAATCGAAAGAATGCAATTCCCACAGGTTGAGATAAGAACAGTTTAGTAACAGTTTAGTAACTAAAGTATGACACAAAACCACTGCTGATACCACCAATAATAATAATAACAAGAGAAAAACAAGGAAAGAATACACTCGCTCACCACCCAGCCCAACCAAGCAGTGCACCCCCCCACCCTTCCTCTGTTTTTACATCCTAGGCATGATGTGCTGTGGTATGGAATAACCTCTTTGGTCAGTTTGGGTCAGGTGTCCTGTCTCTGCTTCCTCCCGGCTTCCCCTCCTCCCTGGCGTAGCATGAGGCTCAGAAAGTCCTTGGTCAGACCAAAACATTACCAAGCAGTAACTGAAAACCCTGGTGTTATCAGCGCAGTTCCCAGGCCCAAAATCAAAACCACAGTGCTGGACCAGCTACCAAGAAGGAGAAAAATGACTGCTACTGCTGAACCCAGGACAACGGGTTATGCTATTTCAAAAGTCCCTCTCCAACTTTGTCTTTCACCTGAAAGTATCTTATCTCAAATTTTGAAATCTTTCAGTCACTGATGGTTATGTAAAATACTGGTCAATACAGTATTTTGGATTTCTTTTTGAATTAGTTTACTTCTTTCTTAATTGGCCATCAAGAGAAGACTTGAAAGAGCATATGGAAAATTGCTAAACTTCTACAGCCTTTCTGTCTTCCTTTTGGGATCAAGTATTCAAAACCAAATGTCAAATGAGTGGACATCACAAACAAATCCATCAGAAAAAAACTTCAGCAAAAAGATGAAAGAGAGGAAAGAAGGCTGAAGATAATCCTGTCTGCTTCAACACAAAAGCAACTAGAAGAATTTTTGTTATGTACATGCATTGCCTACAGTAGGTATGACCTGTACATGGCAAAACTTGTCATTTTGCTTGTTATGCTCCAAATACCTCTGTAGCTGTTCATTGCAGAACAATTGATAATGTGGCACACATATATTTACTTACTAATTTTTTACTAGAAAGCTGCCCACAGCCTGAACAAAAAGGAGCTTCCCTTTTCAAAGAGGTGTCTTCTTGGCTTGAGAAAGTTCCATTCTTTTGGATAAAGTAAGCTGATCAAAAGGTGCTTCTAAAGGTTTTCTCTTAAGTTCTGTTACAAGCAATAATAAAGGAGAACCACTGAGATGTGCTCTTTGAAGAGCCAAGAGGTGCACTGTGAGGCTTCTTGAAATTCTGTACGTAAAGTAAATGAAAAAACTGTGGCAAGGTACAGCTTCCTTTGCTCTCATGGCTGCGTTTATAAGAGGTGTATTTATTGAAGCACCAATCTTATCAGTTAATACAAAATTCTACTTATCTGTAGATGTAAGAGTTAACACTAAGACTTCGTCTGACCTCAAGTGCATCCTCTCTTCCAAAGAAAACTTGAGATGGCATTTGATGCTTTCCTGTTATTCAGAAGAGTGTGTTTATTTTCCTTTGAGAGAGAAGATAGAAATCTCTGGTAGCCACCCATCCACAAGTTGACATCATACAATATTCTAACAATAGCTTTTCTAGTATTTAGGTAGAGAAGTTGGTGTGCATTCTGTTTTTCTAGGTTTCTTTCAAGTATCTGAGTTTGGTTTGGGGCATTTTCTTTCTTAGTTGTTATTTATGGCCATGCATATGTGTGTTACATTATGAGAAAACATTTTCACAATAGACACCTTCAGGTTAAGTAGAGAAATTACTTTCTGACTTTTACAGTTGTGTATTATAACTAATTAATTCAAATTGTCAAAGTTTTTTCCCCAAATATCTTCTTTACCCTGTTGTTTTCTAAGACTGAAGTAATTGTCTGTATTGAATTTGGATTTCCTGGTTTGGAGCTGTAATTGCTCATGTGGAAAGAAGTAAATGCATATTTTAGTAGCTTGCTGAAATTGCTGTAATAAATTAAAAAAAGGATAGTCAAAGGCCTGATCACTGATAAGTGAACTAGCAGCTTGGCAAGTAAGTAGGGAGTAAACCGACATGCTGATGGTGCATGTAGGCAGCTGTTTTTTTGTTTTGTATTAAATTGTCAGTTAACAAACTTTGTCATCGTCAAAGCACAGTTCAGTCATTACAGATTCACAAAGCAGGCAGACAAGTTGCTTCCATGTTCACAGTGAGGTATTTTGAAATAACTTTCAGTTTTAAAGAAGTTGAAGAACAAGGCTAAGCATTTTACATCTTTTTATCATTACAACAGTTATTTTCAAACCAGTGGAGTGTGATGATCCAGATTTAGTCTGAGGTTATATATGAAATGTGTCATTATCTGATAAATGTTACCTCTGTGTTTCAGAAGCATTTATGGACTAGTTCTCTGGGAGCTCTCCCTGCAATGGTGCTTGTAAATTACTGCAAAGATTAAAAACTTACTTCAACTTTTCATACCTAGTTCTGACTTGAGTTTTGCTGTGCTATCTGTGCAGCAAAGCAAACCTCATGTTAACATTGTTTCTTTTTTATAGCCTCTTCAAAGAGCAAACTAATGAAAGTAGCAGTTAGCCATAATACCATCCTGTGGCCTTTATTTCTTCCGACTAAAGGCCCTGACCCTGTGGGGGAACAGAATCTGCTGCAAATTGTAGCTAGTTCAGTGTTGTGTCCTGCAGTTTAGGTTAATAGCTGATGGTAGAACGGCGTAAAGAGAATGTTGCTGTGTTGACTCTGGGTGCAAAGTCTGTGCTGCTATACAGGACTCCAGAATGCCAAAGTAGCCTCAGTTTCTTTCCTCCCAGAAATGTCTCCAATTATGCCTAGATTAGCAGACTCATTTGGGAAATATATTTTAAAGTCTATTGATACTTTAAAATTAAAACTTAAAAAAAAAATGCCTTTAAACGGAAAAAGAACTGCTGTCACAAGGTTGAATTATCAGAGAAGCGTAGGTAATGGCTCTCGGGGAACATAATTTCTTGGTTGTCTTGTGGTGCTTGTAGTGTTTGCTTTGGCTTTCCCCAGGAGAGGGCAGCAAATGAACAAATGAACGTCGCACTGGCTTTTACTTTTCAAATGCCTTTTCAGCGTTCCTCTTTGATTATAACCCGCAGTGTACTGATGTTAAAAGTTTAAAATTATGATTTCTACCTAATTTATTTGCTACAGGGGTAGCTGGAATGTATGACTTGGAAGTCTTCATCATTTTCAGTATTAGGCAGTAGAATTTATTTAGTAAAATCAAGTTCAAGTTTATAAAGAAGGTAGTTCTAAATGAAGGCTAAAGATTTTTATGACTATGGCATTAGGTGTGTATATATTTTGAAGGATAAAATGTACAGGCAATTGGATCCCATGACAATTATTAGTTAATGTCACCCAAGTCTTGCTTAACATCTCATTTTCAAATGTTTATTTTCTATATTTAAATTTAAATTAATATAATATTCCAATTCAAAATAATGTTGTCGTAACCATTTTTCTCTCATCAGAAAATAAAACAGAGCATACAGTAATTATAGTGATGGTTTTAATTCACATGTAATTAATGCTTTAATGTACAAGGATGGCTTGTGCACTCTGCTGACAGTGCATGCACATTAAAGGCCTCAGTTCATAGACAGTAGTAGTAATACTAAACAATATAACAATTTTTTATTCTTATTTCAGCAACAAAGTGCAGGTTTATAGACTAAAACTTTATGAAGGCATACCATATTACTGATTGAGAGTATGGGATGTTTTTTTCATGACTGTATGGGAAAATGCTGATTAACACCTAATTCTGAATTTCTTGAAAGTGTGTGGCCATAATTTTTTGTCAGTTACAGATCAAGTAGTTTGCAAGAAGTGACAGAGAGAGGGCAGTCTAACCTTTTCATTCACTGAGTTTTAACCAATAGTTCATATAAAGAAGGGAAAATCATAGAGGCATCTGTGAATATCAGCTGTCTATAATCAGTGTTCAAAAGTGAACTGGGAAGAATGAAACTAATTCCTGACTAAAGTGATGTATTGATAGTCTTATCCAATTGTTTCATTAAAATCATAAGTGTTACAATGAATGTGGGACCTTTATGGAGCCTAAAAAGTTGATCAACAGCATGCAAGACACTTTGGGCTTAACAGGTCATAATTTCCCACTGTCCCAGATGCACCTTATTTATATCTGAAGAATGGAAGGTTAAACTATCAATATTACAAATTCCAGGTTCCTTTGGACTTTGGCTTCTCAACCTTAGAAGATTGAAGCAACCCTCCTAGTTACAGAATATTCTTTCTTTTCTCCTTAAAGAAAAAAGAATGCATCAGTATTTGTGGGGAGTTTGCACCACAGGCACTGCATAAGATAGGCACTGCTGGCAACCATTTCAAAATTCTGAAATTTGCATCTAAAGCAAAGTTAAATGTGCTGGAAACAGGCAGCTGTGCTCACACTTTTCTATAAAGTAGTAATTCAAGTAGCTAAAAAAATCCAAGTAGCTCTACTTTTCTACAAAGCATTTAAACCTCTAACAAAGGAAATTGTGAAAGACATCTCCTGTAAATGCTTAAAAAAATACAGTTTCAATTCTGATTTCCATGAGTAGAAATGGTAACAAAGACAATTTTCCTAGACTGTGAATTGGTATGTTATACCTTTGAACTGCTGTACTTGTATTGGATTCACAAAGGTATTAGAGAAATTAGCCTTTGCATTTTTGGTCTCTCCTTGCTCAGAAAAAGTTCCGTCTGTCCTGTAGGAGTTTAGAATCTAGATTTCTGACAACTTTTTCTTTTTTTCTTTTTTTCCTTTTTTTTTTTAATGTTTTTCTTCTTGAAAGATCAAAATGGTTAGGAAAGAGGGGAAAAAAATCAGACAAAGAGTTATTCAGAGAGGCACAACTTGCCTTTCAGAGTTGGCTTTCATCTTGAAGCTTCCTGTTAAAATTCTAGATTTTTCCATATAGGCCCTTGGTTATACAGAGATCACTGTTTTAGCTTTCCCACTTTCTGTGCATCGAACACTTCAACAACTCCCCTGTGTACTTAAGTTCCCTCATGTAAGTTAAAGGCTCTTATTCTTTGAGCAATGTAAGCTTTTATTTCTCTGCTGCAAGAAAGTGTTAATCAACACAAATACCTGAGGATTAAATCCCTTTTTCATCTTTCTTGTTTTGAATACTGTTGCATAAACTAACAGCTGTATGATTCGCTCTTAATTTAGAATTAGCAAGAGTACTTTACCACTACAAGTCTTGAGTATAATATAAACTGATCTCATTGCTTTCTAAAATACTTTGTTTTCAAAATAGCAGGACTTTAATTACCTTCATAGCATATGATGAAAATAGCTGTGTTTTCATTACAGAATGTTTAAAGAATGATTATTCCTGTTTGTTACATCTAACATGTCAATGTAGGGCATGTATTTGGAAATAGTATTTACTTAGTAATTAATTATTTACAGGTATGACTCAAAATGGCATTGTTTCCTTTTGCTGAGCACTGATCAATAATCTGGGTAGAGATCTAAGCACCTTTTAAATCTGCTACAGTTGACGTCCACAGGACAAAGATTTTCAAGTTCTCCGATGCTTACATTTCTACCTTTGAAGTTATTGCGTGTTGAAGATGTGACTTTACAGTATTAGGCTTGTGTTTGAATTTGTGAACAGCCAGTGCTTCTTATGTTGTTTCTGAGTTGTGAGCAACTCTAAGTGCTTAATACCTCAAAACCATTTAACTCTAAGCATGGTGTGGGGAAGAATCTGAAAAACCAAGGGACTTGGAACAGCAGATCTGTGATCTGTGTGGTACTTATCAAATGCTTTACGGTTGTGTTCCCTAGGAATCCTCTCTTTGTATATAAGCACACATAATTTTCATACACATTATTTTAATTTTAAATAAATTCCAGTTGCAGGCCTGAAAGAGTAGCAGGTCACACAGTAGAGAAAATAGAATCTGTCTTTTTTAATTCAGACGAAAAGAATGTAGAAAACATAGATGAACTATTCAAACATCAAGACAAAGCAATCCAGTATGATCATCTTGCATTGTGCAGTATCGATTGCTAGTAAATTGCTTTAACACAGCAAATTATGTAATTCTGGGAATATAAATAAATAATTAAAAGATAATAAAATAGTAACTGAAGTATTTGATCATAGGTCTGATAGGAATCTTTGTGCTGTCATTTCTCCACTAGTGACATCCATCTTTCCTAACTAATTGCCTTAAATACTCGTAATAAAAGGCATTAAAAGCTTTAATTAACACATTAACCAAGAAATGCCATCCCTTCAGACCGTTTTATACAGGAAGAACAGATGGTGATTTTCCAGATGTGACAAGGTTCATTTCCTTTCTGACAGGAAGTGTTCTTATAGTTAGCCCTCTTGAAACGCATGGGAATGCATCCTGGCCTCAAAGCCTTTCACTGCCATCATTGTGAGTATGAAACAAGGCTAAAGACCTTCCTGATACAGCAGATGCAGATCGATTACATGTATGTCTTCCTTATGTTACCACTCAGGAGGAAAAAAAGTGCTATAGAGTTGGAATATTGAATACTGTGTGGGAGTGATTCTTTTGTGACGTGAAAAGGATTTCTACAGAAAAGGAGTATTTTTTACCTATTGGTAGTTCTCCCTCTCACATTGAATATGCAAACATCAAACATGTGATCTGATTTAAGAAAACAGGCCATTTTTTGACTGAAGTGGGTTGGTTTTTTTACGGCATTCAGAGATGTTGATCTTTAAAGGTATGTTTGACCCTGGTTTGAGATTTATATTTGGAAGACACCTATGTAGAGGTATAGATACTGCAAAGACAAGGACAGCTTTTGTCCATGGCTCATTAACAAAAAAAGATGACTTTGCTAGTTTAGAGGGATGTAGATTTCAACTAGTTCATAAGTTTTATTTCTATACTGCTACTCTGTGGCCAGGAAAGAATGGGAATGTCTTCTCAAAAGTTTTTAAATCAGCTTGCACACATTGGCATGTTTCATGGTTTTTTAATACAATAGATAGTTGTTTGTCCAGCTTGGCTACATTCCATTTCATTTTCTGGAAAGCTTCCTGCTTCATGTTTCTGTTTTAAAGTTGAATATTGAACCTCTATCAAAGGGCCAGCCTGTCTATGACTGATGCTCTGGGGTTCTTTCTGTCTCAGTCAAGTGATCTGTTTATATAGACTTTGTATTGCCATAGTTATATTAAGTCCATCATTCTGCCAAAAAAAGCAACTAGCATTAGAAATTCTGAATTATACAGAGGAATGTACTTTGTAGCAGTGTCTGCTTGAAACTGTTGGATCTGCTCCATCTTGTTGGTATTTAAAAAGTGAAGCTTTCTCCTTTCTTCTGAGCATTTTACAGGAATAGAAAATAAGTTTAACTGAATGAATAGGATGGGAATGTGCTATGTTGCATTAATAGCCTTCGCAAACCTGCTACTTGATGTGTACAGTGAGTGGATGGATGGGACAGTAGAGAGTCAATTAGATGCTTATAATAGTACTTTAATAAATAAATTGCAGAGATCCTCCTATAGGATCTGGCAGCAGTGAATAGGGAATATCCACCTTTGTTCACACTGACAAAATCAGCTTTTCAGCGAGTTGAAGAAATTAAATATGCTTGCAGTGGTTTGGCAGGAGTGTGACGCTTCTGACACTTGAGTGATATGGGTGGTGCTCCATCCCGCAGCACTGGAGCCATGGCATCACACATGGCAGCCGAGGAGGGTAGGCAGATATCTGGCAGGAAACATAGGTGTGAAGGGGGCTGATAGACGTCGTACGCTACTGAGACAGATGGCTCTCAATCCCTGTGGCAGCAAGTATGCCATGTCTTCAAAGACATTTGCTCTATTAAATATTCTTAGCTTATGGAGAAGGCGACTGACAGGACTTCAAAAGGTACAGGAAAACGAGAGTGAGAGCCAAAGAAGAGAGAATCAACTTCTCCTGGGAGGCTGGCTAGGTAGCATGTATGGGCACTGTTAATGATGTTCAGGTACGTAAGTAGACAAGTGACTAAAACTATGCACAATAAATTAAACTTTTGCAAGAAAATGAAGGCAATAAGTCACTGTCTAGAAGAAGGATTGCAAATCCAGAACTGTCTCCTATTCCTTGCTCTGTGGCTGATCTGCTACATAACCTACAGCAAACACATGTAATGAGTTTTAGAAAGCTCCTCATTACCAATGAAAATGTGATTTATTATCTAGTTATCAAACCATTGATAACTGCTCCTGAAAATCTCATCAACCCCTTCCTGTTTGCTTCCCCACTGACAATTGGGAGTAAACAGAAAAAGTGCTTTGATTTCTACGTCATGCTGACTATGCAGTGGTCACTCAATGTGATATCCTATGCATAATTCGTAAAAGATAACATAATAAATCTATAGCTGGAGATGTAATAGTGTTGGCATGAAATGCTGCCATGAGGAGAATTATTTGTATTCCAGGGTTGGTGTTAAGATTTAGTTTCTTAAAATACGTTCTCTCAGATGTATTTACTTGTTGGTTTTGTGTTTTATTTTCTGCTACAAAAATGAAAATAGGTTTGCCTATTTGGGAGTTGGACTGTATGACCTCCCAAGGTCCCATTCAGCCTTAACCATTCTGTGATTCTGTTTCATTTTTTTTAGCTCGTGGTTTCTTTCTAGTTAGGTTCCTTTCAGGTTCTTCACTGTGAGGCTAATACTTAAGAACTTTCATGCATCAGAAAAATATGAAGATATATATTGTAAATTAGAAATTATCAGTGGGCGTGTAGATGAAAGGGGAGGCTAGTCCTTTACGAATGTACCTCTTGGTGCTTTTGGTATTGGAAGTCATTGTTTTCCTTTGTTATTGTTATCCTTCTTGTCTTCACAGAAAATTCTTTGGGTGTGTTCTTCTTTAAATTAAAATGACTTTCCTTTAGCATTATTCCCTTGCTGCTTGGAAATTTCCTGTTCTGCTACATTTCCCCATTCTGGGGATTTTTTTGTTTGTTTTTAACTGGTGACATAGGGCGTGCTGAAAGTTGTCCCTCTGAATTTCAACTCAGGAAAAAAAAAATTCAAAACTAAATTTGGAAATGGTTCTGGCTGTTTTTTCTTGATTAGACTTCTGGTGGAAGCCAAATTTATATGCAGTAGGTCTCCCACTGGTAAAACAGACTGTGGCATTTAACTGCCTAGACCATTATCTAAGATCATGCTTCATTAGCAATAAAATCATGGGAAAGATGAGTTGTGGTTTGGGGGATGTGCTGTAAATGCTAATCCACTAATATTTTTGAATTTCCCACACATACTTTATATTCCCATGGAAGATACTATATCCTTAATATTTGCTTTCCATTTCTTGGTAGGTGAAAAGGCTTTCAAGTGTGAGATCTGCTTTTAGACCTTCATTGATGCAAGCTCCCTGCAGCAGTGTTTCTGATCATGTGCTGGTGAGAGGCCCTACAAATGCTGACTGTTCATATAGTCAGTGTCAATAATCCCTCTGTCAGGCAAATCCTGTAAATCTGATGGCTTTTAAAAAGCAACAGTAAAACCCCCACTCTAAATTCACACATTTAAATATATTCCTGTTGGGAGCTTGTCTCTAAGAAGGCTTTTTTATTTAAAGGGATTGCTTTCTGTCCCCTCTTTACAACTCTGTCTGTATAGAACTACTGCAAAAACTGTCCTAGAAGATGTATGGAACACTAATGTGGTAAATACAAAAATAAGCAGTAGAAGGCAGCAATAGTATCTGTGTCTGTATGTGCAGGGGTACTGGGACAAATAGTGATTCGCATAAAACCAGAAATGTGTTCATTCACTAACTGTATGTCCTAATTTGCTGTATAAGGTGCATCATGCTGCTTTTTTGCACTGATTCTGTTGTAGTGTTTTGATTCCACCCTCCTGCTCCTGCCAACTGAGGAAATGCTTGCATTTCTGACACTGCTAATACTTTTCATTTTGCAGTGTTGGCAGCATGTGTTATGTGATGAGTGGGAGCATTAGCTAGTCGCAGTAAAGCCTAAGTACATGTTGAAAGTATGTACTTAGCAGCCTTAGAGGCTGTTTAAATGTTAAATTCTTGTGTCTTTAAACTCTGTACACTGAATGATGTACTGTTTGCTTTGTTTTTTTTAAAACTGAAAAGGTTTGAACTAAGATAAGCTAATGTTCACAAGTCACTTCTTTAGGTTCCTTTTCATTGAGAGTTTTTCAGTGTGCAGTAATGGAATAACAGGGAAAAATATTTTTTCCTAATTTTGGTTGCAGATGTGTAAAAATGCAGGATTGTAAACATTATCTAAATGCTGTAAGAAATGAGGGAAGTTTGTAAAATTGATTAGCCGCCTGTTATAAAGACAGATATTTGTTTGCAGATATTTACTTCTAAGAAGTATCAAAAATGTCCTAATTCATGAGCAGGAGAAAATAGCGGTTGAAAAACTTGAGGGGTATGATAGCGGTAAACTCCACACACTAGAGAGTGGAACAGTGGTAGCCTATTACTCTTAATGCATTACTGTAGAAGGCGTAAGAAATACAGTTTCCTCTCCTATCAGGAAGTTTTAGTTATAGGATACAGCTAAGCCTGATAGGGGCTGTAATTAAGTAAGTTTTGTGCTGCTAAAAATCTATTTTTTAATAAACCATCCTAATACCTGTCATAGTATTTTATCTCTTTTTGCAGTATCACTTTACAAACATTTTTCATTTACTTGTAATAAGCCAGCCCTTCTTCCAGGGATCAAAGATTTTGTTGCTTGCAAATTACCAATGTGCCTCCTTCCACCAGCCTGCTTTGCTCCCTTAGATGCACATTAGCTATCATAATGTAAACACATGCATGTGTAACTTTTGCTGTGGCACTGGTTCCATTTGAAGTTCATAGAACTGTTCTTTAATAAATCAGAAATGTGAGTCCTATGAGATCAGGAAGTGAATGCTTTAACTAACGCCTGAAAGTACTGGTTTCTTGTGTGCGAAATCTCTACTTATAAAACATTTAATTGCTGTCTGAATAGTGGTCCATACATAAATAGTTTGGTTTTTTTAAAATTACCACTTGTGAAACAGTTACCTGAAGTGGGTAAATATAGTTAAGTTTGGGGTTTTTTTTCTTAAGTAATCTATTTCAGGTCTGTAGTGGATTTTTAAGCACACTAGAATATAATGCACTCTATTTCAGAACTGTATCAAAAATACAACAGAATGTAAGAATACTAAAGAAGAAGAAAAGGAAAGAAAAAGATCCAACCCTTTTCCAGTCCCCAAGCATATACTTTACACTCTCACAGAACCCCTTGACTGATTCAGTGGGCTGTATTCAAAAGTGGGGTGTAAAGGGTAGAAATCACATGCAGATCTGAGTGCGAACAAGACTAAGGATGGCATAATTGCAGTGGTGAAATAGCCAGAAAAGTGTAATCTCTAAACTTTCCCAGTATTCTAATTTAGTTTGTGAATAAATACATATTGTTTACTGATATTCAATTAGAAAAAAGTTTTATTCAGGTTCTCACCTTGTGCTTTACATTCATCAGATATATTGAGTGAAAAAATACAGTGAAATCTGCAGTGGAAACTGCTCATCAAAATTCAGGATTACAGTGACATTTAATTTTCAAGCACATCCCTCTGTATTGATATGTGTATCTATTTGTGTGTGTATGTATAATGAACTCAAGACTTAAAATGTGTATGTAACTAGGCTGTTCACGGCCGTCTTTTTACTTTAAGGCTTTGTCTTACCAAAAGCTTAGTTATGTAGAAAAAGAGACGTGAATTTGCTTGGGATATCTGTCTTGCTTAGTGACATGGAAGAGTCAAATGACTCCTCTTGATGGTACAGAATCCGACAGGCTCACATTTTTGGTAGTTTTGCTGTCAAAGACTGCAAGAGATTTTCCTTAAAGTTGTGAGTTCCTGATTATGATAGGGAGAGTTCTGTGCTGCTTTAATAAGAATATATAGGAAAGTATTTCATTGTTTGTGTAAATCTTACCTTGAAAACGCAGATTTTTCTATGTCTGTGTAGTAAAATAGTTTCTTACATGCCAGATAGCAAAAAATGTAATTGATTTAGGTGTAATTGATTTAGGTGTAAAGGGAAAGGAGGGTTAGGGTATCCTTTTTTGATGTAGTGTACTTTAAGAAAGTCTAGTGTCTTTTGCTTGTTGCATTCATACAAATACCACCATCACCTGAGTACCACAACCCTGAGCATAGAAAACCCATAAATATTTGCAGTACCAACCTTGAGGTTTTTAAGCTGGTATGGTATATGCATTGTGAAGTCTCAGAATTAATTTTAGCCAACTTAGTTGTTTAATCTGACCTCTCTGTGGATCCCCTTCTATACTCAGTGAAGAATGATGGGCATTCCTACAAGACAACTTAATTTCATATGAGACATTTGTTAAATGTGTGGGCTAATTCACCCCCATTAGGGTTACTTACTGCCTGCCTACAGTCAAGTTTACAAAGGAAATCTAGACTAGACACCCGTTGGCAACGTTATGCAGGATGAATCCTCTTGTAGGTGGTGGTTTTAATTTCCTAGCTCATAGGGCTGCAAACAGTTGTTGCCAAAATAAACAGATTCTCAGTATCTCTTTAAGGAAAGCCTTACATTCAGGGAAGCTACCATTACAAATTGGTAAGTTTTGAATACGATTGATGTTAGGTAACCAGTACTGAGACTAACCCACAAGTCTCAGTTCTCTTACAGCCTATATACAGCTATATTCTAGGTTGGCCTTGTATGGGGGAGCTGCCAAAATCTGAAGATTTAGGTTCTATATTTGCTATTCCCTGAATGTGAAAGAACTGAGGTTTTGACTAGGATCAGGGGATAATTCCACTGTCTCAGGGCAGAATTTAGACCCATAGTAAGTATGTAGCAGACCTCACGTTTTAATATAGAATGAATCGTGGACAGTATTGCTGTTATGGTTATGTTCTTTATTTTGAAGTATGTCCCTATCATAATGCAAACTAAGAGGTTTGAAATGACAGGTGAAAGGTAGAACTTGGTATATTCAGACTGGTTTGCAGCTTTCATGACATTGAGCTGGGATTACATGTGGATACACATGCACACACAAATGGGTGCCTATCTGGTGTGTGTGACTTCATGCTGGTGCAATACCAGCATCCTTACATTAAGGATGTAAATGCATATAAGGTCCTGTTAAAAGGTAAATTGGGCACTTGTCCTTGTAGGAGTTTAGGCTCCTATTGCATGTATGGAGGTTTTATTTTTGAAGAATAAATATATCCATATTTGCCCAACTGAAAGTGAAGCAGAATCACTGCTGGAAACATAGTGCAGGTTCCACTAATTTACTCCAGGGGTAGGAAAAAAAAAATAATAGTGAAAGGTGTTGTCTTGCTTGAGATGACAAAGAGATGTATTTTAGGTCTAGAAACCCTCACTTGGGCATACAGCTAGCTGTGTGTGAAATCACTGAGCTATGGCTCAGGAGGGCTGTGTTCTGATCTAGCTTCTGCCACTAGACAGAGCCACAAGATCTTGCGAGGTGTCATGGGTTTGGCTTTTCCGAGTCTCATGCTATGCCGGGGAGGAGGGGGAACTGGGAAGAGGCAGAGACAGGGTGCCTGACCCAAACTGACCAAAGAGCTATTCCATGCCACAGCACGTCATGCCCAGGATGTAAAATACTGGGGGCAGGAGCCCGGAAGTGGTGCTCTCGCTCTCTCTCCCTCTCGGCTCAGTCGTGCGGCGAGCGGTTGTATCCTTTTCCCTTGTATTTGCCTTGTCATTGTTATTATTATTGGTGGCAGCAGTAGTGATTTGTATTATATCTCAGTTACTGAACTGTTCTTATCTCAACCCGTGGGAGTTACATTTTCTTTGGTTCTTCTCCCCATTTCCCGCCCATTGGAGTGGGGGGGGAAAAGGGAGAGGGAAGTGAAATTTACGACTTAAACCACAACACGAGGGATGGCTCATACCCTCACCTCTTGTTTGGCTGTTTTGGATTTCTGAACACTCCAAATATAAACTGCCAGCCTGTGCTTGTGCAGTGCTCACTGCTACTGATAGTACTATTGACTGATACATTTTTAATTTATTACAGCATTCTGAAGAAGAGCTTGGACCTTCACATATGCTGACATCACACCGGTGAGGTGTGGTTTCTGCTGCTACTCTTCTCCTGAGAAACAACTTCTCCAAAAACACATTAAGAGACATTACCTAGGTTCAGGAACTTTCTTAACCAGCTCCCAGCCCACCTTTACCCTCAAATCACTTCATGTGGAAAATTAGGTTCTTCGTGCTTAAACTTCCACCAGAGCATCCCTGCGAATAAGGAAGCTGTTGGCATTGTCACACTTCTGTGCTGAGAGCCAGGGGTTATCCGGAAGAAGAGAAGAAACAGTCCTTATGCAGCAATTCAAAGCTCTTAGAATGGTCTTCCCAAAAGCATTCTGTGTATTTTGGGGCAGGTGGAAACTCCAGTGTGCTGAGAGGAGCGTGAAGATTTGTGTTGCACAAAGGTGGACTTGTCGATTTTTTTGTTCTGGTTACCTCTTGCTGATATATTCTGCTTACTTACAAATGAAGAGTTTGACATTCGGAGGCAGAGTCTGTTGAAATGTACCAAAGCTGACAGTGGACACTACAGGTTGTTTCTATACTACATCTCTTATTTTTGATACAGGTCTCTACATAACTTATATATACATATTTAAAAAAATATATAAACATATATACAAGTAAATTATTAAAAAAATATCTACGGATGCTTGTAGGACACAATGTGGTAAACAAAAATCCTGAAATTCCTTCATATTTATTTTTTTGGAACAAAATGTGTCTGTTATCATAAGCTGACCCATTGTTGAAGTAAAAATATAAACTATTGAAATATGATGTCAAATAAACTGTATCTTATTTGGCCAAATAGAAATTGCTCACTTTAGAAGATCAAATGAGAAGAATGTTGTACTTTCTAATTTTAGGCTATTAGAGGACTGATTTACTCTATGACTACACATTTATTCTTTGACTGTGGCGGTTTTGTAGAGTCTGTTATCAGCTATAAATGTTGCTCAGAAAATGTAACTGTTGCTAAAGATAAAAAACCCTAATATCACAACTTCCTACCAGACAGAAGCAAATAGTGACTGAAGTGCATGTACACTGTTCTCTTAAACGCAATTGTAAAGAATATGCTGCTTCAAGAGGATAAAAGTTTCCCTTCCAGGTAAGTTGTAGATTTCTTGATTTACAGGAAAATGCTATTAAAAGAGTTATGTGGAGAGTAGCTACTGGCAAATTGTAGGTACAATCTTTATTAAAGAATTGAAGATAAATTAATTTTCAGAGAAGAAAATTCTTTCATTGTTAGAAACCGATGGTCATCACTAACCTCATCTTCCTGTTATACAGTTGGAAGAGGAGAGGTTAGAAATGCATACCTAAGCAGAAACACTTTGTGCTTCTTCATCTGGAAGTATAATAGTTGGACATTTGCAACTGAGGACATACATAGCTACTAATGGGAAATATTTTCTTTCTTTAATGCAGTTTACATTGCAGCATTTTAATCTGTTTGTACAACAGTGTGATGGTCATTTAACTTGAAATGGCTTGAATGGTTTTTAGTACTTATTTACAACAATAGCAGTACTTTACTTTGAAGGATTCCAGCAGCTTTTCATTGACTTTGCACTGGGGAAATACTTTGATCGGTATTGATAGGCCCAGAGGATGATGAGTTAATGTGTTGGTTGTTTAATAGCATTTTGCAGTAGCATAAGATGTAAAGTACCTGGGGATGTAGGTATGTGGAATTTAATTAACCAATCTGGAATTCAGCCGAAACTGAGTCAGATCAACGGCCCTAATCTTGCAAAAAGCACAAGGGGACTTGTAATAGTTGGTAAGTGAACTGAGCTTTCATTTTGATGTCACCTTGACAACTGTGGTGTAAGCAATATAGTACCTACTTTTCTAGGGAATCTATTCAGTAATGTCGTGAAGGATGGTCTGTACCACTTACTAAATTACAAAAGATTACTTCTGGCAGCATTCTGTCCTGTTTTTATGTCTTTCATAGAAGCTCAACCTTAGCGTTTGAGAATAGGCAAGAGTACAGCTTGGAGTCGTAGAGCTGCAGGCACAGCATGGTGCAGTTGTGTGCCCACTAGAATTTATAATGTGCTGGGTCTTGTTTTTTTTATTTCCCATTTTTTTTTCTCCCCACTGTTGTGTGCAAGCTATATGATAGGTTTAATAAGTTAATTAGGAATGGGATCTTGAATACAAAATAGGTGCTTTATTATTTTTTCTGTATATTTATTAGCCCATTATAAGTGGGCAGAAATATTCAGCATTAGCTAATTTACTGAAAAGACTGATGGCAGGTTTTGTGCATATAAGGTAAGATTCATAGAGCCAAATTCTAATCTGTTCTTTATACCAGCCTCAGGCAGTACAGTTATTCTGCAGTAAAGTGAAGGGGTTTGGTATGTCCTTGTAAGTGGTCTTTCAGTATGGATGTGATACAGTCTGTCATTGCTCTCTAGAAAATGTCTAGTCCTTCCTTGTTCTCTAGAAAAGAAATTTAGATACAGAAACTAATAATCTTGACATATTTCTCTTTGTGGTGTTAAGACATCTTGGAATACTAGCTTTTTATGAAAAGTCTCCCCACCCTGGTCGTTCAGGAGTAGCTATTAATGAAACATGTCTATCATGTAAAACTATCGTTTTTTTAATATAAAATATTATATAGTTATATATAAATATAGTTGGATCAGTAAATGGTTAATTTCTAGTTCAACTGCCATATCTATTAGAAATCTTCCAAACCTGCTTCCAACTCCAAGCAGAATTTTTTAGGAATATTTCAGTTAGTATGCTTTTTCTTTCTGTGTAAACCAGCAAACAGTGATGGTGGGTGTGAGTGTGTTTAAATGTCAACTTATGTGCCTCCACAGGGAAACCGAAGTGGGCTTTTTGTGTGACTGTTAAAAAACCATTAACTGTGTTTCCTCTTGAACAGACTATCCCTTGCGTTCCCTTTCCTTCTCACTTCCCTTTGCTGTCAGGAAACACCTTTCATAGAGCAGTAGTTCCACATAGTGCAGCCGCAGCATCGGTATGGGGCTGTAACAGAGTTGACAGAGGACTCTGTCGTCTTATATTCAGGCAAATGTTTTACTGTTATAAATAATGCATGTTTTAATTGGAAACTGCAAATGGAAACATCAGTCTCTACAGGCTTGTTGATTGCCTTATAATCTGTTACGGGCAGATTCTGATTACATGCAGAGCACACAACACATTCTCCAGATTTGTGATTGGCTGTTTTTAACAGTAGTACCTGCGCTAATGAGTCCCTTCCTATAAGTTAAGACAAATGTCATCTGGGTAGTCATCTGCCATATATTATTAAAGTTGCCTGAAACTATTAGAAGACTGAAGATGTTAAGAGTAATAGGTTCTATTTCCCTTGGTCTTGAAAATGCATTTAACTATTAGTAGGGGATGATTTTAAAAGCAGATAATAAACGTAGTAATTTCTTGCCAGATTTCCGTGGGACTAATAACACTGTGCCTGATGTTAGCCACAGGTTTAGGCCTGCATGAACAGTTATTGTGGATAAACTGATACTTGGCTTGCACACTAACCACATCTATCAGGGTGAGCACAATTTTTTGTGCTATTTTAATTTAATTTGTTAAAACCACACCTTCAGGCCTCTTCTAAACATAACATCCTACCAACTTCAGTAAAGGTGTTCAACAGTTACCTAAGTGATGCATAAGTGTGTAAATGCAAATCTGAGGGAAGACTATTAGTTAACTTTAGGCTAGGTTGATTTTTTGCTTCAGTTTGGATCATTTCTGTTTGCATGCATTCACCAATCTTGGTTTAAGCTCATTTAACAGTATCAAGATGAATTTTGCAAATTTCTTATTAGTTCATAGTTTTTAAAATAGTAAATATGCCCCCCCCCCTCCTCTCCCTCCCCCCCAACTTGGAGAACTGTTATAGAAAGGGGAAACGGATTAGTATGGCCCAGTGTAATTTTATTGCTGTCTGTTTTGGGTACCCTAATGTCCTGCTGTTTGTTGGGAAAGGCTGAGTGAGCACTTATACCTGGAATGCTTCTAAGAACTAGAATTCAGAAACAAAATAGGATTTAAATGTGTGGAACTCATAACTGACTTGGAATCCTTCCAGAAGTGACTGAAGCCTGATTTCAGAAACTGCTGTAGGAAAACCAGACCCCTAGCTGTGCGTGTCTAGAGCAAGCCAGTATCCCAGCATAGTTATGTGTTGAGTTACAAGTGAGCTAGGTGCCTCAGAATCCAATCCAGAAGATGCTGACATTCAGCAGTGATCCTTCAAGTTAATAGGCAAGGCTGAAAGTAGGATTTTTACCTTTAATCTTCAGAGTTGGGTACCTCTGGCTGGTCATGATTCACTCATGAACTCTTCCCTCCTCCTTTGATGGCTGGAGTCTGCTCTGACAAAACACACCCAGGGAAAGTCCTGCTTTAATTTGTTTGCCTGTGTGAGATTATCATCATGGTGATTAAGATCACTCCTTTGCACAGGAGGTCAGTATTTCATAGTCTCAGTTTCCCAAGGGAGTGGAGAAAGGTAAAACCCTTTTCAAATGGGGTTTATCAAGTTCTTCTGTGAAAGTTATTTATGCAGCTAGGAGACTAGGCTTCTAAGTTTTATTCTATAGAATATTTAAATCTTCTGTGTTAAGTGGAACAGAGATTAAGTCTCATCATACCGTGTAGCATGACTTAAATGCTGTGTTGTGTAGGCATTCTCTTTTTTTTTTTTTTCTGTTGGCTAATAATGTCTCAATTAGTCTGTGCATAGCAGTAGTTTCAGGTGTTCTCATAGCAATATGGTCAGGACCCTTTCTTTAGGGCTGGTGGGGATATTATCAGGCAGAAGAGGGTTTTTTAAATTTTTGCTTCACTGAGGTTACAATCAAGTCATGGGAAGAAGTTAGGCAAGGAAAGAGAGTTGTATGTCATGCATCAGTCTCTTCAAATATACCTGTTCTTTTTAGGACAGAGGTAAAAGTAAGAAAGAATGGTAACTTCCTTCCCTTCTTCCACTAGAAGATTCATCTTGAAAACAAATTTAGGATAGCTAATAAAACTAAAAAGGTAGGAAGGAGAAGTCTGACTTGGATAATACTGCTCAAACCTGATTTTTGTTGGAGGACCAATAGTTAAATTAACTGTACATTCTGCAAGGCAGTGCATTGTATCAGTGTGTTATTTTTGATCGTAACTAAGCAGGACTTGGTGATATACATGATGTACGTTCTTGGATTGCATTGCATGAAAGCATCTCAATATTTGAAACCTAAATCAATGTTTCTAACTTGACATTCCTCTTCTTAAAGGTGATTCTGCATGCAGCAGGAAATATAAAAGGCCAACAGGAATAAATAGGCTACAAACAAAATAGCAGTGTTAGCAGAAACTGTCTCAGAAACTTTCATGGGTTATATTTCCTCCTTTACTGTGTATTGATTATTTTTACAATAGGCGGCTGCCTGCAGACTCTTAGATACAGAAAACACACACCAAGAGATGGCATGTGAAGATGAACCAACAGACATGGGGTAGGTGAATGTTCCATGCTGCAAAGTGATATTTAGCATTCTTTGGGGTCATTGCCTTGATAACTCCGCACCCAGTGAGTAATATGGTCATATGACAATGACAGGCCACTGTAGCTCAGGGAGAAGGAAGCTCTTTTTATGTTCCTAACCAGGCATATTCAAAGGTATGCCCATAAGCTGTCAGCTGAGTATGTTGACTGGATCTATTTTGTGTTAATTTATTCTGCTGATGGATTGTACTGATTAATAGCTGTTAGCAGGAGTAGAGGAATTTTCCTCTTTATAGGTGGGGCTCAGAGCCTTGTCGAGTCAGGTCTTGCTGGAGAACAGACTGTCCTGCTATAATTATTAATAATGCTTATCCCTGGGGAAAGGAAGCTTTATCATTCCTCTTTTATGTCATAAGGAATACTTTGGCCAGAATTTTATTCTTCTTGCCAGGATAAGTTGGCAAGAAATCATAGCTCCTGGTCCCATCTGTCTCTCCAGTGGCCCTGCCATTGAGGTTATGTACGCTAGCAGCTCTTGTCCAGAATGAGGCTGCCTAGGAGGAAGCTGTTCCTGGATCTTTGCTACTGTTGCGCTTGTTGCTTTGGCTTCTAGTTTTTTGGGGGGGACATGGCCAGTGTCATGACATGCCATGCAATGGTAAATAGCTACAGTACTGTTTATTGTCATTTTTCTTTGTTCATGCTCAAATACAAGGAAACCACAACCTAATAAAATTTTTTGCTTACTAAGAAAGCCTCGCTTCCTCAGCAACCATTGCTGCGACTGGCTGAAGGTGTTTGTTGTCTGAATTTCAGGAAATGATGCCTTGGTGATTGGAATGCCTTTCCTTCACTTGCCAGCTGCTGCATGGAGATGCAGCAGTTCCATTTTCATGTGGCAGCTTTAATTTCTGTCTTATGAACAGAAAGTGAGCAAGTGCAGCACACCTTTCACAGGATGCGATTAAACCTGCTTTAGTCACTGCTGGAGGAACAGGCAGAAACAGATCATTTAATGGAAATGTCTCTAAAGCTGAGACAAACACATCCTATTAAAGATTTGGGGAAATCTCTTTTGGCAAAAAACCTTCTGCCTAAGGATGGACTTCGCATGGCCTTCCTTCTATTGTACTTTCCTTCCTGTAGATGACAGATATTGTTAAATGCTAGCACCAGTCATGTTGTTCAGAATTAACCCAGGTTTTCTTGCACCATGTGTGCAGGCAATGGCTTTACTCCCCACCCTGCTAAAAAGGGTCAACCTGACTGCTACCTGAATCTTCCGATATGATCTTGTACTAATTTTGAACTCTTCTGGAGCCAGATTGTGATTGATCTTTCCAAACTTTAATAGATAGAAGTCATGCACTCTGTCTAAAATGAGGTATTTGGATTCCTTAGGAGCCAATGGAGGCAGTGTTTATTTCCTAGGAGTAATTAATCCCAACCTGATTGGGGGTGGTGGGGTAGCAAAGTGATTGCTTCCTAGGTGTAGTCACAGCAGGAAATGTTGCTAACAGCTGGCGCCTCTGTTCTCTGCAAACCTAACATTGCAACAGGATCTGTTGAGGGATCTTTTTCAGCTTAGATTTTCAGTAAAACAAAGTGCTGTCAATAGTCAAACTGGTTATTAAAACTCCTTTCTGGGGTCTGTCTGAAAATTTCAATAGCTTTTAAGATTTCCCTGTTCAGCACTATTTTTAAACACTAAAATTGTGTTTAAAGTAGTGATGAATGGGGAATTCAGATGAATAAGAAAAACAGTATTGTTCATCATGTTTTTCTCTGCTATTTTTAGAGAGCTCCTCAGACTAAGATTAGTGAAAGACCTCTACTAAATGACAGATTTGAAGAAACACACTAGTACAGATTTTCAAGGCCAAAAGAGATCATCAGGTCAGTGTCTCCCAGATAGCATACCAGGCCATGTTTAGCTCAGAAGATAAACTCTTAGTGCCATAGCACAAAATTGCTTTTTGTGCTATTCTCACTTAAGCAATTTAATAAACAGCATAACTAAAGAAGCCTTGTTTCCATGTGTATGTGTGTCTCGCCTCCTATGTCCAATTTAGGACAAGAGGAAACAGACTAAAGCTATGCCAGGGGAGGTTTAAATTAGATATTAGAAAAAGTTTCTTCACAGAGAGGATGATCAGGCATTGAAACAGGCTGCTCAGGGAAGTGGTGGAATCACCATCCCTGGAAGTGTTCAAAAGATTTGTAGATGAGGCCCTCAGTGATATGGTTTAGTGGCGATCTTGGCAGTCCTCAGGTAACGGTTGGACTTTATGATTCTTAAAGGTCTTTTCCAGCCTAGTTGATTCTGCGATTCTATGTGCATTTTCTGGTGTCTAATGCTGTGGCTAGTTCTTCTGTGGGGAATTTGAGATCCTCTCTCTTTTGTGTATTTCCACAAAGTATTTAAGGGTTAGTATTTTAGAAACCCCTGCTTTTCTGCTGAAGTTGGTTAAAATTTGCCACTGTGTTCCAGAGTTAGTAAGAGGCAGTGGACAGATTATGTACAGTCTATGTAGAGCACAAAAACGTACATTTTATTTTTACAGGAAACTTGGCAACAAACTTAGAATTAGGGGTGTGGTGATGTGTTGAGAGTATTGAGAAGTGACTGATTTCAAAGTGTGCTTGGCCCCAAAAAGTGCAGAAAGGTGCCTGTGTCAGGTCTACCTTGCCTGTTCTCTGTAGCCCAGTCCACAGAACTTGTGTACTAGCTTTTGCCAGACAAGGGGTGGCTTGTGTTTTATGAAAATACTGTATCATTTAAAACTGAGAAAGAAGTGTACTGCTGCTGTTCAGAATCTCAGCAATGTCACAGTTAAAATGCTGCTTATTTTATTTCTAAACTCGTGTTGCTATTTTTAGCTTTCCTTTTTTGCTATAGATTCTTTCCATGCATTTCTCTGTTAGGTTAGACAACCCTCAAGGACCAGCTGGTTTTCAGCATGAAGGTGTGCATGCCATAATTGGGTCATTCTTGATTTCATTTTTGATAAACAAAGCACACAGAACTCTTTAGGTCCTTATGGTAGGGCATATTCTCTAGCCTTCGTGTTACTCGGGCTCTTCTCTTTCCTCTGTAACTCCAATAAGTGTGGTCAAAAAATGATGTATAAATTACTCTGCAAAATCAGTGTATAGTATGCTTTCTGGCTGGCACAGAACCTGCAGAAAGAGCTGTATCTTATTTCCTATCTACTTTGCACAATAAAAACATAGTAATATAAGGATGGCAATGTCAACTGTGTGTTGGTTTGTTTTGGTTTGGTTATTTTTTTTTTTCCTTTTTTTTCCAATATGGCTGTGTCATGGTTTAAGCAAGTTCAGTACAAGCTGTAAAACCAGCTAATTTATGAAGTTGCATGTTTATATATTTATATTTAGTTTTCCTTTTACAACTCTTGCATTCATTAGCAAGCTGTTCCTTTGAGATCCTTAAAGGCCCTGCTCAAAATCAAGTGGTGTGTGCATTCATGAAAATACTGGTCTTTCACAACATGTGTCCATTTTTCTCTCTGTGAAGATCAATTTAAATATATTATTGCCAGCTGTTTCTTTCTATGATGTATTTTTTAATGTGATTAGTGATACTCATTGATTCAACTCCCTGCCCTGCACAGGGAAAGCATCAGGGCTGTTCCATTATATTAACTTGTCTAGCAGGCTAGCATCACAAAAGATGTAAAACCATAAACAGAAAAAGATGCATTTGAGCACATTTTGCTCTTTTAAAAATGCCCTCTGAAGTAGTTGTTGTTGGGTTTCTTTTTTTAATTAAAGTAGTAAACAAATGTGGTTTACAGTTTGTCTCAGTTTTATCAAGAGTGGTCATCCCGTTGTGTTTTTCCTTGGGTAAATATTTGCACCAGTTTTGTTTGCTTGCCCCTATCTGACACACAAGAGCATCATCATCATGAAAGACAGTATTAGGGGCTGCTGAACCCTCTTGCTCATGGAACAGTGACTGTTCCATGCAGACTCCAGTGGTATGTTTAATCCTTAGTTTCTGAGGATGATTAATAGGTTCAAGTTCACAATTTCAACCTATGGCTAAGCATTAATTATGCAGAGTGTACTAGTGTGTTTTTATGAGAAACATTTTAACCTTATGAATTCATTGATTATGTGCTGGCTGGTTATTTTTTCCTGTGCTGCTGCAGAGCAAAGTTGAACTTAGGTGACTGCAGCTGTGCTTCTAGCTGGGTGATAAGTTGTACGGGTTTAGGACAATGCTACTGACAAACTGGGTGGGTTAAAAATCAGATTCCTTTGTTAGCAAACAGCCAAGCTAGAATGAAATGGCAGTGGTTCAAGCACATGCTAGACAGACCATATGTTCCTTACAGGGAAATGAAGTCGTGCTATATATCTGTATTGCCAAGCATAAGGACGGCAGCTCCAGCTTCCAGAACTGTTGGCAGAATTCCCACATGGAAGAAATGTACTCTTCCTCTATCCTTTAAAAGACATTTAGGAGTGAAGCCAGTGTCTCTTCCTGCCTATCTCATGCTAGAGCAAGGTGTGCTAGGAGAACATACCTGAGGTAGAAGAGTGGTCATCGTTAATGTATTTCCCCTATATATGCAACAGTTGTAAAATGATCAGCTGCAAAAACTATCTAGCCACAAAACTGTCACTTCTGAAATACAGGATAACAAAGGATCTCTTGGGTCATTGAGACTCATCCCTCTTCTCCCACTAATTAAATGAATCCTGATTAATTTATCAAATTAATTTTGACAGTTTTCATTTTCTCACCCAATTGGAAAGCTTCTCCAGAGCTCTGATTCTCTCCTACCTTAAAGTAATTTTCTAATTCTAATTAAAGAAAAGCCCAGACTTAACAACATTTACATTAACTTTAAATGCATTACTCTGGATTGGAACCATGTGGTTTCCATGTAGGGTTATTGGAGTATTTTTTAGATTATCACTATAATGGTGAGGGAAAATAAGAATGGGAATTGTGAAATCAAAAGATCTTCATTGAAGAAGAAATGAGGGACTCATCACTGAGGATGTATTGTGTCAACCTGTAGGTTTCTGTGAGACGCTTAGCTGAGTAAAAACACAGGGACTAGGCCTAAGACAGCTACTTGAAACCCTGTATAAGTTTAGATGCCAGCAAATGGAGGCTCATTTGACCCTTCTAAAACCATGAAGTCTGCACTAGAACACTGCTGGCAGCAGAGGGGTAGGGGTACAGTGTCAGTAAGTCAGCTGTTTGGGTGCAGTGTAATTTTTTGAGGAAATTCTGGCTGTAAGGTTCATTGTATTCCAAACTGTCCCCATCTGAAACACTCTCTGCCTGTCTTGCCGAACATGGAAAACTTGTTCTAGAAGGTAAGAACCCGCCCCTGTTGTTTTACTTGAATGTTAATATTGAAACTAGTGGGAACTTAATTTTAGTCTACCCTTAAAGCTGCATTTTACTCTTCTCCAGTTTAAGTCGCTTAAAATCTAACTCCACAATTGTATGTTGTACCTGAAGTGTGTCTCAGGTTTTGTCCAGATGGCTTACAGAGGATGAGATGATGTGCATGGGCAGAAATCAAGGCGGAAAACACATTCCCTGATCTGTCTGCAAGGGCTTCTTCAACATGTTAACTAAAGCTGATGCTTCTTCAATGTTTCTTCTTAACGTAAAGAAATCCTCAGTAAATAGCAAATGTCTTGCTCTCTCATCTGAGAGCTCCATTTTCGGTACTTCACTGCTGGCTTCCCTTGGGGGTGCCATTAACAGCAGTTGAGATTTTTGAAAGAAATACCTGATTGCTTTGTGGCTGGAAGAGCAGTTTGAGATGATGAGTGGAGTTAAAGTGCTGGATGAAGACCTAGTTGATGCTTTAGAGCTGTGGAGTAGAAACAGCAGTTATCCCAGCCTGCAAGTGGTGAGTGAGCCAAATAATCCTCAGGTTGATTTGCTGGAAGGCTGTGGTTTTATTCCTTGTCAAGATAAAACCCCATATCTGTTAAGGGCATGTCATTCCAGCTTTACAATTTGCATGATCATAATGAGTGACTGTACACACCTGAACTGGTAAATCCCCATAGGAGGATATTTGTATAATTTCGCCCTTTTCACAAATCCCATTGTCTTTTATGTGGTGCTCTAACTAAATCAGAACAAAGGTAAAAACAAATAAGCCTGGCTGTGATTCAGACGTGGGTAAGATAATGGCAACACAGTCATATGGTGAAGCAAATTGATCAGACTGAGAAGTGCAGCTATACACCCTTCATCACCCACCCAAACTCTCCTATCCCCACACCTTGTCTTTCACCCTTGGGATCTTTCTCTGCTTTTTTACAGATCATGATGCTACTAGCTCTGGTGCTGTGCTTTCCATACTGGGTAGTGGAATGAAGTGTGTGCGCATGTCAGATAGAAGGTAACTCTCACAGGTTTTCTTTGGCTTTGCCTTCTGGCTTATGCACTCCTGACTTTGGTTATGATGTCGTTTGCTAAAAAGTGTAAGGGATTAAGCCATTAGTAATAAGTCATTTCCTTCTTTTTGAATTTTCATGAAATGCTTTCATGCTGTTAGGCAGGGTGTTGGCTCTGCATCAACCCTGTCTGAAATTGTGTGTTGTGCTGGCTGCCATCCAGGATAGGAGAGAACAATTTAAACACCTCTCCATGCAGTGACACTGCAAAGAATGGGGAACTACTAAGCAAGTCTGGCAGTGTGAGGGACATGTGGTTTAGTGGTTTCCTCAATGCTGACAACAAATGTAAAGGATCAGTTTCATTCTAACACTTTGTGTGTGCAGCAGAAGTAGTAGGAAGCCCACAGAATCAGAAGAAACTGATACACACCCCAAACTTTGTCACTGATGAGTCTCCCAAGAGAGTATGAGAAACACAGTACTGCTAGGAGGCTTGGGACTATGAGAAATGGCATTGTGTTGTGCAGTTTGACTTCCACTGTGTACATCAGTATGGCATTTTGAGGTCAGATCTGCAGCTGGTGTAAATCATGACACTGGAATGTTGATGCAAATTTCCCTCATAATCTTTAATTAATTTTTCTAAATCATATGGCAACTGGAAAGCAATTTGTCTTCATTAGCATGAGGCAAAAATCATAAACACTTGGATTATTTAAATAGAAAAACACAACACATCTTCAGATCAAGATGTAACTTAGGTCCAGGTGCAAACCACCCAACCCAATCACCTTGGTGATAGAAAGTAGTTCAATATTCAACGTTGCTAGCACTGAACCCTGTAGCAGCATTGGAGTTAAAGCCAAGTTGTCTTCTGTTCTTGCACTGGTGTAAATTTGAGTCATGTCCAAAGAAATTAGTGGGCTTGCGCTGTTCCTGCATTGGTGCAAGACTGATGGTCTCCACTGGAGTGTCTGGGCATCTTCTACAAAGTTGCAATCCCTCTCTATTAAGGGATGATGTCAGGTTAGGATGGATTATTTATAAAACCCTTTACGTGCTGTAAATATAGCTGTGCTGTTTGAGAGCCACACAGCAAGGAGATCTGTAGCCAGACCTGTGTTGCAGACTTCTGTTGGCACAGCAGTATCAGATAGGGATATGATCTCTGGCTAGTGAAGCCAGGCTAGGAAAATCTCCTAACACAAATGCAGTTACACGAATGTAACTATTATGTAGTTATAGGGTGACTTCCAGAAGGGCTGGCAAATACAGTGGTTTTGCTGCTGTTAAGTTGCATCTACAGGAGGGGTGCTCTGCTGGTAGTATTGGGCTGAAATAGTTACTCCAGCAAAAGGCCCTATCAGATACATATCTTTTAAGATCTGCTTTCTTTATCACAGCGGTTAATAATCAGAAGGCTTTAGGCAAATGGGGGATTGAGGTTTTTTAGCAAACCGTAGAGGGCAGATTAAAGCTGCCAAATCCAGCCTGTGTGAGGCAGTAATTACAGTCCCTTCTTGCAAGCACAACATGGAAGAAAAAATTGTGTTTTACTTATAAGCCAGTAGGTTTCTTGTTTTTCCTTTTGTGGTTATTATTGTCAAGAGTTACCAAAATACATGATGTATAATACCAAGGAAAGTAGAAATGTTTTGCAGGGACTTAAAAGCACTAACATAATGTTTGGTTTTGAGCAATGAAGAAGAAATACTGCATCTCTGGATATAGATGTTTACCCTGCAGCCTAACTCCCAGTGTTTTTGGAGTCCGTCTGTGAACCCAATCCCAAAACCATGTACCTTTTTGGGAGCAGCAGATGCTGTTCATGTCTAACAGAGCTCTTTTATCCCTCCCTTTCCTTATTTATGAAGCCTTTCTCCTGGTCTGGAAAAAGCACTGGTGGTCTTTTGCCTAGTTAAGAAGAAATAGGTTTTCAGCATAAACAGGGCTAATAATAATATTAAATAAGCAAACTGCTCTCTCAGAGGGAAAAAAAAAAGAAAATCCCACTTTTTCTAGCTATTTTAGCAACATGCTTTGCAGTAATGCTTCCAGCACAGTGATTTTTAGAGATTTGTATCTCTTCTGCTCTGCAATTTGTTGTGGTTTTGGACAGTCTAGGCACTGATACCAATGGCACAATTGGGAAAGTGGGACAAATTTGTTCTTATATGTATGCTAGCACTTGCATTAATCTCTGTTTTGTATGTGCCTGGAGTGATTCACATCCCTCTCCTCAAAGTATGGCCTCCATGTGTCAGGGATTTGTTACATTCCAGTCAGTGCAACATAAATCCTTTTTAGATAGGTCATTATGATCCTTACTATTCAGCTAGGGCATGTATCTGATGACTGTAGCCATTTACTAGTAGAATTTCAAACAGACTTCTACTGCAACACAATAAAGCAACCTTTGATTTTTTTAATATGTCTTATTTCATAAGCTAGTTATATTAATTCTGCCCCTTCACACTGAGTTCTTAAGGCATCTCCCTGAACACATTGCCAAATCAAGATACTGCATAGAAAAAGATAAGAAGAGAAGGAAAAAAACCAACTCTAGAGCCAAAGGACAAGAGAAAGAAGTTTCTGTATGTGTGATCTGAAATGGGACTGAGAACTAAGTGAAGCAAAGTGCCACCAGGAAAATTGCTGCAGTCAAGACTGCTAGGAACACCTATGGTAGAACAGCTGGTTCTGGTAGGCAGATGCAGAAACCTTGAGACTCTGTTGCTCTGCAACACATGTGGGTCACTTAAACCCATTTTTAATGACATGAATGCAAAAGGATGGAAAATGAGGTTCAGCAGTTAATTTTAGTGTAATACAGTAAGTGATCCAAGGGCCTGATCCAGAGATGCGACATTCTCCAGTATCATCCAGTAAGAGCAAACAAGAAAAGCGATCTTTTCCAGATGGGACTCTCACAGATCATCCACTGCGTGTCCGTATATTTCAGAAGAAAGCACCCCAGCTAGTGACATCTAGGGTAAGAAGTAGTAAGATCGAGCTCCTCTCACAGATCCAAAACTCACCTCTGTTATGCCTTAAAAAACCTATAGAATTTTTACCTTGCATTTCTTAAGAATGTAACCTTTAGGGGAGAGGGGGAATGGATGATTTTTGGTTTTACCTTTCAAGTTTTCTATTTGCTGTTGGTAGTGTCTCTTGTGAGAGCCAATGGAAAGTGATTTTGAAATCATTTGATATGGAGCATCCTCTATTGTTTGGCATGTGTTGTGATCAGATTAGCACCACTGAACTGTTTTGCATGCTTATCTCAGGAGATGAATGAGCAGACTTCCACAGAGTGAGGGAGATCTTCACACCTTAGAAAACCCATAAATTCTGATTGTCAGATGAGCTTTGTAGAAAATGTTCCAGCTCCACACAGTTATTGGGGAAAGGGTTTAGTATTTGAAAACTCCAGATTTTCATCTGGATCTTACTAGTGGGTCTATGTGATTGTCATGCTACATTTAGTAAGCCTTGGAGAAAGGAATGTAGTTTTCATAGCTATTATGTGATTTGGCCTGCATCACAAATACGGCTTTAATTCACAGTTTACTCATAAACAACTGACAATGTCTAAATGTACATGGTTAAATTTGCTTCCTTCCTGGCGTGAAAATCCAACCAACTTGCCCCCAGCTAGCAATGATTTGTGGGTTAGTGAGCTTGGGAGCTTAACCCTCCAAAGGAGAGGGGCATTTTGATATCCAAGTGTGAGTTGTATTAATTCAAATAACTGTAAAAGTTGCCGATCTCTTTAGTTACTGTTGAAGTTCCTAAAATCTAATTTCAAGATGGCAACCTGGTAAGTCCTCTTATCACCAAACTTACTCCTACCCTTGTTAGTGATGGAGGGACTTAAAAGTAGGTTCACTATGAAAATTTATAGTACAGGGCAGGAATAACTAGCTACCTGGGACAGAAGGGAGTTTTATGAGAAGATGAGAAATTTTGCTGCATCAAGCAAAAAGAAGATACAGGATTTAAAACTAGTAACAGGAAAAGCTTTTTTAAAAAAGAAATGCTAAAGCGTGTGCTGATGTGAAATGATACAAAAATCTGACTGGCTAATCTGGAAATGGAAAGCACTCCTAAAGAAAGTTCAGGAGGCCACTCCTGTCTACTGACTGTCAAGGTATGAGATCTGTCCAGATGTTTGAACTATTCTTGCACCATTTGAAAATGTGTATTTTCTTAAGAGGTACAATGTAGTCCTGGATTACTCTGGTGGAAGAACTCTGTCATTCTCATTACCCTGAGAAATGGATTATGCAAACCAGAGCCAGACATGATGCAGCCACCTCTCTGAAAAGCCCCTGATGGCTCATTCATAATGTTCAGTGGCATTGTTACAATTGCTCTTCTGGGTTTCTCCTTGGAGGGCTGATCCTGGTGTATCATAACTCACCTAACCAGCTGCAGCAGTTTGAGAGCATCCACTGTGGCTGTGTAGGCTGAATGAAAGACTTACCTTGGAAGTTCTTGTTAGCTTTTATACATTTGCATTAGCAAAGCTATATTCCTAGGTGTTCATGGTCACTCTAGCAGCCCTGCTTCCAAACTGCCCTTAAAGTCAGTGAAGCAGTACGACAAGGTTTGACTGCAAGCAGGTCATAGCAGCAGGATAGGCTGCATCAGGTTGCACCATTTTTCACACCACATGATATCCATCTTTTTTGGTGCTGATGCAGTAGGATAAGTATAGTGGTGGACAGAAAGCCAGAGTAGATGCAACTCTGAGACCTTGCTGACCCACATCCATCATCATCTAAGCAGGTGGTGTCTTACCAAGGCAAAACAGTGCAGGAGAAGACTGCAGTAGAGCAAAAGCAGTCTGGTCTTTGCTGTCTTTGGCTTTGTGAGCTCTCACTTTTGGTTAACTAGAATAGAAGTTTGTGTGAATAGTGTTTCCTCTTGCCTTCTCCTGATCTTAAGAAATTTTAAGTAGCATGGAGCAACCAGTCTGCTTCCTGAGCTGAAATGCAGTATTAATTATCATTGTGGAACAGGGGGATTACAGTAGTTCAGTTTTAAGCTCAGGCTTTCTGATCCGAAGCTTTTGGGAGTGAAACACACCTGCTTCTACAGGCAGCAAAGCCTGGAGGGACCCAAATCGATTAGAAGCTGCTACAGCTTTGCCTCTGTTCTCTCTCAGCTTAGTTTCCTACCCATGTTGCTGTCATAAGTACAGTTGAAAGGAGATGCAACATAAGGTAGTTTAGAGTATTTTGGGTTTCATTTGTTCAGACGCTGGTGACTTTTGAATTTCATCTGTCACATACTTGCAACAGATTGCCATGTCTATGATTATGCAGTCAGTCCCTTTCTGCTTATTTGTGCTGAACCCATAACAACCTGTCTGGATAAGAAACCATTCCAGAGCAAACAGCGAGCAGCTGATAAGTGAGGTACATGTGTAAATGCACCGTCAATGGTAGCAGAATGGTGATGGTGCCCCTACTGTCAGGCTGTTTACCACTTTGAAGGGGTCTCTGTCCCTTCAGTGCTACACATAGCACAGTTTGAGGACCCCATTGCAAGTAATACATTTTCTAGAAAGACAGTTTTTTTGCAACTTATAGTGGTCAAAACTGAGGCATACAGTATTAAATCCCAATCTCTGAAGTGATGAGCATGTCTTCAAAATACACAAGTCCTCAGCTTCTCTTCAGAGCTCTTTCTGCCTTGCAGATGTATTCCCAATGCTTAATTGCTGCAGAGCAGAGTGCTAGAACTATGCTAAAAGATCAAGTACTCAAGATTTTTAGTGCTATGCAGTGTATATTAAATAATGCAATTTTTTTTCAGTGTTTTTGCTCTTTGCTCTTCTTTAAAAATATGCAGTGGGGAGGCACTGTAGAGTGTCTTGGATGCTAGGAATGCTAAGAGTATTATTTGCTGAAATGCAGAAAATGGATATTCTGTTCTGGGCCAGTTTGTTTTGGCATGTGGGAGGATGCAAGTCCTCAGCTGGTTGCTAAGCATTATTTCATGCTCTTCAGATAATCTAATCCAACATTTCCTTCTTTGGCTCATACTTGTCCCACTTGTTCTTGGTACATCAACAGGTTGTTTTTTCTTTTTCTCTGGAAGTTTAGCAGGTTATCAAGAAAGAAGAAAAAAAATTATTTTCTTCTTCAGGAAAACAGACAAATGAACCTTTGTAACATTTGCATACTGATACTTGACCTCAGCAAGAGAGAATGGAAACATGTTTGACAGAAACCAAGGTCCTCACTAAGAGAAACAGAATGTGAATTTTTAGTTTCTGATTGTAACTGGACTTGCAGCACATTGGCATAAACCTGAAATCTAAGCATAGGCTTGAATTATTTTATTGGACTTCTGTCTCTAGATATGTCCCTTAGTGCCAGGAAGAAACAAGTTCTCAGAGGAATGAATTATCAGACTCTTAAAAATCTATTTCTTTTGCATATACTGTTATTAGTCATACAATAAACAAGGTTGTGTCTGCATTTCATTAGCTTTGCCCATGCACGCGTACATAAATAGTATGGCAATGCCTATTGAATAGACAGTCTCTCAGTACTCCATTGTGTTTGCACATGCATGCATAAGGTTGTTGCATTTTTGTATATAGAGGATCTTGTTGTGTGGTCTGGTGATGATGTTTGTAGAAGTTAAGTAAGCTTCCCAAAGTGTCCTGTCTCATGCTGCCGATGACCTATCTCACTGTTTCTCTGGGCAAAAAGGTTTGGCTTTCCAGATCCAATACTCTTGGTTTACATAATGGGATTTATGTATCAAAAATATTCTGCCCTTTTTCCTGGACTTCCCTTGTTTAAAAAAATTGAAATACTTTTTCCTTTCATGATGTGTGTTATAGTTCAGTTGTTTTCACTTAAACCCATTATTTTAATTCTGTAGAAAGAAGTGTTCAGGTAGGACAAAATTATGCAGATCTGTGCAGCAAATGTTGTTTGCCAGATGACACCCAGAACCGCAAAGAAATTAAATTGGTTTAAAATATTACTGCATTTCCATACAACATCTTTTCTGTGGAGGGAACAAGACCAGGTTCTTATGGATTAAACAGCACATGATCAAATGATTAAGAAGTCTATCATAGTGTATAGTGCAGTGGAAGTATGATTAAAAATCCCATTGTGACTCTCAATGTGGATTTCTATGTAGGAAAAGAGACAGGTGGTACTTAGGAGTGTGAACCAGTAATTAAAACCTACATAATATATACATGCTTTGCATATGTATTAAAAATCTGTGTAGTATAGAACATAGGTCATGAAGATAACCAGCAGTGTAAGATGATGCTCAATAAAAAGTTTATAGCTTCCCATTGAGTAAATGTGCTTTGGCTGTGGACTAAATTATATCTCCCTCCTATTCTAGTCTAGCAAAGGCTGTGGAGTGATGATGACCGACCTTCCTTGTTTCTGTGATAGTGTGAGGTGTTATCAGTGGAGAACTAGTGCTGCCTCATTCAGATTTTATTCAAATTCTGGTTTAAATATTAGCCATGACAAAGGAGAGTATTTTACTGAACTGATTGACCGTAGGTCTCTTCCTGGACATCCTTGCAGACCATCATGACAACTGTCCCCCAGCTTTCCTCAGTATTCCCCTGGGGAAGCGGGTGCTTTTGTTTCTCCCCTGGGGGTGCTAGTTATGCTGACTCCTCTGTAGGAGCATGTGCTGATGCCTTTGGAAGTCAGTGGGCATCTGCTTATTTAATCAAATGATTATGAAAGCAAACCCTCATCTCTGGCAATTTCACTGCTTCCTGTAGCCAGTGGGGAAACATTAACTTCTGATCTGGCAGTTTTTGGGTACCATCTGCCCAGACAGGCTGTCAGAAACCACAGCTCAGTAAGCGAGCTGGTATTGTTAAAGGATATAGCATGGACGAATACAAGCAGAGCACAGTGGTTGCTTATCCACCCTCAGTTATTGGCTAAAGCAGCCTTTCAAGAGGCTTCCAGTTGACATAGAAAAAAAATCTTAGAAACCAAAGCAGATACATCCTGGAATGGTGACTCTCCACATTTTCTCCCATCACCTCCACCATTTTTATGAAGACACTGCTCCTGGAAGGAGGTGACCAGGTGAATCCTAGCCTCTGCTGGGGATGGCCAAATGAAGTCCCAGGTAGTGCCGCAGGCAAATACATAAGCTGACAGCTAATGCTTGACTGATCAGACCTGAACTGATGCTCTAAAAATGAAAGCTGCTATGATAATTCACCAGTTTCCTCTGTCTGAAACAGAATCCTTGAAACCATTTGGGTTTGAAGTGCTGAGAAAATTAAACTTTATGTGCCTGTACAGCAAGATGGGGATATGTGGAGGGGAAGATCCACGGTTTTGATTATTTCTCTGCTTTTAGCTCCACAATTCCATTATGCATTATTCATGGCATCAGTGCATGGTACTGCTGACATTTGTCATTGCTGGTTTCATTATATGCAAATGTGCAAGTCCCTTTTGTAGACACTATGTAAGACTTTTCTCATTATATGAAAGAGTGAATGTGTAATTAACAGTGTACCAGTGAAACCAGCGCTTACTTGGCCTATCATAACAGGAATCTGTTCTTGTCTAATAGCATTTTCAGTTCATCACACACGCACCGTATCTCCTTGGGGTATGAGTAATAACTTTGCCTTTCCCGAGTCAGATTCAAATGGCTTTTTTTTTCCTCATTGCTGTAAAAGGAGTCTGAACGCTCTTGTATATGGTAATTTAAGCTCTGTTCAGATATTGCTGGCCTCTGCCGGTACATAAACCTCTGCAACATTGAGCTTTCATTAGCCATAAGTATGAGTATTAAGCTCTGAATATGGTTATCCTGATATCTCTGGAATATGTCCATGGAGAGCCACAGCCTGACTGCAGATGTTGGGTAATACCTGGGGTGATGGAGAGAGCATGCCCTGGGAAATGAATCAAGGCAACTGGTACCCTGTGAGTAAGGCCCCTAGATTTATGTGTAAATAAGAGAGGATTTTGGCTCCAGAATACCAAATGATACTCGAGGGACAGTGCTTTCATTGCATTTATTTTGAGAAAAATCTGCTGTTGGAGCAGGAGCAATTTAACTCTTATTATGCTCATTTCTGTGTGGCTCACTGGAGGAATATTATTCAGAGGCTTATTGTCCCTGTATGAAGCTCTTAATTTATTTAAAGTTTCTTAGGTTAAAACCTCATGTGCTAAAGAAATCATTATAACTGTCCTTTTCCCTGCCCCCTTTTCTTTAGGTCAGTGTTCACCCTTCCAATGCAGTACTTGGATAAACAGGTTCTGTGTGTAGCTCTTTGCAGGAGCAGTGGGGAAATAGAGAAAACATGATTTATACAAACTGTCATTCCTTCAGCATGGAGGAAAAAACACCACAGTGCCATGCGTGAGAACATTTCTGGAGACGCTACAGTTGGTTTCGGGGACTGAGTGGAGAGATGCAGACTAAGCCGGACTGTGAGGGGCACAGTCATGCTTTGCAGAAGCCTTTCCTCCCCTCATCCTGTTGTTTCTGTAAGCTTAGCAGTAAAGGAAGTAAGAACAGGGAAACTTAAATGTATGCTTCTTAAAACATCCATTGTATATTGTCTTGTAGCCTGCCATGGCCATACCATACCAGAGGGCAAAGCTTCCCCAGCATATTTGCAGCAGTTGTTCAAAACCTTTCCCCCCTCCCCTCTCTCAGTTGGAATTTTAATTCTGGCCAAAAAGGGGTTTTTCACTAAAAATGAAAATGCTTCATTCAAAAGCCTTCACAGCAGAGAATCTTTTTGTTCATTAAATTAAAATCAAACTATTTTGCTTCAAAAACCTCTTCCTCGCCTTGTTTAAAGTCTCCATGGAAAATAATTTTGGTTTTTTTTGTTGCCTTTGTGGTGGTGTTTTTTTTTCTATCAGCTAAACTACTAAAATGTACTAGGCTCTTAGGAATATTCTATTGTTGTTAAAATATCTTGGCAAATGAAGCCTTCCCTAATCTGCGATTTCATCTCATTACCTCCGCACACACTGTAACCTCAGCGGTACTCAAAAGCCATTCAGTGTACTGAAATCAGACTGAACCTTGCTGTAACTCCTGCAACTCAGTGGGCAAATTTGCCCTCTGAAATCTCAAAGGCAATTTAGCAAACCTCATTTACAGATTTGCAGCAGGGATCAAGTGAGAAACTGTTGCTGTTCTATGTAATCTCATTCAGTTTTCCAGTTGAGAAGGGACTGTTGATGCTCCTGTTCTGCAGCAGGAGTTTCAGTGTTTTGTGGTGATGAGGTATGTGAAGGTCATGCATGCCCCACTTCAGCTGTGTGGTTTTTTACCTTCAGAAACAAGAACTTCTCAAAAAAGGCATGATTATTATTGCTACTTACACTTGTGCCTTGAAAGAGCTGCCATTATGTAGTAAGTTGTAGTGTTCATGTTTGGGTTTGTGACCTTGAACTAAAACAGTGCTTTCTTAATCCTGTTTTTCAGAGGCAAAGACTAAGTGTAGATGATCCACTAAAAGAAAAATTGAGAGAGTGTCTGGATTTGATCCTAGCCTGACAGAAGTGCTAAACTGAAGATGAAGCTATTAGCTCTTAAAGCTGAGCCAGTGATTCTCCTGGAAACCATTACAGCCAATGACAAATTCTGTAGAAATCTTTAATGTATGAAAATATAGTACACACAACATCCAGAGAGATATAAATGAAGCCAAGCTGAATTCCGAGACATTTCTGGCACTGTTGCACAGAGAAGTCTTTGTGGTGTTGTGAATTAAAAGTATTTAACCTCTGGCAAAACTAGTTTGCAAGTACCATACGTTTCAGAGTAGACGATGGCTTTACAACGTGGCAAAGGGAGAGACTGTGATATTCTCCCTACTGTAACCACAGATATTTTCCAGGTTTTGGGTAGTGCAAATGAGATTCCCAAAGCATCTTTTGCATTGTAGCCTGATGCCATTGCTGAGAACAAGCTCCTGCCAGATGTGGAGCCTGGGTTTACAAGGTGTAGCTAGAATGAGTGCAGCTATGTTAGTTGTGTCTATTATGGGAAAGAGAGGGCAGTGATTAGACTACATTAGTTCAGAGATAGCTGTGCTAAAGATCATAGGTCAGATCACTGTCATTAGTAGTAGAAGTCTGGGACTGCCATTGTGTATGCGCAAAATAATATGCATGTTTTATAAGATAAACTACAAGAAAAATACGGCATATGCACTGATTTGCTTTTTGCCTAGTGTGAAAAGGAGCTCTGTACTAGTACTCCTTCTCTTTAGTACAGCCCATTAGAAGGCAGATACGAGCTAACCAATTTATTCCAAGAAGAAAAATGAGAGATGGAAAGGAGGCAAGAGTTTTGTAAAAGTTTTTCAGTGCAGAAATTTAAAAACCAGCACTGTTTAGATGTCTTAGCTATTGCAGGCTGCTCAGGCTGAAGTGAAGTAGCGTCATAAAATCAGTTCTAGTACAGAGTGGGTTTTACCATGTCTGACTGTAGTGGAAATGGATCTCCAAAAAAATTCATAGTGTCTGTCTCAGGATTCAAATCTGTGCTTGACATATAGGAAGAGCCTGCATGGTTAATGAGGCTTCAAAGGTGACAAGTGTGTTGAGAGCTTTAAAGCCATTTGGATCAGCTATAGAAGTACAGAAGTATGTCTGATGCTCAAAGCATTTGAGAAGCATAACAGGAAAAGATACATAAATGTTTATTTAGAGTTTACAACTTAAATTCACGCATTTATGACAGAAAAGAAAATATGTTACTTGCTTATTGCTGAAACTGTTGAAGCCTTATGGTCAGCAAATGCTGAAATGCAGTTTAGTTTATTGCCTCTGGAAGTGATCACTGCGCGAAGTCACTGCGATCAGCAGTATGTAGCCTTACTCCCAGCAGGAGAGGGAAATGCTTTTCTGCTTTGAAAAATTCAAGAGTTGACTTCAAAACGAGTTGTTGTGCATCTATTGCTATGCAGGAGTTAGAATTTGACTGCAACAGGCTCTATAGAAAGTCCCAGATGAATTTGCTGTAATTCTCTGAAAACCTCATTTCCAAGAAAAATCTAATAGTGAACTAAAGGGGAAGAATACAGACAGGCCATATATAGCAGTGCTGCCAAAATAGTTCCCTGTTCTAGCCTGGGTAAGGAGAAGACGGACAAAAGAGGATTAAAAACTGTGCAAACCTATCAGCCAGGCCTGGATCACTGCTCTTCACTGATCACTACTGCAATGTAGTGTCCTCACCACTGTTTCTGTCCTGCCTTTGCTATTTCTTTCTGCCAAGTGTAGATACAGACCCTTACTCTTAAGTACTGGGGAATACATGTATTAAACAAATTGTAGTGATAATGTGCCTGTTTTGTGCAGCTTTTTAAGAGGGACTTTCTTCCAGAAAATTATAGGGTGTTCTGCCCTGCATCCCAGGCTTCCCCACCCTAAAAGTCTCCAAGCAAAATCGAATTCATAAATAAACCTCCCTTGTGAAATGTTACTCCTAGCATGGTTCCTACCCCAAAAGGCAGCCACTGCTGTCATTCTTTAGTGGGTACTGATATGATTTGGGTGTCTTTGAGTGTCACTCTTCTATTTAATTATTATTTTTTTTTTCTGATGCTGGGCTCTTTCATTATCTGTGGCTCCAGTCCTTCTCATCTGCATTCAATTTATTTTGTGGTTTTTAGAACTGCAGTAGTTAATGCTGAAAGCCGCGAAGACTGATAATGAATTACAAATCCTTTTAGTAAATTCTTCTGAAATGAGCACAGTGCTTGATAAGGGTCCTGAGCAGATAGGATGGTCTCTTCCTGCCGTGCTTGAGTAGGAAGCTTTCCCAAGGAAACATTCCCCTTATGTTAGCAAGGTGCTGTTTTGCATGTGACTGACACTATAGGATATGGCCAGAGAGCTTAATGCTTGTGGCTGCTGTTCCTGACTCTGCCGGTGAGCTGCTGGCCAGCTGCTCTACCTGTCTGTGCCTCATCTTCATCTACAGAATGGGGATAGTGCTACTAACAGCCATGGCATGCCTTTGGAAAGTGCTCTGAAGGGAAAGGGAGAGCAGCTGGACAGATGTTCTTGACCCACAGGCAAACAGCAGTTTGTGTATATGTGTACTTCTATCTCATTAGCGTTACTCAGCCCTCAGTTGGACCATTTGTTGCTCTGAGAATGGCTGTCTCTGACTGTGTTGTATAATTCATACAATATTTTGTCATTGGCTAATAAATGTATTTATGTATTGTAGGGTGGAGTTGTTGCCTTTTGGTTACCCTAGAAATCTGTGATGAAATATCCTTTAAATGATAGGATAATGTTAAAATTAATCTTCTAGCAATGTAAAGCTTGATTAGCTAGTAGCCAGAGCAGTGCAAGGCAGAACTGCTTCTGAGTATTGCTATTAATTATGTATTGTCATTTATTAATAATTGATACTGCTTTTTTAGACAGGCAGATGGGCTTGGAGCTTGTTAAATGCACCTAAGAAAGTGAGCTCTAAAATGAGGGCTTGAAATTGGCAGGGATTTCACTTGGGGATCAGCACGATGGCAGTCCTACTGTTTGTTATTGTTTCTGACAGTGAAGCTATTGTGGGGCAGGATGGGGGGGAAGGGGAAACACAACCACAGCTGGAATTTTTCCTCCTGTACTCTGCTGCCTCCCTCTCTCTGCCTCGCAGCAAAACTCTCTTGAGCTGGCACAATTACAATAGAAGTAAGTGCTAGGTGCAGTAGCATCCCCAAGGTTGTTCTGTGAGGGTGAATTTCACAATTTGCCACAGCAACAGCTGGGCTGGGATGTGCCAGCAAGGGGGACCGTGAACTGCTGAGTGCTGGGAAAAGGCAGTGAGCACCAGCTGAACAGGGCATCTCTAGGACAGGGGAGAGGGTAACCCTGGTGCTTTAGTTAATACTGAATAACGATCCCAGCTTTTTCACTTGTGTTTATGTGAGCACTGATACTTTTTTGCCTGACCCTTTTGGACTGGAGAAAAGCCCAAGGCCAAATCCAATTTGCATGCACTGTCCAGTCTGTCTCTCTTAAGGTCCACATGGAAAGAGCCTTCATCTCAACCATTGTGAAAGTGATGTCTCTGGAGCTCTTGTTGTTTGGATCCATTTCTACGTTGTTTTATCAGCCAGCAGGTTTGCTGAGGGATGAGCTATCTTGAAAAATCAAGGTTATTCTAGTATTTTGAAATTTTAACACTGTGAGTGAGAGGTTGATCAGGAGGTGTTCATGTTGTCTCTTTCTAACGAACATAAAATAGTATCCAGGGAATCCTACTTAGGCACAGAATTCATCCCCCTGAGCAGTATCTCATGACCTTTTGTTTTGGATGGTGACTTTTGCCTATGTTTTGGTTAAAGTTCCATAACAAACAGTTTAAGTTATCTGTTCCCTTCAAGAAAACTAATGGCTTTGTGAAACTACCTGAAGTGCATGACAACTCTTAAAGCCCCTGTTCCTCTTCCTCTGTAAGGTTCAGTGATTGTTAACAATACAGAATACTACAAGAGGTCACTGCAGACTTCACTAATCACATATATTAAATATTCAGCATCCTTTCTTCCTGGAATGAACTGGTTAAAGCACCCTTGAAGTTAGACTAGATAAGTAATGAGGGCATTGCTTCTATTTTTCATGAGTCAATATAATAATGTGTCAAAAGGTAAATATGCTCTATATGAAAAAAATATTGCTTGTGCTATAGGGGATTTATTACTTCACTAATAATAATATTTAACAGATGTCTATGCTGTTTTATAAATGCATTAAGTGAAATATAATGATAGTGCTTTGAAGACATTATCTTACAGTGCTTAAAGTCAACTGTACCATAAGAAGATTTGAGGTAACAGTATTATAATAAGACATCAATTAATGCATGTACCACTACCGGGGGGGGGATTGAAGGCAGAAAACATGTGTTACAAAAACAGCGAAAGACTCACACAGTCTAATTTTCAAGCAGAACCTGAAGAAGGTAGCCTAGAATTCAAGTGTTGTTTCTGTTTATATCCTTTCATGGAGCTACAAAGGTGCTTTCATGAGTTATCACAGAGCCTTGTTACTCAAGTGAAAACTCCCACCCTATGCATAAGCATTTTATAATGCCAAAAAAGTCATCATACAGCTCTTATGGTTTATGCTGTAACTACTTCAGCATGTCTGCAACCCTTTCCTTCTGGGGACCACTCTGGCATCTCTTGAAGAAAAGCATCATGGATACATGGTGGTTCACAAGTGTCAAACTGAGAATTTCTGTTAAAGGTGATAGTATATTTCTTTGGTTTATCCATCATAGGTAATGATTTCAGAGGTAGTCAGAACAGAGAGCAAAAACACCAACCAAAAAAAAAAGATAGGATGTATTTTGAAATATTTGTAGCTTTCCAAGTTGCTTTCAGCACTGAGATTAAGATATTATTTTTATTTTCTTTTTTTTTTCTTTTTTTTTAATTAATAAGAACCCTGCAGACATTTTGCTCTAATTGCAAGTTGCAAATCACTGAGCAAGAAAAGAACTTAAACAAAATAGAGCGCTGCAACAGGGAGCCAAAACTGTGGGTGGGCCTTCCACAGAGCTAAAGAAATGAAGAAAAAAAATGGAAAGTAGACTATCTCTCAGGGATTTTCCTCCAAAAAGCTTTTGTTAGATGGGAATTCAGCTACCACCAGTTGAGGAGGCAGAAGTCCGAATGACAAGCATACTGGAAAAATGTCTATGGCTCTGCTGGCACAACACTGCTTTCTCCATGCTGGCTGCTTTAGAGCTTGAATTCTGTAGTTTTGCGGTTTGGTTGTGGTGGGTTTGGTTCACCTGATGCCTCAGAATTTGCAACTGATTGTGGAGCAGTAAGGTTCATGTTTGTGTGGTGCCATGCAGTAGCTGCCTGTGCTGGCCTTAGCTCTTAGGCTGTTGATTCACTGATGTTGCTGATGAAATCAAATAAATAGAAGGGATCAGCATTCCCATCCAAAATAGGAAGCTCTTCAGAGAGGCTCCTGATTACTAGTTAGTTGGATTACGGTTACTTCAATTGCCACTATATTTTTACTCTCCTACTTCCTTGTCTAGGATAGCTATGCTTTTAAAAGCAGATATCAATAGCCTTTTAGATGTCATATTACATGTCAGAGATTTTTTAAGACTTGTGCAGTAACAAAGACTAATAAAGCTCTGTGGTTTTATTGCTTAAGTGCTGATCTTGTGGTTTGATTGGATTAGCATTATATGGGCCTTTCTTTTAGAACACTGGCAAATATGACTGCAGTGGCATATATCACAACTGAGTTGTAACCCAGGACCAGGGCACATCCTCCAGTAGTTTTGCAGAATAGCTGGGACTAGTCTTAGGAGTGACCAAATGCTGGAATAGCTTCTTTTAGTGTAATGTTTTATGTATGGGTTTCTGATAGGTACATAGCATAAGGTTAGGCTTTTCCTGCTGTAGCTGAACTTTCAAATAGATATTTCAAAGGTGCTGAGGTGCTTAGGAGACCCCCTGCACTTCATGTGGCACTGCTGGCACTCGACTGAACTGGTAGCCCTAGAGGAATTTTGAAAGTGTTTGTGTGAGTTTCTCTGGTGTTGATCTTTTCAATCACGTACAAATTTTAAAATCTGGACTCATATTTATTTGTCGATCTCAAAGAGCTGATTGCTTCCTTGTGGAAATCCCAGAACAAAATGTACTTCCTTCACAGCCCTTGGATGGAGGCAGAATTCATATTTTTTGACTTATGTTTCTTTTTCTGAGGCTTTTTATTACTGATGGTGCCGTTCAGTTTATTTTCTTCACTTCTCACTAATACAGGTGAACGAAGAAGGGGTAGTGATCCCTCCTCAAACTTGCCTTAGAAAATCCAGCCATTTAATAAACCCATGAACTGGCAATCAGAAGGCATATTTGTGAGGTGACCTCCATAGCTCTAACAGAAACTGCCCAAGCAGTTGGCCACCTGTGTGGGACAGCCCACCTGTGGGCTAGGGGGGCTATCTTCACTTCCACAATAGGCTTGTCACAGTTGAACCACCTCTTGGAGAAGTTCCATAGACCATTCTAAGTGGTGATGGTTTGAAGAGAATGTAGCTTGAAGTAGCAAGTTTGTGACAGAAAGAGCATTCCAGTAATTAGTTAACTGGTGGAGAGGAGCAGGTTGGAGCACTAGGAATGCTCTTGGACATGGTTAGTCAATGTGAGCTAAATGGATAGTGTATGCTGATGCTCTCTTTCACGTGAAAACCATATCATATATGGCAAGAGCACGGGAACAGGAGTCAGAAAAGCTCATTTTGAAATCTGCCTCAAAATATTTATTGCTTGATCCCGTAGCTGTCACTGCAACTCTGGCTGAAAACATGGGGAAAATTACATTTCTTAAAGTACTTTTAATCATATCACTGCTACTATTATTACGGCTACTTAGAAGCAGTTTGTGGATCTGCACAATCTGGCTATAGCCACTACTGCTGCTCCAGACAAGGACTACTGCGATTTCAATGTCACCTGGTGGGTAGGAAGCCCGTTTGACAACGTTAATTCTCAGAAGTTTGAATACTCTTACCATTATAGCAACACAAGTGAATGTTAGTAGTGGTTGTAAAATTATGCAACCTTAAAAAATACAATCTAGGCACATGCCAGTTCTATTATAGACCCCATCTGTGCATCCACTGGTTCAAAGTGGAAAAAATCCCTTGCCTAGCATGTTAATAAACTAATTATTATAAACTGCATCTCACAGTAACATTCTGTTTCAGTGGTTTTCAGTTGTTTTTTCTCTGTATTTCTTCTTTTTGTATCTTTTCCCAGGTCTCCTTCTTAGCTTTGTAGCCAGTGGAAGAATTGATAAAGTCTTGAAAATATTTGATTTGGAGTCTTGATCCAAAACAACACACTCAGTAACGGTCTCAAATGAATTCAGAGAACTTTAGATTAGTATCTAATCCTAACAGGGAGAAAGCAGTGAAGCATAGCCTCTGCTTTTTTCCACTGCAAAGCTACAGATTTTTAATCTTCTTTTGAAGGCTAACAGAGATTTAAATCTGCTTCTGAAGCGCCCTGTAGTGTGGCATGGTCAGATGGATGCTGCTGCAGCAGCAGTGTTGCTTTATGGAGCTCCTGTCTCTTTTGGGTCAGGTCAGGGTTTCACAGGTCGTTGTGCTTGGCAGCAAGGCTTGTGCCATCTCTGCCTGCCCTTACCTCCCCTTCTTTCCAGTGTTCCTCCTTGGTTGGGCTAGCACAGTGGCTGGTGGGATCTCACCCTAAATGGCCTTGGAGAACCAATGTGGGTTATAACTCCTTGTTTCTCTCCTCTCCCCCAGAATTTCCATGCTATTTTTTTTTAAGATGGGCTCTTCCCCCTACTGGTTTTGTGGTTTGGACATGCAAAGAGCCATGTTGGCAGAGCTAAAGACAAACAACATGGAGTGAAGAGCAGGAAAGTAAGAGGAATAAGCCAGAAACTATTTGAAGGGTGTTTTTTCCCAACCAGTCAGTGCGAAAGCCAAGGAAATGCAGTTAACCCAAAGGACTGAATTGTGTGGCTGCTGCTCAGGATTCAGCTTTTACTCTGTGAGTATTTCCACTGAAATTGCTGCTGCTGCTGCTGCTCCCAGGAAAGAAGTGTGAGCACAGCCTAACTCTGTCAGCCCCTGGCTCCAAGGCAGGCCCATCTGGCAATGGATCTCTTTCAAACATGAAGTAAATTTGGACTGATTCAAGCTTTTACCTAAAAATCATGCAGTACTTCCAGAGCTGAATATTCAGTTGACTCTTAACTAGGCACCATTATAGCTATGTTTATTTTAGTTGTTTGTCTTTGCAAATCAGCTCAGACTGAAGGCAGTAAAAGATTTGCATGAATGATTGCAAACAAAAAACTGCTGATTTCCCCCAACTCTAGTTAATTGCCCATCCACCAACTCCAGGAAATACAGATGGAAACTGTGGCCAGAAAAAAAAAAAAAAAAACAACAAACCAAAACATTTAAAATAAAATCCTTGAAGCACCAACAAGGAATCTGGAGCACAAGTCTATATCAACACCCATCTTTTGGGGATCATTAGTGTTCATTCAGAATAAGTAGAACAGGGCATACATGGCCCTTGGACCTCACTTCTTGTTGGCTGAGAGCCACCCAATTGTTGCACATTGTAAACATTGCCTCCTCTACCTTGACACTGACAGGTTTTCCCACAAGATCAGTGCCAGCAGCACCAAAGGCTTCCTGGGAGTTTCTCAAAGAGAGAGATCGTGTCTGAAAACCAGAGTCCAAGTGGCAAGCCAAGGAAAGGCCTCTGCAACAGGTCATCTAGAAAAGATAGAAAACCCTTTGTTTCAGGAGGAACCTCTTTGCCCTGAGTTTCAAAGAATATATCTGAGGATATATTCCTGTGGATTCTACAAATATACCCAAGGAATCCTTCTCCTGTCATATTATTACAATTGGGATTGCAGTTTTATTGCAGTGTATAAATGAAATCCAAGATCTAAGTCTCTAATCCCTGGTGGTTTCTCGGCTGTTCATTGGGAGGGATAAAGAGAGAACGTAGAAATGTCCTCATTTGCACTTCTTGTTTGAAGGCTGTATTGTGCAGTCTAGACAATGGGAGAGATTAGTCTGCTTGAAAGAAGTTGTATATTAAAGGTAATCTTTGGGAGATAGCTAGCCCTGAGGGACATGAAGCCTGTGTCAATGCCTGAGGAAGACAGAGATGCTTAGTGTTTCACTGCAGGCTAACCATTTATATTCATCTGCTGGCCCTGATATCCAGGCTGATGATGTGACACATGTTCCTCTTCAACTGCTGGAAGAAAGAAGCAGTTTTGCACAATGACTTTGCTGGGGTTGGAACTATTTCTGAATTCAGTGAGAAAAATTATTACAGAAAATGGTGGGGTATTTTTGAAGCTTCTCTTTTCACTAGTTCAGGTGAGTTTGCCCTATAAAGTGAGGTCTTTGAGGAAGCCTGTGCACTTCAACATAATGATGCTTTTTTTCTGAGACAAAAGCTATTTCAGATGCCCTGGGAGCCAAAGAACATTGTCTTCACTTGCCCTTACATATCACAACTTACAGAAAACTTCCCTACAAATTAAAGGTGTGATACCAAACATCGAAAACCATGACTACCATATGAGACATCTGGGGACTTCTCTTTGATTTTTTTTCTTTCTACAGTTTTAAATCACTCCGCAGTTTGTAACTGCCGAGGTATTTCTGCACTGGAAATATAGTAGGATACTTTCTTTATGAAAATAGTGGTATTTTCCTTCCACCCTTTCAAGGCAGACTCAGAACTTCCCCCCAGTTCCATGAGCACTTGTAGCTGTCCCAGGTTTCACAGGTTCCTTCTCTGAGTGTCTTCAGATGTTTCCCTGTTTGAGCTTTGTATATGTGAGCTTCACAGCTTCACTGTCCAGAAGGTGCATGTAGCAAGTCCTTGCCACAGCAGGCAATGATGAGAAATTAGATAGCTTGATCCTTACCCATGAAGCAAGCAAATAATGGTGCATATGAAAAAGAGACGTTACACGCTCCACCAGTAGGTCAGTCACTCAGGAGGTACACCACCTTATTTCATGGTCTCATGCACCCTTTTTTCCTACCTCAAGCTTTGCTGTTACCACTCATCGCATCTTTTTTCAAACCTCCCAGGTCATTGCATGAGGTATATCTTGGTTGATGCCTCTTTTCTTGAAGGAGGATGCAGTTTTACCATGTCTGACGCTACTCCAAATCCATCTCACTGTCACTCCATGCTTGCTTGCTCCCCAGCTTATAAACTGCCTGTTATCAGGCAGTGGAGTGGTTCAAGGAATCGATCTGATTAAAAATGAATTTAGCAAAAAAAGAGAAAAAGATAATTTTAAGCTCCTTGAAGTGGCTTATTTTCCAATTGCTGCAGTACTTACTGCTGGCACAAATGAAAAGGTAGGGAGACAATCTACGAAGATGGAATATTTGGGTAATTCAGCGTCCTGCAGTATACTTAAGGTCAGGTTATACCCAGCCATAGTGATTCCATATTTGCTGTTGAATAGGAATTTTTTGAGAGTTGTGGACAGAGTTTCTTTCTGAACAATGGTAAAGGTGCAGAACTGTATGGGGAAACAGAATTAAATGTCTTTATCTTTTCCCCAATCAATGAGTTCTTTAGAAATGCCATGGGTGTCTCATGAAGGATGAAATGTGAGTGATGTTCTGCTTGCAAAAATCAGAGCAGAAATAGCCAGCCTAGGGATGCAAAGTCAGATATTTTATTCTACTTTGGGAGAGCTGAGATGGTTCTAATAGACTTTTTTAATTTACCCAGCAAGTGTGATATGATGGGAAGCTTGCTGCACAGGCTGCTCAAAGACAAAGAGGCACAAGAGTAACTGGTGCTTGCTGAGTCAGCCATAACAACTCCAGTGCTTCCCCACATCCTGCTGTTTCGAAACCTCAGCACTGCTGTCACTGCTTTCAATCACAGATGTGTCACTTCCTGCTGTCGTGAAGCACAGACAGGGAGGCAAGCACACACGCACACACACACACACACACACATTCCCCGTTGTGCAGATGTACCGCCATGGCAGCAACAAGCAGATCCTGGCAGTTGTGCAGCAGCAGTAGCCTTACAGCTCACGCAGCTGCTCTGCATCCGAGGCAGGGATGTCCCCTATGCTGGATGGCAGATGCCAGACACGGCAATTTAGGGGACAGGGTGCTACTGCAGCCCTAGCCAGGAGGCCATGACAGAAAGGGCACAAAACAAGGCCACATCTGTTCTGGAACAAAAGACATCTGTCCCTTGCCTGAGCAGTTTTTTGGCATGATTTCACAAGGACAAAGGCTCAGGTTGACTGATACAAGGTTGGTACTCCATAAAACAAGCCTTAGGCTGTCCAAATGTGTGCTGACAGTGAGACGATGCTCTGGTAGGCATGAGGTTTTATTCTTCTGTCTAAGGGGAGAATGTAGCACAGGATGGGGATCATCTGCCCATGTTTTAGGATCTCTTTGTGCCTTTCAAAACATAGACTACTATCAGATTATAGACAACAGATGTTCTGTTCAAGTAGTTTTATGTGGTACATCCTTGTAGCAGGAAAATTTGTTTTGCTTCTTTAGAAGCTGGGTTCATCTGTTGCTTTTTCCAAGTTGTTAAATTTTAGTTGTGGGCAATTTATTTATTGAAAGGCTACAAACCACAAATGCACATCTGCCTTCTGCATGAGTGTGAGCCTAACAGGGGAAAATGTTTTAGAAAGGACAGACTTCTAATGTGCCTTCAGTAAAGTGTTCTGGAATGAAGCTGACCAAAGCAAATTCTAATTATTAGCTTGCTTAGCATCGTTTTTTAAAAATATGCTGTACCTCCTTCCCTTCTCTGCTGGTGACAGTAGTGGTTGTAATGCTCTTGAGCTGGGTGGATCACAGCAGAAAATTTTGTAGCAGAGTGTGTGTGCATGTGTGCACACAAGTATAACGCAGTGGAGATTTAGGAGAACAATATAAATCAAAACCAGAGCAGTCTGGGTCATTCATTACTAAGACTGTACTAACAAGATGAGTATATTTAGTTATATACTGAAAAACATAAGCAAATGACCATCAATGTTTTAAGACCTTGTAACTTTTTCCTATGCATCCTTTATATGTTCTGACCAACTTGACATACACCTCTTTCTGAGGGTGTGGGTAACAGCCAGCAAAATCCTCACTGTGGGCTGCTGCTCAAATACGTAAATGCATAAGAACTTTGTAATGCATTTAGGTATTAAACCTGCCCCAAATCTATGGAAGCTTGTTAAATGGAACCTCTTAATCACCTGCTAGCTTCATTGTATTATGCCACCTATGCTTAATGATGTTAAGGCGGAACAATGAAAAAAGATTTTCGGATGGTTTGTAAAGTTCTAGTGGGGGTGCTGTACCTACTGTCCCACAGGTAAGAGCCTCTGACCTTGCACCTGGTAATGATAATTGCTGAAGCTGTTGGCTTTGCCCAGCTGTTTAAGCAGCTGATTTTCCTACTGCATCTTTGAAGAAAATGAAGTGTATTACAGTGAACCAAGACCAGAGATATGTATCTTCACTCAATGAATGGCAAATATGACTGACAAAAAAAGGAAGAATAATTTCAGAACTGTAACATTCTCCTAGATGGTCTGAAACTTAACACCTGCTGATACATCTGCTATGTCTGCAGTCTTAATAGAGAGGTGTGAGGCACAAAAGTCACACTGGCATTCAGATGAACTCTGTATACCACAAAGTACAGAGTTAAAATAAAGAAGGTGGAAATCGTTCTTGTATATACAAGGGTGTCCAGATAAAATTTCAGATGTTCAGTGATGTTATGAGAAATTGTAATAAGAGAATGGTAAAAAATAAAAATCTCATTTTCAACTGCTAACTGAAGATTTTATTCTGCAGAGCAATTTGTTATATAGCGCTGTTTGATGGCTTTTGCAAACACACATCTGTAATTGTGCTTCTGGGATTTGAGCAGTCTGCATTATTAGAGCACCTGTTCATTTCCTTTATCCCTCAAAGTGACAAAAGACTCGATAAATACAGAGACACATATAGCGTTCACGTAGTCTGGCTTTATTTTCATCTAGCTTGAGAGCCTAAAATGAAATCACAGGCATCATATCTGCCAGTGGGACCTTCAGAGTGTGACTGAGAGTGCCTGAACGATGGAGTTTTCTTCTCTCTATTCCCTGTACATGCAGTCTGAGCTTGTGCAGCATGAATTCTCCACTTGAACTGAGCTGATGTGCTGGATCCTGCAATATGCTTTGGAGTCCGTCCCACCAACTTTATCCAGTTCCTGGCCACCTCTGGCCAGAGTGATAGTTCCCATCTAGCACATGCTGAGCACAGGAGACAGAGCCCTCCTCCGGATCACCGTGTTTTCATCTGAACCCAGTATCACTGACAAAGGATGAACTCCTTGCATGCTCTTCCTGGTTTTTGCTTGGGAAGCTACTCTTAGGTTTAATTCACGGCCTGCACAAACGTCAATGTGCTCCATCAGCAGGTGAGAGAAAGCCATTGATTTTGGAATAAAGCAGCTTGGTAGAGGCTTGTGAGCACAGAAGGAGAGCTAAAGACATAAAGACAAGTATGGATACTGTGGGTGCTGGTGCCACCTTCAGCACCACCAATCTTCACAGTTTTATTTCATTCTTCATTAATCATAATGATTAATAAGATCAGGGAAATTATTTCCGTTAAAAATACCCTGATTTAAAACCTGGATCAATTCCCTCATCAATTCACCTTGTGATGTTTATAGCTGCATTATATAGCCACATCCCAAATAAATGTTCCCCAAGAGCAACATGATACCACCTGAGGTTTGTTCAAATGCAAGTTTCTAACCAGTAAGTGTCCTGGCACTACTGAGGGGATGGTGTAGTAGTGAAAGTGAATAGCCATGAAGGGGTTGGGAGATGGTGGAGGTTCACATGAGTGCTGCCATTAAGAGACATCCAGGAGCCCCAGTCTGGGTGGATTGTAGGTGTAATGTACTATACAGATGCTACCAAAATAGGTATTTCTGAATTACCATTAATTAGGGAATGCAAAGAGAGGTCTCAAGCTTCTACTGCAGATCTGTGCAAATTAATCTGCTGGAGACTTTTCATTCCCCAAATTCCTCAAACACTCAAGTAGTTATATATAGCCAGTGTTGTTGGAAGACAGCCATTTATGAGGAAAAGGATAGTAGCTGACACGTACTGCTACTGTGATGGCATTCAGAGAAACTGTAATGATATGCAAAGTCAAAGAGGCATTATGTTTAAAGGTAACGGATTCTTTAAGCAATCATTATTATAGAGTGTTCATTCAAGAGGATGAAACTATGTTTATTACAAAATAAGAAAAGCTGGACTTGATCTTTTCTGGTTTTGAACTATGATTTGGCCACCTTCTCCGCTGTCTGAAACAAAATAAGAGGCATTATTTAATTACTGGTTTAAAGCCAGTTTCTTGCACTGAACTTTTCTAAGTCCAGTATTGTAAGGATTGGTACTTCTCAATGTGTATTTTAGTCTTCTAACATGTATTTGAGATTATGTTGTTTCAAAATAAGGTGCCTAAGTTATTCACAGTAATTACTGAGAAAAATTAAGAAAGTTTATCTGTTGCAAAATGTCATTCCTGCTCTTCTTAGTTAGCCTTAGCCCTCAGCCAAAATTCATATCCAAGTTATATACCACACCCCAAAGAAATACTGAAGTTTTCATAAGAAGAAAAGAATGCTTTGGGATCTCCAGGATAAAAGCTTCCAGAATTATCTTGATGATTGAGTCATAAACAAAGTTGCTCTGAAATGGATAAAAGTCATAGGGATTAATACAAGATCTTGCATGTTTGTTAGTACTTCTCCAGTCCTGCTGTGGAGGTGAATGGGTGCTCCAGATGCAAACTGTGGGCATACTGAGTCCAGAGATCCAGGTTTAGTTTTGGATCTGGTCCCTGTTACTCTCTTTTGTCTTTAAAGTTAGCCAAATTCAAGCTTTAGAGCCCTGTATCTCAGTCCCTTAAATTGACACTGAGACCTGAGCTACCCTGCTAGCTCCTGTAAAATCCTGTGCCCTAAAAATGCATCAGGATGGAGTTATAAGGAGTGGAGATTGTTTATTAATGCTATGAGTAGTAAATAGAACCCATCCTTTCTCCATAGGATTTAGCATCTGAGTTATTTAAGCACACTCTGGGTTGTCTGCTATCACCAGAGAGTCCTGCCTAAGGCTTGATGAAGAACTTTGCAGGCCTCTTACTCATTTCTTGACAGTTTTTGACATTACAATGAGCCATCTATTTTCCAGTTGGAAGTTTAAAAGTGAATACTGGAAATTCTTTAAATAAAGCCATGCAATTTTGGAAATTTGAGTACACTGTCCCTCTGCCCCAAATCCTTCATCACTTCCAGTTGCAGATGGATGGCAGTCAAAACCACACTGTTGTTGGGTTTGTGTTTTGTCTTTAATAGATCTTTCTCTCTGCATTTTGTTCTGAGGTTTTCCTGAGGGATGTGACAGAAATTTGAAAGCTGTAGGTTTTATATATTTATTTACTCACCTATTTTGCCATTAAGCTCCAGGAACGATCATTTGCTTTCCTCCAAGGAGTCATTAATTGTGTCACATGAAGTATTCGTGGCTGTAGAGACTGCAAACTGCTGCCTCAGTGGCTGCCATGGTAAAGAGTAGAGAAGCCTCATCATGGTACCTGTTAGCACTATTTTAGTTAAGAATCTGTCAGTCTCCATTAAACACCCCATTATTCAGGATCTCTGAGCAATCTATAAATATTTACTCCAGTACAAAAGAGCTCAGCTGAAAAGCTCCTATTTTTAGCTGGAGGCTAGGTTTGTTGTTTTGTTTTTCATCTCCTTCATAGGGATGCTTTCAAGGTTAATGGAACCATAATTTGACCTTCCTTTTTAATTCTGTGCCTGTTTGCCCTATGACTGTTTTTCCATGTATGTGGGTATTCCCCTGACAAAGGTGTCACATGAGCCACTGCGAAGCACAGAGACCAGGCAGTAAAAGTTCATTGGCAGTCTGTACAAGACTGAATTCAGCAGTGGTCAGGGCACAGTGTATCTTCTGTCATGAGGTTTTGAACCTTAGTTAGAAACAATATCCTGTAATTTATCCTCGGTGCCTCTATTAGGGTCAAGTCATGCAATGGAATGTGCCTACCCTGCCCTAAAAGCTCAGTAAATGGTATCACCATCTCCTGCTTTCACCCAACAAAGTATTGGGCTGGGGCTTTTGTGGCACATAGATCTGATAAGTTTGTCTTTTATTAAATGGTATAGAAGTTCTCCTAATGAAAGTAGTGGGTTTTTTCCTGACTGTTCATGGTACAGCAAACCTCTTAATGGAAGCAGTCAGAATTATCATCAATCATAGTGAACCAAACTGAGTTCAGCTGTTCTTATTATGAAATGCCTGAATCAATTACTTTAAAGACCAAATCATATCTCATAAAGCTCCTCTAGTAAAGAATACTGCATGTTTTGATTAGAGTTAATTGGTGTTTATGTACAGAGCTGGCATCATGCAGATAGATATAGGCATAAGGAGGAAAAAATCTGTTTGGGCCTTGCTCATAAGTCTTATTTAAGGAGACAGAGTAAGGAGTAAGCTTGTAGCTGCCAAGCTTTTTGTATTCAGTCTTGCATTCTACAATATATTACAAATGCATACTAAATCCTGCATTGGAAAAAAATACTGTTAAAGTCACATCCTTGGGAACAGAGAAGACTATGAATTAAGGCTGCAGTGCAATCTGAATTTGACCTATACAGAGTAGAATAAAGTCTTTGTTGACTCTTACAATTTCAGTGCACATGACTGACCAGATATGTACTTAAAAGGTACAGAAACCGAAATCATCTAATTTCATGCTTCCTGCTTTCTTGAGCCTTCTAGTAGAGTCTGTAGGAATGCAAATCTTTCTACCTTCTGTAGATATCATAGGGAGTACTAAGCCAGCCTGACATACCTAAGTCCATGTGACCACATGGGATGTACCCAAGGGTATGAGGGAGCTGACTGATGTCATAGTGAGGCTGTTTTCTGTCCTCCTTGAAAAGTTATAGCGATAAAGGTGGGTTCTGGATGACTGGGAAAAGGCATCACACATGCAGTCAGGAAAAGGAAGGAGGATCCAGGGAGCTATGGGTTGCTCAGACTCATCTCAGTCCCTGGAAAGATCATGGAAACCTGTGAGGCAGAATTTGGAGTACAGCAGAAAATTGTCATGAGATTGTCACATACAGAAAAAGTTTAGTGATAGCAACTGAGGTCATGGCCAAGCTTGACCCTTAGAAAGTCTTTTTTTACATTCTTCCACCCTTGTCGTTCTAAACAAGCCAGTTCATCATAGCCTTTCTGGAGTTCTTCATTGCAACAACTCCACTGTTAACTCTGAAACTATCAGTGGATATAACTGGAGCACACTATTAGCTCAGCGAGCCCAGAAAATGCCAGACTTTTGCAAAATAATACACTATGAAAACCATATGTATAACAGCTTTTCAGTGACGATTTGATTTGACTTTGTAATTTTGTTCAAGGACTTAGGCTGGGTTTATACCACTATATTAAACGTGCCTGGGAATGTTCCCAGCCGCTGAATGAGGCCAACTGGCATGGACAGCCAGCTATGCTGGTGAACTGGGTTTGCCTGTGCTAGGGGACTGTAAGCAAACTGCTGCTTGGGTGCGGTTCCTGGCACACTCTGGTGACCAGAACAGGTCCAGAAGTTGCTTGAGAAAGCACTAGTTGGAGCAGGCTACATTCATGCCAGGGAGCGCTCTCACAGTTTAATAGCATAGGTAACAGTATTGGAGTGCAGAGGCGCATTGTGAGCGTGCTTGAGTTTAGTAGTAGAGCTTTATGCTCTAAGGCAGATGAGCTAATGAGTCCTTATGATGAGAAAAGGAGGCCTGAATGCCTATTCCTGAGACATTAAGTACTGCTAGATGTCTTGGATCCTCTCCTAGTACTAGCCTGCTATGGACTTTTGAGTTTGCTTTCATCCCTTCAGAAAAACTTTTGTATTTACACCTACTTTAATGTTTTTCTCTCTGGCGTTTTCCAGTACATTGGGCCTTAGGTTAAGAAAATGTTAGTAAGCAAATGTAAAACTCAGATAGATTTCTGCTTCTGTTATAGTTCTCTCCCATGAATAAATATGTGTACAGACAGAGTTTCCTGCAAGAAAATAGAGCAGGCATGAGAGCCGTGGCTTGCCTACCCAGCTGACCCTCTTTGAGACTGTGACTTCCCTATGACTTCAACTGATGCTGGCAAAAGTGTGTTTCATCAATGTCCTTATGCTACTCTGAAAAATCTTTTGTGCTGCAAACAATATGTGTGTTTCAAATGAAAAGACCCAGAAATAAACATTTTGTGTTCCCATTGACATGTAAACCCAGCTGAGCATGCACTACAGACTTTAGAAAGGCTGAAAGTTCAAAATGTTAAAACCCAAGGTTGTTGTTTCTCTCTCTTATATGTGAGTAGAGCACTAGCATGTGTCTGCATAAATCTAATCTACGGAAGACGTACAATTGGAATTAACCTGGTGCGATAAAGACAATAACTCTTCTTGAGGGCTGTGGAGCAGTAAGTGCTGAAGTGGAGCAATTGCTTGAGTTACCCATAAGGTATTTTTCTGTTCTGAACTTTGTTTCTGTTATAAGTATGGAGGAAATCCCTCTAGTTTTGATAGCTTCAAAAGCAGCCTACAGAGAAAGTCTGTCCAATACTCTGAGGATGTTACTAGCACTATGGCTCCAGTGCCTGCATATGTTTCTTTTGTTCATTCATAACAAATTTACAAGGTGTAAAGGATAGAAAGACAGTGGGAATCTCTTGGCTTTCCCTTCTCGAAGAATGCATCCATGCAAGACAGAATGGTACCAGAAGCTGACACACTTTTTGTTTGAAAGGACTCCTAATGCAGCAAATTGACAATATCTGCTATGGTTGCATTGTTCTGCTTTCAGAACTGAAGATATCCTTCCTGGGACTGTAGACACAAAGTCACTGAAAGGATTGCCAAGCAGAGCCATTTTGCTTTTCAGTCTGGGGGTATTTCTACATCTGGCCTGAGAGGTCTTTCGTAAACCCTACTCCAGGAAAACCCTCCATTGTCAGAAGGCTACAGAAAATAGTTTTGGCTGTTTGCAAGGGTTGCATCAGACTTTATGTGGGATGCATCCTGGTATGTGGCAAGCACTGGGGCTCCAAGGATCCCTTATAGCTGCTCGACAGGTCACGCACCACACTCTGCTCCTGCTTAAAAAAAGGGAAATTCTATAGACTTGCAAAGGTCTGTTGTTTCAGAAATATGAAAATCATTCCTCTGGAGCTGTTTTTCTGCCTGCTGAAATCAGCACACAGGCTTTCACTTGAGTTCTTCATCCTTGCCTCAAGCCCTTAATCCCACGTTCAGGGACAGAAGCAATGTTGCCATGACATTGTAGACATTCCACAAACCTTACAATAATTTTCCATCAACATCTTTTTGAGTCTGGGGTAAAATTATAACGCAATTACAGAACATATTAGTAGTGATGTTCAATTGACCATCTCACATAGTGCTGTTCTTTAAGACTTTTTCCAAGATAGAAGGAGTGAAAAAGTTTAGTTCTACCATATGCTATAAAAGTTGTTGGGGTTTTCTTTGTAAGTTTTAAGCTGGTCCTTAGAAGTGATTCTTTTTCTCCCCATTTTGAGGAGGCTCCAATACCACATGTAGTTCTGATTACTCTCTTTGCAGAAAGGTGAATTGTAACTGGCAGGTGCAGAAACGGGCAGTGAGAAAGATCATCAGAACAGGGATCCTGCTTTACAGTAGGAAATTGAAGGGAATGATTTGTTTAACCTTGCAAAACAAAAGCAGAAATGGGATATGTTTGCTGTCTGGAAATGCATCAGGTGGGTAAATACCAGAGAGGAGAAAAGGAGCCATGGACGCATTAGAATACAAATGACCAGGAATAAATTTCAGCTTGAAATTAGAAAATGGTTTCTAGGCATTTAAACAGTTGCCCCACGAGTGGGATTTGTGATTGCTTTTAAGATACATCTTGCTGTAGTTACAAATGGGAAAGGGTGATGTGGTCATGTGTATCAGCAGTGGGCTAGACTGAATGACCTGGAAGGTGCCTGCTAGTTTTGTCTTCCTGCCATTACTGTACTGAAAAATTGTCTTGGAGATAATACTGTGATGACAGCAAGGTAACACAATCCAGCAGTTTTCTTCCTTCTTTAGCTGGAGTTTCTCTTCCTAATTTCAAATTCTCTTTTGGTGTGGGTTGCAACATTTCCTGGTTTGAATGTTTGCCTTAGGGAAAAAAATCCTAGTACTTCTAGAGATGGGCTTGGTACATTTAAAGGACAGGACATACCTGTTCCAGGGCAGGAAAGACAGCAAGGATGAGCTGGGAAGGCTCTTTTGGCCCTGGCCCACCTCAGACATCCTAATGAAGTCAGGTCCAGGACCTGCATCCCATAAAGCTTTTCGTGGGAGAGAAACCCACAAAACTTTTCAGCTCTTCTTGCTTGGGATAGCTTTGCAGGGGCACAGAATCTGCTCTGCCGAGTTGGCACGTACAGTTATTAAGGAGAGCCAGTGTATTCTACACCAGGTTTCTTCACAATGTGGGCAGATATTCCTGGATATTTGAACAGATACTCTTACCTGCTCTCACTGGTATTTTCCTGATGGGTTTTTAGCAGGGAGAATTGCTAGAGGGCCCAGGCAGAGGCATCCTCATGAGATCAGCTCTTCTATGTACCTGACGATTTCTACACAAAGGAAATTTGTGATGACCTTTTCCCTTGCAGATTGAGCTGTGCTGGTGAATTTTCAGCCATATTTGAGGAAAAGGCAGGTTATTTTGTGTTGTGGAAGAAAAACAGAGGTAAAAAGATTGGTTGTCGTGGCTGAAGGAAATTAAAAGAAAGCAGATCCAGTACACTGGAGACTTAGGCTGCCGTAAACTCAAGAAAAACGGAGTCCAGTAAGTGACAGTCCAATTTCATTTGATGTTCCCAGGAGCTGTAGGAAGAAACTATCCTCTTAACAAAGAGTCAGGTCTTATTAAAGGGGATGAGAAAATTGCCTGAATCACACCCGGAGGGTGTCAATGCCACAGTTTGGCAGAAAAACTGTCTTAGAAGATGAAAAGCATAGTGCCTTTCTGTGGAGAATAGAGCTGGTCTAACTCGTGAGTAATGACCAAGCCACGAACAGCTGAGGCACTAGAGACCTGTGTGACAGATCCCCTGAATGAGAAAGAAATGCATTAAAGCATGCAGTGGCAAAATAACTGAAGAATAAACCTCTGTTATAAATTAATCCAAATTGCAGAGATTTTTTACTTTTTTTTCTTGCTCTACTATTATTTTGATTTTTTTTTTCTTTTTTTCTTGTGACCTCTTCAAGAAGAGCTTTTTCCTAGCAGAGGTTTCCTCGAGACACTCTGACATCAATTCCCATTTTGCTCCAGAACGGGTAGCAGTGGCCAACAGAACTGCAATTGTGGATGAGTTAATAATCTCAGAAGTAATTAGGAGGTGTTCAGAAGGAAACAGGCACCTCAGGTGCAACTGTCCACAAGCACAGCTACTTTGCACAACATGTTCCCGCAGTGACAATTCTGCTGTACGAATGCAGGGCTGCCAGTCTTAAAACTGTTTTCATGCTCGCATGTATCACAAATGCACCATGGGCCATGGGTCATAAAATCATAGAATCACAGAATTATTTGGGTTAAAAGGGACCTTAAAGCTCATCTAGTAGGTGAGCCACCTTCCATTAGACCAGGTTGCTCAAAGCCCCATCCAGCCTGGCCTTGAACACTGCAAGGGATAGGGCAGCCACAACTTCTCAGGACAACCTTTTCCAGTGTCAGCTAATCCAATTTGGCAATCCTGTGATACTTCTCTTTGCCCCTGGTGCTTAGATAACACTGTTTTATGAGTAGTTCATCCAATCCACTTAGCCTTTTCTGTTGAATACACATCATGTGGCAGATAAGAAAATGCAGTCCTTTTATTCTACTTACAGTTTTAGTGCAGAATTATTGGCTGTGTTGGCATAAATTTCTATTCTCGCTCTTGTCTTCTTGTCTTCTGTTTAAAATAGACAGTTTCTACTTCACAGAAGTGTTTGAAGGTTAATGTAGTTAATTTTTGCTATGTGTTGACTGGAAGATGCTAGGGGATTAGAAGGTTTTATTGCTATTCCAAGTAAGGTATTTGGTGCCTAAGGAACACCTACAACAGGCCAAAATCAAGTCATCAGAGGAACTTTATTCCTCTGGCTTGCATTCAGGCAAACCAGTTTGCACTCCCAGATTCAGAGTAAGGGTTTGAGGAATATATGAGGCTATACTGAAAAATATTTGTCAGCCAGCTGCTGCTGGTGACATCAGCTTGGCCCATTGCAGGGAACAAAGCGCACATTGCTAACTCCTGCTAAATAAAGCAGATGAGTTTTCTTTTTTTTTCTTTTTTAAAGAGCAGATTTCCTTATGGAAAAAAAAAAAAAAAAGCCAACACCCGGGTAACCAATCCCATCCCAGCACTTTCAGATTCTGTTTGTATTGCTCTCAGCTCCCTCCTACTTCCAATTATTTATGGAACAAGCTGTTAATCACATGGTGGAGCTGGAATGATTCAGGAGTTTGTTGAGCGAAGAGAAACAGGAAAAGAAGGGCTTGGCAGTTCAGGCAAATGACATCAGTGCTTCGGCATCTCGACTCAGCCCTTGGAAAACACAGCCCTTGATGCAAGAAGGGTTACAGAGTGATGCTCAGAGGCAGAAGTGGTTTGGTTTCTTGGCCATCATGCAAAATAACACTAGATGTAGTCTCATAAGGTTTATTGGTAATCACAAGTCAGGCAGGAGATACAAATGTATAAATTGTCTCAAAGGAAATAGCTGAAAGTATTGAAGAAAATTCCCATCCAAACAGGTGATTGTGTATCTGTAAAAAGTACAGGAACTGTAAAAAGTGTCTCATCTTCTTTACATTTCCCAGTAGATTGCCAACATGAGTCTGCTTGGCTGGATTTTCTTTTTTTTTTTCCTTCTTAAGAATAGGAATTATACCTATGTGACAATTCCTTTGAATTCTGCAAGCACAAAGCTAGCAAAGAATTTGTCTATTTTCCAGGATAATAAAAAGGAAGCCGCCAGGCACTCATCACAACCTGATACTCTTATCCATGGGTTGTTGAGACTGTGCTTCTGGTACCTCATAAGAGATTAGCTGGAAAATCTTGAGATGCTAAGGCAGTATGATTTGCAATATTTCCTTTCAAAGTGGGGCTTTGGCTTAAGGACCACTCAGTGGCAGAGCTGATAAGACTGAAATCCAGCACATAGCTATAACTCAGTAGACAGTGCCTAGGACAATGGTTGCCTCTGCAGCTGCTAAATACAATAATAAAATAAAAATCAGTGGCAGTGCCTGGCAAGAAGCATGTTCCAATATAAAGTGATAGAAATACATGGGAAAGGAACACAGTCCAGTATGTGCTGAGTTCAAAATTGATTATTAAACTTGAATTGTATAAATTTATGGGCATCAGTACCATTATTCCTGTCCAATATGTTCTGGTTTTAAAAAATGTACTTGATGTTACTGACGCTTTGCTGATATAGTATAGTGATTTGACAAGTCACACTTTGTGGCAAGGTGGTGAAAAAGAAAAATCTAAATCAATAGACTTAAAATGTTGAAAGTGTTTTACAGAACCACACTGATTCTGTTTCCTGCATTATGGCCTTCTTGCTGAAAGGTCTGAGAAAGCCTAGTTTTAGGCTCTGCAGAAGCATGGACACCATGCCAGTGCAGGGCAGAGGGTGTGCATACTCCTGGGGCTGCTGCTGGCACTTCTGTAATGCCTACCACTATTCCAGGCTCTCTATATTGCTCTAGAGGAATGTAGCGTAGGAAAAGGTATAGAAAAAGGAGGTGCAGCAAGTTAAACTGCCCCTTCTGGGAAGTAATTTCTCCCTAACTGCTCATTTGCAATAGGCACAAGCAGTGCATAAAGCAAAGTAGTTGCTCAGGTTGCTGGAAGGAAACTGGATGGAGTGGCGAGTCCAGGCAGGTCAGTTTGCAGCATCACCAGCAGAGCCATGGGACCAAGTCAGAAGGAAAGCGAAAGGGTGAAAGCAGGCAGTGATAATCATAGCACAGGTAAAAAAGTAGCTCAGCAGCAGGAAGGAGCAAGCATCCCAGCTTGCTTGGTGCTGTGGCTTTTGGGATGAGGCTGCGACAGCTTGCAGATGGTGTGCAGGGACTGCGGTTTGCTAAAGTAAGCTTCCCTGGCAGCTGTGGCTGGCAGCAGGGCTCTGGTTGTCGCCTGCTGTGGCAGTGAGGTTGCTCAGAAGCATGTTTATTTGGGCCAGAGAAGCTATCTGGCCCTGCTTGCAGAAGGTGCTTTAAGAAGCCAATTGGTACCGAGGAACTCCTGCAGCTGGTGGATGCTTTTGCAGAGGGAGACTCCAATGGGGAAGTAATTGTATTTTAGTCCTTTACTTCCCACAGGACCCTCACTGACTGGCACTGGTTTTCAGAGGAATTCATTGCCAGGTCAGCAGTACCTGTGCCATATTCAAAGCCACAGCTGCGTGTCCCTCTGTGTTCAGTGCTGGCAAGTGGCCCCAGAAACCACATTTCCGTCTTTTGCCTTCAAGATGTGATTTGGCAAGAGGAAAAATGGTGGTGCAAAGAAGGTAGCTAATGTAATCTGTTTTTGAGGAGAGGTGACCATCCTTGCTGAATCCCACCCCTGCTAGCAGTTCCAGTGCTGCTGCAGCAGGCATGGCTGGCACAGGGGCATGAAAATATAAACTCGTGATTCACTGGGAGGAAATCTCCGGAATGATGAGTGTTTAAAACCAGCTCTAATTAAGGCTTATATTTTGTTACTGTAGGCACATGTTCAGATTACAGCAGTCCTGGTAGTGCGAGTGTAAGGCTGAAGAGGAAAATACTGCAGCAGCAGATGTCTTTACATGTGGGAGGAAATTACATTTTCCCTTGAGAGTTCAGGGAGTTTGCACTGGGGACTAGTGGGCTCTCCCACTGCAGCAGCAGCCAGTCAGGAACCACTAGACCTTATGTGGGTTAGTCACATCAAGCCACAAGATGTGACACTGACTGATAACTCTAGCATGTGCTGCTAATTGCTTATTTTCATACGCGGATAGCACAAATAAAAGCAATTAATTCCCAATTTCCCTTGTTCTTGGGAAAATAACAAAGAAAATAAAACTGCTTTCACCGGATAAAATATTTTGGCAGTATCTAAGTTTTATTAAGGCATTTACATTTGTTCAAACTGCCTTTAATTCCCTTTTAAAACTATATTTAGTCAGTTTTCAAACCAGAAAGAATTTTGTTTGAGGATAGCAAAATAATTGGTTTGGCTATCCTGAATTTTCTCCTGTTCTTTTAAGTTAAACTGTTCCATGACCTTGTTCCAAATTTGTAGGTCACTTCCAGCTTCCACAAAACTTAGTTTTTCAGTGAAGTTTTATATTATATAACATACTGCATATCTTAATATATTTTGGCTATTTTAGCACCAAAGCATGTTCAGATCCAGGGATGAGCAAGTAGTATTGCCGTTCCCCTGCTTTAGTCACTCTTTCCTGAATAGGAATTCAGGTTCCTATACGCGTCTCCGCATATAATTTGTCTTCACCAAAATCATCCACTCTGAAATTCCCAGGAATAACTGTCTTGCCTCTTAATTTTAAACATTTGACACTTTGCCTGCAAGTGACTGGATTTCCAGAGTCGCAGGCCTTTTTTTTCTCCATGAGGCATAGTAAATAAGGCTATTTCTAAAGAACTGTGTGGGCTTGCACTGATGCCAAATTTGGAACTGTCTGCAAAATCTGTTTCAAAAGAATTCCCTCAAAAGCAGAGTAATGCCAATTATTGTTACTGTGAAATTCATGTGAAACTGCCTAGTTCTTACATGGGCTGAAGGTCCTACCCTGTGTTTGATTATGGGATCTGAATATTTTCAGCTTGGGGTTTTGTCTAACAGCGCTTTGAGGGGACAGACATAACTATGGGGGAAAGAAAGAAGCAGAGTTATTTTGCATTTGAAGCCTGCTGTCCTAAAGGAGCTGGATTTTGCCTTGAATGTATACATTATTGGAGGAAATCTGCTCCAAGTTAAAGGAATAAAATGTCTTCTAAAACCAGAAGAATATGTAGATGTTTCTTGTATACCACACTGTGAAAGAGGAGGATGAAGTTGAATAGTTCCTGTGTTTTCAGCCAGAACCCTGACAACTGAGAAAATAAATGGCTGATTAAGGGAAATTTAGTGGTTGCAATGGGAGAATAATTGTAATTACCAGTGGAATACAGAGCTTCCACACAAGGCCTGTTACAGATGTCCTGTGGCACCATGACTATTTTTAATTAGCTATGTACATGGGAGAGGAAAAAGCCTTATCTTTAAGTACATTGTCTGACTGCAAAAATTCAAGAAGCATTAGCTACAAGGCATTTACATCAGATGAGCGAGTTTTGTCCATTTCTTTCAGGCAGTAGTAGGTGGCTGATATTTCCTCTAGGGTTTTGTTTTGTAACTGCATTATTTGTCTTTTGTTGTTGTTGCTGTTGCTAGCTATTCATAGCTTCAGTTCCATTCCAACAGCTCCTTTAGACATCATCTGTATTCCTAGAAAACCCATTTGTGGTTCCTACGGAAGATGTGTGGCATCTAGTTGAACCTGAAGGGTGGACAACCATCTCAGATACCCCAGGCCAGTAATTTTCTCTCTAATGGAATTGCCCATGTGAGAACGCAGGGAAACCTTCTGTGGGCAGTCACTCATGTATTTTTCTTTGTTGTATGTTTCATTGGTTCATGCTGCTTCAGCAATCTGTTCCCAGGAACATTCAGAGGGCATTTTACTTCCCTGTGTGTCTGTGCTGTAATGCTGTCAGCAGACTCAGTCTGGCACACGAATTAAAGTAATAGAGGAAAATGGGTGCCTTGTAATCTTCTCCTGAAGTAATGGCTATTTAATGGACTAGATAAAGATCTATCTACAACCTTCCATCTTTCTTGACCAACATGAATTCATATATCCATCCATTTTGAACAGCTATGTGAATGTAAAGAAACAGTTGTTGAGAGTGTTTGAGATCTCGTTATGAGACAGATTCCAAGGAAGTGACAAGATGAATGCAGTAAAATAATACTCTGACCATTCGACTTCCAGAGTATTTCATATATGCTAGCTTGTTCTCAAAACACTTCCATGAGTTAAAGAAACTTCATCCACAGTTTACAAAAGAGGGATCTGAAAGCCAATGACCTGTAAATTTCAACGAAGCTCCTGACTCCCGCATACTTTCCTTGGCTCAGTGCAGCTTGCTTTCCTTTCAGGGCACCTAAACATTTGGTGCTTCCTATAAAAACTACACCACAGGCCTTCTGAGCCTCCGAACTGGTGTCCCCAGTGCAGCCTTCATTATTATAACAATACCTGACCTTTTATCAGGTCTTTGGCAGCCACATAAGTAATTTTTCTTCACATGATGGTGGTGATAGACTGATGCTCTTTGCAAAGAAGGAATCTGGCATCTTTGTTGTTCTGAAGCTTCTCCCCAGAACCTTTTTGCCAGCTGCAGAAATAACCTCCGTATGGGCAGAAGCATCCTAGGCTATCTGCATCCCTTCTTGCCCAGCAGCGGGTTGCTCACACCAGTTCCCACTGAAGATCTGACATTCCCTTTCATGCACTGGTCTACACAGTCACTGATAACCTTCAGCCTATAACCAGAAGTTAATCATTAAGAGAAAATGCACTTGATTCAAGTTACCGACATGTTTGGAGCTGGATCTAAGTTGTGAATCAGTCGTATCTGACCCCTAGAAGTGCATGAGGTCTGCAGATGAAGCCAGCTGCACATGTAGGGTATGTATGGGAAAGTCCACACCCAGGTTAGCTTTGCCAGGATTTGTTCAGGACTAGAGCAGAGCTATGTGACTGATTAGTACAGTCTGGCCTGTGTGCTGTAGGGAAAATAGCTGTTGTGGGGCTGGGGAAATACATGGAACCTTCTAAGCATTCATGAAAAGTTCTTTTCTCAGGGAAAGAAATTACAGTCTGGTGGTTTCAGATTTTATGGGCACTGTTTGGCTTTTGCTGTCTATTTCCTGATAAAATTACTCCTTTCCAAAGCATATGGTAACTCTTCCTCATGTCCCTGCCATTAGCAGGGTCTGCATCATTGCCTCCATCGCCTTTATTCAGGACTTTGGGCATGTGCTTAAACTAATAGGGTGATTTGAAAAGGACCTGGGCCTTTATACAAAACCTTAGCCGTATCATATTACTCAGTTCTTGTACCTCACTGCAGTCCTGCATTATATATTTCCCCGCATATGGCTCCATCCCATACCTTGTTGCACGCCCTTGGCTGGGGATGTTCCTCTTCAGCAACAGCCTGTGTCTTGCAGGGCCTGGCCTTTTGCAAAGAGTGCATTTTTATGCTCTGTCTTAGCAGGAGTTTCATACAAAAGGTCTTCAGGGTGTCCAGGTTTCCACTGGCAAACTGTGGGCAGTTCTCCAACATTTTATAGCATTACTGGGAAACTTGAGGGGGTCATTCCATCTTACCTCCTACTCGTTATGCATGTTCCACAGCAGAAGAGCCGTGAAACTGCAACTGTCGTGAAAGCAGTGCCTCTGAAAACAAGGACCAAATACCTTCACAGGGGTAGCAAATTTTCTGCAGTCTGAGCTTTTCAGTGAGATGCTTTCTCAAACCAGTTTTGAGATTCTTTTACGGTGAATCACGTGCCTGGGCCATAATTTTATGTTCTTCGGAGTAATTTTATTTTTTTACCTGCATCCATTTTCTTCAAAGCTTTGTGCTTTTTTTTTTTGTGTTGCTGAGCTCTTCTTGCATTGCTGAGGACTTTATGTTCTGTTGAGTAATCTGATTGCCTGAGAGGCTGTTATTTCTCGTGCACCCTTTTTTCCTTTCATCCAGACACAGAAAGGAATGCTTTCGAAGGGGACTTTGGAAACAACAGGGGTATTTAAAGATATTTAAAGGATATTTAAAGATAAATCACATTTCCTTTCCAAATAATTTTAGGTCCAAGGTAAATAGTTTGTTTCATTAGTTGTTGGCTCGCTGTTTGAGAAGACCACTCTGCCTTTGCGTTTTGAAACAAATTGTATCCGGTAGATCATTACAGACTTAGCAACAGTGTATCTGAACTGCCTGCAGGTTTTATCGGGTTTAATCATTGGCTGCCTCCCTCTACTAAGAAAGAGTAAAGGGTCAAATCCCTTAGAAAATAAATAAAATGTAGACTTGCTAAATATAGCAGTGCTGGCAATGAATGGGGGCCCAGGCTCACATTTTACAGGTTATTGCATGTCCTTCTTCTTCATACATGGCCTATGTGGTGCGGACAGCTGAATTTCACCTTAGGCTGTGACTCAACTGAAATCCTCTTGCATGTCATTGAGAGTGGTCCACAGACCTAAGTTACTCTTGAAAATGACATTTGTACATCTTAATGCTCTGGAAATATCACCTAATGACCTTTAAAAATTGAAGCTGTGGTGCTTTCCTCTGCTTTTTTGTGCCCAACCCCCATCTTGTTATTAGATGCAGTAGCAACTAATGAAGGCCCCTGTGTAAATTATGAAGCTACCTAAAAGTTGGTATTAGTCTCACAAATAGCAGCAGGAGTAGGTAACACTTACTGATGACTCCTCCTTTCTGCCAGCGGGGAAAATGTGTTTACTACAGGCTGGGAAGGCAACTGAATCCCTCCAGGAGGTGTTATCACTCAGCACTGCTCACCAGACTTGGCCCTCCTGCCTCTCCTGAGCCATTCCTGTGGTTACCTACACAGGCTTCCTCACTGTGTGCTTGCTTTGATGCTAAAGAGACAGTGATAATTGCAGCATTGTGAAATACTTGGAAGATTGGCTTGGCTGAAGGACATAAATCCAGGAGGCGAAATGCTGAGAGGATGAATGATTTCACAGACTAATGGCTTCCCATGTTGACGTGATAGCAATAAAACATCCTAACTCCAAGCACTGCAGCCTTTCAAATGAAAGGAAGACCTGGCAGTCTTTAATGAGTGATGCACTGAAACCTTGTTTTCCTTTGCTTTGCAGTTGGTGAAGAAGACAGAGATGGGCACTAACCCTCTTCCACATGAGTCAAAACAAGAGCTTGCATGGCAGCTAATCCTGTGAGATCATGGAAGGGTGCAGGAGCAGCTCTGGGTTATTATTTCATCAAGGTGGCAGATGCCAAGAAGATCACATGATACAATTATCTCAGCCTCCAGGTAAGAAGCAGACACTTTGACTCCCTGCTGTTGACTGCATAGCAGTAGTACTCACTGGAGACAATCTTTTCTGATTTCTTCTTTTCCTTCCCCTAAAAACTGTGGTGTGAGTGCTGCATCCTGATGAACCTTCCAGACTCATCACTTGACACTGAGTTACTGGTGTCAATTGAAAACAGCAGGCAGAGAAAAATATTTAGAGAACAAAAGATACTTTTCTTAACTTGCCACCTGTTTCCCAAAGAAGAGCAACATGGTCATGATGTTTTCTGTTCACCTTCAAGCCTCAAGTAAGGTTTGAAATTCTTTGTAACTTACATGAATTCCAGGCGAGAGACACAGCAAGCACCAAAAAATCACAGAAAAGGTTAGAAATGATCAGGTTAACAATAATACTGACTGCATCACATGTTTTTTCCACAGCCATTGGTGGTGATTTTGTTGACTTCTGGGCAATGTGTAGAGAAATTCAAACCAAGTACAGCTTAACTGTAGTTTAGTTTCTGCAGTGTTTTCCAAAGCCCTTATAAGATAAAGAAATTCAGCTTAGGTAATCCAGGGGTCTGTGTTACCAGTTTTTATTGTAGTTGTCCCTCATGACTTTTTCAATTACAGGATTGCTGCTGTTACTCCAACATTACATTTACCAACATTGTTAGATGCTCCTTAGACACTGCACTAAATAATATGTTAGCCAGAAAATACCTTTCCTCGTAGGTTAGTAGTTTTGAACAAACAAATTAACTAAAGAATAAAAAAATCAGCACATCGAAAGGTACAATCAAGGCAACAGTCCCTAACAGCACTCACTGTCCCTTACTGTAGTGCAAGCAAGCAATTCATAGAAGCAATTCTGAGAAGATGCAGGCTACAGGTAATCATATGCTTTGTGAAATAACAATTCATATTATAGTAGGAAAATCATAGCATCATAATGAAACTGGCAGTGGGAACTCTTTCTAGTTCTGTGCCTTAAGTGGTGTGCCTGGTTAGATAGCTGTGGGTGGCAGAGAGATTTCTATTAGATTCCATTTGCGTTGGGAAAAAACTTGGATGCTATTTGTTGCTTGGTATCTTTGACTGTTAGTCCAAGTATTTATGTAGACCAGAGCATTATTTTCCTTCCCTGTGGAAATAGTGATTCATCTGTGTTGGAAAAGCAATGTCCATGCTCTTGCATGCTATTCAGGAGCAGGAAGCAGTTGTTGGTTTTCCTGTGAAGAGAGCATAGGATTTTGGGCTTAAGCCTGGAGCTGCAAGGAAATGGTCCTCAGAAGTTAAAGATGTTAAAAGAAGAGAAACAATAAAAATTTGGGCCTGCAGCACCTCACTTTTCCACTGTGCACGTCATTCACTGTGGAGAGGAGAGCTCAAAACCAGTGTGGCTGTAGAGTGCTGTGACTGTGAAAGCTGCCGCTGTGAGCCCTACCTGGTGGGGTTTGCTTTGGACTGAGTCACTAAGGAAAATACAGTGGCTCCTTGACTGCCAGAGGAAGCGCCTGCCTCCCCTGGCCCATGCTGGCTCTGCAAAACAGAAAACCCATCAGGCTGGAGGGCAGGAGTCAAGGGTGAGAGTGTTTCCATGAAATAAGTAAGAGTTTTGAAACCATGCAGAAGAGGAGAGAAAGCAGACAAGAACCCAAGGGAGAAACAAATGATAAAATTGAGGTTACTCCGGAGTATAATTCTTTGGTATCTGTTTCTTGATTTTGTTTCATCAAAAATCTGACTGTTTCATAATCTTCCTTGCAGAAGTTCAAGCTACCTGAATGTTAACTGTATTGATTTGAATGTGCTTATAAATGAATTATGAGGATGTCAGCAGGCTGGTGTCTGGCTCTCACGGGGGACTTCGCAAGCCAGGAACAGCCTCAGCAAGCCCAAAGCAAAGGATTTGATCAGAGACTTATGTCAGAGGGCATATGCCAAAGTAAGCTGTTTGCAAGACTGTGCAATGCATATTTCTTTTGGCTTTCTCTGTGGAACTTTCTAGAGAGACATGTTGCAGCCCTTGACCCAAGGGTGGTAATACTGAAATTACCGGAGTGAGCTGGCTGCAAGCCAGAGGAAGAGGGAAGGAAAAGAACCCTGCAGCAATGTAAAACCTTGTCCTGATTACTTTTCTTCCTAGTAGCTGGTAGAATGCTTGTTTTGGACTTAGGATGAGAATTAGGGTAACTCACTGGTGTTTTAGTTGTTGGTAAGCAAGTGCTTGCACTAAGTCAGGAACTCTTCAGCTTTTCATACTTCCCTGGCAGTGAGGAGGCTGGAGGACAAAAGAAGCTGGGAGGAGGCACAGCCAGGAAAGCTGGCCCGGTCTGGCCAAAGGGATATCTCATACTGTATGATGTTATGCTCAGTATGTAACAGGAAGAGCTAGTACAACAAAGACAAATGCTGGTGTAGATGCTAATGCAGTTTCAGAGGCTCCAAACTAGGAACTCAAGCAAAATGTGGAAAGAATTCTTTCCTTTTCTGCCTTGGTGCAGGAAAGCTCCAGGGGAGCTGTACAAGAAATGTTTTTCTGAGGGAGGTTTATTAAAGAGATTGCATTGCCTGGGGAGGGCTGAAAGGCTATTTTAGACCATGGAAGACCAAAGTGGAACTGAGCCCAGAGACAAAGGGAAGGCTCGTTGTGGACTTTTCAGTTTGTCCTGAAAGCCAATGCGTTTGGGTTGGAGATGTGAAAATAGTGGCTGTCTTTCTCAAAAGAGAGTGAGCAGAAAAGAAATTAGATACTTGCTGTGGGTGAAGAGGCATGGCACCAAAGAGGGTTTCAAAAGGGCAGTGGGACTGTACAGATAGATGCTGCTTCACAACATTCCTTTATTTTGCAGTCATAGAAAGGGAACTCTGTATTCTAGATGCATGGAGTTGAAGCTTGAAATGAGCACAGTTATTTTTGTAGCGTCTATTGGGTTCTATCTTGAGGGTTTCTGCATCATGTAGATGTAAATTTGACACGGGTTTGGGAGAGCAGCAATCCTAGATATTAATGCCTGTGCCATATTTGGTAACATTTAGTCTTTCTAATGAAGCATGCTGCCTTCGTCTTCTGTCCAAAACTGGGGAGCAGCATATCGAATTTGACATAAGAGTCGTTTGGAAATCAATCTTTAACAGGGACCTAAGATTTCCAGATAATACGTTGCAATAGGAACAAACTCTGTGAGAGACTGCCAACATGAGCAAGACATCCACTGAGGTTACCAAGCCAAAGTTCAGCCTGGTGAGAATACTGTTCCAGCAGATGCAGGGGTAGTTACACAAAGGCTGTGATTTACCGTGGCATATGCAAAGTCCTCATTGTGCTTTATTCAGTAAACATGAAAATATCTCAAGGGAGGGAAGGAAATTCCATGCTTCCCTTTGCAGCTCAGGGAAATTACCATAGCTTGCCTTAAAGAAACCTGCAGCAGAGGCTTGGCTGCACTGAAATCAGTGGCAAAACTCACATGATTTTGTGAGCTGGTGCTTCACATCTGTTGTTTTTCTTCATGGCAGTTAACCTTTCTGATCTTTTCTGTCACACCTCAAATCTTGCTCATGACTGCACTTCTGGTGACTCCAAACTTGAAAGTGCTGTTCATGGCCCTCTCTATTTTATACTTTCTTTTTTTGCCTCCTGCTATTTCCTTTTCCCCTCGAGAGAAATTCAAGTTGCACATTATGCTTCTCCCTGGTTGTATATATGTATTTTCTAGATGTCAATAGCCAGCTGTAGATGGTGGTTCTGGATGGGATCTGAAACTCTAAGAAGATGGTCCACCTCCTCTTGGAGCTGGGGTCTGATCTTGACACAACCCTGGAAGCATTTGCTCAGTAGCACACCTCAGAAGAGTTTTCTGGCAGTTTTTGTCAAAAGTGATCTAGAACCATGTTCAGATTTAATCCTTGGTTCCCAGCTCTGTGATGTCTGTGGGATTAGATGTACTGCAACAGTTTGCCCTAAAAGCCTGTTAATCTAAACCTTATCTAAACCAAACACTTTATTTCAAAAAGGCTTGTCATTTTATATCAAATCACTGGTGCTGGCTCTTCCTCTGCACACAACTGTCTCATCTTGTTTTGCATGCTTATGTACATCTAAGAGGTCACCTACTAAGAACTGGCATAACTTGGTTTTGCATTTGAACTACGAGGTTGCATGCTTCGTTGCTTCATTAGGCTGTTTTCCATGACACTTGGGAGTATTTTTTTCATTGCAATACTTCTTGGAACTACAAACTTTCCGTGCATCTTACCATTGTCCTTTTCAGAGTGCATGTCCCACAGCTGCCTGGCAGTGCTGCCCTTTGCTCTACAGCAGCCCTCTCTCTGCTCTCACCAGCTGGGAAGACTGCTGTGTGTCTTACACTGCTCTTTCCTCCCTTCCCTGCTCCATCCTGCCAGGGCTTTCTCATGTGCCCCAAATTGTCCAGTTCTCCCCTTTGCCATTTGGCCTTTCAAGATGTCACTTTTTAAAGCATGCCAGGAGACAAGCAGAGCTAAGATAAGAGAGGGAGCAGTGGCAGACTGGAATGTTAATGCCTGCCATAGTGTGATCTGCGCAACTGCAGATGTGGCTGAGGCTGCCAGCAAGGTACTAGCCATTCTTTTTCTCATCTTGTTAGTTTAGAACCTTAAACTCATTCCAACTCCAATTAGGAGGTTTTGCCCATAGGTATCTCCAGCTTTCCTTACACTGTCAGTACTGATCGCATTCAGCAGTGATGAAAGTTACAGAGTGCCCAAGAACATTGGCTTAAACATGAGAAGATTGTCTCTGTGGGCCCTTCTGCATAGGTAGCACTTAGTGAGTCTCCATTATTTGATGTATCCAGCACCTTCATGGAAAACCTTTTGGTTTTGAAGCAATAAGAAATTAATGCATATGGATAATAGGTCTCGAAAGGACATGCTGAATGTATTAGAATAAATGCTCTGCTGTTTTCAGAGAAGACCTTTCTCTGGTCTTCCTCTTGTATCCTACAACTAAACTGTCCCATTTATGTTTGCAACAAAAGTGTGGGTGAATGTTCAGGTACAAAAAATGTCCTTTTCACTGGCCTGTGTTAACCTTCCATGTTCTTGTGTTCTAGGAGTCTTCTCTTTCCTACACTGCAAGCTCTGATACTCCCTTGAATTACCAAGTTCACCAAAGCTAGGTTTGCAGCTCATAGGATTTGCAGTTCTGCAGCTTGCAGAACTCCCCAGAAGGCGTAGGCCAATAACCAGCAGTATAAAGAGATCTTTCTTATCTTTCTTCCTTGTTCTGATTTCCAGACATATACATCAGTAAGCCCAGTGCACATATTGTCCAGTATTTCCTATTAGAAAAAATAGCTTAAGCTTATAACTGCAAATGGTCTTTACATGGTGATATAGTGGCAGTGTCCTCTATCAGACTCAGACTTTCATAAGAACTGGCCCTAAAATAAGCTGGTTTTGGCTCAAGCGTCCAGAGCTGAAATCCAAGTCTGCCACTGTTGCAAGCCCCAGAGCAGCAACTGTATTTGGTAGAAGCAAGTTCAAGCTGAAACTGTAAAAGGTTGCTCTTAAAGACTCTAAACTTTCTATATGATTTTATTTTTATGCTGTTTTAAATTGCATGCTATGTGATGGCTGGCTAGAAATTATCTGAGTTGTGACTATGACTGTGTCAAAAAGCATCAATTCATCTTTTCCTAGACAAGAAAGAAGTGACATCGCAGCTACCAAAAAAGCTCCCAAACCTGTCCTTGCAGGGTGTCCTTAAAAGAACCCTTTTCAAATGACTGGGTTTGTATGTGCAAAGAATTTCCTTTTCCTCTCCTCCCCACAGAAGCATTCATTATATTTCAGCATGCCCAAGCTGGTTCTCTATTCGACTTCTGGTGTACCCAAATACCTCTGTTGTGCCCAGTAATAAGATTCAACTTGAGAATAGTTTCATTGATGTACATGCACCAAATCCCATCATCCAAAGTGGGATGTTAATGCAATGCCAGGGACACATGGCATTCCCCAGGATTTGCATCCATGAAGTAAAGGCTGAGCCTGACATTAAAGGTGTTCCAGGCTGTTTACTGGTGTCAGCAGCTATCACTGAGGGTGAGGGTGGGGTTACCTCCTTGCTGCTGAAGGCAGAAGTCAGCCACTCATCTTGGCTGAATACACACTAACCCATGACATTTCAACCCTTCAGTTAATTTTACTGAAGAAAGAAGGAATAGGCAAAGTTGAATCACTCTTTCTTTATGGAGCTGCTTACAGAGCAGAGTTGTGCTGTGCCTGGGAATGCTGTGTATGACTCCCATGAACAGGAGCGATTTCTGATACGGTGTTCTGCCAAATGAGCTCTTAAAATGCTTATGCTGTTATGGAGTGCCACCTGAAAATAGACTTCATTTTCTGTGAACATGAATAAAAGAATGGAAGTAAACCAACAGGGTAGTAAAATGCTCTTAAATGTCCTAGATTTCTAATGGAGAAGATAAAAGAGTCAGTGTATATGTGTGTGTAGAGAGACCATAATTTCCTCTTTTGGGAGTTGTGGGTTGTTTTTTTTATTATTATTCCTGGTGGAGAGAAACTGGTATTGCTTTCTATTACTTTTTATGTTCTTTTCCAGTAAAATATTTTGGATATGAAATTGAGGAGAAAAATCTTTTGATGGACTTGAAACCAACCGACCAATTGCAGAAACTTGTTCTTCTGCTCCTTTTTGTAACACATGGCAAAATGAAAACAAAGCAAATGAAGGTGGAAAGAGTTTCAATGAAAAATAATTTTTGAACATCTTTATTTGGGTGTACAAAGAGAGGAGAGGGCTACTTCTATGTGAGGAAAATACCAGTTTTATCCTCCTTTTATCCTCCTATCAGTTTTGGAAGGCAGAGATCTTTGTCGTATTTAGCACACAGGAGGGAGTTACTGCCCAGAGCTGAGCACTCAGTTGTGAAAATAATTTTGACCTGATATATAGAAGTAGTGTCTAGACAGAGAGCATTTGAAGTGCTTAAGGGGAAACTCAGAGTAGGAACCAGTTATGACAAACTGAGCTTTTGAAGTGACAAATAGAAGCAAACATGTGTAAACTTTAGATCAGATAAAGTAAATCTGAGATTTGCTGCTGACAAAAAATGAAACTAGAATACAAGACCAGCTAAATTAAAGTGTTGTTTGTTTCTGCTCCTCTCTTCCAAACAGGAACCAGAGCAACTGCTTGTTGGGCCATACTCTGCAACCAGAAAGGTGAAACCACCTTTTGGTTTTGGTTGGGTTTTTTTTCTACAAACCCAAGGCTTTCTTCTTTAACCTGGTCCAGTCATCAGTCTGCATTGGTCTTACAAGGATTTTCATAAGGATGACCTAGAGGTTAATAAGCTGCTGTGGATGGGCAAGGAAGGACCGTAATGTACTCAAGTGTGCTCTGCTCTGCGAGCAGTTGAAGGGAGCTGTATCTGCGGGGTCCTGAATATGCTGTTTTCTGGGGCATTTTGCCTTAGCAAAGCTAAATGCATGTCATGGTGGTGTGGGTTGAAAGAAACCACCGAAACCAACCACCAAAAGGAAGTGTTACCTGCATCTGCAGGAGTTGAACTGAAGAGTGATTTCTATCTATTAATGCTTGTGAAATGTTAAAAGTGGAAATATGTTATTGGGATGAGAACTTGGATTGAGGAAGAGAATTAACAAAGCCCTATAACCAAACTGGTCATTTGCACACACCCACAAAATGTCCTGAGATTTAGAAGATCACATTTGAGTTCTTGATCTGTATCAGGTATTTGGGCTTGATCTCTGCTAACACAGTGAAGAACTTATGGCCCTGACATAAACTAAGGAAAGTTACTGAAATACTGGAGTTTCTTAGACTAGAGAAAATAGTTTCATAAATAATGCTAATTAGAAGAGAATTGTTGAAATTTTCAGAAGAAACTTCTGTTGGTGGGGGAAAATGGAGGTGGATCTCTGATCCTAGTTCAGTGTTCTATTCTGAATTAACCTTTTAGAGTGTCTGTCCATGTTATACTGAACTACTTAGCAAGTATTAACACTTGTCACTGCTAAAATACATTACTACATATGCTTTCCATGTATCTTCCATCATTAATCAGATGTGGTGTAATTCCTTAAATGAAGGGGTTTGCAAGTACATAGTATGATTATAGTGGTATATGTATAATTGTTAGCTGTTATTTATCTTTTTCAATTTCCTTCTGTCTGAATCAATAGCATAACAACACTTATGAACATTTATGTGACTGGAATCACAATCGGTTACTGTGGAAGTGAGTCAGACATCATCTTCCACTCCAGCATTTATAACTAAGTTAAGAAGGACAAATAAGCTGACTAGACTCAATACTTACAGTGAAGAAAAGCTCTCCTATTACCATAATCTGAAAATACCATTCCTGGCTGTATTTGCAGAGAGGAAACAGTGGAAGTCCTAGGTGACACCAAGAGGGCTTTGGGGCACTAGAGCACTTACAGCCTTGCTGCTTTCCTTTCCTTCTCGCATGTTTCCTAAACTGTAAAATACTGATGATCTTTTTGCTGTGTTTTAGCTCTCAGTTTTGCGTTCTGAGCTATTTAGGGCCCAGTTACAAAGGTGTTCTCTTTAGGCAGGATTTAAAAAGCACATGAGCAAAAATACAGTGATGTCAGAAAGATGAGGAAAAAGCATGCGTAAAGCAGGGATTTTATTTATCTTTAAATAGGCACACCAATCAAAACTTCCAGGGGAATGACTCCATCATGTGTCACAGGACAGGGAATGACCTTAAACATGGCAGAAGAGAAGATGATGATGTTACAGGTGTTAGCATTTTTGGTGCATTTAATTCTGTTTGGGTACAACAAGGACATTTGCAGTTTAATCCTCGATTAAAATGATGGTAAATTATGGTGCATGAGAACTACCTACGGAGAGCATCTTTGAGAATAAATCTAAAATTGAAATGTTTGTAATATCTTTCTCAATATCTTACTCAAGGCAACAATCAAACATAACAACAACACTGCAAAAGAGTATGTGAATTATATGCCAAGTGCAATGTACTGTTTTAACAGGTGCTCTTGGGTTGTAGCTATAGCCCTGTACCAGAAGTGATGAGATACAAAGGAATGACCTGAGAGACTTCTAAACAGGCTTTTCCAAAACTGTATTACTTCTGGGCAGGTCTTGATAGCAATCCGTGGCAGATGATCTGATCCAACCAGAATAACAGGGTTATGGGCATGATGCAAAATGTAATTTGCAAGGAAGGTATGAATGTTTCACAAAGTAATGCTGAACAGCAGTAGTATTAAGATCTGCTTCTTTTAGAATCAAGTGGTAAATACCAATCATGTCTGACCTGTATCACTGCTCTTCAGTGTATCACTATGCATGCCTACACAGCATGACACTTGATGTTGCATAGGCATGAAAATATGTTGCAATGAGGTACTGTTCATTAAAGTTTTCTTTTCAGGTATAGTGAAGGTGCGATTGCTTCTAAATGCAGTCAAGAGCTGTGTCGTGGTTTAAGGTCCTCATGCAGTTCACTCACTCACTCACTCACTCACTCACTCACTCACCTCTCTTTCTTCCCCAGTTCTGGGAGGATGGAGAGGAGAATAGAAAGAATGCAACTCCCACAGGCTGAGATAAGAACAGTTTAGTAACTAAGGTATAACACAAATCACTACTGCTACCACCAGTAATAATAATGACAAGGAAAGAGAATACAACTGCTCACCACCTGGTACCCAGCCCTGACCACGCAGTGCAACCTGCTACCCTTCCCGGTCTCTGCCACTAGTTTTTACATCCTGGGCATGACTTGCTGTGGTATGGAATACCTCTTTGGTCAATTTGGGTCAGGTGTCCTGTCTCTGCTTCTTCCCAGCTTCCCCTCCTCCCTGGCAGAGCATGAGACTCAGAAAGTCCTTGGTCAGACCAAAACATTACCAAGCAGTAACTGGAAACGCTGGTGTTATCAGCGCTGTTTCCAGGATGAAAGTCAAAAACACAGCACTGCAGCAGCTACCAAGAAGGAGAAAAATGACTGCTACTGCTGAACCGAGGACAAGCTGCTATTACATCATGCTTCAGGATGGTGTGCAAGGGTTTGTGAGCAAATACACCATAGGTTTTCTTCTGCTTCCCATCAGAGAGAAACCATGGCTTTCTCTTTTGACTTCCTTTGTCTTCAATGTGTGCAATAAATTTGTTTGCAGACAAACAAAACTGAACAATGGGGTTTTCCTTTTAAAGTGTTATTCTTTATTTGTCTTTCTGTCACTGATTGTTGGTAGGAACCCCCAAAATTCACACCAGAAACATTACAAGAAAGGGAAGAATTAAATTCTCTAAGAGTGAATATTCTTACATTTACTAGAATGTATATGCAATGTAAAAATACTATATTTAGTCTTTGTTTTACATAATCATTTGCGATCATTGTCTTTCTTCATCATTATCAATACTTGGTCTGTTTCTTAGAACATTTTCCTTGTCTAGAGGGGTATGTTGGAGACACACAGCACCCTCCTGAAGAGAGTGTAGTTCATACACATAATAAAATTCTTCATTAGTCCCATTTATAACTTTGGTTATAGTGAATGATATTATATTTACCCTGAAGGAAAACATTTAATTATCCCTTGTGTTTTGCAAGAAAAAGCTTTGTAAACTTCTTGTAATTACAGGCTGCTAAATATTATCTAAAATTGAAATTTGGTCTTCTTGAACAAAAATTTATATTCTGCTTATTGAAAATTCCTGTATTGTTGACTTAACTGAAGACTTGGATGCTGCTTTTTGTGCTGGTGAGGCAGAGGGAAAGAGGAATTTTGCACCCAGGATTTTTCTCTTTGAAATGTGGGAGTTGTGCGTCATTGCACTCCAACATTAAAATAAGACCTACACCAGCACAAGACCAGGTTTAAGCCCTTGGAGTGAAATTCTGAGGGTGAAATCTTATGGTAGACCCTTGTCAACTTCAGCAAAGCTGGAATTTTACCACAAGGCTTTACCATCTCCTTCATGGTCATGACCGTTACAGCTTAAAGTCTGAAGGAAGCATGTTTTTTTTTTTTATTTTAATGATATTTTAATGATGGCGTATAATTATATTCCCTATGCTCCATATTCAATTTTTCCTATTTTCCAAAAGTGCTAAGACTTCAAAGCAGATAAGATTCATGGACAGAGCTTTTTACCACAGAACTGCTAAAGAAAATGACACTTTTTGAAAGGCTGGTTTCTGAAAAGGCATTATATGATTTTAATATTTTATTCTGCATGTTGTTGTTAAAGCTCTAATTCTCCTAGAAATTCCCCAAAGCACTTTTCTTTGCAGGGTGGAGGGTTTTCATTTTGGAATGCTTTTTAAAATACAGATGTATATGGAGGAGTATTTAAACTTGCATTACCCAAGCAGGAACGGGAGTTAATTTGAAAACAAGGGTGTAGGATTTCAAAGCATGGAATGAGGTAAGTTTTCGGAACAGAGCTTACTCTTCACCCTTTAAGTTGCCATATAGACAGTCTTTCCAGATGAAAAAACAATAATACACCCAGAATTTGTAGTTAAAAGCTCTTCTTCATGTGGAACGTGATCCTGCACATCTTTCTCAAGTTGGTCATCACCAGCCTAGTCTGTTATGAAGAATTTAGCCAGGCCAGTGGTTTTCGATGCTAAAAGAGCTAATGCAGCAGTATGAGCTGCAAGTGGTTTCTGACTCCTCCCATTTCTGTGAGAAGGCAGTACTCTGTCTGGCCCTTTGCTGGGACATGCAGTAAGCGCTGTGGACATTTCATGCATATCCCCATACAGCTGAGAGGACTTAGAAGTCCTTGTGCTGATGCTGGAGAGCAGCCTTCCCTGCTCAGGTCCTACAGGCCCCTTTGGCCAGCCAATGTGGCAGGTAAATTTAGGGGCTAAGAGTGTTAATGCAGCTTTCTACCTGTGCTAGCAAAGAGCATTATGCAGTAACTGCTTCCTTTTGATACTTTTTCGTTCTTGTTAAGCAATGCCTAGCTTGACTGGGTTTTTTCTCATACAGTCATTTATGCTGAGATTCAGCAGTATGTGCGTTTCTCAGTCCCCATGGTGTAGATCAAGAATTTCTTTCTTGGGGAGTTGTTCAGACTTGGGCCAGTGTAAACAGGATAAGAATCTCCCTGGATGACAGGAGTGGATTTAGTCTGGTTTTGTGTTTGTAAAGCAGGGGAGCAGGGATTTTCTTGGAATGTTTCTTCCAAAAAATCCTATTTCAGAAGCCTCAATAGCAGTTAAGCTTTAATAATACACTCCTTTCTTTGCTTTGCTGTGAATACCTGCCAGAAGAAAGGAAAAGATTTCTTTCTTCTCAATCCCAAATGCATTAATCTCTGAAGTGACTGGTCAGGACAAATCTTAAGTGTCAGATAATGGTATCTTGAGATTTTAGTATAATGGCTCAATATTACATGTTACTGATGGAGGAGGGGTGTGTTTGGTTTTGGTTTTATACAATGCATCTGAAAAATTGTGCTTCCTAAAACTTTGCAGTTCTACAGTGATAAGGGATAGATTTATATTTTTTACTTGTTTTTTTTGTAGCTATCTTGCAGATTTTATTGTTTTGTAGTTTGGTTTTTTTAATAAAACCATTTAAGTTAGAAAGGACCTCAGGTCTCCAGTCCAACCTCCTGCCCAAAGCAGGATTAGCAATGAGATCAGACCAGGTTGCTCAGGGCTATGCCCAGTCAGGTCCTGAAATCCTTCAAGGACCAAGGTTGTGCAGCCTCTCTTGGCAACCTGAGCCACAGCCACTGTCCCAATGGGGAGTTTCCCTCCCCTTGTATCCCTGTTTCAGTTTGTGGCCATTGTCTCTCTGCTGTGCAGCTGCCTTCTTATCTCTTCTCAAAGGTGCTGAATGTCAGCTGTCAGGTCCCTGAAGCTGTCCCTTCCAGAGGCTGAACAAACCTTGATACCTCAGTGTCTCCTCACTGGCCCTCCCCTGGATTTGTCCTGCTTGACTGTCCTTGTTCTCACCCTGGGGCCAGAACTGGATGCCATGTTTTAGGGGCACTCTCATGAAAGCCAGCTAGAGAAGAAAATTGTTGCTGCCCCTGATATGCTGCCTGTGAGGCTGCTGGTACAGCCCGGGATGCTGCTGGCCTTCCTGGCTGCCAGGGAGGCTCTGTCTGGTGCCCAGGTCACTGCTCACCACCACCCTGAAGTCCTTCTCAGCAGTGCTGCTCCCCAGCCAAGCAGCCCCCAGTTGACACTGAAGCCACGGGTTGTTCTTCAGATTGTTCCTCCCTGGTGCAGAAGCAAGTCCTTGAGCTTTCTGAAGACCATTTCTTTAAGAAGTTAACACCTCCAGGATCCTTTCAGAGGACAAGAAACCTGTGGCTTAATAACTGTGATGAATTCTTTCCAGCGGTCTTTCCTCTCCTTGGGAATAGAAAGGTGGTGATGGCGCTTCTGTTAAACACATGTGCCCCAACAATGATCTCCATGGGAGACTGAGATGCACAAAAGGGGTTTCTATGGCATGCTGTGTTTCTTGAATCCTATTAGGGAAAGCAAACCAAAGTGTTACTTCTATTTCTGAGATGATCATTAGTTGTTAAAGCAACCATGACTTTCCAGAAACGCCATGGTGCTATTAATAAGGCAAAAAGTATGGCAAAAACATGCACTTCTAATTGCTTACATAGAGAGGAACTCTTAATTCTGTAACTGGCATCTACATGCTATTTTGAAGGAGCAAAAGGGCTCCCTGGAAAGGAATTAAGAAGAATGAAAGTCTGAATTGTGACCTCAGTTGTGCTAGCTAGTATGCAGGGTGGCTTGGATCCAAATCTGTTTTAGGAAGGACTTTAAGATTTAGCTTGTTAAAGCTGTACAAAACGAATTACTGTAACAAAGGAAGAAAGCAAGCCTTGTAGTGATAGGACAATAAGGGGTTTATTCTTGATTTTTCACAGAATTTCCTTGGTGATCTTGACGTTTTTAGGCTGTGTGACTTCGTCAGGCTTGAGCGCTTGTGGGTAGGCACCAGACATTTATATGCAGATATGCTTCTACAAAGCAGTCTGATTTTGAGAGAGTCTGATCATCAAACCTCCCAGTTTTCAACAAGGTGAAGGATGCTTGGCCTCTTAACTTATCTAATGTGCTGCAGTCTGACCATATCTCCACAAGTAAGCTGCTGATGCTTATATAACCACTATGCTTTGTGCTTTCTGGTAGCAAGAAGGACTGATTCAATGTGTGCTCCTGCCTTAAAGCCAGACAAACAGGATTTGGCCTCTAGTCCTGCTTGCTGTTTTCAAAATTGTTTTTTCAAGTTTCTGAATCAGTGGGAACAACTGATATCTTGGATGATCCCAGTGCTGAGTGGGAGACCCAATTGAGTATCATCAACGCGAGAGAAAAATAAGAGATGACATTTCACCTTCTTCTCAAAGTCAGCCTCAAGTCTGCTACTTATCGGAGGAAATCTGAGCAGGATTTGAAGAGGAAAACCTTTACAGGGGAGATCTTATCACATGTATTGAAGCAACTGGAAAGCATTATGTATTTTTAATAGTTTTATGCTGACAATGGTGGGAAGTAAGCTGGAGACAATGGCAACTTTCTAGAAGTACATAGCCTGTTATGTATTCTGATATTTATTTCCTTCAGTCATGTGCTGGGATCTTTTGTCTGCTAGTGGCAATCACATGAAGGGGTAGCTACTCAAGGCTCTGCCTTTCATGCTGAACAACTCTGTCATTGCTCCAGGAGGCGAAGAAGGACTGCTTTTTCTGGGAAAAATAGGCCAACTCATTGGAGTACTAAATATGGCTTTGGAAAACTGCTACAGGATAGCTTTTGGGCTTAAAAGAAACAGCTTATAAGCTTTGAAGGTTGTGATATAGCATTGAGAAGAAGAATAATTACTCCAGGCCCACCCTATTTCACCATCTCAGGTGTTATGGCATCACCAGTCCTTGGAACTGAAATCAAGATGAAAAATGATGGCATTGGAAAATGAGCTCTTCTGTTTTAAACCACAACATGCCATGGTTTTGGGTTGTACTGTCATAAATTTCTTTGAGGACCTTTTTATTCCATCCATCTGGTTTTTTTTTAAAGGGAGATAATTCTTGCTAGCAATTGTCAGAAGCTGAAAGAAATTAGCTGGTGATTTTCAGCACTTAGAATTACTAATACTTTTCTGCTGTAACTGTTCTGGGCTGCTATTATATACTGGCACTTCTCAGCAGAAGATAGCAATGCAAACATGTATTTTAACAAGTCTCTGCTGCAGCACAATTGATTGTAGCTGGCTATTGTTCTCCTGAGTCCTGCCTCAGACAGGGAGTGAGGAGTTTCCTGGGATTTAGGTCCAGTTCTTTTTGACAGGAAGCTGGAGAACAATTAGGAGGCAGTTGAATCTCTTCCTACACATGCTTTTTTTAAATGAAAACTGTGGAGAAGAGGAAGTCAAAAGAGTTCCCCTTGTTTTACTGAGCTGCTCTGCAAGGGGCTGGCTATGTAGAAAACAGTTATGTTCCTAACTATTTTGGAGTCAGGGCTTTTTCCTGGCATGTGGTGGAATCAAGGCACTCTGAAGAGAGAAGCTGCTGGAGTTATTGCTTGAAAGAAGGTGGCATCTGTGAGTCAAGGCAAGGCAGGAAGAAAAGCTTGTGCTGCCCCACCTGCCAGAGGGACAGGCTTGTGTTTGTCCATCACCTATTGGAAACCGTGCAACTGGCAGCTCCCTCCTAAGCAGATGTTTATGCTGTTTTGCTTCTGTGTTCCTTGTTTTCTTTCAGGATAGGAGGATACAAGGCCTTGGCATTGATTTTTTTTATGTGCAGATAAAAAGACAAGAAAGCTGCTGTGCTTTTGAAGATTTAGACTGTCAATTCTCTTATTCCCTGTAGGTCTTCCCAAGGTCTCTCATCTCTTTTTCATCTATGTTGATGCCTCTGTCTTCCCTAGATCCTCCCTGGTGACTCCTTTTAGGAAGAAAAACTGAAATTCTGGTCCCACTGAAGCATTTTGCTATAATGTTCTGATTCTGTGCTTAATTCTGCATGGGCTTAATTGGCATCTGTTTTTAATTGTGCTGACACATAGTTGTACATGGGAGCAACAAGAGCTCCCTAGTGATTTGCAGCGATGAAGCTGTTTGTGTGGTTATGTCACTCCAAAATGTTCAGAGGCAGAAAAACTTTCAGTTCTTATAGGGAATATTTTTGGGGTTGAGGGAAAAGCGCCCCCCCCCATTGTATTGAGTCCTCACAAAGGCTGTTTCCCCCTCTATTCCCATCCAGCCCTGCAAGCTGAATTACTGAAATTTTTTGCGGCAACTAACAAATCTTGCTTTGCATTTGGGAACCTGTGAGCAAACAGTATCCTTATAATATCAACAGTGCTTTTAATTCCAGATCTTTTCATACAGAAGGTTCACTTCACAAGCAGCATTACAGGTTTTTGCTCACAAATGCTGTAAGAAAGCATGCACTGGGAATGTACACTGTCAAATAGTTTTCCAGAAGTCAATACAATTCAGAGAAAATTGCACATAATAGTGGAATGTACGTCTCTTCTTTGGATAAGAAACAACTAGCTAATGTATGGACCTTTCATTTAATCTGAACTTTTTTAGTAGGCCTAAGTGGAGTAGCTACCATGAGATAACAGAACTAACACAGGATGTTCACTAAAGATTGGAGGAGTAAAAAAAAAGCACTAGTTTAGAAAAAGTTCAAGTAACAATTCTAGGCGGTTTTTGTCACCTCAGCTTGAGTTAGGGTAATGGAAATAAGGCAACTGAGAAACCCAAGTGGTAGGAGAAGAAAAACAAGCCTTCGTGTTTTTCAGGCAACAACTGAAGAGAAGCAGCTTGATCAGGAAACTAGCCAGTAGATGTAATTTTTACCATAAAATTAAGATAAGATTTTATTACCTGTCTCATTGCCTTATATAATTAAATAATTTAGTGTTAGTGGTGACATTGTTAGGGTCTGGCATAAAAGAAGAGTGGCACCAAGACAGTGCTCCTGCAGCAATGAACCCCTGTTCACACAGAGGTTTCATTTACAGAGGTTGTGAAAATCTTACTGAAGGTTAGTCCCTGAATTAAAGTTTTCAGCCCTCATGGTAAGCTCCCTACTAGAGTTCTTCAGAATTTTTTTCTGTTTTAGATACTTAGATTTCTTCTTTCGTTAATTTTTGGTTCTGCTTAGACAATATGCATTTTTCATATAAAGTCTGTATAGCATCTTTCTTTGCTTACTCATTGTATTTTCATCATCAATTTTTTTAAGTCAAATTCTTTTTAAATATTTCCATTAAAACCTAGTCCTTCTAGGGGAGGTCTCCTTGGACTCTCTTAATTTCCAACTGTTTTCTGGGGTCAATGACTGTATATACAACTGCCAACTTCTAATACAGTTGATTTCTGTTTGTATTATTTTCACTGAAGCAACAGAAGAGATGGTCTTGGACTAGGGACTGCATTCGGCTCATGTAATGATGACTAGGGGTAAAACTATGCTGGAGAGGCCTAAAAACCTCATGCATTGCATTTACAGTAATCTTGCAGTAGGATATTGCAGCAATTTATGCATGCAACAGGAATTGAGAGCTTGTTCTTTGGCATTCACTGTAGAGACCCTTTCCTACAAGATGAGTTGTGTTGGTGCACCATGTTGCACTCCGTTGGCTCTGACCCTTGCGATGTGACAACATTGCATGCTGAAAACAAGAAAATTCTGCAGATCTTATAGCTGGTCTAATTTGGGCCTGACTGTGCTTGAAACTTCAGTTGGTGTCCAGTGGAATTAGCCCTGGAATACAATGAGCTTTACACCTGCACTGTATGGAGACAAGAACCACACAATTCCCTCTGGCTTTGCGTCCTATCTTCTCCCAGATAAAACAAACAAAATAGCACTGATGCTGCAACCCGATGGATTTTTGTGTTTGGAGCATGTATGCAATCAAGCCCGAAATTTTTAGCATGGGTAGAATTTGTTTTTCCAGCAATCTGTACTAAAACCACTGTATGTCGTTAGCTTCATTCTTTGTATTCCTCTGAGGCTTCACAATGTGTTCAGTTGAGAGTCAACCTAGGTTGAAGTAATTGATGTTATTTAAGAGAAAACCATCACTGTCCTATGCAAATACAAAAATTCTGTAGGTTCATTGTTAGTCTCCTATATCTCTCCTTAGTGGTGAGAACTGTCCATCAGATCTTGTCCTGTATTTGTAAGAAGAAGGTGCTATGTTACCTTTCATGACCCCTTTCAGCGTGTTAACTATGTATGAACCAAATTGTATGTATGTTTAAGTACTCTGGTCTTTGTAATATGACAAATAGTAAAAAGGGCTTAAGAGAAAATACTTATCATATGTCTGGCTGGAAGGGAAAAAATACATAAGGCCAACGTAGTAATTGACTTAGAATGCTATAAAGCGAAATATCTTTTCTTATAGATAAAAGAGCCTTGATTCACATGAGCTGCGCTGAGTAGAACTGATGAATATAGCACAATAGTCCTAACAGATTCACTACAAGCCCTGTCCTGAATAAGAAGAAAAAGAAACAAAGAGGAAGGGGGCAGGGAAATGGTTTCCTTCTTGCTCTTGGGAAGAGTTAGAAAAATAGAGTACTGAGCAGTATAGGGAAAAAAAAAGGAAAAATAGTCACATATTATTCACGCTTCACTTGTGTTTGGTACATTCACACGGGCATACTAGGCATGAAAAGAACTCTGAAATATAAATAGGGACCTTCACTGTGTGGTTTTACTTTATTTTTTAAGGAGGAAGGGAACAGAACGAATGGACTCCCCACTCTGCTGTTTCTAAGGAGGCATCCCTTCCGAAGCCATTCTGATGAAAGCATAGTTAACCTTGTTTTCTTTAATGGGTCTTTCCTTTGTGACTCAGATAACAAAAAATGGGAGAGACCATGGGCCACCCTGGTGATTGAGGAAACATCATAAAAATTGAAAATGAGGTGGTTGTGCACAAACTGAACTTCCAAAGGTATGACGGGCTTCAGTTTAATTCCCATAATTATACTAATGATGCAGAATATAGCCAGACTGAAATAACTCAGGTAATTACTTAGCATATTGCTCTAGTTTATGCAATGGCAGTCATTGTTTACATCTCTAATTATGCTGTGTAGACACATCAAATCAGTCACGCTTGTTTTGACTTGAAGTATTTGAAGCAGGAAACCCTGATGAGCTGCATCTTAGAGATGCTGCTATGTGAATGAATGCAATTCAGTAATACTTGTTCTTTAGGCTCAGGGTCCAATCTTGCATGTCTTTCATAGTCAGCATTCCTGTTGCTGTGACTTACCTATGTATTTCTTTCATTGAGAGCTTCCCTTGCATTGAGCAGATGTTGAAGGGCTCCATATTCACGTAGCTAAGCATTTAGCATGTCCTTAATTTTAAAAGCACAAGTGGTGTACTGCAGGTCAGCTGGACTACTTGTATGATTTAAGGGAGAGCTACCACTAGTTAGGATACAGCCAGAGTTTTCAGCATCTAAAACAAGACCAATTGCTTATCCTGGGGTAGTGTAGCAAGAGCAATGGAAGAATTTGTTCCAATTACTAAAAACAGTAGCAAAAAAAAAAAAAAAGCCCAGCTTGAAGTTATTATCCTTCACCTACCGGTTTTAAACTGAGTGATTTTTCTTCACAATAATGAGGAAAGGGGAAAGAAAAAGGAATAACATTAGAGCAGCTTCATCCTTTAAAAAACCCCAAACCCAACAATCAAGATATCTTAGCATGTGCAAATGGCTCTGTTGTGCATTTATGGCTCTACTGGACATAGCAATACATAGGGTTTTTTTTTCCCTGCTGAAACAGTATGTTCTCTAGGGCTTGTATTCAAGTCCATGTGCCAGGTGCTACAAAATACCTCAACCTTTAGGACAACCACTTTCTACAGTCCTGGACAAACTGCTTTCTCTGCTCTGTGGGTCTGTCTCCCCTTCTGCAGACTCAGAATAATAATGCTTATCTTTTTGAACACTTTAGGGCTTTCAGTTTTGATGTGCAGTACATATTTGTGGTGTTAGGCCATACAAAGCCATACTGAAGGCCAGTACTGTGGACCTTTTACTGTCCAACTGGCTGATTGCACTGGGCTAAGAGTCTGAAAACACAGATAAATTTTGTGTTGCATATTTTTATGCCAGTGGTTTTTTTAGTATCCTGCAGGTATATTTAATTTATTTTGATCTGTTGGAACATAGTGAAGATATACTTTTGAAAGGCTCATAAAGGGTAAATTGTTCTACTAGAAATATTCTCCTGTTAGATGAAGCTAGTTTACCCTTTGGCAGAAATATACCTAGCCTTTCAACTGCAGTTACAGCTCCTTGAGCATTTATAATACACATTTTAATGGAAAGAATTTCAGGCTCTTCTATTAAATCAAATTCAATGTCAACTCCGAGGGAGAAAAAGGGGTCTTTCAAGCAGTTTTTTACCCAGAAAACATGTTACAGATTCTAAAAATAGGTTGTGCATACATTCATTTCAATATTATGAGGTAGCCACAGCTGGAGGGATGTTGAGCACTTTTTTAACTCCCACTGGCTCCAGGAGGGCTCAGTACTTCACAGAATCAGCCTGGGGGAGAGAGGAGGAGAACAAAGTGGGAATACACAGCCCCAGCAGCTCTCTGGCTGTGCATGCAAACGTTTTGCTGTGAAACCACCCCACAGGAGCATGAAAGGAGGTTTCAGTCAGTGGCTCATTTCATCAAGGGCTCCCTCTCACCAGAGGTGTTCAGAAGGGATGATCTTGTCATATGAATTAAAGACTAAAACAGGAGGAGCTGCTTTGCACATTAAAAAAAATCCTTTTAACAGGAGGGTGCACATAGTGGGAGAACCGACAGAGTGCCCATTTCACATTGTTTGCAGGTATTATATAAGTGTGGGCTGTTTATTAAAGCTCATTATTTCTTGTCACTGTTTGTGTTAAGTGGATAATGCTTCAATCCCTCTTTCCAAATTATTTTTGGTACTGTTGAGCAATAGGTGAGCATTTTGTTTATACCAGCATGGCACTAGCAACCAAGCAGAATGAGTTAACTGAGTGCCTTTGCTAAAGCTCTGGTCTCCTGTGTTTACAGATCTGCTAGCTGGGGCAGTCTAGGCTGTCCATGCTTTCACAGCAGGAATGGTTTTCGAAAGTCACCAGGCAAGAGGTCTTTGGTGACTCCAGGCCTAGGAGCTGTGACTGTGTTTTGATTTTTTAAATGACTTTGGGTCTCAAATAGTTAGAAGGAGCAATTATTAATAGAGTCAGGCACCTTGGATGCAGTTTTTGTTTATTTACAAGAATGTAGAAAGTCAGCTTCCTTGAGCAAAGGAAGACTTGAACAACCAGAGAGCCTCTTACCCCAAGGCAGGCATTGTTCCCCTCCTGCCCTCTCAAACTTTCCAGGGTGATGTACCAAAACTATTCAGACTCTTTCCTGTTGGAGTTTTCCAACTTGAGTTCTGGTGGCAGTATCAGGCAAAGGAGATACCTCCCCTCCCTGTTCCTGGCTGGTTCTTCCTGCTCCGTACCTCAACACTGTTGTTCTCACCCAGATCACCTGGCAGGCGTAGTCACTGCAGTGCAGGAAACGTAACTCTTTGACAGTGCTGCCAAAGCAAGACTGCCTTCAGGTAAAGCCTGTCTCTGTTCTTGAGCTCCAGCTTGGCTCTTCCATGAGAGCCGTTGCCTTTAGGTGTTCCTGTCCCAGAGAGATTCTGCAACACCTCTCACCTCTGTTTCAAGTGGAGATGCATGTTGGCTGGTTAATGGCTGCTACTATTTCAATAGTTTATTTCCTTTAAATAGGTTAATTATCTAAAGTGAAGCAGTGAAACCTTACAGCTTCACTGGTCCTGCTCACAAAAGGTACTGTCTATTTTTCATTAAGATGAAAACTACTTTCTTTATCCCTTGTTTGCACTAGTGGATACTCTTTGTTGTCTACAAAAAGCCTACTGACAAAAATGAGAACTTCAACTACAAATTTAGTACAAAAGCCTCTTCCTACCCTGCAAAGTATATAGTTCATGGATGTGGATAGGAAGCCGGAGAATCATCATGCCTCTCTGCTAAGGGGGTTGAAGGCATAATGGCAAAAGGGAGCCCTAAAATGACTTTCAAACAGTAACAGGGAGATATCTGAGAAGTTTAGATGAAGTCCCTCCAAGATACAGATAAAGTCTGGGAGACAAGAATTGTTGGGGACTGTAACTGGTGAGGGTGAAAGAAGATGCTACAATGGACAGATGTAGGACACATGAAGCAAATGGATAGGTAGTATGGAAATAGGTTTCAGAAGTCTTCATAGCCTGTTTGTATGTGACAGAAGGCAAGGATCCCTATAATTTGCACTACACCAATGAAGAAACGTGAAAAAACAGGGCTCACATGTCACAGTGCAGCACAAGGTTAGAACCACAGGCTCATTAAACTTTATCTCTGTTTCCAGCTGTGGTTCACATCACAAATTTAAGAGGCAAGGGCTACCTGCCTTTGGGCTTCTTAAGCCCCATGCTTTGGCCATGGCCTCTACTCAAATTCAGGCAATTTTACCGCATCACTTTGGTTGTGTTTGTATCAGATGAAGACTTGAGAGTGAAGTTTTGGACAGAGTAACCTTCAGAGGGCCCGAGTCCTTTCAGCAAGCTGATTAACAGTAGATGGTAGGTATTCTGCATGTATTTTAAATGAATTATATTGTTTACTAGTTTGTGAAAGTAAAATGCAAGACTGGAAAATTGTTAGGTTGAACTCTAATAAATGGCCAAGCAAATGCATGCATTCCTGTAATATCTTATTACTACAATGAGACAGTAAGATCACAAAAGTGCAAGGAGATAAAACACATAGTCAGCATCTTTATTCTCTAAGGTGCAATTGCCACTAATTACTTTTGTCTCAAAACTTAAACATGGAAAATAGTAACCCTGCATGTCACACAAGAAAGAATAAAATGTAATTCAATAAAAACCTTTCTTTAAAGAAAGGCAGATGCATGTTTCCCATTTTCTGCTGAAGAGCAGCTGCTGCACAGTGCCTCTTCCCATGCTGCATACACATGAAAAACCTGTCAAATGCAAATGCCCACCCTCTGTGTACTTTTAAAAGGGCACAACGGATACAATTTGTAGAGCAACAATAAAATGTGCTGATAACGAAAGATACTAGAAGATGTTGATGTCCTTTGGGAGGATCTGTCCTTCCTGCACATCCATTTCACATTACACACTGCAGATACTCTTGTAAATCCCACCGCCCTCTTCGGCACACCACTAGGCTAATACAGACACTCATTTTCTGGCAAGACTTTTCTGGAGGCACGCAGTAACAGATGATTATTACTAACCCAACTTTCATGAACAGATTTGTGCCCAGATTTAATGGCTGGCTGGCATTACATTGCTGGAATAGGGATGCTCAGGAGCATACCTGGGTGGTGAGAGGACGAGAATGAGATTAAATTGCACAGGGAATGAGATTAAATTGCGCGGAGAACAAGATTAAACTGTCGTGGGCTACCGACTTGCCCCTGGGCTATAGGTGGCCTGCTCAATGGCAGGATTTAAAGCTGTGCAAGTGAAAAGTTTTAATTTTCACTCCAAAAAGAGGATGTTGTACTTCTGTACTTACTGGTTTAGGATTCTTTTTTCCTGGAACAGGATCATACTCAGAGAGGAACAACAAACTGATCCTCTGTGGGCAGCATTAGGCATAGGCATACTTTGACCTTTCATACTCCTGAAACTCAGGATCTGGCATCAGTATGTCAGCTTCAAGCCCTTTAGAAGTAGAATTTTCAGCATAGACTCATTTTCCACGAGCAGGCAGTGACAGGCATACGGGGTCTTGCATGATTTGAGTATTATAATCAAGTTGGAAGCTTGGCACCAGTCAAACTGAAGGATTAAAATTGAACCAAACATTTAATGCTCAAACCTACAGGCTGGTGCACACCACCCTTAGCCCAACAGAAGCTGAGGACCTCCAACCAAGATCTTGCAGAATTCAGCTGAAGCCAGAGCTCTGAGAATGTGCTGAAAGCCTTGGAAGTCTATTGAGTGGCCCATAGTTTGTGGGCAAGCTGGCAAAATTTCTATTGCAAAGGCAGAAAATGCCAGTCAGAAGGAGCAGAAGTCAAATGTTTTCCTTGCTTAAATAGAAGCAATGCAAGGCTGACATCATAAATAAAAGGGGAGTTACTCTTGAAGTTCTCTTCCTAGAAATTTCACTTCCTTAGAATATGTGGTTATTTTGAGCTACCACAGCAACTGTCAGAAGAGAAGGCATTTTATTTTCTCGTTTTGTTTTTACATGGAAGAACTGGGAAGACCTACTGTCCTGGTTTCAGCTATAACGGCTATTTTTCTTCCTAGTAGCTGGTGTAGTGCTGTGTACTGGAACAAGAGGATGGATTACAAAAGCCCGCCCTGAACAAAAGGAGACCTTCCCACAGTACAAAGGTTCATAACAACTCCTTTCCTGTGTAATCACACTCTGACCAGCTAACATGGGGTACTCAGGAGATGTCTAGCCCAACAGTGGTATGAAAACCCTTTGTGTGGCAATCTAAGGTGAAGTGGGTGGGCCTCTGCTTTGCCTAGAGCAGGGGTACACAGCTCTCTTTGGAAAGCATGTGTCTTCATGTTGTTCACGTTGTCTGATTGTGTATCACAGCTTTGGGCCCAGCGCTGTTCTCAGGGAAGTTGGTTTGGTAGGATTTGGTGCTGAGCGCCTCAGGATCCACTCCAACATCTTGACTATCACTTGTCCTGTTTTGAAAAATGCAGATTTCTCAAAAGAAATGTCTGCAGGTGCTATAGAGTGAGGCTGCAGTAAACAGGCCTATGTCTTTTTGTTTGGAGAGATGAGGCTCATATTATTCTGAAGCAGTCATATATAAAGAATATGATGTGCTTCAGAGTGAACTAAAACCAGTTTTGTTATGTAGAAGTTAAATCAAGAAAATATACAATTATGTATTTGAATAAGGAGATTGTGACATCATTGCATTTGTTGGTTTGGAGTTGGTTTACCATGGAGGCATGTATCATCTGGGCGATGTAGGCAGTTACTAGCAGCATGCTATTTACTGACGAGTATGATTTAGTTATTTAATTATGCACTTTACAGAAAACTATTAAGTGTCTTTCACCTCTGTGCCTCTCCTCGCTATGCTTATTTGTACTGTCCCAAGCCAATCCAGCTGCAGTGTTCTCCAAGCCCTGCGTTTTGGCTGATACCCATGTGGTTTTGTCTCTTGGCTCTGCTGAGTTTTCTGAGCAGTTAAACAGCACCTGGGTTGTTACCACATGAATTCCCAGCCTCCTGAGCCCCAGATGTCACACTGGCAAAAACTGGCTTAAATTTGATAATATGTGATGCAAGTGTGACAACCTCTGACCTTCCCAAATTATACAAACAGGAAGGGTCTCTCCTGCCCCTGGCCATGGCATGACACTGGGAAGTGTCCTCCCTCTGCCGTTCCAAGCTCCTCTGCAGCAGAAAGCCCAGTGCCAGGGGCCACAGCCTTCAAGCAAAGGCCAGTCCGAGATGATGCATCCCACATCACTGCACTGTCATACACTTCACCTTCAGTATGTATATCTTAACCCTGCAGCTCCTAGGCATTTTCAGGTATACAGCTACCTCACACAGGCTTCCTTGCTTTACAGTGCATTTTCGATTTTGCCAAATAACCGATGCAGCCCCCGCCGGCTCTCCCAATGCCCTGCTCTCTGTGCGTTAGGACAGTGCTTGGGGTCCATTGGAAGAGGAGGCTGTATCTGCAAGTGCAGACATCCTCATCCCCCTCCGTATGCGATGCTGCTGGAGGCTCCCTCACGGATGGCATCCCACCAGACTATTGAGCAAAACCGAACAAGTCCCAGCGGCGTACTCCCTCCTGCTTTTCCTCTCCTCAACGCACCTCCCTTTCCCCGGAGATGCTGGGGTCTTGGCTGCCGGGGTCTCGGTTTAGGCTTCCCAGGGTACAGAGGGACGCTCCTCAACCGTGGGGCGCTGCTGGGGGCTGACAATCTCGCAGGCGATGTAAGCAAATTTCCCCTTTTCCTCCCTCGGTTGGCCCGGGTGGAAGGTTTTAAATTTATTAAAAAAAAAAAAAAAAAAGAAAGAAAAAACTTGAGGGGCCACTGGGAGGAGAAAAAATGTCCTCGTGATGTCTGTGGCGTCTGCGAAATCGTCCCGAGAAGGAAGAGGAGGATCCCGCGGGGACTGCGTGTGTTTGGCGCAAGGGCTGGGCACTGACGCCTGGCCCGCGGCCGGGACCGGAGGGGTTTAGTTAAGTGGCCGCGGGCAGCCGCGCTCCCCCCGAAGTGAACGGGAAGAAGGGGCCGGTCCCATCCCGCTCCCCGCCCCGGGAGGGGTGAGAGCCGCCCCGCGCCTGGGGCTCGCTGGGGCAGGGGCCAGGGTGCCCAGGCCGGCCCTTTGCTGAGAGCCGTCGTCTGTGAGGCGCCGGCGGGACATCCCCCTCCAGCGCCGGGTGGCGGCACAGCCCCGGCGGGCAGGGCAGAGCCGGGCCGGGCATCGGGTGGAACCCCCCTTCTCCCTTCCTCCTCCTTCTCCTCCTCCTCTTCCTCCTCCTCCTGTTAACTTGGCCGCGGCGGCTCGGGGCGGTGCGCTTCGCCGTCCGCCGACGGCGGGGGATGCGCGGGAGGCGGCGGGATGGCCTCGGCCGTGTTTGAGGGCACCTCGCTGGTGAACATGTACGTGCGGGGCTGCTGGGTGAACGGGATCAGGCGGCTCATCATCAGCCGGCGGGGAGACGAGGAGGAGTTTTACGAGATCCGCACCGAGTGGTCGGACCGCAACATCCTCTACCTGCACCGCAGCTACTCCGACCTCGGCCGCCTCTTCAAGCGGCTCCTCGACTCCTTCCCCGAGGACCGGCCCGAGCTGTCCCGATCCCCCTTGCTCCAAGGTTTGAGCATCCTCCGCGGGGCCGACTCTCGCTGCTGAGCGGTCGGGTTCTTCCCCGGGGGTGCCGGTGGCAGGGCGGGCGGGTGTACAGTCCCCCCTGGCGGAGGGGAAGGGGGTGAAGAGCCGGATCCGCTGCGGGCCGGACCGGACGGGGAGGGAAGGGGGGGCAGAGAAGCTGCGTTTTGCGGTCGGAAACTCCTCCAGAGCTGTTGATTTCTGTTGTAATGTTTTTGGTGAATACGGGGGGGGGGGGGGGGGGGGGGGGGAGAGAAGGGTAGCCCCGCAGCCGGAGGGCGAGCCGGGCGGGAGGGAGTCTCCAGCCTTGCCGCTGTCCTCAGCTGCGCGGCGACTCTGGGCCCTGAGCTGGGCTGAGGGAGCAGGGGGGTCCCCATCCGCGCTGCTCCTCCCCGACGTCTCCGGCCTCCCCGAGGCTTCCCGAGGGAGGGCTGGGGGGGGTTGTTGGCAAGAGAAGGGCTGTAGCTGAAAAATCTCTGCATGTTGGTATGTTGTTTGCCACAAGGAGGGGAAAATAGACCCGAGGCTGCGGCGCTTGGCAGCGGACGGAGCGGCTCTGGGAGCTGGCATAATTCCTCGCATAACTTCTGCGGAACAGGGAATTGCACCAGCTTTTAGAACCGTGTTTTCCCTTTTCGTTTCTGAAGTGGATTAACCCAACTCGGGGGATGTTGCCTGTTCTCAGGGCTCTTTGTGCAAAAGCAGAATGTACCTGTTAAGCTGTCTTGGGGTTTGGCTTTAATTTATGTGGGGTGTTTTTTAGGTACAGTTACGTGTTCTGCTCGAAAATATTTCAAGCGTGTAGAGTGGTATGGAGCATTCGCTCATCTGAAAATGGACGTGTGTGCCGCACTTCCCCTCTCCCCAGCTGTTTCAGTAACCACATTAATGATCTGAAGTAATAGGAACGGGGAAGAGGCTGGTATTTCATTATGTTTTCCTCTATGGGAGGATGGTGAAGTTCAACCCTGCGCTCGTTTCGCGTCTCACCTTGCTAGCGGGACCCCTTTGCAGAGGGTCTGCGTTTGATATCATCGGAGCGGTTCGCCACCCTGGACACCAGAGTTATTTCGGGGCCCTACCTGTGTGGCAGCAGGCTCTGTGCCCCGCGGAGAGCGGGGATCTGTCGACCTTCCACTAGGCTGACCCTCCAAGGATATTTTCTGACATGTGCTCAGAGTGAGAAAAGTCATTTTCTTACAGTCCTGGCAGATCCCTGGTGGTGGTAGGGGGGGAGGTGTTTATTTTTGGCGCTTCGTCTAAATTGCCCGTACCTTTCCCTCTCTTTGCCGCCTTCGGGTGTCTCCCGGCGGTGGACTTTTCGCTTCTCGCAGCCGGGAGTGGCCGCCCGGCCCCGTCGGCCTGCGGGAGCTCCGCCGCCGCTGCCGCTGCTTGCAGGTCCCGAGTGCCCTCTGCAGACGGCTGTGAAGGACGCAGGGCTGCCGGCGTGGCGGCTGCCCCGCCAGCCCCTAGCTGCCGGCTCTGGTGGGATATGCTTACGGGGCTGGGTCCTGGAGGGGGGCTGTCTCCCCCAGTTTGTCCTGCAGACCCCTTTCCCATAACCCCAGCACTGCTGTGTGCTGGGCACACTTCTCTTACACAGTGTCTCACCCAACTAGGTTGCTGACCAGGGATCTCGAGTATTGTGAAAAACTACTATCCTTTGCAGGTGCCCTACCTAAAGTACTCCAAGCTTGAGTTTTAATAGTGCTGAGTGTCAGTAAATTCTAAATAAAATGGCCTTTATGTGTGCTTGGCAGCTGGGCCCTGGATTTTGAGGATTCTGGGTAGGTCCGGAGTGAGCCTGCCTGTGGCCTTCAGGGCACAGCACCTGCCAGGGTCACTGTGAATAAATATTTGACTTCCCAGGGTGCCAGTAGTCCTTTTACTTGTTGGCTTTACTGGGCTCTGAGAAACAGCTTGGCAGCTGCACCAGGGCGTGTGCTGGATCTGGCTGCAGATGGATGCAGTCCTTGTTGGGCTGGCCTCTAGCCCCTCCCAGCATGCTCCCTTCCCTATCACTTTGGCACAGGAGCCCCTGTGCATCCTATAGCCATTCTCATTCCTCAGCGCCCCTCTCAAGTGAGCGTGGTTTCTCTCCTATTTCAAGGACTGCCACAGCTTTCGCAAAATATTAAACTGTTTTCACATCTCTCTAAGGCATCATTTGTGCAGTTGGAGTTAGATGGAATTATAGTCCCTTGCACTGGCTCTACTTGACAGTCCCACATAACATACACCCTTAGTGCATGAAGAGCTGAGAAAGCATAAGCATCCTCAGCCTGCAACACTCAATTCCTGCCTACAACCTGGAGCCAGCAACCTTCACTTACCCTTATCTCAGGAACAGGCGTACCAACCTCAGTAGAATTGGGAATGAGCAAAGCGTCAGTCCAGGATTAAAAAAATCGAAACCCAATATAAGCAGATCGTGATCTGTTCAGCTTGGTGAGGGGGTGGGGTGAACTGTGCAACAGAGACAGAATAAGAATCAGGAGTAGTGTCGAAGCAAGCACAGCGCGCTTCAAAATGTAGTAATACTCTGTTTAAAATTACACTGCTCCTGCTTTAAAGAAGATGACTTTGCAGAGTGTGTTTCTCTGCATAGAGGAAACTTCATCATACCATCATTTTAAAGTGATCGGCCACAGCCATGTGTAACTTCACAAAATTGAAACGTAAAAACCTCGTTTAACTAAGTGACACTGATGCAAAGCTTTGGATGTAAGAAGAGGTTGCATGGGCCGTGTCCGGCCTTTAGAAAACTCACGTGGTAAGCATGGTTTGTTTCTTAATGTCCTGTTTAAAAACTGACATCCTAGAGCCTATGGTGAAGCTCAATGTACTTAATCCAGCAAAAACACCTGACAAAAGCACACCCTTGTATGTTCAGTCATATATGTTTGTGTGTATTTTTATATACATACAAATGTATATGCATATGTATGTGAGTTTGTATATGTGTGTGTGTTTATCTTGGTCTTTCTGAAAGAAGGTAATGATTAGCTGTGCCTTTTATCTGGAGGAAGTGGTAAAATGTTGCAAATCAAATTTGCATTGCATTGAAGGACTCCAGAGTCCCTACAGATTTGCCTAAGGAGCATTAAAAGGACAAGCATTATCCTACAGCTTAGTCAAGCTGCAGTACATTACGTTTAGGGGATATGGTTGAGGAGTGAAAGCTTGAGCTATTTGATGTTATTAACTTCTTAAAAGAAGATTTATTTTTTTTTTTACTGTCAACAATATTAGAAAGGGTTGGTTGTTACCATTATTGCTGGCTTCAGCAAACAGCTCATACTGAGCAGGAGTGTGCTGCTTTCCTTGCTCAGCGCCAGCAAACCATCCTCTCCATTCCTTTCTCCACTTTTGTTCCCTTGGACTGACTTCCACAATGCTCTCCCTCTCTGTATTTCTCGGAGCTACTGAGTGCTTTGAGATTACAGAGGAGAGAATGGGAAGTATAGTTTTCTGCAGTGGCTGTTCATCTTACCCTTTCTTTGATACTAGAACAGGGGAGGTCCCTGGGGGGAATATGGCATTCACACAATCTGGTCTTGTCTTTGATAACTAATAAGAATATGTGGCAAAGTGCACGCTTGGCATCTGGAGTTTGCTGTGATGGTAAGGGCCAAGGACATTCAATAACACAGGACATCCTTCTAGTAAGCTGGTAAACAAGGGTAAATATATGCATACCTGCAGGGTGACTAAATATGATTCACTGTGATGTTACTAGTAACTTGCTAGTATTTTGTGTCTGAAATGTGCCCATCCCTTGCTCTAGGCAAATGCACAGAAAGAATCACAGAAAAACACAGGCTAGTTCACTTTTAAAAGAGCTATAACACAGCCTCATGTTGCTAAACTGTCTTTCTATATGAAAAATAAACAAGATTTGTATGTAAATCAGTCTTCATGAGAAAGGCAACACTGTGGACTTTGAAGCCAACTTAGAATCAAAAGATTTAAAAATAAGGCAACAGGCCAATAGACGCTGGAAGTGAAGTATAAACCTGGAAAAGTACTCTTTGTTCCCCTCCTGTTTTCTCTAAATGTTACTTCTGGTGGGCTCTCATCTAAGATTTATCCCAGAACTTGATCCAGCTTCAGTGCAGTCAACAGTCAGACACTTGCCTCTGACTTCAGTGTGGGCAGGATCAGCCCCTTAAGCATTGGACCAGGAAGCCTCAAGAACTCATTAGCAGCCTTTCAAAGCTGGGATTTATTTTGCCCTTGGAGTGGCAGGGTGTTTTCTGGCAATCCTCCTCTGCCACTGTTTTGTTGCCTTCGTCATCAGAACAGATGCTCGGGTACTCTTCCAGTGTCACTGTTTATATTGTGCCTACATGTAGCACCTGGTCCTGCTCTGATACTCTGAGCCATCAGAAACTTTCTTCAGCCTTACAGATTTATTTTTCTTTTCTTACTTTCCAAAGTGCTCGTTTTTCTCCGCCTCCCTTCTCCATGCCTCCTCTGACTCATTCTGCTCTGTCGTGGCCTTTTTTCCCCTAGCTCTCCTTTCTGTTATTTTCTCTCTGCTTCTCGAAATTGCTTTCCCTGAGCCACTTTCTGCTCCCTTTGCTTGCCTTCAGGTTTCCCTCACCATCTTGGTGCCATCTGTGATTATATGTGACTCTCCAGAACTTTTGTTTCATTCTGCTTTGCTGGGGCTCAACTGCTGTCCATCCGTAGAAGTTCTCCAGTAGTGGTGGAGATTTCCCATAGAAACTTTGCGTCTGTAGCTTGCCTCATAGCATAGAGGCGGTCACTTCACCTGCAGCAGACCCTGAGCAGGCCCTCCCAGATGACTAACACTGGGCTCTAGGTCTGAGTCTCTGCCCTCCAGCCTGGTTGCCTCATACAGGAAGCAGTCAATCAGCTGTTTTCAGTCAGAGTGGCTGTGCTTGAGGAAGCACACATGGGAAGCTCCTCTAGGGCTGCCTTCGAAAGGACTTGCACAACGCAGAAGGCAGTTCCTAAAGAGCCAGCCCAGGAACTTTATGTTTGCTTGCAAATGTCGTGTTCATAACTTATGGTTTTCTATATGCTGTATTACAGTGTTGTTGTTTACAGGACCATCTGGGAGCTCTACGGAGGCAGCATAGTGGTTTCCACAGACAGCAGCTGTTCCGGTGCTGTGGCAATACAGATAAATACACTGCATCTATTGTGCTCTTTTCATTGTTGACATTGTCAACAGTTCATTAGTGGAGCTTGCTCAGAGCTTCTGTCTGGCAGACAAAAGATGCAGCTCTTGGTTATCAGGCTCTAACAGTGCTGCATAACCAAAATGAAGTTGGGGCTTCTGGGTTTGTTTTTTATTAGATAAATTTGGTGGTTCATCAGTAATGATAGAGATAAATGAAGCTGGCTGTATTGTTGTAAAGAGAAGCACAAGTTGTCTTTTTGTGGTGGATAGAGGCAATGTGGGAGGATTTTGGTGGAAAGGCGTGGGAATGATGGAAATGAGGTGGGTTTTTTGTGGCGGTTCTCACCTGATAAGAAATAAGCACTGCATTTTTAATCAGGCTTTGACTGCTATGTTTGCTTTTATCTCATGCTTCTTTGACATCTTCTTCTTTCTTATGGCTCATCAGCATCAAGACAGGGAGCTCTGTGGGGCTGATTGTTACCAGGAGGTGTCACCTCCCATCCAGATCCTGGGAGATCCTGTAACTATAAATATATATGTGGAAAAAACATCAGCTGGAAAGTCTGGACTTTTCACCTTTTAACTTGCCTCCCTGCTTTGCATGGGTATTAGAGTGTGCCGGGGTCATCAGGTAGTCATGGTCGCAATCTACGCTCTGGAGGATTTCAGTTGGTCAGTTGTTTGGATAGGACTTTGCTCTGTCTGTATTTTTACATCTGCTGCATATGAACTGCAAAGGAAGAAATGGCCCATGTTAGAGCTAGATGCGTGCAGTGTGGGTAGGGCTTTGAAAGCTCCCTATCTATCTGCATCTAGCGGATTTCTCTTAGTATCTTCAATATGCTCATTGCTACCTACTGGGACTTCTGAAAGTATGGAGTGGCTTACATGCACACTGTGTAGTCATACCTCTTTAAAAATCCTGTCCCTATTTTGTTCCCCAGCATCAAGTTTAAGAAGGGCAGCACCACATGTAACAAAAAAAAAAAACAAGCCACCTCCTTGCACCTCTCTTTTCAACTCTGTCGTATCTTTTTAGCTCCTCCCTGAGTAATGCTGCCAAGAGATGTGCCTTGTCAGGGATACTGCATAAATAGTAAACCTTTTGTAAAGGCATTAGCCTCTGGTGACTCGTGTCATATTTGGTGGATGAATTTCCCCACGAGGGGAAGGGGCAAGTGTGTCTGCCCCAAGAGAGGGGTGTGGTAGAGTTAGGCAAGAGGCACTCAAGAGCTGCTGCTGGAACTGCCATACAGAGTCAGGCCAGTGCCGTAGCTAGCTCTGGGATCTTGCCTCTAATGATGAGAGCCAGATGCTGCAGAAGACAGCATGAGTAACCAGCAGAGAACAGAAAAGTGACAGTCCTGGTCTCAGGATATCTCTGATATCTCTGATTGCCTGTAATTATCTGCCTTTCTCTGGATTTTATCAAGACTTTGGACTTAAGGGATTCCTCTGGTGTTTTTTCTGCAGAGTTAGTAAAGTCGTGTGAAACAAGCTTTCCCATCTGTTGTTTCTTTGTAATTTCCTGCCTTTACATACCATTGAGTATTCATTTGTCCTTCTGACGACCTTTTACCCTATTCTCCCCCATCAGAGGAGGCAGCTGTAAGTGGGAGCTGTTTTGGTCTCGTCAGAGTCCAGTCTGAGGTGGCTAATGCCATAGTTCCCAGGCAGCAAGGTTGAGGAAACATGAATCTGCAGGGATGAGGGATTCTACTGTGGCAGCTGCTGGGAGAGAAAGGCATCATGGCCATGAAGCAGGGAAAGATGCCAGCTGGTCTTGAGAGGAGGCCAGTTCAGCAGAAGGGGAAATGCAAAGCAGTGCAAAGGAGCAAAACTAGCAGAAAACATTGGGCTGAGTTACTGCCTTTCAGCCCTGATCCATATGCCTGAGTAGCTTCAGTTCCTGCATGATTCTGTGAAATGTCTATCCATGGGGTTATTCACAAGTCAACTGGACATGGTCCCCAGCAGCCTGATCTGACTTTGGAGTTGGCCTTTCTTTGGATGAACGAGATGAAACTCTTCCATTGAACATCATTCTGTGATTTTGTATACATCCTCTCATGGCTGGCATCTTCCTCCTATTGCTCCATCTTCATCCTAAATTGTGTGTGTGTGCACATGGGTTAGAACGTATCTGAGGGAAAGGAGGAATGAGGGTACAGGATAAAAAGACTGAGTGCTGCACTGTTAATGAATACTGTAACTGGGGAAAGTGGCATATTTCCTATTGAAGCCATACAGCCTGATCAGGAGAGGCAGCAGAGTAGCATTTTCCTGTGCAAGACAGCTTAAGTTTTTTGCCTAAAGATTTGAAATCCCTAACTGCTGCTCATGGGCTTGTGCAAAGGGAGAAGGATGGGCTCAAGATCTGAATCTCTAGGCTTTAAAACTTTCTTGCAGCTAGGCCAGCAGAATGCAATAAGATTTCTCCCTGGATATATTTGCCACTCTTTTCACTAGGATATCAACTGTGCAGTCATCCCATAGGGGATGGAGAGAGGATTAGGTGAGGTGCAATATTTTGATCTTCGTGTACATACTAAAATACGAAGCATTTAGGAGTATTGCCATTCTATCTTGCACACATCTTCAGAAAGTACACCTTGGCTTCTGCTCTTGCTCAGCCTCCTATATATACTGATTTTGAGGAAGCAGGAGATGCCTTTGACATAATTTGTTCCTCCCCTGACCACACGCCTGGAGTCCTTCAGATTGGAGAAATAGGGTTTGCCCGCAGTTTGAGATCATGTATACATAGTGACTTGTACATAGCAACACATCCCTAGAAAAACAGACTTCTATTGTGTCATCATTGAGAGATGGCATATGAGACATACTTGACCTAGGCATGAACCTTGGAAGGCACTAGAGGATTGAGTGCATTCCAAGGAAGGTGTTCATTGTGAACACTGACTGTCAAGGCTGCATTGTGATTTCATTGCAAGCCAAGGAAGACATGCTGTGATGATTTCTGTTGTTTGGTAGAAGCATGCAGCGTTACCTGCAGTTGTCAAAATGTCATTAGTTGCAGATTTGGTGGCTCACATGGCAGGAATAGGACAGGCCTACCATGGCTTGTGTGCTGACATCAGGAATTGGCTCCCAGTTCCTTCTCCTCCTCTGCTAAGCTCATTTCCTGTCGCTTGCAGCTCTGGGCCCCTCTCCCACGCCATGAGCCAGCGTGCCAGGTACACAGCTGCTGGCCTGCTCTCAGCCTCCTGCAGCTGCTCCAGGCACCAGGGTCCCAGAGCAGGAAGGATGCTGCAGGCCTCTGGTGCTGCATGTGCCATGTTTTTCCAGAGACATGTTGCTGTGTGTAAAGTTGCTTGGTCTCGAACTGTGGGCAAATCCTGGGACTCGTTGTCTGGAAGGAGGCAGAGAAGAGGGCGAAGGGATTGAATTAGGTCACTGACTAGGGTGGTTGTGCACACAGCAGAGCCCTGCTGAAAGCGTATTTTCCAGGTACAGGTGAGTGCCACCCTGGGTGAGGTGGTATGCCTGTATCGTCCTTCCTGTCACCCAGCATGTGGGCTCCCTTGTGCCCAGGGTAATGAAATCTTAGAGGTTTGTGATATTTGGCAACAGGGTTTGTGGTAAAAGGGAGTCAGTGGGACTCCAGTTTACCTCAAGCCCTATAGGCATAGGTGTTTGTATAATTTAAATTGCTTGAATTCATGATTGTCCAAGCACTGTAGGGGTAACAAAACAGGGAGCAAAGTTTTCCTGGGAGGAATTTGTGCATGTTTTCCATTAGCAGTCATACAGGGGCCAGAGCAGAGGAAAAGGCATGAGAGCAGCCTTTTGCCATGACCTCACTAGGAGATTTCCCAGCTCTAAGCTCAGCTCTGTGGCATGGCTGAGCAAGTGGAATAAAGCACAACCATTTCCAGGCTACTGATTGCTTTACTGGTGTCTTATTTTTATTTGATAGTAAACTGTCTGAATAAGGGTTCTTGGGGTCTAAAAGCTCCAGACAGAAAGACAGGCACATATTTATAGTCCATGGGCAGAGACAACAGCCCCAAGACACGTTGTAGCTGCTGTACAGATGCTGCATATATGGCCAGTGAGTCCTGCGTGCTCCAGATGCATCCAGCTTGTGGTGTGTTTGTGTCAGGGTTAATGGATGGTGGAGGTGCTGGGTCTGTCTGCAGAGTCAGCTGGCACGTGTGTGTCTGCCCAGGTGTTTCCAGCATCTGGAGATGTCTCTGGCTTTTTGTTTTTTCTATCTCTGCCTCATCAAAGCTTCTGAACAGCGAGAAGAAGACAGGCAGGGGACTAAACCCCACAAAGTGAAGAATAGAGCTGGAAAGCTTGGTTGCACTTCCGTGAGCCTTCTTTATGCAAGCCCTGTTTTCTGCTCAAACTCAGTATAGTGCCTGGGTGAGAGAGGAGTTTGAATGGGGCACCCTAGCCTGTAGTCTCTACTTCTTCTGCAAAGGCTGGGGTTTCCTGAGGTGAAGCCTTTGACAAGAGCAGTTCAAAGCATTCCCCACTGCTCACCTAATTGTGCTGGCAAAGCAGAGGCAGCCCTGTATTGCGATGTGGGAGAGGAAGTGAGTTGCAGGGGAGGGAGAAAGTCCCTTTAAAGCAGTGTTGCCACCAGAGACTTCACGTCGCAAAACCACAGTGTTCCTCATGCGTGTCTGTGCTGTGGTGGGTGGCAGCAGCCAGTTAGCCAGTGCTGAAAGGGATCAAGAGGAGAGACACGGGCCTCTGCTCCTCCTGGCTGCTTGGGTAGGACAGTGCCTTGCTCCGGTTAATGTGGCTGTGGGGTTGTGAGCAATCCCTTGGGCTGTGGGATCACAGACTAAGACTAACTGAAAACCACAAGGACATCTGTTAACTCTTAAAAACAGAGACTTGTAAGGTTAAGATAAAAGAGGGCCTTACAAACTTTGTGGCTATTGCAGAAGAAATGACAGGGTTCAATATATATATGCACATTCAAGCAGTTACTGTGTATGTGGACTGTAGATATATGAAAAGAAAGGCTTTAGCCCAGCCAAACTGAATTCCCTGTACAGGGAATTCATGTAAGGTCAGCAGCTTTAGATCCCAAAGCTGTGCATCTGTAATCATTAAGCGCATGTATAGGAAGCTGTATCATTTACTGTCCATCCTACACTGTCTGCCTTTTGGTTTTGATATTACTAAACGCTGCAGTAAGAAACAGTGTCAGATGTTACAAGTCATCTGTGCCAGTTTCCAAGTCAGAGCGTGGGTTTGCATGGCTGGTGCCTTTCCAAGAGCTGGAAGGAGGAATATACCAGGGCTGGAAATTCCTGGTGAATGCAAGAAGCTGTAAAACCTCCCACTGGGTGATCTGTGACAGTGTGACAGGCTGACGGCCTTGTTGGACTTTTCTTGCTGCAGCATAAAAAGGCAGCGTGGAGCTGCAGATGCTCTCCCTGATTACTAATGAGAGAAAATCCTAACTGCTTGGCTGGTTTTCTCCAGGGGATGAATATTCAGTGTTGTTGGTGAGGTATTTTTTACTTCTTCCTCTCCTTACCTCCCCCCTGCTCTGATCTGAATCTTCATTTGTTTGAGAGTATTCCTCTTCCTGGTTTCCCGCTTCTTGAAAATAGTGGTTTCAACAGTAAATGCTTATTTGGGAAAGGGTCTGAGGTCAAAGGCATATTTAAGAGAGAGCAGTTGAATGCTGAATGCTGGGTGCTTCAGCAATGAAGTGTTTCCTGCGAGGTGAGAGCTGCAGTTGGGCAGTCTCTGCTCTGCTGTGTCAGTATTTATGCAGACTGGATCAGGACTAGCAGGAGAAGTGGAGGCATCCCATGGCAGCTGGCACCGGGGTGGCTAGATCTGTTTTCTCTGATGTGGGCTATTGCAGGGCAACAGCGTGTTTCTTATTTCTAACATCATAGGTGGGTGCCTAAGCTATGGGGCCGTTGGCAGCTCTTTTTTTTTAGGGAAGATGAAAACACCCCTTTTGAAAGGTTTGAACTTTGTTCAAATGTGGGATGGGAACGTATTTGTGGAGGGGCAAAGCAGATCCACCCAGGCCTGCTCACACCCAGCAGTTAGGAAAATGAAGGGTGCTGGTCTGCAATTGAGGTCTGTAACGTCAAGCATAATCCAGCTAATATACAGTCTGTGGACCCATGCAGATGAGTTAATGCATGTTTCCAGCCTTTCAGAGAATTTCCATGCAAAGCTACCTGACTGTCATGTACACTGGTCAAAGCAGGATACACAGCATCTATGCCTGCTGGTATGCTCTGCTCCACTGTCAGAAGAAGGAACGAGCTGTACCGGGGTGAGGTTGTATGTGCTGACAAAACCAGGAAAATGAAGGACTGTCAAGCAATAGAAGGACTTATGCAACCAGGCTACTTTTGTGGGACAACCATCAGGTAAACCTGGTTGCTCCAGAAACAATCTCCATTTTATTTAAAGCTGTAATTGGAGGAGAGCTGACAGCTTCAAAGTCACACTTTCATCTGGAAAGTTTGCATGGGATCATATCTTGTCGATAACCAGCAACAAAGACTGATGCAGACTGAAACTGTTTGTGGATGTTCTCCCTACACTGCATGTTTAATTGTTCTTTCTGTACATTTGTCTTTTCAACAGGGAGATGGAGATGCACTTAGTTTAACACAATTTTAGTTTCTGAAGATGTTGCTCACAGGCTGCTTTACAAATTTTTAATATTGATGGTTTTGATTTATTGGATCTTTTTCTGCTCCAGTTTTTTGTTTTTTTTTTGTTTTTTTTTGTTTTTTTTTTTTTGTTTTAGGTTTTTTGTGTTTTTTTGGTGTGGATTTTGGCTTGGTTTGGTTTACCAGTGGAGTTTATTGAGTTTAATAATCTCTTAGCTAATTCATTTTCATCTGTGTGTCCTGCTCCTTGGAAAAGATGCATGAACGTGGAGGTGAAATGATGACTGGGTTAGAAAAAGTAGGTTATATAGATCAGAAATAAAAGAGCTGCTAGGGGGATGGGTGATTTTGGGCTTTACTTCTTCTCATATTCCCTGTACATTCACACAACCTGTGCTGTATTTCCCTGAGTCTGCTAGAGGAGGAGGAAGTTACAGATGCCCTGAACATTATACATATGAAATGTGGTATTACAGTTTAAGATCCCACACTGAGCAAAGCAAAATTAGAAACATTGTAATGCATCATTCTGGACACTGGACAGCACATTTCCACTTTAATCCCTTCTGCAGCACTGTGATAATTCAGTGATTTGTATATATATATGTGTATATATATATATACAAAGTTGTTTTGCGCTTGAAGAACATGATACTGAGAAATCTTCTTTGGGCCGCTCACTGTGGCTTACATGCAGAGAAATAAAAGACTGCCCTCAAAGCCTTTTGTTTAGCTTGTGTTTAGTTTTTTCCTCTTATCTGTGGATTGTGGCATTTGGGTTCTTTCTTGGGTTCTTTTGCTTTGTATTGACAGGAAAAAGGATGAATCATGGTATTTGGAAGCAGAAAACAGGCTGTTTGATTATCACTGCTGGAAATGCTGTGTAGTGAAACTGTGGTGAGGGCGTAGGTGGTTCTACTTCTGCTTGTCTTGCAACTCTTAAATATGATCATAAACAGCTGAATCTGTTTTCAGGTTTGCAACTCTGCTTGTAACTATACCCATCTCTGTTTGGGGTACATGCTTTGTATCAATGTGGGTTAAAAGACATTTCTGGGAGGCATCATATTTGAGGTTATTCCACACCTTTGTGAGTGGCTGCTTCTGGCTGCTGAAATGTGTGTACACATGGAAGTGTGCTTTTGTCTGCACTCATGATCTCTCTACTTTGTTTCTAGGGCTCATCACAATAAAAGAAGCCCATGATATAGAAGCCAGACTTAATGAGGTGGAAAAGCTTCTGAAGACTATTATAAACATGCCATGGAAGGTGAGTAAGCCAAGTTCCACATTTAGCCCAACTTGACTCCTCCTTCATGGTGACTTGCACTTTCATGCAGATTAGGAAGTGATGGGTATTGCCAGACTCTGGAAAAAAGCAGCAGGTTGTTGAGTATTGTGATGAAGTGGTGAGTGCCAGAACTGTGTGATGATGTCTCCAAGCTATTGCTTGTAATAAGTGTTCCTGTTGTACTGAGAAAGGGTGGAAAGGGAAAAGAGGGACAAAACAAACTACTGACAAAAAATGGGTGTCTGTTTCTTTTTGTCTTTTAAGTATTCAAGATCTGAAGTCGTCCTCACATTCTTTGAGAGATCTCCTTTGGACCAAGTTCTGAAAAATGACAATGTCCATAAAATTCAGCCAAGCTTTCAAAGTCCAGTTAAAATATCAGGTAAGAGTTCTTAGCTTCCTCCAGTCTACACAAGAATTACAGAATGAAAATTATTTTCTGTTCCCCTCATTCTTTCTCCATCGGCAATTCCAAAGATACTTCTCAACAGTTCGCTTTATAATACAGAACATAAAATTAGACATGATGTACTATGCAACATACATTCAGGCAATAAAATGGCAGGTGAAATCGAAGGCTGAGTAAGGCAAAGAAGTGGATGTGAGGAAAATGCAGTCCTCACTGTCATCACATATGATAGTCCTATTACCACCCAGGAAAGAAATTTTGAGGCTATTGATACAGTTCGGTGAAAATGTAAGCTCAGTGCCAAGTGATGAGCAAAACCAGCCATGAGAATACCTGGTATTATTAGGAAAGGAGCACAGCCCACATCTTGAAAAGTGCACAATTCTCTTTTCTCCATCTCAGAAAGGATATAATAGAATTTAAAAGCATGCACACAAAGGACAAGGATTCAAATCGTTTTACAGCTTCTCTAAGGAAAAGGTTAAACAAAGAAGGACACTTTAAGTTTGAGAAGAGATGACGGAGTGGGGGTATGATGGAAGTCCACAAAGCTGTGAATAGAAGGAGGTCAATTACCCTGTACTTCTCATGAAACAAGAGCTATAGGTCATCCAGAAATGTTGAGAGACAACAGGCTTTAAACAGATGGAAGAAAGGTTATAATGTTGTTTTGTTTCCGTATGGAGTACAGTTGAGGAGTGGAACTCATTGTCATAGCATATGGTGGAACTGAAGGCATTAATGACTTCAAAAAAGAATTAGACAAGCAAGTGGAGGGAAGGTACATTGAGACTTGTCACAGGTGGAGACAGAAATTTTCTAAACCACAGATTGCTAGTGAGTGAAATGGAGAGCAGTATTACTCTATCCTTGCCTATTCTTTCATCCTTTTCCCTCTTCATCTGCTACTGACCATAGTTAAAAAGTTTGTGAGCTTTAGGTATGCTTCGTTTTGTATTTCTATGCTGAAACATTTTGTTTGAGCCTAATGGCAACTTCTGTTTTTGTGTCATCAAAAGGTGTATTTCAGAGAGTGAAATAAAGTAAAACACTACATTGTCCTCTAAAGTGCGTAAAGTGTTTAGCATAAAACTAGTATCAGTTTTCCTAGGTACTAACAGTGTATCAGTAATGGCCAATCAGTGTGTCAGCATGCTAAAGTCATAAACAGTGTGTCCTGAAGGATTGGTCTTATACACAGCGTAGACATGTTGTAATTGACCTCAAGCTCTAGTTCTAAATGAACTAGTCCTCTGTTAAATAAATACCCTTTAAATTAAATGGCAAGTGGTTTACAAGCCCGCCAGTGGCTCCTTAGAAGTGTACTGCATAATACAGAGCCTCAGTGAGAAGTGTGGTCTTGCCAGCCTGTCTGGGCCAGTGCCTTCTTGTAGGGCCCCCCTGAGCCCAGGCTACAGTGCAGCACAGGGATTGTAAAGAAAAGCCCCCAGGGCTGTACTGCAAAGTGGGGTGATGCAGGTCTGGCTTCCAGGAACAAGAGACAGGAGCTGACATGTGTGCCTCATGCCCCATCTGTGGCTTGGGAGGTTTGGATGTTGCCTTAAGTTGATGTGGAAACCTCAGGTAAAATTCCTCATCTGTGTGTTCCTGACATTAGTCATCTCCCAAAGGGTGAATGTGGTTACTTGTTTTGCTCCTGAACACCAAGATTTGTTCTTAGCTCTGACCCTGAAGAGCATATTCACTGGTTTTGTCTGAAATATGTTGCTGCTCTGTGAGACTGGAGCTGCAAAGTGGGTCCCAGCACCTGCCCATTATGAAATGAAAGATTCCCAAATTATATGGTGTAAAAATGTTTCAAAGGGTGGCTGCTGTCAGTGGCACCTTGCAGGGTTGGTTTGTTTGTTTGTTTTCTAACGGGTAAATATAAAGAATAAATGTATTTGGAATTGCATTGGTTAGAAAATACGTTATATGTATTTGGAATTGCAGCATTGCTCTGGCTTAGGGCCTTTTGCTATTTGGAAGGGTTTAATACAATTCTGGGGAGGGTGTGTACCCCTTAGGGCACATGTACTCTGTGTCTATGTGACTGAATATGTCACATGATGGGTACAACAGAGAGAAGATGGTCAAAGTGAATCATAGACTCATAGAATGGTTTGGATTGGAAGGGGCCTTAAAGCTTATCTAGTTCCAACCCCCTGCCATGGGCAGGGACACCTCCCTTGCTCAAAGCCCCATCCAACCTGGCTTTAAACACTTCCAGGGATGAGGCAGTCACAGCTTCTCAGGGCAACCTGTGCCAGCGCCTCACCACCTTCATGGTGAAGAATTGTTTCCTAATATCTAATCTAAATCAGAACGAGAGTACCTGGCTGATGGACAGAACCTATCAGCAAAGGGAACCCTCCTGCAAGCCTGTATATAGAGGAGTTGTGGAAACCATGTTAGCTGAATAAATTACATGTTTTGTTTTAATTCTGAATTAATTTTGGTAGAAATGAGTCACAATTAATTGATTGGAGGAAGATTTTCCTTCCTATACAGCCGTCCAAAACCATCTTGTGGTAATTCGTTTTATCATTTAAGTTATTGCTGCGAAGAATTTAAGAACATAGGCAGAAATTTGATGATAATTCGCTTTTTGACCAGTCTGCGGATTGCGCGCTGGAAATGGTTTCAGTGTCCGCAAGCGTCGTCAGTAGATGGCGGTAGATGTTAGCGTCTGAAGCCTCTCACGCCGCAGAGAAATGCTGTAGCTCTTAGGTCATGTCAAGAACATTAGGGAAACACTGGCATTCATGTTAGAGCGCAGCTTTCTACGTGGCTTGCAGATTGAGAAAAGCAGCCAAAAACGTTTTGTATTTTCTGAAGAAAACCCAGACTGTCCTGCACGTGGTCCTGCTTAGGGTGGTAGGTAATGGGGAAGAAAGGGCCGCCCTCTCAGGTGGAAAACTGAATTTGAATTAATAGTACAAGTCTTATTCTGCAGTACAATGTTGGTTCAAAATGAGCCATGAGTGAAAAGTGATTCTGCTGGGATTCAGTGTTCTTACCACCCCTAAACATATTCTACTAAAGTGAGTCACAGTAAAATACAGACTGAAAGTCAAAGATGACTTTCTCAAGAACACATGGAAGTGAGTTCTGGTTTTACCTTAATGTAGGAACATGTTAATGTACACTTGAAAAGATTACCTCCCTTCTTCTTCCTGTCTTTTCTCCTGCTCGTTACTTGAACTCATTACTTACAGTTGAAATTTGTTTGAGGATTTCCTGTATGTGTCTTGTGCCTATCATATTTTTTGTCACAGACTAATTTCCTGTTGTTTGTGCTGATAACAAAGCTGCAACACAGGGTTCTCACACCTTGAGACACTTACTTAAGTCAGTGCTGATTTGTGTAAAGATGTATGTTCATTTTGTGGTGGCCCCAGCTTCCTCTGGGATTGTGTGAGCAAAATAAGTCCTTGTGGCTTGCCTAGTTTGCCTTTCCATCTAGCATAAATGTGGACTGACTTTTCATTCACATCAAATACTATTCTTTAGTAATGAACTCTGCCGATGGTAATAGATCAGTGGAGTTAAGTGTAAGTTTTAGCTATTCTTGATTGAAGACTTCTTACACAATGAGAAACAAGTAAGCAGAGTTGAAGGCTGTGTAGAAGATTGTATTGCTTTACATGACTTAAGGATGGTGGTTGAAGTAACTTGGAAGATCACTTTTTATTTCCTTTTGCTTGTCTTTTTGATTTTTGCTTAATTGGCTTAAGCCGGGGATTGTCTAGTAAAAATGCAATCATGTTTTGGTAGTGGTAGGTTGCAATGTATGGCTGGGCTGCCATTCTCCTGAGGGTGATGGGAGTTTTGCCACTGGCAATAACAGCTGAAACTGGGCCTCAAATCGATTACGTGCATAAAATTGCTTAAGCACTGGCAGTTTGCAGATGTAAGAAGCTGTGAAACCAACTCTGTTTATTCCTGCTTTCATGTGCAGATTTTCAATGTCACGCACACATCTCAGTTCCTAACCATGTCAATTACATATGATATGCAGTTGTTTTCCGCTTTTTTTTAATTCTCATCTTGTTCCTTTTCTTCTCCTCACAGAAATCATGCGATCAAATGGGTTTTGTTTAGCCAACACGGAAACAATAGTCATTGACCACAGTATACCCAATGGAAAAGAGAAGCACCTGGATGTAGATTCAGCAGAACATTTGTAAGTGGGGTTTGTACATCAGTGATACTGTCAGCTTCGGATAAACTGAACCTTTCTCACCCCCCCCCTCCCCCCCCCCCCCCTCTCTCCCCCCCCCCCCCCCCGCAAAATGTAATCCTCTGTTTAGGAGCAAGACAGGTACAGCTGTTATTCTGAATAATTAAATGTTACTAGGCCTGATTGCTAAGGCTTCACAGCTCTTTCTGTTAAAATGGATACAATGGCTGTTGGTGAGAATGATTGACACCAAGGAGCTTAGTCTTCTGTATACGAAAAAAAGCTGTCACTGGCATAGCTGTCCTGCCAGGTGAGAATAGAGGAGATTTCTCTTTCTGTCTCTCATGACTGTGATGAGAGCTGGTTTGAGCTCCTTACAATCATCCTTACAAATGAAATATCCTACAACAAAGAGTATGCTTTATTTGGGAAGCAAAACACCATCCTCAAGAGGGACACACATCCCTGAACGTAATCAAAGGAAGCTCAGCAGCTGCTCAGGTGCTGTGAAGCATGTGTATTTCGTTACGGCAGGGAGAAGTTAGACTAGTCTTATTTGTATATTCTGCCTTCTAATGCATGTAGGTATTCTGGGGTCTGAGACCTATAACCAGGAGGGCTTTTATGTAGGTCATAAGTTAATGACTGTGTTGACAGATGTGTATTGATGGAAGTCTACTCCCACAGGTTTCTGTCATAGCAGGTGATTGATATTTCAATAAGCTTCAGGTAGTGAAGCGTTTAAGTATTTTTAATGAGAAACACTGACCTACTTTTTTCATTATAGCAGTCAAAATGATGGAAATAGAATACTAAAAGCCTTATGAGGGCTTTATCTTTGAATGCAGTGCTTTGTCTTTGCCACAACTGAAATGTGGCCATTGCCAGTCTGTGGAAAGGTTTATAGCTTGACAAGATTATGTCAGGGGTTGAGGTGTATCTCTGGCTCCAGTGCAATTTCTTGAGGCCTTTCTATTAATTTATCACTTAGTGCTTTGAACCTTGACCTTGCTAACAGCATCTAGGATTATGAGCTTGTATTAATGAGGCTGAAGAAACACACTGGAGGTAATTCTGTAAGGCCAGTGTCTGGAAATTAAAGTTGCTGCAGCCCAAGCAAAACCTACTGGTCTGACTCAAAAACTGCCATTATCTGAAACTGTCATCCCATTAAAGTCAGAGACTATTAAGGGCAGAAAGTACTAATATAAAAACTGTGTGGTAGGCATGGTTTCCCAGAAACTGCAGTGGAAGAAATAAATCTAGGACAACAGCCCGGCTTTGTGCATTTGTATTTTATCTTCCCTGAAGGAAGTTAAATCAAGAGTAAAGAAGTTAATAAGTTTTAAATGTCTATTTTATATGGTTCCCTAAATTTACCCATCCTGTAGCTGTACTGTGTTGTTGAGGGGTAATAGCTAGGAGATAATAGCATTTGTGTAGCCCAGCTGTTCTGTGAAAATTGAACTTTCTTAAAAAGCAGAAGTTTTCTATGCTGTTACTTTCAATGTAGGTTAGTAGACTAGAAAGGAAGCTTTAAAATCTTTTAAGATCTCATGCAGTTCCTTTTTGGTCTATGTAAAATTGGATTTACGGGGTTTGTGTCTTCTGTTCTGAAATAAGTCAATTCCTTGTGGGCTTGTATATCCTCAGATGGGGCCTTTTTCCTCTCATCAGCATTGAATGCTGTGTGACTTCTATGATTTGGCTGCTGATGTACTTGAATCAGACATTTTGCAAAGCAAATCTGTATTTTTAGGGAATCACTTGGAGTTTCAACAGGTAGCATTCAGTCCCCGATGTCCTACTGCACTGCTTAGCTGTTCTAGCCTGCAGTGTTACCCACCCAGTGATCCATCAGCTGAAAAGTCTCATACTTCATGCAAAAGGAACTAATGCATTTTTGCAAGTTGAAGTTGTTTACTCTTGTTCTGAAGTAGTTGCTTTCTGGCAGCACACTGTACTGTTGGAAAATGTGGTGAACCCAGTGTGCTCAGCATCCATATGGCATAAATAGTCCTTTTGTCAGTGGTTCTTGGAGTCCTTGGTATTCCTTTTGAAAGGAAAGGTGGTAAATTACTGACTGGGTGGCAGAACCCAAAGAGTGCTGGTAAATGGTGTCACATCTAGTTGGAGACTGGCCACTAATGATGTCCTCAGGGCTCGGTATTAGGGCCAGTGTTGTTTAATATCTTCATTGATGATCTGGATGAGGGGATTGAGTGTACCCTTAGTAAATTCACAGACAACACCAAGTTGGCTGGGAGCATTGATCTGCTGAAAGATAAGAAGGCTCTGCAGAGAGATCTAGGCAGGCTGGATTGATGGGCTGTGGCCAGTGGTAAGAGGTTCAATAAGGCAAAGTGCTGGGTCCTGCATTTGGGCCACAACAACCCCATGCAATGCTACAGGCTTGGAGAAGAGTGGCTGGAAAGCTGGTTGGCGGAAAAGGACCTGGGGGTGCTGACTGACGGCCGAAGAACATGAGCAGCTTGTGCCCTGGCAGCCAAGAAGGCCAACAGCATCCTGGCCTGTATCAGAAATAGCGCAGCCAGCAGGCCCAGGGCAGTGATCATCCCCCTACACTCACCACTGGAGGCTATACCTCGAATACTGCGTTCAGTTCTGTGCCCCTCATTACAAGAGAGACATTGAGGTGCTGGAGCGGGTCCCGCGGAGAGGGTTCCACCAGTGGATCTGGTGAAGGGTCTGGAGCACAAGTCTTACGAGGAACAGATGAGGGAACAGGGTTGTTTATTCTGGAGAAGGCTCAGGGGGGACCTTATTGCTCTCTACAACTACCTGAAAGAAGGTTGGAGTGAGGTGGGTGCTGCTCTCATCTCCCAAGTAACAAGTGATAGGATGAGAGGAAATGGCCTTAAGTGGTGCCATCAATCCAGCCTGTCTAGATCCCTCTGTAGAACTTTCCTACAGTCAAGCAGATGAACATTCTTGCCCCACTTAACATTAAACGGAACTGGCGCCAGTATTGAGCCCTGGGGAAGACCACTTGTGACCAGCTGCCAACTAGATTTAAATCTCCATTCATCATAGCTCTTTTGGCCTGGCAATCAGTTTTTTACCTGGCAAAGTGTACACCTGTCCAAGCCGTTAGCTTCGGTGTACCTTGCTTCTCTCTTCTTCCTGGCAAATAAGAGCAGCAACTCCAATGCATTAACAGAAGTTAAAAGGATGAGGAAAGTTATCTTACAGCACAAGAAGTGTCTGTCAGGGTACTTTGGGGAAAAAGTAGCGTGGGCACCAGTTTAGGCATTTAGGAATCTGACTGGCCGTAGTAGTTGGCAAAGTTTATTTTGTGAAAAAGACCTGTTGGGGATAGGACACAATCATTTTGACTGTTGGGTGCCCTATACAGCTGCTAGCTGTAGTAGACAGTCCTGGTTTATTTAGTTTGGTTTCATTTGAGCAGTCTAGACGGTGCTTTGCAGACTCTGTGCCCGTGCTTCCTTTTTGGTGGCAAGGAAGGCTTTCTGAGTAACCACAGCATGTGAATGCAGCTGCTTTGTACCTCACATGCCACTTGTAGTGCCTTATCAGCAAGGCTGAAGAACCACAGAATCTGTGGGCCCTTCCTGCTGTAATAACCTAGTTTTATACAATTGACAAGAGAAGGAGAGCAGAATCTGAATAACCTTCTTGACTCCTCTTCTGCTTTCTTCTTTCTGTCTGCCCCACTGATACGCATAATCTGTTGTTTCTGGATCACTAGCAGTCCATAAGGCAGCACAATGTGACCTATGAAGTGTCTGCAAGATACTAAGTCAACTCCCTTCTGCACGCGTTCCTACACATGCAGGCAGGCAAACAGCCTGGAGAGTGTAGAGGAATGAGGGTAATAAACATTCAAAGTTCAGCCTCATTTCTGTTTCATTGTAAGTAAAGAGCACAGGAACAGCACTGCAGGAGAAAATCAATGCGTTTCTGCTCAAAAACAATGTGACCCTCATAGTTAAAAAAGAAGTGCAGAATGAATGCAATTTCTATCAAAATATTAAAGAGAGAGTGTGAGAAAAAGAAGTTTCACAGTTCTTCAAGTCCTTTGCTTGAATTGAGCTGAGATTTAACCCTTGGCCTGCAGTGACTGCCTTTAACTGCTAGGCTATCTGGGAAGATGTAAAATGTCTTCTTACTCCAAAAATGTAAGCCTCCTTGGAACCGGAATGGTAAAAGTGGGGAAGGTTTAACAAGTTGGTGCCTTGTGATTGAGAGCAGGTGTGAGACAACGGGTAATCCTTGCATAAGTTCAGGTTTTAACACAGGAGTTAGGAAGTGGGACGGAAAATACCAAAGCAAGTGAAAGTAAATGTGTGAATCTCTCTATATTTGGATAATTTCTGCTTGTCAAAACCTAAATCTTGTGCCACTGGGAGTTCAGCGAGGTTCTGGAGGAAGGAAACTGTAATCATTGTTTCCTATTTGTGTTAGACATTTGACCTCATACAAAAGCCAAACCCAGAGAAGACGCTTCACTACCTGTGAAGTTAAAGGGTGAGAGTCCAAGTTCAGACTGGAAGCAATGGCAGTTTCCTTTCTACTTTTGTGTGGGAACTGAGTCATTTTGTGTGGTTGCTACATGCTGAGAGAACAAAGTGGAAGGGTGTGTACCTCAGCTGCATGACTCAGTCTTCCAGGGCTCAGTTGCTGCTTCTTTCCTTCCTCGCTGGTAGACTTAAAAGATGACTTGCTTATGTGCGTCATGGTTCTCGTTGGCCTGTGGCTTAATCATATACACATGGATGTGGGAAGGAGGAGGTGCAGATGGGATCAACTCCGAGTACTTTCCATGAAGATTTTCCTATTCCACAGAGAAAACTATTCTGGACTCATAAGTATCTCACTGTAGAGGTATCCAGGATTGCCAGACAAGAAAGGCTGTCCCAGGAAAGGATTCATTTGTTAGTAGGAAGGGAGCCCTGGGGCCTGAAAACAATAATATTTTTGATCTGGCTCATCTTACATGCAGTGTAGTAAACAGTGAGATATGAAGTTCAGGTATTATAATGACAAGTGCTGTGAAGAGTCAGTGTAATACTAGAGAGGAGTCACAAAGTCCCTTTTACTGAAGACCGCTGTCTAAAGAGAAGAAAACTTGCTCTCCTAGTATGCTGTGCAGCTGTGTTTCAGCACAGTTTTAAATGGGAATAGTCATCCTGTTTTACTGAAAGCAGAATCTTCAGCTCGTTTGTTTCCATAGGTTATAAAGAAGCAGGCTTTCTGTTTATTTAAGGACATGGAGAGCAATGGTTTCCATTTACTGCTCAACTCTCCCTAAAAGAGTTGAGTCCTGGTTTATGAAAGCAGCAGTAGGTGCCATTGCAGGTGTGTCCTAGCTTAACGATATGTAGGCTGATGTCAGAGAAACTATAGCTTCATGATTCACAGTTGATCTGCATGAATCTTAATTGACAACCTCTAGTATGAATTTGAGTGTCAGGCTGCCAAGAGAGGGAATGAGATGCTGAAGCTTTGGAGAAGGAGTTGGGACTCTAGAACTTTGTCTTGCAAGCTCAGCTTCACAAAGCCGAAGCAGCAAACCAGCATTAGAAGCACTTCTACTGCAACACTGCTCTGGTGTGAAGCAAGTCCACATATTTCATTTACTCAGAATATTAACATGTGTAGTACCAGCAGAAGCATTCCTGCCTGTAGCCCTTTTCCCAAGTAGTCCCCTCACAAATGTCTTTTCTCAAAATTTCCAGGGGTCAGTCCTTCAGGTAACCTAGACTTCTCCCTCTCCCTCAGTACCCTTCTTCCAACTCCTTTGACTTTGATTTTCTAAGTGAACGTTAATGACTTAATGCCTTTCAGTGTTCATGGTTTTTATTTATTTATTTCTCCTTAGGTTCGAAAATGTTAGTGACTTTACCTCAGAGCTAGAAGACAGTGATGATCCAACAGCTTATGTCACCAATTTGACATACTACCACCTGGTCCCATTTGAGACTGATATTCTGGACTGAAGGCTGCTCAGTGATGCAGTCAGCCAGCATCCAGCTGGCCTCTTTGTCCATAGGCTCTGCTATCACCGGTGTTGCATCTCTGTGAATATGGCTGTGCAGGCAAGACCAAGAGCAGAGAAGCTGCACCAAGTGCACTACAAAGCTGATTTTGTAGTCTGATCCTCTGTTGTGTGTTATGGAGACATCTTGTAAGGCGGTAGCTACTTTGCTGTTGACAACAAACTTGTTTCATGTGAAACCAAGATAGCAGAGGCCTCTTGGAGCTCAAGGAAATCTCTGCTGTGCCTGTGGGAATTGCAGCTCTGGCGCAGCCATTGGAAACTTGTGCTGTAGTATGCTGTCACCCACACTGCTTGGGTTGCAGTGCAAGTTGAGGCTTCCTCTTTTAGGATACCATGAGAAACTTCCCCAGATGGCGTGACCACACTTTTTATGCTATGTAAGCAAGAAGGCAAGCAAACCAGCTGAATTTTGTCAGTTCCCTCTGCAGTTGCTTAATGGAGGTCTTGTGGGTCACTTTTTGTTCAGCTACCGGATGACTGGTGCCTTACACGAGATGTCAGAAATACCATTGAGTGCCTACAGGAAACAGAACACGAGCTGACTGCTTTACTTCTTTTAATCATGGGGTTTTATATAATTACTGAAGAAGCAACCTTTCTTTCCTGGAATAATAAAGCAGACAGCAGCTGGCATTGCAATGGACTGTGCATGATTTTGGGGTACCTATATGATTTCAGAGATCTGGAAAGCTGATAGGAAAGCTGGGCTGCCCTGCTAAAAGGGGTCAAGGCTATGGCAGGCACTTGGATATGATTTTTTTTCATGTGGACCAGCAAATGTGAATAGTGCTTACAATTGTCTACATCAGAGAGAGAATTCCTTATGCATGTTTCTTCCCACAGGATGGGAAGAAAGGTAATGAGATTTATGTTATGTTCAGACTGAAAAAGAATGGTAAGCTACACTGTTTCTACAGTGGTAGAAAAAACATTCTCTCCACTGCCAGCCAGGCTCAACATCAGCCCCTGGGGCAGGAGCAGCTGTCATTGTCATGTAATGCCATTGATTTTAGGGGAGGCAGGACAGTGGGAGCAAAGCAGGATTGGATGCTGAAGCCTCTTGACTACTGAGTAGTTGCAATGTTGAAATCTCCTCGGGCTCTCTTTCTTGAAACACCCTGAAATCCCAGCTCTCACTGTGAGTGCTCAACATAAACATGACCTTCCACTGAGTTTTTTGCAATCTGTTTGAAAACATGAATTAGGATGGATCAAAATGAGAAGGAATGCGTTTTGGACTTGTTTCTTGGTAAAAGGGCTTGCTTGGTCCTGAAGAAGTTGATACATCTCCCTTCTGCAGACTTTCTATTTCTATCTATAACGTAACAGTCAAACAGAATTTGCTAATGTAAATAATAAATTATTGAGAATCCTAATTCTTTTACACAGTATGTTTTAAAAAGTATATTTTAATGAAATAAAATATAGCTCACCTTCAGTACATGTCTGCAGCTTAAAACAGTGCCTTCCTCTTTTTTGTTTGTTTATTTGAAGATGTTTTCCCATCCATGCTTTCTTTTTCTAGTAGTTTTGGAAACATGCTGAGTTTGGGCAAGTCTTCCTGTGCTCCATGAGTTGCCTATATTGTAGATATGGTGCATTCCCCCATCAAACCTCTCCATCTAACTGTTGATCTTGTGTCTAGGTGTATGTGGTTTAGTGCCACTAAATTTAGTGGAGGAATTCTGCACTTTCAAAACTGTAAGTGAAATTGAATCTGGTGGTTATTCTTTTTGAAGATAAAGCAGATTCTTTTATGATAGATTTCTCGAATAAAAAGGGATGTTCTCACTCATGCAAAGGCTTTCTGAGTAGGCTCTTGAATTAGAATGGGAAAGTTTCTGTCTATTTATTTACCATCATTAATTTCAACCCTTGTTTCAGTGCTTTTAGTTACGCATGATGGGGTAGAAATGGCATGTAGTAAACTCATGGTTTAAGCCCAGCCGGCAACCCAGAAACCACTAAGCCATTCGCTCACTCCTTCCTCTTCCTCCTCCACTCCCAGAGGGATGGGGAGGAGAATCGAAAGAATGTAACTCCCACAGGTTGGGATAAGAACAGTCCAGTAACTAAGGTATAACACAAACCACTGCTGCTACCACCAATAACAACAATGGCAATAGAAATAACAAGGGAAGAGAATGCAACCGTTCACCACCTGCCGACCGATACCCAGCCTGACCTGAGCAGTGATTTAGCCCTTCCGGGTAACTGCCCCCAGTTTATATAGTGGGCATGACATGTTGTGGTATGGAATACCTCTTTGGCTAGTTCGGGTCAGGTGTCCTGTCTCTGCTTCCTCGCGGCTTACCCTCCTCCCTGGCAGAGCGTGAGACTCAGAAAGTCCTTGGTTGGAGTAAACATTACTGAGCAGCAACTAAAAACATCAGTGTTATCAGCACTGTTCCCAGGCTGAAAATCAAAAACACAGCACTGCACCAGCTACTAAGACGGAGAAAAATGACTGCTACTGCTGAACCCAGAACGTAAACATGTGCATTGGAGTGGGAACTGGATTATTGGATTATGGAAATATTCACACTTTAAAGTGCAGTTCCCATGTTTTATGGCACACAGAGCATTCCTATTTTCAGTCTTGTCAGGTAATTTTTACTTGCTCTAAACCCAATCCCATTATAATTAACATTGTTAGTCATACATACATACATTGGGGGATTTAGGGAAGGGAAAAATACCAACGTAATATTCTACATAATACATCTAGTTTTCATAAATGGAGAATTTGTATTCACCTGAAAGTCCATAACAAGCAGTGAAAATGTGCAAGTTCCCTGGATGCATTTACAATTTAATTGTATGAATTCAGCCTTTCTTGGGGTTTCCCAACCCCCATTATCATGTATTTCTTACAATTCATGTATATAGGCCCACCATGCTCCGGTGAGATAGAGGACAGCTTAAACTTTTGTATCACAGAAGGGGATATGGAACAGCAAGAGGTGTCCAAAATAGGATTTTCCTAAAACTAAGGTTTTCGTCCTAGTGGGACATCTAGCAGGCAGACGCCTTGCATCGTGGGACAGGAGTTGCTACAGAGGTTTAGGTGGTTGTTTTTCACTTGAAAGGGAACCTGCTCAGGTAAGGGTTTAGAGAAAAGCTCCTTATTCTCTAAGGGTGCCATGTCAAACCTTGCATAGTAGTAAAATTCATTTTCTGTTGTCTTGTGAGGCTACTACCTGTCTGAACTGAAGAGCTGGCTGGTACCACACTAGTACTCAGCTGCAGGAGGGCCTGCTACTGCTAGAGAGGACTGGATTAGACCCCCACTCCTGCCTTGGCTGCAGAGAAGCCTTCAACACCCATCTTCTAGTCCTGAAATTCTGCTAAACGATATTCTGAAACTTTTAGATAGAAATGGTAGCTGATACACTGGCAAGAAGAAAACCCAAATGGGAGCACCGAGTCCTGATTAAAAGCATCCCAGCATCAGCTTTGTGTGTATTTTCCAAGTAAACTTCAAAAAATAGAGGATTCTTCTCTAAAATATTTTACAGCATTTATTGGAGCTCTGTGTAAGACCTTGCATGTCCCTCTAGTACAGAAACTTCTGACACAAGCTAGCAAAAGTCAACTTGGTCACAGTTGCGGTGTGTGTGTTTATAAGGTCTGTGAGCCTCCTTTGGCTCCCCTGAATCTCATGGGAGGCTCTCATCTCCGCAGAGGCACTGGTTCTTTTTGTGTCATGACTTTAAAGTGCCTCCAGCGTCCACGAGGCTCTCCAAGCAGCTGTAGTTATTTCCATTTGTAAGTTAGCTTCATTTAGCATTGTAGTTCAGTTTGGAAACCATCTGCAAGTAATCACCACCTCTTGCTTAGCTGTATCACCTTGTACCATGCAGGCTGGAGACAGAAATAATGGCATGTACCAGAAGCCAATTTTGTTATGTAAAATGAAAAAAAAGAAAGAAACCACCAGTAGCACCACCAGCAAAACAACCATTGTCCATTATTTTCCCTTGTAGCTCTTAAAATTAAGTTGAACACAGTCCATGACTTCTGAATGAACATGCTCTCTTTTCAAAACAGCAGTTTCCTGAATTTTGCCAAGTTCCCTTTTGTCTCCTGGGGCCTGGCCTCAGCAGTTGAGCGCAGTGCTGCCACTGCGGCACTCAGCTATCTTGAAGTGACCTTCAGACAGAAAAGCAAGCAGTGGGTGTATGCGGAGGAGGTGGCAGGAGGCACAGGGATGGCTTGTAAGGAGAAGGATGAAGAAATAAGGGAAGGATTATAGCGCAGACAGATGAGATCTCCAGGGACAGTTTCAGTTTTGAAGCTGAAATAAGACATCTTTGTCAGAGCAAGGGTGGGCTTGCGTGCACTTGTGTTGGTTGTGTCTGGGCACTGTCATGCTGTTCCTCACCCTGCAAGGAATGGTACAAGCCTTGGTTGATTTTGTTGAAAGCAGGAGATGTCTGTGTCTGAGGAGCCCTTGTATAAAACAAGTGTGCTGAAGTTTTTGGAAAGACATTTTGCATAGGAAAAGTATTATTGTGATTGCCCCTTATAAAGCACTGCATAGTTAATGGAAAAGGTTTAACAATCCAGATTCTGGTTCAGTTAGTTCCCCATGCACCTGACACTGCATGCTGCATTTTCCTATTTGTAGGACTAAAAATGCACTTGGCTGCAGGTGAGGGTCATGAGAGCAGTAACAGGTTTTGATTGCCCTCACTGTTCTCGCCTGGGACCCCACCCAAATCCTCTCACAAGTGTCCTCTACTCCAGCTCAGCCCAAGGGGCTTAGTTCTTTGTAAGATAGGATACAAGAATGGCTGCCTTTAGTCCTGCTCCTGAGTTGTTATGTGGATTTCCTAGGCTGCCCTTTGATGTGATGTCTGCGTTGCCTGATACTTGCTGGATGACTGCTGGGAGTTGTTGCTGTTGCCACCCTGCTCCACTCACAGTGAGTTCTCCTGTTTCACTTATTGTGGTAAACCTCATCCTCACAAACATTTTCTGACATGAGTATGAACTTTCCTCATATAGGGGAGCACTTCCCAGAAATGCCTAAAGAGGCTGGGTGCCTAGGAATATGTTCTTTTGTGCAGCACATGAGTTAATAATATAGTTAGCTTGGTCAGGAGAGTGTAGATGCTCGATGGAAACACTGATGTGGCATTGATATTAGTGATGAATTAATTATGTCCTGGGTTTTAGAGTAAAATTACAAAAATCTGTTCACATGTAACTTCCAGAAATAGTTAGTTTACAGGCTTTGATGACTGGGAGTTCTGCTTGTGTTTCCCTTCTGATTCCAGCCTGTATTGGTATAAACTTTATCAATCAGCAAGTAACTTGGAATGGCTTATTGACATACTCTCTCTGTAGAGTGAGTGTCTGTCCAATCCAGTAAACAAGTTGGCATTATAGTAATCACAAGTTTGTACCCATACTGGCCATATACTCTGTGGCTTCAGGTGGTAAATAAGATCATTGCAGGAGGAAGGGTGGAGGTGACCCCTGAAAGGTGGTCCATAAAGGCCAGGTCTTTGATCAGTGGGACACCAGTATGGAGTCTGTGCAATCACTGCTGGTGCTGGTCACATTGAATGTGCAACCAATACACTTCTCAGAACAATTTTGATCTTCTTTCCTCTTAATCACTACTGAAGTGCAGATGGGAAAATATCATAATACCCTGGTGTTTGGTTGTGAACAGGTTAAGGGGGCTGGGAGTTCTGCTCCTCAAGCTGAGGAGACAATAGAGATGTTTAACCAATATGTATTGAAATGGCAAAACTGCAGTTTCTAGGCTGTAAGGAGACTTGGTATCTGTCTCCTTTGGGCATAATAACCTGAAAAATGATGGAGGCAAGCCAGCTGTGGAGGATGGGTGATTCAATACATGGCTGCTAATGGGCATAAGCAGATGTTAGAGAAATAGGAGCAAGAATGCCAGTTGAGGGATGTAGTAACAGGTACTATGGAGACATAAAATGAACTTACTGGGGTTTGGCCTAAAATGTCTGAAACATTTACATGTAAAACAGACATTATTTTCCATAAAGCTACAGTGCCAGACAGAATTGTTTTGAAGCAAGCAACAAAGCACGGAAACATAAACCTCAGTGAGTTAGAAGAGTTGCAGAGCAGCTGTGTGGCCTAAATGGAAAAGATGGAACTATCACTTTCAGCAGCTCTGAGACTGCAGATCCAGATTCAGAGTTTTAGCCTGGTCATGGAGTATCTGGCGCTGTAGAACCTTCTAGAAGAATAGGATTTTTTACCAGTAGAGTGCTCCAGGTTAATGATGGAAGCAGGATATGATTAGAACTTAATGTGTGAGTTTATGAGGCATCTAAATGGTGATCCGTTAATAGCTGTGAAGGAAGATTGATATCTTTTCGTATTTTATATGCAGTTACACACTTTCAATCAGGAACCTCCCCTGGCACGTTTAATTAGCCTGAAGAGGGAAAATATGCTCTCTGTGCATAGTACTGTTATTCTGGTTGGCGAAGCAACATAACACACATCAAATGGGACTCCAGGCTGCTGTGCTAAAAATAGCTGCTTACCACTTAGGACTGCAGCAGCTACAACCTAGAAACAGGCACCAATAGCACTTATGGATGTTAAATTCTTGGTTAAAGGAGGTGCATGTGGCATGCATTTGGAAGAAGTGTTACTGTGAGCAATTAAAACTTGTAGTGGGCTTTCTAGAGCATAAGAATAATTTCCCCAGGTGGGAAAAGCCATCTTCCCACCTAGCTGTTACCACATTTCAGAAAGTGGTGAAAAAGAGTTTCTGCTTAGATCAGGACTTGAGATATCTCTGCTCTGCACACTTCTGCATGGTATTTAGATGACCAAGCTATTCCTAAATAAACCACTTATAAATTAGCACAAAGCTCGTAGCAGCATATTCTACTCAGTCACCCAATGTAGATGCACTGCCTTCCATGCACCGCCTTGCAGATTTAAGGCAAGGCTTGTTTGTCTCTCACTTTAGATCTAACACAATTTAAACCGTTTGAATGGCAAGGGCCTGAGAGGAAGGATGTGGCGTAGAGTGAATAGCAGTGACTCCTTAGAGCCTTTTCCTTTGACTATGATCTAAGTTTATGTAGTAAATATTAAGCCCTTTCTTAATAGGATTCAAAGTCCTTGTTCCATTTAATCTGCAGAACTGAGGAGTGTTTTGTGATCCATTGCTGTTACTAGTATCAGAAAACTTTCCTATACTGGGGGTAGATGCTATATGGAATAATTCCCTTTTCAGAAGCCAAGTTGGGACACTCAAACGCAGGACTAATATTAAATATTCAAGTGAGGAAATTACCCTGTTTATTTTCATTTTATCTTGTTACTGCCGTTGCTACCTAATCTTAGAGATAACACTGGAATCTGATTTGAGAGCTAAGAATCAATGGACATGAATGTAGGTATGCCAGTTTTTGTTAGAGGCAAAAATGTGTAGGACTTACGTTTTATTAGGAGAAAATTATATGAATGGGGGAGAGTGCCTGAAGCTTTTAGGTACAGACTTCCTTCATAACCTTTACTGTGCTCCTAGAAATGAGCACTAATTACTTTACCAGCTGTGTCTATTGGGTAAAAAAAAACCCCACAAATATTGTTTCAGCTTCCAGTCCTGGTTTTCCATGTATTCCTACGCTATTATGGCAAAGCTTTCTTTTTAAAGCAATTTTCACCCTCAACAGTTCATTATAATAAGACCTATTCTAATTTTTCATGTATTTTTCCTGACAGATAGTTGTATCCTTGTTTTTTCTCTCTGCTTCTCTCTTCTTACTTTACCACTAAGAAAGTTGTAACAGCAGAGAGATGGAGAGAATGGAAAAAGCATGCCAATTAAAATGTAGAGCACTGTAAAGCTGCCTTAATTTTCTTAAATAAAATCAGGAAAAGTGACAAGTTATCTTAATATCACAGGAGGGGTTTATGCCAATGAAACCTGGTGCTCTGACCTCCTGCCTTTCCAAGGTGCTCTCCCTGCTTCTGCCACCATTGTAGAAGCTCATTTACTGCTTGCTTAAACGTGACTATAGGGCTTAGATTGAGTTGTATTTCTAGCTTTCTGTGCCTCTGTGTGTACAAGGGTAGGCACAGGGAAACTGCAGCATAGCTTTGGCAGGAACCGAGGGAAAGGGCTTGAGCTTAATGCCCTGAAAGGAGCACAGGCCTCCAGTAAGGCTTCTCCCAGCTCTGTTCTAGCAGTCAGGTCCAATGTCACGCAGCTGTACCATATCAGAGCTGGCCTTGAGCGATGGTTATAAAGGGCCTAAGTTGGGGAAGAGAGGCTGCAGGGACTAACACCAAGAATAGAAAGTCCACCAGAAAGTTGTTTGGGCGATCTGATAACCATGTGGACAAGACCACTGCAGGGAGTGTCATTCTTTGTGTCTGCTTGCTGTAGAAGCAGCTGGGGAGATTCCCTATGCCATTTTTTTAGCAGTGATTCAGCAAATGATCAGCCTAAAGCTGTGAGGGATTATGATATGGGTTGAGGTACAAATAGACAAAATGAAAATTAACCTATTGCCAGGGCTGGTGCTAATCACCTAAGTGACTGGAAGAGCTCCAGGGTAGGCTGAAGAATGACCTGCTGAATTCGAGAGATGGATAGTAAGACAGCAGATGAAATTCAGTGCAGGTAAATGTAACTCCTGGGTAAAAGTAATCTGGTCTTGCATGTAATACTCTGAGCTAAGATTTCATTATTGTCATTTAAGAGTGAGACTGTGGGTTTATGAGACCAACAGTTCAGCACTTAGTAACCATAAAAATAAATAAAAGGGAAATATTATTACTTTGTGGGAGAAGACTAGAAATAAAAAAGCCACTGCATGACTCCAAGGTTCACCCCCTCCATGCAGGTCTGCATCTTTCATCTCAAGATGTATTACAGCAGGAGAAAGTCTGAAGAAAGGCAGTATGTGTATGTAAAGGTATGAAAGATGATCTGTTCAAGGAACAGTTAAGTAAGTTGAACTTTACATTATCCTTTTCCAAAGATGGGTGGATGATATAATAGAGAGCTGCAAAATCATAGGTGACATGGGAGGTATGATTAGAGACTGATTGTTTATTTCCTCTGGCATGACAACAGGGGGCCATCAAGTGACACTGAAAGGTAGATTCAGTACAGCCAGGAGGTGGTTGTTCATGTGGAATAAATAAGACATGTTGTGCTCCCTGCCAAAGGATGGTTTGGAAGGGAGCCTGGAAAAGTATTTGGAATAGATTTTCTTTGTGGTTTGCTATCTAGAGAAACCACAACAGCCTCAGTCCCTTTAGGCTGGAGAGAGTTGGAGATGAGGAGAGTATTAGGGTGAAAGCACCTCCCCAGTGGTACTTACTCTTCCTCATTTACAGGCACTGTCAGAGGCAGAAAACTGAACTAGGTGGACTAAGGTCTGCTCAGATATGACTCTTCCTTTGCTGTTATGATTTTACACAGGAACATACTTTTTTTGTTTGTTTGTTTTAAAGACAAAATTATTATTTTTAATTTTTTTAATTCAAAGTGCCTGTCCTACATGATGCAAGGTTGTCATATACTGCTATGGCAATTCAGTATTGAGTCCTTTGATCTGCCAGATGTTCAGGAAAGCTCTGACACTGCATGTGTGCAAGTCTTCACAGAGTACAGCTGCAATCCTAAAGAAAAGCATTAGATGAAGTCCTCTTTTGTTGCTCAGTGAGGAAGGTAAGCAGCCCAAGAGCTGACCCTCTAGCATCAGGAAACTGGTTTTCACCTGTCCTGCATATACCCCAAGCCATTGGGAACGCTTCTGTGAAGATAAGGTACTGTCTTGCTCTTTGTGTACAACCTTCTTAAAATGCTTGTTTCTTCTCATCCTTCTGCTTTTGTGTTTTGAAGAAATTTGCCATGAGCAGTTTCCATGGTTACAAGGATACAGCTGCTCTTGGACTGAGAAATCTGCAGAAAGCAAAACACAAACCAGTGCATCCGGGACAGAGGAAATGTGCATTGTATTCATAATGGCCATTCCACCTTAGGTAAAAGTCAATGTTAAATTGAAGAAATAGATGTTATTCTTACCCCCCTTGTCTCACTGGTAAACAAAGAGCTGTTCTTTACGATTAGGTCTTTTTAGATTGCTGAAAGCGCTGTGATTTCTCTGGTCTCTTGAGTATTAAAGGGCAGGAAACAGCCTATATTGCAAATTATGATACTAAACCAAGTTGTGCAATTTTCTCGTGTAAGAAAGAAAAATGCTTTCTCCCTCTTACTCAGAATTACATACTTCCATTTTGTTCCTCCTCCAAATAAAATGGAGGGAAAGTCTGGAGTTTTGGCAGAGATGCAACATATCTCTCCTTGCAACAAAGGTAGAAAAATTCTACATTAGGAATTAAACTTTGACTCTTCCTTGTTCTTCTGCTCTGCAGTGTTTAGCTGTAGTTCTTTACCACCTTAGCACAGAACTGTTTGAAATAAGCATCCACAAAATTTCCAAGACGAGTGCAGCTGCATCTCGTGGGTGCTGGTGAAAGCACCTGGGGGACTAACTGGTGTTCCAGGCAAGACTATCAAAGGATTTATTCTAATTTGTTTTATTTTTATAATTTTTTATAAATTCTTCATTTAACTACTGTTAAAAATGAGCTTTTTGGAAAATGCACCCAAAAAAGCCACCCCATTTTTTTTTTAAACATGTTGTTCTTACAAAGCCCAAGTTGCAGATGTGTTGTGGTTTAAGCCTAGTCAGCCATGCAGCTGCTCTCTCACTCCTCCCCCTTCCTTCCCCTCCTGCTCCCAGAGGGATGGGGAGGAGAATCAAAAGAATGTAACTCCCATGGGCTGAGATAAGAACAGTCCAGTAACTAAGGTATAACACAAATCACTACTGCTACCACCAATAATAATAATGACAAGAGAAGTAACAAGAAAAGAGAATACAACCGCTCACCACCCACTGACCGATACCCAGCCCAGCTGAGCAGTGATCTAACCCTTCCGGGTAACTGCCTCCAGTTTATATAGTGGGCATGATGTGCTGTGGTATGGAATACCTCTTTGTCTAGTTTGGGTCAGGTGTCCTGTCTCTCCTTCCTCCTGGCTCCCCCTCCTCCTTGGCAGAGCATGAGACTCAAAGTCCTTGGCAGGAGTAAACATAACTGAGTAGCAACTGAAAACGTCAGTGTTATCAGTGCTGTTCCCAGGCTAAAGTCAAAAACACAGCCATGCACCAGCTACTAAGACGGAGAAAAATGACTGCTACTGCTGAACCCATTACAAGATGTCTTTTTGTTTGCAAATTCTACAGTACAGCTCTGCATTACTCAAGAAAAGTAAAATCGCTCTGTGATGGAAGAAGTGGCTGACCGTTTAGGGGAGCCTACTGGGCAATGGAACATTGCAAATGGCAATAAATATTCAAATCCCAAAGCAAGACATTTCCAGGCTTCTGTATTCCAATAAAATGATTAAAATGAACCCTCACTATTTATAGCAGGTGGCAGCTTAACACCAGAGGATATTCATATTTAATAGAGTGCTCATGTAATGCTGCCAGTGCTGAAGAGTTAGGAACTACTTGCTGTGATGAATGGCTCTCAACTGAGCGTGAGCCTGGGGCTTGCTGCTGATGCTCAGCTGCCAGAGCAGCTACCTGCCAGTCATGAGGTTCTCCCCTTGATGGGGAGAGTTTTGGCAGATGTTTATTGGGGTTTTTTTAAATCACTTGATAGAGATGTCTGTGGTGGTTGCTCCCTACAAGTGGTGACAGCCATAGGGCACAGCTCTAGTCAAACCAAATTTGGACAGAATTAGAACTGCTCTGCAGTAGTAATTTTATATGTGCTTCTGTTAACTAGCAGTTGGCTGGCTCTGTGGGGTTTTATCCCTTTTGTGTCATGAAAATAGCCTTTTAAAGGTTTGTCTTCATCTCTGAGAGTCACATAGCAGCCCTGGAAAAGAGTGGGGCTGTGCTAGCTTCACAAAAATGAGGTGCACCTCTAGGAATCAGTGATGGAGTGGGGAGGGGAGATACCTCAGTGACATAGAAACACTTCTGCAAAAGACAGTTTAGGTACAAGCAGTGCTTGTAGTTGGTTCATCTTCACCAGCTTACTCTGTTTTGAGAAGAACGTCTGCCACCTGTGTGTTAGATAACTAACGTCTACCACATACTCATTAAACATCACACATATGGTAGAGAACCCTCTGCCAAATCTAGTGCTAATTATGATCCGTAATGAATGTTATTATCCTCTCAGTATAAGTGGGGTAGAATTTTCAGTAATCTAAGTGACTGAGGTGCTCACCTCTGCTTTTCTAAAAGCAGTTTGGAGACAGAAGCATTTAATTGGGCTAAAATGGCATGCAAACAGCAGTAGTGATGTTTGCTTTTGTAAACTGGGATGTAGGCCTGGCTGCCTTGTGGCTGTCAACTGGCATAAGTGTGTTGTTCTGCTATAGTGGGTTTGGTTATCACTGGAGTAATGTGATGGGTTTCCTTCAGCTGGCTCCTGTCATCTGGCTTGCTCCCTCCCCCAAAACACAGATGACTATTCTGGAGTGGTACTGCAATTGAAAACTGAATCACTACTGCAGAATCAACCCTCCCTCCTTTTGACAGTGTCCACCCAAATGAACCTGCAGTACTTGAGCTTCTCGCTCAGAAGCTGTGATACAAGGAAAACAAGTGCCTGGAATACATAGGGTTGAAATACTTTTAACTTAACTTAGGTCTAAGATAGAGAACAATGTTTGTGTTGTAAGTCTGTGGTGTGATAACAGAATTTAGTAGTCTTGCTAGCATGAATGAATGATTTCTTACCATCCTTCTAAATATCAGTTAGAGACAGTGACTCCTGAACATCTGCTAGCTTAGGATACTCCTTGTCTGCCCATCCTGTTTTGCTAACAATAAATTTTGTACAAAGGTCCCACTGTTCTAAATCTTTGCCAGCTATTAGAATCTTACAGATATGGCTGGTTTCAGCTAGTTGTGATTACTGGGGCATCCAATTCTGTCAAAGCTGAAAAGTACACTGTGAGGAAGACTACTAACTTCATCCTGAAGACCTCTGTCCATGACCATCAGAGGGCAATGCGCAAGCACCTAAAAGGAGAAGACTTATGATAATTAATTCCTAAACTAACTGTAATAGCCCTTCCACTTCCTCGGGAACCTAATGAATATGCATGTTTGTGTGTAATAAATATCTGCTCGCTTAACCCCTCAGTGTGCAAGTTAGGAGGAGTGATCCCTCTTGCACCCGGGCCAGTAATAAACATACCTGCTTTACAACTCTCTTTGAGTTGTAGAGTCTGATTTCGTGCTTCAAGCTGCACTCCAAATTCCATATGGCACAGAACTGTGTTAGAAGGCCTTCTGGTTGTCTAAAGGCGAAACTACAGAACATAGTAAGGCTAGCTTCATTTTTTTTTCATTCCTTCATGTTATTCCTTCTGACCCTCATTCCTCTGTGCCATTACTTCTTGAATATGAGGTCCCTTACAATTCATTTGAGATGGTTGCTGAAGCACTAAAAGATCAAGATTGCAATGTTCAATTTTTGCACGATTGCTCTTGTTTCATCAGTGTGGCCACGTTTCTTTATCTTCTAATGTGTGCAGTTCGGAGACTATCAGCAGTGCCCTTTTGGAGGAATGGGGAATAGACATTTTTAAAATAATTCCAAATATTTTGGTGTTGAGAGCTCTGTATGCATAAGCCTATGAAAAGCACAGTCTTCAGGGGGAAATGGTGGAGATGGGACCCCTAGAGACAAAGGGTCAAGGGGTAGCTACTAAGTAATGAGAAAACCTGCTCTGTTAAACCCATTAAGGACCAGTACTGTCAGTGTTGTGACGTGTGGCCAAGTATGCAGCTCGATAATGATGGGTGCAAAGGTTTAACTTTTCCAGAAGGAAACTTGTTCTTACTCACCTGCCAGAATCATAGAATGTTTAGGATTGGAAAGGATCTTAAGATCATAAAGTTCCAACTCCCCTGCTATGGGCAGGAACACCTCACATTAGACCATGTCACCCAAGACTCTGTCTGGCCTTGGACACTGGGAGGGGTGGAGCATTTATCACTTTTCTGGGCAACCCATTCCAGCGCCTCACCACCCTCACAGTGAAGAATTCCATCTGTGTGTCCTTTTCCAGAGCACAGCCTCCATGTCATGGCTCAGGCTGGGGAAAATGCATGTATTCTGGAAGACATGGGATCCCTGCAGGGTGTGACTTAGAGCTTATTTTATTTCACTGCCTCCAGGTGAAGTGGTCCAAGTCATATCTGAGAGCAAAGACTATCAGGAGAAACTGAGTTCTGTGGGAAGAGAGATCCTATTCCTTCTGGACCCCTACAAGTAGGCATCCTGTTGCCTTACCCAGCTGCAAGCTGCTTCCAGGTTCCTACAGTTGCCGTGGATCAGGCTGCCTCTTCTGCAAATCACTGCTCCAGTCTGCAGCACCTTTTTCCTGCGGAGGATGGTTTGATACCTGCTGAGCTCCTGCAGTTCCCATGTAAGGGTTTAACAGCTCTCCTGCAGTCATGTGGAGCACAGCATATGGTCCTTGACTCAAAGTGCTCTGCTGGGGTTGCCTGATGGGATGAACTCCTTGTCATCCCAGGGTATGAACTGAGAGACGAATATGCAGTGTTCAGGCCACGGGCTGCAGCTGGGCAATGAAGGTAAATACTCTTGCAATATGTTGAAGAGTAGAAAGACTTTGAGTCTAGCCAGGTGCTAAAGCAGAGCTGGGCATGTCTTGTGCTGAGCTGAAAGGTATTTCCTCCTACTGGATTCAGCTTTATCATTTAAGTTAATGTATTTGGTAAGGGTCTAACAGTCTTCAGGAGCGGCAAGCAAACCCACAGGGGTAGAGCAGGGGAGAAAAGGATCAAAAATCAGATCAGCAGAGCTTTTCCTATCGGCTTGTTATTGGGTATTGTGGACAAAAGATAACAAATGAATTATTTGCAGAGGTATCCCAACCTGTTTTGAGAAGAATAATGAGCTTTGGTGCTGTAATCCAAAAATAGTTTTGTTAATAACGATAACTTCTTCTCAGATTAAGTTTGGCATCCTGTCACATTTAGTGTTTCCTTTTAGAGATAAATGCCAGAAAAAAAATCTGACGTATTTTATTTCAAATGCAAAGGATGTCTCTGGGCTCAAAGGAAGTATAGCTGCAGTTTTGATTTGATCTACCAGCGTTAGCTGAGTACATGTTCTTTAGAAAATGGGTCACAGCAAGAAAGGCAGTTAAATTTAAAGAGAAGAAAGATGAGCAGTAGTGACTAGAGAGATCAAGGTTTTCAGTAGATGAATGGCAGTACCTGACAAGCAGCCCTCTTTCAGTTGGACATAAATATTAATGCCTTTCACATTCATGCTAGACAGAGCCTTTTATTAAAACCTACTAAATAGAAAAATTCCAACTGGTGCTTCTTAGGTTGGAGGCTTTGAGCCTTCTGTGGCTGCCCAGTAGGAAAAATGTAAAGCTGCTCTTGTAAATAGTCCCTCTTTGGTCACTTGTGAGTGTGAGGAATTCCAGACCTGCTCTGTGATCTGACTTCCGAAATTTGACCCATTGCTTTTCAGGACAGTAGCCTCACTAAATAAATACAAAACAAATGCTGCCATTGTTTCCTTGCTGCAAATGTCCATTTATTCAGGGGCTGTATTCCACATTATAGCTTATCCCTTAGTTTTTTGTTCTGTGCCCATGCTGTGAGAATAGCCAGGGCTCTTGCTTGAATCCTCCCCTTTCCTGTTGTAGTGCTTGCAGCAACTTCAAACCCTCATCTGCCCTAAAGCTCCTTATCCTGGCAGAATGCTCAAATACACTAAGGGATCGTTGCTGCCAAGTAAGATGTAGCAGGCTGCCACATATGTGTAAGTAAAGTACTGTGAGAGTTTAATCTTCCTCTGTCTCTTCAGTGTTTGTGTATAACTTCTGTGGAGCATCTCCCAAAAGATTTCATTCACCTTCTCCAAGGTTGCTAGATATGCTTTGCGCATAGCAAACAGTTGTAGCTGGGAGAGAAAGCTGGTAGCTACCATTTGAAAAGGGAGAACTCTATTTTTCACCTCGGGTGAGAGCCTGGGACTTTAGAGGAAGTTCTGCGGACCTTGGCACACAGGAAGCAAGTGGAGGTGATGTTTTAAATTTAGTATCTGTGTCCTGATGGCCTGTGTTTGCAGGGAGCTGGTTCTGATGATCTCAGTGATTTCTAACAGCTCTGTTCTTTGCTTTTCTGCTTAGCTCTTAATTACTTCAAATACACACTAATGTGGTGCCAAAACTGAATGGGATGAAAAAGAGATTTATTTTTAAAGGCATGGCTCCTGTGGAGCGGTGGTGTTATTACTGAGTTGTGCAAGTAGCTCTGTTAATAAAAGCCAGTGGAGATCTCCACTGAGAGCAAAAGGAGTGTGCTGCAAGCTACGTGGGTTCCTGGGGTCCCTTCAGAACTGCGTACCCTCCTGCTGCCATCAGACCCAACCTACCCCCAGTGCACCCACTTTTCTCACGCCCTTAAATAAGGGGTAGCTGTCACATAGCGAGAGACTTATATTACAGTAGTACTCACTACTCACAAATACAGTACTCACATCTGTGTTTGTATTCTGTTTACTGTACTTCCAGCTGAAGACTTACTGAGTACAGGCAGGACATTAACTGCTGGTCTGGCTTCTTGAGCTCTATTTTATTGTTTTTATTACAGCTGTCATTATTTTCCTTGTCATAAGAAAGGACTTCTGTGATGTCAAATGGCTTCCTAGCTAATATATTATTATCTGAGCTCTTTCAGGAATACAGTTTAAAACACAGTAGGTGATATACTCAGTATTTTGATGACACGTTGTTCTTGTTTGCAATTATACCATAATAATTACAATATGGCAATCTGGAAAGAGTCCACCATGTAATTCTTATCAGTGTAGTGCTCTTTCTAGGGAAAATCTGAGTTTAGGATTGTCTTTTTCCAGTGTGATTAAGAAATAAAACTTTTCATACAGCCAGGTAGAAATAGGTGAATTAAATATATGTACACAGGCACACATGTATATATATGTACCTATGTATTGAATATTCATCAGCATTTCCATATGCTGAAGAAGCATAACACATTAAAGGAAAAATCAGAGAATTTTGATCTAAATACTGGGCCAGAACTAAAATCAGTTAAATTCACTAATCCTGCCCATACTACTGTGCTTCTTGGCTGCTTCTGCTTTGTATTTGTCCCTGTGGAAAGGAGCATATGACTCAACCAATACAGCTAACCTTTTATTTCAAATATCAGGTGTATCAAAGCATGGCCTTGATGGAATTTGTCAAAGGTGTTGCTTTCACTGACAGTGTTTGTGCCCTCACATGTAGTGGCAGCAGTATGCATTGCAGCACGTGACGGAGAAGCTAGCCTTATTTACCCAGGCAAAGCTCTTGCAACTGAGTTCAGACCCACAAAGGCCTGCCAATAGACTTAAATATGCAGTATAGCTTGCCTCTCAGAACAATCTGTAAGACCCCATGGCTTGAACCAGCTTTTATTCTCTGTCCCTTCTATGGCCCTTAATTGAAGGGGGTAGGTGATACTTTAATGCATGAATTTCTGCGACAGTTCAAAATCCAAATGCATGGGCTAATTCAGTCTTACTCATTTACAAGAGTTTGGGGCTTCTGTGTGTTGGCTTTCAGAGAAACAGTTTTGTTGACTGTTGTGTTACACTACGGGCGGTTGTTGCTGCTGATGCCTCATCACATAACTGCACAGGTATCCCAGGCAATTGTGGGAACACAGCAGTAAACGAGGCAATGGAGAATCACACCCAGTATCACAGGAAGAAAGCTAGCTTCTCCTGTCTGTGCACTGGAGTTTGTTTAGAAACTTCAGGTGAATTACTGCGGTAGTTCTAGCTGATTTTCTGTACTTGCCTGTCACAAATCCCAGTAGATTGGGTTTTAACAGCTGAAGTTAGAGAAAAATTGTAACCTTTTATCAAGCAATAAGCTTGTTTCTATAGTTCTCTGCTGGCTGGTGGCTCTTCATTACCTTACGCTGGTGATGTTGTTAGTATGATGTTGTTCTTATGAAATAGATCTGTCTTTGTGATAGCTGTAGGAGGCTGTGAATGTAGTGGGAGTTGTAAGAGAAAAAGCAATCATCTTGTTGCTTGAAGCAATCAGTGAAATCATCCTTTTAATTCCAGCTGTTTCAGCCTCATGAATGTGATATCACCCTGTCAATAACCTACCAGAAAGAGGTGTATTTTGTGAGCATTAGTTGGAGGCTTTTCAGTAGGTCATGCTTTTATGTTGTTTACTGCTGCACTCCAAAACCTCATTTGCCTGTGCAATAGCTGATTTTGGGTGAGAGGTTATAACCATGAGGAAATGCTTGCAAAGACTGTGCTTTACAGTGATCAGGAGTAGAGGTTCAGTGCTAAAAATCGTTTGAATAACAATGAAGACCAATGTCGAACTTAGTGATTAAAAGAGGTTTGCAACCTTAAGTAAGCAAGATGGCTATATGATGATGCAAATGTGAGCAAAAAGGAGGTGTGGCCTAGGAAGCCTGCTTCCACCTTGCCAGGCAGAGAAATCTGTGACGATGTCAATCTCTTTATACTGGAATCTGTGACTATGTTGCTTACTTGTCCCCAAAGCTGCCTTTGGCTTGAAAGTGGGGAAATCAGCCATGGGAATGATGATCTTGTGTTCTGGTTTGCAGCCACTGGACAAGGACTTCATAGGGAAGACATTGGAGTGCTACAAGAAGGAATCCCACTTTCTTTCCCCCAAAGTGTAAAGAAATTCCTCTAGACTCCAGAAATAAGCCACCCTCCTCTAGTCATTGAACCAAGCCAGAACAACCCTTCTTTAGGATCAGTTTTCTTTCTTAATCTTGACAGAAATATTCATGCAGGAAAACAGGAGTTGGCATTTGCTGCTAATATTGACTAACTATTTCTTAGTTATTACACTAATTTTCAAAATCAAAACCAAATAATTCCAAATGTTTTTCTTGTAGGCTGTCTGTTCAATAATTTAATGACTTGTTAAGTAGCTTTGAGACAGGAACTATCAGATTGTACTCAAGTTAATACAAGGCAATCCTTCCTCATAGCCAGGACATCATAATCACTGCAAAAACACTGATGTATGATTTGGAATAAAAGGTTCCAAAGAGTAACTCTGATATTTTCCTGTATCTTCAGATGGGATCTTTGGCACTAAACAAAATATTGCAAGCAAACACTTAAACTGTAGTTTCCTGGTACCTACATTTCAGTTTTCCAAATCCTTTCACAGCTGTCTCTTCCACTGCAGCCGCTCTTGTTTGCGGTTCTCTACTGACTGTCAGGTTAACAGTACAAAGGAGGACAGGTAAATTGTCATAGGCTTTTGTCCTGACATTGTTTTTTGACAAAACTCCACTCAAAATTATATTGCTTTTATGCCATGTCCACAGTTACATAGACAATGTCCAGTAGCCAGACTCTATGAGGTTCCCCGCTGTTGCTGCAGCCTCTGATGCAGCCCAGTTGGATCTTTTGGACACAGGCAAAGTTGAAATGCACCTTTCACTCCATGGGTACTTTCTCTGACTAGGAGGAAGCTAGGTTCTTACTGGATGTATTAAGCTGCCTATTTTGGATGTTTAAAGTTAGACACCTCAAAACCCTGTCTTATCAGCAGTGAAGAGTGAGTGTTCAGTGGTGTGATTTTCATGGAGAAAGTTAAATACTTGCATTATCTTACAGTTTCATCGATCAAGGTGTGTTATGTTTGAGTGCTTTGTTGCCTTAAAAGAGGCTTCATAAATGTATTTAACAATATTACCTGTAACTCTCATTCAAATATCAATGCATACAGCTAGTGTTAAACACAGAGCTGAACCGTACACTCATGTACTTGAACAGTCTTTCAATTTTTCCTGACGTTTCTAGAACATGAGGAAAAAAGTGTTGAAAACAAAAAGCTTCTAACTCGTATGGCTTGTAAACAGAAGATCATGCATTTAAAGTCTGAGTATGATGAAAAGGAGACTAATATTTTAGAGGAAAATATAGTGTATTTCTTGAGAAAAAGCTCCTGACCTGCACCTCTGTTTTTGTTATAATGTGGTTGATTGAGAAAAAAAATAAGGGTGTAGTCTACAGCTAATAAGTCTGCAGCTGAATTCTCTGGTTAACAGCAGTCTGGGGAATTGCAATTGCCTGGGACTTCAAGCAGCTTTATTTGAATTACCTATTTGTTATAGGAAATTATTTTGGAAACCCCACTCATCTTTTTATCATCAATCTTGGACTTCGTTGGTTTGGCAAGACTGTGTTTGGAAGACCCTCAACAAGCACCAGGATCCAGTAGTGAATGGGAAGACAGGTTGAGGGGTGAGGAGGGTACCTGATGCCCATGCAGCAGTTATTCTTGCTGCATGGAGCGGACGAGACCATAAGGTTCAAAAGGAAAGCCCTCTAAGTGTGTTCCCCTTCCATAGCCCAGTGCCTTGGCCAGTAACCTGGGAGTAGAGATGGCATTAGCTTGAGGTCTCTTGACCCCTCAGTTCTGATTTGTGAATAAGCAATTGTAACAACAGCTACAGCAACTGTTACAGCAACATTTTCCAATAATGCCAAGCTAAGTGGGAGGTATCCCTTTGTGTTGAAGAGGCTTACAGAGGCTTAATAGCCATGGATTTATTGGGCCAAGCGAAACCTCTTCTCGTGCAGGGAAATGTACTAGTACAAGGAGGTTCTGCTTTGCTGGGGGAGGCAGATTGACTCCTGTATCTCAGTTCTCCTCTGCATCCCTATTTAGCATGCATTCACAGTCAGTCTATGCAGGTACATTCATTGTGGTAGTACCTTGCCAAGCAGTAAATATGGATTACTTTGTGGGACAGTTGTAAAGTGCCTCCTTGGAATAACTACAGACATCGTTCTTAAACTTCAGCTTTCACGACCAGCCAGTGTATTTTTCTTCCTTCTTTTTATCAAAGAATGAGGAGGCTAAACATGCTGATAATGCCAGGACAATATCAGTTTTAATGTGTGAAGCTTAAAACACACACGTGAGTGTATCAGTGCACTTTGGATGCTGATTTGTATGAAAGTAATTCCATGGGCTCAGGCAGGAATCGCAGATGGATGTGCAATTGGATGCCCAAAGATGCACATCCCCAGGGAAAAGACAGATGGCACTATGTACGTAGAGTCTGCTGTGATTGTCTAGCTGGAGCATGATTGCAATCTTATCTTAACCTGTCAAGGCCTGCTTAGAGAGAGAATAGATCCATCCGCTATGTGTCTTACATGGCTCCAGGTTGAAGATTTGGTGGCAATTTAGCAGCCCATGTGCCTGGATGTAGTGTCCAGCATGACGTGATTGTCTGGCAGAGTACATTCTCTGGATTTAATTTACTGTGCATCCAGAGCAACAGATTGAATAACAAAGTTTGTGTGGTAAATAAGGCTTCTATTTACACAGATTATTTTTTTCCCCAGTTGTTTTCCACTTGTGCTTGGGGGGCTTTCATGTGATTGCTCTGCTTAGATTTGTCTGTACCTAGATCTGGCTGGGTGAGGCTGCCTGGCTTTCAAACCACAGTTCATTCTTTACTTCTTGATAATCAGCACCATTTGGCTTCTGATCAGTGAAGCCAGTCAGCCAGTGATTTGCACCAGTTGTGGTTTTGATGCAGTGATGCGTGAGGTTAAGTAGATAATACCAGGGTAGGTGTGTTGCTGCTGTAAACACCATTCAGCAATTTACTTTTTAATGGAAACTCTTAAAATCCCCTCACACAGCAATAGAAGTGCATTTTCTTCCATAGGTATGCTGAAAAGTTAAATAGGTCATTTTAATCTTTAAAATTTAAATCTTGAAAACACTTCTCTGAAATAGTCTCCGTTGGGTAAATCTAGCAAGCAGTATTTTTGTCATTGCTTGATGATGCCATGAAACAGAAATAATGCTAGTGTAATATGGGATTTCTCTGTGGCACTGGGTCGCTGTTGGATCTTGGTTTGAAGTAGGCTTCAGTGATGTGAACTTTCAGTAGAAAAATGAAAATGTCAAACTCTAGTGGGTCTTCAGTGACCTTGGTGAACAGCTGAATGTGCATTATTCACCTCTGGCTCAGTGCCTGCTGCACCTTTCCTTTTAAACAGAGTGAAGGCACAGCAAATTCAAAAGTGGGTTGAAAGGTGAGACTCCCATTTGACCAAGAATATTCTGAGTTGATGGCTGCTGATAGCCTCCCCTGAATCCCTAATATCCCAGTGGTCACTGCTTTGTGTTCTGAGCTACCTGGATCTCAAGATGAGGCTTTGGAGATGTGCTTTTCAAATCTGTCTATCTATTCAAGGAGGAAGATGTAGGTTTATAGAAAAGATCTGTAATTCTTACTGATGATTATTGCTTGCTGAGTGCTGTTCAGCAGCATAGCAGAAGGCACAAAGTGTTCCTCTTCTGAAAAACAACTTGTTTACATGTATATCCTGCCATTTTAAGTTAGGTCAGAGAAGGTTAGGCTTTACTTTTTCAGAATCTGATCTCCTGTAAATATGACATTGTTTGTCATTTTCCAATCAACATATGTATGTATATACGTGCAAATGCATGCGTGCATACTCACTGTCTTTAAAAATAAATACCCACTCTTTCTATCACTACCAGTTTTTATGGGCCTTCCCAGTCTCTGGCTTTTAACAGCTCTTGTCCCTGCTACCAGAGAGCTGCAGCTCAGAACTATGTGTTTGTGTAGGATGGGGAACAAATATTCCAGCTATTCTGTTCTTTCACTGAAAAGGGTCATAGAGGCTTAAAGTTTTTATTAATAGTAGGTGGACAAAGGAAGGATTGTTGTACACCAGAGCCCCTATGAGACCTGACAGATAGGTTATGTTCCTATTGCACACAAGGTGATCATAGCCTCATGCAAAGACAGTTTCAGTCTGCGCTTTTGTAAGGGCTGTGCCTGGCTCTGTGGAGCATTTCCTCTTTACCCATAGCGCCTCTGACTTTCTGGCTGCCCACTTACTGCAGGAAGCTGCACTGCCAGTGGTATAGACAGCTCTGCATCTCTCATCTCTAAAGACCACCATATGTCCAGGTCTGTCTTGAAGTAACTGGAGCTTGCTCTCCTAGAGTGAAAAATAACGGTGACAGCTTGCAAAATCCCTGCAGGCATCTTCTAATTGCAGAATGGGGTTGGAAGGGACCTCTGGAGATGACCTAGTGCACCCCTCTGCCAAAGCAGGTTCACCTAGAGCAGGTTGCACAGGATATCTTAAACCAGACTACTTGCTCCTTTTAGTTTTAAGGAAACATAGAAGAACACATAAAGAAGGGAACTGGTCAACCAGTTGTCCAGGTTAAATGTGATAGGCTTAATCCCAGCCCCTGCTGTGTTTGTCTCCTCCTCCTGCTCTGTCCCCTCTTCTTCAAACTATGAAACCTTAAGGTCATCTTTGAATTGAAGGCCAACTGTGTTTAGGACATCCACTGTGATGAGGTATGGCCTACTCTATTTCTGGCTCACAGTGCGACTGGGCAGATCACTTGGTCTTTGTGCCTCAGCTTCCCTTTTGAAAAATGGAAATGGTGATGCTTCTCTGAAGTGCTGAATGATCTATAGGCAGGAAATACTGCAGATAAACCAAGTCTTTTCGGTCACTAAAATCTTGTAGCCAGGAGTGATGAGGAAGCAGTAGGATCAACTGGTATAATGCAGAGATTTCTAATTCCACTGGGTGGCAGTTGAGACTCTTTTTAGGTGAGGAATAATGTTTTCACCTTTGGCTTTGAGGCAGCAACTTCTTTGCTAGAAGAAAACAGATCCAAAACCAAGCTCATGAGGCTATATCCATTTAAGATGGCAGCTTCCCTTTTGTTCAATACAGACAATAAACCAAGATCTTTTGAACTGAAAAATCCATCAAACGTGACTGGAAATCCAAAACCAGCAGATTATTTGTAAAGGCTCATACACCACTTCAGCAGAAGCCCACACTTCTTTTATTTGAAGTATTTCCTGCTGCAGTCTGTATTAAAACCAGGACATGACATATTGTGTCTCAAAAGTATATTGGCCAAGGAGGCAGGTAGCTAAACAAACAGTTCCTGTTGTCTATAGGCTGTAAGATCCATTCTGCACATCTGTACACCACCTTCCCTCAGTTGTGATGTCTGTTTCTTCCTTGGTACTTTGCACTGTTTGTACCCAACAAATGAATACCAAGCAGCTGTGCAGGATGCTGAACCATTTAGTGGCTGGCTCTTGCTTTTCTGTTCAAGAGGTAAAGCGAAGCCTCTGGAAATCATGGCAGTGTTATGGATTAGGCTGGAAGGTAGTGGTAAGAATTGCTCAAGATGCTGTATTGTTCAGATGCTGCATTAGTGCCTCAGGAAGAGCTGCTGTGTCTCTAATGGAAAACCAAAGTTTCCCTAGCCCTGCTTGATGGCTTTACTCTAGGGATTTGAGCTCCCTGTCCTTACAGGCAGTTCTTCTGCGAACCCAAGATTCCTCCTCATTTACATGGAGGAAAAATAGCCCTTTCTCTCAGTCTGTGCTGCCTCAAAGCGAGTCACACCATGAAATTTGCCCGAGAGCTTCTCACGTTTTTACTACATACTTACCAGCAAGTGCCTCATCCAAGGATTGCTGCTTCTCTCTTTTGTTCTTACATATCCAGTTCTCTCTGGGTATGTTCCTGTTTTTTCGTGTTAGTGCAATGGGTAGAAAGGGGCTGAAGGTGCTTTGTAGGAAGATTCGCTGTCTCAGAAGAGCTAGCACATCTGTGTAAGGCTGGCAAAGGCAGCTCTTTCAGGGTGGACAGAGAACAGCAAGACTGTGGTTCATCTGCCACTAGTGTAATAGTTTCATGACAGGAGAGTAAATAAGAGCCATTCTCAGCCTAGTCTTAACTAGGCTGATGTGACCAGGAATGTGACATCTGCCCGGCAGATTTCTGCTGTAGAAGAGAAGCAGGCTGCCCTCAGTATGGGTGCAGGATGTCTCTGCAATGTTGTATAAGGCAGGCTTGGGTATCAGCAGATTAAAGAACATGGGAGGGTTTGGATGTGAGAGGTAATGCCACAGATATAATTTGAGGGTGAGAGAGCAGGGTGGCTCATTCTTGGGGATTCTTTGAGTGTTAATAAGCTCTGACAAGAGTTGTGGATGAAAAAGAGAGAGTTGCAAAGCTAAAATAAAGCTGGGTTCAACCCTGAGACATCTCGCATGTTCTTGGCAAACACATGCCAGATGAACGTGCAGGATGATAGGCTCTCTTGTTTGTGTCTGAATTGATTTTTGAAAGGCAATTGATGGCCAGTATGGATTGGCACAGGACCATCCATCAGGCCTTGAGCATTACAGCAAAGAAGACTGCATGGAGATGCTGAGTGCTGTGCAGGAATTGGGTGGTCTGAGAAAGAAGTAGGTTCAGCTTCAGCAGCTCTTTCTTTATTGCCCTGCGATACTACCGTAGACCAGTTGAGGAGCAGGTTTCAGCAGCACAGGCTAGCATTGTGTAGGTAGACGATGATGATCTTTTTACACTTAAACTTCATAGACCACTTATTGCTCCGAAGTGACCCACTATAAGCTAAAATACCAAACCCCAACAAAACCCAAGTATTTAGGTTCACAACAGTCACATTCATGAAACTGCCATGTCAAACAGTGCTGATACACTGACAGGCGAACAGCAGAAATGAAGCAGAGTTCTCAGCAATGACAGCACAGGAACCCCAGGAAAAAACTCAAGCCAGGGAAAACTGAAGATAACCTGAACTCTGTAACAAAATCAAGCTGAAACAGAATGAAAGTTTTAACATCGCTTGGTGTATAGCTGTGACGCCTGGTGCCCTCCTAAAATAGTACGGGACTTTTAAAACTTGCACGTGGCATGGAAAAGATTCCTCAACTGGTGATGAAACTGAGAAAGAACCTACCACCTGACCACTGAGCTAAAATACATCAGAAGTGCTGGACATAGGCATTTCCTATGCTAGGGGAGCAGCATGAAGGCTACCTCCAAGAAGCTGTCAAACCCAGATCAGACCCCATAAGGTACAGAAAAAGTCCTATAAAAACCTTTACAGGGAGAAGCAGAGCAGGTGGCAGTGGACAGCAGGAAGAGAGCAGCTTATACCCTGCAAAGCAGTGCTGAGGCAGGTGCAAGATAAGTGTGATAGAAAAGGTGTGATTGGAGCCATTCACCTCTTGTGAAGGTATTTTGTTTTCTTCTGGGCATCAGATCCTCCTTAGACTGCAGGCTGTCCCCTGCATATTGCAACAGCGTTCTGCAACATTTATGTGTGGCTGCTCAGCCTGCTTTAATCTCCTTATCCTCATTTTCTCCTTCTGGTAGTGAAGAGCAGAGCTATGAAGGAAAGCAGCTCCAAAAGCTCTTTGTCTCCCTGCCCCAGCCCTGGTGAGCAGTTGTGCAGTGGCAGGAGAGTGAGCCCTGCTTTGCCACCCAGGCAATGTAAACTTTCCTGTCTCTTTAACTCCAGCTTGACCTGAGGCCACCCTGCTCCCCAAGCTGGATTGCCAGTGGGTCCCAGGCTGCTTCTGCTGACTCTGCAGCAGGCAATAGTCTGATTAAACAATTCTAGCTAAATAAGCAAAGTGAGTCAATGCTGGCTATTTTTGCATCAGGTGAAAGCATAGGGACTGTCTCCCATGCTGCTCCCTTCCTATCTTAGAAATGCGATCAAATCTTGTTTCATTGACGTTGTTTAATTTTATTCTATTGGTTGTTTAATTAGGACTTATAGCTAATTAATCTGAAGGTGCTGGTCAGGGGTAAAACTAGTTTGGGATAATCACCATACCAGGAGCACCTGCTTTTAGCTGCACTGCTTCCTTTATTTCAACTTCTTTTTAGCAATGCTGGTTCCAAGCTTTTGGAAACATGAGCCTGTACCCTTGTGTACCATGCAAGTGGCTAATAGTTTTGTTCCTAGGGTGTAGTTACTCCACACAGACAAGATCATAATTATTGTCTGAGACGAGCACAGCAAAAAAATATGTAGATAAAACCCAGTGCTTGGTAAATGTTCTGTACTTAAGGCTGGAGGTCTTTGAGGGGCTGTGTGGGCTGGTGGACTGAAAGGAAAATCAGTGCTCAAGTTGTTCATTGCTGCCATTGCAGTGTGATTCCTCAACACATCTTCTGTGTGTTGAGCTGGGATTTTGTTTTGTTTATTAAAAAAAGGGGTCGAGTACTGCCTGCCTTACCCTATTGTTTACCATAGGGACACATAGATCATTCATTCGTGCATTGCTCAACGTTTGAAACCAAAGGCCATGTCATTGGAGCAGGGGATTTTGGGCTGGTCTGTACAAATAGTTGAACTAACTTAACTGTAATCAGCTATGGGAAACATCACTTGGAAGGACGACTATAAACCCAATATTTTGACTGATAGCAGGCATGTCTGAGCTTGGTTGTTTATTAACTTGAAGGTTTAAATTTGTATCACAACTAACTTACCAATTAAAAGGTAAATTGCTCTAAGCCATAACTGTTATAAATGAATTTAACAGTCTCCCCAAAGGAGTTTCTGAAGGATTAACTGAATCAGTTTAATAACTGATTGTAGTTAAATTAGTGGGAACTATTTTGTGTAAACCAGTCCTTGGGTCTGGAAGGTTTCACAGTGAATCAGGTGAAGGGTTGCATGGCAGCACCTGAGGAGAGGCATCAGAGTCCATTTGGAGCTTAACATACAGATCTGCTTAGCAAGGAGAGCTGTATGTATCAACAGAGCATTGGGGGTTTTTGCTATTATTAGGAAGATGCAAAGATCTTCCTAAAACCAGACTGAAAATGCTTACAACACTAGCATCTATTTTTCAGTAGGCTCCTGTAGATCAGTTATTGCTTATCTGTACCACCTGGACAGATGCTTCTGGGTCCTGTAAATTGTATAAACGCTGTATTATGTGCACCAGCCCATCTGACAGAAATGTGTTTGAGCATGTCTAATTGGGATTAGACTTAGAATCATACAACAGTTAGGGTTGGAAAGGACCCCAAGATCATCTAGTTCCAAACCCCCTGCCATGGGCAGGGGCAACTCACACTAAACCATGCCAAGGCTCTGTCCAACCCGGCTTTGAACACCGCCAGGGATGGAGCATTCACAACTTCCCTGGGCAACCCATTCCAGTGCCTCACCACCCTCACAGTAAAGAATTTCTTCCTTATATCTAACCTGAACTTCCCCTGTTTAAGTTTTAACCCATTACCCCTCATCCTGTCACTACAGTCCCTAATGGAGAGTCCCTCCCCGGGATCCCTATAGGTCCCCTTCAGATACTGGAAGGCTGCTATGAGGTCTCCACGCAGCCTTCTCTTCTCCAGGCTGAACAGCCCCAACTCTCTCAGCCTGTCTTCATACGGGAGGTGCTGCTGCCTGCTTATCATCCTCGTGGCCCCCCTCTGGACTTGCTCCAACAGTTCCATGTCCTTCTTATATTGAGGACACCAGAACTGCACACAGTACTTCAGAACTGCACAGTACTTGCACTAACATTAATGGTTTTTAAATCCTAGCCTAAGAAGTAGCAGTCAGGGCATGCATTAATACTAACTGTCCTCTGTCTTAGATTGTGTAGGTTGTGCCACACACATGATGGTGCTGTTTTCTTGGATAAACTTCTGAGAAAGCATTGTCTCAGTGTTGAGAAAGAGAAAAATCTCTTCAATGATCCTGCTGTGTAAAGGCAGAAGAGGTAAGCAAATGTTGCTAGACAGTGGCAGTGAGAACACAGATCACAGAGTTTGCAGCATCTTTGGAGAAGATAGCTCCAATTGCATCTGCATGCCTAAGGGAATGCTTTGGGTTCAAAATATCATCTTTACTATTGATGTTAACGGGAACAGCTGTTCACTAACTTCTGCAAGTGTAAACAAGGTGTGGTTTAATGGGCACAAAATCATCTGTTTGCAAAGAGCAACCCAGCCTCTCCCACCACATGCAAGCTCTTGGGGAAGGCTCCAGCTGAGCCTGGCTTCTGTACCAGACCCACACTCGGTCTGCCCACACACAGATCTGTCTATGGCATGACCCAAAGTGTGGCTCTCTTGCCCTGGCTCCTGCACCTCAGGCTTGCACTCCACAGCACTGCCTGTCTGCCTGATGCTGAGCTCACCATCACCTCAGCTAGCACAAAATGCCATGGACTCTTTTAGATCATGAGATATCTATAGCACTGATCAGTGCATGATGTCTGGCATTATTGAAAGCCTTCTTAGCAGAGGGCTTGGTGAGGGATTGAGTATGAAGATTAATTTCTGCTGGGTCAAGGAATGAGTAAGTGAGAATCCAGGCAGCTTACCCTCATTCTGCTTCTGTTTGTAGGGTTTGGGGGCTCTTGGTCTTTTGTCGTTCTTGTAGTTGTGGGAGGTTTTGTGTTGTGGTGGTGGCGATGTTTGGGGTTTTTTGTTTGGTTGGATTTTTTTGCAGTTGAACGATCTCCATGAGCAGTATTATCTTTACTTTAACTCCCCTACAGTAAGTAAAAGATACCATACCAATAACCACAGTCTATTGGCCTGGACCTTCTTCCTAAATTGACAGGATGCCTATCAGTTTCTGAGGAGTTAGCACAGAAGGTGGGAAACAATGTGCTGTACTCCAAGTTCATCCTCAGTAAATTCACTGAGCTGTGTACACATTGCACAGACTGCTCAGGAACGGCATCAGGCTCTGCTAACTCTCACCACAGAATCAAGCTCATTAGGAGCTTGTAAGCCTCAAAGGATAGTCCTTTATCATCATCTTTAATTATGAAATCCTGAAGATACAAAGCAATCCCTGGCTACAGAATACTGGCAGCATCTTGTGTTTTAAATGTAAGTGGCCTGGTTTTTTCTGCTATACCACTGGTGATACTGCAAAGTTAATAATCTTAAGTGGTATTTACCATTGCATGTTACAAAGAATTGTGATGACATCCTATTTATATCAAAATAGGCTCTGTGGATGTGTCATCACTGTGTTTGGATATAGCTGTCTCTCAAATATCTTCTGATAGACATCTCTGCCAGCTACTTTGAGGCAGTAGGAGTAAAATCTGCGAGGACTTGTAACACAATACTGAGCACTTCAGTTTGACTTGGTTTTCCTGCCTCAGTACTCGACCTGTACTTTGCTAGTCAGGTTTGGGAGGGATTTTCTTTGCAGAGAAAGGGATGTGCTGCTGCGGGATTGTTGTATTTGTCTATTATTATGAGACAGCCCAGAGACCCACAACCACATGTGTAGTGCTAGCATTTGCAGTCTGGTTGAACCAGATACAATAAAGAAATACTAAAACTAATAGGGAGAACTGGGGCCGAAGGACAGGCATAAGAGTGATGTGTGGAAGGGGCATTTGGCTAAGCACCCCTGTGCAGGTATGGATGCTGCATGAGTCATCTTGCGCAGTCCTTTTGGGTAACGTCATTGTTACCAGTATGATTCAGGAGTTAGGAATGAGGATGTAAATGCAGGCAGCCAGCACAGGCCTTTGTGGCTGGCCAGAAGTTGTGTTTTCAAATCATCAAAGTAGTCTGGAAGAAAAGACCTACTTCTACCCTTAATCCTTTGTTCCAGCTTCTAACCCAAAGAGCCTAAATGAAGACAAAATCTGGCTGTCCTCAGCAGATCCCACCAAACTGGGAAAGCAGCAGGTGAAACAGCTGCACTGATATCCAGGATCCAAAAGATAATTCCCAACACAGCAATTTCCAGGAAGGCCACACTTTTTTTCTTTCATATTTTTAGAAATTCCCTTCACTGACATCTCATGGTTTTAATTGTATTCTGGTGGGTAAAGAAGGTAGATTAATTTACAAGTGCTGTAAATAATTTCATTTAAGAATAATGCTATATTATGTTTATGCTGAAACTTCCATCTCAGGATCCAAGTGATCTTGCTGTGATATGGGCATTGTAACAGTAATAACTACCACATAGATGGGGAAATGACAGCTAACCCAGTGTCACACAATTTCCTCATCATGGCAGGAAAAAAAATCAGAATCTCTTGGTCCTTGGTTCACTAAACAAGATCTGCTTCAACAAGAAATCTTTTCATAACTGTGATGTGGCTAACAACATTTATACACATTAGCAGCTGTTGTCTATGTAGTCTCTTTTTATAGGGGAGTTTGCCTCAACTGGTAGAGAAGTTGACTCTATCAGATGCACTTTACACTGACACTTTCATTACTAGTCTGCCTTGTCCCAACTTTCATTTCAGTCACACTTTGTGTTTCTGGGCTTTTATAAGAAGTGCAATCTGCCCTGAGAGTAAAAGAAACAAAGCAAATCTCCCCAGTGTATATCATTTGAATTATCCTACCCAGTACCCAAGAGTGATGGTCACTATAAACAAAGGTGTATCTGTCTTTTCCTGAAGCTTTTTATTTTTGATGGCAGTTAAGGCTAGAGCTTTTCATTTTACATCTCTAAAGTGCAGCCACTTAAAGCTATGCAAAGGGACTGTATTTAAAAACTAGAAAAAAAAATCCTATTTCACGCTCATAAAAATGACTGTACAAGGTTGTGGAGTGATTCAGGAAATTTTATCTTCTCCTAGCCCACTGTTTCCATCAGTGTAGAAGGCTGAACCTGCTGGCATTCAGCTCTGTCAAAAGCAAAATTCCATGATGCGCTCTGTTTCAGCAAATACTGATCTCCTTTGTTGCAAGGCTTTCTGTATGTATCATCAGTCATTTGACATTCTGCATACCTAGAAACAGCATCATCAATGCTAATTTGTTTATATATTTTAAGGAACTTCTTTTATGGTTTGACTTTGGTCACATTACTTCACAAATTAACTTTCAAATGCCTGACTGAACAGAGAACAGACTGGACACCAGCCAGCCTGCCTGTGCCCTTACCATTTCTTTTTCTTCCTATTCCCCATTCTAATGACTCAACTCACCCGCAACTCTAGGACCTCTGTAGTACTCATGACCTCCCTGGAGCTTGCTAAAATTATTCATAGCTATGATTCACTCACTGACTGGCACAGAGGGCTATGTGTTCATGATGTATGCGTTGGACTAAACTGCTTTAACTGTAGGCTTAATCCAGTAGACAGAGCAGCTCCCTGACACTGTGGAAATACCCTGTGTCTTTGTCCTGGGTAGCATGGTCTGGTGGCCTAGCGCACCTGGTAGTTATTGTCAGAAATGTGATCATTATTTGTTAGTGTCCACGAACAGGAGGGAAAGCTCTGCTCCACTGGATGTTTTGATGAAGTATTTTCTTTTATCTCTTCCTGCTCTTGTATGCTCCCATTAAAATAGCTCCCAACCTTAGACTTGGGCATTGGGCTCTTGGAGCTGGCAAGGCAGATGGGGATCTCTGCTACAGGTGGTGTAAATCTAGTGTGTCACCTGACACTGGCTTGACTGGTGGAAACTGATCTGAGATCCAGCCTGCTGTGGGGCTTAAGAGAACTAGGAGGTACCTGGTCATGTTCTATATTTGCCAGTGACTATCTTTGACTATAAAGATAGCCCAACATGCCTTACGAAGTTAAGAATCCCAAGCTAATAGCTGTGATATATGGAAATGCCTCTTGCCTTGCACATAAGCTGTTCCATATTGTCCTGTAGGAATGGGAACACAAGGCAAACAGTATTCCCAAAACCATTTGTGTTGTTATTATGACATTTCCCCTGCTCCATCCTGGATCAGTGTTCTGCCTCATCTAGTCTTTTGTTAACCTTCTTAGATAGCGCTCTGTTCTGTTGACTGGGTAAAATGCTACTAAATTTCACTCCATCTTGACATTGTGACATGTCCTTTAGAGATAATGGTAATTTCAGGCAAACCATGGTATGACAGGCCCTCATCCTAATACTGCTTGAATGTACGCTTCTTCGGGGAAACAAAGGCAAGCAGATAATGATATCATGCGCATCTTGACTACAAATCTATGTCTGAGCACAAAAACTGTAGCTGCCATGGACACAGCAGCTATTATTTGTTGTGTCAGTGCTACACCAGGCAGGTGGATGACATCCTCACACAGAGTGCAAGAGCAATGACCTTTGCATTTTCTCAAGCCCTGCTCACAGAGCCCGAAAAGAGCCTGTGGGGCAGTTTAGGTGTTACAAAGACAACGTGCTGCCTTTCTCTACAGGGGCAAACTTGGATTACTCACTAAGATCTTGCTAACTTGTGCTGTTTCAGGCTGTTCCACAAACATGTAGAGTAGTTGCCGGGGCAATAACACTATGTAGAGGGGCAATTTTTTCTGTTTTAATGACACTCTAAGATTGGCAGAAGCTCTTGGAGTGGTCTCCTTCTGTCAGTTTGGTTTATTTCACCAGCAGAACCAAGGCAAGTTCTAATAGTGAAATCATTCTATTGCTGCATCTGTTCTAGAAGCACTTGCCTATGCAGTTATATCTATATCCAACAAAAAGGCCAGTTCTCTCTTCATGGAGACCATGGGCTACTTTCCAGTTACAAGTGGGTGGTAGTAAATCTGTTAGCCTGGAAACTTCTGATGAACTCCTGAATCCATTTCTAGCTTTCCTTTCTGTGAGTGAGAGAATGGTGTGGGCTTCACTGATCCTCTGCCCCCAGTGGTCTTGTGGGAGTTTAGGCCAATAGTATAAATGAGAGCTCTGCCTGGACTGCTTCTGCTCCTTTCAAGCTTGGACTGAGTTTTCCCATGTATCTGGAGGGGATTTCTATTTGATCCTGCACTGGGCAGAGCTCTTCTTCCAGAGGGCATCTGGCCCATTGTGATTAATTCTTTGGTTAAAGCCTGGGTGCATTTGCTATAATTTTTTTTTGCTTCCAAGGAGTCTTCTCATGTTATGATATTAAATATCTAAACCCCTCAGGGGTTCATTAGCAATAAGTGATACAGGACGTATTCCAAGAGCTGGGAAAGAGATCTTTATTGACAATATGCAGAGACCATGTTTGAGGCAAGAGGCTGGTGTCTGGTGAAGCCCCATTTCCTCTTTTGCATTCCTAAACATCAGGCTAATTTCATCTTAAAATACACCCTCCTTTCATTTTTTTGTGCTGTAACTGTACCTTGTCTTGAGTGGCCTTAATAGAGAATGAGTGGTCTACTTTAGATCCTTATTTTCAAATGTCTTTTTAGCTTTCATGTAATATTCATAGCATCTTGGGAAAATAAACCTGGAGGCTGTGTTCAAATTGGGAAGCTCTTCCTGATTATGTAGCTTCCTCTTTTTTTTGGTAATATTAAAAATATGAAGTGTTTTTATAGTGCCAGCTGTGGTTTGATGTTACAGAAACTTATCCAGGTAGAACCAAATGGAGACTGAACTGCCAACAGGTGATACTGATCACATTACTGAGCAAATCAACTGCTGCAGAGGTGGTATTTGCGAGATTGCACCCTTAACCAAACACTTGCATCTCTCCTAATCTTTGTGTGGGTTCCCTTTTAATACAGGTTTTCACTTTGACATCTGTCAACATAAGAAACCTAGTGGTTTTTCCCACAGCCAAGCTGTTTGGAGAATTTTGTTAAGGCAGTAATAATGGCAAATGTCTTGTCTCCCCTTGTCCCTGCTGATGCTTACACCATTAAAACTAGCCTCTGCAAGGTGCTGAGCTTTTATGCCCAAGAGAAATAGCGAAACCATTCCCAAGTTGGTGAGCCCTGACAAGCTCTATCTAATGTTTTATACTGCTGTTTTTCTGACCCTGTGGCTGGGTGAGCAGATACCTAGTGTTGAGTGTTCCTGAGAAATGAGTCTGTCAAGCTGCAGAGCAGCTGCTTAGGAAAATTTGGAGCAGGTAGATTGGATCTATTCCTATCCAGGTTGTACCCTGACCAGGTGAACTGACTCATGCAAGAGCAGGATGGTTGATTGCTTTGGAATGAGAAACAGGCCTACAGCTTTTCCCCTAGCATGAATGAAAGCTTTTTGGTGTATACACAGATGTTTAGGATGAACTAATTTCCAGCCTGTCTTTGTTGTCTCTTTGCAGATCTTGACATGCATCTGCCTGTGCAGTAGATTGATGTAGCTTACTGGTGAACAGGTGCTTCTGAGGTGCTGGTCCTTGCCAGCTGATATGATCTTGTTTACCCTGCCATGTCTTGTTCTTCCATCTGAAGAGCACCTATCATTTTAATTATGACTTATTGTTTTTAGGCTTAACAAATGGTGTATCACTTCATCTTAACATAAAGGGTTTTCAGAGCAGATATTGTAGATGGTTTTGGGTTTTTAAAAATTGTTTGTGCAGTGATTTTATTCTGGTATGGTTCTACTGGCTTTTCTGGAGCTTCCCCACTAGGACAGAATTTCTGATCATCCAGGACTTCTTCCATTCTCGGCAGGGCTTATAACTGTTACACAAAAGTGCAGTGAAAGCTAAGAGCTGGGAAGGACATCTGTCGTGGTGAGGTTTTTGTCCAGGTGGCTGGAACCCTCCTTGCATCTTGGCCAGCCCAGTGCACAACTGTGACGTGTTCCTGGGGCAGTTTGGGCCTTGAGAGCTAATATATTCCTCTGCCCATGGCACAGTTGGCTACAACTGTTGCTCCTGACAACAGCAGAAGATGCAGATCAGACTCTGCAGGTTTGCCATATGAATAGGCTGAAGAAAGACTTACTGGGTAGGAAAGAGGGAGGCTATTAAAAAGGTTGGTAGGGGTGTATTAGTCTTTCATAGGTGTCATGGGTTCAGCAGTAGCAGTCATTTTTCTCCTTCTTGGTAGCTGCTGCAGTGCTGTGTTTTTGACTTTCATCCTGGAAACAGCACTGATAACACCAGTGTTTTCAGTTACTGCTTGGTAATGTTTTGGTCTGACCAAGGACTTTCTGAGCCTCATGCTACGCCAGGGAGGAGGGGAAGCCGGGAGGAAGCAGAGACAGAACACCTGACCCAAACTGACCAAAGAGGTTATTCCATACCATAGCGCGTCATGCCTAGGATGTAAAACCAGAGGGCAGAGACCCGGAAGGGTGAGCGGGTGGGGGTGCACTGCGTGGTCGGGCTGGGTATCAGGTGGGTGAGCAGTTGTATTCTCTGTCCTTGTATTTCTCTTGTATTATTACTGGTGGTAGCAGCAGTGATTTGTGTTATACCTCAGTTACTGAACTGTTCTTATCTCAGCCTGTGGGAGTTGCATTCTTTCGATTCTCCTCCCCATCCCCCGGGACTGGGAGAAGAAAGAGAGGGGAGAGAGTGAGAAAACTGCGTGGCTTAGAGGCTTAAACTACGACAATAGGTCATGAAGGAAGAGGTTGAAAGAAGAGCTAGGAGACCCAAGAATGGCTCTTTTTTTCCCTGAAAGAAGGTGTAAGGCAGGGAAGAGTGAACCATTCACTCCTGGTAGAGCTCTAAATAGGTGAAGATGCTGACTGCAAGAGTTCAAGAGAGGCTGAAGCAGCAGTCAGGTGAAAACATGTATGTGTGACCCTGAGGGAAAATCTGGTGCCTGTTGAGGGCTCTCCAGCTGAGCCTTTGGTAGGCAGCTGATCATGGCTGTTCTTACTGGGTATCTCCCTCAATCTGTGAGAAAAGCCCTTGCTGCTTTTCTCACATCTTGTGCTGATGGATGTCATGCTTCTGGTCCCTTCTTCTTAGACTTTGCATCTGGGAGGAGTTTTTACTTGGCCAGTGGGCTGAACTTCTTGCTGTGTTAGATCCTGATGGTTGGGGAGAAGCTGAGGTAGGTGATGGGCACGTATAAACTGTGCCCTTCACAGGGCACTACTGACCTGCAGGCAATCTTTTTTTAGATTTGTTTGAGAGATCTTTCTCTTCTTTTACAATGAGCAGCAAACTTCTGGCTCCAAAGTCCTACATTAAATCAGTGTACTCAAAATAAAGGTAAGCAGAGGTCTGGGATAATGTCATCCTTCTTGAAATCTGGTTGAAGTTAAGGCAGGTGTTATTTTGAAGGTACAGTAAACATCCCCACAATCAAACAAAAATTGAGAGGAATCTCCTGGTTTAGGAGGAAAATACTAATGGAAAGCAGCTGAGGTGAACATCCAGGAACATGCCCTGTGTCAAAAGGGAAGAACCATTCAAGTCTACTGCTGATTTTGAAGAATATATTAGCCAGATTATTGGTATTACCATGAAGTAGTGGTCCTTGAATATACCTGTGCACAATGACAAGTTTGAAATTACTTTTTCTCAATACAAATGTGTCTCTGTGTATAGCCTATCTATAAGCTGCTTCTTAAGAAACTCCATTGCTTTACCGTAAGCTGAAAATTAGATAAGCGAGTCTGGAGTGTGAGCAAAGTCTCTTCTTGACTTCTCTACACTATAATGAACTTTAAAGTACCAGGATTACTTTTGCTGAACTAAGTTCTGGAATATCTGCATTTTATTTTGCTTCTTTAGAAGCATCTTGCTCTGGTGAGAAACTCAAAGATGCTTTAATTTCCTGGAGTACCTTAAAGAGACACAGGCACTCAGACTATAAAAATGCTTGTATGTCCAACAGTGTTACCAGCACTCTAAGAACAGATGAGCATCTGTTACAGTATTAGGTACCATGAAAAATGCAGCTTCAAGTAAATATTAAATATGCTATTATATGATCTGTTTTGATTTATTTATGCAGAAAGTCAAGATGTCCAAAAGCCAAGCAATAATGTTTACTTTTTATACTGGAATTATTTTCCAACAGCCCTTGGTATATAAACTACTTTGCAAGAACTTACACAATGTGCTGCTAGAGAAGGCCAACTGATTCAAGAGGAGTACTGACCATTTCTTGCTACTTTTTCTTTTGTTCGTAATACTGTGTGGTCAAGAGAAATTTTGAACTCCTTGTGGAAAGAAAAGCATGTGTTGTGTTTTTGTTGGTTTGTTTTGTGGTTTTCCTTAATGTTTGTTTTTCAGTTTTGGTCAATTATGATTCTATATGATTAAACCAGCGTCTGTGGGTTTGGTTTGGTTTTGGTTTTAATTCAAGGGCTATGGGTATGTTGGATATGGCTGTGGCTTGGCTATGCTGCTTCAGCAGCTCTGTAGTATGAGCCTGAGAGCTACTGATTCTGAGAAGAGGAAGAAAGAATTCATGACCTTTGTAATATACCAAGTTGCACATGTTAGCATTATGCAGTATCTTCCTCTAGAGCAGGGTAGCATCCAGAAGCCTTTCCCAGGATTAGCTGTACATGTGAGAATGCAGAGTGGTTTTATCTACGTGGAACAGCACAGTGATACTGGAATTAAGTCAGGAATGAGGATCACAAAGTCTAGCTGTAGTTATTGCCTTAGTTAATGAGAGAGGCTTTTGAACCAGATCTACTACTTCAGGACTTAGCCTAGCTTGAAGTCAAGGCTGAATAGAAAGCCCACAGGTGCAGAAATCTCCACTAGATGTGTAGCAACACTGAAAAGATTCAATCCTTATTTGTTAGGTTGGTCCTGAGAAAAGAGGTAACGCTACACCTAGCTTTCTTAGTTTTTTCCAAGCAATAGCAGGAAGTTGGAACACATCAAACTTGATACAAACACTTCTAATGGAAGTTATTATAGGCTGATCTTAGTGTTTAAAAGTATTTGTTGGAATAGGCTGGGGAGACCAGTTTGTCCAGATAAAGAAGATAATTGTCACTGTAAAACAAGGTGAAAGCCTTCTCTGGTGTGTAACTGAGTAAAAATAGTCCAAGATCTGTATCCCAGCAGAATGGGTGCTTGTGAAATGGTTAGTGTCAGACTGTAGTAGAAGCAAATGCATGAACCTTGCTTGCTCATTAGCTTTTAATGCTCTCCTCTGTCATAGTTTTGTATGTATGGTGTTTTACTTATTTATGGCCAGGTGATATATGTGAATGAGAGCTGGCAGCAACAGCTGAATAATGGATGAAACACCAGAATGCTGCTGGTGGCAATCTCTACAAGGCGAGGAGCTATGCTGAGGATTTGCTGCTCCCCTGTCTGAGCTGTTTGCTCAAATGCTCTTCCCTGCCAATAGCCAGAAACTTCCAGCAAGTCCTGAGGTGTCTCAGTGAAGAATGTCTTTCTGCAGAGTATACCTTGACATCTTGCATTAGTCTTTCATTTTCTAGCTGGTTGCTCCTGTTTATGATGAAGAACCTGACTAGTGCTGGTCTGCAAGAATAGCAATCCCATTGTTTTCACTACCTTTTGCGGCAATTCCAAAGTGCGTCCTATAAGGCTTTTATGCTCAATTTCAAATGAATAAGCTTTGCTATAAAAGAAAGCAGAATGCTTCAGTTAGAGTAACCTAATAGGCTGGCTGAGCTCTGAATTCAACTGTGGCAAAAGATCACTGAAAAGCTTCTGCCCTTATCTGGCCTTAATCTTTTATCTTGGTTTCCAGGGCACTTGGAGGCTTTATTTTCAATGTTTCACAGGTTACACTGACTAATATGAGAACAAGGTCATTGGTATAATAAATCTCAGGTAAACTCAGAGCTAGCTATGTGAAACCTTTCTATTATATTTGGTGTCTGGTATCCATTGCCGCAGGAGTCTATAAAAATAAGGCTTGGCACCTTGTGCAGGTTACTGGTACACATGTGGTAAATGCTAATGCTGTCATTTTTTCGAGCAAAACAGAGCCTCAGCTTTGGCAACACAGCTCTGTAATACACTTTGCTTGCCCTGGAGGTAGCCGAGCTCTTCCTTGCTGAGCACCAGTCTATTAAAAACAGCTAATGCTAAAGGTCTGATTACAGTTCAGTGACTTGTTCTCACAGTGATTAATTTTTCTCTGCACTAACCGAGGAACTTGCTTCTATAGCACAGCTGACAAAATAGGTATTTATAACCTCATTTGTAGGAGGACTGGGAGTTGGCTGAGCTGCAACAGCCTGGTTAAAAACATCTGACCACCATCACACAAGCTGTGGTCAAGGACTCACTCTGCTTCCCATTTTGGCCTGGCGGTACTTGACCCCAGTGGGACTTCATTTACTTCACCCATCTGGTGACCCCTGGGCTGGTTGTGTGGGGGGGAGGTCTGCTGGTCTCCTCTGCCTGTGTTTTGCTTATCTGGTTTGAGGGCTAATCTCAAAGCCCTTACCAGGAAGCAAAGGGCTGGAGAGCTTGTGGAGAGGAAACAGAGGATCCAGCCCGTGATGAGACTATCAAGGGTATGGTCCAGTGACATTTGTGATAACCCAGCTGGACTTTCTCCGTGGCTGCAGAGAAGCAGGGTGGAGCTCTTAATGCTTACCTGCCTAATCCCAAACTGTTGAGGGTATGCCATAGCCTAGCAGTGATGGAGAAACAGCCTCTCCACGTCAATGGAAGTGATCAAAGAATACCCAAGAGCAGTGGGTGTTTGAAAACACACCAGCAAGATTTAGTGGGCCTGCCTTTGGGCAGTGTGATTAAATTGCCTCCCAGTGAGTTTGTTGCTAATTCCATCCTAGCTTGCTCTGCTGCTGTAAACTGCTGGAGATATCTCTGCTGGCTCCCTTGCTGCGGCACACAAAGGCCTCTCTGTGTACTTGTCTGTAACAGTGTCACTATTTATTTTTCTTTTTCTTTTTTTTTTTTCTTTAATCCTTCACTCCCAAACGATTCTCCACAGACTGCTTTTCCCTCTGTACGGCTTTGTGCAGATAACACGGTCGCCAGAGCTGTGTGGGAGAGAATTAACACTCTGGTGCTCACTTTGGGCTCAGTGACCAGATGCATATGGGGAACTAGGCTCAGTGGAGACTGCGCCCCCCCACTCCTCACAAGGCTCCTGATCTCAGGCTGGGATGTAGTTCTGCTTTGTTTTTAAGGCTAAGGAAAGGGGAGAAGGAGGGAAGTGGTATAGTGTGCCTGCGTGCCATCTCATCATTGGGTCATCTCAGCAGGACAGATTTACAGAAGCCAACACAATGCTCCTATGACAAAACTGTTTCCTGTTTATGGCTCTGTATATGTAAGCTTTCCTATCACTTGTCGCTAGCCTCTGTTCACCTCTGTCCAGAGGGTGTACCAGCAGCTGCTCCCTTTATTTGGCTCTTTGGCATGTGCACAGCAGCTGAGGGGATGAAGAGCAGCAGCCAGTCAGGGTAGATCCTATACCAAGCAGAGGGGTTCAGCTGGCTGCCAGCCCTCTGTTGTAAGGGTGAGGGATCCCAAAGCATTTCTGTAGGATGAGGTGTGAAGGATGACGGCAGTGGGGCTGTGGGAAATATTTGTCCTCTGCAGACCTGCAGTGGCACCTTCTTGTCCTGGTCAGTGCTAATAGGCAGGCCCATTTGGTGCTGCAAAGTCAACTGCCATGAAGGAGGAATTGAGTACAGAGATTGGAGGGAGGAGCGAGTTGAGAAAATTGGCTCCCCTCTCTGTAGAAGTTATTGCATGAATGAGCAAGGTAAATGATGTTTGACCCGGAGATAAACCTTTAGTGCTGGAAATATCAGCTTCCTCAAACCATCCAGAGGCTTTCCTTTGGTTGCAAAGATGTTTCTTTCCTACTTACCCTGCAATTTCTTACTTGAATTTTCAATGGGTTTTGGAGCATTCACAGGCCTTCTTGATTCCCCTTCAGACCAGGGAAAATTAGACATCAATGTCTTCCATCCAAGAAAAAACTAAGTAAAAGCTATGGGGAATAAAGTCAGCTTTCTGCTCTCTCTCGGATGCTGGATTTGTGCTTCAAAATGCCTGTCTCTGATTACTGCTCCTCCTTCCAGTGGGAAAGGTGGTCAGCCCCAGTGGGATGGGCTGCAGTGCTTCAGGAAAGGAACTTGGCTGTTTAGTGGTACCCAGCTGCTGCTGATAGGGCTTCAGGGAAATGTCTTTAAGCAAATACTTAGCAAATGCCCAGAGCTACTGGTAAGAAGAAAGTCTCTGAAGCAGATAAAACAATGTTTTGTCCTCTGTGAGGTGATGGTAAGGGCTGGAGATGCAGGCGCATCCCTGATCTGCTGGTACAAAGTATTGCTTTTGGCATCACATAGTGTGTTTTGTTGTGTTTTTTTATTTTGTTATATCTCACCATGTGTGGCTTTGTCATGGGTTCAGCAGTAGCAGTCGTTTTTTTCTCCTTCTTGGTAGCTGGTGCAGCGCTGTGTTTTTGATTTTGGGCCTGGGAGCAGCACTGATAACACCAGTGTTTATAGTTACTGCTTGGTAATGTTTTGTCTGGCCAAGGACTTTCTGAGCCTCATGCTATGCCAGGGAGGAGGGGGTGCCAGGAGGAAGCAGAGACAGGACACCTGACCCAAACTGACCAAAGAGGTTATTCCATACCACAGCATGTCATGTCCAGGATGTGAACACGGAGAGCAGAGACCTGAAAGGGTGTGGTGGTGCACTGGGGGTGCACGGCATGATCAGGTTTTTGGTATTGGGGGGGTTAGCTGCTGGGGGGTGCACTGGCTGGGTCGGGCTTGGTGAGCAGTTGTATTCTCTTTCCTTGTATTTCTCTTGTATTATTACTGATGGTAGCAGCAGTGATTTGTGTTATACCTTAGTTACTAAACTGTTCTTATCTCAACCTGTGCGAGTTGAATTCTTTTAATTCTCCTCCCCATCCCCCTGGGACTGGGAGAAGAAAAAGAGGGGAGTGAGTGAGTAAAACTTCATGAGTTATTAGCCTGGGTGAGGCTTAAACCACGATAGGCTTCCCTCTGCTTTTAGGATAGCCATGCTCACCTTTAATCCCCAATTGAAATGCTGGTTCAGCAAGTAACAGGCTGCAGTGTACCTTGCCCCCTTAAACAGGTATGGTACATGGTGCAGTCTTTGCCTGGGCTGACTCAGAATGAAGGAGCACTTTGGCTTGCTTTCCCTCTTAATCTTTTCAAAGAAAAATTTTTCTTTAATCTGGTTTTCCCGGTTACCCAAAACAATGGCTTTTAACAGGAATTGGAGGATCCCACTGAGCTAAAAAGACAGGTTTAACCATGTTTTGGGGAATTAATGTTTTTGATTTTTTTTTTTTTTGCTTTTGTGTTTGTTTATGCTTTTACCCACCTACTTAAGCTTTCTGGAAGGAACTAGACCCCTTGTCCAGCATGCAGCTGTTTCCAAAGTCCAACTGTAGACTCAGCGCAATGCATTTCATGGGGATTTTCCTCAATGGACTCCTTCCAAGCCTATCCTTGAAGTTCTTCCCTGATCTCATCTGTTTCATTGCAGAGTTTGCTTTTTATCTTTAGTGTAAATGAGCATTGTTCAGTGGTAGAAAATAATCAGACCAGAAAAATCTGGCTTTGTTCCATTTAGTCAAGAGCTATTTTTATCCTGTTTGGGAGTGAGAGAGGGGAGGAGAAGCGACCCCCTCCAGTTCTGTTTCTTGAACTTTTCTTTTTCAACATCTGTTATGATCTTTTTGCCTTAGGGATGCTGATAGTCACTGCTGGAGGAGCAAAATGTCTTATCAGTGTCTCTGAGGGTTACCTTGAGGGGGAGACAAGGCCAGCTGTGCTGGCAGCTGCCTGCACACAAAGGCACAAAACCCTGTCACACCCCTACACCTGCCACACCATGGAAGATGGTTACTTTTTACCTTCGAGTAAAACACAGAACGCTGAAGTGCTGTTTCTGAAGCGAAGGGCAGGAGCTATGGCTTAGGGGGAAAGGCAAGTGCTTACAAACAAAGCAAGCCAGAGACACTTTTTTTTCTCCCTTCATCCTCTTGGATAATATGACTTTCCCGAAACTGTAAACACAATTTCAAAGTTTCCCAACCTCTTAGCTTGAAAACGATCAAGGGGGAAAAAATGGGACAGTTTGGCAGGATTGCTACAGGTCTCTTATTTTACTTTCTGGAAGCAGCTCAGGCAGCCCCCGGGACGCTCACGTTATCATCATTAGTCACCCGTGTGCTTGCAAGGCTTTTAGAGGCTCCGTTTACTCTCAGGTAAGAAAGGGGAAAGTCCAGCAACAGTAAATCTGGAAACATGAACACATGCCTTCATGTTTATTTGGGGCTTTTTTTCCTGGGTTTGTGTTGACTGATGACACAGAAGTTAGGATAGAGAGCACTACTGTAATTATTCTGGTATTGTTTACTGAAAAAGTAGAGAGACCACTGCTTAGGTTTGCTTTTTAACAGGTCTAGCTATTCACATCTCAAACAGGCTTGGGACCCAGAAGCAGCATAAGAATTTGCAGTTGTTCTCGTTGAAATCAGCTGCTGTTTATCCAAGTATTTTGTTGTCCTTCCTTAACTAAAATTTAATGTGTTTATAATGTCCCTGTTAAATTACTTGAACTACACAGATGTCTGAAGGTGTGATACTCCTTCCAGTGTGACAAAAGCTAATGCAAACCATGCAGGCATTGATGCCTTCCGGGGCCAGTCCTCTGCTGAAGGTTACTAGAGTACAGCAGAAAGCCTTCTGCTTAGGAGCCAATAGGTTGACCCTGTAACTTGAGAGTCAGATCCAAGAGGAAGGTGCCAAGAGGATTAAGCTGTCTTTAAAATAGAGCTTTTTGAGTATCAGGCTTTTAGTTACATCTGTTTTGATCATAAGCTGACTCTAGACTAACATTGCAGAAGCTTGGCTATTAATTTTCCTGCAAAGTGACTCTGAACCTCTCCATGTTGTAAGGTTTTAAAAACATTGCTGTGTTTGAACATATGGTTCATTGCCTGATGGGTCCAGGCTGAGGTCTTCTTGTAGATTGGATGAGTCTGAGTATCCTGAAGGTCCTGATGAGGTAAACAGGTGCCCAGCTCCAGGATTTTCAATAGTGATAAGGAGTTAATGGTAAAATGTGACTATTCAGGCATTCCAAATGCTTCAGTTTTAGCAATTCATTGCTACCGTGGGGGGAATGCACACTGAACACTGCAGCTGTGAAGTTTTATCTGTTGAACTGTGTTTATCTGGTTGGCAAGGAAAATGGCTTTTAGCGCAGTCCTTCTCCTCTTGTGGTCTGTAAGATATCAGCAAATAAATATCTAAATGAAGAGGGAGAAAAAATAAAAAAACAGGCTAAGCAAACAAATTGAGGTAATAGGGGTGAATAAAAGCAATCAATTGACCTAAATTTTATATGATTGCTACTGAAAGCTATGTGCTCTCACTATGTAAGATGTTTTCAAAGTGTTAGATAATTTTTCCATGTAAAAGAGAAAAGAAGTTAGGAAAAGCTAATCTAGCTTGTATCTATGAATAAAGTCTTCATGGTAAGCTTTCCAACTCATGAGTAAAGGCTTTGAGATTTTCCCCTATTTTTAATGGAGCTGAATGAGTTCAGTGGTAAATATGCAACAAGTATAATGCCTGTTTCCATTCTTTGTTCCCCTGAGAGTCATTTAAACAAAACAAATTCAGTGCACACTAATAAAGTGGGTAGGTAGCTATTGCAGCTTAATAGCTTGTGCTCGACCATTTTCCTTGGCACAGAGTTTAAGGAATGTTTCCAGCTAGATTCTATCTTCATCATGGGCTGCTATCAGGAGTTGCATTTCCCATTGTCAAGCCCCAGTGCTGAAGATATGCTGCACTTTGGGAGCATGGGACTGCTCAGGAGACAGGTTAAACACAGCGGATGTGCTGCTCCCCATGGCCTGTTGTTGCTGCAGCCTTCTCCACTTGCATTCAAACTGTTTTCCAAACAGAGTGTGTATTGGGAGTTTGCTTTGCTTTGCTTTCTTTTCTTCCTTTAAGCTATCACTGGCAATTGCTTGTGTCTAACTAGACTGCTTCTCAGCAATTTCCTACCTCCTTTCTTCAGTTTACAGGGGAGCTGGGTATGAATGTTTTACCCATGGTATCTCCTGAATCCAGTACTCTGTGTCCAATGTAGCTATCTTAATAACGCACACAAGTGTTGAGCAAATCTGCTTAGCTGCAAAGAATGGTGACAGCACGTACTCTTTCACGTCATCTCTGATCCTCTGGAACTTGCCAAGTTCTGCTGTGGGGAGCCAGATGGCTGATGGGGCATGGGGGATGCAGTAATGCAGGAAGGTCTAAAAACTGTTCCCTCAGATCTGTAGGTAAAAATAGTGGGGACAGATTGGGGAAAAGACTGAAAATACTGAAATTAGCTGAGGGGATCCCTAATTACTAGGGGCTGAAAAGAAGCTAGATAATGTGACAATGCATCCCCGTTTTAGGGAAACTATAATGTGGCTGATTTGCTTAGTGTCTTCTAGCTGATGCTCTCCCAATTTAGTTCTCCACTTGTTTATTTCTAGCTTGGTGTGAATGCATGTGTCTCTTGTAGAAGATTGATTATATAGAAATCACACCTGAAAAATGGTTCTATTTTACCTTCAGCATCTAAGGGAACCTGAAGTTCAGACGCATGATATGATTAAGTGTGGTCTAATTTCAGTTGGAACCTGTTATTCTTGCCAGCTTGAACTCCTAATTGGAAAGGAGCAAGGCATTTCTGGTGGGCAGCAGGCTAACTGAAAATTTAGAACACAGTTATTCAGTATCCTGGGTCACATTGAGTCAATAGAAGTGCTGAATTAGAAAGGTCTTGAAACACTGACATTCAAAATATGTTTTGATGCTTAATTGCTGATTTCAAAAGGTTTTTAAAAATTATTTAAGCTTTAGGCAATGAGTCGAGTCAATGCAAGATCAGAATTTCTCAGTTATTTTGTCCTTGTTAAGAAATAAACAGTTACATCTGCATGTTTGTGTCTGTCTAAAGAAAAAAAAAAGGGGGGGATTTGCTCCCAAACAAACATTATTACATGCTCTGTAATGTAGCTCAGTGCTGCTACTAGAAACTTGTTCAGCTTTGCACACATAAGTGGATATTGTTTATAATAACTCTTCTAGATGTACATCTGATAGAATTATCTTTTCACCTCTCAGAATTACAGTGTCTAAAATTCTATGCGTCAAACTATATGCTTTGGAGGCTGGTTTTATGTGCCCTACTCTTTCAAATGGCACAGATCACTGATTTAAGGAATTCTGCACAGTCCTTGCTGCTCCTGAAAACCCTGCCATTGCCAGCAGTGCTCACTTGTGGATGCAGTACCTGACATATATAAACCCATATATAAACATATAAGTTTAGGGTTTTGTTGGGTTTTTTTACCTTATAATAAAAATGTCTGTGTCACATCTTGCAGCCCATTTCAGATGGGCTGTATTTTTGGCTTGCTCTGGTACTCTCCAGGCAATCGCATAGCTACTCCAAACCCTGCTCCAGAAGAGTCATGTTCATAGGTATGGTCTTCAGCCACCTGAAAGCTATGACAAGACTTAAAATTAAGGCTTTTTTCACTTGCCATTTTGGTAGCCAGGTGCTGCCTTTGATATTACTATTTGGAAATCAAAACAGTTACCTCCTTTTCAGTGGATGTACTGTTTTCTCTTTGTGTAGCATGTAGTTGCACCAATCTGTACAAGAGCCCTCGAGCACTGTGAGCAGGGAACAGTGGTGGGGTGTGGATCTTCAGCCTTGAGTATGCTGCGACTGAGCCCATGCATGGTCAGGATTGATCCAGGAGGAAATGGGGGTGGGCGCCCATGGTCTCAGCAGGCAAAATACTACAGAAGTCTGACATCACCTGCAAATTGCTGTAGTTGTCAGGACTTGCTGCTGTTGTGAAGCTTGATGTGCATGGTGGTCTTATGTCCTGTTAATGCAGGCAGCAATAGACTGTCTATTCCACCCTCATAAAGGAAGCCTGTTTTGCAATGAGCCTGCAAGCTTGAATATCTGGTTATCATCCAATTTCTGTTCCCAGAGGCCTTGTTCTAACAAATACTGTGGAGTATACACACAGTACAAGGGGGTGCAGGGAGAAACTCAGCAGGAGATGGGATCATACAAAACATCTCCAGTTTCAGAGCAGCCCAATTAAATAGCCTGCACTGAATCTTATAAGTCAAGCTGGAGCGATTCCTTGTTTGTAGAATCCCATTATCTGGCAAAGGCTCCAACCTGACTCATATGTAAGGTCAGCTACGCTTTTGAGTTTAGAGGCTGATTTTCCAGTCCTCCTGTAGTCATGCATATGGTTTTCAGGATGCACCTAGGCAGGAATATTCAACTTACATGGGAGGCAGCTGGTGAGAAGAAAAACGTCAGGAGTTTCCCCACCCACTCCAGCAGATTGACAGTCTTCATTTGTCACTCTAGCACAAGGCAAAACAAAGAAAATTTTCCTCCATTCTGAAGTCCCAAGCTTCCCCCTTCTGAGTTCGCAGCAGCTTGATAGGCCCCAAATTGTCCAAGATTGTTACTGTTTCCTGTTTATTTTTGTTTACACATTCACAGACCCAGTTGGGAAAATGCCTGTACCGAAGCCGAGTAGTGAAGTTTGCTAAAGGAAGTTTTGCAGTCTGGGAAACTGGAAAAAAATTTCCCTCTGCTTTCAGCAGGCTGGATGAGCTACTGACAAGTACAGTGGAACCACTGGCCTCCAGGCTCTCTTCTGCTTCACTTAATATCTTTAAACCTCAGTATGCAGAACCAGGCTCCTTACCCGTATTCTCCTGGGAATATGGTAACAAAAGTAGATGCACTCCCCAGGAGAGATGAAAGAAACACCTTGAAAATCAGGCAAGTTGAGAAAATAAACCACAGCAATATAACTGAGCAAAGGAAGAGCATAAATGTATTAGTCATCTCTTAATTGGTCTCAGAGCCCAATATGCTTAACGTCCTGAAATAGAAAGCCCATCATTTCAGTTCTGCACATTAGCAATTTAAGAAGAAATAAACCAAGGTCTCGTGAGAATAAAATCACATATATGTTCATGTTGTTAAACACATTTTTCCTGTTTGCAACCTCTCAGCTTAATCCTTCGTACTTTATTGTATTCAGGGCTTCTAGACACATTCTTTTTTGGACAAGAGAAAAGTGATGCCTGTGTTTCAAGGAAACTTATTTCATATTGCATAGTCTGAGTGTGCCACTGTGTTATTGATTTAGGAAAACTTCTGAGTGAATAAGCTTGAGAGCTGAGCAAGAGTGCTCAGGCTCTGATACTTTCTTGCTTTGCAGAAACCCGTGCATCAGAGATGAGGGCAGCCGCAGACTCATTCAGTCCAGTATAGCCACCAGGCTATAGCATATATATAACCAGCCATCAGCAGTTGGGCTCCCATCTTTTAAGCATTTTAATTTTTCAGCTGTCAATAAAATCTCTAAATTTTCATGTAATCTCTTCAACCATTTATCAGCACAACTTCCCCTCTCCTGTTGCACAGTGAACATAAAGGAAATCATCAAAGTGTGACTGTTTGTTCAGTGCTTAATAGATGCTGTGATCTCCCCTACAGACCTCCGGGGGCTGTCCATTGTTCTCATTCCTTTGGCATATCAGCTGTGCCAAAACTCATCATCCTCTGTCTTCTGTCAAAGGACATTCCCCCTCCCTTTCCTTCCTCCGTCTTACTTTCTTTTTCTCTCATTCCTGCTTTATGCACTGGTAGTATTTCAGCTCTCAGGAGTATTCAGGCATCCACTTCGATGTGCTCTTTCCCTGCATACGGATCTGGCTTGGAGGCATCAGATCCTTTCTGCATGGTGTGCAGGGGCTATGAAATCTGTAACCTTTTGAGACCAACATGTACACATATTAATTGCAGGTGCAGGGTTAATGCTGAGGGATCATGGGTGACCTGCAATTTTGCTCAGCATTGCTTACCTAGCAGCCTGCAACTGTAATCAAGCGGGTTTACAGTCTTTACTATGTTTCCCATGAGGTGCTGCTTGCAGTGATATTTTTGATGATGGAGGAAAATTACACATTGGAAAAGACCTTTAGTGCTTATAATTACATGGCTGAGATTAAATGGTACCATGTTGAAGAGTGGTTGTTATATGAAAATGACTAATAACTGAAATGGCACTTCTAATTATTTTCTCTTAAATTAATGCCTAGTGCTTTATTTAGTTATTCCACTAAGAATGTGTGGAAGTATGCGTTTCCATGAATTTTAAAAGTACTTTCTAGCAGTAGATTAAAATGTTATTTAAAAAGGGTCCAGACCGATTACGAAGCCTTTTAATTTCCAGATCATAAGTCTAATATTTCTCACAGTTGCTCAAGAGTCTATAAATCAAAATCAGGTCCAAAATCAGATTTGGGTGTTCAGGCTGGTTTTAAATTTTGGTCAGAATCCAAGCTGTGCACCAGCAATGTTGCAGCTATTGGTGTTGCTTATGATTTCTAGCGCAGGAACCAGCAGGACTTGATGAAGAAATGGTCCATGACCACAAAAGCTTTCAAGTGGAAAAAAAAACCACAACAGTGGGATAAATCTAAAGGGAGCATGAAGGCACAAGGGTGAGAAGACTGATCAGCCCTGGAAGTAGAGACCTTGAGACACACAAGCTATTCAGCAGTCATCCAAGGACTGTGTAGTCCATGTGGCAGAGGAGGCAGGGGAAGGGAACAAGGAGATTGCTTGTTATCTGTATAGAGCTGTGCAGCCTGATGAAAGCATGAAGGTGCTTGTTCTACTCTCTAGTAAGAGGGCAATGAAGCAGCCTTTTCCCATAGAAAGCAGAAATTCAGACTTCAGCATATCCTTGCTGAAAGGCCCATGACTGCCAAAGACCAGAGTGGGGTTTTGCCTCTGTATGTTAATCACAGCTTGTATCTTGCTATATTAATTCCAGAACAAACCATAACTTTCTTCTTCAGTACTCCTGGTCTCTGTGCACTTCATCAGAGCCAAATGTACATGCACCAGTAGTCTGTGGGTAATGATGGAGACAGCAGAAATATCAGTATCAAAGCAACGGAATTCAAAGAAAGAGGTCAGGAAAGCTAAGGCCCAGTTAGAATTGAGTCTGGCAAGGGATGTGAAAGGTAACAGGAAGGGCTTCTATAGGTATATAGCAAAAAAACCCAACAAAACAAAGGAGACTAGGGATAATGTGGGCTCTCCAGCAGTCACTCTGAGCAGTGCTCCAGACCACATAACATTAGCTGTGTTTTGTAGTCAGTGACTGAAGAAAGCCTGTCATTGTCAGGGGGTTTAGTGATTACCTGTGCCTGCCAGGACAAACTAGCAGGGAAGAAAACTGACATGATTCCTGGTGAAGCATCACACTAGGACCTGGCTTCCTGCTGCAAAACCAGGAAATAATATTTTTCTGGAACAATGATGGACTGAATTCAGAGCTGGGGTACATTCAGAGAGGCCCCTGCACCTTTGTAAGTAACAGTTTTCTGTGCCCAGAGTCCTAGGAATAACAACTAAAAAAATAAAAGGTTTTTTTAAGTAGGTTCATTTTGTCTTGCCCATAAAAGATGGAGACCATGGGGATTTGCATGCTCTGGTGTTATGGTCAGTCCACTCCTAAATGGTCCAGCTGGTTGAACTCCTACTTGCTGTTCAGGGACACCATTCTATAGTGTGTTTCACTCTGAATTGTTTCAGTATTGAGCTTAAATTTCCTTTGTGATTTCCTTCCACCCCCTTTCCTTCCTGGAGCACCTGCAAGACACCTGACAGGTACCTATAGCAATGTTAGGAGCACGGACAGACAGGTGGTACTTTGTGTTCTTAAGGCGAGCTCGGCATTGAACTGTCAAAGCTACTTGTCTAGTTTTCTACTGTAGACAGCCGTAGGTGTGAATTGTTAGAGTTTTCTATGAGCAGCAATGACATGGGTTATTTCAGATAATTTGAAAAGTTGCCAGCATATATTGTTATAGGGGTTTTTTTCTTCCTTCTTTCTCTTTATGGCTTGTACCCTCAGGCTCTTTAGTAGTAACAAAATTAATCTGTACTGAGAATTTCAATATTCATCCACTCTTCTAACTGACAAAATCTGGAATATCAGCTATTTTTCATGTGTGGGATGACGATACATAAGTAGAAAGGTTCCTGCTGAGGTACACGCTTGATGGGTTATGTGTTTGGTATGACTTGGGGCAATCAGATTACTAGTGCAAGCTTTTGAAACTGCTTCACAAAACATAAATACCTGGAAATATTGAATACAGACTGTACATACACACTCTAGGGATTTTGTTTGTTTTAGTTTCTAAGCCAAACTCAACTTCATTTGAACATACTGAATTTCATGAGTTATTTCTCTTTCTGTACAATTAAACTCCTCCTGTCCTTAACATGTATACTGTCCAGCCTAATAGGTGCTTTCAACAACTGGAAGTACACCCTCTCACAAGCAAACATGGCTTTCCAGGCAAAAGTCCAGCCCTTGCAGTAAGCTTCATCTCTGGCAGGATGGAGTAATCAACATTGTGATCTCCACTGAGAAGAGCCTCACAGAGGGGAACTCACTGCTATTTCGTTCTGCAGCTGAAGAAACATACAGTAGTGGTAGGGAGCCTTGGGGCAGCTGATTTAAAGAATGATTTTGCAAGCCTTTTCTTACTATCTGGCATTCATAAAATTCACCTTGAATAACTGGTTTAAGAGTTCAGTAGGAAAACTCTTTGCCAGAAGAGCATCCTGCTGGCTGAGCATGTTCAGACCATCTCTTGGGCTGCACCAGATGGTACCAGATGCACTGAAATCCAATAAGTAGTGATTTTTTTTTTTCCCCTAACAGTTAGGACCTGCTTTACCGCTTTCCTAGGGATTTTGCTAATATGAGCAGTAAAGGCCCTCCCCAGAGAGTCTCCCGCTAGCTTCAGCTCTGTTCTGATACTATGAGGTAGGATTAAAAGAGCACAATTGCTTCTGGGCAGTCAGTTTGTGGCTAGCCACGTGGCAAAATGGCTTGGTCATAAATTTATAAGTAACACAGAGTTGCTAATTAACATCAAACATGTGAATGCCAGTGGATGGCAGATTTAATTGGGTGTTTAATAGCATTGGAGGAAGTGTGTGCTTGAAGCATCAAAGAATTCTAGAACTTCAGAAGCAACTTTTGAAGCTGGAGCCATGGGAAGAGGCCTGTTCCTCCAAAGGAGGACTTACCTGTGCTCTCTGTCCACACTAGGTAGGATAAAAGGTTTGAACCGTATCAAGGAGATGTAGGTTCATCTTCATGAAGATATTGAAAACAGTTCTGGAAACAGTAGAATGCTGGCATAGAGTCACCTGGAAAGAGGGGGGAATTGTCAGCCCTCAGAGCGGAAGGCTGATGTCATAGGTGAGGCAGGGCTAACTCTTTCTGCATCAAAGGAAGGGAATGGACTAGATGTCTTTGATGTTCCTTCATGCATTCCCATTCACTCTGATCCTTGTTTTCTATTTCATTTTCATTAGTAGCAGAACTTAGAAGGCACTTGATAAATGAGGCAGGCATTGGTAGGAGGGCAAAGGAGCCTTTGGCAGCTAAATTAGGTCCTAGAGAAAGGTGCCTCTTCCAAGCCTATGCCACGGAGCTCCTGCGAGGTTCTGCAGATGTTCTGCAGCTATGAGTTGTTCCCAGATGGTGTTCTGGATAACCCCAACTGCAGTCTCATTTGAACCATTAAATCCTAAAAATTTAAACTAAAACTATCAGAATGCAAACTCTGAATATGTGATTTTGACCTTTCCAGAACGCTACATCTTTGGGTGCATCAGCTGCCTTTCTAAAAAGAGGGTAATACAGCATTTTCACAGGGACTAAGTAAGTTTGTTAATACTTTTAAAGCCTTTGGATGCTGTAGTGATGTGCAGTGAGGATGAAGCCATAAGGAAATGAATTTTGTCCCCACAGCAGGGTCTGAACAGCGTGCCATAAAGCAAGCCAAGGGCCACATGCTGAGTGACAAAAAGAAAACAAAATATTAAATGAATGCTGATTAAATGAGCACTTTTCTTTCTTTATAGTGAATGAGGCAGAAATGCCAGAGAAAAAGTAGTATGTGGTATCTTACTGAAGATTATCATATTTAATCTCCTTTTGCATAAGAATTGAGATGGGTGATTTGCCTCATCTTTCTGTGAGTAATTTAACGCATTCTTAAGTTACACGCAAGTATCTAGTTTAAACTAAGAAACAGAAACAACCCAAACAGCAAAAAAAAATCAGTTCTATAAACCTGATGTCTCTGTGATTTGCCAGCTGGTGGATCACTCAGCCCAGTACAATGAGCTGTTGACAGCAGTGGCAGCCAGGTCTTCTCCAGGCTGACGGGTGCTAGGGATTTGAAGCTCCTTTGCCAGGATTTAGACAACTGCTGATGCATAGCAGGGGAATATTGAGGTTTGGACATCCTGGCTTCATCCCAGATTTGGGAGGGGGTATACTGAAGCGGGCATACGCTTTTTGTTCTAGTCCTTGTCCTACACTTGTTTTCCCTGACACATCCTAGGTACCTTCTGTGGCCACTGTCTTGGGTCGTCCAACAGTGCTGGATCGTCTTGGATATAAAATAAAAAAATTACCAACTTCTGATATTCCCACCCTGCAGAAATGGCCCAAACATTTTGCTTTTGTTAGACTGTTTGGCAGCTTTTGTGCTGCAGCTCTGTCTGCAATATCCTGTAGCCGTGTTGCTACTGGCAGCAGCGGCCTGAGGCCATGAGGCAGAAGCTGCAGGAAGATTTAAAATCTCTTGTAACAGCTGATAGAGCTGGAGAAAAAAATCCGGCAAGAATTAGGACCTGAGGATGGACTTGTGTGCCTGAGAGCTCATATATTTGAGTATCAGCTATGCCACTGTGGGCTACTACATCACCATAAAAAGACCTCTGGTCTTCAGCATGTCAGGCAGGGAGTGCATTGGACAGCAGGGCATTGTGTTCCCATGGATTAGGAGTGGGTTTGGAAGAGTGAACAGGGAGCATGAGATTAAGGCATTCCACTAGGTCCCAAGCACTGAGGGGCAAGACATGAGTTGTAGCAACCCTTCTCCCTCCTGCCTTGCTGCCTCATGCACCCCCTCAGCTCTCTCCTTGTCCAGGCACATGTCGCACCAGCTAGCCCCTGCTGCAAAGCTCCCTTGGTAGTCGCTGTGACACTGTTTCAGGTGATGATCCAAAAAGCACTGGAAGAAAAAAGACAGGGTTTTACTCTCCCTGCTGACATTCTCACCACAGAGGACTGGGAATGTCAAAATAAAGAGTAGGTGACCACGCTTTGTTGAAAATCGGAGGAGGGGAAAATGTGTATATTGAAATGGCGATGAACAGCTACATAATAAACAGTGTGCAGTTATCAGGGTTTGGGGATTTCCTTCCTTCCTACCCTACTGCCAAGCATAGAACACCAGAGGTCTTTCTCCAGGGGTTGCTGGCTTTTGCATCTCTTACTATCCTTTGGATGTGGTGATCAGCATGGTGAGGGGGGGAAAAAGCCCTGCTTTTCCACAGCCCTCTGTAAGCGAACCTAAGTCATGTTCTGGCTTCCAGATTTCCTCTGCACTTCAGGAACAAATGTAGGGCTTCTGCCTATTATACAAGAATTTTTATGCATGGTATAACTACCTGCAAGAAGAAGAGGCTCTCAGCCTATGCTATGGGATAACCCTGCTCTGGTGATCAGAATTCAGGAATAAAGTTGAGCCTTTTAAACAGCACCCCTGTGAGCTGTACATCCTTCTGGGGAGAGCCTGGAGTGTTTTGTTCTTCATTCCAACATCTTGCCTCCAAAAACTCCTCAATCCTTATTTTGCAGTACATAATCTGGGATGGCGTAAAATGCAAGGCATTGCCACAGCATGTGAGAAATGCTGTGGGCTTCCAAATGAAATGGAGTGTGCAATGGACAGAGACCGAGGTATAGGCTTCCACGTGGACTCAGCTGACATAGCGTACATGTGTGAAAAGAAGGTATATAGAGGGGCTTCTGTCTAATCATAGCTAGCGTTTACCTCTTAAAGAGAAACCTGAAAGAATGATGCAACCTCCAGTAAAATCTTATTTCTTCTTGCTGTCCCTCTTAGGAAAATGATGCAACACCTGAGGCTGTTGAGATATTGAACTGATCTCACAGCTGACTAATGAGGAGGCAGTCAAGGGAAGGTGAGACTGAACTGAGTTATGAGCATAATGGGCTTGATGCCTTTGTACAACTTTTCATGATCAAATATCATTACATCAGCAGAAAAGAAGACCAAAAGAGATTATATTCCTCTGGGACTCCCTAATTTTAGATTCCGGGGTGAGTTAGTCAGATGAGAGATGCTTAAAATGAATAGGATTATATTTTCATGCATGCTCAGGAATTCCTTGCTTCAATCACAAAAACCACTAACAGACCAGTGGCAAAGCAAGAGCTGAAATTCTCATGTTAGTAGATTCCTGCCCTCTCTTACCCTAGTGCAGGCACATTCCTGCCTGGTGGCCTGGCTCAGCAGCAGCCAAGGACACGGGGTCATTCCTGCAAGTTCTTTACCAATGCTGCTGATGCTTGCACTGCAGAGCACCCTGACCAATTACAGATGGAAAAATCCATATTTCAAATATTTTTTAATGGAATGCATTGCATCCAGTGGTGGAGGCACTAATTTGTCACTGACTGCAGTGTGGCTGCTTTGGAAAATAAACAGTGATCTTACAATCTTTCAAAATGTGGATTCCTTTCTCAGCTTTTTCCTGGTTTTAACTATCACCCTTAGTTAGGTATTCAGTTAATGGTCCCTCTTTCATTGTGAAGCTTGAAACAATATTTGGAATATAATGCAATTAATTTGAAGGTGTCTTGTTAAATCTATTGGAGTTCTTTAGTTCCACCAATATTATTAATAATACTTTTGAGGGAATATGGATTTCTTTGATATTGTATTGAGACTTATTGATTAAAATATTGAAATCTGGCTGGCCTGCTCTATCTGAAATTTCAAGTGAAAACTGTTGGTGTGGCATTAATGGCTGATTGGCTGAGTAATTTTTCCCCATCAGCGATCATAAGGATACAAGAAAAGAGATCAGGGCCTGTTTTCTAATGGAGACAGTTGATACACAAAATACTGTTGCATTAACCAAGCAGCACAGAACCCCCTTTTCAGAGATGAGGTAGGAGGTGAGCTGAGCGTGCCTGGGTGAGCAGCACTATGGCTCCTTGCAGAACATCTTCAGTAGCAGATTTTTGCTCCTCTGAGAGGAAAACCCCAATGCTAGTAGCAGGGCAGGGCAAGGCAAAGGCAACAGCTTCTTGTTTTGCTGTCAAGGCAGCTTGAAGCACAACCATCCAGCTGTGACTGCTGTATCTTGGTGCTACTGGTAAAAAAAAAAACGTGAATGCTAAAGTGCTAGCTTATATCCAAAACCAAAATCTCATAAATCAAGCAAGAGTTCCCAAAAGTAGGGAGGAACTGATGAAGGTATTGAATTGCTTACAATATATTGTCACCCAAATATTAATACAAGCCAAGAATTTCTAGACCAGGTACCTTAATGAATGGCCTGATCTCTAAAGCAAGCCCTTAGAGTCCCACTAGCGTGCATGTGACCTGCAAAGGCTCTGTCATTACAAAAACTCTCACCTGAAACAGATAGCGCACCCACATGCTCCAGCATCCTCTCCTCAACAGTAACTGTGGAAGGATGTGTGAGAGCCCAATTTAATAACCATTGCTATCTCAGTCTCATCCTAATCTCTAATAACTTCAGACCAGTGTAAGGCCTGAAGCATAATGTTTAATCTCTCTTCAATTTGCATAATTATTTGTAACTTTATTCTCTGTAGCCACATAAATCAACCAGTCTGAATTCTCCTGTGCTCATCAGCACCCTGGGGCACGGAGCTCCTTCTTCTTCTGAAGTGCTCACCCTTTCTCATAGTTTTGTAGCCATCACTTTTTAGAGACACTAGGGTCTCTAAAAACATCCCTTGATGTTGTGTTGGTAGTTAGGGAGAAAAGAATTTCTACACCTTCAGTCATTCATAATTTATTATACTACTTCATCTCCAATTTCTAGCTCCTCCTTAGAGCAAGTTACCTGGTGTGTGTGTGTGTGGTGGTCATCACTTTAACCTGAGCTTTTCTAGGTCTTTGACTACCTCTGTAATTCCTTCCTGGAAAAGCTTTGGTCATTCAGCAGTTGTTTTTAGGATAAGCAGCAGTGAGCTTGCTGTTCCAAGAGGCTAGCCCATTCATTCATTCATTTTACAACACTATGACATTTTTTGGTGTTTATTTCATTCCTTATAAATCTTTCTTGGTTCCTTGTGACTGAAGTTGGAGATTAAGTATAAATCTCTGCTGAGCTGTCTAGGTTTGAAGAATGTCTCTATTTCCCCTCATTATCTATAAGATAAGGGGAAAAAAAATCTGGTGAAGGGAAAAGAAAATCAGAATTTATTTCTCTTCTGCCCACCTGGAATCTTTATTGCTACATGCAAAGTTTTACGGACTCACAAATGTGCAGTCTTGATCTTACTGTGGTGTACACTTGGGGTAATTAGGAGCAGAAGCAGATTATTAGAAGACCCACAGGTTTTCATTTGAAATAATATCTGTTCCAACATAAAAGGCTAAGAGATTCTCAGAAATACCAAGCTTGTTTTCTCTTTGTAGCACTTTTTTCACAGATCTTTATTTCTGTAACTTGGCAATACTGCAATAAATAAGAAAATCATAGAACTTGAGTCAAACTAGTGCCAAACATACAACATAAGATGCATAACTGGAAATATTTAAAATCACAGCATTATTAATCTTTAGTCTCACTAAGATTTAGTGGATAATCATAGTTCCAGGCTTTTGCATACAGGTTGATGCATTTGGATGGCAGGACTTCATGATTATAAGTTTGTGCTGATATAAATACTTACAGCTTATCAACTGTCTCCCAGATGTTGTTTTATAGTGTCACCAAGTTTAACATTTATTAACCATGGGATGAAGAAGGAATGTGAAAGCAATACTACTTCTCAGCAGCTTCTCAGTTTACCACGCAGAATTCACAGGCTAAAATCCACCTGATAAAAGAGGTGCTCATGCAATATTCAGGATACAGTGCAGGTGAGAAATTAAATGCATGACAGGCTTGGTAGCCTGCCTAAGTTTTGCACAGTGGCGCTCAGTTGGCAAGAGCCGTACCTGATGTGGGATTTAATAAGGCAAGCAAGAGGAAGGGGTGATAGAGAACCTCACCTAAAACAGATTAGGATGCCAAGCTCATACTGGCCTGCAGACTGGCACAAAGCAGAGCATTGACCAGAGCCAGCAGAAACTCTTGTTTCGTTGGTGGTTGCCAGGTAGCGTAAGCCTTGTGAAGGGTTTTATTATCCAAATAACAAAAGAGGAGGGTAAGTTTTCACTGACATAGAAAGATTACATTGCTGAGGTTCATTTCTGCACAACAGTTCTCTTCCTGTTGCTTTTTTCTGTCTTCATCCAACTACAAATATAGCATGTCAGAAGTGGGTGAGGAAAAGCAAAGCTCAGCCTGTAAAAAGAGTAGAAAGTTGATTTCAGGGTGGGCTTAAGAGATTTCAGAACTTTTCTAGCATAGGGAATTTGTAAGTGTGAGCTGCTGTCTCACCCCAGGGCTGCGTTTATGAGATTGCTGAAAGCAGTGATCTCTTAGCTGTGGGGAAATACGCACCCCAGAGTAATCATTGTAATGAAGTAATGTAATGGGCTGGTATGTGGTCCAGTCTCCCAGATTGAGGTATGTGGTCAGCATTTGTGTGTGTTTGGCAGCAGCAGGACACACGTTTGTGCTGCTGCTGCTCCCAGTGCTCACAAGGACATGAACAGGTACCCAAATGAGGGGTACAGATAAAAGACATTCCCCTGTTTTATTCCGGACTTCTTGTGTGACCTGTTGGCCTGTCTCTGTCTGTTAAGGACTGCAGTTATAGGCATGGAGGTTTAATTGAGCTGCCTGCTGTCGAAATGCAGCCTCCAGCTCCCGGGTGTTTTCATCTTCACATAGCTGAAAATAAACGGTGGGGGCAGTAGGGATGGGTAGAGTGTTTAAACCTTACAAAAGATTGGAAAAGTCCAATTCTCTTTCAGCCTTGTCCCCAGAACACCAATATCCCAAATAATCAGGTTTTTATAGAAACCATTTGCTTTATTCTGACTGCCTCAGCTGGAGTTGCTGACAGCAGCCAGACCCCTGTATCTCAGAAACACTGACTTCAGAGCATGGCAGTGTGCTGGGCAAGATGGGATCTGACTATTTTAGGAAGCAGCAGGGCAGAGCAAGGCAGGCACAGCTGCTGGTATGGTACCAAGGGCTAGAATGGAAAAATCAGTGCCATATCTGCATCAGGAATGCAAACAAGGAGGTTATGGCAGGAGAAACAACCAGCAAGCTAAGTAATTATGATGCAAAGCAGTAATAAAAAAATGCATTACTGTCTTCCTCCACTAGGTGCCTTTACTTTCAGTCTCCTATCCCTCTTCTATGGTACACAAGAGTTTCCTGTAAATAATCACTTTACAGTATCAAATTTGCTAACATGGGCGAACTTAACTTATAAAATAATTGTGACTTGCAACATTGCCTTCATCATCCCGTTATGTGTAGCATCCCAGCCTGCCCATAGACTCCCATATAAGCTTCCTGCTTCAGAGAGGATTTTACACTACCTACTGGCTAATCTTTCTGCCTTTTAGGAGCAAGTCATAGGCACTGAATGGCCGAAAGTGCTACATACTGAAATTTATGCTCCTGAATGGATTATACCTATCCTTACATATTCAAAGGGCTTTTGTCTTCAATGCCCTCAAACTGGCAAACCCATTTTGACCATAAGGCTTTGAGGGCAAGGCTGCCTCTTGGTGTTGTTTGATGGCATCCAGTACTGTATAAGAACACCTCACTGAGGGCTTTCATTCATTTTAGTTATTACTGGGAGGAAAAATGGGTGTGGGGGGATGAGAGAAAGAACCTGGGACCGCTATGCTTTTTAAAAGCCTGCTTGGAATACTTCCTATGCAGGCTGATTTTCCCATTGTGTTTTCTTCCTCTCCCTTGGGACGAACACTGCTTTTCTTTATCAAAAGGAAGGATACGGTTGCTCACAGACCTGGGGGGGAAAGAGAGGTTGCCTCTGCTGCCTTTGTTGTATGTATTTGTGGGTTTTTTTAGTCTGGTTTCTTAAGATAAGCAAAGCTTGTGCAATCATGTCATCTGTCTATCTTCCTACATAAGTATCTTTGAATTTATTGGCAAATTTCATTTTAGCTTGACGGAAGTGCTTCAGATATAAATGTTACTATATTCCTGTAAGTTTTAAGGAAATAGGTGTTAGATAAGCAGGAAGGATTGTTTTAACATCCTTACTTGGGGACAAGCTAATGAACTCATTTTTTACATTAGAGAATCCATCTGGAAAAGAATAGGTGTTTGTAATTCTGCCATCTGTGGAGTTACTGTAGAAAACCAGCTTACATGCTAAAGGGTGTACAAAAAGTAAAAATTGTATTGTCAGGATGTGACTACTGATAAATTCTATTTGCAAGTGTAGCATACAAAGTACGCTTTGGAGACAGGACAACAGTGCAGCAGCTTCAGTGGGCAGGAAAATACAGCACGTACTGCAGCCCCACTTGCACAACGCAATAGCCCACAGATTTGTAGTTATAGCAAGCCTGCTGAGGAATTTGGGGAATGATTAGCATCTAATCTTAGTGAAGAGCCTTGAGGAATGACCACTAGCTCCCTGACTAAGTTTCTGTGTTTGAAAGCAAGCTACTCTGAGCTTTGTTGAAAGTGGCGCCTGTGCAGTATCTGTGCTGCTCCCAGACTCCTTATGTTGCAAACGTTAACAAAGAGCAACGGCATGAAGGGCAAAGGTACTAGTTGTAGAAAAGACCAGTGGGTCAAAATCACTTTTGTCGTCTCCTATAAATCTTACATTTCTACCTTCAGGACTAAAACCTAAAACTGCCCAGTATGCAACTTCTGTGTACAACAGCACTAAGCTTAAATTGCTGGCACTGCATTACCCTGCGCTTGAAAACCCACTGGCTGTATTTTTAACTACACTTAGGTAGCATGCTGTCAGGGGAGGTTAGAAACTCAATCTCTTTGAATTCAATGATATTGATGTTCCTCTTAATATCAGCAAAGTACTTGCTCTGTGGTGTAGCAGCTTCTGGATTTTTGTGACTTTCCAGCATATACAGGCAAGGAAGTTCCTGTGCTTTTGTCTATCACGGACTTATTGCCAGACGTTACAGAGTTGTTTCTGTAGAAGAACAAGCCATTGTGTGCTCTATTTTGTGGCAGTTTAGCTTAGATAGCTGGAATTCTAAAATAAGAATTTTTCTTTAAAGAAAAAAAAAGGGGTTCTTATTCTACCAGATGTCTGTAAAAAACAATTATGATGAAGATATATGCCAGCTGAGAGCAAGTAGCCCCATGGAGACATGGGAAAGGCAGGGGAACATCTGCCATTGTGCGTGCAGATGGCAGGTCCCAACTGTGTGTGACTCGAGGAGAAGGGAATGGGGACCCCAGGGGAAGCACCTGGCTGAGGCAAAATATCATACCGTTACAATTAATAAAAGAACAGGCACACTTGCCATGGAGTATGTGCTCTGTGGTCTAAGAGACCTTTGGCAGAGTAGTGTATCTGCCCTACACTGTTGCTCTGTGAATAAGGTTATTAAAATCCCTGGTGTAACTTAAGTCTAAAATTCAAGGCTGCTTGATGGCTTAATAGGTTAGGACCTTTGCTAACCTATTTTTTTGCCCCTGCTTACAGGAGGACTGATACAGATTTCCATTTTCACCCCTGGTCCCTGATCTTACCCCCTAAGGGATGTCAGTGCATAACCCCCATAGGTCATTTCAATTGAGCTACTTGACATGACTGAGGGGAGTTGGGGCTTGATCCTGTGGAAAATACTGCAGAGGCAGCACAATGTCTGTCAGAGGAGGAAGCAAATCCTATTGTTCCTAAATGATCGCTATAGTCAGTATTCAAAAGGAGTGCTTATAACTGGAAAGTAATTGCTGTCTAGTGGGTTTTTGCCAAGCCGCAGCCAAGCACTTTCTTTCTAGGAGTGCCAGTGCAGGAGGAAGGGATTGCTTGTCAGACCTCCAGCAGGGAACTGGAAGAGTCACAGTATAAATGGTATCAAAAAACTAATAAAATATAACTTTTTTTTCATAGGGACACTTTGGGACCCTAGTTAATTTTTTGGCTGTCTTTCCAACAGCATACGACCAGTGATCAAATCAGTCAACCTTTGGGATCTGGGCTGTTTGATGGAATAATTAGGCTTTATAGGCTGTCTCTTAGGGACTCATTACTGGGCTTACAAAAATGGACAGTACAGCACAGGCTGTATTCTCAGTATATTTCACTGGAGTTTCACATGTCTACAGCCATTGCACCAATTACATAGTCTCCATGAGTGTTTTGTGGGTGCTAAGTGGCCTGGGAAAAGGCTTTACTCAAACACAATTTTGGTAGTTCCTGATTTTCAGAGGCAAAATGGAGTTAAGGAAGATGGATGGGTGAGAAAAGTCTTGTCTGATGTGCATTGCACCCCTGGTACTGTACTGACAGTCAAGATCCCTGAATCCTCATGCCAGACTTGGCCCTATCATGGTGTGGGACATTCACAAGTTGTCACTAGCTGTGCCTCTTCCATTGCTCCCTTTGTGAAATGACCTTTGGGGGTATATGATACAGCATGCTGTGAAGATAAGCCTTTTAATGTAGATTAATGGTCTTGGAATTAAACTTTCAGCCCCTGTAAGCTGTAATAGTAAGCAGTGCAGCGCAGTAAGGTTTCTTTGGTAGTAGTGTGTATGAACTAATAGAGAAAGATCCCATTAGCATGTATTTTGCCTTGTGGTAATTTATCCAGGCATTTAACCTTGCTGTTGAAATTTCACACCTTTAACTGCTATCTGTGTCAGAAAATGGATGTCACCTACCTATTCCCCAGCTCACTGCCACTTACTAATTAGATCAGAATACAGCTCTAGGGAAACTAAAGCCCAGTCATATGTGGGGATGGCAAAAAACTGAGCTGAGCCAGAAGCCAAGGGGTCTGCTACAGTGGGCTCTGCATCATGGGACAAAACAGCCAATATTTGTTTTAAAAGGGCTAGTATTCAATTACTGAAGATTTAAATTCCTCTGTATTGTGCAACATATTGGTGCCAACTGCTGACTGGAAAGAGCAGACAATAGTCCTCAGGGGCACAAATGCACATACAGGTTTTCTGCTCTACCTTAGGCAGGTAAGAAAAATGATTTCATAAAAATACCTGTCTTGTACAACAGATATCTAGGGCCAGCCTGTGAGGACCTGGACGTTGAACTTGTCTCAAATGCCACTTGCATTATGGGATGTAAGTCAGAAACAGGAAACTGAGCTTGTCTTGGGCACCATTTGCATTTGACCATGGGAGGCCTTGAGTGTAAACAAAGCAAATAACAAGGATGTTGGCTATTGATACTGCGTAAATAGAATTGTTCTGACCCCTTTGTTCAAAGCTGATAAGCCTCCACAGGAATGTGAAAGGATGATTTAGGGATTAGCTGACTCAGAGGATGAAATGGGAAAGTAGACACAACAATATGAGGGACACAGACCACTGGAGGACCCTCAGGGGAATCCCAGATTTGGAATTGTGCAAGTACTCACTAAACTATACCCATCATTATCACAGTAATGCTTCCTATGCAAATTATGGATAACACCCCAGAAGAATACGAACATAAAAGTGCAGGGTTCAGGTCAGAAGGAGAGCTCCTACCACTGACCATACCCAGGGTGAAAAGGACCAGTGAGACATCATTAGATCCACGGTGGTGATATTTCTTCTCTTTTCTTTCTGCTTCTTTCTTCTCCTCTCCTCATGTTTTCATTGAATATTGACTAGATCTAAGTAAAAATGCTTAGCATGGGACTTGCTGATACAGTTAAAGTAATAATTGTTGAGTTATTGTGTCTAAACATGTCTTTTATTTTGTATTAATAAATCATAAAACTGGTTGGTTGGTATCGTTTCACCTTCATTCAGTACAAAGGTATCATGAATGTGGTCATCGGTCCCAAGGGGAAGGAGGTCATCCTAAACAACTCCTTTTGGATCACAACACAGCCCATCACTGGTTCTGTCATTTTATCCTAATATTTACTTTATTGCAAATCCAAAGTGTTTGGGAGGATCTTTTTTCCCTCCTGTTTCAGGAGCTTTTCTGCATCTGCCCAATAAGCAAAAGGAAGATGACAACAATATTCAAAGCCTAATCAATCCATTGAGCTCAAGTTATTAGTTAACTTCTGCTGAACTGATAAACTGTGCTTATTAAGTTAACTTCTTAAGTTTCAAGTAAACAGGTCACTCCTATAATTGCACGAAATACCACTTGGCTTGTGGGGGCACTCCTGCTGTGTCTGCTCATATTGTTTTCATCTCATCTATTTCAATGATATCTCCACCATATTGCAGTTGGCTGATGATACCAGATGCTTGAAAGTCCATTTTGGGATCATGAGATGGTAGAGTTTGAGATCCTCAGGACAGTGAGAAGAGTGTGCAGCAAGCTCACTGTCCTGGACTTCAAGAGAGCAGACTTTGACCTCTTCAGGAACCTGCTCAGTAAGGTTCCATGGGACATAGCCCTAGAGGGCAGGGGGGTCCAAGACTGTTGCTTGATATTCAAGGATCACCTGCTGCAAGCTCAAGAGTGTTGCGTCCCAACTAGAAGGAAGTGCAGCAGGAGGGCCGGGAGGCCTCCTTGGATGGATAAGGAGCTGCTGAGGAAACTTCAAAGGAGAAAAGAGGCTTATAAAAGGTGGAAGCAAGGACAGGCAGCCTGGGAAAAATACAGGGATGTTGTCCAGGAAGCTAGGGACCAGGTTAGGAAAGCTAAGGCCCACTTAGAATTAAACTTGGATAGGGATGTTAAGGATAACAGGAATGGGTTCTCTAGGTACATTGCAAATAAAAGGCAGACTAGGGACAACGTGGGCCTCTCCAAAAGCTATCAGGAGAACTGGCTACCCTGGATTTGGAGAAGGCTGAGGTTCTTAATGACTTCTTTGCTTCAGTCTTCACTGGCAAATGCTCCGACCACACCACCCCCAGGTCTTGGAAGGCAGACACAGGGACTGTGAGAATGAAGATGCTAGGCCCACTGTAGGAGAGGATCTGGTTCGAGACCATCTTAAGAACCTGAACATGCACAAGTCCATGGGACCTGATGAAATCCACCTGTGGGTCCTGAAGGAGTTGGCAAATGAAGTTGCTATGACACTGTCCATCATACTTTAAAAATCATGGCAGTCAGGTGAAGCTCCCCATGACTGGAAAAAGGGAAATGTAACCCCCATTTTCAAAAAGGGAAAAATGGATGATCCAGGAAACTACAGAGCAGTCAGTCTCACCTCTGTGCCTGGAAAAATCTTGGTGCGGATTCTCCTGGAAGGCATGCTGAGGCACATGAAAAACAACAAGGTGGTTGGTGACAGCCAGCATGGCTTCACTAAGGGGAAATCCTGCCAGATCAATCTGGTGGCCTTCTATGATGGGGCTATGGAACTGATGGACAAGGGTAGAGCAGTTGATGTCATCTACCTGGACTTGTGCAAAGAGTTTGACACTGTCCCACATGACATCCTTGTCTCTAAGTTGGAGAGACATCAATTTGATAGGTGGACCACTCAGGTGGATAAAGAACTGGCTGGATGGCCGCACGCAAAGAGTTTTGCTCAATGGCTCAATGTCCAGCTGGAGACCAGGAACGAGTGGTGTCCCTCAGGGATCATTGCTGGGACCAATCTCGTTTAACATCTTTGTGGGTGACATGGACAGTGGGATTGAGTGTGCCCTCAGCAAGTTTGCTGATGACACCAAGCTGTGTGGTTTGGTTGATACGCTGGAGGGAAGGGATGCCACCCAGAGGGACCTTGACACACTTGTGAGGTAGGCTGATGCGAACCTCATGAAGTTTAACCGTGATAAGTGCAAGGTCCTACAGCTGGGTGGGAGCAGTCCCAGGCACAGCTCCAGGTTGGGCAGAGAAGAGATTCAGAGCAGCCCTGCAGAGAAGGAGTTGGGAGTGCTGTACAGTGAGAAACTTAACATGAGCTGGCTTCAGTGTGTGCTCACAGCCCAGAAAGCCAACCATATCCTGGGCTGCATCCAAAGGAGCGTGACCAGCAGGATGAAGGAGGTGATCCTGCCCCTCTACTCTGCTCTTGTGAGACCTCACTTGGAGTCTTGTGTGCAGTTCTGGTGTCCTCAAGATAAAAAGGACATGGATCTGTTGGAACAAGTGCAGAGGAGGGCCACGAGGATGATGAGGGGACTGGAGCACCTCCCATATGAAGACGGGCTGAGAAAGTTGCTGCTGTTCAGCCTGGAGAAGAGAAGGCTGCATGGAGACCTCATAGCAGCCTTCCAGTATCTGAAAGGGGCCTATTAGGGAGGGATGCTGGGGAGGGACTCTTCATTAGGGACTGTAATGATAGGACAAGGGGTAGTGGGTTAAAACTTAAACAGGGGAAGATTAGATTGGATATAAAGAGGAAGTTCTTTACAGTGAGAGTGGTAAGGCACTGGAATGGGTTGCCCAGGGAAGCTATGAATGCTCCATTACTGGCGGTGTTCAAGGCCAAGTTGGACAGAACCTTGGGTGACATAGTTTATTGCGAGGTGTCCCTGCTCATGGCAGGGATGTTGGAACTAGATAATCTTAAGGTCCTTTCCAACCCTAACTGTTCTTCTTCTATGATTTCTGCTCTTGCTGACTTCATAGTGTGAGTTGTCTGAAAGGATCAAAAGGGATGTGCTGGTTTTACTTGGCTTGTTATAAAGGCACCTGATAAATCAGAAAGTTTAACACAGCCATACATTTACAGTACAGAGCTGCATACATCTACATAGTACATTAAAATCTTGACAATGCATTCAAACTAAACTGTCAAAAATATATTTATACCCATTCCTTAATTATTCAACAATATGCCAACAGCTTGAGCAAGCTGTGAAAAGTGTAAGCTTAGGACCCATGGGAAGCCTTGCTAGGTTTTTCTTAGTTTCACCAAACAAATAGAATTTGGAGCACAATTCTCTCCCGTAGAGAGGATCAGCACAAAACATATGCATCTTGAAGACCGATTTTGAGGACTCAACCAGGACTTAATTGGTACATTCTGTAGTAGATCATTACCGGACATGAATTTCACTTCAAGTGAGTACAACTCCAAGCTAAGGATTTTGTTTGTTATAGTTAATTTGTTTTAAGATCATTGCTTTTGCTTTCAAGAAGAGCAAGTTGAGTTGTCTGCCCTGTTACACCAGCAGAATTGTTTTGCAATTCCCAGTGAATTATGTTGTTCAAATGCTTTTAGAATCCAGAGGTTTCCATGGTGTCACTGAAAGATGTAATTTGAAAGGAATGTCATTGCTTTTATACAAATGAGAGTAGAAATTTTCATTTTTACCATCTTTTGTGAGAAGTAAAAAGAAAACCAATAAAGACCTCAGTTGAAGTTAGTGACCCTAAACTGCGTCTGCAGCAATAACAGAGAAATTATCTTTTTAGTTTGCATACTGAGCACATCGGCTGCTGTGTTACACCATGCTGCTATTTCTGAAGCAGTGCAGAACGACTGCTTTCAAATGTGAGCCCCAAAGAAATCAGGTGGTCTGGGTCAGGGGCATGGTTTTCTGGACTTACATCCAGGTAGCACAAAACCCAAGTGCTGCTGATACCTCCCACTTGGGACAGCTGAGTGTGGCTCTATTTCCAGGCTATGAATCCACTGGTCCTCTATAGGTTGGCGCTGAACCTCACAGAGAAGGTAACACAGGGAAGATGCCACTCCATCCCATGTAGCTGAATTGGGGACTACAATCAGAAGGCCTCTGCATCCGATGCAGCTTCTTGGAAAGCCTGTAAATTCAGTGCAGACAGTGCCTGTCACAACTAGTTTAATTAGAACTTAGGCACGCTAATTCTACTAAATTTAATACCCATGTCTGCTAATCTGCAACTCAGCTGAAGGGCATCAGATATCAAAGGAAAAAGGAAAGTAATTGCTCAGACCTTGGGGATTAAAGGTTAAAATTATAATGGAGAATTTAGTCAATAGAGCACTTTTTTTCTCCTCTCAGGGGAAAATAAAAATAAAAATTTTTAAAAATATTGGCTGTTTACAGACAGTTGCAACCAATGTGTTGAATATCTGCATGCCACATACACCCAGTAGAACACATGGTATTGAATCATTTTTGGATCAAGCCCCAGAGGAGATTTTACAGACTGATCCTATTAATTACCACCTATTAGTTATCTGGAAGTAAAAGCGGGGGTGGGTGGGGTGGTGGTGTTTGTTTGTGGTCTCTGGTGGAGAATCAAGGTCTTCTGTCTCACTTTTTCTCACTGTCATTTCCACACTGCACATAATGGCTGAAAATTCACTGCCCTAATGACTCTGTGAGCAGGAGGTCCTGCTACTGCCAGGAAGGACACACAGTTACATATCTGAATGTTAATTTTCACACTTTCTCCAGAGACTCTTAAAAACTTATTTCCTTCAGGCCTAAAGGAATGCAGACTCCTGATAGCCTCAGAGGGATTTCAGGCAGATCATCTCTCCCTAGGGTATCAGTTGACTCATGGTAGTAAAGACCAAGCTGGAGATCCCCAGGGCATGCTCTGGCATCTCTTGCCCCACCCTAAAAAGTGAAGAAGTGAAGAAAACCAAAGAAAATCTGGAGAAGGTCACTGTGTCTGAGCTTGAACAAGGCTTTTCTCTCCTACCCACTCTCCTCCTGCACCATGTACCTGAGTGAATAAATGTGGCCCCTTTTCTCCCTACAAGTCCAAGGTAAAAGAAAATGACCCTGTAACTGTTCAAGTCTCCTGCTTGCCTGGTGGGAATCCTCTCACTAAGGACAGCTAGTGAGGAGGGTAAGGTGGGAGCACTTAGTTTTACAGATCCGTACCCAAGTCTCCCTTATGTCAAGACACAAGGGATGGAGGATGTCACCCCCCTTTGCCGTCTAGGTCTTTTTGGGGTTTACTTTGGAAGGAACCAGGGAAGTCACTTTTCCAGTACAGTCAATAGCTAAGGGGTAGGATTTTTCTACCTCACTACATACTAGACCTTGACAAAAAATACATTGCATGTGTGAAGCCAGCAAAAGAACTCACTCTAGCTGAATATTGTAGATTTTTCAAAAATGCATTTTTCTGAAAATCCTGCAATCCTACACTATTCTTTCTGCTTAAAGAATAAAAAGAAAAGCATATATTTTAAGGTCAGCCATTCTAACGTGGCTGATTGAAAAGCATTAGTGTGGATAGACATGCAGCAACTGACGTAAGGCACATGACTGTGCACTCTACACTGCTCTCTGGAGTTGTCTAACTCTTAGCCTTGGTTGCAGAGGTGTACTAGGCTCCCACCTTCAGGAGTCTGTACTGTATTTAAACTGCATGTTGGAAAAGCAAGGGAGATTGGATCTTGCTCAAAATGTCCCCCACCACCAGTGATTACAATCAAATGCTAATTGCCTGTTTGGGATATTGAGGTATTTCATCAGCCATAATTTATACTTTGCTACATCTATAGCTCTGGACAACATAGCTTTTCTTTCTGTTTGTCCTGGTTTGACTTATTTTTTCAGCAGTGATTCCGCTACTCAGAAACCAACGGTAGCAGATTATCTCTAACTAGATATTTCAGGTGCAAATTACTTGTAACTAAGTGGCCAGAAAAAGCTTTTACATTGCTTGCTTTCCTTCTCTTTACTGGGGAAAACAAAAAATGATTGTGACAAATTCTGGATGGGTTAGGCTTTCATATATCCCCACAAAACAGATGAGATTCATTAAAGGGAACGGAGAAAGTCAGTGATACATTAAGTTTTTCTGAATTCCAGGAAGAAGAGGAAAATGGTGAAGTCATCACGGCAATGTTAAGTACCATACTTCATATTGAGAAAAAAAAAAGACGACCTACACTGCCATTATGCTGAACAAGATGAAAATAAATCCTTAGGGGGAGATGTATACTTAAAACTCTCTTCAGCTGCTTTGTGTGCAAGCAGACTGTGACCCTGGTGTTTCAAAGAGTCGCAACAAATACTCAACCTCATTTGTTTAAAATGAGATAATAGAAATCATGACTTCTTAAAAGCACATGGAATTTTCCTAAAAAAAAGAAAGAGGAAAAGTTGACTAAACTGTGGTGGGCAAAATTACAGCACTTTCTTATAAAGTACAACTGGTTCTGTGCCTGCTGTGTGTGGGTAACAGCATGGAGGCTCCTGGAGCATTCAGTGGATCATAGACGGTGGTTACAGGATTTGTATTATTCCTGCTAAAGCTAAAACTTACCAATTATTGAGAATAATATTATGTTGCAGCTTCTAAAATGGCAACCTGTGGCTGACACTTGCAGTCAGGCTGTCAGAGAAGGCTGTAAGCTGGGAACTTGGCACACAAGGAATCTCTTGCAGAAAGTACTGACCCAGAGGGATACTCTTAAAAATGTTGATGAAATCTGAAAACAAAACTGAGTTTAATTTTTAAAGGAGAGCTTATACTTTGGGGCATGAAATGTAAAGTGTTACAGAGGGGCTTGCTCCCCTCTGCCCAGTAAAACAGGCTGCCAACAACAAAGCACTTCACCTTTTGAAAACTTTGGTTGCACTGTACCTGATGTGGGAGGCTGATGGAGACTTAGAAGTTCAGTAAAGACCGTAAAATGTACAGTCAAATTGGTGACACAACCCTTATACCCCATTGCAGAGGAACTTAAATTTCCCTGTGATATTAGACTGGATTTAAAAAGGTAGTTGCAAGCACTGTGGACTTAGAATCATAGAATAGTTAGGGTTGGAAAGGACCTGTAAGGATCATCTAGTTCCAACCACCCTGCCATGAGCAGGGGACACCTCACACTAAACCATGTCACCCAAGGCTCTGTCCGACCCGGCCTTGAACACCGCCAGCGATGGAGCATTCACAGCTTCCTTGGGCAACCCATTGCAGTGCCTCACTCACCCTCACAGTAAACAACTTCCTCCTTATATCCAAACTAATCTTCCCCTGTTTAAGTTTGAACCCACTTACCCCTTGTCCTATCACTACAGTCCCTAATGAAGAGTGCATTCCCAGCATCCTTATAGGCCCCCTTGACTTCATCAAAACTGTGTCAGAAACCCTGCAAGGAATGGATGTGTTAATAAAAGGAGTGAATTGCTTGTTTGCCTCAGTGGTCTGATGGATTGAATCCACTAGAAGAGTATGAATTTGGAGAAACTCAGACTTTCCTTTGCTCTGAGGAACTGGAAATTTCCTGGGAAAACGCATATAAGAGAAGAGAACCCAAATACCTGAAGTTTACTGGAGTAGAAGTCTAAATTCACTTCCTCCCAGAGGTTATGTGTAACGTACAGTATCCAAACCAAATCTGACCAGAGGCTCTTTGAAACCATTTTAAAACCTGAGAATGTCACAACACCAATTACACTGGCAATGCAAGATATGCTGGCTGCAGATGTCTGGGTTGGATTTCAACCCCGCACAACTGGTGACTCAGCTTCGCCGGTTGCAAGCTGGCTATCAATTTGCAGAAGGTCACTGAGGTCTGTTCCAAAATATTTTTTTGTTCAGCCAAACCAAATGCTGACTGTTTTGCAAAAAGGTGAAGCTGACACTAATGTTTTCCATAATAGTAGCAGCCAACCCCAAAACCGGGAGGAACGTGAATGCCTAGTATCAGTCACAACTCAGGATTCTGTGCCTCATGCAATGAAAAGAAAAAGTGCGATCTAAAGCTCACAGGAGTTTTAAGTAAATTCACTTAAAGAAAACAGCAGCCTCTGAACTTTGCCCAACTTGGACACTGTTCCTCTATTTGTGTTTTTAGAAGAAGTAATTATTAGCTTTGTAACCTTCCTACTTTGTCCGCTTCTAATAAAATAAGGAAAAGATACTTTGTCCTGAACTTTAAATCTTACCATCTATAATCTTCTTCCTTTTTTAATGTAGGCTAATGCTTGTTAAGCACTGCACCAGCTTGCTCTGACGTCTTGGAGAGGTGGGTAGGACGCTCAGTTCCCAGCAGAGTGAAGAACATACTTTGCGTCTACGCTCACTAACTGGATAAAGGTTTGTCCTCAAATCTGACAATAATGGAAGGATGGGTTTAAGTGTCCAAGAAGAAAGCTTTAAAATAACTGATTCCAAGAGCATTTTCCCATAGCAACATGCTTTTAAAAATAATTGTGAGAGGTTAACAGAGAACTGCTGCATAATTATACAAATATGTCTTCACCTCTTACCACTGGGTTCTTAATCACAAAAGTGTGTTTCAGAGAAGCTGAATCTCCTGCTCCAGGTAAGCTTATGAAAATAAGCAGGAGCCAGTGGGATGCCAGGGTCAGAATAACCGTTTGACACTGAATAAGGAGATCATGAATAGGTCAACATCACTGTGAAACTAGCCCAACAACCTCCCTCCTGCCTAGAGCCCAGGAATAGTATTAAAGCTAATAACCACACAGAGACTTTTATCAAAATCCAAATGGCCGGGAACACTTGATCCCTATGGAAATGAGCTGGAGATAAGAAATGTCCTGCCTCAGGTATTTGGCAGGACAGCCAGGCTGCACAACATGGAATGCTTTTGCCAAGGTAGGTTTTGGCTTGCTGCCTATCTCGTTCCAAACAGCCACGAAACTAATGGAAGCCTTTGATGTCCTGCCATGACACAGTCACAAGTGTGAACAATCTACATGTGCAGTCACCAGTCCAAACTTCTTTTTAAATGGCAGTTGTTCTAATTTCATTGCCCAGTTGATGAATTCCGGCAGAAGATGGCCAAACCTCTGGTATGAATGTTTGCTTAAAATGAAGAAGCACAGCTTTGCGAACAAAAACCAACCTTCTTCTTGATGGCTGAGGCCATTGCATTGCCTGTTCTGCTGGCTGACCATTCGTGGACCAGATGAGTCGGTATAGAGGAACAGAAAAGCCACAACAAAGCATGCTCATCAGTGACCCTCTGTTCTTCTATCAACACAAACAGAAGCCTCGTATGGATGAAAGTCTAATTTCCTTTCCCCCTGTCATTCTATACCAGGTTTGTTTCTTCACAATACTGTCTGCAATTTGCTATTGCTATTTTTTTTTTTTTAGGCCAACTCTCCCAAGCCAGGTGTTTATTCCCAGCTGCCTCCTCCCTTCAAAGCATTTCTTCTTGATCCCGATGTAACCTCTCATTCTCTGGCTGCTGCTGGCAGCTTTTCTCTCCTAGCAGATGTCTCCAGCTGCAGAGGAACTTGAGTTTTCTGTGCTTTGTATTTTCAGATTCCTCAGATGCAGCATCCTCACTGGGCAGCAGAGGGGAAAAAAAGGCTGGGCAAATCTGCAGTGGGTCATTTGGTGCAGTGTACTCGGTACGGCTGACGTCTCTCACCTTTCCTCTGATACACTGGGTGTGTACTGAGCAAATGCCCTGGCAAGATGCATGCACCAGCCAGACTCTACTGGTCCAGAGCAAAATCAGCTGGAACTTCACTCTTTACTTCAGACACAGCAGGTCCTGTAGGTCTAGTGGTGTAAAACAGAGTCCATTGGACGAACGAAAGGAGCCACCTCTCTCCCTTTTGCTCTTTTGTTTTTCTCTCAATTTCAGAAGTCCATGAACTCCTTGATTTTAGGCTGCATTAAATCAGGTAAAAAAAAAACATTATGAAAGAAGTACTTGGTATTTCCAGGGTAGAGGCTAACAGCTAGAGACAACATTACTAACATGCTGTAAAGGGAGTTTTGACCTCAGTGGGGTAAGGCATAAATCACTGGTTATGCTTGGAAAGACAAAGTCTGCTGGGCTGACTGCACTGCAGAGCTCTATTTGCACAAGCTGGACTGGGTTCCAGGTAGCTACAAACTGTTTAACTCTAGCAGTGCAAGCCTCTTACTTCTCAAATCTTCAAATGTTGATAGAAAATACAACAAAAATATTAAATACTGTGTTACGATTTTTCCCCCAACCTCTTTCTTTCCCTTTTGTTCTTTTAAGGCCATTATTTTGTTTCATAACAATTTTCTCAAGCAAAATCAACATGCTCTTTCTCCAACTTGAATTAATTAATGCTCTTATTTCCCTCTTAAACTGTATGCACACATTCATGCTTGTTTTGTAGGCAGAGAATAGAGAATATGCTCTTCTCCTTGAAATTTTTGAATGGATTTCTTTAGAACCATGAGCTGAGCTGTGAGCCACTGGCACAGGTGCGTGCTGTGGACAGGCAGTGAGAGAGTACCTAGGGCCACCCTTGTGCAGATCAAGTGAGCAAGGCCTGCGCAGGTTATCCCAGGATTCCTGTCTATGATAAAGAATAGAATAGTTTAGTTGGAAGGGACCTAAAATGATCATCAAGTCCAACTGTAAGCATGACTAGCAGGGTTTAAGCAGCAGTGAATGCCAAGTAATGTGTAGATAGATGAATGTAGTTATGTCAGCATCACATGCCTACACAACAGGGTTTAATCAAGACTTTGCCCCTTCTCAGCCTCTCCACAGGTAACATCCAGTTTGGGATGGTATTGAAGGCTTGAGGCTTGCTGTTGTACCTTGAAGCTTGCTCCCAGCCCATGTAAGCACAGACTCATGACAAAACTGTCTGGACACTAGGTGAGTCTGAGTTTGTACACACAATATAGGAGCAGGCATGCAAAGAAACACTCCTTACTGAGCATGTCTCTTATCCAGGTGTAAAGGAAAAAAATTATCAAAGGAAAATATTACATGTGGAAAAAAAAGGGTCTTGAGTATAGGTTCTATTTTTATTAAATATTCCAGTTAGGTCCTGCAAGAATAGAATTTGGTGATTCATACATTTCAGGCAGTTGGTCTTTGAGTTGCCATCCTTACATTTATTTGGGTATTTTCTGTAGTATATACACATGCTTGAACAGTAAGTCTGCATGCAAGGTGTAAGTTATCTGTCTGAGGACTGCTCCCTGAGTCACTGAGTTCCCTCAGCGTGTCCTGATTCATTTCTTCTGATAATCCTTAAGGAATATCTTAGGTGCTTTCTGGTTTTTGCTTTCCCTTTAGAAACCCAGTTATACAGTAAAAGTGACAGCAAGCATCTGCATGGAGCAGGTTGTGATTCCCATTATAGGTGAAAATCCACCCGTCTTGCTCCTGAGCTAAGTATTACTATTCCAGTCACACTATTTCTGTTAAGAACCTGTCAGCAGCCTTAGAGGAGGATGCAGAAAATATACATGTTTTGCACTAAGTGATTTTTCAACATCAGATGTTTGGCTACCATCTTATGACCAAGGGAATTTAAAATGAATGCTGTTAGAGCCTTTGGTCTTCTGAAGAAGAAATCCAGCTCAAAGCCTGTTTAATTTAATTGTTCATTTAATTTAATTTATTTAATTCTAGTATTTGAAGATCTCTTTAAAATAAAAAAGCCACTGGACTGACTTAATTCCTACTTGATTATTCCTACTTGATTACACTACATTCCATTAAGGTATTCAAACAATCTCTGTCTAAAAATTATGCACACTGTAGAACTTGTCTTGTGTAAGCGCTCATTAGGGGTTTTGCATTGTTTTAATGTATACATGCAGAGAAAAAGCCCTACATTAAAGCACCACAAAGAATACAAAATTAAGCACTTGAAAGACAGAAATTACACAAGGTAAAGTAGCTTGTGTAAATCTAATTTGGCCTCTCTGCGTGTTCAAATATTGCCTATGTGTTATACATGCGCACATATGTGTAAGGTGTATAATATTTATGTACGTACAGTAAGAAAAACCTTTAATTACATGACTGCCTACTGTTTTTTTCCACTGAGTGCTTGCTTTATTCAGTGAACAGGATAGACCTGCTTCACATGTGGGTCACCTTACTGCAAAGAAGGCTGTTCCCTATACAAGTCTGTCTTGTTAATTGTAGAGGCGGATGACTCACAAATGAGGTGGGAGACTGGAAGAAGAGTTAAGGGGTGCCACTGCTTCTTCAAAAAATTAAATTCATTACTTAGAAAGTCAATGGGCTGGCTGCTGGCAGGTATAGAAGTATCTGGAAAAGCTCCTGAATCCCCCTCAAGGAAAATGATAGGAAAATGTTATGCAATTGGGGTTGCTGGTCTGAGTGAACTTCACTCATTTACCCTACTGTAAAGTAGGCGGGTGCATGGAGGAACTCATCTGCAGGCGGATTGGAAGGGGAACTATTTTCTAGCTAGGAAATTGTTACAAGCTGGTGGATGTAAATTCTTCTGGTGGCACTGTTGTGTCCAGAATATAACATCTGTTCACAACCTTTACCAAGTTAGGGTAGAACTAGCTTGGGTTCATCTTTCTTACTGTACAGTCACTAACAGTCTACACCAGTTCATTGTCTCCGTTAACCAAATTCATAACCTCATTACAAAAGAAAACAATAAAAAAAATGGTGGTGTGACAAAGTTTATTTTCCTTAAATCTGGGTTAACTGGCTTTAATTATCTTACCTAATTTTAATTCTTTATTAATCCATTGCTGCATCAGCTGTTCCATCATTTTGACCAAGAGTGATGTCAGGCTTCTGTGTGTGTGATGAAGAGTGATGTCTCTTCCTCAAAACACTGTGTGATGTTGTTCCAGTTGCATTTGTCTCATTCTGTGAGTGCCTGCCTTGAGACTCTGATGTCTGATTTATAAAAGCACTGCACGTTCACAGTTGCGAAGAGGAGCTGTGCTTTGAAAATACAAAATGCTGCACCACACTCAGGAATGCTAAACTGCTGGGAGCTGCAAGTATTCAAAACTTCATGGTTTTCACCTTAACCCATTTGCCTTTGAGTTTCCCGATATGAAAAGAAGGTAATAAACCTTCCCTTTATGGAGACACTGTGAAAATAAATGCATTAATATCTGTGAAACACTTGGATACTTCATAAGGGAGAATTATAAGAAATCCCATGAGGACATTAATCATTAATTCTTGAGAGCAGGGTTTGAAGATAGTGCATTAAATAAGTCATGGGGCTCCATACTGAACAAGGAGAAAACAAAATATTGAATTGCTCCTCATTAAGACCCAGATTCATAAAGGTATTTCAAGTGCCTAAATCCTGCTGAGAATCAGGGCTTCTTAATTGGTCATCTTTATTTTTTTCTTTTTATTTTTTCACTAAGTCAGGGGATTGCAAGAAAAACTGTACATAACAGTGTAACTGTAGGTTGCATCAAAATGCACTGTTAATTAAAAGTTGCATCAGAACACATGTGCACAAGATTTGGGACACAAATTAACATTGCCCAAGCAATCTGAGTTACAGCATTGGATTGCTTGACTTTTCAATATCTATCATCTTTTCCAATAATTAGTGTACAAATGATTTTCTCTGGTTTTGAGACAATAAATAAACCCACCCACATTCCCCATCACACTCACATCCCCAGCAGACAAGGGATGTGAACCTTTCCCCTGTTGCATCCCTCCCTGTATGGTGCATAGACCTCTGCCAGCAGAGTAAATGACACAAGTAATAGATTGTCATTTTCTATTTGAATCAGCATCACGGAGGGGCAGAACATTTTGCCAATGGGTTTCACTAATGTTTGCTGACGTCAGAAGAATGGAGAAAGTTAGATGTCTTTGGTCCAGTCAGGATCAGAGGAGAACACATTGAAATAAGTACAGGCTTTTCCACCTGTTCTCCAAGTGGCTTAGTCCTTTTCAACATTTTCAACTTATTCCACTTTCTTTCTATTTATCTTGCCTCATGTCTAGCTCTTACAGTACTCATCTGGCCCTCCTCAGCTGAAAATCCCCTGCAACATCTGGATAAAGCCCTGCACATCCTGATCTGACCTCATAGCTGATCCTGCTATGAGAGGAGGTGGTGGGACTAGAGACCTCTTGATCCCTTCCAATTTGAAATGCCATGTGGTCTTATGAAGACATTGTGCTTTTCTCCAGAATATGAATAGTCTGCATTGCAAGAGGTGACTTTATTTATCAGTTATGTGTACCAAGTAGCTTTGGTTTATTGCACTGTCATAATTTCAGCTCTACAGTACAGGATTGCTTTAGACAAAAAAGGTAAGCATATAGCCCATAAAACAATAAAATACAGCTAGTGCTGTTGTTATGTGGAATGAGGTGGTTGCATGAATTCCACATAAACCAGGAATTTATGCTAGGAGCTCTTCAAAGTACGGTGGTTGACCTTCCAAAAATTTGGAAATGTTAACACTAAAGCTAAGGAAGCTTGGGTTTATTTCCCCTCCACCCTCTTCCCCCCCCCCCCCCCCCTTTGTAAACATGATGGCATTTCTCTGGGTCCTGGCTTCAAATCCTCTGAGCTGTGGCAGGGTGCTGGTGCCGACAGGCAGGATACCTATTCTGCAATGGGAGGCTTGCTCTGCAACTGGGCGAAGTTCACCAGTTTCCACTGCTGTCATGTTGTCCGAGCTCTGGGGCTGCCTGCTCCCTGTTCCGGCAGGGGTCAAACTGCTCCTTTCAGAGGAAACCAAAGCTATCTTTTCTGCTCCTCTTCCCCAAACCATTGAAGACCCAGGTTATAATGGTACGCAATTTTCTTAATGTAACTCCGTAGATGTGTAAAAAATAAACCAAAGGACATTGACTCATTCTCTTCTTAAAGGCAACTTCCCTCTTAAATGGTATCTGTTTGTCTCCTAGCGAAGAAGCACTGCAAAGACCGTATGTCTCCTCTCTGAGGTCAAAGGGACTGTTAAGCCTCCCTTGCACAGGAGACAGCAGCTCTCTTAACTAGAGAGAAGCTCTGTAATCTTAGCTTCATTATTTAGCCATGTGTGGGATCCACCACACAGATGGAATATTACTTTCAAATCTATCTCATTTCCTCATTCAAATCAAAACCAATTTTCACAAGAATGTGTAAAAACATTTCTGTTCTTTGAAAGGTATTTTTCTGTGAAATTTTGCTTCAGTAGTACTTACTTAATAAAAAAATTATTTCTTAACTACTAGAAATGTATTTTCTTTATGTTTTTGTCCTCAACATGCTTGTACTCAGAAAGAGTCTCTCGAGGATCACCATTTCAAGGATGGGAGAACTCTTACTATGTAAAAATATGAAACACTCAGGAATATGCTACCTTTGAAATTTTTCAGTTCCATCTAAATCTCAGGGTATAAGAGCAACTCACAAAAAGCTTTTTGGATGAAAACGTTTGATCAGCTTGAGTAAGGGTTGTCATCTCTTGTTGGATGGGCTTCTCGTTGTACTGTATGACTTTGTTTCTACAGATCTACTCATTCACAGTGTGAATACTTCCTTTTCTAAGGGTTCTTCTTTTCCCTCCCACCTCTTCCAGATTTTCAATTCTTTGCTTTCTTCAGTCAAATTTACCTTTCCTCAAAATTTCAGCTTGAGACCGCTGTTCCCAAAGTTCCTCTTCTCTTCTCCATTTCTCCCTGCCAACCCCAGCCCATGCCACAGCCTTTTCCTCTTTGTGGGAAGAGACAGAAAGTGGTAGCTGGAAGTTTCTAGAAGACCTTCCCCAGACAATCCCTTCAACAAGGAAGTTGAAGAAAGCTAGGAGGCAACTGATCAGGCTAAACCATGAGCTCACAAAAGGAAGCACAGAGAAGGTAGATCAGGTTTCCATGGGTGAGTACAGAAGTACCACCTAGCAAGAGCAGATGGAGACAAACACAAAAAAAGCCAGTACAACAGATAAGACTTAACTGGCAAGAGCATCTCAAGTAACAAGAAATCATTCAGTTAGTACGTCAGTGGTAAGAGGAAGTCAAAAGCAAGTGGATTACTCATCAGAGAGAGAAAGCCATTGACTGATGCTGAGAAGTCTCAGAGTGGCTCAGGCCTTTTTTGCATCTGGCTTGGCTGAAAGAGGTCATTTATAATCAGGACAATTGACATAATACATGTGAATGACAAGGGAATAAGGTTTCAGCCTGGACTGGGTCAGAATCAGTTGCAAGGGTACTTGAATTACTTAGAGGTGCTCAAACCAACTGGCTGGCTGGACTTCATACCAAGGTCAGAAGGAAGTGGCTCAAGCAGTGTTGGAAATGTCAGGGAAGGAGGCCAAGGACCCTGAAAATATAAAAAGACAAAACCAGGTCCCTATCTTTAAAAGGGGCATTTAAAAAGAAAGAAAGAAACCACCCAGCCAGCCATTTTTTTCCCCTAAAAGAACCTAGAAATAGGCTTGGCTTTTTTAGCCTGAAATAGGCATATTATTTGTAAACAGATAGAAGGAAACAATGAGATAAGCAACTATCGACATGGACTTGCCAACAAGAAGTTGGGATAAGCTGAGAAAAATTCCTTTGGCAATAGAGGAATGGGCTTGTTACGGGAAAAAGGAGCAAGTGCCACAGTCATCTATGCCTTGAGTAGGCTCTGCCCATTCATTCATGAATGAGGGAGCTCAATTTATGTGAAAAACTGTGGGCATTGGATGCAAAACTGTGGAAAGCACAGTTGTCAGTGGTTTATTGGCAAACGGGATTATAGATTCAATTCCAAAAAGGTCTATCCTCAATGTTTCATTAGCAGCCTTCAGAGGTGGCATTCATTGGGGGCAACTGGAAGTACACTGAAAGATGAAATTAGAATTCAAAATATTCCTGAAAAATTGCTTGGAAAACACAGAATGTGACTGAGAAGAGAAAAGAGTTGTTCTTGCAGGCAGGGTTAACTCCCTGTACACACAAAGGCTGGGGCACAGCAGGCAGCAGCTGATGGGAAACCAGAGAGCTAGGGCAATCCCTAGCCAAGAAGACAGCAGAAGAGGAAAAATTACAGCTGCTTGTCATATTGAAAACATGGCACAGGAACAAGGTAACAGTCATCAGATGTAAAAGGGTGCTGCAACACAGGAAGAGAAAGAGAAGGCTTTCCTAGGCAGGGAGCACCAGATTCTCCTTTCATCCAGGAGTATTTAGATCAGATGGGAGGGCAACAGAGCTGGTGAAGGGCCTAGAGCACAAGTCTTACAAGGAACAGTTGAGGGAACTGGGGTTGTTTAGTTTGGAGAAGAGAAGGCTCAGGGGAGACCTTATCACTCTCTATAGCTACCTGAAAGGCTGATAGAGTGAGGAAGTGGCTGGTCTCTTTCCCTTAGTAACTAGTAATAGAACAAGAGGTAACAGCCTCAAGCTGTGACAGGGGTGATTAGACTGGGTATCAGAGAAAATTTCTTCACCAAAAGGACAATCTGCATAGGAACAGGCTGCCTAGGAAAGTGGTGGAGACAGTGCCCCTGGAAATGTTCAAAAACCATTTAGATAAGGCCATATGTGGCATGGTTTAGTGATAGTCTTGGCAGTCCTGGGATAACAGTTAGACTTGATGATCTTAAATATTTTTTCCAACCTGGTTGATTCCATAAACCTCTGGGAAGGCTGTTGGGGTGCTCTGGTGCCAGGCATCCCTTTGAGCAGTGCTGAGGAAAGCCCTACAAAAGGGACCCAGACCCACCAGTAGATTGGAAACCTTTTTGGTGTCCTGTGTAAGAAAAAGAGCTAAAGAGAGGAAGATGTACAGTACTCTCTCGCAGAGACTGGCTCAAGTAAATGAAAATCCACCAGCAACTTGCTCTTCCGTTTATACTCAGTAATGACGCCAGTCCTCTTCTCTAATGCATGCAAGTATCTTCTGCTCACTAGCCATGTTCATGTGCACAAGCATATATTGATCTGTTGTCTCTTTCCCTTCTCACAAAGGAAAAACATAACTGCTCAGTTCAGTAATGCATGGCTATACTTCATGATGAAAATAGTTGGAGGCATTTACACAGTGAAGTAAATTTAGCTTAACATAAAAATAACCTTCACAAATTTGAAATTGTTTTACAATTAACACAACGTGTTGATATGATTTTTTTAAGTGGGTACTAATTTCACGGGCTGACTGAAGCAACACAGGTATATCTCGCATAGCTCCAGATCTCACAAACGCTCCCTTCAACTGCGGGTTCTTCCCCGCAGGTCTGTCCCCGCTCCAGCTCAGTCCCCACCGGCTGCGTCCGCCGCGGTGCCTCCAGCCCCGCCAGCTGTAGCCGCGCTGCATTATTAAAGCCATATCGCTAAATAATTGATACGGAAATAAGAGCGCACTGCAGATCCAGCGCACCTCCATCCATCCCCGGCCCTCACCTCATCCACTCCCCTACCCGCTCCGGTACCTGCCCCGGCCCTCAGACCGAGCGCGGCCACGGGGCGGCGCGGAGCCCGGCCCCGCACCTCCCTCCGTTCCCTCCCCGCCCCGCGGCGCCGTCCCGCCCCCGGCGGGTCCTTGGAGGGGGCCGGGCCGGGCCGGGCCGGCGGCGCGGCGCGGCGGGAGCAGGTGCTGCCGCTCGGTACCGGTGGGCGGAGCGAGGGGCGGTGGTGGCGGGGCCGGGCCGGGCCGGCAGGTGGGGGCTGCAGAGGGAGAGGCGCCGGGCGGGCCGCCCGCTTCTGGAGGTGCGGCCGGCGCGGCTCTGCGCGGGTCAGATCGGAGAGTGAGCGGACTGACGCGGGAGGCGCACGGCGGTGGCGGTCTCCGCAGCCCGGGCCGCGGTGAGGCCGGCGGGGCCCCTTGCTGCGGAGACAGATGTGCGGGACGCGGGGCAGCGAGGGGCCGGTGGGGGGGTGCTGGGGGCTGCCGCCGCCGCTGCTGCCGCGGCCGGAGGAGGACCCTTAGCTGTGCGGGAAGCGGGGAAGCCGCGTCGGGAGCTGTTATTTTCCTCTCCTCCTTCCTTTGCCTTCCCTCTGCTCCCTCCTCCTTCTCCTCCTCACCAAAACCGGGAGAGGAGGCGTGTTCGTAGAGCCTTGCTGCACCGGTTTTGCGTGGTTTGTTGTTGCAGGCTTTGGTTCGCAGGGTGGTGGTGGTGGCTTTTCTTTTTCCTTTTCTCCCTCCACTCCTTCTCTCTTCCTCGGCCCACTGCATGCTCGGATCCGGCTGGATCCTTCCTTTTATTTTCGGTGGTGCCTCTCGGAGGGGGGAAGGGAGAGCTGGGATGAGTGCAGCTTGACGCACAGGCAAGGGGAGGGGGGGCACCGCTGGCAGCTGCAGCGGTTCGTGGCCGCAGGGTGCGGGTGAGGAAAGGAGCGAGCGAGGGGCTCGGTGCTTCCCTCCTTTTTCGCCCCTCTCCTTCCTCCCCTCTTTTCTTTCCCTCTCCCTCCTCCCCCCCCCCCCCCCCCGCCGCTTTATCTGTCTCCTGCCGGGTCCGGCTAGGAGCGTGTGTGCAATATATTACGTTGTAAGGTGTGTGTGTGCGTGGAGGAGAGGGAGGGAAGAAAGGAAGGAAGGAAGGAAGGAAGGACGGACTCGCGAGGGAGCCGGGGCTGCCCCAGCTCCCCCCTATGTGAGCCCCCCCGGGCGGCTGGATGGCGATAGACCGTCGCCGCGAGGCGGGCGGCGGGGGCCGGCCGCTGCCGGAGGAGAACGGCTCTGTGCCGGGAGCCGGAGGAGGGGGCGCCGCCGCCCCCCCGGGGCCGTCCGCCGCGGGCTCCGCCGGGGCCGAGATCCAGGCAGTGCCGGTGCCATCGCCGCCCGCCGCCGCTTGCAGCCCTCTGCTCCTCGACTACGATGGCTCCGTGCTGCCCTTCCTCGGGGGGCTGGGCGGCAGGTACCAGCGGGTCTTGGTGCTGCTCACCTGGGTCCCGGCACTTTTCATCGGCTTCAGCAAGTTCTCGGACTCCTTCTTGCTGGACCAGCCTGACTTCTGGTGCCGGGAGGCGGACGGGCAGGGCAACTGGAGCGTGTCCTTGGCGCCGAGCCACGCCAACCGCAGCGATAACGGCAGCATCTTCCCGCCGCCCGGGCTGCCCACCCCGGCGGGAGGAAACGCCAGCGAGTGCGACTGCCACGAGTGGCACTACCGCATCAGAGCCGGCCTCGTCCAGAACGTCGTGAGCAAGGTGAGAAAAGCGACTTCCCTCAGGCCCCCACCTTGTCTTGCCCTCACGGATCCCCTCAGCCCTACTCTGGCCCCACTCGCACCCCGCTCATGCCAAGATGAGGGAAGCAGCTGGACACAATGCGGATCTGTCCGTTTGTGCTGCCGCCGGGTCGGTGAGGTGCCCTGTGGGTTACCCTTCCACTGGGAGTAAATCTCACGTCCCTGTAGTTATTTCCCTCCTAGGGTGTCACTCCAGGTGTCCATCCCGTGGGTTTGTTACCTGGGCACTGGTTGCAGCACTGAGCTGGAAATTCTGATATGGGATCCTTAGTGGCTTTCTGGGATCCCAGCAATGGCAGCTGTCCTAGTCCTAGACATGGGTGTCTGTGAGAAAGACTCTGTGGGCCAGAGTGAGGGGAAAGGGCTGTGGAGAAAGCTCTGCTGGTGATATCCCTCATCTTTGTGCAAGTGTACTAATGCAGGTGTACAAAGCAAAAGCCGGGTTGATTTTTAGGGAAGCTGATGAGACGATCGCTGTTGGGAGGAAAATGAGACGAAGTTCTGCTGAATTCTCTTTGTTTCTTCTTCTCTTCATAACTGTTTCAGTAGAGGAATCAAGGAAGGAATGTCTCACACAAGTTGTTGTACTCCAGAGGCAGAAGCGCATGCTGCTCTGTTGTGTGTTGCCTAATATTAATAGCTAAGGTAGAAAAATTCTAGTGAGGAGGGTTGTGCTGTTTTCTGCTCTTACTTCAGTATTTGCTGAGTAGTGCATGCAAAAAAAAAATGCCTTTTCACCTTAAAGCTTTGGTTGGTTATGGTACCAGCGCTGTGAAAGCCCTGCTGCCTGTGGGTGGGCTTCTTTGGTAAGAACAGGCAACTGGAACTCCTGGAAATCTAAAGTGAAGCTGTTACACCAGGAAAGTAGTTCCTTTAATCTCAAGACCCCCTCCTAAGATCAGCAAAAATTACTTCCTGCCTGGGGGCAGTGTTTTGTATTAACTGTGTTTATCTAGTTGGAAGAAAGAAACACAGTGGTAATCAGATGACTGGCATGATTGTGCTTTAGGTAACTGGCGCACATTTGCATTTAATTGTTGAAAATTATTTTGGTTTCTCTTTGTGCCCCTTGAAAGCATGGGCAACAGGGGAGGAGCAGGTAAAGCAAATCCTTCAAAACCTTAAATCCAGAACGGATTTAAGCCAGCTATGCTCCTTTCTTGAGGAAAAACGCAGGCACAGGGTGGCCTTGAGTGGTTTGTGATATAGAAGTGTATAATAAAATGTGACATTTAAGAGAGGCAGATTTTTTCTGTTTATAACCAGACTGAGCTATTCATATGTTTTAGAGTTTAACACTGACACTTAAGTGTGAAAAGAAAAAAATAAATCTCAAAATGTTTCTTTTTAGTGTAAACTGCAAAAAAATGTCCTTTTAAATGGTGGAGTCTTCTGAAGGTCACCGTCAAGCTGGCCACAAAAGGTCAAGGGAGAGTTAAGTTTGCCATCGTGCATGCTTCTTTAAAAATAATAAAAAAAGTGTTCTTTGGAAGAACTTGCGGTAAAGGGCAGATCAATTTTAAGGGGTAAATAAACATCTGTGGTCCCTGCTGTCTTGTTTTCTATTAGAAAGAATAATAATCATCTTTTGAGACTGGGTTTTTCCAGTGTGGAGCCTTTATTTTTGTTGTAGGCTCACTTCCAAACACTTGGCATCTTTTTTGGCTTTGATTTGTAATCCCATCTAATTATAATTAGATTGTTTTCTTGGGGTCAGGATTCCGCCTTAGTTCGTGCTTTGGTTTTGTTTGAGGTGTTTTCTGAGTAGCTGTGCTGTCTCTTTGTATCCCAGTGAAGAAGAAAGAGGAAAAACCCAGGCAGAATGTCAATGTTGCTTAATTTGGGCTTACTTTCATATAAACCCTCAGGAGCTCTGATACTGTGGGAGCAATTCTTGTAACTGCTGACTCCTCTTAAGTGCATCTTCACTGTCCTTTGTGAGAAAGGGCTGCCCTGGATGAATTCAGAAGACTGGATGTTCAGCTCTCCCTTAACTCCCCTCAAAAATACATTTGTTTCTGTAATGTATTATACAATGTTCTCATCTTTCTAAATAGAGTTTTATTAAATCTTAGTCTAATGTAGACTCATCTGTGTAGTAGCCAGGGGTTATATTGAAATATCATAAAGAGAGCCAAAAGTATATTAATAAAAAATGCACTTTTGTTTGGCCAGTAAATCCCGTTGTTCTCATCTTCAGCAGTCCAAACTAATCATTGCTGAACGCTCCATCATTGCTTTGTCTGCAGAAATGATGAAACAACTGTGGTCATTTAGCACAAAGTGTATTTCCTGCTCTGCATTTTGTTGATGTACATGCACATGAGACCTCACTGGGGGCAGATAGCTGTCCTTTGACTGTGTTAAGTTTCACCATCTCCATAGCCTTCTAATGGAGACCCTTCATCAGATGTTGTCTCTCTGCCCAGGCTTTCTCAGCTCTCCCTTCCCTGGTGCCCATTTGCTCCCATCGTTTGTCCTGCTGGGACTGATGGAATGAAGATCTTGCCTTTTCCAGCTCTGCTATGTGCTTTGCTTAGCCCTGCTTGTCTTTAAGGCTTTGCTGGAGCCAGGGGTGTCCTTGCACCTTCCATGGAGAGTGGCATTGCCATGCTAGGTGCTGCCATTATCCTGACCTCCTTGGCTGAGTCACTGGGAACGGTGCTTTTTATAGTGCTGCCAGTCATTAGAATTGGAAATGGTAATAAAGGACATACCGCTTATTATTTAACACTGTTGGAATATGTATAGTGAAGAGGTCAGATGCATAATTTAACCACAGGGATTCCAGTGGCCATATTAAATCACCCATCTAAGCTAATGTCCTGACTTGGTACATAAATCTTGGACTTTAACTTGGCTTGTAAATAAATATCTTCTTTTAGGACAATTCACTTGTAAGGCTTTTTCACTGCTAAATGCTTCTTTGAGGATTTTCATCTGTTCTTTATCACAACATCCCCATTATCACACTGCTCTAAACAGTTCATGTGTATTGTTTGAGAGAGATGTAACCTGAACTAGCTTTTAGGCAAAAGGCTAATAAAAAGACCAACCTTGTCTTAAATGGTCCGTGTATCTTGATACTGTCCAAAGAAATGATGCTGAGAAATGCTGTCCTTTTTATGCCTTGGGGGAAACCCTGAGGTCCCACTTTACCCATTTGCAAGGTGATGCTTCAAGTAAGTTATTAGTGTTCACGCGATATGCAACGTAATGACAACTAAACATATGTAGCCGTGAAGCCTAGCGGGAAGCTGGAGTGTGTACTTAGCAGGGACTTTTCTAAGTCTCTCATTAACTTATTTAGTGCCTGGATCTTCTGACCATATGCAAAGCCAGCTGTAATCTTGGGGCAATGTTTTCATGGAAGCTCTTGGTTATGGGATTGATGGTTGCTGGTTTTTTTCCTCCCATTACTAGGATGACCTGTCCATTGTGTTCAGTTACATTATGTGGTGGGGTGATTTGTTGTTCTGGATGCTAACTTGTATAATGGACCCCGAAAGCTGATGATGGACAAGGACTGAAGCTTGATTAAATTGCAGAGGTTGATGGCACAGAGTACCTCTGTGGCCACCCAGAGCGTTCTAGATCATTCCACCTATTGGGGGTGGCGTAGAGAGAAGTGGTTAGTTGAAGACTGCATTTTAATCACCCAGAGCAATTATGTAATAATATTTCATGTCTAGTCACAAGGGAATTCCTGTTGTGGCTGCTTTTCTGCTCCAGATGCCTTGTTTTGCTGCAGTGCTGTTCTCTTGGCTCTCAACTTCCCACTTGATTTGGGTTGAGTCATCTTCTTTCCAAAGTAACATGCCATCATTTTACCTATTTGCCACTGGTTCAATCATTCTCTTGCCAGTTTGGTTTAGCCTGTAGCAAGTTGTTCCTGCAAAAAAAATGGAGCCTTATTCAGGAGAGCCAAAAGGTCCACGGACAGTGCTTTCTTGGTGTGAACTTGGGTTGTTTTGGGCTGTGATGTTTTTTGCTTCTGCAAGGGGAGATATCTGTGCCCTGTCAGCCTTTCTTTGCCTTGCTTTTATTGCAGTTCTGGCACTTTCTGGATATACCTCCAGCTGATTCAGCTCGCTAGCCTGATGGAAAACTCTTCTTTAAATACTTTCTAATTTTTGTTTTGTTTTCTTGTTTTTCTGCTGGGTTAATGAAGTGAAATGGCTCTGTGTAGTGGCACATGCCCAAGACTGTTGTCTCATGGGCTTACTGCAGGTATCTGCAAGTAGCTAGAAATGGTGCAACAAACAAATCTGTGTGATAATAGTGATGATAAATTTGGCACTGCTTTTGGGGTGATAGTTCTTGGTGTAGGGGATAGGTGTGCATTTAAAGTGGACTTTCAGAATATAGATGTTAGTTAATTCAAAGGGATTGCTCTGTTTTGGGCTTAATGCTTAAACCACGATGACTCTGACAAAGTCCTTCCCAAAAAAAGAGCTGTGCCACCCTTACCTCCTATTTGTGCCTGGCATCTTGTTTGTTTCTGCATATCCTCCAATTGGCTGGTCTCTGCAAGGAGACTTCAGAAATGCTGATGCTTCGCTTTCTTACCTGCAACTGCCAGGATTTGTCTTGTCAGTGTGTTGGTTCCTGGCTGACTGGCTTCTGTCTAGTCCCAAATCAATGAAAACCTCCAGCTCTTGTACCCAGTGCAGTAGTTGGGTCAGAAGCAGCAAAACTGAAGCTAAGAATCACTCATGCCTTTGCTTCTCTTGTGCAGACTGAAGGAGATGTAGGGACCTGCAAGATAAATACTTGCCATAGACAAACAGACTATTCATAATTTCTCTGTGACAAGGCTTTGAAGCCACTCTGCTCCTAACAGGGTGGTGAAAGGGTCAACAAGTCCCTGTGGTCAGAGGTATCTAGAGATACTGGCAGACCAGAGCAAACTTCTATTACTACTTTTTTTTATGGCTTCCTCAGCAATGGGAGAGATACCAAGCTTTTTTTTCCCCTCTTTCCTCTGTGTGCTAGCTGATAAAGTTAGTGGTTGCTGGTCTGAGTGCTTGCAGGCTTGAAAAATCTGCTTGTTAAAGAGGGAGCAAGGATAGCTGACGGCCTGTCCTGCTGTAGTTGTAGTGTATGCAGGCAGGCCCCAGAACATGGTGAGGGGGAGCCTCCTGGTTATCAGGGCGCTGCTGAACAACACCCTAAAACAACAAGGTGAGTTTCTGTCTGAGTGGCGTGAAGGAGGGGCATAGCTGTTTTGGGAGCAGTACCTGCAACTTTTCTGCCTGCCTGGAAACAGCAAGTTATCTGATGCTTCAGACAACCAAATATGATACAAGCAGACTACAAATACTTGTTCAGTGAGCTTAGATACCATTTTTATTTATTTGGGGGGGGGGGAACACTTTATGTAGGGGCCAAAAAATCCTGAAGCAGTTGGTCTAGAAAACAGAGACTGGGTTAAGAGCAGTCCTGACGTGAGAACTCAGGTAGTCTTAGCTTTTATCTGATATGGATTTTTTTTTTTTTCACTGTCGGGAATGTACATGGAGTTAATGTTTATTATCATCCTTAAAGTAATGTGCTTCGGATACAGTAAACTGATTTCAGACTACCATAAATAGTTTGTAGCACTGGTAGAACTAACAACAATCTTCCGGGAAGGTAATTCTATATTGAAGTATCTTAAAGTCATTCTCTGCTTTCCAAGACTTGCTGTTTAGCCTTTCATACTCCTCATTTTCTGTATGTATGTCAAACAACTGCCTTTTTCCTTTTTTTATCCTCCTGGGTAGACACGATGTTTGAGAAAGTTGGGGTTTTGTTTTTGTTTCCACTCCCTATTACATCCTGTATCTCAGTCATTTAGTTTAAATATATGGACCCTGCTGGTGCTGTGGCAGAAGATGCAGGCTACAGTATTTATTTCCTGCTGTTTAGGCAGTCTGAAACTAAATTTCTAAAGTGCACTAACAGTTTTACCTCTTCGTACTCTGGCTACCTAAGAGTGTGATTATAAAAGATGACCTCATGTTTTCCTTAAAGTATTTGTCAAAGAGGGGGAACTGACACTTAGGAAGGCATCTGACTTGGAGCCAGTTCTGATGGTAATGCTGAGATGAGGATTACAGGCCAGCCAAACATGAAGGGGATAATTTTTTAATGAAATAACATCTGGAATAGCAGTAGGCTTAGGGTGTTCTTAACTAAAAAACTTCTGGCCATGCTAACGGTGTAAAGTCTTAAATTTAAGCTTTCCAAATGAATTGTAGAGAGCTGCTAAATTTAGAAAGCCCTGAAAGGGATCCAGTGCTTCTGTGTAGCTTTTTTGTTTGTTTGTTTTCCCTGTCAGCCTATTTGTTTCTGCCTGTTTTCCCCTCTGCTACCTGGCATCCCTGCTTGGGACAGTTGCTCTCACTCCCTCCTTTTCATACTCCTTTCTCCTCCTGCTCTTCTGCAGCCCAGCTTGGCTGATGTTGGGTTACCCACGAGTAACTGTGGAATTAATTAGGCTGGGATCTTGCTGTGGAAGAAGGGAGTGGGGCTTGCTGTAGGACAATGTGTAGAAGATGGGAACTCTATTGTGGAAAGATGCTGCTGCAGCTTTGCAGCGATGCTGAATTTTCAATTCTTGCACTGAATTCCCTCAGAGCATCTTCTCTTGAGCTCTGGTCGCCTCAACTCTGAAATGTGTGCTTAGTTCTCATAGTGTAATTTGGGTTTATATTTTTTTCCAGTCAACTTTTGACAGTGGGTAACCTTGTGTGCGCTCTGAATTCCCTTTTAAAGTCAAGGGGGCAGGAAGGGACCTGAAGGAAGGAGAAAGGACATTCAGGCTCCTTCCAGAATGTGTCATTGGGGTGTGTTGCAGAAGTATCCAGGCAAAACCAGTGCCAGCGTCTGATAGCTGCTCAGTGCCATGCTGGAGTCATGCTGGCCCCTGCCCAGTGTGGGTGCTGTGGAGCTTGTTGTGCCACCAGCCCATAAAACCCGGCAGGGAGTGATGATTGATGTGCATGTTGAGTAGCTCCTGCCAATCCAGCCCATGTCATACCTGCTGGGAACATGCAGTTAGGTCCATGCCTATTCCCACCTGGTGGGAGATGGATCAGCAGCTGGCTGTGGTATGTGTCTGTGTTTGGGTGGGAGGTCCTGTCTGCCCTGTGAGCTGGTGAGGCAAGGGCAAACGTGCTCAGGGGCTGATGGGCTGGGTAGGACTGACTCCTATGGAGAAGGGGGTTTGGTTTTTGGTGGGTTTTTTTTTTTGTTTGTTTGTTTTTTAATTCTTCTTGTCCTTTTACTCATCTTCTCCCCAGGAAGAAGATATAATAGTTTGGGTTGTGTTAGGATTTTTATTCTGTCTTTTAATTTGGGAGAACCTCAAATGCCAGTTGTCCTACTGAAACACAAGACCAAAAGACCAAATAAGTGAATATATCCTTATACTCCCTTTCTGGGGTGCCTGTCTAGATTCACAAGTAAAAGCCAGGAGAATCAGGAATGCTACATGTGAGATGCAGGGAAGCAGGTATGTTCACCCTGTCCCGCAGCATGTGATTTATAGTTACCCTTGCACACTGTTTTCAGAGCAGGGTGGTCTGGTTCTCTGGAAAAGATTTTTCAGCTTCAGACAGTTGTAGAGGAATTCATTTTGGCTCAAGTACTGTCTCCAAGTTACTCTGCAGTGCTCTGGACCTGCCTGGTCTTCCTCCCAGCCTCCAGACCAAAGTCCATGAATGTGTAGACAATGTCTTATTGCCCATCCTACAACTATTACCAAGGACAGGGAATATAAATTAAGCTGCAAGGCCTTTTCCCTTGTTCTGCCTCCCAGGGCTGTGTAAAACGTTGCCTGCTTAAGCAATGCAAGCTTGACAGACCAGTTTCATATTTTGATTTGTAAAACAAATAGAATATTATTCTCCTTTCTTTTCCCCCTTAATACTTATTTAACTCCAAATTAATACCAGACCCATCTCCCTCTACTTTTCTTCTTGCCTGAGTTATAATAACTGTAGTCCTCAAATGATGAGAGAGCAGGGCCACAGCAGCAGTGATTGAATGTCTGATCTTTTTATCTATGGTGACTTTGAGCAAGTATTTCTCATGAGAAATGGCTTTCTTCTCTTTTCATCTTCCTTCCCTCCTCTCCATTTCAGAGTTTTATGCCATGTTTGACATTTCAAAGGTTTCCCCCCATTTTTAAGAAAGCCTGGTAAGCTAGTAAATCAGGTTTTGTTATGTCAGCTCTTTCAAGGCTGCACACATGGAGTATGTTTTATGCATGTTTAGTTTGGGCAGCCTGAAGAACATCAGTCCTCAAAGTGTTAACTTGTTTCTGATGATTGGGTTGTAACAAACATTAATATTTAACTAAAATGTTTGGGGGAGGGGGGGTTGTGTATGACTTCTATTTATGGTGCTTAAATCTGTTATAAATACAAATATGATAACTAGTTTAACTTTTTATTTAGTTTGGTTGCGAAGTCAGTCCCAGCAGCACACACCTTGTTCAGAATAAAGGTGGTTGTAAGCTGAAATCTGAGGGATGGCACTCAAAAAGCATTTTTCTGTGTATGTGTCTGTCAGTCCAAGTGATGGGCATTGTTGCTCCTGGTCTTTTTCTGCAGTTGGAGTGAGGCTAAGAGCTACAGGTCTTATAGCAAATAATAGATTTAAAATTAAAGTCACTTTTGTGACAGTGGCTCCTGGTGATGTTAGAATATGTGTAGAAAAGGTATTTAATTGCTGCTCAGAGATTTAAACAGATGGAAATATCCTGATCCTGCTGTCTGGAAAATTATGAATATAGTGATAAGGAAAGCTGCAAGCAAGATTTTGTATCTCCCAAGTCTTTGATATTAGATGACATTATGGAGTAGGAAAAAGCGAAGCAGATTGCATCAGCTGAGAAACGAGTTAGTTGACTAATCTGGGGAGGGTGAAGGTTGGAGAAGATCAAAATGTCTCAGAATAAAGGGAACTCCTACAGAAAATAAAAGAAGTAGTGATGGAGAAGTGGGTGGCATATGGATGCTATTAAAATTGATTTAATCGTGTTGAGTATTCAGAAGACTGTCATATGATTAACAAATCATATTTTAATTGTTAGCATATTAGTGATGATTATTTACTTAGCAAACTTCCTTCTTCCCTCTCCCAGTGGGGAAAGAAACAGATCTGTGATGAGAGCAAGGTTGGGAAAAGAAGGGCTAATTGCTACTGATTAAAGTGCGAAGTTGAAGGGTAAATGAAACTTCCCAGTTTTGAGGTATTTCAGGTGGCATCTCAGTGTCTTGGGACTCTGCTGGTGCAGCTCAGTGGATAGCTTGGAGGGTGTCTTTTGCTCATGGTATAGGCTAAGGAATAATCTAGTGCAGAGTTTTCAATTTGAAGTCTTTTTCCTGATTAGTTTACTGGCTCTGAAACAAAGTTGATTTGTGACCTTTTGCATATTTGAAGTTTTGGGCTTGTATTGTGATTGCAGCGTTGCCTGAGCTATCTCAGCATGCTGGGAGATGGATTTTACAGGTCAACCGTGACTGAATGGCTTTAGATATGACACAGGGCACACAGATGTGTGCAGTATAGCTTGTCTGGCTGCCTGGCACTCTTTGGTGGGTGACGGCAGATGATGCATCTTCTGTCAGCACCGTGTTTCTGCTGCGGGGGGGTGGGGTGGGGGTGGTAATGGGACCATGCACATACTAGATGCAAGCAGGATAGCATCACCTTGTGCAGTGCAGTGAGGACATCCTAAGTTACCGCAAGGTAGTTAATATAGGAGGCAGCGTATCTCTGTCCTCTCTGATTGCAAGCAACTTGATACAACCCATGCCTTAGGCAGTCCCATCTTCGCGATGGAGCTGAAGGTTGCAAACCAGGAGGAAGTGCCGATTTATGTATCGGTGTTTGTGCAGTGATGTGTGGCCATGTGGCACCGAGCCTGTGCTTCATTTTTAAGACTGAAATACCAGACTTAAATAAAAGCACTTCAAAAATTAATGTGGAAATTTCACAGTTAAGTCATGCATATTGGCAAATGCATGTTTGAAGGATGTATTTCAGCAACTTTATGTTACACCTCAGAAACCATTAGGGAAATTTGTGCAGTCCTGTACTGTTTTGCGGGGATGGAAGCTGTTTTCATAGGTACATGAAACTGCTTTCTTACAACACTGCTCTATCTAATTATATCTTTCTTGGAAGACTGCTAAACACATGCCCTCTGGCTCACACGCCTTCTCCTCTTTCTCCCCATTCCCTTCCCTCCCCATGCCCTCAAAACCTTTGGCTTTGTGGTACTAGTCAGAAGTAGTTTCTTTGCTCTATTTTTTAAATGGTACATTGCCCAGGCAGTCGGTCATGTTGGTAATTAAAACAACCTGACAGTTTCTGTGTACATGACCTTGTCCTCACTGGTCACAAGTGATTTTCCTGGGCTGCAGGTTTCCCTGCCAGGTGTCTGCCATGGTGAGAAATGGTTTACTGGTTTCCGAGAAAGAAGAGTGCAGAAAATGTTGTTCCCACTGTAAGGAAATGAATTGGGTAAGAAGCTGAACAAAACAAATCTTCGCATCTGTTGAGTTAGCAAGTTCCAGTGTACTTGGAATAGGGACCCCAGATTTGTTGGGAATGGGAAGAAGGCAGATGTTGAGCAAAAGGTGATGCTCTGGTACCAACAGCATTTCTTTTGCTGCCTGGGTAAAAATTCTTGCAAGCTCAGATGGTTATAAACCTCTCAAAATACCAATGTGTACTTGCTCGGTAGAAATTTGTTTTAGAAGGATTTATTTTTAAGAGATCCTAAGCACACAGGCACTACTCAAAGATTTTCAGCAAAAGAATTCCCTTATGATGAAGCTGGAGAAAGTTAGATAGACACAGCACTTAGAGGTATAGTATCATACAGAGAGGAAGGAGCTTAGAAGTCATGGGTAGACATTCCAGTGTAGGTGGTGCTGGCTTTTAGAGTAGCTGTTCAAAGAAAACAAACAACAAAACCTCTCAATAGCTGGTTTGTTGTAGTTGTAGTGGTTTGGTTTCGTCTGTTTCGGTTTTATTTTTAATGACTCTTCTGTTTTCCAGGTAAGTCCGGTTGTTTCTGAAAATGTAAGGAAAGGTGTAGATTTGAGAGGTTTGGTTCTGAATGTGGTTGGTCAAAAGAAAGAGGAAATCGTTCATTTTTATACCTTCTTCTTCAGGCTTCCAGGATTATTCGGTTTGTTCTTTTACTCTTCGTAATGTCCCCATTTTGAAATGTGACCTTCTTGATACTTTCACCCAGCTGTTTTTTCTGGTGGTCAAAAAATGCCAGGCGTTCTCAAGGACACTTTATTGACACTTGAAATACAGATCAGGGAGTGCTTTACCTAGCTGTGGTCTCAGAGGAGAGGCGTCTTTACTCTGAACCTTGAAGGTTAAATAGCTTAAATGCTCTGTTGTTGCCACCATGGTTGAGAGGGAAATGGACACCTGCAGCAATAAACCCGCTCCAAATTTAAGTGTCGCTGTTGGGATGGTACATCTTCTGCAACCTCTTTAGTGTAGTTTAACTGCACAGCTATTTTTTATAGAGCTGAGCATCACACCACCACTTCCTGGAACTCGTACTCTTTCTTTAACTGTTAAAATGCAGCCAGCGTGTCATCTTTGGCTTGTTGTTAAGAAAGGGAGGAGAAGAGCCTTGCCCTTGTAGCAGCTGAAGGAAACCTTTGGTGCAAAAGTCTCCTGTAGCTGTAGCTATGAGAGACACAAAGCCTGGGGGTCCAGGGACATGCTATGAGTACTACTTGGGTACTTTAGTACTGGGCAGAAGGCATTAGTGGTAGGTGTATTATGTTAGAAGTACTAACATTTTTTATTTTCTATTTGTTTAGGGATTTTTGGTAGCATTTGGTCTGCTGACGTGGAGGTTTTCCTCCAGAAAAATAAGCACCTGGAGATAGTTTTGCTTTTTGTAACATGCCTTGTATGCAAAGCGTAATTTTGTATTATTTTCTTATTTCTGAAAACAACTTTGGTTTGTGGTGTTTTTTTGTTGTGGGTTTGTTTTGGGGTTTTTTGTTTGGTTTGGGGTTTGGTTGTTTTTTTTAACACTAAGAGAATCTGAATGCATAATTTTTAAACTCTCACTAGATGAAGTATTTATATAGAAGATGGATGCTAGTGCTGTGCAGGGAAAATTGACTGGGTTTTGTTATAAAAAAGATGGAGCAGGAAGGAGAGAACAAAGAAAGATGAGACCAAATGCACACAGACCTTGGTGACAAGTCATAGATTCTTATATTCATTTACTGGTCTTAAAATCGCCATCCAGTGTGCAGGGAAGCTTGTGGATTTGCTCCAGGAGGGGTTTGAGGCTGCTGTGATAAACTGTAGCATGCATGACGTGCAGATACTGGGGCTCCCAAAGTGCAACCTTTTCTGTAGGAGTTGAGAGGTTGCATATAATGTGTCGGAGAAAGACATGCACACAGGGTCCCACACAGATTGCCTCAGAACAGAGTCTGTAAGGGTCAGCACAGCAGCTGGTGTTGCCTGGCTGGGGAAGTACCGAGGGTGCAGCTTTGTGCCTAGCTTAGGGCTTTCCAAGGCAGCCATGCGGGTGACCCTCTGATCTCCTTGTGCTGAAACCAATGCAGAGAGCAGTTGGAGCAGAACTATGATCCACCTGCAGACTGTTTGGTGAAGGGTCTGCTTGCTTTCAACAGTGATCTGGGCATCAGTCATTGGAAGTGGACTGTGAACCCCACCCACAGTGCAGGTGTCAACTGTGCATGTGTCAAGCTCCCTTCTTGTGGGCTCTTTGTGCTGGGCTTTGGGCAAGTGTTGGAACAGTGCTTCTCTCCTCCCATCTCTTTGCTCTTTTTAGGACAAAAAAGTCTGCTTGCCCTTTTCCATGCTGTCAGGGTGAAGGCAGAACACACCAAATCCTTGGTGGGCATCTTATGACCTTTCTCCGGTGGGTATTCAGTGAGCTTAGGTGGCACAGACAGCATTATGGCCTCTCAAGGACAAGTGCTTTTGAGGCCAGAGCCCTTAACTGTGACAGCTTGTGTTTGTAGTAACAAGTACTCAGCAGACTTTACTTTTATGACTCTTACAGCTTCAGTGCGAGTATTGCCTCGATGCATGAGCCCTCTCCAGATATAGCCCCCCTGTAAAGAAATTAAAGGATGGTTACTCTTTAGGTGTGTTGCCCTTTGCCAGATGTCTTCCCAAGCACCTCAGGTTTCAAATAGTCCTCCATCTTGTTGTGAAGCACAGTGACTCAGGACATGGGAGGTGACTCACTAATACCAGGTAAACATTAGGATCATGAAGGTGTGACTCCTTAAGTTTTGACAAAAAAATGCTGTCACAACATGGAAAAAAGCCCCCACTTGCAATATATTGCACATCTGCATAGGTGGAAAATTCCCCACATTGCTGTACTGCTATGGAAAAAAAAAAGCTTTTGTTTTTTAAATGTTCCCTTTCCACTGGCATATTCTATATACAGTAATTTTTGTTTCAGCGTAACGATGCAATCCTGTTTGTTTAGCAAGTAATTTTATCAGATCTTTTGCATTATGAGAATGGGTGGAGGAGAGAAAGACAAAACCGAGGGACACAAAGAGAAGTCTTAGAGAGCACTGTAAATTTATCAGCATCCTTCCTTCAGGTTGGACGCTGTTAACTCCCAACAGGGAGACCAGGGGATTCAGCCAGAGCAGTTACAGGATTTAGTGGTCTCTCTGCTTGTACCAGATTAATCTACTTTTTGTAAGAGGCGATGGAGACTGGATAGTAATCCTCTAGCCAAAACAATCTCCCAGTGCAGATTTACTTGGAGTGCCACTTGAACTGGCAGCAGCACTGCCCAGCCCAGCATTTTGCTGTGCAGGGACATGGAAACTTGTCACTCCCTTGTCTGTGAAGCAAGTCTTGAGTGTGGTGTTTGCAAGATGAAACTACTGGTGCTTGCATCAGGACCTGCCATGGCTCTGGGCATGGCCGTGCTGTGTGGGCACATGTCGAATACACTCTGCCAAGCCCAGGTATATGTAGGGGGTGAGGCAGCACTCATGCTGTATAATAGTTCTTGCTTTATTTCTAGCTCTTCAAAGCTGATGCCGCAGTCCTCTGCCTTTGGCTTTTCCATGGAGAAGGGGTGTGCAAGAGTGCAGGTCTCTGGCAAAATTCCTGCACTTTCAGCATGACAAAGCCTGGCTGCTTTGCTCTGATGCTGTGTTAAGATGGGTGGGGATGATATACTAGCTATTAAATATGTATTTTATCCTATTAATGTCATCTTTACCTGAGACTGCTTTTGACTGCAGTCTTCATTTTTCTTTTGTGCCCTCTCCTTATTCCTCTGTCTCTTTGCGAATCGAATGCCCTGGTGGCACCCACCTAGGCACCAACCACCAAATTTATTTTGGGTAACTGCTTTGAGACATCTCTTTGGCTTGTGGCAGCTGCCAGAGGAGAATCTGGGCTAGATATGCTTGAGCTCTTAGCACTGAGTGATTTGGGGTTGTGACAGATTCTCTGGAAGTTTGCGCTGAAGCAATTGTTGAAATATTTCACCATTTCCCTATTTATGAGTTCTGAGGGCTTTGGAGGGCAAGAGATTCGGGGAGGGTCAGGGGTTGCCTGTGTATTTTAGCACCAGTGTTAGCTTCCCCTTGAGAGCCTGGGGAGTTGGCTCTGATTTATGCTGGCTTGCAGAGCAAGTGCTTAACAGAGGGCAGGAAAGGGCCAGATGCAGGGTTTGCAAGGAAATGCATGTCTTTATTTTCAGAGCAGCTGGGGATTTGGGCAGTAGCCTTGAAAACAAGCAAACAAATTGTGACTCACAGATAAGTTATCAAAAGGAGTGGGTGCATTTTAGGCACTACTGAAGGACATGCTTATAGATTGACTTTTCCTCTGCTTTTAAACTGTTACTGTGTGTGCCAGTGTTCCAGAGTGGTTTGACTTATGTTGTCCTGGCTAGGAATTTCACAACAGCCTTTCATGAGACTTTGGCTCTTCCAACCATGAACCTATGTATAATCCGGTAGGGCACATTCTCTGCCTGAGGCTCGTGCAAGGTCTGGCTGTCTTTGACGAGCAGTAGTAAGCCATGAAAATGAGAAGGTACCAGATTATCTGCTTTTTCTTTTTTCCACTTGGATGACATTACCGTTCCTCTGACAGCAATAAAATTAAAAATCAGCAACTTGGAGAGATTGCTTTAAAAAAGTGTTCTCGTACAGATATGACTGTTTTTAATTAACTTAATTTGTTCTCTACTAACAAAAATGATTTCTGAGATTTAAGATGCATATGCACCTTTTGGATTGTGAAAATAAACCCAGAGCATTTGAAAGCCTGCCTGGAGCTCAGATGTGTCTCCTGCATTTTGTTTTGTTTGTGGCTTGCCTGGCTGAATAGTTTTCTTTGCTAACTGAAGATTGGTTCTGTAATCCCATTTCCCTCACTTTCTTCTAGATAGTCAACATAGAATCATGGAATAGTTCGGGTTGGAAAGGACCTTTAGATCATCTAGTTCCAACCCCCCAGCCGTGGGCAGGGACACCTCCCACAAAACCATGTCACCCAAGGCTCTGTCCAACCCGGCCTTGAGCACCCCCAGGGATGGAGCATTCACAGCTTCCTTGGGCAACCCATTCCAGGGTCTCACCACCCTTACAGCAAAGAATTTCTTCCTCATATCCAACCTGAACTTCCCCTGTTTAAGTTTGAACCCATTACCCCTTGTCCTATCACTACAGTCCCTCATGAAGAGTCCCTTCCCAGCATCCCTATAGGCACCTTCAGATACTGGAAAGTTGCTGTAAGGTCTCCACGCAGCCTTCTCCAGGATGAACAACCCCATCATCTTTAGGGAGCAGTTCTTACTGCCTCACTGAACTCTTTGCTGCAAATAATTCACAGCTATTTGGTGGAAAAAACACTTGCTCATACTACTGCCTTCAGTCTGTAGGTTGGAGGATCAGACATACATGTCCCATCTTCTACAAGCCAGAGCAGCGAGGAAATAAAAAATATAGTTAACTAAACCAAAAAGGCTAAGCCTGAAAGCTGGTATGTTTCTTTTGTGCAGCACAAAAGTGCTGTGCGACTTGGTGAGATGGTATATTGTAGGGAGGACACCTCCTGTGATGTTGAACCAGAGAGCTGAATCAGAGCTAGCCCTATTTGTGGAAGGATTGTACGTCATGGAAATGCTTTAAAGTGTAGCACAGCTAATTGAACTCTTTTGAGGGAGGCTTTCTTTTGAAGTTGGATCTGACTTTTAAAAATAAATTGCATACTTTTACTTTGCGTTTTTGGTCATAAAACTTCAGTTACTGGTGTCAAGAGGGCTGCTACTATTACATTACACACAAACAGCCATTTATTCTGAGAAGTTTCTATTTGGAGTATCTGACTCTCTAAAGTTTGCTGTACTTATTTGTCATGAAATGTGTGTGGCTCCCATTACCATCAATATTTGAACACTTCACAAACCACGAGCAGACATATCTTCCTACATTTATTCAAGGGTATAATAGTACTATCCACACTTTACACATAAGAGAGATTAAGTTACATGTCTGAGGGCAATGAGGGTGTTGGGCCAAATCCGGGAATGCAGCCTGCTTCTCCTGAGGCTCGTCTAATGCCTTAGAGGAAAATGTCTTGGGGTTTAGGGAAGCCTCACTAGAAAGCTTGCTACTCTTGTCTTTCTTATGGGAATGAGACAGTGTCCTAATGACAGGGTGCCTGGAAAGGTCAATTGTCTCTTTCTTTGGATGGAAAAGGTAATTTCAGTTTCAGGGATAGCTTTAGTGTAGAGGTTCAGGTCCTTTCTGGTCTCTGAGCTGTGAAATGTCGCTGTGGGGGCTGCTGTCCCAAGAAACCAGGTGGCTGTGCCAAGATCTCTAGTTTCCTGGTCCAGGTTCATACCAGGACTTAACCTGGTGAGTTGTGCCATTAGTTAGTCTTCATTCCCTTCCATCACCTGGGGAATCGGGAAGTATTTCTGAAAGCAAAAGTGTCTTAATGCCTTGTCCATGAGAGTCGAGAGCTAATGGCCATCAGGGGTCTGTGGCAAAACAGATGCTTTTCTCCATGTTTCCAAGTGGTCCTGAGGAGGTCAGTTGGAGAACTTGTTCTTAAATTGCTGGCTTGCTGCTGATGGCTTTTACCGGGCTCAGGTGGTAGGTGTCTGGGACTGGTACAGTGGGATGCTTCGGCTACACCAGTACTACCAGTTTTTGATGGAGATATGCCCCTTAGACCGAACTCATAGTGTCCTGGAAATGGGGAGATTTGCTTGTTGGATATTGCCATTTATAATAAAGGGTGTGATAAAACTCAGTGAAGTAAATGAGTCTTTGGTTTCTTCTTGGGTTTTGGGATTTGACACAACAGTGAAAACTTTCCTCTGACATTTCCATGCATTCATGCCAGGGTTGAAATTTGGAAGAAGCTCTACACCAATGTCATTATGTCTAAACACACCTGAGAAACTAATTTATTTCAGCTTATCTGGTTTTGTTTGTTTGTTTTTTTTCTTCCAGTGGGATCTTGTTTGTGATTCTGCCTGGAAAGTCCACATTGCTAAATTCTCTCTACTGGTAGGATTAATCTTCGGCCACTTAATAACAGGATGTATAGCTGACTGGTAAGTGAAAAATATTTTAATTCAATGTGATTACAAATAAATAACAATATCAGATATTGTTTCAGTTTTCTTCTGCTGTATGTTCATGAGGAATGTTTGCATAATGATTTTTCAGGCTCTGAAAGAAGCATCATGAATAAACAGTTTAAAACTGTCTGTTAATTGCTTGAACCTGAGTAATTTATATCAAGATAAACAAACTATTTAATAGTTGGCTTAGTTATTTTCCACTGACACAGGTTATTACATCTGTAATGCTAGTACAGAATTAAGTATTTTCTAATTAGAGAAGTGAAGCCTTTAGGTTGGGGTTTTGATTTTTAACCAGGAGATTGAGCTGAAAGAAATTGGAAGCAGGATTGATTTGACTGAATACAAGACTAATGTAATGTCAACCTTGTGCTTACACAGTACCTTTTGGTGGGTAGAAAGCTGTTTTTTGCAGACCTTTCCATTGTTCTATTTTTAAAGTTCTTGTTAAGCAAACATTGTGATGTAGTGTTAAGGAATCGCTGACTTATGTGCTGTTAATACTTGAGTATTAAATTTGCTAGCAGAGAGTGCAATTCCTTTAACTGCGGTAGTGAAAACTGTATTGGATACCCCAATTATGCTGACATTTCAGCTTTTATTTAAAGAAATGGTCTTGTAGTGCAAAGGAAGGGGGGGATGGAAATTAAAGGCATGGCTCAAGTGATTTCAATAGAAACTTGCAGCAGCTGAAACAATAGCTCTGCATTGTTGTCCCAGTCATTTCAGTGGCTTCCAGCACATTTGCCAATGTTAGTGCTTTATATGGCCCCAAGTTAACTCTTTTGCCATTCATTAAAACAGAAAAGGAAGAAGAGTTCCCTATTAGGGAAATCCTACAAAGCTGCAGCAACTCACCAGTCAGTTGGGAGAGAAAAGGCCTCCTGCAGCTGAGCAGTGATTTGGCTCAAGCATTTGTAGCAAAATTGCGTCTTAATTCTTGAATAGTCACTAAACGTTTTTGGGCAAGTGAGGAATCTTGACTTTTCAGTGATGTAGGAAACATGCATGATGAAATACAGTTGTATTTGATTAAAAAACAAAAGTAAAACAGGGCTCTAAGAACATGTAGAAAGTATAGTGGGAAAATGAATGAGGGATCTTGCTTGGTTTTCCTAAAAAGGAATCAGTGTGGAGAAAGCAGATTTATTCCCAAGTTAGCAAAATGCTTCTATAATTGACAAACAAGTTACAAATAAGTGAACAACTTACTGCCCAAGGCACTGGCTTCAAGCAACAATTGCAGTAAGCAGATAGCTCTTGACACCAAAAGGTGCATCCTGCTCTTCTATCCACTTCTGCCTCCAGTGTGTACTTTGTGCTGCCATGTGCACTTGTTCGACCCTGTCTGCAAGCAAGCAAGCTGTTTAGCTGAGTTAACGCAGCATAAAATTACCCTGCTACAAAAATGTGGAATTGTGGTATTTTACTCTTCTTGTGGTGGTTTGTGTTTTGTTTTGTCTGGTGAGTTCAGGAGAGCTTAAGGAGAATTTGGTTTCCAGCTGTGGTGCAGAGGAGAAAAGGTGTAACTTTTGGTGGGTTGAGTGTACAGTTGACCCCCTTGCCCTTTCATGGATGACCAGGAGGGACACTGTTTGCTACCACCAAAGCTGGTCCTCATGCTCTTCTTCAGTCCCCATCCTTGCTGTCTGAAATAACTGACCCAGCAGAGGTCCTGTGCTGGGTAGTCTTTTTGTTGTTTAGCAGTAGCATTTGGGGCTGGTAAAAGAAGACCTAAAGTAGTTTGCTATTTAATCGCAATTTGAATTTCTTGTAAGGCAGGGAGCTCTGTGGAGAGATGGATAAAAAGGGGATTGTGCTGTAAAATGAGAGGAAGTAAAAAAGGATGTTTGTCCCAAGCAAGAGCAGGAGAGAGAAACAGAGTAATGTATAAAAGGGTTACAGAGTTTAAAAATCTGTTTTCGTTTAACTTGTACCACTCTTCAGCTTAGATAATTAGGAGATACTTTGTCCTATTAGGAGCTTTGCTTTCTCTTTTTGAAAGAAGGCTTTTAAAGTTGTATGTGACAAAGGCATAGAGTGTATTAAGGTCGTTTGCTATGTAAACTGAGTGGTCTCTGGTCAAAATACATGAGGTGTGCATGCTGGGGTAGCTCTGTCTGAAGAATCTATAGGAAGAACATCTGTAAACTAGTTTGGCTGTGTGAAGACTTGCTGTGTCTAATGCCCAAATAAGTTACTTGTTCAACAGGCATAGCAGCGCAGGCAATTTTGCCTGCTCTGGACAGAGGCTGTTGAGGTCTCTGTGGAAGGCTTTCTTCTGCAGCAGGTGGGCTTGGTGGTCATGTAGCATCCAGACAGTAGGTCTCTGCCTGTCATTGCCCAGTGCTGGCTGTGCTTTGCACCTGTTCTGGTGTTTTTTGGAGCCTTTGCGCCAGTTCAGGTCCCAGGACCAAGAGAAAACCTGCAAAGAATGTCATGGAAAGAGCAATCTGATTGGCTGCAAAAGCAAAGCTTAGTCTTCTCAGAGTGGCAAGGTACATGCGTAGGAGCATGAGAGGATGAGATCTTGTCATCAAACCATCCCTTTTCCACCTGTGATGCAACTTTGACAACATTAGGACTATCTTTTTGATGCATCTGCATATCACACTGTGTGGATTGCAGATTCTTCAAAAGCCTGGGGTTGCTTGTATTCCTAGTTATTTACCTGCACAGGCAGCATTTAGCATTTGATCTAGATAATAGTACACAGTGTAGGCTGAGACTTGGGTGGCACAGAAATCTCTCTTTGGAATAGCTTGGACGGCAGCAGATAACATCCCATGGCTGTTATACTAGGGAGATTATGTATGGTTTAATTTCCCACAAGCATTGTACTATTAGATAATTCTCTTCGCACATAAAAGGCTTCCCTCCTCTGCCTCCATCCCAAGACACCATCCTGTCAAAAAACTGCTGGGTCACCAAATACATGGCTGATAGCTGCCCTGGAACTTTGATTTTTGAGCAATGTGCTGCATTCCTTGGTAAGGAAAGGGACTAGTTTTGAATCTGGGAGGAGGCAATGGTGATCCCTCTTACCAGAGGGTTTTTTGGCCTCAGTTGGTTTTCACAGGCCCAGGAAGCTTTTGGATTTCCCTATTCTTCATTAGTAGCAACCCTTCATTTGCATAACTTGTATAACGGTGGAAGAAATTCTGTGTCCTAATGATGCATAACCTTGAGTACAGGGGGTGGGAGGAAGGGAAGGAGGAAACTGAAGTATGAGAAGCATGAGGTCTTTTTTTAATTGACATCAGTGAATGCAGGTCAGGCTTGTGATGAGAATTAAGCTTCTAATTCTGAGTGTTTACATAATGCCTTTCATCTACAAAACACTTCCACAAATACTAATTAGTATGAATTACAGCTTGGTGATTACGAAAATAGGGCTGCAAAAGCCTTCGCAGATTGCTGATAACACAAAGTTCATAGGGTTTTTTTCTGTATTCAAGGTTTTGTGTGAGGTCCTTCATCTTCCTACCCAAGTGCTTTGTGTTCTATAAACGTAAAATATGAAGCACATAAAGCAGTAACTGTCGTGGTGTCCAGCATGTTCCCAGTGCATTGCATATCATATGTTTTGTTCCCACCTCTATCTCAACAGTAGTTCATCTTCTGGTGGCCTGGATTTGTATGCTGATTGAGAGTAGTCTGCTTTGACCTTGCATTCTTCAGTTTGCACATTGGTTCTGTTTCAGAACGTTGTTCTATTGTAAAAACATTGAATGGTTAACACTAAGAAGGTAAATCTTTAAGACGCCCCAGCTGAAAGATTTGCAATGCTAGTTGGAAAATGCAAGGAGCCATGACATCGCCGCCTTAGGTGTGACTTTGAAAAAAGTATGAATGATGCACACATACTGATGCACTCTCCCAGTTCCCAAAAATGTAAAAAAAAAAAACAATTATAATCTCCTTTTTAGCCCTTCACCCCATATTTTATTGATTTCATTCCATTTTATGTTAAGCAAAATCTAAAGTTCTAACTGCAAGTGCATATACTTTATAGCTGCTGGTAACAATCTGCTGAAGTTATTAAATTGGAACACATCAGCATGTGAAACTGGACTAAGTTGTGAGGTTTAAATGCTCTTTGTTGTGCTGACATTCAACCTGATGCCTGGCTTGCAGCTGACAGACTGCTTTGAATGGGTCTGTGAAAGCTGCCTACGAAAAGCAAGTTCATACATTCTTTGTGGAGATGGCATATGGAGCTGACTAAAAGGGATCCTCACTTCCACTGGAAAACTTGTGGGAGTTGACAAGTTGAAAAATTTTGGAAATCTCCATATAATTATCCAATTCTTGCTTAAAAATAGCCATGTGCTCTGGTTCTTCATATCATTCTACTTGCACAGGAAGAGGGGGGGAAAGGGGAATTATAAACACTGAGCATATGAGTAAGAGATGTAAAAATCCTATGTTCCTTTGACATGAGAGTCAAACTGCAGCAAGTGCCCTGCATTCAGTGGCAGTGGAACTCTTCCTGCTCATAGCATTACACCAATGTGTGCAACTATAGGTTGCAGCTGCAAAGCCTGCCTGCAGCGAAGGACTGCAAATCCTCACACCCCTGTTGACTGTAATAGTTTTTGGAACAATTTCTTCCTTACCTTCTATTTTGGCTGGGTTTGCAGGTCTCTGCGGCTACTGTAGGGATACAAAGTGGAGGGACTTGGAGCTCACGGTTTTCCTGTGAGCATTGCTATTGACTCTCTAAAGCTCCATGAAGTGACATGAGCCCTGTTTTGTGCCCGGTCCATGTTTGTTAGGCTTGTCCTCAACAATAAGGCCAACAGAAGTACTTTTTTGAGCCAGCTGCTCTTGCAGATGAGACTGAAAAGCACGTGTCTGTTGGGAAGAGGAGTCCTCTGCAGTAAGCTCTGTGGCTGTAGACTACAGAGAAATATAGTCTAATAGAAATAACACCATGTGCTACTTCTGTGTACTTCATGCTACTTCTGTGCTACTACAGAAAGCTCTGAGAAGCTGCTTTTAATCTCCAAGGAACTTGTTTATGGCTTTACAGTAGTTCCTCGATGTTTTTTTTTATTCATCTTTCATGTTTTGAAAGTGATGGTTAAATCAAACAGTAATACAATGTGCTGTCTCTGCTTAATCCTGTATGAAGTGAACTTGTCGATGCAAAGCTGGCTAAGAAATCTGGCCTTTAGTAAGCAGGAATAAAATGAGAACAATGGAACAAGCATTAAAACCAGGATGGCAATTTTTGGAAGGGATTGCATGACTTGTCCCCCTCTTTGCCAATTGTAATGATCTAGCATTATGTCTGTGCTGGCTTTTAACACTGTTTCTCCATACTTATTTTTTAGGGTTGGTCGACGGCCTGTACTGCTCTTCTCCGTCATATTCATTTTGATATTTGGACTGACTGTGGCACTCTCAGTGAACGTGACCATGTTCAGCACACTCAGGTTTTTTGAGGGGTTTTGCCTGGCTGGAATAGTCCTCTCTCTGTATGCACTACGTGAGTATGCCTTTATTACCCATCCAAATGTGTCTTTGTTGGCAATGTGGTTTGCTGTTCTCTGGCTTCCTGCTTTTGTCCAAACAGATCAAACCAGAATCATATGTGCTTTGGTAAGGATTTTGCAGCTGTCTCTTTAGGTTGCTACAGAGCAGACTGTGAAGCTGTTTGAGAGCTCATTTTTAAATTACAAGGTGATTTAGGTTTGCTTGTTACTTAAACCTAGAAGTCATCTTCTCATAGCCATAACGTGTAATGGGAGGGGATTTCACCTTGCGGTATTGAGCTCAGTAGGAGACTCCCCACTTTCACCATCTCTAGCAGTACGTAATTTTTCACAAATTCCTCTGTTACTTGCAGCAGGAGATCCCATGTCCCTGCCTCAGGATTGTAAAGCACAGCAAAAATATGTGAGAAGTTACCAAGATTTGTTGTTGTTTGGTTTTGTCTGTTTCACTGGGGGAGAAATAACCGAGAGAAAGTTGTGGAAAGCTTGTGAGAGATGTCTACATGCTCCTATCTGGTGGCTGGTAAACCTGTTGCCAAAACATTTGAAAACCGCTTTTGAAAGCCTTGTCTTTGGAGAGTACATGAAAGTGCTACCAGCCTAGTCTGTGTCCCTTGGATATGCTCCAGAGAGCTTTGTTGGCTTCTGCTTCCTTGGCTGTTTGTAATTCACAGGTAGTACCGTATCAGCTAAGGAAAACACAGAATTTCCTCTGGAGAAGTTCTGAAAGTTGCTGTACAGATTTAAATATTTTTTATTTATTTCCTATCATAGATGGTATTTAACCCATCAAGATTTAGCACAGTATCATTACTCTGCATGCAGTGTTAAGTAGTATTAAGTTCCACAGGTCTGGTTTTGTTTTCGGTCTGCACCAAGGGGAAAGAAGCTTGACTAGAGTATACAAGAGTTTGTTCTGTATTGCACTTCTTTGTTATAGCTGATATGGTACTGAAGATGCATACTTTTTTTCATCTTTTCCCTTTGGTCATGTAATCTCTAGTGAGAGTTTTCCACCAAAAAAAAAAACCAAAACTACCACTGAAAACATTACACTTTTATTGGAAAGTGTTTTAACCTGTGTAGTTCTCTTGGGAGAAGGCTTCAGCCATGACATTGAGCTGGAAACTAGGCTTGTTGGGGCTTTTCACAGCCCAATGCAGCATGATAGTTTTATTTTGTGTTTTTGGCTTGGTCTTGAGTTTGTTTGGGTTTGGTTGTTTGGGATTTTTTAACCTCTAAGAGAGTCATTGCAGCTGAAGATTTTCAGGTGGAGATGCTGTCTATGTAAAAGTTCTTCCTCTTGATTTAGACTGACCATGTTTCCCTTTCTGCTGGAGCCCATAGCATGCTGTTGCACTCCTTTGTGGAGTCGGCTTTCTGTTTAGCCCCTCTTCCCCTTCTCTTATTGGCCTTGATTTTTTTTTCCATTGGAGATTTGTTGCCCCTGAATTCCCAGCTGGCTGCCCTGAGCAGAACAACAGAAAGTGGAAAGTTTGATCTGTTAGAGTCATTAGTTTTCAAAGCCTCTGTACAGAAGTAAACTTTATAGGCTTGTGTAGCTTGCAAAGATAATTAGCCTGCCACAGGGATCCTTTTACACCGTGTTGAGCTTGCTAGTTGTGCTTGGATTTATGGCCTGCCGAAGGGAATTTGTAAATAACATTCCTGGATGCTTTGGGAGGGGGAAGAGCATGGAAGTGCACTCTTTAAACACAGAGCTGCCAAGGTTGAGTTGCCCTCACCATTAAAACAACGCTCTTCTTGGAAACCTAATACTTTTCCTATCTGTTCACCCTAAGTTGCAGAGTAAGCCTGGGGAGGAGCCTTGTCTTTCTTCTGTAGAGGGACAGCACTGAACCCAAGATGCCTGTGCTCCTCAGCGGGCTTTCCTCAGTGTTGTAGTGAGCTAGCTTCTTCTGGCCTACAAGTACGGCCTCTTGCCTGGAGCTGCTTACAACTTGTCTGAAATTTCTAGTGAACTGGCAGGAAGAAAGTCTTTACACAGGTGATGGTGCTTGCTGCAAATGACGGAAACAGAGGAGAAATGAACCTGGAGCTTTCTCCTCCCAGGTGCTGTGGGACATTGCATCATCTAGGAGGATGAAAGGCAGTTAATTCTTCTCACTGAACAAACACACTCAGCTTTGAAAGGCTTTTGTTTACTGAAGATGTGGAGTGGGGGAGTTTCTACTGTCTTTCAGAAGCATTTTCCTGCTTGATAGCAACCTCCAGTGAGTTCCTGTGCTCCTGAGCAGCTGGCACACATCTTGTGTGGTGAGGCACCAGCAAGGTCCTTGGAAAGCTCTCCCTAGGAGGGTGAAGTGATCCTGATGTGCCATGCTGTCGTGGTTTAAGGCCTCCAAGCCACACAGTTTTTCTCACTCACTCACTTTCCTCTCTTTCTTCCCCCAGTCCCAGGGGGATAGGGAGGAGAATCGAAAGAATGCAACTCCCACAGGTTGAGATAAGAACAGTTTAGTAACTAAGGTATAACACAAATCACTACTGCTACCACCAGTAATAATACAAGAGAAATACAAGGAAAGAGAATACAACTGCTCACCAAGCCTGACCCAGCCAGTGCACCCCCCAGCAGCGAACCTCCCAAGGCACCACCACACCCTTCCGGGTCTCTGCTCTCCGTGTTCACATCCTGGCCATGACATGCTGTGGTATGGAATAACCTCTTTGGTCAGTTTGGGTCAGGTGTCCTGTCTCTGCTTCCTCTCGGCTCCCCTCCTCCCTGGCATAGCATGAGACTCAGAAAGTCCTTGGTCAGACCAAAACATTACCAAGCAGTAACTGAAAACACTGCTGTTATCAGCACAGCTCCAAGGCCCAAATCAAAAACACAGCGCTGCACCAGCTACCAAGAAGGAGAAAAATGACTGCTGCTGCTGAACCCATGACACATGCTCAGCAGTCATCTGATGCATGGAGCTGGAGCCTCCTTTTGGGATATGCTGATCTGGTCCCCTACTATGTTTGCTGAGATTTCTGCGGAAATGGGCTGCCCCTTTATGGAGAGGGGTGCTGGGACTGGAGGTGAAATTTCCTGAAAAGGGGAATGGTGAAGGGGCACTAAGGGCTACTCTGGCTGCAGTGGTTGGAAAGGGAAGTATGGCCTGCCCAGCAGTTAAATGCAGGAAGGAGTATAGCATGATGGGCTGCAGAAGGACAGATTGTTTCAAAGCAAGCAGGGGAAAAGCTTCTTTTTTCTTCTTTTCTGAGATTGCCTTTTGTTCCAGTATTCGTTGCTGTATATTTGTCCAGGGAGCAAGAATGGGCACCCTGCACCTGCTTGCTTAGAATGGTTGAATGTACAGAACCTGAGCCTGCTGCCCAGCTCAAGAGGAGGAGGTTTGAGTCTACGCATTGGGGTGGAAAGCCCTAAGCTGGTTTTGTGAGGGGTTTCCTTCAGACAGGCCATGAAGGAGGGAAGAGGTGGGGGATCCCTGAGTAGGGTCACGTGTGCCTGAGTAATGCCTCAGCTGGTGTCTGTAGAGCAGGAGAGGAGTTGCCACCCTTACTGCAAATAGCTCTGTTTGCTGATTGAAACTCATGTGGGACAAAGTACATGTGGTAAATGTGGAAGTCATGAGAGAAAGCAAATCTGAGTATCTCGAGGGTGGGGAGGGTATTGCTTCTGGGTCACTTTAGTATCACGAGGGTATGACCATGACCGCAGGGCAGCCTTTTCCTGTGTGCTTGTGCGGAAGGCCAGATGCTGCAGCTGACTCAGCACAGGTCCCTTCCTTAGGGCCTGTTTTCATGAGCTGCAGTGAGCTGATGCAAGAGTTCTCATGGCTGAGGGCAGGAGTTCCCCCTTCCTTTTCCTCCCTCTCCTCTCACATGTGGCCCCGCACCAGGCAGGGCCAGTTAAATGAATAAAGGGAAGAAAGGGTCCCTTCCAGCTGATCACTTCCTATGCTGTATCTGACTTCTCCCTGATGTCCCTACTTTTGTCCCTATCTGAAATCGAAGCTAGTTTGTTGGTATTAATTAAAACTGTTTGAGGAGGAGGAGAGGAGGGGAAGAGTTGTATTTCTCTGGCAAATGCTCTCCAGGCAGGTTTAACGAACCTCTGGTTAAAGTGCTATGCACCATCACTAATGACTGTACCTGAGCTCAGGCAGCAGAGGCCATGGTGTGGGTTTGAGCACAATTGCAGGCTGTTCAGCGTTTCATGGGTGGCTGAACTACAGAGTAGGCTGCAAAATTATAAAGTCTGGACTTGAATGAACCAATAAATAGGTTCTGGAAATAGCTTTGCTGAAGGGGATACAACGTTTTCCCAGGTTGGAGTGAGGAAGCAGGTGTGCCCCTCTGATGGACAGTAGCAGGATGAGTATGCACATTGTTTTTCTTTAACTGTTAGGAGGAAAAAAGGTAGAAACGCTGTTGAAAAACCATAAGTTGTGTTTCAAAAGCCTGGAGAAGCTTGGCAGGGGCTTCCAGAATGGTTAAGATATCCAGCTGTGATGTTATCTTCCTCATTTATGCCTAGGTCAATCTAACCTGTTACTCCTGTAAATTACACAGGCACTAATTTTTGAGAGGCTTCTTCAGATTATTTTTTTTACATATATCCTGGAAAGCTAGAGCAGTGTGCTAGAAAGCTTGCTGCAGGCTGAGGAATGAACAAGTGCCAAAACGGAGCATGGAAGCATCTGGGGGTTGGGCTCTAGTGATGTCAGATTTGTAAAATAATTTTACTTCCATTCAGGTGTCAATATAAAGGGTGAGATTTATCTTTTTTTTTTCTTTTTCCCTTTTTCCCTCTCTCCCAGAAATGTATGGAGCCTGAGATCCTAGAGCATCCCAAATTTGTAATTCCCACCTCTCTTGGAGTTTGAATGGTCTAAACAATGTAATTGCTTGATTTTATTCTCTGTTTTCCTCTCCTGACTCTTCAGGAGCAAGCATGGCCTTGACTAGGCAAGGCAGGTGAAGCACTGGAAACTACAGGCCCTGAAGTTATTCTGTGTAATGTGAACCAGCTCATTAAATAACTCTGCAAAGCATTCCCAAATTGACGGATGTGGAAAGCATCTGACTCCTTTCCAGTGCGTTGACATGTGGGTTAGCTCTGCAGTAACATGCAGTTCTCTCCACTGACAGGTCTGTGATAAGATCAAGGTTGTTAAGCCACCTACCTTCTATTTATGTAACCAGCCTTTCCTTACTCTGAGTCACTTAATGCAGCTCTAGAGTGATCACAGAGGGATCCAGTTTTACTGGATCACCCTCAGTTAACCATTAATTGTTAAATGATACAGAAATGCTTTGGTTTAAAGAGCAGTCATGGGCTGCTCTAACTTTGAGGTGGGATGTGAGTTTCTAGAAACAAGCGCTCAGCATTTTGAATAGCTTGGTGCAAGAGCAGTTTAAGTAAAGAAATACTATGCAGTGGGAGCATTCCAACTGCTGGAAAAAAAAGGACTGTGCATGCCTTTTATCAAATGCCTGGGGGCTCAATTTGTGCAGGAGTGGAAAAGGTTATTGGAATTACAGTACTCTGCTTTAAGTATAAATCTTCCCTGCTCTACATTGCTTCCTTCAGTATAATCAAATTATGTCTCCTCTTCTAATCTGTTGGCCTCTTCAGTGTTTTCTCTGAATTTCCTTCCCTTCTATGGACGCTGTCTGCCATTAAGGCATTGGCTGTCATCCTTGCATTAATCCCCACCAAAACTGTATTCTGGAGCAGAGGTGCCCTTGAAGAATTGCTTACATATTGTCCTGAATATCGGAAATGCTGTATCATTTGAGGCAGGCAGTTTGAAATTAATTTATAAAAAGTCTTAAAGTATGGCAAAGGTGAATAAAAGGAGGATCTTTCTGAAGCTCCCTGGGAGGTTAGAAGATGTTTGATTAATGTAGAACTTGCAGCAGGATCTAATTTTAATCAGTTTTTTCATTTCAGTTGCTGAGAATCTTGTGTGTTGTCAGTGTGACAAAAAGCCCAAGGAATTAATTTTATTTGAGGTACTTTTTGTATGACTGGTCAATTGGGAATGTAATAAAGATGCAACTCTGCAGTTGTTAGACTTGTGGTGATGACAATCAGGTGAGATTAGAATACGCTTGCAATATCCCCAGCTCAAAACACAGCTTGCATTTACCATTTAAAGTGTCTGTCTTTTAAATGCTCCAAACCAGCTCTAGCAGTTTGGGTACACTCAATATGTGAAATCTTACCTTCTATCATTCAAATACTGTTCAGGATTGTAATGATACTTCTAGGGATTTATTTATTTATTTATCTCAGCAGTGTCAAATAGACTCGTAGGTCTGCTCATCCCTGTTGCGCAGCTAAGAGCTCACTACCACTGAAAGGAGATGAGGGGCTTCTCTCTTCCCCTTCCAAATTCCTTTGCATTGTATCAGCTACTCATACAACCATGGCTTCAAACTAAATCGAAGTGTTTAAGATGGGTATATAGTTAAATCCAGGAAGTTGCCTTTGACTTCCAACTCTTTGAGTTGGCTAAAGTGGTGTTAGGACCTTACTGTAAGAGTAAATAGTGAAGTTTTTGTCCTATCTACTGCTCGCTTGGTTGTTTTTTTCCTTATTGTAAGACAGCTGCTAAATGGCTTTTCCTTGCTATGTAGATCGAAGCTAGTGTTCAATATTGTGGGGGGTTGGTGGTGTGCATGTGTCTGTGCAAGCCCTGTCCAAAGTGACCAATGCTGCCATCAGGACATGGATGGTCTGTATCTTGCAAAGTCCTTTGGCCACTGTGCACCAGCAAAGGGCCCCTGCCAGCATCCCTCCTGAGAGTGAGCCTTAGTAGTTCTGCCAATGAGTCTTCCCAGCAGAAGGAGAGCTCTTTGTGCAGTGGTCAGATCTGCTCCTTCTCTGTCCAGTCTGCTCCATCTCTTCTCCAGCAAACTAAAGCCTTCGCGCTGTGCCCTGCCCAGTGAATGAGCTCCAACCACTCTGCTGACTTTGGCTGGGAAAGGGTTATATATTTCCCAGTTGCAAGAGGTTGATAGTGCAGCAATATTGTACCACTGGTGTATATCTGATACTGTTGCAGCTTTTTGGTAAATCACATACTTCCCATGATCTGAGGGGTATGTTGTGTTTTTTTTCCTCTGAGAAATGCAAGTGGTTCAAAGACAGGGATGTGAAAGCTGTCAGTTGTGAATAATGTCTTTTTTAAAAATGTTTCATTTTTTTCCCAACAGGAAACTGAATTTGTTGCAGGCAGCATCAGGGAGAAGTCATGCATATAGAGCTTATTCTGCTAACTCTGTTGTTTTACTGAGTTTTAGCTTGTTCCTTGTCTCTGTCCTTGGCAGGACTTGAAAACTAGATGGCCTAGTGCTGGAAATGAGGTGGACAGCAACAAGCTCAGGAGCTGCCCTTAAGTTAGCATGGAGACTTGTGCATTTCTTTTTCCCCCATCTGCTGCTTCTAGTGAGGCTCAGGTATATGCACATTTCTCTTGTGTGCATGTGTTAACTTTCTGCTGCAAAAGGAAATGTGCATAGGTTCATCAATCACCTATGAATGAATAATACTTTACTTCCTTTTCCTGCCTGTCCCTACAGGTTAGCTCATCAGGAAAATGCAAGCCAAATTACTGTGGCAGCAGGATGTGCATAGAGGAAAAACCACATGTATGAGGAAGGTAGATTTTGAAGTTATCTGTAGTGACTTGGGTATTTGAGTCCACCAAGAAATGTCAGCAAACAAATTCACATAAATATTTATGTGCCTTTCAAGAGGAACCATAATTTAACAAGGCTAGCCAAATTTCCATCCCCAGTCATGCAGACATGCCTCCTATTTTCTGTTACAAATAACATAAACGCATGGGATTTTTACTAGTTCAAGTTAATTAAATTTCACTCAAAGCATGAAATTTGCAAGCAGCATCCATTGCAGTATTTCTACAAATGCATATTATTTAGTCAGAAACAACAAAATGTTCACTTTTGTTTTAATTGTTCATTTTGTTGCTTGCCAGTCTATGGAATTTAGTCATACATTTTGTACCAGTGCTGATAAAACTCATTTTTCTTTTTTAAATAAACCTGCTCGATGTTGCATTGCGGATGAATTTGTAAGTCATATGCTGCCATTACTGATGGACCTTAAAGCATGAGCTATGTTTTTTGTCTTTCGAGAACATCTGGTTCCTTCTTAAATGGATTCTACATACGCTTACGTACTTTTTAGAGATAAGTTGAGACATAAGTGCCTGTTAGTATGCTGAAAACTTGTGTGTTGGCATTCTTTGAATTCTGGTTATGGCATGAATTGTGAGAGCAGGCATCAGTTTACTGAAGTCTCGTGAATGATGTGCAGATCTTTGCAAGCCCTACTCCAGTTTAGCATGTGTGAGCTGTATGTCTGCTTTAGTTATAAGTTCAGTAAGGAATCTTTCAATTGTAGATGATTTTGCATTTGGGCTTCGTAATAAAACAGGTAGTGTCTTGGAGGGAAAGGACATTTGAAGAAGGCTCTGTGGATTGGAAATGTGACTGTCGCCTAATGAACTGTGGGAGGGAGCATGGTCCGGTATTTGTATCAGAAGCTCTGGATCCACGTCTCTGTGCCTCTCTGGGTGATTCCCCCAGCTCCTGGATGCCCCAGCATCTCTCTGTAATTGTCTTGCATTTGGAGGAATTCTGGTAGACTAACCATTCTTGTGGCTTCTCCTTCCAGCTGTCTGTCCTGTTCCTACAGCAGAGATTACCCTCTTGTAGAGCAAACTATTAGCTCATACACTGATGCCTCAGTCCTCTCCCAAGCAGTCAGTCATTTAAGTGCAAAGGCATCTCCTTCAGTGGCTTACCTCACATATTCAGTGTATTAGCTTAAGGACATGCATTTCATTCTGCAGCTGTTTATTTTCCAAAGAGGATAATCTCTGGCAGGAGTAGTAGAGAAATGCAATGTTTGTGCATGCCTGGGCCAGTCTAGGACACGAGAAGTGCTTTGGTGCAGTGGAAGAGAGCAAGTTCTGCTGGAACTGTGCACTGTAATTAATCACTCTGTCAAAAATGCAGACTGAAAGACCTCTGTGCCCCAGTACTAAGGCATAGGTAGGTTGCTTTATGTACCATCTGCTATCCAAACACTTGAAACTAATTCTCTGGAGAAATGAGGAGGGCATTTTCTCCTTGAAGCGTTCAGTTCAATAGATACTTAAGCACATGAGACCTCACTTGGAGTACTGTGTGCAGTTCTGGTGTCCTCAACATAAAAAGGACATGGAACTGTTGGAACAAGTCCAGAGGAGGGCCACGAGGATGATCAGGGGACTGGAGCACCTCCCGTATGAAGATAGGATGAGAAAGTTGGGGCTGTTCAGCCTGGAGAAAAGAATAGCAGCCTTCCAGTATCTGAAGGGGGCCTATAGTGATGCTGGGGAGGGACCCTTCATGAGGGACTGTAGTGATAGGACAAGGGGTGATGGATTCAAACTTAAACAGGGGAAGTTTAGATTGGATATAAAGAAGAAGTTCTTTACTGTGAGGGTGGTGGGGCACTGGAATGGGTTGCCCAGGGAAGTTGTGAATGCTCCATCCCTGGGGGTGTTCAAGGCCAGGTTGGACAGAGCCTTGGGTGACATGGTTTAGTGTGAGGTGTCCCTGCCTGTGGCAGAGGGGTTGGAACTTGATGATCTTAAGGTCCTTTCCAACTCTTAACTATTCTATGATTCTGCATGGACCAGGGATTGTTGTCGAAAATAAATAAATAAATGAATCCCTAGAGTTTTCTGCTTGATGTGAAACTGCTGTCCAGAAGGAATAAAGTGCTGCTGTTGGCTGTTAAGGGCCTTCTCCAGTCTCAGTGCTGCTTCCACCCTGATTTCAGTCCTGTACTGGTAGGCAGTGTAGAAGTCTCTTACATAGGGAGCACTCAGTTTACAGTATTGTGAGAGAAGTCAGAAGAAAGAAAAGTAAGAAGAAACACAGGAAGCAGAATCAATAGTATGGTGAGACAGACAGCAGTGTTAAGGGAAGAAATGGGTTTTGTTGTAGGGTTTTTTATTTATTAGCAAACAAAAATGGATTGAAGTCAGGGAGGAGAAAGAAGGGCAACATTAAAAGGATTGCATAATGGTAGAAATAGCTTATGTGGTGAAATTGCAAAAAAAAAAAAATCCCATTTTAGTTTATTTCATTTTTAGGTTTGACTTTGAAATGTGGGGTTTTGCCTTAGAACTCGACTGACTTGTTTTTCAAGGCACAAAACCAAATCTGTGTGTCTAGGAAGCTTGAGGAAAATTAATTAAAGAGCTTTTGAATTATAGATCCATTAAAAATGACTCTGCTTTGAAAGTTAAGTAAATAAACAAAGCTGTTGGTGTTAGTCATCTATTGGAAAAAATAGCTTCTCTTGTATCTGTACAGTAGAGAAACCCAATTGCTCCTTTCCTTTGCTTTGGAATTTGGGCAGGAGAAGCTTGTATTATATTAACCTTGACTCTACCCATATGAGACTTTTCAGATGTCATGTGTGAGTTTAGAGTTGTGAATCAGCCTGAAGTGTTGTCTTATTCTGCTTATTTTTTACGTTAGTGTCTGTGACAAGTCTAGAAGAAAATATGCAAAGTTCAGTCTGTGTCTTGTAAACTTTTATCCTGATGGATTTGTCTTCTTCAGGAGACAAACTTCACCCTTTTTGACTGAGAGTTGTATTTCAATAAAATATGTATCCATGCTGGCGCCTTTCCTCCATTCCTGACCTTTTCCTTAATGGTAATCTTTGGCTGAGGGTAGGTGCTTTGTGTGGGTCTAGGGTCAGTAATGTGTGGCGAAGCAGAAAAGAAGAATAGCCAGTGCATGACCTAAAGAGGAAGAATAGAGAAAATAGAATATACAATATGTGCCACAGCTGCCTCTTCTCTCTTGCTGTTGATAAATGAGAATGTGACAGATACTTTTCTAAAATAAGAAATCTGTTGCAATCCAATGAGGAATAATAGCAGCAATTAAAAATTTCAGATCCTAGTATACTTTGGAAACAAAACCACAGCCAGCCAAAACCAGCAGCGTGTTGTGCTAGCTTGTGTGACTCTTGAGTAGCAGTGCTGTGATTTGCTGGGGCTCTGGCTGGAAGTTTTCAGTGCCTGGTGGGACTTGCACTGGAGATACTAGTGGTTTTTCCAGTGCCAGGACAGCTTTCCATGTGACTCCTGATTAGGAAACATTTATTTACCCCTAGCCTCTGTCTCTCCTTCAGGCCACTGGCATGTGTCCTGCTTGCCCAGTGCTGCTCAGCTGTAAGCCACCAGCAGCTGTGTGGCTCTGCTTACAGCAGCATGGTAAGGATGAAATACCTCACAGATCTGGGCTCCTTGGAGAAATAACGCAGCTGCCTATCCAAGTGGAAGAGGACCTTTCTGCCCTGATTGCTGGGGGCAGTTAAAAATCTCAACATGACAGTGCAGGAACTGGCTGAAGCTTAGATCAACAAATTCCCTTTGTGAAAAGAGAATAGGCTATTACAAATCACCATGAAGCTTGACTTTAATCAGTGTGGGTCATTCTTGAACGTGGCATTTAAAACTTCTTTCTTGCAGGCTTTTTAAAGGCTAGAAAGTGTATAATTGCATCTTGGCAGAGACAGCAAGTCTAATATGTTTAGAAACGTATGTCTTGGACACGTTGACATTTCCTTTCAGGATAGCTTCCTTTGAAGTAGTAGCAGATGGAAGTCCTTCCACCACTTCAAGGCACTGACTAACTTATCTTGGAGAAGAGTGGATAAACTGTAGAGAAAAGCAGTAGAGAAAAGAATTCTTTAAAATAATTTGTAGAGATTTGTATGCCTTTAACTTTATTTACTTCAGCTTTCGGAGTGAGGATACTGGCTTTGGTTTTATTTAAAACTTCTGAAGCTCAGTTGGAGAACCAAATATGATCAGGTGTTGATTGTGAGAGTTCCATTTTTCTGGCTGGCTTCTCTTAGCAACATCCAACTTAGTGAATAAATAGAAGCCTCTAGTCTGCCGACGGCAACAAATAATCTGTTTGCAGACTAAAACATCTTGATCATGGACTTGGCAGTCCTAAACCTTCAGGACCAGAAATGCAGACCATCAATCTGATATTACGGTACTGGAAAGACCCTGTTTCTTTGAAAAGGTTATTCTGTTTCTGACTTGTCAGTTTTGCTTCAGTGAATTATACCCTTTAAAGAGCCTAGATTTTGTATTGGGCCTTAGGATGAAAAACAAGGTTAGGATTTGAACTGAGGGGCAGAGATGATGTTTGTGTCTTGAACAAAGATTCTGTAAGATGTTCTCTGCACTGAATTGTCTGACCGGCTTGTCTGACCATGATCATCTAGTCGGAGCATTTGCAGAGTCTTTGTGGGTTTTTTGGTGGTTTGCTTTTGGTTTGGTTTGGTTTTTTTTTTGGGGGGGGGGAGGAGGTAAGTTATATTTCTGCTTTTTTTGTTTAATTTTTGATTTCTGCTTCAGTAGCTGCCTGAGAATATCTAATGGCAGCATGTCCATCTCTATTTTAAATACTATACTGTGTAAAATAGGAAAATACAAGGGGAAGTTTCTGGGTTTATGTGTGTAGCCTTCAGCTGTGTCTTCTGCTTGTTTTGTTATAAATGGTAGTGCTGAAAAGTGTGAGCTTTACTTCCCCAATACTGGAAGAGAATAGTGCTTTTTCTCGGGAAAAAAAAAATGAGAACACTTGCTATAATATATTGATAATTCACTAAGATTTGTAAGGAATTATATGAAAACAAATTTGTCCTGAATTTGGAATATTAGTCTGCAAAATATTACACCAAATTCTTCTCATTTCAAATAAGAGTTTTTGAGACTTAGATCTAAGATACTACTTTAACAGGTAGCAAGTATGCGTTGAGAGAGGCTCTCTCTGTGTGATGCAGGTCTGGGGGCCAGCAGAACCACTGCTTGATACCCAGTCCTCAAGAGTACCGGTGTTTTTTCTGGAAGTCTTTAAGGAAAAGTTTTACTGCATGGGAACTGTGCTGCAACTGTGATCACAGTAAGATACTGATGCTCAGTAATTACTGGATGTGGTGTTCCTGTTACTGTGGTCACAGTGTGGAAGAACTGTGTTTGCACTCTTGTAACTGCACATTAGCTCCCAGGGTGAGCCCCAGGGAATCACCCAGCAGCTCCTGCTTCAGGGAGGAGCAGCCCCCCTCACCCATATCCCTCTCCACAGCCGCTTCCTTTCTGCTAGCTTTGATGTTTGTCTCACCTTCTTCAGGCACTTAATTCAGCCAGCAAGCAAACAAAAATTCATTTTGCTGAGCTCATTTTCTGCTCTTTTGCTGCAATATCCAATTAAGGAGCAAACAGATGCAAATGTCAGAGGTAAATGTCAGGGGAGGCAAGAACGCAGGAAGGTGGACTTTGCTGATGGGGTGGCGAACTGCATCCTGACTGGCGCTGTCTCATGAAACTAAATCTGGAAACAGAGCAAAGGTGTGGTGCCACATTACAGCTCCAAACGGCACAGCTGGTTTCAGAAGTTTCTGCCACATGTTGCCGCCTTCTAGCTTTTGCTGATTTAGCTGGTTTTGTAGCTGTACTCAATCAGGTGTGCAAAGTGATGTGGCTTAAAGGAAAGAACTTAAAAATACCTCTTGAACTCTTACTCCCGCCACCAGTTGTTCTGCCCCATTTTTTAGCAGATCTGCCTTAGGATTGGTATGTGGTTGCAGCAGCAATGGAATTGGTGCACATGAGGAAGTCATGCATCTGTAGCATGCTCTTTCCTTCTCACGTCACATGCATTCAGGATCAACTATACATAGATGAGTTTCTCATGTACCTGCAGTGTATGCTTCATGTGGAGCAAAATCAAAAGGGAAAAAAATCAGATCATCATCCTGTGAGGGAAATTGAATTCTTGAAGTATAAAGTTTTCTAGGGGTAGTACACAACTTTCTGTGACATGGCTACAATCTTTGGACCCCAGTAAAGAAAGGAGTCAAAGAAATGACAAGGGAGGAATAGCACCCATGTGGTTTCCAACTGAGCTGGCCACCCTCCCATGGAAGGTCAGGGAGGGGAAGGATGCTTTTTCACTCCCCTGTTCTTCATAGAAAGTCATGTTCCTTTTTCATTTGGAGTTAAGAAACATTGGCAGCAGACCTAGCAGAGATGGGTGTATGAGTGAACGGTGGCAAATGGGTAAAAGGCACAGGAAGAAGCACTAAATGGAAAGCATGGCATATGGGGGCATATGGCTTACAGGAGAGGAAGAGCTGCAGGGCTGTCCTGGCTTCAGCTGTCATGGATGTTGTGGGAATTCACTGTTTCAAAGAGAAACAAATTCTCAAGCGCTGGATTGTGTTGTTTCTGTATTTCTTTTGTATCCATTTTGCAGGGCTCGGAAACATTTAGTCTTTCTGTTCACCTGTCATGGGTTCAGCAGTGGCGGTCATTTTTTTTTCTCTCTTTCTTGGTGGCTGGTGCAGCGCTGTGTTTTTTATTTTGGGCCTGGGAGCAGCGCTGATGACACCACTGTTTGTAGTTGCTGCTTGGTGGTGTTCTGGTTTGACCAGGGACGTTTCTGGGCCTCGTGCTATGCTGGGAAGGAGGGGAGAGCTGGGAGGAAGCAGAGACAGGACACCTGACCCAAACTGACCAAAGAGGTTATTCCATACCACAGCACGTCATGGCCAGTATGGGAAGTTAGGGGGCGGAGACCCGGAAGGCGGGGGGGGGGGAGGAGTGGACTGGGGGTGCACGGCATGGTCAGGTTTTTGGGTACTGGGGGGTTCGCTGCTGGGGGGTGCACTGGCTGGGTCAGGCTTGGTGAGCAGTTGTATTCTCCTTCCTTGTATTTCTCTTGTATTATTACTGGTGGTAGCAGTAGTGATTTGTGTTCTACCTTAGTTACTAAACTGTTCTTATCTCAACCTGTGCGAGTTGCATTCGTTTAATTCTCCTCCCCATCCCCCTGGGACTGGGGGAAGAAAGAGGGGAGTGAGAGAGTAAAACTTCGTGAGTTATTAGCCTGAGTGAGGCTTAAACCACGACATCACCTTATCCCCTAAAGAGAGTAAGTTGAAGAAGCACAATGAAAGATTGGCAGGTACAATTTGCTAACTTAGTTATGTGTGTGATGATAAAAATGGTATGAGATCAGCTGCTAGATTTACAAGGAGCTAACATACTTTTTAATTCTGGTATGCTTGAGTGCTTGACTTTGTGTAGTGTTAATATGTTACATGTGACATAAGAGGCTTCATCTTAGTAGTGTATGTGCATGATCTCGCTCTGTTTTAAGGGACAGAAATTCCTTACTGTGGCATCAAGTGGTTTCTCTGTGGACTTGAAACCTTTAGCTGAAATGACAGTGGACTGTAGGATGAACGTTATTGCATTGGTAGGCTGTCCACTCTCATTTACATTGCCTGGCTTCTGGTGCGACGAAGGACCTGGCACTGGAGTGAGGAACAGAAAAGGAGCAAACCATGCCTTTGGGAACATTTGCTTTTGAAATAACTGCAGAAAATGAGCAGGCACCCCAAGATTCTGTGTAACACCATGATGAGAGAACGTACCACTGCCTGTGTAAGAGGTGATGTGATGTGCAGTGCCTGGGAACACAGACCTCATGTGCACCTGTGTGACACAGAATGTATGATAGCCACAAGCTTATGAAATGTGACTGGAGAGCTCTGGAAGGATATGGGCAGGTTGGTGTGTAGAGGTGGTGTTTTGACCACTTGCCCAGCCTGTGGTCTCTATTATGCTTTCCTAAAGTAGCATAATTTCTTGTTTTCTGGTTTGTTGTGTTAACAAAGGATCATATAAATTGTTTTTGTGTGCAGAATTTGTAATAAAATCATAATAAAAAACACAGCAGCAAAATTAAAAATCCTGAATTCTTTGGTAATGCAATTCTTTAATTCCCATGCTGGAATGTGAAATTGAATTATTTCTTAATTTAGGACACTTTCTTTGTCTAAAAGAGAAGAGGGGAAAAAAGAGTTAAGTCTGAAATGGAGCTGTTGCTTTTAGGTGTCTTGGTATGGAAAAAGATTATGGGATGCAGTGCAGTCAGCAAATTGCTTTTGATCTGATGTGATTGCTTCTCACCTGAGCAAAGGCATATAATGCTGTGAGTGTCTGCCTTACTATTGACCCTGATTTCCTGGCAGTGCTACTTAATAGCTTTTGCTTGTTTGGAGACAGGCCTGTGCTGAGTTCCGGAGTCACGCCAGTGTGATCTGCCCCTGAAATGTCCTCCACCCAGCAATCATCACTCTTCCCAGAGCACCAAGGGTGCCAGGTGACAGCAGCTGGCTTTAGCATTGCTCACTGTGTTTGGTTTCTTCATTGACAGGGCTTCTTAATGAAACACCTGATGAGTCAGTGTTAACTAATCTCACTTGGGTATATGCTTGTCAACTCCCCGGAGACCAGGGAGAAGCTCTCTCTGTACCTTGAGGATGTTGTGAACCAAAGAGATATTGTTGCATGCAGCTACAGCTTCTTTCTTCATGTAATTTTATAATTCAGTATCTGTAGGGATAGCAAATTGGAATTGAAACTGGAGCAACCAGAAGGAAATGTGTGTGTCCCTTGCTCCCTCAGACAGAGCTTTTACATAAGAAGTTCACTTTAGAGATGCATATTAAAATTGATTTCATCTTTCTGCTCCATTAAACAAGCAATTGGTTTTCAACAGCAGTTCACAGATGAATCTGAGTCAAAGCAGTCTGATTAACTGGAGGACAGCCAGCTTGGCAATTTTTTGTCATCTCCTGTTTAAAACTCACAATGTATAGTGATGTACACATCAGGGGCTTAAAACTTTTCCCTTCAAGAGACAATAGAGTAAATTAATCTGCTAAGGAATTGCTGAGATTTCAGCCTCCCTACTAACTTTTTCATTTAACGAAGTTAAATACTGTTAAATGGAGTTGCTCAACTCAGTGACAAAGCTGGAAGATTTTATTTTTGCCTTTTTTTGGTTCCCTATTTATAAATGGATAGTTTAGAGTTCAGCTGGGTTGAATGCACTAAGACGAAACTTAATTCTTATCAATTAATAACAACTATTCCTCGTTCAAACACAGAATATGCTCTGCTTTTACTCATAAAATTAGGTAATTTTTGTGTGTACATATTGGCAACAGTCTTTTTTCATCAAAGTTACACTGTTCTGAGGACACACATGCCCATCCTATTCTGAATATCTGAGATTGGGGTATTCTAGTGACTAACCTGACTTCTGAAAGGTGAGGGCATTATGGAGTGTCTGCTCAAAACCACAACAGGTCTTTTCTTTTATCTCCCAGAATTTGTTATCCTGATTATTTTAAAGGAGAAATAAATGTGTTTTAAAAGCTCTTAATCATCATCATGATCCCTCTTTTGGTTTTTCTTGGTCAGTGAAGCAAAAATGCTCTAGTCTTATGGGGGCTGAGAAGAGAGAAGGTGGAAAGAAGAGGGAACTGTTACTACGCTGTCTCTTAGTTATATTTTCTAATTCATTTTTACAAAGGGAAGTTAATGAAAATTATGGAATTTAAATGGCTATGTTGCTACCTGCAGGGAGGAGGGAGTGTATCTACGAATGGAAGTGTGAGGTTATTGAAGCACTTATCTGCCTATAATATAGGTGTATGTGTTTCAACTACTGATTATTTTTTATTGCAGCTGCCTTAATATTTAATCTACCCTTTGGAAGCTGCAAACCTTCTGTCTAGGATTAATGTACTCTTAACATCCTATATCTGTCTCCTTGTCCTGAAAGTGAACTGGTATCACAAGAATCTGCTACAGGGGACATGTCCCATCTTTGCCTGCATGTTTGTATGCTTTCGTAAAAAGCATTTTTAATCCCTCTCTGCTGCCAGATTCAGACATAAAATCTGCAGTTCTGTTCTGCAGATCTCTTTCAGATTAGCTAGGAAGCCTGGTCCATTAACAACTAACAATAGTAAATGGCAGCTTTCTCTGAACTAGGCTATGAAAGACAGCGTGTGCCTGACTGAAAGGGCTGTTGCATGCTTGTTTCTGGCTAGGAATGGGGAACAACCTTAAAATACAAACCTTGTTGCCTGGAGGTTGAGCCCTTCCCCTCATGTGAAAGCATGAGCCAGGCTCTGTTCAGGGCCTTCCTGTGCTTTCTTGAGAGAGACCTTGCATGAGAGGTGTTATTTGAATCTGTCAGAAGGGCCTGCAGGTTGTTGGTGCTCATGTGTTTTGTGTGTTTTTTCCTGTTCTGCCTTGTTGGTGTAGAAGGGTAGTGAATCAGCATGTAGTTTCTACCACAGTGAAAGTGGTGTGAAGTGAGATGCTTGGCTGCTCCCCTTTGTTTCCCAAGATCCCATTGTTCTCTGAAATTAGGAGCTCTTGCATTTTTCAGGTGGGAGAATCAATATCATGATGCTTTGCTTTGCCCTATTTACCCTTCTGCTTGCCATGAAATAAAACTGATGCCCACCATGGATTACATGTTTAACAGACTGGCTCCAGCATGCATTGATGAGAAAGAATCTCCATCCATACATTGCACATCATGCAGGGAAGATGGGGAGAGGGCAAACATGTTTTAAGGCACATCTGGCTGGTGGATTTCTGATCCTTGTGTTGTTGGGGAGAAGGGAGGTCAGACTGGCTAACAGCTGTGTGTTCTGTTGGCTAACAGAAGTGTGGAGGGTGGTAGAGGCAACACACTCATTTCTCAAGGTAGCTTTTGTACCTCCATGAAGGAAGTGTCTTGCCAGCTAACACAAGCCCCTCTAACTATGGATGGAGGGATACCCCTAGGATTGGGCTCTGTGTGGCGGTGGCAGAAGCAATGAAAATAGGAGCTGGTGGATCTGTGTCTGTACATTGGGAAGAGGGAAGGACAAGGAAGCTTAGGGTAGAAAGGGTAATAACAGGATTCTGTTTTTTTCTGAAGCCCAAGGGTGGAAAGAGACGAGAAGATGGATAGCCCTACTCTCTAAAAAGATTTGTTTCCAACTGGTACAGCTGGGTGACTTGGTGGCCAATATAAACCCTTTGAATTGATCTCCTCCCTGCTGTGGTTGTGTTCAAATTTTTTCATATATTCAGAGCTTAAATTCTGAAGACCTCTTTAGCAGTGCTAATTGCATCTAAATGGAGTCTTCCGCAATGGGTGGGTGGGGGATTTGCTGTTTGTAGCAGCCCATGCAGTTAAGACTGCATGGTGTTAACCTTCATGGATGAAACTATGTTTTAATCCAGGTTTCCAGAGGCAAAAAGTAATATTTTTCTGCCTCATTATACTGTTCTCAATTCTGTTGGGACATATTTGAGAGTCTCCAAAGTAAGTCATGCAGGCTATATAGAAGTGATAGAACAGCTCCGTTGTATGGCTACTGCCCAGCCTCACTAGTGGGAGGGTGTTTCTGAACAGGCAAAGAAAATTGATTAAAGCCAGGTCTGTGCACCTTTGTTCCCTGTGGTGCTGTTGGTAACTGCATGTGCAATGAGTAGTAGCTGGAATTGGTGGCTAGTTGAAAGAAGTTATTTTTTAATTTAGTACTTTCTCTGGTCATCTATGTCAGTTTGTAGCAAAATATACACCAGTAAGACAAAGGCACCCTATCAGAACAAAGTATGTCATTCCCACGGTGATCATAGAAATACATTTTAATTTAGAAGTGTTCAGATTTCTAGAATTGCTGAGGTATGCGGTTTAACTTGAACTCCTGCTCTAGCAGTGGCACTTCAGGTCATCGGGAATCCTGCTTGTTTCTTCTTAAGCCATATGGATTTTACTTTAGAAACAAACTAATTACTCATTTTATTCTCTAAAATTCAGCTTCTGTAAGGAATAGTCATATAAAATCAAATTAAAGTAGCTTGAGATTTAGTTGTATGATAATGTGGAAAGCTGCGTTGGATAGTGCAAACTCAGGTACTCTTCTTTCCAGGAGCTGAAGAGGGTGACTTAGTGCCAGGATTAGACACAGCTTCTCCTATGCAGGCTGTTCTCTGTACAGCGATCTACCATGCACAGATTCACAAGGGCTTTGTTTTGAGATCAGCACTGTTTTCAAAGCACTGTCTTCCTTTATACTGCCCTGGCTTTAGCCCATCCACCTTGTATAGTTAATAAGCTGCCCCTCTTGCTTCCCTTCACATTAGAGAGAGTCAGTTTATCCATTCTCCTGGCTACTCCGCATGCACCATCCAACTGGCTATCGTCTGTAATTACTGTTTGAGCTGATTTCAGCTTATAGCTATTTATTTGTCTTGGAAACTGGCCAGTAGTTTTCCATGGGATTATTTCTCTTTGTTGAAGTTGTCATACTCATGATGGCTTAGGCAAATCAATGCAACTGTTGATTTTTGGGCACCAAAGGCTAATTCAGGACTCAGAAACCTTGATTTACAGCCCAGAAATGTGCACTGCTCAATGTATGTGAGATAGTAAAGTGCTGTCTCTTGCATACAAGCACCTCGTGTTTTGCCTTCCTTGAAGATATGAGGATTTTTGCTTACGGAGATCGCAGCTTTATTGTGATAATGGAGCATGCTCTAGGAGATGATTTACTATTTTTTGGTTAACTGCCAGCAGAACAGAGCAAAGCCAAGTTTTTGCCAGGTAGAAGGGCAAAACTAACATAGGAAGGACCCTCAGCAGTCTGAAAATGGGAAATTTATGGGCATGGGATAACTTTTTCATCAGTAACAGTGTGGGCAGATCTAATTAAGCAGGTCTCAGTGGACAGCATTTGTTTCTCAGTTTGCTGCAGTAGCTGTTTCTATTAGCTTTCTCCTTTGTGTTGAAACTGTCTTAGAGCGCCATAGCGGCAGGTGATGAACTTTGTTTCACCTGAGGTAAAGGTTTTGCTTATTTGAGGAGGCCAGGAAGACAAGTTAACTTAGTGTGGGCTTTATCTGTGAAGGTTTCTGGTGCCTTTTTTTCCTAGCCAAAGCTGGCAAAGTATGGAAAGGAGTGTTGGTGACCTCATAATTGAACAAAATGAGACTGCTAATTATGTTTAGGAGGGTTGCTTAGTTTGTCATAAATATTTTTCCTCACATTTAAGCCCACAGACTTTCTTTTTTAAGAAGAGTTTCGGGGTGGATGTTGCTGCAGCCTAATTGACTTCTTGCTTTTTCTGTTGTGTGTTTTTGTGTGGTTTTATTTGGGAAGGTAAATTGCTAGGTGAAACTATCTGCCTTCACAATTGACAGTTCTTGGCAAAGGAAGGGTTATAATTGCATTATTCCACAAATGTGACTTGAAAGGTTTGCTTGAGCTTGGCTTCCCTTGCCCTCTGGGTAGAGACAGGAAGGGACACTGCCGTTTGGGTGGTACCTGCCTGTTCCCTGCTCCTGAAGGAGCATGAGGCTCCATGGCAGGAGCACCACAGGACAGGTAGGATCCCAGAGGCTCCCCTTGCTCTGTTCCGGCCCTTCAGCTCTCCTGTTCAGAAACACAGATGAGATGAGAAAAATGCTGTGCATTCTGAGCACCCATGTATTTGTACTCTGACCAGTCTGGGGGGAGGAGGAGGCAGCTGGATCCAGGTTTCCTATGGCTCTCCATCTGCTCTGTTGCTCTGCTTTCCTACCCCGTCATGCCTCTGCCTTGCTTCGTGGCAGCCAAATCCCGTGGCATACTCTTCACCCTCTTTCAGGCCATGCAGTAGCACAGGAGAGCCTTTGTTGTTGCTGAAGTGCTGTATCTGAATGCTGTGGCATGCATTGCAGCAGCCACCTATATGTGAGACTGCACTTTGGGACTTTCCAACATCAGACAGGAGCTGTGTGGCTAGCACCCTCTGAGCTGGGCATCAGAGCTCTTAGGAGGCTTTTGGGGGTGCTGTAATGTGAACTGCGTGGAAACACATTGGCAGTCACTGCTGTGGAAGTGCTGCTTCAGAGCAGCTGCTATGTGTTCATGTAGCAGTGAAATGAGTCTTAGGATATCTGTGAAAGAAACTTTTGACATCAGGTCAGCTATATAGAAGCCAGAGAGAACAGCAGTGGCAGCTACATCATCCACTTGGAGAAGGAATACCTCTTCTTGGGGCATTTCTGGGCTCCAACTGTAAGGTGTTTTACTTTAGTGCACAGCTCCTAGTCTGCATCGTGACATGCAGCCAGGTCTGCACCGTGACATGCAGCCAATCCGTGTGTCTGTTACTGTGGCCAAGCGCTCTGTAACACCAGAAGTCATTGAGAAGAGCTGTCCTGGGGAGGCCTCTGGCACTACAGTAAGCCCTATTTTGAGTCAGTGTGTTGATGCTATGCTGCAAGTGCATCATGTTCAAAGGCAGTACTAATTATAAATTGGTCTTGGGAGATGAGGATAAAAATATCTTCAGTGAGCTTGTCTCAGTAAACAACCTGTGATGCTGTTTGGAAACATGGTATAGTTTTTGTGTTGCAGGGAATGCACATGCTGTGCGTGAAGGACTTCAGCAGTCACGATGCAGAGCTTCCTTGTGGTGAGGCTGATGAATAAAGCAGGAAAGGAATTTCTTTGAAAACCAGAGATGGCAAAGTGGGTATTTGTGAAATTCTTCTCGATGCAGTTTGGGGAGAAATCAGGGTTTCCCTCTGAATTGAAGGAGGAAGGGTGTTTGTTATACCAAGCAATTATATGTAGTATTAGTATTATATATGCCAAGTGTATGCCATATTAGTACCTTTATAAAGTAAGAAAATGCCCTTGAAGTACCTTCTCTGTCTTGGCTATAAGAATTTCTCTCCAGTGCGTTGCAGGAGAGCAATTTCTTCTGGGTGGAATAAGTCAGCTGCTTCACAGCAAAATCAAATGACAGCGTGTACTGTCATCTGCAAGGTAACGTGCCCTACTGGGAGGAGGTGCCAGGGGCAAAAGGAAGAGCTGGATGCCAGCTGCCAGTGACAGACACACAGGGAGCACCCATAAATAGATCCTGTGGAAGTGATGCTGGGTAAGGCTGCCAGGAAAGAAGCTGTCCCTGCACAGGACTTGTCTGCGCAGCTGGAAGCTGTTGCAGTGAGAGGAAACCTGCAGCTTCTTTTGGTGAGTGTAGGGTCAATCCCAACAGATCTCCTATGAACCTCCCCTGCCTTCCCGTGCATGCCTTATGCAAACTTTCCAATGAATGCCAGGTATTTGGGAAGCTGAATGTATGTGTTATAGTAAGCCAAAAGCACTTTGTCTTTCCCTTGCTCTTCAGCTCCACCATGATTTAAACCAGTATGGTACAACATTTCCAGCTTCCTGTGAGTAATGCGTCTTGCTGTGGGTCATGGGCTGACCTGTGTTCTGCACTCCACTTTTTATGAAACAGGCAAAATACAAGGAGAGGAGGGATGAGTGGTTGGCAGCCCCATTTAAGTGCCTTCCAGTTCAAACCTTTGGGACCACATCAACAGTCTTGAGGAGAAAATTCCTGAAGTATGTAAAAAATTTTATCATCTGAACTAAATTATTCATCGGAACATTAAACAAAGAGTATGCAAAGATGTAAACTGAGCACAGCCCACCATGGGCTGTAATGAGCTAAAATACAGGCATGGTCTCTGGGAAAGATCAGAGACTCTCAATTAGCTCAGCACTGTTGGCAGCCCGAGTGTATATCAGCACCTTCTGCACAAGGATGGTGCCAGGCATTCATCAACTTTGTACTCATTTTTCAGATGCTTAAATAAAATAGGATTTAGACTGTATTAACAATAGATAACAGCAGTGCCAGTTAATAAAGTGCTGTAAATCTGGTGAGTAAGTGATGGCAATTGGAACCTCTTTTCTCCTGTTGTCTTGTAACTGCCCTAGGTTTTCTTATTAGTTTTTCTCCTTTCTGTTTGTCCTGTAAATACTTACAGCTAGCTTTTCTGAGATGTTGGCCTCTCTTGTGTCCCCTTCTTGCATCATCTCTGCCTTCAGCTGTTGAGTACATAAATGCATTTTAAAAATCAATGGCTTCCTCCTTTAGTTAACAGGTTTTTGTTTGTTGGTTTGTTTTTTTTTTTAACCATATCTAACAGTCTATTTTCTGACTTTGTTTTAAAGGAGGTGGGAGTCTTGCTTCTCTTGCTAGAGCATGATCACTTGCATGCATCCTCTGTGTATTTCAGAGCAAAGGTGAATGATGCATTGAGAGCTTTAGAACAGGCAAATGATGAAGAGGTTTCTCTCCTCTTTGGTCTGTCTTAATGCTGCTGTGGAAAGGCTGGGTTGGAGAACTAGGTCTTGCAGGGTTTTCTTGAATGCTTTTAAATCTATTTTCTCTGTTGTCACCAGTAGTGCTTCAGGCAGTCTGTTTCTATTAATGAACTTAAAGGTCTTGCCTTAACCTTGGTGACAAGCTAAGATGTTACAGCAGTGTGATTTAACTCTGAAAAGTGCTAGGGGTTGGACAGAAGTCAGTCTGCATTCAAGTAAATTAATATTCTTAAAGCTTGTAGGCGACTTCAGTGTTTCTTGAGATGAAGATGCTTTTCTATATCTCTCCCTCTCCTCCGCCTGCATCTCCCTCATATATGAGTTAATAATAATCATTAAGTGGATGGGGATTTGTAGAGCCAGAAATGGAATGAACTAGAAATGACCTAGGAAACTTCTACTGTTCTGTATGCACACACACACACACACACACACACATATATATATATATGTATCTTCTAGGCAGCCACAACAAAGAAGGTACCACTAATTATTTTCCAAGTAACTCTGAATAAAAAAAACATATGTGAATAATTCTGGAAGATCATCAGAGCAAAAGCTCTAAATTTGGAAGTTGCTTGATCTATTTTTAATTAATGTTCAAGAAGTCTTTAATAGAAGCTTAAAAAATAGAACTTTTCATTGAAGAATCAAAATCAACTTCAGACTTTAATGAAAACCTAAAAAAGTTGGACAAGCATTTCTATTAGATATACTTGGGAAGTTTGGGGAAGCGTGAAAGAATTCTCTTCTTTAAGTTGTTCTTTGTGCTCTTGGTGCTGCTGTCTCATGGTGCAGAGCTCATCTGAAGCAATCACAAGAAAAGCAAGCCATACAGAAAGCTGCAAAATATGCTGATTCAGGGATAAGAAACTTCTATTTGGAACGTTCAGGTTGTAATAGTATATTAGGCTTCCTTCATTTTTGATGAATTCATTTATATTCAGTCATGCTTCTTGGCAGTATCTTAGTTTCCACACTCCAAGTCTGATTCTCAGCCAGAGAAATACCAGTGGAGAAGGGAGAACACAGCCATGTAGGTAAGCATGCAAATAAGGTGTCAATGGCTTTCTGCAAAGAGGAGGACTATCATGCAGGGTCTAGAGTGGAAGCCACAGGTCTTTCTCATTATTATACATAGCCTGGGAGACATTGCAGAGACCTCGTGTGCAATTGGGAAAGTAAGCACATATTTTGTTACCAAAAATTATTAGGGATGGGGTTTTCCCTACCTACTTCACTTACATAAATATTTAGTTCTATGTGCTTGACTACATAAAGAACTGAATAGTTATCATTGCCATCTGCTGTTGCTGCAGCTCTGTAATGCTCTGGTTTTGGTTGGATGACCTTCTATTTGTGTCATTTAGACAACTCCTGGTCCCTTTGCATTTTCAGAGTCTCATGTCCTGGGACAATACTGTGGTTGGTTGACCTGCCTGGTCCATTGCTTGTAGTCTTTCTAATTGTGGGTGTCTGCATTTAGCTCTGTTCACCATCCACCAAGTTCAGGCACTGTCTCATCTGATGTATTTTAGGCTTCTTGCTCTCAGTTAGTGTTCCAGATAATTTGGCAAGGCTCTGGTTATACATCATTTCTAGTTCTGCCCAGGGGTCTATTACTATTCATGTGGCCCAAAGGAATGGATGAAAGTGTCTGAATCCCCAGCTTGAAGTAGCTGCATTCGGCAGGGCCAGAGCCTTCTGTGCCCATGGGACTGTGGCACAGTGATTCTGAAGAGATGTGCTTTCTGTAAGGATCAAAATTGTTTATTGTCCTCTTCTTGTTGTTAGAGGAAGATGTTCTTGGTTGCAACATCATTCATTTTCTTTAAGAGGTGAGAATCAATGGAGTGTTGACCAAGCTGTTGTAGTTTTGATTTATTTTTTCCCTGTTCTTTGGGGTTGTTCCACTCCCTTTTCATTAAAACTGGGAAGGTCTTCTGAGGGAAGAGTGTATCATCTCAAACATGAAGCCTTCCCTTAAACCTGTGTTCTTTTCTTATGAACGGCCATTTGAAAATAAAGCTTTCATCCCCTTCCCAGTTCAAGGTGTAGCCCAAGTTCATGCTGGCAAGTTAACTGTGGGACAGTTAAGAGTTTCTATTTTTGTGTATTTTAAAATGACAGCAGTGTTATGCTACAGTTCACATGCTGGCCTGTGAGCAGTGGTCTCAACTGATATAGGTGATGAACTCCCATGCTCTTGGCAGCTTGTGCACTCTCTGGCAATGATGTGAGCCATCTGAAGTAACTTGATGCAGATTGGCAGGTTACTTCACATAGAGCTGAGGTGCACAAAAGCTGCAATTGAATCATGCTTGGTGTGAGATTCCCTGCCTGCTGGAAGTTTTTTATGCATGGAGAGAGCAAACAGCTCTGGATCATAACTGGGAGATCAGCAAACTGTGGTCTTCAAGTGTATTTGATTGAAAATGAGGAGGAAAAACCCTTAAAACAAAAACACTGCCACCCAGAAAACCCTCCCGAGCAAACCACTGCATGTGGGTTGGCTATGTGTTTGTGGGGGTTTTGCTTGTAGCTGTGATATATTTATCTCTGTTTATTGCCATACAGTTGGCACTGTGAAAAACTGGCATCATGCATACAGGGTTACACAAGCCATTTTATTCTGAGTCTCTGTTCTTTAACTTAATTTCACCTGCTTTTTTTATTAGTAATTGTCATGTACCTGTGAGCAAAGGGGTGGCATATTGCAATACGTGAAGGAAAAGCAACTGCAGTGAAATCAGATGATTGACAGTAAGAGGGGAATGCAGGGAAGACAGCTTGCTTGGCTGCCAACTTGACAAAGCATGTTATTTCACTGGGGTTTTTTCTTCTGTTTTACTTCATTTCAATTTTGATCCCCTGGTTGAGCTCTGTTTCCAGCTGAAGTGTTCATTATTTATGTAAGGCGGCACTCTTATTTCTTGAGGGTAAATGCTTATAGCCACTTGTATAAATAAAAGGCCTGGGACTGACAGGTTTGATGCAGAAATACAGATATAGGACTGGATTTGCCATGTGTCATGTATTCTCCGTACTCTTTGGGCATTGTCACACAGAACTATTGTTGTAAAGAGCGCTGCTTCTTCAGGGCATTATTTTAAGGTGTTTTGTTTAAGCTGCTTCTCAGGTGCTGAAATTAAGTTAATCTTGCCAGTTTATCTGTATCACTAAGCCTTTGGAAAGAATGGGGAGAATGTTTTGATTAGCTTTCATTTTGCCCTGTGCCAGCCTGAACTGATTGTCTGTGACACTACTGAATGAACCCTGCAGAAGTTGAGGGGAAAAAAATTCTTCCTAGTGTTTTGTTTGCAGTGCTAAGGGTGTTGAGCAAACATACTTGCAGGGATTCAGCAGAGCTTATAAGTAGTAAGTATAAAGGTGGTGGTTTGTTTTCTTTTTTTTTTTCCCCAGGCATTAAGTACTGCATAATTGAAACTTTGTTAAATTGTTGAACCAATTTATAGATCCTTCTCAAAAGTAGGGGTCAAGCTTTCTTGGCACAGGCAAGCATTTAACACTTATTTAATCCAAACAATCTTTCCTCCTGGCAGCCAAATTGCCTGTGTCATTTCATGCTCTGTGCTGCCAACACATTCTCCCTTCCCTGTAGCACTTGTTATCTCATATCATACATACTAACTGGATTTTTTTTTCTGGAATATCAAACCAACTTGACCTGAAGGAAGAAGAATCTTTTTGAGTTATTGCAGCTTTTTATATAGAATCATGGAATGGCTAGGGTTGGAAAGACCTTAAGATCATGTAGTTCCAACCCCCCTGCTATGTGCAGGGATGCATCACACTAGACCATGTCACCCAAGACTGTCCAGCCTGGCCTTGAACACTGCTAGGGATGGAGCATTTACCACTTCTTTGGGTAACCTGTTCAAGAGCCTCACCACCCTCACAGTAAGGAACTTATTCCTTATATCTAACCTGAACTTCCCCTGTCTAAGTTTGAACCCATTCCCCCTTGTCTTATTGTTACAGTCCCTGGTGAAGAGTCCTTCTCCAGCATCCTTGTAGGCCCTCTTCAGATACTGGAAGGCTGCTATGAGGTCTCCACGCAGCCTTCTCTTCTCCAGGCTGAACAGCCCCAACTTTCTCAGCCTGTCTTCATATGGGAGATGCTCCAGTCCCCTGATTATCTTGGGAATGTGAGGGAAGGAGTCATGAACACCTTATGGTAATTGTTAGGGCTGGGTGGACATCAAAGGAGAAAATCCATCCTTGCTGCACCAAGGCTAAATTATGGATGCTTCTAATGCGTTGGTCACTAATTTTGGGAATGCAAATCTAAACAGAACTTTCTGAATGTGGTTCTTTCAGACAAACGTCTTACTCAAATCTGTGAAAGTGTATATTAGTATTAATCAGAACCAACTCATTTTAATCATGCTGGCAGGTCTCCTTGGTGTGCTAAGAAGGCCAGAGCACTTAGCCTTGAAGGTGTGGTAGCTCCCAGAAGAGCAATGAGTTTCCTTTAGGAGTGTCCTATTTCTGGGTTTGTAGTTTAAAAGCAGCTCTGTAGTTTGTCTCCTGTGGCTGCATCAGATGGAGCCTTGTTGAGAAAATAACTTGAATTAAGTCTTGCTGTGTTTTCTAGCGCAGGTCACAGTCAGGAACAGCACTCCAAATTTCCCAACTTTGCCTTAAATTTTCTGTGTCTCCAGGCCAAGATGATTGTCATTCCATGTAACTGATATTTTTGAGCTTGTTTTCCTAAGAAAATAAACTAATGTAGCTCATTCAGTCAGTGTGTATCCTCCTTTTTGCCCCAGTGCTTTTTCTTTCTTTCTCTGTCCACATCATTTTTGAGCCTGTTAACCAGGTTCAATAACACAAAAGCAAGCCAAAATCCCAAAGGTACTCCTCCTGGTGGAGGAAGAGCCTGGCATGGTTTAGGCTTCATTTAGTGGCCCTGCTTGTGGGCAGCTTGTTTGCTCTGGACGGAGCTATACAGAGCGAAGAGTGGGACTTGAGGACCAGCGTAGTTGTGGTGGAAAGACACTTGCCTTGCTCTAACTCCTAACCTGCAGTGGATGTTGAGCTTACAGATAAGGCAGCGTGGGGTGTCCCAAGTACCATTTGTCCCATGGTAAACTGTGGATCCCTTCTGGCGATTTGGTTTGGCCCCTGTTGTTTGCGAGGCTCTCTGCCAGCAATAGATCACAAACTTGGCATGCAGCTCTTTGTCAGTTACCTCAGCCTTCTCTCTGAAGCCAGTTCTTACCAGGCTTGAAATTGGGGAAGTCAGGAGGAGGGATCAAGGAGGAGGTGCATCTGGAACCTGAGAGGTCAGCAGGCCAGCAGAACAGGGCGCATTGGAGCTGCCACGTGTTCAAAGCAGTACCATCCCAGCAGCTCCGACATGCTTGGCATTTGGCCCCTTCAGAGGGTGCTTAGTTCAGCTGAAGGGCAAGAAGAGGGTTTTAAGAGTAGCTAGCAAAATAGGTAAAAGCTCATATGGCATTTAAGCTTTGCTAGCCATTGCCAAGTTTCCACATGTTTATAACATCAAGTGCTCCTGTAAACAAGAGCTTAGCCCACACCCTCCTGCATAGATGGCCGCAGAGGTATCACTTAAAACCTTGTACATGCCTGTGTGCAGCCATGGTAATGGCTGACTTAATGACTCTGCAAACTAAACTCTAAATTTCAAGCCTCATTATATGGTTGACAGGACTAGGAAATGCTTGCGTGTCTCAAAGCTTCCTGGACAAACTGGTGTCATGTGCAGTATTTCCCGTTCCCGAACTTGAGGAGTACACTGAAAGCAGCTGAATAAAAGGAAAAATAGCACAGCCTGAAGATGAAAGGAAGCAGCTCTCCTTTTGGGTTAAATAAGTAGGCGTGAAGCTCTGAGGCTGGGTGTTGTTCTGACTTGTTCACAGGAGGCTTTACTGAAACCCATGCTGGGCTGGGCTTGGGGTGCTCAGCTTATTTGAAGTCTGATAGGGATCTGGTCACTGATGCAGGTGGAGGTAACCTGCTGGCCAGGGGTTGGTTGGTGCCTGTTGATAAAGCACATCCCAGTGTGGCAGCAGAGTTCAGCCAGGGGTGTGGCACAGCAGTCACTGTGGGGCATCTCCATCCTCCAAGCAAAAGTCATTGCCTGTTATTCCCAAGCCGCAGCCTCTCAATGGGCATTTTTCCTGAGGGGAATGAGGGTCTTTTCTAACTGCATCTCTGCACACCCTGACAATGCCCCCAGTGGTTATTCATCTGCTTTTCCATCTCTATTTCACTTTGCTTTTGGTTTGGAGCTCAGAAGCTCTCAATTAAGCCAAGGGGGTCTCCTGCTCCACCTGCTTCCCTTAACCTTAAAAGGGATGTTCTGGTGCTTCCAGGAAACTGTTTTTGAAAGTTGCCCATCACTCTCTAGCTCCTTTATCCTCCATAGAAGCTTCCCACAGAATCCTTCCCAACTGAGTTGAAGTTTGCTCATCTGAAATATATATATATATTTTTTTTTAATAGATGGTACTGAGGAGAATGCATTTCCAGCTGTCTGAGGGATAAGGAAGTAGCAGGCAGAAGGAAGGGTGGAGAGACAGAAAAACATCTTCTGTTCAATCACTAGCAGGGAACACTTGATCACAGAAAGACATTGTGTGGGAGGGCCAAGATTTCTTGAACTTGTTTCAGTTCTCTGAAGTTATCTGGAACAGAAGGAATCAGAAAACTGATGGGCTTCATGTGTGCACAAAGACATATTGTTGAATTGTGCTGGAGAAGTCCAGACCAGTGGCCCCCGGGGAACTTTGGCCATTGCTTTCCTGGTTTGTTGATTCAGACCGAGGTGCATTTGCAGTTAGAGGGAGAGTTTTTAGTTAGTGTAACACACGGACTAGCAGAACAAGGAAATCTTCGAATCATTGCAGTTCTTAAGTTTTCTGATGATTCTGCTGGGATCTCTCTCCTTCTGGAAAGGAAGCTGCATAGTTTGTAGAAATCTCTGTATTTTAGGTAATAACCAGTGTGCATTTGGCTTCTTCATTTGTCTGAAGCTGTCACTTGTCAAAAGGTCAAAACCAAACCCACTTGAACGCAATCATACTGGTTCCCTTTTTATTTCCTCTTTGGAATAGGCTGAAAAGAGGCTGCTTGTGAAGACTGCGATTTCTTGCTTTGTTCTTTGGACTTTGCCTTAAACATGAGGATGAGAAAAATGTGTTGTGATCATCAAACCAAGATGAATTTACATGCCTGGCATAAGACTCTGTGTTGAGAAATGGAATGAATCTGCTTAGAGAGAGGAACTGTAGTGAAGCCACATGCAAGTGAATTTAAATTTTCTTCAGTGAATTTAAATACACTTGTCTAATCTCCCTGACAAAAGTGTATCACTTGCTTTATAAATGCATTTTATCTGTTGGCTTGGTTTTGTGTGGTTTTAGTTGTGTGCTGTCAATTTTTAATAAAGATGTAAGAGCCTATTTTTTTTCTTTAATCCAGGTTATGAGCTTCATACAGAGTTGTTGTTTCTGGATGTTGCTCTTCCTGTATCTCCACACGTTAAATGTAAAAGCACAGCTCCCCACTCCTCCAAATTTATCAAGAAAGAGTTTCACTAGTGCTAGGAAACCTGGGTAGCTATAGCAGTGATCTGGCCTCCTCTCACCGTCCCATAGCTGCACAGCTCTTCATCTCAACAGAAATGGCATCAGCAAATTATGCTTACTTACAGTGTGCCAGGATATTAAGGTTGTGGTTTTATGATTCAGGAAATCTGGATTGAAGGCAGTGTTTGTGGGATCAGAGGCACTCTGCAAGCATGTGGGTTGGTAGGTTTATTCAGTACAGTTTCACTCTGAAAATTCTCCTTTGTGTGCGCAAGAACGTATGAAGGCTATTTCCCCACCCGTCTCGGCAGACCTTGATCTGGTTTTGGCCACTGTGAAAGTCAGGTATTGCTGTTCTACCTTAGAAAGTAGTGTCCAAGTCCTAACAGGATTGGTCTTGGCTGGCTACTGTAAGAGAACTGTGACTGTTGCTGTGTTCCCGAGTGCATTGTTGATGCTTGTTTAAAATTTAATTTTTAACTTAGTACCAAAGCTAAGGCTTTGTTGGCTGAATGAAGCAAGGTCTAAAGCCATTCCTGATGTTTTTTAACATGACTGGTGACAGCCATCAACATCTTTGAGCCAGAGAACCTTCCTATATTTGTAATGGAAGGACAGACAAAGCAGTTTTAAAATACAAAAGCCTTGAATGTCTTAATGCCAGCCAGAATGACAAGTGATAGTTGGTGGGAAAGGGGGGGAACTGAAGGAGGCAGTACATCATATACTACACAGAATTGCAGAGGGTCTGCTAGTCATGCATGAAAAGGTTCCTGCTGCTATCTTCAAATCCCAATACTTAAAGTAACAAGATATTTGGTATGGAGAACATCAAAGATTTGGCTGTAGATTTTCTATTCTTGCCTTCAGACAGCAAGGTTGAAACCCTGCCTTAAAATCCGAGCTTAAATAATTAAGAGGCTTTTCAATAGGAAGTAGGTGATCACTGGCTGGTAGTAATTCAAATGTGTTAACCTGTAATTAAATACTGTTTTCACATTCATTTAGCACTGGTCCTGGAGAACTGGGTGGGTGTGCATGCTGTATGTCTACGCAGGCTCACTGGCGCAGTTGTAGGGTGCAGTGTATACTTGCTCAGATCCTTGGTTAATGGTTGTTTTTTCCCTTGTGGTTTGTGCCAAGCTGCATTTGGATGGAAAATCGAATTAAAAAAGCAGCAGTGTTGTTTAAAGACTAATTATTAGTGAAACAAAAGCTTGCTCAAATGCTCTTCTGTTTGACAAAAATGTGGTTTTATTCCTTAAAGTTACTCAAACAAAGGAAGCATTGTGGCTTTTTTTCTTTCTTTTTTTTTTTTTTTCCCCTTGTCAACATGTCTTTCAAGATTTTAGCTGTTAGAGTAGGTAACATAGTGGATACAGGAAGGAAGAGAAGACAATGCTTTACGCATCCTGGAACTTTGCCGCTCCCACAGCTTGCTTTCAGTGGCAAGTTCAAAGCCCATAGTAATATGTTAATTTAAGCAAACTTAAATTTACAAACTAATTTATTTTGCCATTTGGGGATAAGTGTGTTTGTCAAAAACTGAGTTAGACCTTCTGCACACTCTTGTTTCAGAGCATTGGTCAATGGCTTCTGCAGGCTTTCTATAACGCTTTGGAAAGCAAGTCATTGTTTGCTTGAACACGTTTTGGATTAATTTAGGTTCAATTTTCTTAGAATTAATTTAATTTACGGTAAACATTGATGTGATTTCAAAAGTAGAATTGAAAAGATTTGATTAAGAGGTTCAGATAGGCCTGATTTAATTCTAGCTATAGAAGTACAGAAAAGTGTGATTTGGATTTGAAGAGTCTCCCCTCACTCATTCACCACCACCTGCCAGAGCAGCTCTTGCTTTTACTGTTAACCTATTCTTAACATTAAAAAAGTCTGATAACTGCCATACCTGGTCTGTCCCCAGATGAAAAGCAACACACCTGAATGTGTTCTAGAAAAGAAGACTAATCCTACATACTGCAATGCAGTATTTTAGACAAAAACTAAGTAGCAGGGGGGTATTTCCAAAAATAAGGTGAGGTTTTCTTGGGCTGTCTTGATATCTCTGCAATGCACTTAACCTGTCAGCAGGTTAAAACAAGCCTTTCAGAAAGTACAGGTCATGTAAGAAAGAGCATCTCTCTCCCCCTCTCAGGAATGCCTGGGTTGCTCTGGGGAAGGGGCAGCAACTATAGAAACATATTTCAATACATTTGACTTCCTAAATTTATCTTTGCTCCCTGTGTGACTCCTGTGGTGTGCAGTGGTTCTTGTATCAGAGAAGGCAGTGTATTTAGTGTTTGCAGGGAGACTGGCACAAGTCCTCTTTCAGAAGTTGGGAATGAGAAAAGTCAGCTCTGTGTGTGTGTGTGTCTGTGTGTGCCCAATGGGGAAGGAGAAACAGTGGTTTAAGAAAGGATAAGGATTTTTTATTTTGACTTGAGTTTAATTTCTCTGAGGGGAGCAGAACCCAAGTGGCCTCAGGCTTCTGTTGTTTCTGTTTCTTCTTTATCTGCTTCTTCATTACTTTTATTTTTTAAATTTAATTTTTTTGGTGCTGTCTGAATGAAATTGCACAGTCAAAGGTCATCATAGCACTGTCAGCTTACTTAGGTGTACTTTAAGATTTCAACAGGCTTTAAGCCATCATTTAAAAAGCTTCTCTACCATTGAAATGGTAGATACTATCATGCAGATACAATGGAGACCCAAGTGTCCTCAGGTGCTGGAAACAACTTAGCCATAGCTGTAAAAATGGCACAAAGGATTGCATGTAAGTCTGTGTTGAGCTCCATTCCATTTAAATATTATAGAAGCAAGAAATGTCTGGAGTAGATGGGATTTAGCAGTGGGAAGGGGCTGGGTGCCAGGCTGCTTGGGTTGCAGCTCCTTTGGAAGAGAAGACTGATATCTGAAAAAGGATGCTTCTCTTTGCTCCCTTCATGGCATTGCTCAGTGCCTGGTTTTGAAAATAAGCAGTACTGCACTAGTGAAATAGGTAAACTATGTATTTTGGGTAGTGTCTCTGATGATAACCCTTAGGAAGAAGAATGTCTTTTTTCCTTCATAGCACCACTTGTGTTCCTTGAATTTCCTATGCAGAAAACATCCTCTGTCTGGTTACCAAAGAAGAAAATACTCTTCTCCAGACTCTTACTTAGAATCATAGAATCATAGAATAGTTAGGGTTGGAAAGGACCTTAAGATCATCTAGTTCCAACCCCCTGCCATGGGCAGGGACACCTCACACTAAACTATGCCATCCAAGGCTCTGTCCAACTCGGCCTTGAACACCCGCAGCGATGGAGCATTCACAACTTCCCTGGGCAACCCATTCTAGTGCCTCACCACCCTTACAGTAAAGAACGTCCTCCTTATATCCAGTCTAAACTTCCCCTGTATAAGTTTGAACCCGTTACCCCTTGTCCTATCACTACAGTCCCTCATGAAGAGTCCCTCCCCAGCATCCCCATAGGCCCCCTTCAGATCCTGGAAGGTTGCTATGAGGTCTCCACGCAGCCTTCTCTTCTCCAGGCTGAACAGCCCCAGCTTTCTCATCCTATCTTCATACGGGAGGTGACATGGACAGTGGGATTGAGTGGGCCCTCAGCAAGTTTGCCAATGACTCCAAGCTGTGTGGTTCGGTTGATACGCTGGAGGGAAGGAATGCCATCCAGAGGGACCTCGACACACTTGTGAGGTGGGCTGATGGCAACCTGATGAAGTTTAACCATGGCAAGTGCAAGGTCCTACACCTGGGTCGGAGCAATATTTAGTCACTTGCCTGTGTGTTCATGAGAGACCTAAGAGAGGAAGATCTTACTCTTTGAAAGAGCTATCCCAATGCAAAGGAGATTCTGGCCTCTCTCAAAGAGGCCTCTGATGGTGGTCACTGAAGCATTTCAAGTGCATGCAATGCCAGGGCTAGATTTGGGAGAATACAGCATCTAACAGCTAACACAGAAGAAAATGATAAGAGGGAAGGAGGGCAGGTCAGCATGCTTCTTTTGGAAGATTATTTATTAAGACTTAGATCTGTGCCTTTGGATTTGAAGCAGATTTAGCCTACAGTACCAAGTATGTTTTCTAATACAAGATATGAAAATCTTCTTTGTTGCCAGCATTGTAAGTGTGCCAAGAAATTATTTCTCTATTGTCTTCCCTTGTTTCATACCAAAGATGTTAAGCCCCTTAGTGTCCCAGGGTGTTAAGTTTGCTGTAACACAGACATACACATTTGGAGCTCATACAGGTCTTTGTAGCAAGATTCTTGCGGGATATGTGCTGCATTCACAGAGAACTTAACATTTTAGCTGCAGCTTTGCTTAGTCTAATCCTATATAAAGTGTGTTACGTCTTGGGCTTTGGGTGTTCATATGTGTTCTTATAGGCATCAGTTTTAATTCAAGCAATTAATATGTGTGGAAAATACTGGTACTGCAATGTAAGGCTCTCCCATAATCTTTTACTAAGTGCTTCATTTAAGAATCTTCTATAACACTTGCAGACATCATTAGTTATCTTAAAGCATTACAAAAGCCAGACCTACCCATCCCATTAACATTTGCACATGAACTTTGAAATTCAGTGCTTTGGTTGCTCACCTGCCAAGGAGTATGTTGAAGATCATTTGGTATTTCATGTGGAGGAATATCTCCCCTGCCATGTCTGTGGGCTCTGCTGATAAGTGTCATTCCTCAAGGCTGCATGGCCAAGTAACATGGAATCCCCAGTTCCTTTGTGGTAAGGAATATGCCAGTCAGGACTTGGACACATGCTGTACATTACAGAAAGATTGGTGCTTTGAGTCTTTCTGGCATAACTTGACAACTTGTTGTTGAAACTGGTAGTGATATGTGGTGTGGCAAGTTTAGCCTGGATCTCTGGCATTTATTTTGCTCTTTTTAATTAGAGAAAGTGCCTCAGCTGCTAGCATCTTCACATCCCTGCTCTTCCTGTTTTACCTCCTACTCCCACTCCCACTGCATCCTCTATTCCCCACAAAACCTCTATGTCCAGTGTCAAAGCAGCCCCAAGACCTGGGGAAAGGATGAGTGCCTTAAGTGGTCTGACATCAATGCAAATACTCTATGAACTGCCATGCTAGAGAGATGCTGTTCATTGCACCATGGGTGTGCAAGGCTTCTTCCAAGCAACCCGTGGTCAGATCCAGCATGTGCAATGTTCAGTGCTCTTGAACATGTTTGCTGGAAGGACCACAACCTCGTTGCTGGAGGCTGCCAACTTCTGCCGTACTTTTCATTGCCTAATGGATAAGTTAGTTTTGTGTGTGGTTTTATTTCAAGCAAACAAACAGAAAATCCTCTTTAACTCCAAAATTATTTTTTGTTCTCCTTGCAAAAGAATTTGAATGAAGGTAGAAGTTCACTCAAGTGGAAGAAATGTGTTCCACTTTCCAGAAAAGGGGGATCAAATAGTGTGGGTGTCCCAGCAGCAAATGGAAGTGCTGAGTGCAAGGTGTTAATCACACCACAGAGAATTTTGCAGTTAGCCGTTTTCAGCCATGTTTTTCAGTATGATATTTTAGTTCTGTCAAATTCATAATGAAGTCATGTCTTAAAGATTCCCTGTTGCTATCAGCTCTTAAATATCTAAACTTCAAAAAACTTGCTTCAGCTGTTGCAGGGCCCAGCTTGTGAATCTTTCTGAGACTGGATATTTTTAATTAACCTGGTTTTTGGAGAGTAACTGCAATGGATGTGTTCTGGGTTCAGCAGTAGCAGTCATTTTTCTCCTTCTTAGTAGCTGGTGCAGTGCTGTGTTTTTGACTTTAGCCTAGGAACAGCGCTGATAACACCAATGCTTTTCGTTGTTGCTAAGTAATGTTTAGTCTGGCCAAGGACTTTCTGAGTCTCATGCCCTGCCAGGGAGGAGGGGAAGCCGGGAGGAAGCAGAGACAGGACACCTGACCCAAACTAGCCAAAGAGGTATTCCATACCACAGCACGTCATGCCCGCTATATAAACTGGGGGCAGTTATCTGAAAAGGTTAGATCACTACTTGGTTAGGCCTGGTATCGGTCAGCGGGTGGTGAGCAGTTGTATTCGCTTCCCTTGTTATTTCTCTTATCATTATTATTATTGGTGGCAGCAGCAGTGGTTTGTGTTATACCTTAGTTACTGGACTGTTCTTATCTCAACCCATGGGAGTTACATTCTTTCAATTCTCCTCCCCATCCTTCCGGGAGCTGGGGGGGGGACGAGGGGGGAGCGAGAGAGTGGCTGCATGGTTCTGAGTTATGGCTGGGCTTAAACCACGACAGGATGTCAGCTGTGTCATGATACTTCGTGGGTACTGAAGCAAATCATTTCCAAAATCCATAGGCCAGTTGTTACTGCCCTGCTTGTGACAGAAGTCAGGAGATGAAGTACTCTTTTCCCCCCAGCCCACCACCTTTTCGGCAGGACATGAAGGAGACACCCAAATCACTTTGTGGTGAAGGATTACTACAAGCCACGTTCCTACCTAGGTAAATTCCCCATCTTATTTTAGAGCAAGGATTCTTGCTTTATTTTCCTGTCTTCTTGAGCTGGAGTAAAGTGTTGCTGTGGATTTTTACAAAGCTGCTCTACCCTGTCCTGGGAACTGACAGCCCCTAAGCAAGTGGGAAGCAACTGCTGCATATTTTGAGATCAGTACTTGTTGTGTTAGGGTCCTTTGGTGATACAAGCTAGGTAGTATAAGTATGGGTAAATATTAACTGTCTGCATGTGCTGCGGCACATGGTCATTTAGTGGTTTATGTGTGAAACCATGGAAGGAAGAGGCTGAAACAGAGAACCTTCTACTGTTTAGTCTGAAATACTTGTTGGTGTGAGGTATAATCAAGATACATATGTTCTTAGGGTGGTTGGACATATGTTGTATGTGTGTTTCAGTTAAGGCTTGTCTGTTACAGGTGGCGATACTTGCAGTGGTACAAGTGGCTCCTTTGACATTCAGCGTGATTTGCTGAAGTAGAAATAGTGTGGTCAGTTGCTAAGTGGAAGCATAACTGAAGTATCAGCTTTAGGATAACTTGTTTCGTGGACTGTGGAGGTGTTTTTAATGTAAAGCTCTCTGCCTGCTGGCAATACAACTGTTAGCTGAAAATGTTGATTTGCAGATGCTGTAATCATGTGGCTCTTCCAATATCAAAGATAATGTCCAAAGCAGTTCCCCTGAAGCTTGTTCTGATGTTGGCCAGTTAAGTGTCCTGTTGTCTACTGTTCTGGTTTTGTCATAAAGAAATATTAAATTCACATGTCTTTATTAATGACAATTTCCTATTCTTTCCTGAAATAAATTGTGCCTTCTATGAATATTTCTAGGAGGTTAATGAATAATTGACTACTGAGAAAAAAAGAGAAGACGCTTTTAATAGGCAATTAAATCTGGTGTGATGCTTGAAAACTAATGGGCCTGGAGCTGTAAATGTGATATAAATAGCTTGGTGTGGATATACAATTTTCAGACACAAAGATGTCTTTAACATCACAGACTCATAGAACCATAGAATAGTTAAGATTGGAAAGGACCTTCAGTTCCAAACATTGCTACTTATTTTACATGCATCTCCAGAGAACCTCAAGTCAATTTCCCAATGAAACTTAGACTTTACATATTTAGGGCCTGTACTTGAATGGAGGGCCCCTGTGAAGTTATTCCTGTTTAGGTGAGGGAGAACACCAAAGAACAGGTGATTTTGGTCGTAGGGATTATTTTCTCAACATTTTTTTTTCCTTTTTGTTATGCTTGTGCAGGTATTTGTTCAAATTCAAAAATCAGCTTTGAATCTGTATCGTAATCTTCCTAGGAAGGAAGTGTGTGCAGTGATTGTTAAAATGGAAAATATTTTACAGCTGTTGCTTTTATAGTTGGTTTTATATGTTAGCTACTGATAAGCCAGTAATAAATCAGTGCAAGCCTTGCATGCCTACGCTTTTCCTTCTTTACACTAAACTTGGGTATTTTTAATCCCTGCTGTTTTCCATGTGGTGAACTGCGCAGGGAACTTTCCTGTTTTGAGGAAAGATTTGGAAATAAAGTCGCTACCACGCTTTAGATCTTAATCTTTGCTGTTTGCAGATGATTTTTTGCCAGTCAGCCAGATCAATATTAAAACCAAGTTGTGCTGCCTAAAACCTGGAGACTCTATCTATCTATATCAGCATTTTCAATTTCTCATATCTGGAGTTCAGAAGTAGGCTTTAAATTGAGTTCCCTGAAAGGAAGGAAAGCCATGAGTTACAAAGCTTAGCCATCTCCTCACCAGCCTGCTAGTGAACTGTGCTGCCTTCCTGGGGCTGAGCAAGTCAAGGGCTGACGATGTGCCCTGTTCCATTTCTGTGCTACCTGTATGTGTCTTGTTCTTCTGGGAGCTTGCATACCACTGTCAATAATAAGTGAGTATGTTAATGTGGTTAGGCTTGTCCTTGTTTGATATTTTAGTAGTAGTAGTGGTAAATTTGTGTGTTGTTCTCAATCCCTCCCTCAATTCCACATGCCCCCTAAAAAAAAGTCATAGTTTTCTTTTGCTTTGATTTTTGTTTATGTGATTATATAGAAACACTGTGGGTGATAGCAGCACAGTGATGGAGATGGCAGCCTGACAGTTAGCTAGCTCGGCAGTCCTCAGGCTTTTAAATACCATTTGTTTCCATTTCAAAGGTGGCCTGCATTTTAAATGAGTTTATTTTAATCAAATGCATGCGAGTATGTGGATGTGTTATTTATAGCCCTGTAAGTGTCAGATACAAAGTGAGCTGAAAAACAGATTCTGGCCAGGTTCAAAGAAAAAGCACCTCAGGGTGAAGGTTGTACCTGTGGTTTAAATCCATGTAAGCAAAGGTGCAGGTGTGTGTTGTCTGGATTTTGGGGGGAGGGAAACCCGTTACTGGTAGCAAAACTGTTGGAGGCTGGTTGTCTGTTGTTGGAATACCCATCCTCTGTATTTACTGGCAATTTACCATAGGCAGTGAATGCTGGAAAATGCAACTAGGGGGTGAGAGCCCCGGGAGTGAGTTTTAGCCTTTAACAGAGCACATCTCAGTGCACTCAGAGCTACTAGTCTCTTGCTCTGTGGAGTAGAGTGCAAAAGCTAGCTGGCTCCTTTGCAATTTTTGCTTCAAGAAAAGAGTCATTTTCTCCTTCACCACCAGAACACTTGTTCTGTGCAATAGATGCAGGAGGCAGAGCAGGCAAAATAAAAGGACCCTTCATCTCATAGTGCTCTGAGACTTGGGGTGGTGTCTGTGCTCCCCCATACCGCTGCTGCAGCTGTGTACAAAGTTGGGTGACTGCTGCATGGCTTGGGCTGTGGGCTGCTCCTTCAGCTGTGGTTTCCAGGGAGAAAGCAATGAGCTGGACTGCTTGGGGCTGCTCCAGACTCAGCAGACCCTGGCCTTCAGTGTCGGTGGTGGACCCTGCAGGACTTGGTGGCTGGGTGGTGGAAGCAACCCTGTAGAGAGCCACTGCCGAGGCAGCTGTGGCGCAGAACAAGTATCACAGAGATGGAGCATCTTGTTTTCTGCAAGAAAAGTTCCCTGTCTCTCAGAGCTGGTTTACCAGGAACCTCCAGTCGCTGCAAGGGAAGACTCCTTTTTTCAGTCATTCCCTTACATTTCTGATTTAGTTGAATGCATAATCTAGGAGATCCATTTCCTAAAAGTGTATATGCAGATAACAATAAAAAGATCTTTTGCTGGTATCAGGACACTTAGTATCTACTCAAACCAAGAGAAATTTCAAGACAAGATACCAGTGGTGCTTCTTCACTTACAGGCATTGCCTATATACCCTGAGTGATCATCATCTTTTTACATCTTAAAATGGGGACTGCAGAGTCCCATGTTTCTTTCACAGGCTAATTCTGCCCTATTCAGCCAAGCCTGTAAATAAGCAGAGATAACCTCAAGGGGCATAAAAACTCACAATGACATATCAAAGTGAGGTTTTACTTGTTAAAAAAATTGATGGTGTATTATGCTGGCATATGGACAAACAGAGGAGTTGTGGTGATGGTGATCTTGTGTGAGACAAAGGAATGCAGCACGTTGATGCATTCAGGATGAACGCAGGATGAGTTTGGCTCATCCTGGTGATGGTAGGGGCTGGGGTTTTTTGATGTTTAGACTTGCTGCAGTCTGCAGGACAATGCAGCACCAAATAACTCTTTGCAAGCACATTCCCTCTGAGGCTCTTGCAAGCTGGGGGCTGCACAGCAGATGTCCAACACCTTGTGCACCTACAAGTGGGTCAGGGTTTTGTGTCATCCAGTGTTTGTGAACGCCCGACATTTCCTCTGCTTTGGGCTAGAGCTGGAAAGGAAGCAGTTGATTTACAAAAGGGTTGGGGTTTTTTGTTTACTTCTATTTTTACTCCTGGTCAAGATGACATTCCTCCTTCCACGTGAAACATCTGGCTAAATTATAAATGTGAGGAAGTGGCCGAAGAAGTGGCGTAACTGAACTGTTTATCGACTGCTTTTGTAGAATTTGTCTAAAACTAATTTAATGCATCTTAAGTTTATCCTGGGGTGAGGTCGGTGTTCTGCAGTGAGGGACACAGTGCTGCAGGAGGACATTTCCCAGTGCAAGCCCCTTTCTCACCCATGGAAAGCATGTTCCCCCATCTCTCAGAGCCACCTGGAACAGCCCCAGCACCCAGTGGCTCCAAGCCTTATTCTGAGTTTTACAGGATTTCCAGCTCTGGCCCTTGTTTTAGGTGAGAAACCAGTGATTAGAGCTTCCCTGTGTCTGGAAGAATTCAGAAATTTTTCCAAAGCCTTGGTCAGACCTGAAGTAGACAAAAATATTTTGATTTTAAGACTGTACTTTGAATAGTCAGAACTAAAAAGAAAAAAAAAAGAAGGGTGTTTTTCTTACTTTAGTTCCTAAATGGCATAGTATGGCTATTTTTCTTAGATACATGATGGGAGACGTTCAGTTTGTAACTTGGAGTTTATTTTATTCATTAGGGCCTGTAGTTCTGAACACTTTTGCTCTGTTTTTGTCATTCTCTCCTCTTACTCCTCTTCATTTCCCTATTTCTTTTTGCCCTTGGCTCAGAATTCCATATACATCCAAATTATATAGCCCTCTGAGCTGTGTTCTTTGTTGAGCGAGCGTCAGAGTTCAGTGTAATAAATGACTGTTCTTTGGCAGTGTCTTTCATAGCTGAAGGGTTTACAGCACTTCCAAATGTCTTTAATATTTTCTTTCTTCAAATTTTGATTAGAAACATCACTCAGCGAGACAGAGGAGCTGTTTGTGTTCCTTCTGCTTCTGTAAACAAGTATAAATAAGTGCACATTAATTTCATTTTTCCAAATTATGTCCACGCTTTTTTTCGCTAAGAACAGATCTGACAGCTTTAGTTATGCTTAGTGCCCATGTAAACTAGAATGCCTTTTGGATGTAGCTCTTCAGTTGGTAACTTGGTAAAATCTGGATTTGGGGTACTAGCTGGCTTTCTTAATTGTACTGTGCAACTTGAAAGATACATTTAAAGCCAGGGATCAGTTCCTCCTTGTTACCACATGTTTTTCAGACAACAACTTGCAGGTTTGTGGTCTGAAGGGTCTGGGGGAGGGCTCAGCCTTCCTTCCCTGAGTAGGCTCTCCCCTTGAGCCATGCACCCAGAGTAAATGCCAAGTGCTGCTCTGGAGTCAGGAAGTGCATGTCATCCTCTGTTGGATGTGTGGTTATCTGGGTTGGGAGATAGTCAAGTCTCCGAGATGCTTCTGTGTCACTTGTGGTGGAGAGGACATGTACCCACCGTTTGCTCAAGTTTACTGCGTCAGGAGGTACAGGGACCTGCCCTGGGGAGGTGCTGGTGTCCAAGCCTTGGGTGGGGGTGCCAAGGACCCCTTGGCACGCCAGGAAAGGCAAGATCAGCCGCAGAGCCTGCGACCAAACATTTTTCTCATGGATGGAAATCTCTGTCTTGTTTACAACATTCCTTTAAGTGGTTGAATACAGTTACAAAGCAAATTGGTGTTTGAGCTGAAAACTGAGATCAAGTTTCGTACCTTTCCATTTCAGCCCTAACTTTCTTACCTGCCTTTGCAGCTCTGCAGAAAGACTCGAAGGAAACTTTGGAAACCGTGACTGAATTATTTCTGTTGCATCAAGCAACAGAGTGATTTGATCATAGCTCAATGTAAGAAGGAAAATTGGTTGGATCTGGGCACAAGCTATTAATTCTGCTGTTAGAAACTTAGAGAATCACATAGAGAAACACTTAGGAATTGATAAGGAAAGGTTAACGGTCATTTACCTCCCAAGGGTTGGATACAGACATATATCTTCACAATTTTAGCTGTAGCTGTGATGTATACAAAGTTAACTAACATAATCGGGACAAGTGAAATCTGCTTCCACAAACTGCAGCTGGATTCTTCCAAGGACCTTGGTTTCCTTTTAATGTTGTGTTATTAATTAGCTCAGCAATTCATTCTAGTTTTATTTGGAACAAATCAATGAGTGTTGCCATCTTTTGAACTCCTCTGTAAGTGGCAGGAGTTTTCTTCAAAGAAGTCTTTCAGTGGAAAAAAGCCTGTGTCCTCTGCAGGAGGATGGTTTCTGCTCGGTGAGATTGGTGTATTCTCAGCCTACTTGCCCCCCTCCAAGGAAGAAGGATATTAAGAAATGTGAGCTTTCTCTTTTTCAATGTTATTGCAAAGCAACAGGAGGTTTTCTGTCTATCCAGCAGAAATATTTAGCTCTTTACCACAGTTTTATCAAGATATATTAGTATTTTACACTTGTAAAGCTACACATTCTTCTTAGCTGTGAGATACTCTTGAGCAAACCCATTTGTTTTTCAGGGATTATCCTGGGAAAATTTTGAACCTCAGTGGATGTGCTTGGGTGGTCTGGTTTGGTGTTTGGTAAGGACATCCTTAGCACAGTGATTTACATAGAAATATGAGGTGCTGGCGGCATTGCAATGATAGTTGCCCTTTTACTGTTCTTCACCCTCAAGTCAGATTTACCAACTCAAGGAATTCTGGTATTTTAGAGGATAAACTTTTCAAAGATGGTATTTGTAAAGATTGCAAGGAAGAAACTTAATTGCCAAAGCTTAAACATTCCTTATGAGATCATTTTAATTATGCATATAACAGCAGCATGTGAGGAACTTTCCACTGTGTTTACTTCTATGTGTACAACTACAGGTGCTGCCCTCCTGTATTAACTTGGCTTGAAATACAGATGTGCTTGAAGTGGACTGGAAAGTGAATCTCCTTCCTCAACAGGTTTTCTGTGCTCTCACTGAGTTCAGTGAATTATGCTGTCTGCTGTTTTCTAGCCTTGGAAAATAAAAACTCATTGGGAAATGGAAGCAGAAAAACAATACCTGTGCTACTTCTAGCTGTGCATTGGCTGCTTTTGCATAAGGAGGATTTTTCTCACCACATATATACTACCACAGCCTCATTTGTCTTTTTGTATCATCACTGATTTAAAATTAAAGGAGGTTGGACCAAGGGCTGTCCTACTTCTGCCGATTCTGGCACAATGGTGGTGTGCACTGTTTGGCATGGTCCTTTCTCATCGTCTGGTGTTCTCATTCTGTCTGCCTGCCTTTGCCTTCCCCGGACCTGTGTCAGGCTTGACACTGAATCCTGGAGACAGAAGACTATAAATGTAGAAGTCACCCCTTAGTTTGGGTGGCGCTTCTTTCTCCAGTGAATGCATGTGTTGCTAAAAGCACCCAAACTAGAGCAGCTTATTGGCTCTGAATCTCCCCAGTTCCCTTTCACAGCATTCACGAAACTTCTATCCAGAGTGCCTGGCACAAATGAATCTTTAAAAACAAGCATGTCCTGGGGGCCAGATGTGTTGCAGCCTTTCACAAAAATGGTTACTAGTTGCTTTGGATTAAATCACACACATTTCCAACAGCCCTTGTTGCATACTTTCAGCCAGCACTGTGGTATTGCAGGCTCTCCCCAGTTCTGGTGATGCCACCTGAGCAATTCAGGTCCTCTGAAATGGCATGGGATTATTTGGGGCATCACTTGAACTTCCACTGATTGCTTTTGACATCAGAGGGGGGTCAGGGAAGGAAAAGGACCTAGAGGCTCTTGCCTTTAGATATATACACATATATCCATGAGTATGTGTTTATCCATACGTGTGTGTGGGTTTACAAGTTGTATTTATGAGGGTGTAATAACCAACCACCCAAATGTTTGCTTAGCCTTTGGGTATGTAAGCATTTGGAGGGCTTGTTATTAAGTGAACACAAGCTAAATGAGCAAGGTGCAGAAAGCATCTTGGGGTTGTGCCTCTGGTGTGCAGTGCTTCAGACAAACCATCCTCCTCCAATTTGAGGGAGGGCATGCAGGGCAAGCAGTGTTTTATTGAAACCTAGGGAGCACCAAGGGCATTTCTTGGCCCTCTGCTTAAAGCTTTCCTCTGTGCTTGTCTTTTCTGCTTGGTAAGCTAGGCTGCAGAGGCAGCTCAAGGTTCCCAGATCAAATTCTTGTTAGTAGTACTGATAGGAACATGCCCAAATCCAGGGTGCTCTGTGCATCTGTTCATTCACCCAACAGCATGCTGGTAGTGGTGAAAAGTTTCTATTTGGAAGAATATCTCATGTGGAGTCAGTGCTTGGGGAGAGAGGATCTGCCCTGCTGCCTCAACAAGCTGGGAAATGTTTAATAAGCCTGAAAGGTATTAGGCTGTTATTTCTTTGCTCTTATCTTTTTTGAGGACCATTATCCATCTGGAGGTTGCAAACTGAGATTTGGAAACAGCTGCTGCTGGAATATTATTTGCCACTTGATTCATTAACAGACTGCCATGCAGATTTGCAGCTACTGAGTTTCTTCTCTCTTCTTTGCTTAGGTGGCTACAACGTTGTTAAAAAATTGCGAACAAATACAGATGCAGAACACTTTAATCTGAAGCTTCAAAGAAGATGAGCTCTTCTGATGATAACTCTCACACCGGTTTTTTGTTTCAGCTGCTCTCATTCATTCCTGTCAGAAAAGATGCCAGTTGTGATTCAGATCCTGCCAAGAAAAAAGGGGCCAGCTGTTGTAAACAGCAGAGGTGTTCGATTTGCAAAATATTCCTGTGATCAGCTGTGCATTTCCTTTAGAGCAAGCCACCTTTTGAGAACAAGGAAGAATCGGATATATTTCTATGAAACCTTAGTTTTCTGCCAAAATAAACAAATTCAAGGCCAGGCTGGATAGGGCTTTGAGCAACCTGGTCTAGGTGGAAGGTGTCCCTGCCCATGGCAAGGGGGCTGGAACTAGACGATCTTTAAAGTCCCTTCCAACCCAAACCATTCTGTGATTCTGTCAAATAGTGATGTGGGTTTGGAGAGTCTCTGAATATAAGGGTAAGAAGTTATAGACTGGAGGTAGAAGAGAATTTTTTGTAGATAACAGCATACATGAAGATGCAAAATTTTTTAATCACTTTTTAATTGCATTTTAATTAAGTTATCTTTATTCTGAAATGAGCGTGCTCTGTGTCTACCAGTTTCTTACGCTCTTTGTCACTGCTGTTAGGTTTCCAGGGGCATCCTCCTGTTTTTGTTTCATAATGCTGTTATTCACATACACAAACTGTCCTCAAAAATTAGTGTTGGCTGGGAGCTGCTGCGTGGCGGAAGTAGAAATGCTGCTGCTTTCCCCTGGAAGTAGGATAGATGGAAACTGTGGTACCACAAATGTGATTTAACATTTCTTTGGTTTTATTACTTCATGAATGGCAAGCAGCATTGTATGTTAAAGGTTTCTTATGCTGTCAGCTGTCTGTTTCAGGAGATGTTGTTTGTCTTGTGCAATGGGAAACTCGGCAAATGCAGATGCTGTGGGATGAATAGAGGAATAAAGCGTGCTTCCTGTTCTGTTGCTGATGCTCCCTGGGAGCCAGCCTAGATCCACAGCATAATTGCAGGCATCACTGTATACCATGTAGATGCCGTGGTTAGGCAGCCCCTGCTCCAGGTCTCCTGTGCCTGGATGTCCTGGGTTCGGCAGTAGCAGTCATTTTTTCTCCTCTTTGGTAGCTGCTGCAGTGCTGTGTTTTTGACTTTCGTCCTGGGAACTGCGCTGATAACACCAGTGTTTTTAGTTACTGCTTGGTCATGTTTTGGTCTGACCAAGGACTTTCTGAGCCTCCTCATGCTCTGCCAGGGAGGGGAGGGGAAGCCGGGAGGAAGCAGAGACAGGACACCTGACCCAAACTGACCAAAGAGGTATTCCAAACCACAGCGCATCATGCCCAGGGTGTAAAAAACTGGGGGCAGGGACCCGAAAGAGTTCAGTTCATGGCTTGGTCACGTGGTGAGCAGTTGTATCCTCTTCATTCCTTGTGTTTCCCTGGTCGTTATTATTATTGGTGGTAGCAGCAGTGGTTTGTGTTATACCTTAGTTACTGGACTGTTCTTATCTCAGCCCATGGGAGTTAACATTCTTTCGGTTCTTCTCCGCATTTCCCTACCCCCGCCCCCAGAGTGCAGGGAAGAAAGTGGGGGGAGTGAGTGAGTGGGCTGCATGATTTACAGCTTAAACCACAACACTGGAGAAGCCAAGCTCGCTCTTGCCCTGCCATGTCCCTGCTGTGAGCAGGCTTGGCCCTGGGAAGGGGCCCTTTTGTCCCTAGCTCCTGCAGCTGTGTTCATGGTGGGTGAGTGAACACCCTGTACCAGACTTAGGTTGTCTTCTTGTGGTCCAAACCCTCCATCTGGGGGTACCTACAGACTGACAGCAGCTGGGAGGAGTGTCCTGAATTACCCTGACATAGCCGACCAATACTAGGCCTGAAATTGGGTTGGTATGTTACTCATTTGTGCCTTACAGGAGAGTCAGGCATGTGGAAAGTAGAGAGGAGATGTTGCACTTTGTGTTTTGGTTAGATTCTGGATGAAAGGTGAAGTAGCGTTTACTTTTTTACGCTAAGCCTTACTATGCGCTTTGTAGTGTTTGCAGCAGCAGCAGTTCACTACTGTATCTAAAAGGTACTTTGCCTAGCATCAGTTTTAGCACTATCCTGGTACTTGTATATAATATGAACATCTGATCTAGTTTTGGTAGGAAAGATACCTGTTCTGATTAGGTATCTACCTGCCTGAAAGGTGGATCGAGTAGATAAGAGATATCTATCTAGGTCAGAAGAGTGCCACTGCACATCTGGTGAGATGTCATGCTGGCTGCCTGTCCTGGAGCCAGCCCAAGGGCTCCATCAGCTTGGGTTGTGTCAGTGCATGCATGACTGATTTGACACACATTAAAAGTGTTAATTAGATGCAAATGGTGGGCTAGCGTGTGTGCAAAACCTATGATGTATAAAAGAAGTACCTTAGAAGGAGCACCCATGTCACTTCATAGATGTATTTTTAGAGTAACTTTTGTCCTGCTCTGCTGTTGGGGAAAAATAGTCCCATTTTTCTTCTTCAACCATTGGAGGTTCAGTCTATTACTGCTGGTTTTGCCTGGCAGTGGATTGGATTTCTTCAGAGAAGAAATTAGATTTTTCCTTTCCTTCGACTCTGTTTATATCAATTTGCGGTTGTGCACTGCAGTGAGCGTGATAACCTTTCCTTCCACATGCTGCTTCATTTGCTCTTCTCTAATAAACTGTATTTACATGTGGTGCTTCGTCTCTCGCTTCTGGTGACAGCAGAGATGATTAAGAAAACTGTACTCTCTGTCCAAACTCACCCAGGAAGGAGCAAGTGAAGGCTTAACTTGGGCCATTTCAACCAGAAGTGTGCTAATGTGGATAAGAAGCGCGCGTAGCCCATGGGTAGGGCTTGCAGCTCTTAGAGGTTTGTGTCTAGTAACCACCTGGAAATTTGGGTATTTAAGCAGGTATGCTGGATTTTATTTATTTATTTCTTCCCCTAGCAGCCAGCTGCAAACTTAAAGGCTTGTCTGGGAATTATTAAGTTTTCACTGAATTTTATCTGGTCAGATAGCTGCAAGCGAGCCTGGGGGCTGTGTTATTCTAGGAATAGCCAGTGAGGTGATCTGTTTACAGCAGAGGGCAAATCCCATGGAGAGCATTGGAGGAAGAAGAGGTCCCTGAGGTTTGAGAGAGCTTGGTGGGAATTGGGAAATACAGCAGCAGCAGGGGATGGGGTCGCCTCCCAGCAGACTTCAAGATTGCTTTGACGGAGGTGGCTAAGCTCATCATGCCAAAAGGGTCAGTTCAGGGAGCACGACAGTGGTGGGATATGCCTGAAGTGCTGCACAGCTTGGAAAACTAAGCGCTCTGAGATCTCTTTTCTTTCCTTTAGTGCTTTGTTGAAAAGCAGAGTCCAAATGCAAAATCCCATCGTAGTGTCCCAGCTTGCACGTTACTCTTGACTGAGCTGAGCAGCCGCTGGGGCAGAGAGGCAAACACAGCCCCAGCGCTCTAGGTTGCTTACCATCACTGTGAATTTCTGGTGTCCTGCATTTTGCACTTCAAACTGTGTTGCCTGAGCTTTCTTCTGCTTAACTCATAGTATGGATCTGGTTCATCTGAGTCTGATTGTTTTTCTCCCTTTTGGGATAAGGGAACATCTGGAGGGGTCCTTAAAGAGATGGAATTAAGAGTGTTGGGAAATATGGGGGAACTGTCAAAAACCATTCTGTTTGATTTTGGGTTTTTTCTTAATATAATGGGAAACTGTGAATGTAAATCTAGAATCAGACTCTCTCCTCAGGGATTTTTTCAGTGGGAATGCTGTTGCCCAGATCTGTGCTTTGTCCTGGCCATTTTCTCCTAGGGATTCTCCTGTATAATTACAGTCTTGGTGGTTCATTGACTTAAACTGCGCGGCAGGAGAAAACTACAAGGGCACAAAAGCAGTTAGCTTGTAGTTTCTGATGGAGCTAGCACTTGGACTGCAGTATAAGAATTGCTTTGTGTTTTGGGACTGGAGGCGGGTGAGTGAATGCCAGAGAGTTGTTCAGGCAGTGTGATTTAACCTCTTTTCCCTCTTGATATATTATTTGCAAATGACTTTTTTTTTTCTTTAAATAAAAGTATTTGCTGTTCATCCTTGGGCAAATATCCTATGAAAATAAATGTCAGCCTCTGAAGACAAACAAGAGGATTTCTGAAAGCTGAAGTAGATGATGTATTACCAGTGCGCGAGTGTAAGGCCAAGTGAGAAGTGACAGATTGTGGCCCTCAGCCCCCTCATGACAATGACAGCTCAGCAGTGGGGTTTGGAGGAGGTGAGCTGCACAGGGCTATACTCTGTGGCAACATGAGCTGATGTTAACTCAGTGTTACTGTACTCCTCCTCAGTCTCATGTCAGTGCATCCCATCTCCTCTCGACAGACTGCTTCTTCCACAGCAGCGGATGGAGAGGATAAGAGATGTGCAATACCTCATCTACCTACATCCTAATTCCAAAACCACCTTCCTTTCTGCTCCACTTCCTGGGTTCTTCCAGGTGTGTCTACTTCCACATGAGGCAATGTAAATGACATGCATCGGTTGAAGTACCATATAACTGTAGTGAATTAACTCGCTGATGTTTATATGCAGCTCCTTTTTGGCAAGACCACAGTTGTGCTTACAGAAGGGCCTCTCAGTGCCCTAGGATGGGTCTGCTTTTCCCTGGGAAGGATTGCTCAGATTTTCCCATTGCTTGAGCTTGGCCTTTGTCACTTAAACAGTCAATATAGCTGTTGTGGTTCTCATTCCCTTGGTTAATATTTTTAAAGTTTTCTTGTGGGATTTCAAAGCAACTCAGTAAGAGATCTTATAGGACAAAGTGTGTGTGTGTGTCTGTGTCCTGAAGTCTCTAAGCAGGCAGATTTGCACAACCACATTCATACTCTCATGGATTTCATTCATGCATGTTCTCACACCCATGTACTCTCAGGTACCAAGGTGTGTATCCACGTAGTCTGGCCAGGATCGCTTTTGTGACACACAGGATGAGGCAGTGACTGCTGCATGCTGATCGCCTGTCTGAGGATGTTCTTGGCAGGGAGCAACAAACCAGTTTGGGGTTGCTTTTCATACTCTTCAAGTGTTGATGCTTACAATTTTTTCTTTATTCTTTTTTCTCATACCTTGTAATTCTCATTCAAACTTAATGAATTTCAGTTCTCTCTGTTCTTCCCCCCAGTTGCACTGATATTTTCTGATGCCAATCCTATTCTTCATCTTCTTGATACCTTATCTATAGGTCAGATTGTTCTTCCTCTTATTATTTCAATGAAATAATAATAATAAATCATAATAATTATTGACATAATAATTATGTGCTATTCCTTTACTCATGCTCTGCCTGTCCTCCTGGTGCCTGCTTGTTTGCCTGCATGTTCTCACACATTCATACACTCGTACACACACACTCTTCTACTTTGCCTTTGTTCATTACCAGTATTTATACTTCAGATACAAATCACTGCATGCAGACTTATGGAGTAATGTATCTGGCCCCAGTACTGTTCCTTCTATGCCAGTATGTGTTTCTGTGCATTAGTAGTGAGGTTACTTTGGGTCCATCAAGCAGCTCCCGGAAATGCTTGAATCCCTTGTAAGAAGGGACATAGTTCACACCAGCTCTCCCTGTGTCAGGTTTGCAGACTGTGAGGCTACTGAACATTGATTTGGTCATTTCCGTAGCAGAAGGACATACAGGATAGTGTCCCAGAGGAGGATTTCTGTGTGGTGTTTCTACATTTCCCAGCCACAGGTATTTGCTGTGCAACAAGCCTTGTGTGTTCAGTGTCTTGTGTTTGTTGTGCCTGTGGGGCTCAGCTTTGCATCACATGTGTGTAAGAGAGTTGCTTTCAGGCTGGGTCATACTTAACAGCGTGCAGAGCAGTTCTTCTACGGGGGTTGCCTGGGTTCAATTTCTGTGCTTGTGATGTCCAGTGCTGCTGGGTGTCCATTGATGGCACAAAAACCAGTCCTACATGTTCTGGGCATGTCTGATTTCACTGCCAAAGTACTGGAGGACTGCTTTGTGTACAGGTTTCAACTTGCCCATAGGATTGCTTGCCTAGGACTTAATGGAAATTAGGCATCAAAGTTGGATATGCTGCGCAGAACAGCAATGCTGGGCAAGGAAGCAAAATCTTTTCCATGCCTGTCTCCTAGCCCACACAAAATTTTCCAAGTAGAAAAACCAGCTGTATCCTGGAGATTTTTTTGTATTGATGGTAATTTCCATGATTTATGTGTCTGACAAGGGCTTTCTCCATGCTCTGCAGAGTAGTTCAGGTGGAAACTTTTCCAGTGAGTGGGGAGCTGGAGCTTTCTTAACTGTGATTTGCCACAAGTGGATGATTCTGATCTCTGTCTTGTAGCGATTTTGTTGATAATTTATCCTGTGAACTAGGGGGAAATTGTTGCAGCCTCAGAGGCCTCATGCCTGGGTGCATTGCGGCACCAGGGGGAGCATCAGCAGGGTACAGGGGTTCACCTTTTCTGGTGCTGGGGCGGAGCTGGGAAAAGGCTGGACTGAAAAGTGCTTGCTTAAAAATGGCAGTGCTGAATCTTTTGTCATCTAAAATTGATGCCAGAAGTGTTGGAAAGTCAGGAGGCTGTCCTAATGTGTAGAACATTTCAACAGAGATGTGATATTTCATATACGCGGAGTGCCTGCTGATGTCACTTGAAAGTCATGCTCACCCAGCTACAGCAAGGATTATTATTTTTTGGTCTTCTCCAGCTTTTTTTTGAGAAAAGGTTAAAAATTGATCGTATGTATGTGATAATCCGGGGGGGGGGGGGGGGGGGGGAAACAGATGCTAAACAATCTCTGAAGTTATTTCCTTTCTCTACAATGGATAACTGCTGCGTATGGAGTTACGCACTATGCACCAGTGACGTGATAAAATAAAATTTTATTATTTGTACACCTCTTTCTGACTTCCTATGAAGTTGTTCTCTTAGTTATGTTTTTTATCTGGTACTAACCTAAGTAATGCAATTGAAATGCTGAAGCCTTACGTATCTAATGCAGACTTCCCGTTCCTATAGCAACAAAACTTGTCCTGCTACTTAATGAAGGACTATTGGAATGTGAGTAACTGTGACTTTTAAGGTTTGGAAAAACAAACAGAACAGCTTTATATTTGAAGATTAAAGAAATAAAGCGGAAGTGAGCTCTTTGCATAGAATTTAAAAAAAATCACCCAGGCTTGGGATACTTCATTAGTAAGAATAAAACCATATTAATGTCACAAGGAGCTCTGTTTTAATCTAGATTTCCTAATTAAAATGTAACAGCCTTTTGTAGCAAGTGAGAGTCTTTGAGAGTTCCCCTGACTGCCCCCTTTCTTTTCCGGAGCTGCTGTGTTTGTGGTTAAGCTAATGTAAATTGGGATTACCTTGCAACAGATATGTTTTTCATATGTATTGGGAAAAATCCATTGATAGTATTTGTCATTGGCTGAAAAGGGGAGGGGAAAACGTGTGGTGTTTAACTCTACATTTGATGTACAAGCTAGTTCCTGGTCAGCTAGATTAAACCTGTGTTATGCTGGTAAATGCTAAACAAGCTGCAGATGAGAGAGTGAATGAAGCAGTAGCTGCCATCTCTTCCTATTATTTTATAGCTTTCCAATTACAATTTTAACAACCATGAAATTCTAATTTAAAACCACCATAGGAAATATCCCAAGGAAAAGAAGTAATGCTGACAACAATGTATCATGAATGTTTACGAGCCTATGTTTCTGTATCAGCATGCCGATAAGTACTACACAACTTGTGGCAGGTTTATTGTGTTTAATTTTTCATTTGTAGAAGTGAATATGAGCAAATGGGAAATATGAAATAGGGGCTTCTGTAGCAACCTTACTGGCAGAAAAATTGTTTGAATATATTTCCACAGGGCAGTCCAATTTTTCTGCTATTTCTTCTGTGATTTTTTTTTTATGTTGTTATTTACTTTGTGGGTTTTTAAAGCTGTGATTGTGATATATTTCTCTTCATTACTGAGGGCTGAATAACGGTAGCCAGAACTCAGGGTTTAAGGAAGCTTAAGAGATCTACTGAGCTCACTTGTCACAAGGCAGCTGAGACAACCAAGGATGCAATCAATCAATCAATCAATCAACTAGTGATTCTAGTAAATTACCCCATGGTAAAAGGGAGGATGAGGAACAGGATAGGAGAGGTGGAAGGCTGGCTCCTTTGAAAGTTCATCAAGATTAGCTGTTGCGAAAACAGAAAGCAAACCAGAAACAACCCACTCAGCAAAATCCAGCTTGGAAACAGCCGAGTTGTTGCATATTTGACTGTGGGCAGGTGGCATCCCATATGAGCTGGGAGCCTATACCCTGCTGAGAGCTGTGCTCTTCTGCTCCCAGCAAACTGATTGGAAGGTTACATGCCATCTTGGGAAGTGTGAAAAGGCTCAACTCAAAATCTTTGGATTGTGCTTTACCCTTCATTCCCTTTTAAAAACAAGTATCTTACCATTTAGTGAAATGCTTCTGTAGGCAGAAACTGAAGAAAAGCTGACAAGGAAGACACAGAAGATCTGCAGGAGATGGAATAGGTGTATAGAAGTTGCAATGTTTGTGCCACAGGTAGCGCTTAATGGGATTCTCTGTAGCTGCAAGAGTACTTGAAGCCTAAATACAGGAGGAAGCAAGATTTATGTGACTGTGCGTAACTTTGGTCAAAGGTCTTGAAGGACATTAGCCCTCTGAGAGCTTCATAAAGAGATGTTCTGTGGGTGTCTTTGCAGGAGGGGGGCTAACGATTTGCTTTTGCTCTGTGTTTCAGGGATAGAGCTCTGTCCTCCTGGGCACCGGTTCATGATCACCATGGCGGCGAGCTTCATTGAAATGGCTGGGCAATTCCTCATGCCAGGGCTGGCTGCCCTCTGCAGGGACTGGCAGGTCCTCCAGGCAATTATCATCTGTCCTTTCCTGCTAATGCTGCTTTACTGGGTGTAAGTATGTCTGCCTCCTGTTGTGACAAAGACAACATGAGCTCCCGGTGTTCGACTTGGGAGGTGTTTCACTGTTGGGAGGTGTGCATGCTTTACAAAACATATGAGTCTTTCCCTTTGTTCTTCCATTCACCTTTTGCAAAGATCTGACTTTGAAATAAGAAGTAAGTTTATAATTTGCTATAGCACTCACTTAGGTTACCTGCTGTGACATGGTGGGAACTCAGGAGAAGGTCCTCTTTCAACAGCAAAGTTGTACTGTGCTATTATTTAGTCTGTCACTTGCCCTTCGAAGATGAAAACAATTCTTGAGAGGATGCATCTTAGCCTAGCTGTTGTCAAACTGTGTCTGCACAGCTACATTTTCCCTTAAAACCGGTATTGTTGTTCTGGGCTGTCACTGTTGGTTTCTTTGGCCAGGGTTAACAAAAGCTAGGTTTAAAATAACATATGTCAGCTCTTGAACAAGCACACTTGGATGCCTTGTGTGCACGAGGTAGCCAGCGCTGAACTAGACTGCCTGCTCAGTTTTGCCTGAATTAGTGCATGCTGTGCCAAAGCTTGGGTGGACACTCTGCACTGGGCAGTGGCTCAGGATTGCTCCCACAACAAATCCTCCTCTCCCGCTCCTGCTCTCCTCTGCCTGCTGCACCAGCAGCACTGCAGCATTGGCACAGCTATTCTGAGAGAAGTAGAGTGGCTTTTGTCTTAGAAATGGTGCCAGGTCCATCCCCGCCAGGACTTTATCAACCTTCCCCAAAAACTTCCTTTGTTGTTCCGTCTTAATAGTGGCGCTCAGTGGGGGCAAACCCAAAAGAGGCTTATGAGAGCAGTGTCGTACAAAGCCATAATAATGAGAACACACTAGATTGTTCTTTTTAAAGATAACACTTTTTTTTTGTGTACTGTGGGGGGCCAAGCTGCCAGTTGTAATGCCTGACAAGTTACAACGTGTAAAAACTTGTTACAGTACATAAGAATTTTTGTCAGTTATACATTTTTTCTATTAGTGGGGATTTCTTCTCTTATCCTCAAGGTAGGCATGCCACAGCTTGGGCTGAAGGCAAAATGCAGCACGCAGGAGAAAGTCGCAAGTCCTTTGCAAGATATTTTGGTTTGGTTTTCTCCCTCCCATTTTCCAACATACAGCATCTAAACAGTCTCATCTTGTTAGTGTTAATCTTTATGATGAGTAACCACAAGTGTTCTTGTTAATGCGCTGTTCTCCCAAACCTGCCATATGTTATATATGTGCAAACACGTGCAGGTCTGCTCCAAAAGCTCCTGCTCGGATGCCTGCCAGCTGAAATGATTTATATCTATCACTGGATAGAACCCAATATCAAACAGGTATTTGTGTCCCAAAGGACAGTGCAATAGCATGAAGACACCTAAGGAATGCTGTAGATGTCATGGACAGCAGTAACCCCTCAGCAGTCTTCTGGAGGTGGCACGTTTTCCAGGTGGCTGAGTCAGGGTCTCGTACATTCCTGTTGAGAGGTTGTCTCTGAGTGACATTGAAAGCAGTAGGAAATGCTAACATTTATTTCCTAATCTGCAAGGGCTTTTTTTTTTTGTTTGTTTTTTGCTTTTTGGCTGTTTGGGACAGGCAGACCAGGCAAATAGATCACCTGTACATAATGTGTGATATGACAGCTTGATAAGCAGTGGTAATAGCCGAAGTAACAGGATTTGTGTTGCCCAGTGTTTTTGCATTTGCAGAAATGAGCTCTGGTTAGGATGCCTGCTTAATTATACTGCTGGTACAGTATGCACTCTTCTCTTAGGCTTTTCTTTACCATCTGTTGCATGTTCTCTAGAAAGTGCTGCCACTTTATTACCTCTTTCCTTTCCACCCCTCCCCTCTTCCCCCAGCATTGTGTTGGGGAACAGAGCGTGGACCCTCAGCATATGTTACAGATGAAGGAAGAAAAATGACTTGTAATGAAAGAACTGGAAAATTGCACTGTTCGTTAATTCCACATCATGTACCCAAAGCAGTGAGTTCAATAACAGATGCTGTGATTGCCCCTGTGCTGCCTCCTCCTTACTCTCTTTACTTCCATCTCTCTGCAAATAGCTGTTTGCCTCTCCTGGCTGGGGCTTAACCCTCTCCCTCCTATAGATTTGCTCTGCTCCTGACCATGTGCACATGAGAGGCTATAAACGCCTCCTTCATTGTAACCAAAACTGAAGAACTGGGAAGGGTGGCCAGTTCTGTTCTGATGCCGTTAGGCAGGATTTAAGTGTTCAAAAACTCTGTAGATGAGGCCCTCAGGGATATGGGTTAGTGGTGGTCTTGGCAGTCCTGGGGTGATGGTTGGACTTGATGATCTTAAAGCTCTTTTCCAACCTAGTTGGTTCTATGATTTACCCTCATAAGACACAAATTTGTAATAATTGGGCTTGTTGCCCTGGGGCAGACCTCTAATTGACAAACGACGCCCTTCCCATGAGCATGGGATTGCTCTGCATCTGGACAGGATCATGGTTCTCATTCCAGCTACTTGTGGTACCTTCTTGGCCTCCTTCTGTCTGTCAAGGATTCTTCCTTGCTCTTAGGATTTCTTGGGCTTAGGATCTTTTGTTCCTCCACCCACCTGTCCCCCGTTCTTTTGTTGGACTGCAAAAGGCTGGTGTTTTCTTGCTGATGGAGAAAGTAGAAGATTATCAACCAGGTGCCTGCAGTCAGCTCAGCTTGGTGATCTGAGCAGCTGCTCACCCTTGGTAGAAAGCTGTCTTGGCATCATTCAGCTAGTATTTAATGCCCGGTGATGAAGCATGAGGTTTGACCAAATTCCTGTGCAGAAGTTCACAGAGGCCAGGGGTTTGGTTTTTAAGTTTGGGATGGTGTTTCATTCAGCAACAGTAAGTGCATACAAATGACCCTTGGCAGCAGGGTCCACGCTGCACAAGTAAGCTCAGGCACTTGCACCCAGACAGGGTGGCCAGCATTTCGCCTTGCTGTGCCTGATAACCTGGGCTCAAAGCAGCCCAGGAGTTTTTAAAGATCACTAAATGAACCTCTCACTGCTCACACAGGATAATGGAGCAGTGAAAGGTGTGTGGCTTCAGCATTTCCTGTTTGAGAAACCTGCTTGAGCTGGAAGCTAGAGATGGTGTTTGTCCCCACAATGCCCATCCCTGCAGCTCTCTTCCTTTTCCTCGTGCTTGCCATGAGGCTTGTTGTTTGGTAAGGGGGCCATTCAAAAGCACAGCTGTTTAGGCTAGTGGCTGAGGCTGTCCCCTTTCTGGAGCCAAGCACCAGGAGATTCTGCATTCAAAGAATTCTTAATATTTCAAGAAATGCTTTTGTTGTGCAGGACTTGCTACAGGAGGGTATGCCATAGCATTCGTACAGCACCAGTGGTAGTAAATAAGCTGTCAAGCTGAATGGCTATTATATAGTTTTATTGCCTGATATCATTTGGATAGCAGTCTGCTTGACTTCCCTCTGGTGTGGGTCTTTTTCCCCCTTTTTCAAAAAAATAATACTTTCTCTAGGATGGAGGTTTCACTAAGCTGTCTTCCAAATTGCATCAGCCTTAAAAGTACCATAATGGTGCAATTGCCTGGTCCACTGCTTAGAAGTATAAGAACTGAGACAGCACCCACAGCAAAGATGAGTGTTGTGAAGGACTTTTGAGGTTTTTTTTATATACTTGAAGTTAAAAGCAGTTGTTGGATTTGTTCTTAGGAAAGTTTTTTTTTTTTGAAAATTAGACCTGCACAATAAAGAAAAATATGTTTGGAGTCAACTGAAAGTTTTTATATCTGTAGAAGTGTGGGAGGTTTTGTTTGGTTGGTTGAAGATCTACATATTTGTGAGACCTCACTTGGAGTATTGTGTGCATTTCTGGTGTCCTCAACATAGAAAGGACATGGAACTGTTGAAACAAGTCCAGAGGAGGGCCGCGAGGATGATCAGGAGACTGGAGCACCTCCCGTAAGAAGATAGGATGAGAAAGTTGGGGCTGTTCTGCCTGGAGAAGAGAAGGCTGCATGGAGACCTCACAGCAGCCTTCCAGTATCTGACGGGGGCCTATACGGATGCTGGGAATGGACTCTTCATGAGGGACTGTAGTGATAGGACAAGGGATGATGGGTTCAAACTTGAACAGGGGAAGTTTAGATTGGACATGAGGAAGAAATTCTTTACTGTGAGGGTGGTGAGGCACTGGAATGGGTTGCCCAGGGAAGTTGTGAATGCTCCATCGCTGTGGGTGTTCAAGGCCAGGTTGGACAGAGCCTTGGGTGGCTTGGTTTAGTGTGAGGTGTCCCTACCCATGACAGGGGGGTTGGAACTAGATGACCTTAAGGTCCTTTCCAACCCTAACTGTTCTATGATTCTATGATTCTATATTTGGCTTGGTTTTGTAATAAAATAAGCTCAAAGGAAGTCTAATCACTTAAGCTAATGAATCAGGCGAATATCAGCACTTGAAGGAAACAAACAGATGGAATATAAACTTTATCATGTAACTGTGTGTACATGTGTATTTTTAAGGCAACTCCACTAGCATGACATTGTCTTTATCTTGAGAAACTTTTAGAGAAACAACTGTCTGTTGTCTGGAGTATACACAATACTGACCCCATAAAAGAATGGCTTAAAGTCTGCATATGTGGGAAAAGATTTTTATGTGTTTAGATATTTGAATATCTGTTCCAATATAATCCTAAAATGTAATTTCTCTTTTCCTCTCCCTGTCTTTACAAAAGAATCCGAATCATTTCTGTCAGCTATTTTCCTTCTTTGGTCTGAATTGCCATATGTTAACTGCATATCTCATTCATTCCCTTCTTGGCAGCAACTGTCTATTGCAGACAGTGCTGCCTCCTCCCAGTTCTTTCAAAATTGTATTGACGGGCAAAATGCCCCTAATACATTATAAAATTCTAATATGTCCTATTTCTATGTGGCAGGACAGTTCCTGTATCATTTGTGAATCAGTGTAAAAGAAAATGCCATTAATTTGCACATTCTAAATTTGTTTTCCCTCTTGTTTCGTAAGTGATTCTTCTTTTTTGAAAATAATTACATAGCTCATTAATAGATAAATGAGCAGCTACACATTATCAGTTCTTCCTCTGACAAAAACTTGGAAGCAACTCTAACCTTTTTTCCATCTTTGAAGTATTTTCCCAGAGTCCCTTCGGTGGCTGATGGCTACGCAACAGTTTGAGGCATCCAAGGAGCTGATCCTTCAGTTCACACACAAGAATAGGATGAACACAGAAAGTGACATCAAAGGAGTGGTGCCCGGTGAGTAGGACAGGCAGACAACCTCAAGTCCTCCCACTCTTTTCAAAAGGCTGCACGTGACATTGCTGACCATAATTAAACAATCTATCTACTGCCTGTGAAATCATCCCATTCATTCATTCATTCATTTTGCTTTTGTTGAAAAACCGTTACAAACTCCATCACTGTGTTTAAAATTACTTGGCCTTTTGAACAGTCCTAGTAATTGCACTCTCATCTTGCACTGCCGTATGTATTTAGAGACACCTCTTGAAGTATTTTGCCGCAGATACCCAATGCACCACAGCCCTGTGTGCCTCTGGAAGCTATGTTTTAAGGAAGCTGCTCACTGGGATCCTGCCCATCATGCAGCACCGACTCTGTTGGTTTGGAGAAGCAGCAGCACTTGAACCCCCAATTCTAAAGTGCCAGCCCTATGGCATACCTAAAACATATTACAGTTTCTCTTTAAAGCCTTGCTCCAAGAGCCATTTTGCTTTCCTCTCCTGCATCATCTGAGTGATGCTGTTCTGGGGGTGGGGGAGGCCTGCAAGCAGCAGCAGTAGGGTGCAGGGTTTGGTTGAGAATCTCAATTATCAGTTCCTTGGTTTACTGATGCTTTTATAAAGAGCTGATTTGTCTCGTCACTGGGATTGTCACTGAAATAGCCATGCTGCCTTTGTGCAGGGTGCTTTGCAGAAAAGACTGTGAGTTTGTCTCTAAATACAGCAAAGGTGAAGAGTTTCTGCATCTTCATCTCACTGGTGCATCTGTCACATTTGCTTTGGGCTCCCCTCTTCCTTCTCACAGGTCTGATGATGCCCATAAGCACCCATTTTGCACTGTCACTTGCCATCTGCTATCAGACTACCCACTAGTCAGAAAACAGTGGAAATGTTTCTTTTCCCGCACACACATTTTCAAACTCTTCTTGCTCTGACCCCAGGGGCAACAGGGAGATATCACCCAGTAGCTTTGCCCATGGGTAGGAGTGATGTTTCCTGCGCTTGGCTTGGTACTCACTTTCAAAGGTCTCAAGCTACAGGGATAACTGTAGCTTCAGTCAGTGCTAAAAGCATCAGTCAGCACTGGGACAGATTTTATCCTGAACAGAAAAGTGTCACCATTAGCATCAGTGCCTAACAGATGAGGTGGTCTTCATCACTGAGGGGTAAAAAAGTCTGATTTGGGTCTGTGGTCTTCAAAACCAGGTCACTGCTGTGATTTCTAGTGCAGTTGGCACATGATGTTAATTAGCCACAGCATGGCTTTGCAATGTTAAATGCCCTTTTTCTGGTAAAGTTGTGAAAAGCATAGGGTATATGAGCAGCCATTCACCTAATGATCTCCACCCCCACTCCCTCCCCCCATAACTCCTTTTTGCAGATCTTCCCTGAATCAAATGATGGGTCTTGGAGAAATCTTGTCTCTGAGGCAATGAAATGTCTCACAATTAGACTTGGAGTTTCCCAGTCAACTCTAAATTTGGCTTTTTTTAGCTAGTCAGCTTCTTGAATTTGCAGATGAAATAAAATGGGTCTCAGGGGAAAGAAGAAAATAAATTACCTGAGTTTCCTTTAAGGAAGACGATAAAAATGCAACTGTGTGGCTAGAGGGATTTATTTAAGCCATGTATAATGATATTGTCCATGGAGGAGTGCTAAGTGTCAGAATGGTTTTATGACTATTATTTGTGACTGATTACTTTTTCCAGCAGTTTCATGGTAGGAGTATACTTGGTTTAAGGAGGGGCTTCCTTTCATGTGGAAACTAGAGCATTATTACACATCTTGATGCTATGGATTTCTCTGCCTGCACATACATTTAGAGATAGCAGTTGCCAGTGTGAAGGGATACAGAAAATGATATGGTTACTGACGCTGGATTTGTTGGGGATATTGTTGGGATTTTTTATTATTTCTTCCCTAGTTTTTCTCTTTAAGCTCTCTCTTCAGACGCACACTCCAAGGCTTTTCTGACCCAGCTCTGGAGGGATGCCGCATTTCTGTAGGGGAGAGTAAGAAAGAAGCAGTATTAGAAGGATCAAATGAGCTTAACTACAAATTTCAGGAGGAAGGACCTTCCCTCTCATTCTGGGTGTATGGAACTGTTGATGCTCTGAGTGAAGACAGGAGAAAAGTAGAAATCCTGAGTGAAGAATGTGATCAAACTACAGGTCGTGTATCTCCCAGTGGGTTAGTAAGCAGAAGAAAGCATTTCTCTGCTTTTGTTATAATCACATTCCTATAGTTGCTGTAGCAGGGAATGGATAAAAAGCTGATACACATCTGTGAGAAAGGATACCATTGAGCCTGATGCAGATATTCCCTATTTCCCCTTGACTCCATTGTTGAGCTTTCCTATCTGTGTGGAGGGTTTTTGTTCCTGATTTGGTTTATTCTTTGTTCTCCATCTGAAAGAGCTGTAAACTGTTTTGCTCTAGTTAGGGACCATTGTATTACTGTTTATTATTCCTTGCTGCATTGTTGTAACTGCCTCCTGTGATTGAATTACTCCCAATACATTTAAATGACAAACTGCTCACTTGCAGACCCTTCCAGCTGGGAACCCCACTGTAATTTTACTCATATGTAGCAGTTAAATTAGTGTATCCTATAAAACAGATCATTACACGAATTACAGTAGTCTCTGAGTTTGCTTAGGGTAGAGAAAAGGAGGATCTGGGGGCAACCTTATCACCATGATCCAGTTTTTAGAGTGGCTACAAAGAAGATGGAAACTCCTTTTTACAAGGAGTCCCATGGAAAAGATATGTGGTAATGGATACAAATTACTCGTGGAGAGATTCCAAGTGAACATGATAAAGAATTTTTTCACAATGAGAACAATCAGTCACTGGAATAATCTCCCCAGGGAAGTGGTGGATCCCCAAACCTTGGACACTTTTGAGATTCAGCTGGACGGGGTACTGAGACATCTAGTCTAGATGGTGCTTTTGCCAAGAATGGTTGGACCGGATGATCCTTGAGATCCCTTCCAACCTGGTATTCTGTGATTCTATGGTATGTACCCGTTTTGGCAGCTGATACGAGTTCCATAATAAAAAAGCATTCAAGTGGGTGAGGTATTTTTGGGATGTGAGAAAATACAACTTCAAATTGCTGTCCAAGCAATGAACAGGCTTATTTTCCTTTATGAAGAATTACACTATTCCCATTGCCAGCTGAAAGCTGTTACTGGTCCATTTGGCTACGCTGCCCATAGCAGAAAGTGCCACTGAACTTGTGTAAGGTCTGCTTGTTCCTTAGGGACTTGTCCCATGCCTTGGGTGGAAAAAAAAGGAAGTAAAATGTATCTGCTGGTTTTGACTCAATCCATAGGGTGGGAGCAGTTCACCAGTGCTCTTCTTGGAGATGTCTCTGAAGAGAACAAGTGAATGTCTGGACTGTGGTCTAGCTGTAGTTTGAAATGTCCTGTGGTTGTGGTAAACCCTTCCTGGAGAAATCAGCCCAGGCAGCTGATCGGCAGTGCTTAGCAAGCAAGATAGTAGGGGAATGCCTGCATAGTAAACAAAGTGAGACAAGGGATGTTGATAGGAGACTTGGGTGTTGTAAATAAACATTGCCCTTATCTTCAGTAGCCTGTCTCAGGGCTGTAACATAGTGATGATGATAGGTGCAAAACACAAGGAGAGCTGCTTCCCCAGTACCTTTAGGTGTCTTTGTTTTTGAATGATTGGTATACCTTGTCATTTCTGGCAGGAAAAAAATGCCTTCATAAAGAGATGTTTGGCTTTATGTGATCATATTTCCTTAATGCTTACAAAATCTGGTTGTGCTAATTAGACCTGGTTAAATCATCCCTAATGTTTTGAGTCTCAAAATTTCACCAGTTAGCTCAACACTTTACATCTTTTAGAAATAAAAGCTTAAATGCAATTTTGCATCAGGAGAACGATTATCCTGGTTTTTTAATCCAACTGCATATTGAAATGTCACCTTAAAACAGACTTGGTGAATTTTGTTGACAAGTATTTGAAAACATTATTGGAAAAAGTCAGCTTCAGTCATGAGCAAATGAAATATTTTTATAATAGTTATTCTGTACAGGTTTTTCACTGCCAATTTCTCCAAAAACTTCCCCATCTCTTCCCTGTTCCTCTATGGAAGAGGAAACAAACATACATTTCAGTGCAGCTGCAGTAGAGTCATTTTAACCTGAGTGGGGTAAATGGTTAGGAAGTGTGGCGATTGGTTTGAAGAACTAGAGAAAAGAGTGTTTATAACTGCTTGACCAGGCAGAATAACAAAACTCTCTTTTTGCTCATGTCTAGATGAAAACACAAACCAGAGTGCTCCTATGCACAAACATATTATAGCTCTTCCTTTCCAAGGTTCCTCTCTAAGCTCACAGAAATAATACTGATGTAATTACAAAAGTGACCAGCAAAGATCAAGCATCCAGATAAAGGCCCATGCTTTAGCATGCAGAACACAGGGTGGAGAGGAAGAAGGGGTATAGTGGTGACAAGTACTCTGTGTCTGCATATGTGTGCAGATTGCAGTTATGAGAGCTGTGGTTTTCAGGGGCTTTTAATTAAAATCAAATAAGAAAATTATCATTACCTTTCTTGCTACTGAGCAGCACGCTGCCGTGACTTTTCTTTCTATACATAAGCTAGTTTTCTGTCTTGTTTTGCTATATTTTTTTTGCCTAACCATGAGGCTTGGATCTCTGTACTTACATGCTTTTTTTTTTCTTTCTTTCATTGGGTGAAGAGCAGAAGGAAGTGTGAAAAATCTTTGTCTGAAAGTCAGTCTGTATCCCTAATAGAAGAGATTAACTCTCCCTACAAAGCTTTTCTCATATCCTTACACCCTCACACCTACAACTACAGTACTGTTTTAAAGCTTGTAGTACTTGAAGAGCTAGATGTGTTAGCTAGAGAAAGCAAGCAAGTTTGCCGACCCCATAATACATGTGATGCTGCTACCTACAAGCCTGCCAGATGTGTTCCTTTACAAGATCCTGGTTTTTGCTTGTTTAATGGTGCCAAACAAAGTGTAGGTCTTGGGGGAAAGTCAGATAAATGTGGGGAATTTAGTTAAAACAGTTCAAGGTGCTACTTGAAGGCAGCCTTTAAGTCTTATAAAGGACTGCGTGTTAGCTACAGAGATTTCTATCATCAAACAAAACCAGCCAGTGATTTCTGTTTGCCCTCTTGTATATTAAATCAGCTTTCAGGAGGGGTTAGGTTTTTCCTGGTGGTCCCCTCTTGTCCAGGAGCAGTAACTGAGGGAGCTTGTGCAGCTCTTTCAGGGTAGGCAGTACATAATAAACAGCGAGTAACAAGAATAAAATTAATCAGTTAAGTCCTCTACTGCTGGCTATGCCTACAGGAATGGAAGAGGAGAGCCCATGTGTCCCCTGCCTGTATCGCTGGTGAGGGCAGTAGTGACCTCTGACAGCAGCAGGATTTAGAGGGGGCAGAGAGAAAAAGGAAGTGCTCTACTGAGGACATGCCTTCTGATGTCACTGGGAAAAGCCAAAGATGAGAGAAAAAATTGAAAAAAAAAAGGAAAAAAAAGGAAAATGGGGGGGTGTCAGCCTCTATTTAAGCTTGAATGACTCTTTCACACCAGCTGAGTCCTCCACAGACTCACGCTGGCTGCACTCCAGCCTGTCGCAGCTGCTTTGTGCCCAGCAGACACAGTGGCTCTTTGTCCCCAGTGCTACCTTTCCTCTCAGAGGAACTGGCTTCACAGGGCAGGAACTGCATGGGGAGAGCTGGCAGCAAGCCTTGGTGCTCTGATCCCTCAGCGCTGAGAAAAGAGAGGATGGATGAGGCTGGATGTGGACATGAGTGGTGGGAGAGGAGACTTTGGGATCCAAGTGGAGGTAGACAGCAGTATGAGGGGACCAGTGGAGACAGCGAAGAGAGGAAATAAGAGAGTATAAAGAGTTGTGGGGGCAAAGAATAAGCATAGGTGGGAGGGACTAAGGCAAAGGGAACAAAGGACTGTGAGGAATTAAGAGCTGTAGAAGAAGAGTGGAGAGCTAGAGCATGGAGACCAAAAGGGCTGCAATCATTAGCTTTCCCCTCCCTCCAGAACAAGATGTTGAGCCCAGTCTCAGCACTCTTGTGAAATCCAGTCCTAAACTGTGCGCTTCACCTCTCCATACTGCCCAACTCGCCGCCTCTGCCTGCTGAGGTTTCCTCCATAGCTCTGGCAGTAGATAGCAGTAGCAATGCACGTGCAGGTATCTGAAACCTCTTCATGGCTCAGATACAGCTCCTCACAATGATATTTGAGGTGTTCTTTGTGTTGGGTTTTTTTTTAATGTTGGTGATGTTAGAGGAATGTAAACGTTGACAAGTCAAGCTCTGTTGAAATGCAAGAAGTCAGGTTGCCAGGGCAACCCTTGCTTGGCCTCCTGGTATGAAGGCATGATGGTATAGCCCTTAATAACATGATTACAACCTATTTTTTCTACAGGGCATAGGATGGACGAATCAGTGCATAGGATGGACGATGCTGTGGGAATGAAGCTGTTGTCTGTTCCTCATTTGTTGCAGAATTTGGAAGGTGTGTAGTGAATAAAATAGAGGGTTCCAGAAGGAAAGAGGACAGTCTTGAGGAAATGAAGCTGAATGCCTTCTGAAGGGCTGTACCCATTCCCTGTGTCTGCCAGGAATTCTCTTGTATGAGGATGGAAATTTCTCTGGAATCAGGCTCTTTCAGTGCTGTCACTAATCACAGTTTCTTCAGTGTCTGTCTCAGGCATGTAAATCTGGGACTTGATTTGCAGAAAGCTGGGAGCATTTATATCAGCATCTGTAAGGGTTACTGCTGTGTGATTTTTCTCATTCTGGACACAATTTCTCTGTATTTTATCTTCTTGCCTGCAAAACAGAAATAATCTTTCTCCTTACTCTTACAAGAAGGTGGTGGAGATGATTTCATTGCTATTCATGAAATACATGAATATTCTGACAGCACTGTAGGAATGTCTCTGAGGAAACCTGTGATTTTGTACTCTCTGGGAGGCTTGGATAATAAGGCTAAGGGGCACATGTTGAATGGGCAAGGTAAAGGCATCATTAATAGCTGCCCATTTGCTGACTGCAGGGAGCATTCTGGGGGAAAAACTAATGTGTGATCATCTAATTAAGTACTGTATCATAATGCATATGAGTTATTGAAGATTGCAATTGCAACCTTATGTCTGATTTTTCCTATCTTTTTTTTCAATGTAATTGGAAATTCAGGATTGAAACGAATTATTGCAATCAGTCCTTTGCTACTACAGTTATTGAGTTATGCGGTTGCTTTCATGAAATGAGTTTCATTTTAAATGCTGTTAGTATTTATGACCTGTGCTTCTGTCGGAAGGCCATTCCAGACTTCAAATTGCTCTTGTACTCAGGTACATCTTAACATTCAATACAAAAATATACTATAGGTGTCCAGGTTCTCTGTGGTTTAGGATCTTTACCGTTCCCATTTGATCCTGTCTGTGACTACCTTAAATCTCTTTTTTCCTATGCTATGTGAGCAGACAACAGCCCGGTTCCTTTGCTGGGCTGAGGACCTCTACCTCCTTTCCTTTTATAAATAGGCTCACTGAAGCTTTTGTTTCTCAGGTATTGATAACCAGAATTGTGAAAGAACACCAGTATTTCATTGTCTGAATTGCAAATACTCATGGACACAATAAACTGGTGTCTTGTAACAACTTGTGTTCAAGCAGTATATAGCCAAGTCTAAAACTGTATCTGCTAAAAGCTTACCTTCCAGCAGAAGCATTTTCTGTTAGTCCCTATGTATCTTACCTTGTATTTTACATTTTTAGTTGCTTTTGACGCACAGGGTCTCAAGCTCACCTAGTTCCCTCTAACATCCCATTTCTGTGCTGTACTGCAGGCAATGCCTCACTTTGTGACCAGCTGACTTCATTGGCACATTCCTAAGGTTTGTGCCAAGCTCCCAAGTGAGGTTATTAAACAAGATTTCTTTTCCTTTTTCTTTTTTTAGAATGAGTGACCCTGACACTAACCTCCTGCCATCTGCTTATGATTCTCATTTTTCTATCCTGTATTGCTGTCTATCGGTCAGCTCTTTACCCGTCTCATAATTTCTGTATGTGACTTGATAACTTTCAATATTCCTTTACTATTAGGCTTTCCAAAAATGCATTATTTCAAGCTGCTAGTTCTCCGTGATATAAATAAATAAATAAACACAAAGGGAATTAATGGAGACAGAAATCCTGAAAGGTATAAATAAACCTATGTACAGTAACTCAGTGTGGCTGAGAACAGGTTGTTTCAGTTCTGCGTTTCAGCCTGATATACCTCCTGCTGCAGAGCTGTCATGCTCCAGGGATTGATTGAGCCTCTGTGCTGGGCTTCCATAGCTCTTTTTATGTTCAAAGACCTACTGACAGTATCATTTAGCAGCCAGAAAAATCCAGCAGAAGTCCATCACCACAGGACACTTGTCATTTTGGACATCCTTTTGTGTCAGCTTGATTTGAGCTTTGTCTATTTTGTCTTTGCCAAGTGATGCAGAGATGGGTGGCTTCATTTGAAGGCTTTAAAGATACTTTCTGATTTTGAAAGCTATACTCCTGAAATGCAGAGGATCCCATGAGAATTCATCAGCGTTGGGAGCTGGAAGCTGGTAGGGTTCCCCTCCCCATGAGACCTTTAAACTCTTGCAATGAATAGTTTTAATTTCCACTGAGGTATAAAGAGTTAGCTTGTTGACAGTTTTCCTACCGAGTCCCTGAATAGGAAGCCTAGAGTGTGTGTGGGCTCTGGAGTATGGGAAAACTCATAATGGGCCTCTGAGTAAATGGATAAAAATATTTCTTATTTTCCACACTTGCTGTTCTGGTAAATCAGTCAGAACTGAAATGTTTAATGCAAATTCCTTCTGAACTGGTGACTTCAGTGCAAACTCAAAGAATAAGTTAGGGAGCATGCGGGTGTCCTGCTGTTATTCCAGTAGCCGAGAGATCTATAGTTTGCTTCCATGGGTTTTTGAATAGGCATTGGCTTGACTTCTCATTTAAGATCTTAATGTTGAAGTCCAGACAGCCTAAGAGCTGTCACTCTGTGGATGCCCATCACAGACAGAGCAGGTTCTTTTGTGCAAGCAGGCTACTCCCAGAGACAGCAGGCCACTTACATGAGAGCCAGTTCTATAGCTGATTACTTTTTTTCAAGTAGCATAGCATATTTGATGCTATTTGAATGGTATTTTGAGTATTATAAATTATTGATTTGGGGGTGAATATCTAACTGATATATATAGAAATAAAGGAGGAAGAAAGCCATCCAAAAGATAGATGGTGGTGGAGGCTTGGCAGAGTCATTTGGCTGAAACAGGTGAGTTTTGCTTGGAGTTTTAACACATCATAGAGGGATGGAGGAGTAAATAGCTGATAGAGCCAGAAGGCTTTCAGTACAAAGTCAGGTAATGTTTGCCTTCTTTGGTGGAAGGTTTGAGGACAGATTCTTCTTATTAAATGTTATTTTTCTTTTTTTCTTTCTTTCTTCCATTTTTTTTTTCTTTTTTTATCCATGGAGTATAACCTCCATCAGAGCAGAAGCAAGGGTCCACTGAAGGAAGGCTGCGGCGTGAGGCAGGGTAGAGAAGAGGTGAAATCTCCTCGTGTGATCCTCTCTGCAGCTAAAGCAGAGGAGGTGCTTGAGGGTGGAACAGCAGTTCAGTGAAAAACATTAACAAGACTTAGTTTGGAAGGATTGATGTTTAAGAAAAGGCTAAAAGGAGTCTTAAGTGCACATGGGAAGGATGCATGACTATAAATAAAGAATACATGTATTGTAGCAAACTGTCTATGAACAAAGCAGGAGTGGAAGGCAGAATAATATTTGGCTCTCAAGAGAAGAATGACCAAGCTAAGTGTTGTTTCTCTTGATTTTATTATGTTGTGGCTCAATAAAGCACCGATTGACCATAAATTCTACTTTGTCTTCTCAAAGAAAGAAGTAAAAACTACTTCGAGAAGAAAAAAAAAAAACCAAATTAAGAAAATCTGAAGAATATGGCCTCAGGGACTGTCCTCTGTTGACAGAGATGATGTTATACTTTGACAAGCCAGATCTGGTCATTCTTTGACAGTTTGAGATTGAACCCTTATGTCCACATGAAATTTGTGCAACATGAGTTCTTTGGGTGGTGATTTTCATTGTTGCCCTTCAGCTGAAATAGTAAACAGTCTTTAGCAGCCTTTCAAAACGTTGTGCTGCTTCAAGCGTTGCTTTGACTTTTGCTATAGAAGGTGTGGCTTGGGCTCAATTACAGGCTTTGTAACTGTGTTCTATGTGTTTCAGTTGTTCTGAATTGTCTTATTCCCAGTTACTCCTTTCAGAATCTTGCTACAAAAAAAACATTTTGACCTTGCTCTTTGAGATTAGGAACCATCTTTTTTGTTGCTTATTTTCTTAAGATAGCCCTAATCCATTGCTGAGCCTACTGAGTGCTCCTGTAGTACATACATTAATTTGACCAATTCCCCCTTTTGCTCCATCTCCTTTATGCTTTTGCGAGCTTCATGCTGTGTAGATTCTGGGAAGAAATGGCTATTATCAGCTAGCAAGGTAAGTAGCACAGCAATGTTCTGCTCAAGTACATTAAGGTAAAATACCTTTTGCCGCTTTTCTCAGAAACATTCCCTGTAGTTACTCTGGATGGAAGACCAGGAATGATCTATGAGCAGTGAATAGCTCAACTATTTGCATATAAATAGTGTTTCTTTATTACTTTTTTATGATACAATTTTCAAATAACAGCAGACAAACATGTCTTTTGTTTAGTTTGTAAATTTGGGTGATTTATCTTGTTTCTCCCTCACACACCCTGGTGCTTGCTTTTATTTTTCCCTGTCTTGCATCACTTAGAGATTGCTATTCAGTGAAGCAAGGCAGAGGTTGGGGCAGGCCAGTGGGGACAATTGAGGACACTGTGCTAATTGTGTATGCATGAAGGGAATGGTTGCACAGTTCAGAACAGGGCCATGCTGCCTGTAAACACAGTCAGTCTAGAAAGCAGCAGTACAAGTCTTTGCCCTAAAAAGCAGTCCTAGTCTGTCCTAGAGCGCTTCTTTATAGGTTTGTGATACTTCTCTATAGCTACGGCTTCTTCTGGTTTTACTGGACTTTGTGCCCAGCTGTGTCACTGGTCCAGTATCTGGGAAACAGTAGTTTTGTTGACGTGCTTGGTTACGTGTTCAAGCTCTAACCTAATGATATTTGGGAAGTAAGCAGTGCCTTTGTTGTTGTCCCCTACCAACAAGAATGTCAGGTGCAATATTTGCAAGGCTTGTGTTAAATAGCATTGCAAAGAAATGTAATTTTGGAGCTGCCCAGAGCTTTAAGGACATGGTGAGGGTCTAGTTCTGAAATGCAAAGACAACACAGCTGATGATGCCCAGGGATTTTTCTTTAAGCAAATGTCTTCTGTTTAGTCCATTCATCAGAACGATTTGAATTCTTTGAAATAGTGTGGAAGGGAAAATGATGAGCTGACGTGGTGTCTTAGCCACTTCTTTCTGAACCCTGGATTTGAGCAAACCTCAAAAGATTCCCAAAAAAAAAAATGAGTTTGAGCTCCAGTCCTTTCCATGGCTTTTCAGGTGTACATTGCAGAAAGGCAGCAGGTCTTGTAACTGCACAAACATAGTCCTGCCTGTGAAGGGGAGAGAAAACCGAACAGAATCCTGAAGTTCTTCAGATGTTGTATCATGCTTGCTGGGATCAGATTCTGTACTGCCCCCATTTTATATACACCTTTTAAACTGGCAGAGGGTTTGGGGTATGAAGGAACTCTTGGGCTGTTCTTCAGCCCCAAGAAGATTAAGGGAAGCCTAGGAGAAAAGAAGGAAGCTGAGGTGGACTTTAGGCAGGTTGTCCATTATTTTTATAGCTCCTGTTAGAGTTATTGATAGTGTTCTGCTCTCCAGAGTATCCCTCAGAATATCTGTAGTTCATGAGCAAAGCTTCTCTTTCTTGTTTTCCCCAGTGAAAGAATGATTTTTTTATTTGGTTTGTTTCAGAGCTGGAAAAGGAGATCACCAGGAGACCGAAGAAAGTCTGCATTGTAAAAGTGGTGGGAACAAGAAACCTGTGGAAAAACATCGTAGTATTGTGTGTCAACTCGTAAGTTCAGTTTCTCTGAATAGTTCTGTGGTTGGTGAACTGGAAGCAGTAACGGGAAATGATGGGAGAGCTCCTCTGTTTCATAGTGTGGGACCCTTTACTGCTGTCTCTGATAAATGATCCTGGAAAAACACCAGCTGATGCAAGGAGTTCTTTTTTATGGCAAACGTGGAGGAGCTCATTGATTGTTTTGGGCAGCAGCATCATGTGTCTTCTCAGGTGTCATTCTGCAAGCACATTGCTGTCACTGGTGGTCTCACATAGGCACGTGCTCACACATGTAGACTGCTGCTGCCATTCTGGGTAGTGGGATCTTTGAAATCATTAATGCCCCAGGAGTGCAAGTTCAAGTTGTTTACACCTGAAATAACTGTGTTGCAGAGGAGGACGTTTCTTGCCAGTAAATATGAGCCTGCTCCCTTGTACAAAAGCTGTCCTTGATAGGTCTCCAGAAGTGGATTACAAATCTTGTGCAGGACACGTAGGGAGAATATGTGTGGTCTCACACAGAACAACATGATGCCTGTGTCCTAAGGCTTTGGCTTTGACATGCTTACATAGGCAAAACCAGACATTTGCCTGAGGGTTTTGCAAGTTACAGGCTCTGAGACCTTCTGTCCAGAACTGAGCACCTTGTAAAGAGGAAACAGACGGGCTGCAAATTCAGCCTCTAACCAAGCCAGACTTTCTGGGAGGGCAGTGTTAGTGGATTTTCTAATTGTTCAATCTTATAAAATGCCTGTTTGAATACTGTCATGATTATTTTTTTCAAGTAGGAGGTGCAAACAACAAGCCTGCAAATCCCCCGTCCTCTGCTCCATTTAGAAGTACATAGCTCTCTTGTGACTTTTTCTTCATCACTTCAGGGCCCTACTCTGCAGCCTTCACTCCTGTTAAACAGGCTCATGTATCAGTCATAACCTCTAGGGGACAGCCCTTGTGCTGGGCAGGTGGTCACCCAGGGGCACATGGGCTTCAGGGCTCAGTCTCCTGTATTATTGGTTGCAAAACCAACTCTGGTTTTATGATTTTTGTGTGTCTCTCCCACCTACCAGTGGGTGACTCCCTCTGTTTCCTCTTAGGCTGAACTGGTGGGTTTAGTAGCCAGCGTTAACTGTATCTGTGAGAAATGTTTATATGGGGAATCCTCCCCTCCTCTCCCTCCCTCACCCTTTTCAATTAGGCACATCTGGAAATCCCCTATGCCAGAACTAGGCAGCCCAACTTCTAGCAATAGCACACAGAGGCTGTTTGCCTCCAAGTAAAGCATGAAGCAGATGTGTGTTTGAGGAAGTAGCTTTCATGTTTGTTTTTAGGGGATGGAAAAGAACTTATGTAATTTTAATTCTATTATTCCTGTTACGTGGGACTATGGTAAATTTTGGTAGTGTGGAACACGGAGAAGAAACCATTTACAGGGAATGATAAGACATCAAGGGAGATAAATGGATTTAGTTTTAAAAGCAACTGTTCTGAGCTGTTTGACAAGTTAAGATAATAGAGTAATTCCTGGGGAAGCAGGCTGGAAAGCGAAGTCCAAATTACACATCGATTTAGTTTACAGTTCATGGCCTAAATAACAACTTCAGCAAGTGTGTTTGCATGCACAGAAGAGAAAGAAGATATGCCCTAATAAACTCTGTCCTATTACGAATACTTTTTTGCTGTTTATTATTTCTGTTACATGAGGAGCCAGTTATAATCTAGATATCCAAAGCTACTTACATTCTTGTGTAACAGCAAGTATAGCTATGTTTTATTAGGGAGAAGGTGTTTAGTGTTGGGAATGTATTTTGAACTATAGCATTGATTCACAAGATTATTGCTGTCATGCACTCAGCAACTGTGTTTTCCCCCAACTGTTTCTATGCTTATATTAATATTCAGTTGACACTGACAGAGCTTCTAATTACTGACCTTCAGGAGGATGGAGGTGTATCAGTGTAGTGGACCTGCCATTCATTTTTTGGAGACCTGGATCTGTGCCTGCCTCTCTGTCAGGCAAAATTAATTCGTGACATGAGGTTTGTCTGGTCTAGATGCCAGGGACAGGAGGCCCTTCCCAGCAGGATGTGTCTGTGCTGCAATGGGAGTCGTTCGGAGCATTGACCTCCCACAGCAGCTCTGCTGCAGTTTTGCACCACTTCAGGGGTGATGCTGGAGCTTCTCATCTGACTTGTGTACTTCCAGCCCCATGCTCTTCCTACCTTTTTTCTTCCCTTTTTGTTTTTGTGAGGGGTAAGAGAAAGAGGAGTGAAATGGAGTGGCAAAATGCTGATCACTGGCATCACAAAGAAACTTTTAAAAGAAAAGGAGACACACATCTGTGAAGGGTGGTGCAAATGTGTAGATTGAATTATGGCTTATCATTTCGTAATGGTAATAATAATTGCAGCACGTGTGCCTTCAAATAAGGGGTTTCTAAGGGGTCTACAGTTGTAACTGGTTGGCTTGGGAAGTGAGATGCCGTCTTCAGTACAACCAAATGCCGCAGCCAGGTCTTCTTCAAGACACAGCTGTATTGCACAGTCTTCTGCTGTTTAAGCATGCAGGCTGTTTCATCACAGCCGCTCTGTCTCCTATGGCTGTCAGCAGATGCACTGGGAACAGAGATGTCTTTGCAAGAGAGGAGTTCTCAAATACAGAGGGAAAACCAGTCACACACTAGGAGTCCTTGTAAAGATGCTCGTATCCCAGTCGTACCAAGAGCAACGGCTGTATGAATAAAGCCAGTAGATTGCAAATGTCTGGTTGAATAGAGATTTTTCTTTTTGCTGCTTTTGATCATTGCTTATTTTCACAGCAGCACCTGGAAGTCTGAGATGAGTCTTGTTGCACTAGGTGTTGTACTCTTGCAGTGGAAGAAATTCTTCCTGCATTAAGATGTTCCTGCTTTGAATTCCATTGCAGTGCCTTCTCAACAATGGTCTCTTGCCCTCTCCTGTTTCCCCTAGGCTGACTGGTTACGGCATACACCACTGTTTTGCAAAAAGCATGATGGGGCACGAAGCGAAGATGGCAATTACCCACAACTTCTATGCGGACTACTACACCATGGCTGGGATTGCACTGGCATCCTGCCTGGCCATGTGCCCAGTGGTTGGGTTTCTGGGGAGAAGAGGAGGACTCCTGCTTTTCATGATCCTTACAGCCCTGGCATCGCTCCTGCAGCTGGGCCTTCTCAATTGTGAGTTGGAGACAAGAGCTTTTGCGGACCATGTGATTTTGACATGCAATTAAGGGACCAGGAAATATTAACACTTCTTTTGCCCTTCTCAGACTTGACATGCTGTACGTGTGCTTAGTTTAAGAATTTGCTTGAAGGTATCAGGTTCTGGATGAGTCCGTGTGAAGCTCATTGAGCACTGATGCTGCTTCTAGGGCTGTCAAACAAGATGCTTTAATTTTATTTCAATTAAATACCCTCTGGTAGGGATTGGGAACGGAAGACTTTTCCACTTGAGTCTACTTCTCAAATAGCCACTAAACTAAATGGCAGTTAAAGCAGTAGGTGTATGTCATCTGCCTCTTCCGAGCATCTTGCTACATGCAAGTAATACAACAGGTAGCATGGAAATGTGCAGCTGAAAGACCCTGCTTTTAACACGGTGTATGCATATAGCTCACGTGAACATGTACATATGATTTTGTGAGTTGTCACAGCTTTTCAGATGAGTTCCTGCCAAAATCACTCTCACAGTCACCAACCCTTAGACCCCCATCCTATGAACCTCACCCCAAGGAAGGGGGAAGAGGGTTGAGACATGCTTTGGACAGACCGGGTATGAGGCAAACACCAGAACACTGGTGGTTGCTGTTTTTCACTTCTAAGTTTAGAAATAAGTAAGGGCTTTAATGAGAAAGAGGTTTTTGCAGTGAGGATGGAAAGATTTCACATTCCCGCATGCTGAAGGCAGCCCTGAGCCAGCAGGAGTTCTCCATTATTTACAGACTCTGTTTCTTGAAAGCATTCACCAAGTTAACCTTAAGTGAACACTCCATTTGTGGCGGTATGGGATGGAAACAGGGAACCTCTTTCATGACATGGAAGAAACTCCAAAATGGTGTGGTGTTTTGCTCCCACATTAGCACAGATGCTTACATTCCCTTTGAGAACGTGTTTACCATGTCCAGCAGTCTCAGCTGAGAGAGGAGCCTCACCTCATCCCCAGCCCATTGACAGACTGTGACCACTGGCATGCAGAGACACACAATGTGTGTGTGCGACCACATTCTTATGGTGGTGTCCATCAGGATTTCTCTACACTCAATTGGACTAATCTTCCTTTTTTTTAAGGATGTCAGATGTTTCTTGAGGCTGTTTGGGGTAATAAACATGCAGATATTTAGTGGGGAGAAAGTGTGCCAGGCTCAATAGGCCATGAAAATTGTGTTGCAGTTTTTCACCAACAAAAAAGGGGAGGTGGAGAGGAACATCCTGTAGGAGTTATTGCAACCTTTTTTATACTGGGTTTAGGTGGTTCTGTGAGTCAAGTTGCTAAAACTAAGAGCAGCTATCGGTTCTAGGTGTGCTGCTGTGCCGCCACCTAAACTTCTGTCAATGCTGTGCCCCCATGAGCCTTCCTGAGTCTGTCCTTGCCCCTTCCTTTGTGAGAAGAGTAGGGACACACAGCCTTGAAGTTCAGAGCAGCTCATCTCCCCCGACTCTAGACCATGCCTCTCCTTCCCCAGAAGAGCTAGACAGTGTTTGGAGAGAAGCAGTGATCCTGCTGATTATGAAATCTGTTACAGCCTCCTGCGTGTTTTAGCTTAGCGTAATTTGGGTGTGATTGGTAAACAAAACCGGAATTTGAGGAGGGCGAGAGAAGGAGAGGGGTATTCTCCAGCAGCAGCAGACCTTGGGGCTTGCCCTGTTTGGCCTTTCCTCTGGATGCCAGAATGTCACAGGAGCTTGGTGGGAGATCATCAGCAGAAATGCGCCCAGCTTGTGCTGCATGCCCTTCCCCTTGCTGCCCAGTACTGCCATGTGCTCCTTTGCAGTTCAGATGCATGACAGCTGATGGCTAGCATGACACGTGGACCACCAGCTCTATATTTTGGCAAGGAGTAGGTCTCCCACCAGTCTGACAGTGCTGATGCCCAGCGTTTTACTCTCTAACTAAAGCCTCTGTTGGCCATTCCCTTGGGGCTGCAGCAGGAGGGCAGTTTCTCTTCTCCCCCTTGTTAACAACAAAGAGGCCTTTGTGTTAATCCCAGTGGTAATTCTGAGGCTCTTAAAAATGCTTTACTGCTGCATTTGTTATCACTGTCTCATTACCATGATGTCCTGCAGCTGAAGGGGGCCTAGAAATGGTATGTCCTCATCTGGTGGCCACAGGAAGATGTGTCAGTATTGGCATGGGAAAGAAGTGTAAGGGGAGCTAGGGTGGCATGTGAGATTTACCTTTTTTTCCCCTTTGGGTAAATGAATACGTAACAACAGTGTGTTCTTGTTTTCTTTCCCTTTCTCTCCTATTTTTATCTTACTCCAACTTCTGTGGTCTTGGATCCAGTGATCGGAAAATACAGTCAACTTCCAGACTCAGGTATGGTTTACAGACAAGTCAGCAGACATCATGCAGGGAGCACTTCCCTGGGAGTGGGTAAATCTGGAAGACCGGGGTCAAAGCACCCAGAGAGGAGCTGCCACTGCAGCAGGTTTCAGAAGGAAAACCCACTTCTACACAGTTCCTTGGGACCCCACTTGTAGGCAGGCCTGGTTTTTTGTATGCAGTCTCTGTGTGGCATTCCCTCCACAGTCTGACTCACCTCCTCGGGTCAAGAGAGGGTGCAGGAGTTCCCCAAGGTTTATTTTAAGACATACGGCAAGGCTTTCTGAGGAAGTCTCCATCTGGGAGCAACATTCCCAGTTCAGTCTTTTCCAGAAAGGTCTGAGGTGCCAAAATCCCTTTGGATAAGGGGACTTGGGCACCTTAGAAAATACTTTCTCAGGCACCTTATCCCAGCCTGAAATACTGCAATAGCAAAGCAGTGACGTTCTATGGAGGAACAAAATTTACCCTTCTGTATTTGGTTTAATGGACCTGTCTTTGCCCAGCTCTTCCAATGTCTGTTCTCCTGAACAGTCACGACTCCCAGTAGGGTCAGTGATACAACCTCACCTGCTATGCAGGAGTTGCCAGGGAGTGTCAGAGACCCATTGTTTGCAAGGTGCAGTGCTCACATCCTTATCTGCTGTCAGTATTTGCTCTGTACCCCAGGCTTGGGGTGCATTGCATCAGGAGACGGTTTCCTTTAGCTTTGTTTAGATTAACTTGGGTTTCTTCCTGTGGTTGATAGACACTGTTTATTCCAGAAACCTTGCTGCCATCCAGCCATGAAATGATTGAGCAGCCTTTGCTGGACACAGTGCCTTAGGGGAGTGCACCATCCTTGTCATCAGCTCTCTCCCAGCATTGTCAGACAAAGGTTGTCAAGCTGGGGGTTACAACAGAGTTTGCAGGCTGATCACATGCAGGGGCTTAGTATGGAAATGGGAGCACTTCCATTTCTTTCCTGTCTTGTCCTGTGAGCCTCACCAGTGCCCAAGCCACAGAGCTGTACCAGATGTTTGGCAGCTGAATGAGTGCCAGCTGCCTCCTCTCATCTGTCAAACGTGGGAGGAAGTGGCTGGTGCCTAAAAGACTGCCCAAGGATGTGTTTTTTTTCTTGGGTTTTACCTTTTGTGGTGGCTGGGCATAAATAATTCAGAAATCGCTGCTGTTTTTGGCATGTCATTATGATTTTTTTTCACCTGTGTTTGTGTCTCAGGTGCTTGAGGAATGAATTTTATAAATACCAGCTTTAAATTAGTATTACAAAAATGACTCAAATTCGTGTCTAGGGAGAGTGAGTAGCACAAACCTGCTTTCTTGTTTTTTTCCTTGGAAGTTTGGCCTCATTCTTGCTTTTATGAACACACTTGTCTTGACAGGTATGAGTGACAGCGTCAAAGACAAATTCTCTACTGCATTTTCCATCGTGGGTATGTTTTCTTCGCATGCCGTTGGAAGCCTCAGCGTGTTCTTCTGTGCTGAAATCACACCCACAGTAATCAGGTGAGACACTGGAGCCCCCCTCTTCAAAAGTTGGAGGTGAAGTTATCCTCATTTAATTGATAACTGGCTGTGTAACTTAATGCATCCTGTGGGAGGGGAAATCCCCCGTAATTGGAGACCTCACAGCAATTCTGGGGCTGGTTTTCAATGTCACTGCAGTCTGCCTAAGTAAATGCCCGTCTGTAGACAGGCTTTGTTTCCAATGGCTCCACCTTGTGTCCCATAGTGGTGATTATCAGCAGGCTGGGCACAATGTGAACTGCATTTGTTTGAGGCACGGTATGGTCTTAAATTGCAGAATCATAGGATGGTTTGGGTCGGCAGGGATCTTAAAGCTCATCCAGTTCAGACGCCCTGCTGTGGGCAGGGACACCTTCCGCTAGACCGGGTTGCTTAAAGCCCTGTCCAACCCAGCCTTGAACACTGCCAGGGATGGGGCAGCCACAGCTTCTCTGTGCAGCCTGTGCCAGTGCCTCATCGCCCTCATAGTGAAGAACTTCTTCTTTATATCTGATATAAATCTACGCTCTTCCCCCTTGTCCTGTCACTATATAGCCTTGTAAAAAGCCCTTCTCAAGATTTCTTGTAGGATCCCTTTAGGCACTGGAAGCTGCTATAAGGGCTTCCCTGAGCTTTCTCTTCCCTGGCTGAAAAAGCTTAGCTTCCTCAGCCTGTCTTCATAGGAAAGGTGCTCCAGCCCTCGGGTCATAGAATCATAGAATCGCAGAATAGTTAGGGTTGGATAGGAACTTAAGATTATCTAGTTCCAACCCCCCTGCCATGGGGAGGGACACCTCCCACTAAACTGTCACCCAAGGCTCTTTCCAACCTGGCCTTGAACACCCACAGCAATGGAGCATTCACAACTTCCCCTGGGCAACCCATTCCAGTACCTCGCCACCCTTACAGTAAAGAATTTCTTCCTCATATCCAGTCTAAACTTCCCCTGTTTAAGTTTGAACCCATCACCCCTTGTCCTATCACCACAGTCCCTCGTGAAGAGTCCCTCCCCAGCATCACTATAGGCCCCCTTCAGATACTGAGAGGCTGCTATGAGGTCTCCACGCAGCCTTCTCTTCTCCAGGCTCAACAGCCCCAACTTTCTCAGCCCGTCTTCATATGGGAGGTGCTCCAGTCCCTGATCATCCTCGTGGCCCTCCTCTGGACTTGTTCCAACAGTTCCATGTCCTTTTATGTTGAGGACACCAGAACTGCCCACAATATTCCAAGTGAGGTCTCACAAGAGCAGAGTAGAGGGGCAGGATCACCTCCCTTGACCTGCTGGTCACGCTCCTTTGGATGCAGCCCAGGATACGGTTGGCTTTCTGGGCTGCAAGTGCACACTGCCAGCTCATGTTCATTTTCTCATTGACCAACACCCCCAAGTCCTTCTCCACAGGGCTGCTCTGAATCTCTTCTCTGCCCAACCTGGAGCTGTGCCTGGGATTGCTGTGAGCCAGGTGTAGGACCTTGCACTTGGCACTGTTAAGCTTCATAAGACTGGCATCAGCCCACCTCACAAGCGCGTCAAGGTCCCTCTGGATGGCATTCCTTCCCTCCAGCGTATCAACCAAACCACACAGCTTGGTGTCATTGGCAAACTTGCTGAGGGCACACTCAATCCCACTGTCCATGTCACCCACAAAGATGTTGAACAGGACCGGTCCCAACACCAATCCCTGAGGGACACCACTCATTACTGGTCTCCAGCTGGACATTGAGCCATTGAGCACAACTCTTTGCGTGCGGCCATCCAGCCAGTTCTTTATCCACCCAGTGGTCCACCTATCAAATTGATGTCTCTCCAACTTAGAGACAAGGATGTTGCGTGGAACAGTGTCGAATGCTTTGCACAAGTCCAGGTAGATGACATCAACTGCTCTACCCCTGTTCATCAGTTCCATAGCCCCATCATAGAAGGCCACTAAATTGGTCAGGCAGGATTTCCCCCTAGTGAAGCCATGCTGGCTGTCACCAACCACCTTGTTGTTTTTCATGTGCCTCAGCATGCCTTCCAGGAGAATCTGCACCAAGACTTTGCCAGGCACAGAGGTGAGGCTGACTGCTCTGTAGTTCCCCGGCTCATCCATTTTCCCTTCTTGAAAATGGGGGTTATATTTCCCTTTTTCCAGTCATGGGGAACTTCACCTGACTGCCATGATTTTTCAAATATGATGGACAGTGGCTTAACAACTTCACTTGCCAGCTCTTTCAGGACCCGCAGATGGAGTTCATCAGGTCCCATGGACCTGTATACATTCAGGTTCCTAAGATGGTCTCGAACCAGATCCTCTCCTACAGTGGGCCTAGGGTCTTCATTCTCACAGTCCCTGCATCTTCCTTCCGAGACCTGGGTGGTGTGGTCAGAGCATTTGCCAGTGAAGACTGAAGCAAAGAAGTCATTAAGAACCTCAGCCTTCTCCAAATCCAGGGTAGCCAGTTCTCCTGATTGCTTCCAGAGGGGGCCCATGTTGTCCCTAGTCTGTCTTTTATTTGCAATGTACCTATAGAATCTCTTCCTGTTATCCTTAACATCCCTAGCCAAGTTTAATTCTAAGTGGGCCTTAGCTTTCCTAACCTGGTCCCTAGCTTCCCGGACAACATCCCTGTATTCTTCCCAGGCCGCCTGTCCTTGCTTCCACCTTTTATAAGCCTCTTTTTTCCTTCGAAGTTTCCTCAGCAGCTCCTTATCCATCCAAGGAGGTCTCCTGGCCCTCCTGCTGCACTTCCTTCTAGTAGGGATGTGTCGCTCCTGAGCTTGCAGCAGGTGATCCTTGAATATCAAGCAACAGTCTTGGGCCCCCCTGCTCTCTAGGGCTATATCCCATGGAACCTTACTGAGCAGGTTCCTGAAGAGGCCAAAGTCTGCTCTCTTGAAGTCAGTCCAGGGCAGTGAGCTTGCTGCACGCTCTTCTCAATCTCCTGAGGATCTCAAGTTTGACCATCTCATGATTGCTGCAATCAAGGCTGCCCTGGAGCATCACATTTCCAACCAGCCCTTCCCTGTTGGTGAGGACGAGGTCAAGCATGGCACCTCTCCTTGTCGACTCCTCTATTACTTGCAGAAGGAAGTTGTCTTCCACACAATTGAGGAACTTCGTGGATTGCTTTAGCCAGGACGTACAGATATCAGGGTGGCTGAAGTCCACCGTGAGAATGAGGGCCTGTGAGTGTGAGGCTGTTCCTGTCTGTCTATAGAGTGTTTCATCCACAGAGTCCTCTTGGTCAGGCGGTCTTAACAGATCCCCACAATAACATCTCCCATCGCTGTTCTCCTTTTAACCCTGACCCGTAAACTCTCTGTCGACTGCTCGCCTGTCCCCAGACAGGGTTCCATACTCTCCAGCCTATCCCTAACATAAATAGCAACTCCCCCTCCCTCCTACTGGGGCTGTCTTTCCTAAAGAGCCTGTATCCTTCCATTCCAACACACCAGTCGTAGGAGCCATCCCACCATGTTTCTGTGATACCTATTATATCATGCCCCTGTAGACATCCACACATCTCTAGTTCCTCTTGTTTGTTCCCCATGCTACAAGCATTTGTATAGAGGCATCTGAGCCAAGCTCCAATTGAAGCCGGCTCATTGGCTGGAGCAGCTGGAATATCTCCACATTGCTCTGAGCATTTATTATAGGTGCTGGCAATTGACTGGTGTGTTGGGATGGAATGATGCTCCCCTCCCCCAACACTTATAGTTTAAAGCATCCTTGACCAGCCTGGCAAGCCTCCTACTAAATCCGCTCTTCCCCTTCTTTGTCAGACCAGCTCCACCCTCTGGGTCTGCCAGCTGGGTTTGTACAAGCAGCAACCATGTGAGTCTACAGCTGGATATCAAAAGAGAAATTCTGCGAGTGCAGAGGAGGACAGAGGTGCAGGCAATCCCTGCCTCCACAGGGCAGGTTAATCAAGCCAGCTATTGGGGTGCTCCAGTGGAAAGGAGATGTTGCAGCATGCGGTGTTAAATGTTTTCAGTGCATGAAGGTGCTCTGCAATTCTGCCTCTCCTACAGCATTCACCAGTGCGAGTGGTCTGCCTTTATTGCAGATAAAGTCATCTTTTTGTTTGCACCCAGATCTATCTTAGCAGAGACTCCAAGACTTTCTGAAGGGGAGCACTTTCATCCTGGGCAATAGTAGAAATCAGGCAGATGATCTTCACTGGAGAAATTCCCATAAGATGTCTTTGTATAGTCAGGTTTTTATACCATTTTATGTATTCACTGCTGTCTTTCACAGCTCAGAGGTTGTGCTTTTGTATTCTGGATTACGCATTCAGCAATGTCACCGCAATTCAGGAGTCTGCCCTGACTCCGCTGAATTTCCCAGGAATGTAGGTCGACTGGGTGGGAGGGAGAAAGGGTGGAAGAGGATACTCTTTTTTTATTCTCCAAATTATGTGCCTTTTCAATAACTTTGCAAAAGTATTACAGCCAGATTGTCAGCTGAGTAGCCAGAGTCCTTGATGCATGGCTTTTTCTTCCAAGCTATCTGCTTTGTGAATGTATTTTATAGATAAGGTTATTTCCACAGGGAAAGGCAGTGAGTGGTGAGGAGATTATACAGCAGCCCAAAACACCAACAGCTATTTACTTACGTGCATGTCAGTCAGTTTGGTAGTTTTATGCCTCTTTAATTTTCTCCTTGTCTCTGTTTGAAAGACACACAGACAAGGAATTGGCTACGTCAACCAGAAGAGAACCTCTCAAGTAGGGTCGGATGTGCAATGTGAACTTAGCAAGCCTTTTTCCTTAAATCATTTACCTTGCTACAGGGAAGGGGACAAAATCCTGGCTGGGAGACAAAATTCTGCTTCCCCAGCCTCTGCTGGCTGACATCAGGCGAGTGGCAATAGCTGGATATGCCTCAGGGTCCCCGTTTATTAATAGGGATGATAACACTACAGTGCTTTGTAGTCCTACCACTGTGAAGCTCTTGATAAAATACACTCAGGGCTGTAATTAAGGCATGGAGATCAGGATGGTGCGTAAACCTGTCTCAGGCAGAGTTGTGGTTAAGCTGCTTTGTGTCTTGCGTCTTGGTGGCATCTGGCTGCTCCCTTGCTCCCTTGTAACCTGTTCTCCAAGATACTTTCTCAGATGCCCTTTAGCATTCAGACCATCTTAATATGCTTCTGGTTGAATCTCAAGGAATCTTAAGGAAAAAGGAGGCAGAGAGAGCGCTAGGGCCATCTCTGGGGTTTCTCTGATCAAGTTCTTTACCTGTTATGCCACATCCTTGAGGAAGGAAAACAGCACTGCCATTGTCAGGGTAGCGGTGGCATGATAGCGAACCTGTAGAGTCCATTCAGCTCTACTGCTGTGGTGCTGAGGTGAATGGTTACAGCAGTGTAGGAGGAAAACAGCCATCTTCATCGCCAAGAGGTGCTGCCTGCTGCAGAGGCGCAACGGTCATGCAGCACCGTGGGATCCATCATACCCTTGCCCTGCATGCACCTCAGTCTCCTGGCGCTAGGTAGGAGGGCTTCACCAGGAGCTTCCATTCCTTGTACCAGGGGCTTCAGTACAGAACTCCTGCCAAATATTGAATTTAAGCGCTTAGTGGCACCAGTAATTTATCTCTAATAACCTTGAAGGGAACACCACTGCAGTCTACATGGATACTAAATGGAAATAGGCTAAAGAAAGCGTGGCGTGTTCTCTCCCCATCCTTTTCATGCTCAGTTACTACCAAGTAGAAGAGAGATCTGGGGTTTTTTCTCTCTGTGTCCTCTTTTGTGCCCACCCATCCAAAGAAATGAAGGAGTGGGCAACAATGGGCATCAGTAGCTGTCTCAAGCTAAAATTCCAGTGTTGTTTACTGGGAACTGACCCAGGCCTGGCTTTTCAAAGATGTTGCCTTGCCTCATGAGGCCAAGGGCATCTTGGTGTGTTGCTGAAACTCTGACACAACAGGGTCACTTATGTATGGGACTAAGCACATAACAGGGTCTCTTATATATGGAAAAGGCAGGAAAAACTGTGGAGGCTTTCACAGTCTAACTTCAAGAAGTGGTTGGGCTGACTGGATAAAGCCCTAAAAACCTGGTCTGAATTCAGTGTTTGGACCATGGTACCTTTGCAGTTTGCCCATGTCAGGACCATAAAACTCACGCAAACCATCCTGTCCTGCTGCTGTGGGGCAAGCAGGGGTCAGGGATATGGCTCTGGTCACCAGTGAGGTCATGACATGGGAAAGCTCCCCACAGCAGAAGCTGCCAGGCAGAGTTGTGAGGGGAGAAGCTGGGGGTCGCTGTTGGTGCCAGCAGCCCTCACACTCCCCCTCTTGCACTTCTGAGTGGATTTGGAGTACAGATGCTGGCCCCTGCTGTGGGAGATCTCGTACTCAGGAGGAGCAGTACCCCAAAACACTCTGGTTTTGGTTTCCAGCTGCTTCCCCAAGGTGGCTGCAAAACCAGGGTGAATTATGAGAGTGCCTCTTTTGCCTGGTACCCGTTTTCCTGACGTGCACATTTTTTGTTGTTCCTGTGAACAACAACAAATTCCTGACAGAATTTGGAGTTCTCTTCTTTTTCCTTCCATATTTGCAGTATGGTCAAACTTCAAAAATAAAATATTCCAGGACCCATACCAAAATGTATTTTTAAGCCTCCTTCTGCCAGGTGTTGATGGTGCTGGATAAAGCAGTGCCCACTCTAATTACAGACGTCATGTGGAAAAACTTCCTTTTTTTCCCCCCTTTCCAAATCTGAAGCCACTTGACCGACAATGACAGAGCCGTCTTTGTTGCTGCTCTTTCCTGTTTCCTTTCAGTTTGCTTGGTGTCCTTCTCAGCAGCTTTTAAAACTCACCTCAGGTCCTTCTAGGGGGTTGAGATACAATTTAGCTGTAGCAAACACTGATGTAAATGAGTTGGGCTTTTGTTGCTCCAGAGCCAACTTGGAGAGTGATTTGCCTTGCATTTGGGGCTGGTTGTGTCGATTACTCATGTGAGTGTGTTAATGAAGTTGCAGCGAGGCCAGTTGCACAATGGCTGCATTCAGCTGGGTTTCTAAATTGCCATCAGAAAGCTGGCGAGTTTTTACTGAGGGCTTTTGCAGTATTTGAGGAAATCACTGTTGTTTGTGAAAGATGCTCTGCCGAGTCTGGAGAATTAGAAGGTACATATGTGAATTTCTGATCTAGTCAGTGTTCCAAGAGCATCTTTGAAACCTGTGCTTGCTGCCCTTTAGCTGTCAAGCAAGCAGCAGTGGATTTTGGAAAGGACTGGGTGAAGATTAGCTCTAACACAGTGTTTGGCTGAGTGAATTTGACATTTGTAGGTTTATAGTGCTGTGGTCTCTGATATGCTCAGTAGTAGATGATTTTATTTTTTTCCACGTGCTTGATGTAAAGCGGTTCGTTTGCCTTCTATAGTTGTCTTCTGTAAGGTCTGGTTATCGTTAATTGCATCTCTGCTGCTGAGCCAGGAAATGAAGCACCTGAGCCCACCTGATCACCAGAGGCTTTGGGAATAGATGGCATCTCCCAGAGGAGCTGCAGGAAGCGGGCTGCCCAGGCGAGCTTGGTGGGGGAATGGGGAGCGCACAGTGCCAGCAATTAAGATCATGGGGAGACACCTCCCTCTGCAGGCAGCAGGGTCTCTGGAAAATGAGGGATAAGCCGCCTCTCTCAGAGATTTTGCTAAAGCAAGTCACTTAAAGGTGATGCTATGCTGGCCAGAGACCTCAGTTGTGCCACAGCAGAAGGGAATGGTCTGTCCTAGAGAAATGCCTGTGGTGCCATTTCGGTCACCCTACAGAGAGCGGCCCTGGGAGCATGAGGTGAGAGTGCACATGCACCTATTTATAATTTAAGCATTTCACCCATGCTAGCCTTTTCCTAGCCTTTCTGTGATACGAGAAGAACAAGAAAGAGTAAAGTGAGGGACCTGGCTCAGCTTTGTACAGTGAGTGAAGAAGGAAATAAATCCCAAACTCTGGTTCTCCTATTCTGACTGCCAGCTTTGTTTTGGGGTTTTTTTTTTTTCCCCTGAAAATTATGTATTTTATGATGACATCAGTGTTGGGAGGTTCCAGCCACAACATGTTTTTATGAAGAAAATACTTCAGCAGTGTTTGGTATAATGGATCAAGGCAGTGGCCTGTAAAGTCTGATCTCCTGTCTCCACTGCTGATTGATGCCAGGTACTTCAGAGGCTGCCAAAATTGACTTTTGCACCTGCTGCTTCTTGGTGTGTCTTGCCTAAGCTGGAGAGGGCTGGCATGCTAAGAAAAATCTGGTATTCCTTCACTGAGTATGGAAATACTCGGAAATGGGAATGCCTTAGAGGGTTGGCTACACACTCACGTGATAAAGCTCCTCTTCTCCTTGTGTGGGGGCAGTTTTATGGGTGGTGAAAAGATAGTTAAGTGATTATAGCTATTTCCCCACGCTAAAGGCAAAAAGACAGCAATGATCCACAACAGCAGAGTAACTCCCTACTGGGGTAACTGTGCAATGTGAAAGCTGTGAGCAAACCAGGCTTGCCTTTGAGATTTCAGATGCCCGGGTGCAAGCCAGACCCCAAGGGGTGTACCACGGGATCCCTTCCCAGTGCCAATGGGGCTGCACTGGCAAGAGCAGGCTGTGGGGCTGGGCTCTCACCTCTACTGTGTTTGCAGGGGAGGAGGGCTGGGGCTGGTCCTGGCCAGCGCAGGCTTTGGCCGCCTGACTGCCCCCATCATGGAGCTCCACAACCAGAAAGGCTACTTCCTCCACCACGTCATCTTTGCCTGCTGTACGCTCATCTGCATCATCTGCATCCTGCTGCTGCCGGAGAGCAAGAACCAGAACCTGCCCGAGAACATCCCGGATGGGGAACATTACACCCGGCAGCCGCTTCTGCCGCACAAGAAGGGGGAGCAGCCCCTGCTTCTGACAAACTCTGAACTCAAGGATTACTCTGGCCTCCACGACTCAGCAGCTGTGAGCGACGGGATCTCGGAGAACACCACTGCCAACGGGATGAAGTCAATGTAACCGGGTGGATTTTTTTCCTCTTCTTTTTTTGGTTGGGTGTTTTGTTTGTTGTTTTTTCTTCTCTTTCTTTTGTATTTCATTTGATGCTGTTGTGCAGGAGGAGCAGCACTTTGGGTAAAGGTGTTTTGCACAGATTTTACAAACGAGTAGTGGAGCAGACACAGACGTGGGGGAAACACAACTGCTGCTAAAGCAACTCTTGGCATCTTCAACTGTTGTGCAGATTGCTTTTGAAAAAATTATGGGGGAAAAGACTCAGCCATCTGAGAAGAGACCTGGCTGGAGGTGGCCCTTCAGAACTCTTATTTTCCTGCCATTAAATACATATATTTATTTCGATTTATTCTCAAGAAGCACTTTATTTCCCTTTCCTTTCATAGATCACAAAATGAAGCCATCTTATTACGAGAGGTGCAGCCATTCCAAGAAACCGGGGGGGGGAGGGGAGGGCACGGGTGTTTTTTGTTTTGGTTTTGTGTTTCTTTGAAGGAAAGAGGGATCCACTGCAAAGTTGAATTGACTGAAATTCAGACTTGTGCAACATTCTTCTGCCTGTCTAGAGAGTCCAAGTGCCCCGGTTGCCTGCTGTTTGTATATGCCTGAAAGAAAATAAGACCAAGAAAAGCAAAACCTGTTGTGACTCAAAACTCTGACTGCATTTCAGGCAGCTGATGTGTGTTTTTATAGCCAGTGTGCACTTAAAAGTTATTTTCTACATTAGTACCTTCTTTTTCTTTTTCTTTTTTTTTTTTTTCACTGAATGCAGTGGGGAAAAAACTCCTACCCAAACAAGCTGATTTTTCAATAAGAAGCAGCCCCTCTGCATTTTAAGAGCCTGTTAATCTATTTTAGATGGTTCCCACTGGTCTTTAATAGTAATGTAGATGATGTAAATGATTTGACCAGTAATGCAAAAATCAGTTTTGTTGAGAATAGCTTTAATTAATTACCAGGAGGCCCAGAATCTCTGATTGGCTGCTCCAGGAGAAGAACGTAAATCATCAGGGACAAAAAGTGAGGAGCACGGGCTGTGATCTGTATCTTTATTCCAAAAGGCAATGCAGCTGGGATTCCCACTCTTGGGAAATGAATATCCTTGCATTGCCTTCTCTGTTTTTACAACCAGGGTTTGGGTTTTCAATTTAAGTAGACAAAATGATTAAGTGTCTATTGGAAAAGAATGAATGGATAGCCTGTGGCTAATGACTTACAGTCTGCTGTTGGTTGTCTTGGGGCTTTTAGAATTGTTTTCTGGTTCCGACCCAAGAATATACGGTGAACTCACCCAGATGTCCCCCCTTCCCCAACTGCTCCTGTAGGATTTTTGATTCAGGAAGAAAAAAAAGTTTGCTCACATTGGATCAATCCTACCCTAGGCTGAGCGAAGTGAACACCCCGTTTGTCTCCTGCTGTGCAGATGGCACTTTGATAGTAGCCCCTTGACTTCTCCAGCCCCAAACCAACTATTTCCTTTGGCCACTGGCTTTTGGTTCTCACTGTGTGACTATCAATTGTGAGGATCTAGTTCCATGCAAGGAGTTTGTAAGCAAGCAGCTTTCTTGCATTGTAGTTAACTTCCCTGCTCTCCCTCCCTTTTCTCCTTTGTCGCTCAGGCCATCCATTTGTGATTGCTCAGTAGTGCAGGTGTTCAGACAAACAGAGCAGCAGGATGTCGATGTTGTATTGAGTGTCCATATGATTGCCACTTTGTTTGATGTACATCTTGCATTAATACACATGGAAAGTGCTTATTTGCACTTTCCTCCTCTACCTTCCCTCCCCTTTCCTCCTTTGCTGTATATATTGTCGATTAACTACTGTACCTAACAATTTCCATCCTCCATTAGGCTGCCAATGTCCTCTTACAGTCCCAAATAAATCAGAGATATGTGCTCCAAGTGGGCGATCCATGTGAGTAGCGCAGCCTCAGATGCTGATGAGTGCAAGGGGACAGGTAGACCTGCAGAAGCGACAGAGATTGTTGTGTTCAGAGTAACAATGATGTTGTCCTAAAGCTGCTAATTTTTGTACAGAGGATGTGGACATTCAGGTTCTTCCTGAGCCTGGTAAAAAACACTGGACCAGTTGATGGTAGTTTTGCCCAAAGCTACACTGCTGGGGTTTTTTGTTTCCTACCTTTGCTAGACTTGCTGTGACAGCGAGAGCCCGATCTTCAACTTTGCGGCTGCTTCTCCCTTTTTTTCTGCACTGAGACTTCTGCAGCCTGTGTTCACCTAAGGCAAAAACCCAGGCCTTCCCCATTCACGCAGTATTCACGCACCAAATTTGTGCAATATCTTTTGCCCTCGATGCGAGATGCTTGTGGCAAGCCACGCACACTGGGGACAGGGCAGGGGGGAGTGGGTTCACAACCACAAATTGAAGAAGCAAACAAGTCTTAAGGGAATAGAAAAAGGGCCTGAAAGAGAGAAGGTGCAAGCACAGAGGCGGAGAGCAGCGTCCTGCCATCCATCGTGCCACGGAGCCAGTGGCTCCTTCCTTCATGGTCTCTGTGCCTGTGTGCTCAAGTATGGCTCTTGTAGACCATCTGCAAGGCTGTAAATCCAGCTGCTTCCAGCACTGTCAGCGGTCCTAAGTGCTCACCGCTGTTGTCCACAGCACTTTTATTGTTTCCTGTTCTGGTGGTTGCTCCCTGGTGACACACAGGCCCAGGGAAGAGAATGGTGGTTGGAACATATCAGTGTTTGTAGAGTAAACAAACTAGGTGACAGGAACACGCGGCAATTTATTTTTTTTTTCTTTAAAACTTATGAAATTCACTTTATTTGTTGTTTTTGGGGTTTTTTTTTGCCTGACACCAGGTAGTTGGTACTGATCTTCTGCAACATGGGGACCTCCAACTTCTCAAGTTGGTCTGGTCCTCTGCCTCTCTCATGACAGTAAAACACCAACTAATTCCTGCCTTGGCAGCTCTAGTTTTGCTTCTTTTCCTGAAAAGACAGGAAACGCTTCTGTGATGACGATTTTCTTTCCACACATGCTCACAGGGTTGGAAAGCTTTTGCTAAGCATACCTTCTGTGGAGGAGTCAGGCAGCAGGTGATGCAGCAGGGCAGAAAGGGGAGGTGGAGATGCTTATCCAGCTCTGCCTCGTCCCACAGCAGGCCGGGGCTCTCTGCTAGGCTCCCAGTGCCCTGCACCACCAACCAATGTCTTCTCTACAGCCATCACCAGGAAAGGCTTTTCTCAGGTGGGTCTTTTCAGCCACCGCAACAGGGCAAGCAGTCAAAGCTGCCCTGTCCATTTGGGCCTTTTTTCTGTGAACCTTCAGTAACCTCTGAGCCCATCAGTGGATTTTTCTTTGGGTTTACCATGTAAGGGCTTCCTTCCATTTTTGTAAGTTTAAACAAAAATGTGAAAGTGACATTATACTTGATCCTGGGGTTTTGTCCCCTTGTAAGGTTTCAGTACTGCGTTCGTTGCCAGACACACCGCAAATGGATAAGGACAGTCACCCGCTTGCAAGTGTTTTGTGGCCACTCAGAAAGGGGGTTGTGGGATTTACTTCATGGTTCGTTAAGCAGGCTTTTTTTAACTTTATTTTTTTTAATGGAAGTATTTTGCTTACCTGTTGCCACTTCCTGGAGCCAAACACTAAAGGTCACCAAATTGGAAGCAGAAGTGCCATTAACTGAACTCTGTGAATGTCAAGTTGCACCTGTAGCTGGCACATAAGACAACACTATTAAGCGGAGGGGGGGTGATCTCCCCCGCTGTAACTTTTTCTTTCATTTTCTTTTTTTTTCTTTTTTTTTTAAAGAAAAATGAAATGTCAAACCTCATTTTAAATGTATCGTGTAAAATGTTTTGGGAAAGGAGGATGGTGTGTTATGTCTAGTGGGTGAGACCTCCCTCCCCATTTCAGTTTCTGATGAAGTTTTAAAGAATCGTGTTACTGTATGTTTTGATCATGAATAGTCTGGTGGTACTTCCTCATAGCACAAGCTTAAATCAAGTACTGAAAACAGTCTTACAAGCTAAATGTCTGCATGATGTTACATCTGTTGTACCTACTGAAAATGACTTTGTATGTAAATGTACAGAATAAAATGACGTTGTCCCATCAGTTTGCTCTCCTTGGTCTCGCAGTGCCTTCTGAACCAGCCCAGCAGCAGCTATAATGTTAGTGACATCGTCAGGAAACAGTCCTGCCCTTCTCTACAAACAGAAGGAGCTTTATTGATTGTAAATCAGGCTAATGAAGTCAGCATGTTGATTTGCAACTAATTATGCTTTCTAGTCAATCACTGATAGTTGACTGTTTCCTGGGTGCTGTGAATTAAAAAGAAAATACCCCTCCCATAGTTGCTTTTTCTATTCTGATGCTGAACTGCAGCCAACGACCCGTGTCTGTTCCCAGTGGTGAGGAAGCCTGTGCCCACATCAGATCTGCAGTGTGGAAGCCACTGGGTGTTCAAACCCCCTGGGACAAGAGGCTCATCGGAGTTGCGTCTTCTATGTTGACAACCTCTCCGTTACAGTTGTAATTGCTAAGTGTGGTGCCACAGCAAGGTAAGTGCATCAGTTTTTTGTAGGTTTTTAGGGTAGTTGTCTAGCAGCAGCACCAATAGGTTTTGTTCATATCAGAAGCTTATGTCTAAGTCAGGGCTCAACTTGCAATGAAAAAGAAAGAACCTGGACTCACTCATCAGGTTGCTACGCTCTGTGTTCCTTTAAATTGCCATGAATAATAGGTGGTGTGCATGTATTGACGCCTGCAAATGGGCACCGCATGATTTGCTCTACAGCCAGTTCGGGGTTTTTTGGTGGTGCTAGTTCTGATTTTTCTAACAAGTGTGCTCACTTTACACCCATGACGCTCCCCTAGCAGCCTGCCAGATTTATCTATTGCTCCAAAATTCAAGCTGTGCTCTTTCCTTCTACATAGTTCTCCCTTGTGAAACCCTTCTAGTGTTCTTACTGCCTAAGAAATGGAAGGAAACCAGTGTTCAGCACCAGTGCTACAACCAACAGGGGCTAAAAGGAGCAAATCAACACTCATTTTATGAGCTTTACAATACAAAAATGTATTTTATTTGCTACGTTCAGTACTAGTACATAGCAGATTAATTGTACAGCTAGAATTTGGAACTGATTTCCCAGCGTATCGGAGTACTGAATGGAGGCCAGGCACTGCGTGTGCACTTTTACAGTGAAGTTCATCCATGGCAGCATATTTTCTACTCCTCTCACCTATTCCCTACTTAACAGGGTACCAAATTTAAAAATAATAATAATAAATTCCAGGTTCCAAATGTCTTTAGGTCCATCTATATTTAATAACAACTTCAATCAAAACAATATAAAACGAATATACTAACTTAATGTCAGTGTGAAAATTGCAATTGGTTTTTCTAAAACAAAAACTTCAGCTTATTTTACAATGAAGCCAACTCAGAACTTCTCTGGAAATGCCATCATTTCTTCTTTGATCCTGTTTTCTATGAGTAAGGTGAAACTGCTGTCTGTGTTTTGAAGATTGTAGCTGACAAATACCTGTTTTTTGGTCTTGCTGGCTAAAACACAAAACAGAGTAGTCAGGTACAGCTTGTTCTTATTTAAAAGTGACAATGGTATTCAAGCAAGCATCTTAAAAAGCCATATCATGCAGATTTCTAAGGCAACATTCTCTACTCCTGCTGTGCTGAACCAAGTTATTAAAGGAATAGCAGAAAAGTACCTGAGTGTTAGCGCACTGGGCAAAGCCACAGGTGTCAATGAAATGGGCAATGCAAGCCTCATCTTTGGCCTGATGCAAAAAGTTGTGGAAAAGCCTCACACTTTTAGTAGATTTTGTTCATTTCTTACATATAATGCAGCATAAGTGAGCCACAGACTACACTGACCCCTTAGCAGTGAAATCTAGTTGACGAGTTGGTAAATCTATGCTGTGAAAAATACTAACACAGGTAAAGCACACAAGAAAGTGATTAGGCCCCAATTTACAAAGCTTTGTTTTATTAAAAAAGCCCTAAGAAGGCCCCCAAAAGTGTGCACCAGTCTTGTCTAAGTCTGCTGTCAATAATTTTGTTTCCTTTAACCTTTATTTATACAGTATCCATCAATACCCAAGAGGCTGGAGAGCCTGGGTTGAAGGTAATGAAGCCAAGCACAAGTTCCAGGCTACTGTAATGACAAATACCTAGAGAAACGTACTACAAAATTAAGAGCTGTCTTCCATGGCAGAGCTAATTAACAGTAACAAAAATAACGTCCGTGGGGGCAGAAAGACTTCATTATCAGAGTAGAACAGGTAACACCAAAAAGTGTTTTATAAATAAAAGGGAATACTACTTAGATTTTACCATAGTAATGTAGCAGATTTGTAACTCTACATTGCTACACTTTGTGAGGAATGTAAGCACCACAGGGGAAAAATAGGCACTAAATTTAAATGGAGTTGTGTAGAACAGGGGAGGAAAACTGGCATTTGGGTCGTGAGATACTCCTGGCAGGGAATAAGCTGGGAGCTGACAATCCCAGGGACAAATCAGACCGCTCTGCTGGACATTGAAAACTACCATCTGAATTTTAAAGATCTAAAATGAAGGCACCAGAACTCCTAATATCTCACTCCTTTCTGAACAGGGAAGTTGACTACAGAAAACATATCTACATATAAAATGCAGTTAGACTACTCCTTTGAGGCATTTTTGTTATGCAAATCAATTTATTATCATTTTCTGTTCTAAGAGGTTACCAGCTTCCTGGCTCAGTAAGTAGGGCTGCTTACGAAATGCAAGGACTCATTTGCCTTTTAAGATTTGGCACCATAAAATGCTGATATAATGCAGCACGTTGCTCTGTTGGCAAAAATTAGTGCTTGGCACCAGATTTTGTAATATAAAGCAACATGTTTTGTAAGCGCTAGCGCTTTGTCATCGTACCCTAAGTGAATGCAACACTAACTCCGAGCTAGTCAATGGCACTGTCCTAGGTGGCAAAAGCTGTATCATAGACCATGGTGTTAAAACTCAACTTCCTCATTACGTTTGTGTAAGATCTGGTTGAGTCCCTTGGATGCTGTTCCAGTTCCTGGGAGCACTGTGAATCCCTCAGGGTTGCCTGTGCATAGGAGCTCTGCTCCCGGCACTGCGCCCTGGCTAACAGACAGCCTGACCTTTTCTGTCCCCACTTCCCTGCAGATTCAATTGGACATATGGGCTCTTGTGCGAAGGACAGAAGAGGGAAGATCTTATGCCTCCATGGAAGACCATCCGCACCTTCAGGGTAAAGCAGACAACTACAGAAGACAAGGCTTACCTACAAAGCCCTCCAGCAGGGCTGCTTCCCACATAGCCTGGCTAATAATCCCGGTGGCACCAGTCCCTTGAAGTGTAGGAAAAGCAGCCAGGAGACACTACAGCAGCACAGATCCACTCCCATAACCTCATGGACAGGTAAAGGCCCAAATCTAAGCTTGAAGAGGAGCCCAGTGAGAGCAGAATGGACTGGAAGTGTTAGTTGTAATTTGTGGACCATTTGTACTGGAAAAGAGGTGGTGGAGGGGTAGAGGTCCATTTGGGAAAGACCTCAAAGAAGAGGTCAAGTCATCTTCACTGACTCTGCCACTCCCTACAGAGGGAAGATGAAGATGCAGCACAATTCAGCAGTTACTGCAGCCGAAAGCGTTGTGATTTCAGTATATGGAGGAAAGAAGTCACTAATGGACAAAACTTTCTCAAGAATTGGACTCCACTAACCTATAGGAAACAACTGCTTAGAATGTGGGTTTCTTGACTAGTGAGCCACATCTCATGCCAAAGCAATCATGCAGAGTGGTAGGAAACAGTCCCTGTCTCTATTACAAACAGATACAGACAGAAATAGGTAGAGAGAGGAATAAGAATGTGGCAAATGTGTCTTCAGCAATGGAGAAGAAAAATGGAAAACTCCAACCTCGAAATAAGGAAGATAGAGCCTGTGCACCAAATGCAGCTGTTCTGGCTAGGATCCTACAATGAAAACAACAGGATAAGGTATATGCTGATGTACAGTAGTGCTGGAACTCCTGCTCCTGACATTGCGGGACAAAACAGCAGGTGATGGAATGTGACTGGCAAGTATAAGAAATAAAAATACTTATGTTCAAATTGCATTGTATGCTACCTAAGTCAGTGCCTACAAAAAACAGAATGGAAACAGCACAGAAGCTATCTTGGAAGTACAGCTATAAGCCAGACTTGGCTGTGAATAGCATCTCTGTTGAATTTGTGAGAGTAACAAGGATTTAATTTCCCAGAGGAAAACTAACACCAGTAACAGCAAAGCTTGGTATTTCTAGCCAACGCAGAACAGAGATTTCCTCACTGAGCACTTTGTGAAACAAAGAAGATACACAGATGCTTAGTGATGATCTTGCACATTCACTGGTTTCGGGAGAACAAATAATTTTGGATTAAGTGACCATGAGCTGCATTGACAAAAGCAATCCTAAATACTAAGGTGCAGGGTTCCAGAAATAAGATGCATTTCTTTTCTTAATAGTCAGTTATGCTCAGGTGAAGAAGCAGCATGTAATTATTCAACGCCAGAAGTGTATCGTTGACTTTCTTCTTCCAAGGAAAGGTGAAAAAGGTCTACAGGCCTTCCTCAACACAATATACCCTAAGCACGGTAGCACAAGGAATAGTGTCTATAAAGAATATAAAGGGGGCTGATTACTGATGAAATCTGCAAGCCAGAGGTTAGATACAGAGCAACACTGACCAAAAGCCTTTCCAGGCCATAGCTGGCACAGGAAACTGAACATAATAACAACAAAAGACCCCTAAAGTGCACAATCAAAAAAATAGGAAGATGCATTATGCTCCAAGGCTGAAGAGTAACTCATAGGCCAGTCCCAAGTAACGCTCGCAGTTCTGAGTAACAAAGTATGTGAAATTAGCAATGTAAATAAGAAAAGGACCTTAAAAAAAAAAGGGGGGGGGGAGGGTAAGGGGAGGGCAGCAAAACTGAGACCATATACTGGGACAAAAAATCGGGTGACCCAGCCTCTGTCCTGGAACAGTGAAAGAACTAATGGATGCCCACTCTAGCTATGAAATCTAGCAGGAGAGGGTAGGAATCACCAAGACAACTTAGAGCTGTTAGCTGGCCTGAGGTGCTACACGGGAGTATATAGAGCAAGGTTCAGAAGCGAGTAGTGAAGAGACCAAACAGTAAGTGGACTAAACTGTTAAGCTTTATCCAAAGTAAAGCCGCTTTGTCTACATTTTCACTGACTGACTTTTTAAGGATAATGCACTAATTACACATTAAGAAATCATATTATACAGTATCCCACAGTATTATTACTTAAAGTGAAATGATTGGATCTAGTATGCAGAGAAAGAGCTGCCGCCAGGGTAGACTACACCAGTGGTTACTAAAAGGTAAGTTACCCAGGAAGAAGAAAGGACACCAGCACCATTTTTCAAAGATCAGTCTTGTCATCAACCCATTCTTATACGCACATTAATGGCCTGGGAGAAGTAGCATAGACTTGTGAAGCTGCTTGACAAGAGAAACTTAAGACATAATAGAGACTGCACACAGATTGTTAAGAAGAATTATGTGGCCTTTCCAGCTGAAACTACAGAAGTAAAATAAGATTGAGCTGTGCAGCATCTTACATTTAAAACCTGGTAACAAGGACTTAAGCAATTCACCATCTGGAGCTGCTTCATTTACTGGGAGATGATGATGAGTAACCAGCATGATGCTGCTGTCAGAGATATGAAGGTTCTGGGATGCATTAGGCCAGGTATTTTCCTTTTTAGTCAAAATACGGAAGTTTGGAAGTCAGCATTAAGGCTCAGAAATCCAGCTACAGACTAAGTGTGGCAGGAAACTCCAGCACATACTGAAACAGGAGGCAGCCTGCAAGGTGCCCCTCAGAGTCAGGCAAATACTGGTGTCTGTGAGCTAATCCAGGACCTTCTCAGAACTTACGGGCTAAAAGGTGCAAGATGTGATGAGGATTGGTTTCATCTTCAGGAAAAGCATGTGTGCTCTGCATGACAGCCGCTCCACAGCACAGCACTATTACGGCCTTACACAGAGCAGGTCACTGGAAGTCCCAGTCGACAGGAACAAGCATGTGGTTCCCTTGCCTCACACACCCGAAGCCCTGGTCAGGATATTACACACCACAGAAGCATTCTACACAGCATAGAAGCATTCAGATTCTGATAACGCTCAGCGGGCCTTGAGGCAGAGACCCGGCCAGCTGCGCTGAGCCAGCATGTACACAGCTGAAACGAGTGACCCGGGATGGCACCCGCGGGGTCCCGCACGGCCGGGAGGGCGGACACCGGGCTGCAGCAAGCACCGCGTCCCCTGGCGAACACCCAGCCCGCGGGCGGTGGGGATGCTCCAAGGCACCACGAAGCTGCCTGCCCGGGCCCGACCCCCGCGGACGGCAACCTCCCTCCCCGGCACCTACCCAAGCGCTGGGCCAGACAAGCGGAGGCGGTGTCGGAGGGGTCCCCCAGGAGCGAGGCGGCCACCGGGATGCTGTCCTGGAACCGGAGCGCAGCAGAGGCACCGCTTAGTCCCCGGCAGCCCGGGGCGGGAGCGCCGGGCAGAGCTGGGAAGGGCCCCACCAAACCGCCCCTCTTCCCTCCGTCCCTCCTTCCTTCCCTCCCTGCCGCGGGCCCGGCAGCCCAGGGCAGGCGGGGGGGACACTCACCCGTGGGTTGCACATGGCGACAGCCAAGGTGGCGAGGGCGGGCGCGGCGCCCACCCAGAGGAAGAGCGAGTCCCGCAGCCGCATGGCGTGGAAGTGCACCCGCTGCTCGCCCAGCCGCCCGCTGAAGTCGTGCAGGGCGATGCCTCCTCCTCCCACTGCCGCCGCTGCCCCACCGCCACCCGCCGCCTCCATTGGCCCTCTCCCGGCGCGGCCAGGCCTCAGCAAACAAGGCCTGAGCGGGCGGGCCCCGCTGCCCGGGGAGGAGGGGCGTTCGCCGCGCCCGCCCCGCCATAGCAGCGGGGCCGTCTCCGGTACCGGCGCTGCGCCGCCGCCGACAGCCCCGGGCACGGCCGGCGGCACCGAGGGCTGCGCCGCCCCCCCGCGTGTGGCCCCGGGTGTGCAGGCACCCCCGCTCCGTGCAAGGCGCCCCTTCCGCGGGGCACACGGGCAGCCCCGGTGCGCACCCCGGGCGGTGTACGCTCACCCCCACCCTGGCACCCTCCTTCACTCCCCGTTCCCACTGCCCGTGCTCCCTCCGCGGGGGGGGGGCGAGGGGTCGGGATTAACGGGAAGCAGCCGCAGGGATGGCGGCGCCCACTAGATGGCGGGTGAACCGCTGCGTGCGAGGCACGGCCGGTAAACGGGGCTCAGGCGCTTGGTTTAGCCAAAACCCGGGGTTTGAGGCTAAAGGGAAGGGGCTGGCGTGGTCCTCTGCAGCCTCAGAACCATCCCAGAGAGGAGAGGAGGAAGGTGGCGGAGGCCTTGGCTTCGTTCAGCTCTGGAGGTTGTCAGGGTTCTGAGGGATGTACAGAGCAAGCTGAGAGGGGAAGCTGGGATACGATAAGTGGAGCTGTGAGTAATTAAAAGCCCCGCTTTGGGTATGAATTGTGCCCCACACACTTTCGCCGGAGCACAGCTAATCTGGTCCTTCATCACTGTAAAGGATTCCCCTTAATGGTACCATCTGCTGCTGATAAGAATATGGGTGGAAAGCCAGTGGCTTTGGGCCCTTTCCATTGAGAATGTGTCTTCACACCCAAGCCAGGGTGAGCATCTCCGCATAAAGAACAAGTGAGTTAATGGTATAGACTGGCTTTTTAATCAGTATTTCCTCTGTCTCTGATTTTATACACGCTTCTAGAAATCAAAATTTCTATTTACAAATTCTAAAACTTCATTTTCCCATCGAAAAAATGGAGGCAGTGAGAGGGGGAGGAGCCATTCATCACTTTTCTTCCCTAAGCCGCTTTAGTTCTTCCTAGCATCTGCCAAAAGACAAAATCCTTAGGACTGCTAATTTCTGCCTGTACTGCTGCGTTGATGCTAAATCCCAGGAGTCAGCTAAGCCCAGCTCAGCTGCCAGACCCTGACATCCCATGGCACAGGATCAGCTTGGGGAGATGGGGGGGAGGGTCCCACAGGACACCTCTTCTGCCCTACGTTTGTCCCTTGCTGCCGGCACAAGGCAGTATGGGCTGTATGGTAGCAGAATCAGACCTGTACTGGTCCTTGGCTAGCTACAGCCTATCCCAACCCTTTGCCTTTGCCTGGCCTGGCCTCCTGCAAGGTGAGCGTGTGCGGAAGCTGAGGCATGTGTTGGGGCTCAAAAATCAGCCTCTCCCTGTCCAAGCAGCCTGTTGCAATCTGACATTTAGCCTGTGGCAGCTGCGGAGGTCAGGCAGGCAAGTAAGGGACAAAAAAACACCTTGGGAGGGGGTGAGTACTGGCTGCCTGCACCAAATGCTTCCCTCTGCATTCTGTTTGCCTCGACTGCAGTTTCACTCTGCACTTAGTGGGGGGCTAAGGGCACCGGCTAAAGCAGCAAAACCCCTCACAGGCTGGGAGCATTGCCCGTATAAGAATCCAAGCACTGAATAAATAAATACCTGCTAGGAGCCACAGAGGCGGTAGTGGTGATGAGATTCCTGTGATTAGACACCTGAGGGTTATGAAAGAGATGTGCCCCAGGCTTGCTTGATCAGGGGAGAGAAGCAGGCAGTTTTAGAGCACAGTTCGTCTGACCTCCTTTAGATCTCTCTTTTCAGTGAGAAGCATGCCCCTTCTGACCAATTTCCATTCGCTCCAAGGGAGGTTAAGGTGAAAGGTAAGACATGTCCAGCTTTGCAGACAGATCTATTCATGTAGGCAAATCCTTCCTTAAGTGTTCAGAGCCAGCTTCTCTGCTACACAGAGACAAGGACAGAATTGGCTTCAGCAGTAGGGTCCCAGTGAAGGAGCTGCTCTAACAAAGCTCCAGCACAGCGTCTCTTCTCACCAAGTAGAAATTTAGGCTTCTTTGCATGCTAAACCTATGCTTAAATGATCCGCTGGACTGAAGTAAGAGTATGCTGTTTTCTTCCCTAGTCTTTCTACGTCAAGTACAAGTTCCTTGCATTGCTTCCAAAGCTGTCTACAAGCTTGCTTCTCCCTAGGGGGGAGCTGCCCCTATTTCATCATGCTCTCATCTCTTTCTCTTCCCATCAGGAGTCTTCTCCAAAGCTCTTGTAGTTTTCCTTGGGATCCTAAGGCCTGAGTAACTCTGAAAGTAATTCACGGGGTTTCTCTGCTCATTAGCACTTCTACCTATTTAATGCTGCTCTGCGAAATGTAGCGGCTATCCATAAGTTGTGCTAAATCCTTGTTTAAGCACAAAAAAGGGAAAGCATTCATCTAGCAAGCAAAATGCTGGGTAAGGGTTTTTATTTACAATGCAGATGTGAAGAGTGAGTGGGAGCTGCGCAGAACCAGACCATCAGGTATGAAACGAAACTCCTAATTACAGCACTGCGAGGCCGTCAGAGCTCCTGCAAAGCAAGAGGGGAAAACTCCAGTAGCACATGAAATCTCTTGTGTTTCCTTTAACACACTCATCTTTTTTTCTGTGTCCATGAAAGCAGCACCCGTGAATCTGCCTTATATATCAGGGTTGAGGCCAGAACGAGCCTCTGCTGCAGTGAGACACTGTATAGCAGACTAATGATAAAGCAGAGATACAGTAGCAAAAGCACCGTATGTGTATTGCTGCTCAGATGGGATCCAAGCCCTAGGAGACATGGTTTAAAAGTATGCACTTCTATGCTCGTTGCTCTTCTCCAAAAGTTAGGTTGCCCGCAAGAGTTACCGGATCCTAAAACCTGCTTTTTTACCTCCCATCATCTCCCCTCCAGTACAGTTTTAAGCCAGGAGTAAATCTTCTTCCGGTAACCGAGGAGTTTACCAGATGTAAAGCACATGGTTATGAACTGGGATGTCATCGGAGAAGCAAATGTTTTCTGATTCCAGAGTATCTTCTGCTTTTCTGTTCCTGCATGAACACAGTGTGAATTTGACATGTGAGAAAGCAGTTGGCCATTAGTGTGTGTCAGTGCCTCCCCTGTTGATGCCTTGGGACACACTACTTTTCTTGATTTGTTGTCCTTTTCAGTGGAGTAAATGACTGCTTGATAAAGCCAAAGGAAGCCTCCAGCCACCTTGGTGAGGGTCCATGCTACCAAGCTGCCGCAGCAGTAGCTCTGCTGCAGCCCACCTTCTGGGAGCCTGCTTTGTGTTGAGTCTTCCCTCAGTGGCACTGGTGGCTGAAGGGGTCCTTCTCTCTTCCTGCGCCATAGGGGCACCTGAGGAGCTGAAAAAACCCACTTCCTTTTTCTGTTATTGTTGGCTTGTTTTTCCCAGCTGGATCTGCCCTCTGATGTAACTTGTTGTTCCGCTGCTCGGATACTTGTGCTGGTATCGTGAAGGGCAGCATCAGGTGAGCATGGGCAAGCAAGAAGGAGAAGTGTCTCTGCTCACACTGTGGAGTCGCCAGGGTCATCTCAAGCAATTTTAGATGTGGTTATCCCAGTCCTGTTCTTTTAGCATTCATCTCATATGCTGGTGAATCAGCCTGGGGAAACAGACTGATCAAAAACTATTGCTGGGATCCCTGGGATAGGATGTTTATTTAGCTGTGACAGGGAACTGGACCTGAAACATCTAACCGTGGCCACAGAGCTCTCTTAACCTCTTTGAGGGATCAAAACACTTAGCCAAGTGTTGATCAGCCTTATTGTCCTAGCAAAGAGACAGGAAGAAAAGAGACAGGGGCTGGAACTTTTGAACGAGTTGCAGAAAATGTGGGAATCAGGCTGGAGAACTTGCATGAAGATCACAGTTCAGGAGACTTGCAAGGGGACTACCCCAAATCCATGCTATGAATCTCATGATCCAAAGCAACATCAAGGCCAGCCCCACCTCCCACCACCAAACCTGTGTCTGAAAATGCACCCACAAACAAATGCAAAGCGTAGATGTGCTAGCAATTCCACAGCTGCAGTAGCTGTTGTGGCAGTGTTAGTGCACCTACTATAGTAACTCCTCAGTGCATCTATTGGTACCTAGGCAGACCAAATCCAGTTCCTGATTTCCAAAAGACTTAAGGCACCAGTGTTTTCCCTTGAGGAAAGCGCTCTTCTTTTTTTGTGGGCTTCACAACCTCAGCTGTCAGGATTTCCCTGCCGGGGTGGGATGAGACCTGGGATGCTTGTGCCATGGTGATTTTCTGGTGGGCAGATTGTCATGATCCACTGCGCATGTGTGTTGGGCTAAAAATCAGGGCTGCCAGGTTTTGTGCCCAGCTGGCATTGTGACCTTGTGTAAATCCCCTCTAC